>VMRM01000025.1:7483605-8820014 GCA_010277075.1 Poeciliopsis retropinna
GACTGGACATGGACTCCCTTCCAGAACATTCTCACAAGATTGGACTTGAGGGATTAATTTGTATTATTCTATGCTGTACAGAGAGAGTGTGAGGGGTGGATGTTGTTTACCTTAATACACTTATTATCAAAAATACAATGTGCTGTTATGCACCAATTGTACATTTTCATTGATGTACAATGAAAAATACATTTGAAAACTTTGTAAAATCATACATTGATTTTTCTTTATTTTATAAAGTATGGTTGATTATTATCGTCTTCAATATTTTAGTGTTTCTTTTGTCTGCTGCAGCTTCTTCTGTTACTATGAAAATATTTTTACATTCTTCAAAGAGAACTGGCACTGCATGAAAATCTGTAGATGTGATGATCGTCGGATCCACAAAGTGGCGGTAATGCAGTGACATGAATGAATAAAATCCCAAAGAAGAAGAAGAGAAGGGACGGCTCGTGGTCTGTTCTGTTGAATGTTTGAGTGTTTCTCTTAAAAATATCTCCAGTCCAGCTTAAACGAGTTTATCACCGAGCAGTTAACTGCTGCTGAAGAAACTTTGATGGAGTTTAAAGAAATCATCGTCCAGTCGGAGGAAGAGATGGATGATCAGCGCAGACTGCTTGATTTCTCCCGGACTCCCCAGATCATCTTACACCGAATAGGTAGGAAACTGTATGTTATTGTATTAACATACTGTTTATGTCAAACTGTATGTTGTGTGTGTTCAACGTGAAGAGCAGAGGGCTCAGCACAGAGCCCTGAGGAGAGCCAGTACTGATGCTGATAGATGAAGAGCCATAGGGGCTACTGACTATTTTATGCATTAACAGAGTTTGACAGGACATGGACTCCCTTCCAGAACATTCTCACAAGATTGTACTTGAGGGATTGATTTGTATTATTCTGTACAATAGAGAGAGCTTGTGGGGGTTGTTTTTGTAGTTTATTTAAATCAACCATGTAGTGAACAGAATAGTTGAATGTTATCAAATCTGTCAAAAAGTACTTGTGTGATAATTTTATCTTTAAAGTAAAATGAGATTGAAACTGATTTCATTTATTTCAAATTTATTTTAACCTGTTGAACTCTATGTAATTAAAATCTATTCAAATGAAAAAAAAAAATGCATTTGTACTTTAAAGAAAATGCAAGATTCACCACAAACTAATTTTCATGCAATGATTGCACAAAGTACATGTGATTATTTTCAATTAGCTTTTTTCTCTAGTTTTAGCTGTAATTATTTGCTGTTTTCTGCTGCAGCTTTTAGATGATTGTCTTTTTATGTTGAAACAATTTTCAGGTGTCCTGCAGTTTTTAGACGGGCCACAGGTACAAAACGCCGGAATGAAATGGCTTATTTACCTCCTCCTTGTGTAGATCAGCTCTCCAGAGCTTTGCTAATGACCTAATTATTCTATTCAGGTGTGGTGCAGCAGAGAGGCACATCTAAAAATTGATGGACAAACGGCCTTTGAGTTTGAGAGCCCTGCTGTAACTGATGGGTTGCCGGTTCGAACTCCCCACATCCATCGCAGTTGTTGAGTCCTTGAGCAAGGCACCAAACCTGCCTTGCCTGCTGTTAGTCAAAAGTCCTCTGGTGCCGATTGTACTGATTGTTGCAGAGGGACTGTTGATTTATCTGATACAGGCTGAGCACAGCAGCTGGTGCAGCACAGAAAAAGAAAAATTCTCAAAGTTAAAATATAGATACATTTTCTACAAATTAAACTATTCTCTTTTTTTTTAATTATGTCTTTTTATTTACTACAAAAACAACATATTAGTTCATACTTCAACTACTTAATTCTAAAACCCTGGAAAAAAATTATAAGCCAAATAAGCTCCAGTTCCTGCTGTCTGGATGTCCTACATTTCTTTAAAAAAGTCTGATCCAAATAGTAAACTCCTCACTCACATCAGGTGTTTTCCCCCAGGCTTTAAAAACAGCAGTTATCAAACCACTGATAAAAAAAGAACAATTTGGACAAATCACTACTGCAGAATTACAGGCCGACCTCTGACCTCCCATTCATCAGTAAAGTTATTGAAAAAACTGTGTGTAAACAATTAAATAGTTTCCTAATGATGACCAACTGCTTTGACTCCTTCTAATCAGGTTTTCATGCTCACCATAGCACCACAGACTGCCCTCGTAAAAGTATTAAAAGATATCCATATAAATACGGACTGTGGGAGAACCACAGTGCTGGTTCTGTTGGACCTCAGTGCAGCTTTCGACACTGTCGACCACGACATACTGTATTATTGAATCGACTGGAGAGTTGGGTCGGACTCTACGGTTCAGTCCTCAACTGGTTTGAATCTTACATTAAGAATAGGGATTTCTTTGTTTCAATTGGAAACTTCTCATCAAAGAGGTCAAAGGTCACATGTGGGGTACCCCAAGGTTCAACCCTGGGACCCCTCTTATTCAATATTTATATGCTCCCACTAGCTCAGGTTATAACAGAAAATATTAGCTACCATAACTATGCAGATGATACTCAGCTCTACATTACGATGTCACCAGGTGACCTTTGACCCCATCCAATCACTGAATAAATGTTTAGAACAGATAAATGTGTGGATGTGCCAAAACTTTCTCCAACTGAACAGAAACAAAACTGAAGTTATTATTTTTGTACCTAAAGAGGAACGATCTACAGTCAATGCACAGCTTCAGTTATTACAACTAAAAACTAGCAATCAGGCCCGAAACCTGGGAGTAGAGATGGACTCTGACCATCACTACTCCCAGAGCCACATAAAGATAGTTACAAAGTCGGCCTTCTATCACCTGAAGAATATCTCCAGGATTAGAGGATTAATGTCTCAGCCAGATCTAGAGAAACTCATCCATGCGTTTATCTTCAGTCGCATTGATTACTTCACCAGCGTCTTCACAGGCCTGTCTAACAAATCAATCAAACAACTGCAGCTGATCCAGAACGCTGCTGCTCGCGTTCTCATAAAAACCAGGAAGATAGAGCACATAACACCAGTTTTAAAGTCCCTCCACTGGCTCCCTACAGCTCAAAGAATAGACTTTAAAATACTGTTGTTAGTTTACAAATCACAGAACGGTTTAGCACCACAATATATAAAAGATCTGCTGTTGCTGTATCAACCTTCCACACCCCTCAAGTCTTCTGGTTCTGGTCTGCTCTGCATCCCCAGAACCAGAACCAAACGAGGAGAAGCAGCATTCGGCATCTATGCACCAAAAATTTGGAACAAACTTCCAGAAAACTGTAAAACAGCCGAAACACTGAGTTCCTTTAAATCTCGAACAAAAGCTCACCTGTTTAGAGTTGGATTTGAAACGTAATCATTTAAAAATTTAATGACATAATGTAATGTTTTGATTGTTTATTCTATGTTGCATGACTGTGTTTTTGTGTTTGTTATGATGTAAAGCACTTTGAAATGCCTTGCTGCTGAAATGTGCTATACTAATAAAATTTGATTTGATTTGACTTGACAAATCAAGTCAAATTTACTAGCTAGTGACTTGAAATTATTTTGACCTTTATTCATGTTGGTTTGCTTAACAGAGTGGAGGACGGTTTATCAGATACCAGCTGAGTGCAGCACAGAGAATGAAACAGTGAGGAAGTTATGTAAATGCATATAAACATTTGCTTATGAATATAAACTATTCTCTGTGTTTGATTATGATTTCAGATTAATAATTATCATTAACATGTTATAATAAATGCTTCACTATTGAGTTCAGAGTGACTGCAAATTTTCTTGATCTTCATTTTCATCAGCCTTGACTGGAATGAAGTGACTGAGAGTGGATCCAGGCTTGGAGGTGGAGATAAAAGTTATCTAGTTGATTTAATTTACATGAATGAAACAAAAAAAAGAAGAAATTGTTTACAACTCTCATGATTTACCAATTGCTTCTTGGGGTGATGCATGGAGGAGGGTCTCGTGGTGAGATTCCCATCTGATGTTTTGGAGCTCCAAGCAGTTGAGTCAGATGTTGGCAGACGAGCTTCTCCACCCAAGCCCGGCCCAAGCCTCCTTGGGGCCACAAGCGAAACTTGGTTTTGGGGCCCTCTAGTTCTGCTGACAATGTGGACTGGCTGCAATCAGAAGTCCGATCATTAGGTCATTCACACACCTGCTATAAACATCACACATAAGCGTCTCTGGCAGTGCTGTTTACGTTATATATATGTATAAAATAGGATGCATTTATTGGCCAACTGATTTTTTGACTCGTTCATTCTGGGCGCAGATTTCCTTAATTTTGGGGGATCGTGTTTGGCCGATACATGTGAATCCCATCTTATCCCCTAATCTTATCTTCATCAGCAAAGGATTAAAGATCAACCTCTGTCCTCTTCTGCTCTACAGTGAGAGGTTTGACTGACAGATCGACCCACCAGGTCAGGTCTGAGCGTTCACAGTTAACAATATTCACCCCACTGTTGCCATCTCAGTGCCTTTCTTACTATAATTAGCAACATTTCAGACAAAAAAAAAAATCATATTGGCCAAAATCAAAATCGCCAGGTCTGCCCTGGTTTAAAGATCGGTAACCTGGGATCGGCCAGAAAACTGCAATCGGTCCAGCCCAAATTAAGATGGAAAATCACATGTATTCATGACATTCTTTGATTAAATAAATTTCTCTTAAGTGTTACTCCAATAGGTAAAAATGTAATTTATACCAGGTGAGTCTTTCTCCCCCAGAATGTGGACTGGTACCGGTACTGGACTGATTCTGAGCCTTTAAATGATTTTAACAGAAGTTTCACATAACTTAAAAGTTGATCTAAAAATAATGTTTGTTTTAGCCACCAAATGATTTTGCTGAGCAGCAAACAACAAATCCCCAACTACAGCATAGAGCAGCTAATCCATGTAGCAGCTATGTAGCCTGACGTAAAAACATTTTGCTAGACAATGTCAAACATTGAGAAGTTTTAATTATTATCAAACAATGCGTTTTGAAGCCAAAAATACCTCAGAAATGTACAGAGCCAACCATGAGAATCAATTCATTTAAATTAAAATCAGTTTCACACAAACACAAAGAGCCTAGCATAAATGTTTGGCCGTTGAACTGGACCGTTCAAGCTAATTTTCTATTAGCAGCTTTACTAATCTTTTACATAACATTACATTACCAAAGAACATTAAAACAAACCTTTAACTAGGCTTTTTTCTATTCTTCCTCTTTCTTTTCTCCCTCCCTGATGGACAATTCTTTTTTTGAGACGTTGTTTTGTTAAATTATCTTCTGATCGGAGCTTTTAACGGTTGTTTGACGGCAGCTCATGTTAGCGGCGAAGCGTGCGGTACCTACTGCGGCCACCAGGGGCCCCCAAGAGCAATTTTGTTTTTCCTTTTTATCCATAAAACAATTATTTTTACATACATTATCAAATACATGTTATTGTAAAAACAAATCACTTCATAGTGAAATTGTGTATTTTTTATATTATAATGACAGAAATTATTATTTAAAAAATGTAATAAAATTTACTCCACTGAGGGAGCCCCTTAGTTGCCCTGGGGCCCTAAGTGGCTGCTAAGTTTACTTTGCCTTGGGCAGGCTTTGTCTCCACCTCACTTCACAACCTGCTGCCTTTTGTCTTCAGGTTTTCTATTGCACAAAAAAAGGTGACTTCTGGTAAGCTGGAGTCCTGGAGTCTCAAACAGAAGCGAGATCACACTAGATAACACCAGATGGTAATTTTTTTCCCATGCCGGATGAAGCAGCTTCAGCAGACGCAGAGCGTGATCCATTGGAATCAGGCGTAGAATGGTCGGAGTCCTGGAACGGGGGAATCTCGTGCTGAATCGAGGATTCGAACGCTGATGGAGGTAAAACCAGATTTTTATCTAGGAGTGTAGAGGATGAAGCATCAGGATCTCCGGATGGCATGTCCATCTGTAGTCTCTGAGATTGGAGCAGATGAGCTACATGCTAGGTGATTAGCTTCCTGCTGACTTGTCTTTTAAGCCTTTTCTCTTTTAATACAAAACCTTTTGTTTTTCAGAACAAGTGGTTCTTCCTCTCCAAATTAAAGAATGAGGTGATCTCAGAAAATATTTGACGCAGAAAAAAAGAAATCCCGCCCCCTTAATCTCTATTGGCTCAGTCAAACATAAACCAAAAAGTGGGATGTAAACCTTCTGGAGCGGAAACGGAAGATAAGAGCAGTTAGGGGCGGGGCTCCACTTGTTTGAAGAGGTCAAGTGGGGTCAAAAGTAATTAAATGGCGAGGACCTGTTACAATAGGCAAGTTGCATATTTCCAGAACTTTCCAGAAAGCTCATGGTGTTTACGCAATGGAGGGGAGGTAATCATTCCTGCAGGTTTTATTAAGATAGGACTTCAATTTAAATGACAAAAGGGGGTCCCAATTGATGTAATCAGAGGACATGTTACATCAGGCAGCTTGCATAATTTAATAAAGTGGGCGGGGAAAAGTAAAAACCTTTCAGAACTTTCCAGAAACTTCAACATGATGATGCAAGAAGGGAGAAATTATGCATGTTAAAATAAGACTTTAATTTAAATAATAAAGGGGCCCAATTAAATCTGAAAATTAACATTAAGGGTTTAATACAATGATAATAATCCACTTTTCAATCTGTTTTCTCTGATATAGGATGTATTGATGTCATATTTCTATATGCAATGTGCGACAATGGTCAAATTATACATTAAAAACAGATGTTCGATACGATAAGGTTTTATAAGATGTCATTACAACAGATAGCCGATGCGAAAATGCTCGATTATTTATTTGGGTGGGGCTTTTTAATCCATCAAACTCAATTAAAATTTGACATCAGCTTGCATCCTTATTTTTTTTCTCTTTAAAACAAAATGACATTGTAACTAATGCTGTTATTTGTTTGAAATTATATTAACTAGTTTTACATGTAAGAGTTCAATGAATAAATAAAAAACAATTACTTTTAATATTCATTATAAACTAATTTTTATACATCGATTGTTCTTGATTTTATAAAGTATGGTTTATTATTATTGTGTTCAATAATTTAGTGTTTCTTTTGTCTTAGTTGTATTTTTCCCTTTTCTGCTGCAGCTTCTTCTATTATTATGAAAACATTTTACGTTCTGCAAAGAGAACTGGCACCGCATGATAAATCTGTAGATGTGATGATCGTAGGATCCACAAGGTGGCGGTAATGCAGTACCAAGAATGCAGTGCGTTACAAAACCCCACAGAAGAAGACGAAGAGGCGGAGGAAAGAAATGGCGCTGCTTTGTTGAATATTCGAGAGTTTTTCTTAAACGAGTTTATCACCGAGCAGTTAACTGCTGCTGAAGAAACTTTGACGGAGTTTAAAGAAATCATCGTCCAGTCGGAGGAAGAGATGGATGATCAGCGGAGACTGCTTGATTTCTCCCGGACTCCCCAGATCATCTTACACCGAATAGGTAGGAAACAGCAGCGTTTGGATGCAGGTTAAGGTCTAAATGTATGCACCTTTCTGCAGGAGGATCATTTTAGTAAATGTTCTTTTCCAGGATAAATGTTTTGTTAACAGGTAAATGAACGCAGACATCACAATGACGCTGTGAGAATGGCTTATTTATGGAGAGAGAAAATGGCCTTTTTATGGCTCTTCCTCCTTTAACTACTGAGTTTTACTTTTGAAAACAGGAGAAATGTGAACCATGCAGCGCCAGGTTAGTAAAGAAAGCACCATAAACTAATAATAGCGGTTTATGGTGGTAAAATATAATAATTTGTAATAAATAAATTGTAGTGGCGATTGTTTGTCAAACTAAACATCCTATAAAAGTTCAATCAACAAGCTGCACTGAGGTGATGCTTCATACGTAGATTAAAGAAGTTAAATGTCCAAAAAACTTGAAGATTGCTTTTATAGTTTATTTTTCCAGTTTGACAAGTAAATTATTTTTAGGAAGCACGTAAAACAGAGAACTCACCTAAACCCGAATAAAGTTAAAGTTTTTATTTTTAGTAATAAATCGTCTCTGGTGACACAGCGAGTAACAAGCCAAACACAACTCTCTGTTTTCTATTTGTTTTTAGTTTTCTTTTTAATCTAGCCAGATTAATCAGAATTTATGTATCAGAATCTTAAACATCTTTTACTAGTTTATTCATTGTAAGGCTTCATGTTGTTTCATGTTGCCTATTTTACATATATTGTCCACTTGATGTCACAGTAGAGCATATGCTCTTTCTTCTTGTATTCTTTTCATATTTCTGTCTTAAACGATGAACAATTTCTCACATTTACTTCAGTAAGTTAACAATTACTCTTTTCCTCTGTTTTCTTCTCCAGATTGTCTGAAGTGTAACGTTTATAGCCAGGAGAGGAGATCCACTCTGGACCAGGAGGAGTTAGAACCTCTGCAGGTGAAACAAGAAAAGGAAGAGCCAGAAGATCATCAGATAAAGAAGAGCAGAAGGATCTAAAACACCTGCAGATAAAAGTGGAAGAGAAAGAAGTTTACTGCAGTCAGGGTGAAGAACTGATTGAATTAAAAGAGGAGACTGATACCTGCATGGTGGTTCCTGTTGATGATCAAACAGACCACACTGAATCAGAACCAAACAGGAACCAAGACATCTTCAAAGAGCCTGCTGTATCTGAGAACCAAAATCAGAAAACAAGAAAAACTTTCTCATGTGTCATCTGTAAAAAGCATTTGACTTTCAAATCTGTTTTTGATGCTCATATGAGAACTCATACGGGTGAAAAGCCGTTTTCATGTGTGAACTGTGGAAAAAGTTTTAGTCATAAACAGAATTTAACTCACCACATGATGATTCACACTGGTGAAAAGCCGTTTTCATGTGTGACATGTGGAAAAAGTTTTAGTCAAAAACAGAATTTAAGTCACCACATGATGATTCACACTGGTGAAAAGCCGTTTTCATGTGTGACATGTGGAAAAAGTTTTCGTCACAAAGTTAGTTTAACTCACCACAAGAGGAATCACACAGGTGAAAAGCCATTTTCATGTGCTTACTGTGGAAAAAGCTTTAGTCTAAAACAGGTTTTAACTCAGCACATGAAGATTCACTCTGGTGAAAAGCCGTTTTCATGTGGGAACTGTGGAAAAAGTTTTATTCAAAAACAGAATTTAATTCACCACATGAGGATTCACACAGGTGAAAAGCCGTTTTCATGTGTGAACTGTGGAAAAAGTTTTCATCACAAAGTTAATTTAACTTACCACATGAGGATTCACACAGGTGAAAAGCCGTAGAAATATTTTCCATACATGTCCTATGTTGAGGTTCACTATAGAATTGATGTGGTTAAAAACTATAATGAAAGACTGGAGGGGTTTCATGTCTATAAAGCTGAAAATTGTTGTATTTGTTAAATGGGACCATTTGGTTCTTGACATTTGGATACTTGGAGATGATTGATTTGTATTATTGTGTACAATAGAGAGAGTTTGTGGGGTTTGTTTCTAAAGGTTTTTAAATCAAAAATAAAATTTATAGAATGGTTAAATGTTTTGATGTAAAAAAAAAAGTATTTGTGATAATTTTGACTTTATAGTGAAATGAGATTAAAGCAGATTTTATTTCTCGGAAATTATATTAACCAGTTTTACCATATGTAATTAAAATCTTTTCAAATAAAAAAAAAATCATTTGTACTAAGAAAATGCAAGATTCACCTCAAACTAATTTTCATGCATTGATTGCACAAAGTACATGTGAATATTTTCAATTTGTTTTTTTTTCACTAGTTTTAGGTGGAATTTACTTTTTTTTTCTCAGTTGAGTACTTGAGCAAGGCACCAAAACTGTCTTTCCTGCTGTTAGTCAGAAGTCTGATGGCGCCGATTGTGTAGCAGCTTTTATCAGTCTGTCCTCAGGCAGCTGTGGCTACAATGTAGCTTACCACCATCAACATGTAAAGCACTTTAGCATCCTCTGCTCTTGATAAATCACTATACATACATTCACCATTGACTATTCACTTGCATTTTGTCTTTTTGTTCTGTTTTTCATTAAACTTGTCCTGTCTGGCAGTGTGGCACTCAGCATTGTCGAGTGCCAAGGTTAAGCCCTAAAGACTTGTATAAGTGGACCATTACAGCTTCCTCCTGATATATTTACATGAAACTTTATTATAAACTGCTTTGGGTTTATTTTATTAAATTGTAATGAGACGGAGAAGAAAGAGGGAGAGGAAAAGAAAGGTGAAACAAGAGTTTTCTCGGAGCATCCTCCTCTCACCCAACTTGAGATATCAAGGTGATATCTGACAGAGACCCAGCAGAGATTGGGTCTCTGTCAGGTCAGAGACCGACCTGACAGACAAACCAGGCACACAGAGGCAAAATCACATGTTCCCATTCTCATGTGTACTCCCAGACATTCAGACCCACTCACCTAATGTCAAAATAAACAAAACAAAATTGGACTCCATACACCCACGAGCATTCCTCATATAGTGTTAAAAATCTGTCTCTTTGTTTGGCACTGCATTACCCATGGTGCATCTGTTCGTTTGTGGCTCCAGTTTCACGAAGCTGATCGAGTTGTGGTTTTTTTTTCTGTGCTTTTGTGTGGCTAAAAGTGCGGAACTAAAAGTCTTTTTAGTGTTTCACAATGGAGCCTCCGTAAAACACAGGAAATGAAAACGAAGCACAGTTAGCTCTGTTAGCTTTTCTTCAGTTTTAATGTAGTTTGAGGACGGGTTTGGTGTATTTTAGCAAATATTTGAGTGTTTGCAGTAACTCTGTCTTGAATTCAGTCCCAGAGAGAGTTAATAATCGAGCAGTTAACTGCTGCTGAAGAAACATTGACGGAGTTTAAGGAAATCATCGTCCAGTCGGAGGAAGAGATGGATGATCAGCGCAGACTGCTTGATTTCTCCCGGACTCCCCAGATCATCTTACACCGAATAGGTAGGAAACAGCAGCGTTTGGATGCAGGTTAAGGTCTAAATGTATGCACCTTTCTGCAGGAGGATCATTTTAGTAAATGTTCTTTTCCAGGATAAATGTTTTGTTAACAGGAAAACAGGAGAAATGTGAACAATGCAGCGCCAGGTTAGTAAAGAAAGCAGCATAAACTAATAATAGCGGTGTTAGTAGCTGTAAAATGTAATAATTTGTAATAAATAAATTGTAGTGGCGATTGTTTGTCAAACCAAACATCCTATAAAAGTTCAGTCAACAAGCTGCACTGAGGTGATGCTTCATACGTAGATAAAAGAAGTTCAATGTCCAAAAAACTTGAAGATTGTTTTATAGTTTATTTTATTCCAGTTTGACAAGCAAATAAAGATCAAACGTTTCATAAGTGATGTGTTGAGTAATCCAGGAGGATTTTTATGAAGCACGTAAAACAGAGAACTCACCTAAACCCGAATACAGTTAAAGTTTTTATTTTTAGTCATAAATCGTTGTCCCTGGTGACACAGCGAGTAACAAGCCAATCACAACTCTCTGTTTTCTATTTGTTTCTAGTTTTCTTTTTGATCCAGCCATTGTTTCATACAACCAGATTAATCAGAATTTATGTATCAGAATCACAAACATATTTTACTAGTTTATTCATTGTAAGGCTTCATGTTGTTTTCACGTTGCCTATTTTACATATATTGTCCACTTGATGCCACAGTAGAGCATATGAAGCACCGCGGTGCATCGGCTCATGAGTCCAATGATTGGATGGAGTTCCTCAGAGCTTCATGAAGCTTCATCTCACCATCAATACTTTTCATTGTTTCCTCTCCTGCTCTGGTCAAAACCCACAGGCCCAACCCAGTGCATGCTGGTCCTATACCAGTCCCTATACTTACAGAAAATGGACCCACAGTTCTTCCTGTCTAACTTAGAAAAGTAAATAAAGGAACAGAAACTAAACAATTTTTAACATAGAAATAAACTGTGTAAGGAAACCCCAAAAATGTAAAGTGAAATAAAATCACATTTTAAAACAAATAAAAGTAATGAAAACAAATAACTCCTCCAAAATTAAGTAATATCTTCAAATAATAAAACTTACTCGTCTATAATTTTCTAATAAATAAAAAATATATTTTTAATATATGTTCATTTGAGAATTCTCCAAATGTCAGCTGGATTTGCTGACTGATCTGTCTCTCTGTCAAAGCTCTTGAATTTTTAGGTGTGGTTTTTTTCTTTTTTTATTTCCGTCTTAAACGATGAACAATTTCTCCCATTTACTTCAATAAATTAACAATTACTCTTTTCCTCTGTTTTCTTATCCAGATTCTCTGAAGTGTAACGTTAATAGCCAGGAGAGGAGATCCACTGTGGACCAGGAGGAATTAGAACCTCTGCAGGTGAAACCAGAACAGGAAGAGCCAGAAGATCATCAGATAAAAGTGGAAGAGAAAGAAGTTTACTGCAGTCAGGGTGAAGAACTGATTGAATTAAAACAGGAGGCTGATACCTGCACGGTGGTTCCTGTTGATGAGCAAACAGACCACACTGAATCAGAAACAAACAGGAACCAAGTCATCTTCCAAGAGCCTGTTGATGTTGAGAACCAAAATCAGGAAAGAAGAAAAACTTTCTCATGTGTCATCTGTAAAAAGCATTTCATTTTCAAATCTGTTTTTGATGCTCACATGAGAACTCACATGGGTGAAAAGCCGTTTACATGTGTGGACTGTGGAAGGAGATTTAGTCGAAAACCAGAGTTAATTAAGCACATGATGATTCACACGGGTGAAAAGCCGTTCACATGTGTGGACTGTGGAAAACTTTTTAGTAAAAATCATAATTTAACTCAGCACATGATGATTCACACAGGTGAAAAGCCATTTGCATGTGTGGACTGTGGAAAGAGATTTAGTCAAAAACAGAATTTAACTCGGCACACGATGATTCACACAGGTGAAAAGCCGTTTGCATGTGTGAACTGTGGAAAGAGATATAGTCAAAAACGTGAGTTAACTCTGCACATGATGAATCACACTGGCGAAAAGCCATTTTCATGTCTGGACTGTGGAAAAAGTTTTATTCGAAAACAGCATTTAACTAAACATAAGATGATTCACACTGGTGAAAAGCCGTTTTCATGTGTCAACTGTGGAAAAAGTTTTAGTCGTAAACCACATTTAACTCAGCACATTAGGCGTCACACAGGTGAAAAGCCTTTTTCATGTGTGACCTGTGGAGAAAGTTTTAGTCTCAAAGCTAGTTTAATTCAGCACATGAGGATTCACACAAGTGAAAAGCTATAGAAGTATTTTCGATATATGTCCTATGTTGAGGTTATCTGTGGAATTGATTTGGTTAAAAACTAGAATGAACGACTGGATGGGTTTCATGTCTATAAAGATGAAAATTGTTGTATTTGTTAAATGGGATCATTTGGATACTTGTAGATGTGCAACCATGCACATTTTCCTTCAGAGATGTTTTGTTTTTTTTGTTTGTTTTTTTGGCATATCCTTTATCAAAAACAATGATGATAAACTTTATGTTATTGTACTAACATGCTATTTATGTCAAACAATGTTGTGTATGTACAACGTGAAGAGCAGAGGGCTCAGCACAGAGCCCTGAGGAGAGCCAGTACTGATGCTGATAGATGAAGAGCCATGGGGGCCACTGACTATTTCATGCATTAAGGTACATTGATTCCCTTCCAGAACATTCTCACAAGATTGGATTTGAGGGATTGATTTGTATTATTCTGTACAATAGAGAGAGTTTGTGGGGGTTATTATTAAAGTTTTTTAAATCAATAGAATTTATATCATGGTTATATGCTTTCTGATGAAAGATTCACCATAAACTAATTTCTTCCCAGATGTCTGACTGTGACATCCGCTCCTCCTAAGCATCGCACTAAGACTGCAGGAGGATTAAAAACATAATTTCGTGTGTGGTTCAAAGCGGAACTAAAAGCCTGTTTCGTGTTTCTTCAGTGGAGCCTCCATGAAACACACAGGAAATGAAAACATCACAGCTAGCTGCGTTAGCTTTTCTTCAGTTTTAATGTAGCTTGAAGACGGGTTTGGTGTATATTTCAGTTTTTGCAGTAACTCTGTCTTCCCTTTAGGCCCAGAGAGAGTTAATAATCGAGCAGTTAACTGCTGCTGAAGAAACATTGACAGAGTTTAAAGAAATCATCGTCCAGTCGGAGAAGAGATGGATGATCAGCGCAGACTGCTTGATTTCTCCCGGACTCCCCAGATCATCTTACACCGTATAGGTCGGAAACACCTTTACGTTTTATTGATGATGCAGGTTATAGAGAGTTAGAAATATGTGTAGCGTCCCGGTTGACAGGATGGTCTCTCAAACTGATGGTTCACAGTCCTTTATTGAACAGCCTTTGCATGTGAACACGCCGTAAGAGCAACAAAATATACTAATAAGATGCCATTAGTAACTCATAACAGTGTTGTTCTAACATGTTATATACATCTTTTACCCCATGTGCTACAACTATATTTTATAAAACATATATGTATTAAACTCTTTACATTCCTGTCCAGAAATAAAATGCAACATATATTAACTGTTGACGGTTGACCAAAGAATATCAGCACCATCTAGTGACAAAATACAACCGTCACAACCGATAGCGAACTGCACATTCTGCAGAAAAACTAAACATGTACACATTAAAACACTCACAATGTTTTGTTAACAGGTAAATGAACGCAGACATCACAATGACGCTGTGAGAATGGCTTATTTATGGAGAGAGAAAATGGCCTTTATATGGCTCTTCCTCCTTTAACTACACGAAGCTGAAGTTGATTTCCGATTCGCTAATTGTTAAAGGGCGAGTCCACCTATTTTTTCACTTCTTGCTGCATCTTTAATCGACTCTAGATTTAGAAGTACAACACCTAGATTCTTCAAACCTAGACTAAATTCTTCTCAACTAATAGAATATTTAGAACCATGTTTGGGATTCATGAAACGCTTTTCTGATTTGTGAAACTTCACCTTACTGACCGCTGCAGAAGATCTTTCCTTCCAACAGCCATCACCATCTACAATAACTGTTTGAAGAATTAATGAGTAACACCAACATTTAATTTCCTATTGGGATTAATAAACTGGTTTTGAATTAGAATTGAATTTGAAAGAAACTGCATGGAACAAGTGTGAATAGTAATCCAAACTTTAGTGATGTTTCACAAATCCCAAATGTGGATTAAAATATTCTGCTATTAGAGCAGAATAATCTAGTCCAAGTATGAAGTGTGTAGTTGTTGTAGTTTTGGAATTAGAGCAGTTCTAATATGAGCTGGATGCAAAAAAGGGTAAAAATGGCATTTTATTTAAGTTTCACAAATGAGATCAAAGTTTCACAAATCACAAACTTGGTTTTAAATATTCTGCTATTAGTTGAAAATAATATAGCCCAGGTTTGAAGAGTCTAGGTCACAGGTTTCAAACTCCAGTCCTCAGGGGCCGGTGTTCTGCAGGTTTCATTTCTGTCTTAAACAATGAACAATTTCTCCCATTTACTTCAGTAAAGTTAACAATTACACTTTTCCTCTGTTTTCTTGTCCAGATTTTCTGCAATGTCATATTTATAACCAGGAGGAATTAGATCCTCTGCAGGTGAAACAAGAACAGGAAGAGCCAGAAGATCATCAGATAAAAGAAGAGCAGAAGGATCTAGAACACCTGCAGATAAAAGTGGAAGAGAAAGAAGTTTACTGCAGTCAGGGTGAAGAACAGATTGAATTAAAACAGGAGGCTGATGCCTGCATGGAGGTTCCTGTTGATGAGCAAACAGACCACATTGAATCAGAACCAAACAGGAACCAAGTCATCTTCAAGGAGCCTGCTGAAGCTGAGAACCAAAATCAGGAGCGAAAAATATATTTATGTGTGACCTGTGGAAAAAGGTTTTGTCAAAAACAGAATTTAACTCGGCACAAGAGGATTCACACTGGTGAAAAGCCGTTTTCATGTGTGACTTGTGGAAAAAGTTTTAGTCAAAAACACGTTTTAACTCGGCACATGATGATTCACACTGGTGAAAAGCCATTTTCATGTGTGACCTGTGGAAAAAGGTTTAATCGAGAACAGAATTTAATTTGTCACATGATGGTTCACACAGGTGAAAAACCGTTTTCATGTGTGACTTGTGGAAAAGGTTTGAGTGGAAAATATGAGTTGACTCAGCACATGATGATTCATACAGGTGAAAAGCCGTTTTCATGTGTGATCTGTGGAAAATATTTTCGTCACAAAGTTACTTTAACTCAGCACCTGAGGATTCACACAGGTGAAAAGCCGTTTTCATGTGTGACCTGTGGGAAAAGTTTCAGTCAAAAACATGTTTTAACTGAGCACATGATGATTCACACTGGTCAAAAGCCGTTTTCATGTGTGAACTGTGGAAAAAGTTTTCGTCAGAAATGGGAGTTGACTCAGCACATGATGATTCACACTGGTGAAAAGCCGTTTTCCTGTGGGAACTGTGGAAAAAAATTTCATCACAAAGTGAGTTTAGCTCAGCACATGAGGATTCACACTGGTGAAAGGCCATTTTCATGTGTGAACTGTGGAAAAGGTTTTCGTCAAAAACAGGTTTTAACTCAGCACATGATGATTCACACTGGTGAAAAGCCATTTTCATGTGTGAACTGTGGAAAAAGTTTTAGTCAAAAACCGAATTTAACTTACCACATGTTGATTCACACTGGTGAAAAGCCTTTTTTATGCGGGAACTGTGGAAAAGGTTTTCGTTACAAACTTAGTTTAACTCGCCACATGAGGATTCACATAAGTGAAAAGCTGTAGAAATATTTTCCATACATGTTCTATGTTGAGGTTCACTATGGGATTGATTTGGTTAATAACTCGAATGAAAGCCTGGAGGGGTTTCATGTCTATAAAGATGAAAATTATTGTATCTGTTAAATGGGATCATTTGGATCTTCACATTTGGATACTTGGAGATGTGCAAGCATTACATTTTCCTTCAGAGATGCTTTATATTTGGCATATACTGTATAAAAAAACAATGATAAACTGTGTTATTGTATTGACACACTGACTATTTCATGCATTAACATAGTTTGACCGGACATGGACTCCCTTCCAGAACATTCTCCCAAGATTGGACCTGAGGGATTGATTTGTATTATTCTGTACAATAGAGTTTGTGGACTTTCATTTTTTTAAAGTTTTTTAAATAAACAATAGAATGTATAGAATGGTTGAATGTTTTCAAAAAAAATTGTGATAGTTCTGTCTTTAAAGTAAAATGAGATTGAAACTGATTACATTTCTTTCAAATTATATTAACCAGTTTTACTCTGATTAAAATCTATTCAAATTAAATAAAATGCATTTGTACTTTAAATAAAAGTACAAATTAATTTTTATGCATTGACTACCAGGGCCATCCCAAGTCATTAGCAAACTAAGCAGCCACTTAGGGCCCCAGAGCCACTAAGGGCCCTCCTCAGTGGAGCTGATTTTTCTTTTTTTTTCTCTCTCTCTTTTTTTTGGTCATAATTTCTATGTCATAATATCAAAAACACACAATTTCTCTATGAAGTGATTTGTTTTTGCAACAATATATATTTGATAATGTATGTAGAAATCATTATTGTTAAAATAATTATATTTTATCATTTTTACATTGACAGTTTTACTAGTTTGTTTTTCATTCATAGGTTTAGTATTCACACCCCAGAGAGGAGGAATTTGTTAAACCTTGAACCTGCAGCTGCTTCTTATCTTGGTATATTACAGCCTTTGTGTAGAATGTTAGTTTCTGTTGTCTCTTATCTTTCTTTGCACTCCCTCCACATTCCATTCCTGCTATGTTTTGTAATAAAAGACCAGGTCTGATGCAGAAAGTCAGAACGCATGGTAAACACCTTGAAGAAGTGGTTTGCTATGTTTTCTCCTTTTGCAAAAGACTTGATTGAAAACTAAAACGTTGTCTGTGGTTCTCTTTTTATGTAGGTTGAGAAAATATCTATCGATTATTTTATTGATAAAAAGAAAAAGAAAATTGCTCTTCGGCGTCCTGGTGGCCGCGGTAGGTACCGCACGCTTCACCGGTATTATGAGCTGCATGTAAACGTCAAAAGCTCCGGTCAGAAGATAAGTTAACAAAATTACGTCTCAAAAAAGGACTCATCCTTCAGCGAACAAAGAAATAGTGGAAATTTCAATTTTAGAGGTGAAGGGGTTAATTTTTTTTTTCTCCCAAATAACAGATTTTTTCCTCTTGCTGGCTCCATTTCAATCAGGTTCATTTGTTTAGCACATTACAGCAACAATGCAGTTTCAAAGTGCTTTGCATAATAAAGTACACACAAATACAAAGTCATAAAATATACCGTAATCAACAATTGAGAAAACCGGTAACAAACATTACATGTTGATGAGTCCCATCATCAAAATCGTTAATACACATGAACTATAAAAGGTTCCTTTTATTCCGGCCACCTGAAGACAAATAATCCTCTGATGCGATCAAGTACAATAACCAAAGAAGCAGCGGCTCATTACGCTCTTATTTTGAAAACCGACACGCAAAATGAAGCAGTCACGTGACCCTTTGTTATTTATTATAGTTATGGATCCACAAGGTGGCGGTAATGCAATGGCATGAATGAACGACAATCATAAATCCCCGAAGAAGAAGACAAAGAGGACGACTCGTGGTCTGTTCTGTTGAATGTTTGAGTATTTCTCTAAAAATATCTCCAGTCCAGCTTAAGCGAGTTTCTCACCGAGCAGTTAACTGCTGCTGAAGAAACATTGACGGAGTTTAAGGAAATCATCGTCCAGTCGGAGGAAGAGATGGATGATCAGCGCAGACTGCTTGATTTCTCCCGGACTCCCCAGATCATCTTACACCGAATAGGTAGGAAACAGCAGCGTTTGGATGCAGGTTAAGGTCTAAATGTATGCACCTTTCTGCAGGAGGATCATTTTAGTAAATGTTCTTTTCCAGGATAAATGTTTTGTTAACAGGTAAATGAACGCAGACATCACAGTGACGCTGTGAGAATGGCTTATTTATGGAGAGAGAAAATTGCCTTTTTATGGCTCTTCCTCCTTTAACGACACGAACCTGAAGTTTGTTTCCAATTCGGGAAATGGCTAAAGGGCGATTCCACCTAATTGTTCACTAACTTCCGCATCTTTAAGAAACTAGTTTAAAAACAACACAAATATTATTCAAGCCTGTACTGGATTATTCTGCTCTAAGAGCATAATATTTAAAACCATATTTGTGAAACTTTCATCTGATTTGTGAAACTGCAAAGGGCAACCTTTACCATTTTTTCATCTGTGTCACACGAGATCTGCTCTAATTCCAAAACTACAACACATAGACTCCTCAAATCTAAACTAAATTCTTCTCAACTAATAGCAGAATAACCAGAAGCAACAATATAAAAAGCGACACTGACATTACACAAAACCAGCCATAAGTGACACATCTCTACCAGCAGCACAAATACTAATAATAAATACTAATAATCCAGACCCTGACGCAGCAGCACGGCGCCAGCGCTCATCCGACAGCGATCCAACTGCACACAACAACGGACCTGACACATAAGGGGCTCTTTGCACCTCGGGGAAAAGTGGCCCAATTGTTTCTGATCTATTGAAAATGGTACTTTACACTGGGTATTTTTAAAGTAACAATTAGTAACGTACATTGATCCGAAGCCCCAACAAGTAAGCTGGAGAAATGTTTTGAGATGTACGCCTCGTTATACATTCAGATACGAAGGTGAATTTCACTTTCTTTAAACTTTGCGGCTAACATTAGATTTAGCTTATGCTAGTAGGCAATATTCTCTGACATTGTTCTTGTAAAAATCTGCTATTTAAGTATATAAACATTTTTCATCCATTATAACGGACAATGTTATTACCTTATTTTCAAGTATATTACGTTTATTTATCGTTGTTGATGTCAGAGACCAACTGGGGGATTTCAAGTTCAGGGTTTTTGCTTCCAAAACGCAACAGCCCCGTAGCTTAACAGTAGAGCAGCTCTGGTGTCAGAGTTCTAGTTCAGCTGAATGTTCAGATTCAGAGTTGTTACTTTTACAAAAATATGACCGTTCCTTAAGATCTCCGTGTTATTTTGTTTTAAAGTTAATAATTACTCTTTTTCCTCTGTTTTCTTGTACAGATTGCCTACAGTGTAACGTTTATAACCAGGAGAGGAGATCCACTCGGGACCAGGAGGACTTGGAACCTCTGCAGGTGAAACAAGAAAAGGAAGAGCCAGAAGATCATCAGATAAAAGAAGAGCAGGAGGATGTAGAATATCTGCAGATAAAAGTGGAAGAGAAAGAAGTTTACTGCAGTCAGGGTGAAGAACTGATTGAATTAAAACAGGAAACTGATACCTGCATGGTGGTTCCTGTTGATGAGCAAACAGACCAAACTGAATCAGAACCAAACAGGAACCAAGTCATCTTCCAAGAGCCTGCTGAAGCTGAGAACCAAAATCAGGAAAGAAGAAAAACTTTCTCATGTGTCATCTGTAAGAAGCATTTGACTTTCAAATCGGTTTTTGATGCTCACATGAGGACTCATACGGGTGAAAAGCCTTTTTTATGTGTGACCTGTGGGAAAGGTTTTAGTCGAAAACAGGATTTAACTGAGCATATGAGGATTCACACTGGTGAAAAGCCGTTTTCATGTTTGAACTGTGGAAAAAGTTTTAGTCAAAAACAGGTTTTAACTCGGCACATGATGATTCACACTGGTGAAAAGCCGTTTTCATGTTTGAACTGTGGAAAAAGTTTTAGTCGGAAACAAAAGTTAACTCTGCATATGATGATTCACACTGGTGAAAAGTTGTTTTCATGTGTGAACTGCGGAGAGAAATTTAGACGAAAAGAGTTTTTAACTCGGCATATGATGATTCACACCGGTGAAAAGCCGTTTTCATGTGTGAATTGTGAAAAAAGTTTTCGTCATAAATTTAGTTTAACTCGCCACGTCATGATTCACAAAGGTGAAAAGCCGTTTTCATGTGTGACCTGTGGAAAAAGTTTTCGTCACAAATTTAGTTTAACTTGCCACAGGAGGATTCACACAGGTGAAAAGCTGTAATATATTTTCCATACATGTCCTATGTTGAGGTTCACTGTAGAATTGAATTGGTTAAAAACTAAAATGAAAGACTGGAGGGGTTTCATGTCTATAAATCTGAAAATTGTTGTATTTGTTAAATGGGATCATCTTAATTTCAGTGCAGCAGAAGTTTTTGCCTTTAAACTTGTACAAATACCTGCTGCCTGATTATCCTGATTTACACTACGTGCGTCTCCCCAGCCTTCATCGGATCATTATCACTGATCAACTGCTGTATATGAAGAACTGGCCCTCTGTGTTTCTCAAGTTTCCTTTTTTGTTTGAATCTTTACACTCTGGATGTCGTCTGTTTCTGCATTGCTGTGCTTGTTTGGTGTCCCCATCTGAGCTATTCTGGATTTCCTCATTCAAGAATTTGTCTCCATAGTAAATGCTTAAATTTGTCTCCTTGTCTGGCATCTTCAATCCTCTTGAGTGCTTAACCTGTCCTTCCTCCCAGGTGACGCTTCCTGGCGCTCTCTTTGTCTCTTGTCTGGCTCAAAAACCTTCTGTCTGTTGCCGGCCTCCCAGACTGGCCTAAGGAAATAAACTGCCTGATCACCCAGAAACTCCTCGTCTTCATTGAAAACAACGACATGACGCAGAGTCGGGGGGTTACTTGGGCCGGCCTGGTACAGTGGAGTGAAGCAGAACCCGATTACATGGGCTGGTAGACAACTACTGAGTTCTCCTTTGGGATTAATATTTTCTGTATCTGAATCTAAGGATCAGAAGTTATTTTAATCATTTTCTCTGTTTCTGGTTCTATTGACTTTATTATCTGCTTACTCTACCCACCCCTGCCTTTGTTACATTCCTCATTTTTGTATTAAAGTTTTGCTCACTAAGCTTTTCACATATTTAAAAGAAATCACATTGTCACAATAAAAATGGCAAAGTCAGGGAACAAATAGAGACCAGCAGCAGGTAAGGAGCGATTCTAACATTCTGAGGAGAAGGAAAGACTTTAAAACATTATTGTTTTGTATTTTAACCCATGTATTGTCTTAGATAGTAAATTGGGATCCTGAAAAATAAAATTTTGATATTATTTTATTTAGTATAACTGTTAAAAGAGGCGGGTCAATGAGAGTTTGAAAATTCAAAGCGGAACTAAAGGTCGTTCACAGTTTCCTCCGTGGAGCCACAGTGAAACACACAGGAAATAAAAACAACGCGGATAACAGCGATAGCTGTTCTTCTGTCAGCAGGCATTTTGATCAAGGGTTTTGGTGTTTTGTAGGAATATTTGAGTGACTGCAACATCATTATCTTCGATTGTGCCATAAATAGTCGTTCACTGTTTCTTCGGTGGAGCTGCAGTGAAACAGAAAATAAAAACAGGACAGATAGCAGCGTTAGCTTCCCTTCCGTTAGAATGTAGTTTGAAGACGGGTTTGGTGTTTTGGGTAAAGATTTGAGTGTTTGCTGTAAAAAAATGTCGTCAGTTCAGCGTCAGAGAGAGTTTATCATCGAGCAGTTAACTGCTGCTGAAGAAACATTGACAGAGTTGAAAGAAATCATCGACCAGTCGGAGGAAGAGATGGATGATCAGCGCAGACTGCTTGATTTCTCCCGGACTCCCCAGATCATCTTACACCGGATTGGTAGGAATCTCTGTCCCGTCTTAATTATTAGAGACAAGTTAAAGAAAGTTGGGGCCGACGCTGAATTGGACATGAAACCAGATGCTGAAAGATTACAACAATCAAAACCTGAAATAGACCAGTTCCATTCCACGACTTAGTTAGATCAACCCAGTACATAGAATGGCTGAACGAAAGTAAAGACAGCTACAAAGTCAGCCTTATTACCACTGAAAGAACATTTCGTACAATTAAAGTGCAAGTGTCCCAGCAAGATCTACAGAGACGCATCCATGTGTTTATCTTTAATTACACAAATTACTGTAACAGTGTCCTCACAGGTCTGACTAAAAAATAAATTAAAAAATCAATTCTCCTTCTGCAGCTGGTCCTGGTGTTCTGCTGGTGTTCTGACTAAAACCAGGAAGTTATAGCACCTCACCCAGTTCTGCAGTCCCTACACTGGCTCCCTGTAGCTCAGAGAATAGACTTTAATACTGTTAGTTTATAAATAACTGAACCTCTCACCACCACAATACATTAAAGATCTCCTGTTGTTTTATCAACCTTCCAGACCTCTCAGATCTTCTGGTTCTGCTCTGTATTTCATAATTTTATGATATATTTTAGTCCTTAAAGGAGAATTTACAAGTATGGTATATTTAATTTTGTCATCCCTAGTCTTCCGTATGAAGGTCCTTTATAAGTTCATTTAATTGAAAGGTGAAGATTTACAGTAGATACAATAAATTATGCAGAAGGTGTAAAACAGTGTCTTCATTGAATTATGACGCACATCTATTGACTATCCCATCAGAAGAACTACATTGATTAAGTTTAATATTCATGTGAAATAAAACCTGTTTCTGTTGCATCAATGGATAAACATGAAGTTTGCTTTTACCTTAATTTATAAGCTGTTGCTTTTTTCCCCAGATCTCCCACAAAATTGTGTGTGTAAAGAGGAGGAAGATTTCACTGAGTTCTGCAACAAGGACGGGAATTCAGCTGCAGATAAAGAGGAACCAGAACCTTTTCAAATAAAACTGGAGCAAGAGGAACCAGAACATCAACAGTTCAAAGAAGAAGAAAATCAACTTTGCATCAGTCAGGATGACGAGAATCTTATGTTGAAACAGGAAACTGGAGACATTTTGGTGACTCCTTCTAATGTGCAAAAAATCAACAATGAAACAGAACCAAACAGGAACCAACTTATCTTCCACTTTTCAAGCACTATGGAGGGTCCAGTAGTTGAGAACCAGGATCAGGAAGGAAGCAAATCTGGAGACCCAGGAGAAAAGAGAGAAAACGAGCGGAAACAAAACAAGAGATGTCAGAAAACCAAACGGCAAAAAGGAACTACTGAAGGTCCAAAACAAAAAAAGCACAAAAAAACTCAAGTGGACCAAAATGTGTATTCCTGTGAATTTTGTCATCAAATCTTTTCTCAAAAAGGTAACTTGATGACACATGTGAGGATTCATACTGGGGAGAAGCGTTTCACATGTATTACTTGTGGAAAAGGTTTCACTCAAAAAGGTAATTTAATTTCTCACATGAAAAGCCACACTGGAGAGAAACCTTTCACATGTAGAACGTGTGGAAAAAAGTTTAGTAACAAAAGAAATTTAACTATTCACATGAGGACTCATACAGGCGAGAAGCCTTTCTCTTGTGTGAATTGTCGAAAAAGTTTTAGAAGCGCATCGTGTTTATCTTCTCACATGAAGGTTCATATGGTCGAGAAGCCTTTCACATGTATGACTTGTGGGAAAAGTTTCAGTCGAAAAGATCATTTAACTAATCACATGAAGCTTCACACAGGTGAAAAGCCATTCACATGTACCACTTGTGGAAAAAGTTTCAGAATCAAATCTGATTTAACTATTCACACAAGAATTCATACAGGTGAGAAACCTTTCTCATGTGAAACTTGTGGAAAAAGTTTCAGAAGTACATCTCGTTTAACTTCTCACATGAGGATTCATATGGCTGAGAAGCCTTTGACATGTATGACTTGTGGAAAAAGTTTCACTCGAACTGATCATTTAGGTAATCACATGAGAATTCACACAGGTGAGAAGCCTTTCACATGTATGACTTGTGGAAAAAGTTTTAGAATTAAATTTGATTTAACTATTCACATGAGAATTCATACAGGTGAGAAGCCTTTCTCATGTGGAACCTGTGGAAAAAGTTTTAGAAGTACATCTCGTTTAACTTCTCACATGAGGATTCATATGGCAGAGAAGCCTTTCACATGTAAGACTTGTGGAAAAAGTTTCACACGAAAAGATCATTTAGTCAAACACATGAACCTTCACATAGGTGAGAAGCCTTTCACATGTATGACTTGTGGAAAAGAAGTCATTCACAAAAATAATTTAGCTAGTCACGTCATAGATCACACAGGGGTGGAGTATTTCTCATGTGGGATCTGTGGGAAAAGTTCCACCTATGAAAATGGTTTACCTATTCAGGAGGACTCACAAATGTGAGACAGCATTATGTGTCTCACATTTATGTGCTCTGTAACTTGCTTTTTGATATAGATCATATCTTTGATTTGTTGTAGCTTAGTTAAAAAAAATTTCAAATTAGACTTCTAACTGAATTTCTTAAGATTCCCCTTATTCTATTAGTTTGACCTCTTAAAACAGATTTGAGATAATAATCACCAGGAATCTGAAATGAAATGCATTTGAAGGATGTTTGAAGGAATAAATGGTTTAATTTTAAGAATTAGAATGTAAAGTTTATAAAGACTTAACCCTATTGCCCATTGGGATTCATAATGTTTTCTGTATTTGAATCTAATTATCACACAATATTATTTTCATTATTTTCTCTGTTTCTGAGTCAGGAAGGAAATCATGCTGATTATAAGATTTCAACAACGCAGGCATAAGGTTGACTAAATCCTGTTGATCTTGCAGATATTTTACTATTTTTGGTTTAAATACATAAGCTACTTTGTAAAATTATTTTTGTCTTTCATTCATTACCGAGTTTTTGTTTGAAGGTGTTTTTTTTAGGATGTTAGTAAATGTATGAGTGATATAGATTCCATTTCTCTTACAAAAGTGACTGTCATTACAACTACTGAAGGATTATATACTTTGTATATAATAAAGTCAATTTACCACCATAATCTTTTTTTTTTTCAATCTCGTAGTGCATTTTGACTCTTAAATAGGATCCGTTCTATCTTTGCAGGATGGCTGTGGGGAGGTGCGGAGCACTGCAACACCCTGACCACTCATTGACTAAAATGGATGCACAATCATCTTTTAAAATGTCATCATTTTTAGCTGGTTCCAGCAACACTAAGATGAGGTGTTACTGGAAGGAAACGCTGTGACAAAATGGGGGCCTTTAACCATAGACATAATAAGCTTAATTGTTATGTCTGTTTTGACCTGTATATGGTGTTTCATTTAGTAAATAAAGATCCTCCCCTGAAAAAATGCTTTTAGTTAATATTCAAATTGTTTTTAACAGAGCTGCAGTTTGGTTTGCATGCTCACCACAGTACTGAAACTGCCCTCGTCAAAGTAATTACAGTGTTAAAGAACCAGCATTAGTTCTGCTGGACCTCAACGCAGCTTTTGACACCATTGAACATGACATACTATTAAAGTAACTTGAAAGCTGTGAAGCACTCTCTGGTCCAGTACTCACTTTATTCAGATTTTAGCTAAAGAAATAGGAATTTCTTTGTTTGAATAGGTAAATTCTCATTAGAGTGGCTAGAAGTCACACTGAATGGAAGAATTCATTTTTTCTTTAAATCAATAAGCCTTGGTTTTATCTTTTTTCCAGATTGCCAACGACGCTGTATACAAAATGAGAATGAAGTTCTTGCTGAATTCACCACACAGGATGGGAACACCACTTCATATCAAGAAGAATCGGAACCTTTGGAAATAAAACACGAGCAAGAAGAACTAGAACATCAACAGATCAAAGAAGAAGAAAACCAACATTTCATCAGTCAGGATGAAGGGCAGCTTACACTGAAACAGGGGACTGGAGACATTTTGGTGACTCCTAATGTGCAAAGATTACAGATGAGTATTCATACTAGCAAGAAGCCTTTTACATGTATTACTTGTGAAAAATCTTTCACTCGAAAAGTTCTTTTGAGTAAACACACAATGAGACACAGTGGTAAGAGGCTGTTCACATGTTTGACATGTGGAAAGAGTTACAGGGAAAGAAGAGCTTTAACTTCTCATATGAGAATTCACACAGGTGAGAAGCCTTTCTCATGTAAAAGCTGTGAAAAAAGGTTCACCTATAAAAGCAATTTAACTACTCACATGAAAACTCACACAGAAGAGAAACCTTTCACATGTGTGAACTGCCGAAAAAATTTCAAAAGCAGGTCTTATTTAACTTCCCATATGAGAAGTCATGAGAAGCCTTTTTCATGTGGGACCTGTGGAAAACATTTTTCTACAAAAGATGGTTTAACTTCTCACTTAAGGAACCATACAGGTGAGAAGCCTTTCACATGTATTACCTGTGAAAAAACTTTCTCTCGAAAATATAATTTAGGTGTCCACATGAAAGTTCACACGGATGAGAATCCATTCTCATGTATTACTTGTGGAAAGAGTTTCACTAAAAAGAGTAATTTAACTGCTCACATGTGGCTTCATGTTGGCAAGAAGCCTTTCACATGCATTACCTGTGGGAAAAATTTCACTCTTAAAAATCAATTAGCTACTCATATGCAAGGTCACACAGGTAAGAAGCCTTTCCCATGTGTGACCTGTGCAAAAATTTTCCCTACAAAAGTTTTGCTAACTGTTCACATGAGGATTCATACAGGTCAGAAGCCTTTCACATGTGTTGCTTGTGGAAAACATTTCACTCAAAAAAGCAATTTAGCTACCCATATGAGAATTCACACAGGGGAGAAACCTTTCTCATGTGGAATCTGTGGAAATCATTTGTCGACCAAAGATATTTTAGCGTCTCACATGAGGATTCACAAAGGTGAGAAGCCTTACACATGTGGAATCTGTGGAAAACATTTCACTAATAGAAACAGTTCACCTGTTCACATGAGGATTCACACACATGAAAAGCCTTTCTCATGTATGACTTGTGGAAAAAGTTTCACTCAAAAAGGTCATTTGACTGATCACATGAAAGGTCACACAGGTGAGAAGCCTTTCACATGTACCACTTGTGGAAAGAGTTTTAGGGAAAGAAGGGGTTTAGCTGCTCACATAAGAAGTCACACAGGCGAGAGGCCTTTCTCATGTGGAATCTGTGGGAAAAGGTTTACCAATAGAAAGAGTTTACCTATTCACATGAGAACTCACACATGAGACGGCATACTGTGAACCTCAAATATCAAGATGCTCTTGAAATCTTGCTGATTATAATATGGCAACAATGTAGGCATAAGGTTGACCAAATCTTGATTATACCTGAGATGTTTTACTTTTTTGGTTTAAATATCTGCATTGATAGTATCCTTGTTAAAGCTATTCTAATTAAAAAAGTTATTTTTACCTATTTGTCTTGTCATACTTTACACAGAATTTGTGTTTCAGGTGTTTTTTTAAATGGATGTTAAGGATTCAAGGATTTATTTTATTGTCATACCAGCTTGGACTTGTGATACAAAATTTGTACTCTGGTCCCAAATTAAGAAATTTTCAGCACAAAAACAATTAATAAAAATAAGTAAATGAATAATGAAGTAATTTAAGTAACACACACACATGTTTACGCGGTTATCTTTGCGGGGACTTTCCATTGACTTCCATTCATTTCTAGAGCCTAAACCTTACCCTTACCCTTATCCTAACCAAAACTCAATTCACACCTTAGTCCTAAATCTGACCCCTGACCTAAAAACAGCGTTTCCCCTTGTGGGGACCAGGCTTCAGTCCCCACAAAGAGCAGTGGGTCCTCACAACGTAGCATGTGTCAGGAAAATGCTCCCCACAAACAAACGCTCGCACGCACACACACGCACACACACACACACATCCACGCACCCCCCTCCCCCCACACACACACGTGTGTGTATGTGTATACCTAATCTATGTGGAGAAGCTGCATTTGTGTTAGTAAATGTATTAGAGATATAGATGCAAATAATTTTACTGTCAGTAAAATCATTTGTAGCTCTTATAAAATAAAGTGCAATTTATCATCTTGATGGTCTTGTTTTTTCAGTTTAGCAGTGGATGTTGAGAGTCCCTCAGAAAATGATTGAATTATATTCCACATTTTTAACAGACCTATGTAAAAAAAGATGTGGTTCTGGGGTGATTGGAAAATTTAATGCAGAACCAAAAAAATAATTCAGTTTCTTCTAGAACACAGAACATAGTTTCACACAGAACACAATCATTCTTAAAATGCATGTTATCCTGCTAATTTTACATTTTAAATCAAGATTTTAGAATTAATAGGAGTCTAAAATAATAGAATGATTATATATATATATATATATATATATATATATATATATATATATATATATATATATAATATATATATATACATATATATATATATATAATGTACATATACATGTACATGTACATGTATATATATATATATATATATATATATATATAATATACATGTACATGTACATGTATATACATGTATATATATATATATATATATATATATATATATATATATATATATATATATATATATATATATATATATATATATATATATATATATATATATATATATATATATATATATATATACATACATATACATATATATATATATATATAAAACTGCATAAAAGCTACATAGTTTCGTGTAACTTTGATTCTGAATTAAATTTCACTATTTTTTTTAAAATATATGAGATGTCAGGGCAAAATTTCAGTAGTTAACAGTCATTTTTTGTGTCTTAGCCTATATAGTGTCTTTTACTTAGAGAGCTGTACCATCAAAGTACTGAAAAATAAATACTTCTAAATAATCACATTATTAAGAGAGTTCTAAAAAAAACAAAAACAAAAAAAAGTTCGTTCGAGGAGACTTGAAAATTCAATGCGGAACTAAAACTCTTCCACAGTTTCTTCCGTGGAGCCACAGTGAAACACACAGAAAATGCAAACAGAGCTCAGATAGCAGCGTTAGCTTTCCTTCCGTTAGAATGTAGTTTGAAGACGGGTTTGGTGTTTTAGGTTAATATTCGAGTGTTTGCGGTAAAAATGTCTTCAGTTCAGCGTCAGAGAGAGTTAATAATCGAGCAGTTAACTGCTGCTGAAGAAACATTGACAGAGTTTAAAGAAATCATCGTCCAGTCGGAGGAAGAGATGGATGATCAGCGCAGAATGCTTGATTTCTCCCGGACTCCCCAGATCATCTTACACCGAATAGGTAGGAAACAGCAGCGTTTTGCTGATGATACAGTTTTGAGAGAGTTGGTTTGGGACTGATGCTAAACTCTGCGTCTTATTTAAAGGGCTGTTGCACCAAATTAAATGACTGGAATAATAAAGACGCTCAAGTTGAATATATAAAATACTTTAAATCATCAACCATGACCTGAACTACTTACTATTCATCGTAAAATGTTAAAATTACAAAATGTATTCTAGTATAAATAAAAGAACCACAACAACATTTTATCTTGAGTCAAAGAGAGTACTTGCTTTTAAAAATGCTTAAAGTATTGAGAGTAAATGTATTTGCTGAATGTATTCCCTAATGCAATAGTCTAGAATATCTTTAAATGTGTCTACTGTATGTATATTTTCTGTATCAATAGTCCTGTACCATTTTAATGAACAACGCTGGAGAGAATGGATGTTTTTATGGTGTCTACCATCTTTTACACTTGGACTTATCATTCTCCACATTATAATGTGGAGAATGATAAGTCTCCACATTCTTATCATTAAATGCAGAGTTAAATGCAGAGTTTAAATGCAGGTCATTGCATTCAACTCTGCAATGACCTGCAGAGTTAAATTCCATTCATTTAAAGAAGAGGAATGATTATACCTGTGAAAGTTTTTATTTATTTTCCTGCCTGAAAAAAAATCTCATTAGACACTTAACAAAGACATAGGCAGTGATCACCTCCACTGACAGTTAGTCAGGATGAAACCTAATCATTGTTCTTTTTTGTGAGGGAGTTGTGTTCGCCATTTCTTTCCACATATAGGAACAAGATTTTCATTGCCACATTACAAAGTGCATATTCAGAAAGGAGACATTAGACCAGAGACCAGCAGTTGGGGTGATGATGCAGGTTCTTCGCAGGTAAGCAGAGAAACTTGCTGAGAAAAATAGATCTATTGTGGGAAAAAAATCAGGCCGGGGTTTTACAGATATTTCAGAATTACTCTCATTCACACTCCTGAATATTTTTTGTCTGCATTACAGAGAGCACAGGAGGAAGGCCATGTGTAGTTTATATTTCAACATTATTTATGAAATTGGGTTTTCTTTTTTCAAATAATGTGTGTATTTTGTGTTTGTAAAGGCAGCAGCTAAAAGTCTGTCACTTTTACATCATGATTAATTTTGCAAGTTGCTGTCACATTCAGCCAAAATGTCAAACGTTTTTAGTGTCATCACTTTCTATCTTCATGCTCTTAAATTAAATTTTGAGGCATATAACCCTCAAACCTTGTCAGGTTCTTTCAGTTTTGTGTGTGAAGTAATAAATATTTGCATACAGGAATTGTATTTTACTGAACATTTCATATTAAGTGTTGCTAGTGGCACTTAATGATTTGGTTGTAGATGTTCAAATGCACTTTCTATCGACGGATGCAGAAGTTTATTCCATAGGCTGTTGAGCCAGATGTCCAGCCTATTCAGATGCATGATGGGATTAAATTGAAGTTCATGTTTAACTGAAATTTATAAGCTTGTGTTGTCTTTTTTGTCCAGATCTCCCACAACGCTGTGTGAATGAATTCACTGAATCTGGAGTGACTACTGAACTCAACACGCAGGATGAGAACTTGACTTTAAATGAAGAAAAACTTGAATCTGTGGAGATAAAACAGGAGCAAAAAGAACCAGAACATCTACTGATAAAATGCGAGCAAGAGGAACTGGAACATATACAGATGAAACAGGAACAAGAAGATTCAGAACATCTCCACATAAAACCAGAACAAGAGGAACCAGAACATCAGCAGTTTAAAGTCGAAGAGGATCAACTCTGCATCACTCAGTCTGAAGAGCAGTTTGTGATGAAACAGGAGACTGGAGATATTTTGGTGACTCCTCTTAATGTGCAAATAATCGACAATAAAACAGAATCCAACAGGAACCAACTCGTCTCTCATGCTTCTCCTGAAGTTGAGAATCAGGAAGGAAGCAAATCTGAAGACCCAGGAGAAAAGAGAGAGAAAGAACAGAAACAAAACAAGAGCTGTCAGAAAACCAAAAGGCAGAAAGGCACTTCTGAGAAAACTCACAGGGACCTAAATTTATATTCCTGTAAAATTTGTGATAAAGTCTTTTCTCGAAACAGTCACTTGACAATACATATGAGGATTCATACTGGTGAGAAGCCTTTTACATGTACTGCATGTGGGAAATGTTTCACTAGAAAAGGTCATTTAGGTACTCACATGAAAAGTCACACAGGTGAAAAGCCGTTCCCATGTTTGATGTGCGGAAAGAGTTTTAGGGAAAGAAGGGATTTAACTTGTCACATGAGAATTCATACAGGGGAGAGGCCATTCTCATGTAAGAGTTGTGAAAAAAAATTCATTTATAAAACTAATTTAACTACTCACATGAATACTCACACAGGAGAAAAGCCTTTCACATGTGTGACCTGCCAAAAATGTTTTAGAAGCAGGTCTTACTTAACTTCCCATATGAGAAGTCACACAGGAGAGAAGCCTTATACATGTATTATTTGTGGAAATAGTTTCATTCAGAAAAGTCAATTGGCTACTCACATGAAAGGTCACACAGGTGAAAAGCCTTTTACATGCATGACTTGTGGAAAGAGTTTTAGTGAAAGAAAAGGTTTAACTTCTCATATGAGAACTCACACAGGTGAGAAACCTTTCTCATGTGGCACCTGTGGAAAAAGTTTCTCTACAAAAGATGGTTTAACTTCTCATATTAGGATTCATACAGGTGAGAAGCCTTTCTCGTGTATGACTTGTGGAAAAAGTTTCACTCAAAAAGGTCATTTAACTACTCACATGAAAGGTCACACAGGTGAAAAGCCTTTCATATGTAAGACTTGTGGAATGCGGTTTAGTGAAAGAAGGAGTTTAACTTCTCACATGAGAAGTCACACAGGCGAGAAGCCTTTCTTATGTGGGACGTGTGGAAAAAGTTTCATTACAAAAGACAGTTTAACTTCTCACATGAGGATTCATACAGGTGTGAAGCCTTTCACATGCAAGTGCTGTGAAAAAAGATTTATCAATAAAACCAATTTAGCTCATCACATGAGAACTCACACAGGTGAGAAACCTTTCTCATGTGAAATTTGTGGGAAACGGTCTTCTACAAAAGATGGGTTAACTTCTCACATAAGAACTCATACAGGCGAGAAGCCTTTAATATGTGGGATCTGTGGAAAAAGTTTCGGATACAAATCTGTTTTAACTTATCACATGAGAACTCATACAGGTGAGAAACCTTTCTCATGTGGGATCTGTGGAAAAAGTCTGTCTACCAAAGATAGTTTAACTTCTCACATGAGAAGTCATACAGGTGAGAAACCTTTCCTTTGTGAGACCTGTGGAAAGAGTTTCAACAATAAAAAGTTTATTTGTTCACATAAGGAATCACACAGGTGAGATGTTTTAAAGTGAACTTACGTTTTATTGCTGTAAACAGAGTGTCATTAAAAAAAGAGTTGTAATTAAAGTACTTAACAAGATAATGCAAATTTCACATTTTATAAGGAATTTCTGATGTTGGAAGGATGACTGAGATATTTTCCGTTTTTTGTTGAAATATCTTTACTGACATACTTGTTAAAGCTAAACAAAATTGTTATTCTACCTATGTCAGTTTCATCAGTTTGAGAAGGTTTTTAGTTTTTAGGATGTTTGAAAATATTTTGTTATAGATTCAATTTCTGTTATGAAAGTGACTGTCAGTGAAACCATGTAATAAAGTCAGTTTACCATGATGATGGTCTTCTTTTTGGATTTTAGCTGTAAATTGTTTGTCTGTGTATATATATATATAATTACAGCATATAAAATAAAAAGACCAGCATAGAGTTGATTAGGACACTGATTTTATTTAATGCAACCAAAATACATCATAAAAAAATAATAAAAGTTGGTGTAATTCAGTTACCTTTAAAAAGTCATTGTAATTACGGTGTACATCACAAATAATCTGCTAAAAGCAGTATGTTCATTATTTTGAAAAGCTACATCTAGACCTGCTACATGAGTACTCCTCATGTAGCAGGTTGAATTTTACAGACATTTACAGATTCAAATAACAATTGAAAACAAATATAACTAAATGTACTTACATTATTCAAGTAAATCAAAAAGTTTTGATTTACTTGACTCAATGCAATCATTTACACAATGTAAATTATTACATTTTAAATGGAGTTAGTTAATTGTAATCAGTTGTCTTTTTAAAGAATCAAACTAAAAATGATGAGGACTATTAGAGTATTACACTGGACCCCTTTCAGTATTCACAGATTCATCTATTTATTGAGTTTTCTGTTGAAGAATCAAATATTATGTAGCTCAAAAGTACACAAACAAAACTGCAGCTTGGGAAGCTGGCCGAACTGAGTGTACTGCTATTTGACACAGATTGGTTGTAAGACCAGCGATAAGGACAAGTATAGATGTTAGCTTCTGTGCTACTGCTAAGCAAGTTCCCACTGTGCGTATTAAAGCATATTTGCTGTTTGAGCTGTTAAAACAGGCACTTTAGATTTTAGAGGGGGTCTAAATTATTTACACAATTTCACTATTTGTTAAATACCTGGAATATTTCAAGCGTTTCAAGCTATTATAGTAGGCTTCCTTTTTGTGATTGGTTGAACTGTGGTTCACATTACTTCATTTCTCCTGTGTGGGTTTTCACATGATTAGTTAAATTACTTTTAGATGTGAGTCTTCTTCAACAACTAATACCTACCTAAGACCTCTCACCTGTGTGAGCTCTCTTGTGATAAACTAAACTAGTTTGACTGTAACTTTTTCCACAGGTGATGCATGAAACAGGATTCTCCCCTGAGTTCTCGTCATGTGACTGTTTTGAGAAAACAAACTATCACAAATTGGACAAGAAAACAAATTATCTGTGAGAGTTTTTCTTGTGCTTTTTCAGTTGAAAGCTGGTTTTCTGACATCTATTAATTTTCTATTTTGGGTCTTCATTCCCTGTTGTCACACAGACCTGCTCCTGGATGTTAGCTTCAGAAGCAACCTGAAAGATAATTTGGGTTCCATTTGGTTCTGGTTCTTTGTGGCACTTTTCCTCATTAGCTGGAGTCAATGTGAAGGTATTGGTCTCTTCTTCCAGACTGATGCAGAGTTCCTGCTCTTCTTGTTTTATCTGTTGGTATTCTGGTTCTTTTTGGTCTTTTATCTACAGTAGATCTGTAGATGTTGAAGTTCTGCTTGCTCCTGTTTCATCTGCAGATGTTCCGGTTCTGGTTCCTCCTGGATTGCGCTACTGTTCCTCTCCTGGTCATAGACATGTTGGTCAGTGAAAAACTCATCTGCTGTAGATACACAAAATTTGGGAAGCTCTGATAATGAAAAAAAAATAGGAAAAACTTTTAAATATGTGTAAAATAAATGATTTTCCACTGTAATTATTACTCTATAGATGCTTTACTTACAGTTCAGTTATAAAACTATGGCTGCAACTAATGATTATCACTAATCTCTCAATAATCCATTAATGTTTTTAGCAGCATTTATTTTTAAGCATCTCTAATTTTATTTTTGTGCTTTTTCTGCCCATAGTATTGACACACCAATTAATTGGAGTACCAATTAATTTTTTAATTAATTTTTTAATTAATTGGTATTCCTATTAACAGTGGTCACTGACAAAAAATTATGTAAAACTGATAAAAGTAATAAATAAAAATTTACTAAAAATTAACCCTTTAAAACATTATTTTTGAATTGTGATTCAACAAAATCTAAAACAGCTTTGGACAAAAATGATGGTTCGCTGCAGTTTCTTGTCCAAATATCTTAGTACACTTGAAAAATATAAAACTAACTTAAAAAAAAAACTTTGCAGCAAAATGTAGGAACTTGTTTTAGGTCAATCATTCCTATTTAAAAGTATAAAAACATAAATATTGTCAGAATAAAGGTTGACAATAGCAGTCTAGTGAAGTTTCCCAAGCCTGGTCCTTAACGCTCCATACGTTTTACATGGACACATTAATTTGTTGCTTGTGTTGTACAAGTTTAGACTTTTTTTGTGCCATTTTATTTATAAGTCTATTGTGCAATAATATTTAATCCATTACTCTTATATCCCTGCAGAGAAAATTAAGTGATAATTTGTTGCTTAATGGCTACAAGAACTTTTCTGTGCTGTTTTCATTTTGATCAAATATAACTGCTTAAAAGTTTAATCACAACCACAAGTTTTTAACGACCTGCAGAAATAAATTAGCTGATTTTTGTGTCAATTAATCATAAATATTGGATTTTCATTTAAAACTTTAAATATTCATTATGACAAATAACTTGTTTTAAAAAAACTCCAGAGACGACAATGATGCGGCATCAACCAGGTTTTATTACTTTTCTATTCATAACACTGAACACGAAGAAAAACACATTAAAATGTAATTTATGTTTTCATGTATTTAAACTTCAATGGTCCCTAGTAGCAACCAGGATTTCATGTTTGTTGTGAGGAAAAACTCACAACCAGTCCATTTGTTCTGTAAAACCTAGGCATTTTTTTTTATTCCAAGACATTTTTAAATCAGACATTTAAATAATTGTATCAGCACATTCTCTAAACTAAACCTTCTTGAATGAAAACAGTCTGCATATGAAAAAAATACACTGGAAAAACATCACAAGTCAGACTTGCTTTGAAGTCAATGAAGATCCATGCAGAGGAAGACAAAAAGATCAAACATGAGCACTGTTTGGTTCGCCGATTGAACCTCCCTTTAAACTGGGAAGTCAAATTAGGCAGAAAGACATTACATTAGTGTAATTAATATTTTAGTGCGATTCTTTTTTTTTCATCAGAAAAATGTAATTAAGCTGTGATTACTTATTAATCGCTCCAGATTCTGAACAGTTGAGTTTCAAAAGCACCTCGATGCTTCAGTTTTATGCCTTCTCGCCTGTGTGGATTCTGGTGTGACGAGTTAATTTCGATCTTTGCCTGAAGGTTTTTCCACAGAACATGCAGGAGAACGGCTTCTCACCCGTGTGAACCCGCATGTGATATGTCAAACTGCTTTTCTGGGTGAAGCTTTTTCCACAGGTCAGACATGAGAAGGGCTTCTCAGCTGTGTGAATTCTTGAATGAATGAGTAAAATACTTTTGAAACTGAAGCTTTTTCCACAGGTGATGCACGAGAAGGGCTTCTCGCCGGTGTGACCCTTCATGTGATACGCTAAGTTACCTTTCTGACTGAAGGATTTTCCACAGGTGCCGCAGGAAAACGGCTTCTCACCTGTGTGAATTCTCATGTGTCTCGTTAAGTGACTGTTTTGAGGGAAAATTTTGCCACAAATTTTACAGGAGTACAGATTCTTGAATGTATGAGTTTTCAGGAAGTTGTTTTGTTTTGGTTCTTCGTCTTTTCTGGATCCAGGGTCTTCAGGATCCTGTTTCTGGTTATGTTTAGAAGCAGATTTTGCCTTATTGCAAAGAGTCATCGTTGAAGTATCAATCTCCTGCTTCAACATAACGCTCTCTTGATCCTCACTGATGTAGAGTTCCTCCTCTTCCTCTTTTATCTCCAGATGTACCAGCTCCACCTGCTCCTCTTGTTCCTCTTGGTCCCGTTTCATCAGAAGAGGTTCTGGTTCCTCCTCGTCTAAACTAGTTTTCTTCTCCTGGCTAGAGGCCTGCTGGTCGTCTTTACTGTCATAATATTGAGGCAGATCTGGATAAGAAGAAAAAAGATTAGAAATTTAAAGGGAACCTGTTACGCAAAATTCACATTTTTTTCACATTTCTGTTTTTCCATTTGGGTCTCAACTCCTTCTAAAAACAGTTTAAGTGCTTAGAACAACACTCAGTTGTTTTTTGGCAATAAGTTAAAATTATTTTATGTCTGGTGTCCCAATTGTTAAGTCCCATTAGAGGGCACTGCCCCATTACCTAGCAACCCCAGACAACCCAAGTTGAGATCCAGGATGTTTGGTCAGCTAGTTAAACCACTGTATGTGCTGTACAATGGCTGCTGGACAAGACAAGTATTTGTTACTGATTTATCATTCAGAAAGCACTTGCTGCAGGAGGCTCTACTTCTGCTCGTCTAAGATGTACGGTTGTATAATTGTGCATCTGTTTGCAAACATTTTCACATGCAAGTGTAAATGTTGAGCTTGGGTGTGTGGCCAGCAGAAGCTTATTTGGATTTAAAGTGACAAGAGGCACTAAAGCAACTCATTCTGATAGGAGCTCAAAATGGGCAGAACTGAGCAGACTAAAATATCTTTATCCAAGAATAATTTTGTGCAAAAAAAATTAACATGTTTAGTGTAGCAGGTCACCCATAAAAATTGATTTTCATTTTTTTAAAAAAAAGCTCATTGGGCCAAATATACTCAACAGTCTCCTATTTCTCCAGTAGATGTCACTGAAACCGAGCTTAGAGTGAGTTAACCCATTCTTGATACAATAAAAATATTTTATTATATCCTAATCAATATCTATGAGCTGGAATAGATGTAATAAATGACGTTTCATGATCATAACTAGTCTACTTGCAAAAAGACTACTTTTACTACTTGGCACAAATACACAAAAGTAAACTTTTTTCATTATTTTACCTATTTTTTCATAATTGTACATTGCATCTTAATGTGTATATTTTAATTTATCTTAATGCTATTTTCTATTGTTGCCAATTTTTTTGTGTATCCATGAGACGTCCTGTTATAACAGAATTTTAGCCAAAAGGTTGTATCTTAAACTGAAGATAGTGTTAACTTTGTCTAAATCATCATGACTAGAGGAAGAATTTATAGATTTTTGTGTTTGAAATGGTTTAACAAAATGATTTGAACGTAAACGTGAGCGTTTCTTTTAAAACAATAACAACAAAAATACTTTCCAAGGATGCTTGCATCAATTATAACGGCACCCTTGCCACTCTCAATATGGCGGACGCGATGACGTATTGTGTCTACTGGACAACGAAGCCAATGTGGCGCCTGGCTCGTTTGTGGGCTTCGCCGTATTTTCTGGGAATGGGGGCTGGCTTGACCGCGGCGAATGGGCCCGAAGCCGCATTTACCAGATTAAATGAAGCTGTGGAAGTGTTGACTTTAAACTAAACCCGCCATATGAGCTCAAAGCCTCCCAACAGCACAAATAAATTAGCGCCGCTGAGTTTTTTCCACATCTTTCCGTGTGAAGTCCAGCAGTCTGAGCTTACCATCGACCTCCTCTTCAGACTTGACGATGATTTCTTTAAACTCAGGAAATGTTTCTTCGGCGGGAGTTTCATGCGCCTTTCTTAGCGCTATCTGAGGATGAACTGAAGACATTTTTACTGCAGACAGTGAGATGCTCTGCCTAAAAGAACAGATGGAGTCTCCTGTCAGTCTCAGAAGCAAAGCTAACGCTGTCAGGCTCTGTTTGGATCTGCGGTGCTTCTCCCTATGACGCTCTGGGAGAAACTGCGAACTAACTTTAGTTCCGCTTGAATTTGAACTTGAAAATAATAATACTGGAAATTGATTAAATAAAGCTAAATGGTTTTGTAAAATTGTTAAGGTGAAGCTAACATAACGTTTTCAGTATGGTGCTGTAACATTTAATATTGTTTACAAAAGCAGATGATGGGTGTTGCAATATTGCAGTTTTGGATTATTATCACAAACAGCCTGTTTGTCTCAGCACTAACCATCAGATTTGGTGTGGGATTTTTGGATTTCTGAATATTATTTTATTTATTTATTTATTTTTTACACGTTTGATAAACATTTTTCCAGGTTTTCTTTTGCAGCTCCTACTTAAATCGCTTTCTTTGAGCTTTTGAGATGCTAATCAGCTGCTTGCAGTTCTAAAAACAAAACCATGTTGTAAAGGTTACGCATCATAACTGTCAAAGCAAAAATCCTTCTGCAACACTGTAAAACATTCGAAGGTGGTTTAACTTGAAAATTTAAGTCGACAAGAAGATTGTTTTGGTTTAAACTCAGAAATTAAAGTTCATAAAGTTGATTTTACAACAAGAGAAAAGTTGTCTAAATATTGTTTTTTAAGTTAATTAAATTTGAATTGTGAGTTTTAACTTAATGCTGCAATTTAACCAAATAATTATTTCACAATATGCAACATGTTAAAGAGCACACATTTATCTGTCATTTTGCTCACATTATCAAGTTAAAATAAATACTTATTTTTACTTTAGGAGGATTTAAATTTTTGTGTCAAATTCCTTGAACAAAATTTCTGATCTGAAAATGAATTTTATTAAACATAACAAAAACATTTAGTGTGAACAGGACATTAAAATAAACATTAATAAAACACAAGAGTCAGATCAGTGTAAAACATGCCGCTAAGCATTCTGGGAAATAATGCCCACGTCTTTTCCTTCTTTCAGTGAACCTAAAAACTCTAGTTTATTCAACTCTTGGAGGTTTGACAAAATTACTAAAAAGTTAACACAACTAACTCCTGTAAGTTTATCTTTCACAAACTCACATTTAGGTTCAAAATCTAAAACTGGCTAAATTTATTTAACTTAAAGAGGAGACGATAGTAGACACAACTAAATGAGACTGAAATGTTTTGAAGTGGGCAAAGCATCCAAATGCAGAGAGAATAATAATCCAAGCACTGAAGCTTTTTTTTTTTGTCAATGTACCTTTATTAAACTTTACACAGAGAATAAACACTCAAAACAGGACATGGAGAAAAAAATCGAAAAGCCCCCAGGGGGTTATACAGTGACTATCCAAAAACACGCAATGCAGAAGGCGCCATGTTAAGTCAGAGTATATCTAATTCTTTCATTTAAAAAAAACAACATAACATGACAGATCCATCTGTGGAGTCGTCACTTTTCTAGTTCAAGAGAATGAGCCGATGTGCTAGAAAGCAGGAGCAGGACAAGCAGTTCAACGGCGGCTTTGTGAGAGAAACATTGTTTTTTGATGCACCAAAGAGAGAAATGGGTGAACGGTGACTCTAAAAACTTCTGAATAAGATTAAAAAATTGAAGACCAGGATTTTATTGGAACGGGACACGATGAAAAGTGGCAGAGTGTTTAAGGTTTACTCCCATCACAAATGGTGTTCAGATGGGGAAAGATTTTTGACAGTATGGAGCCTTTCTACCATCTTAAATTTAATAAGTACACATAAATGGAGGCATATTGGATTCATTGAGGTGTTGTTCTTCAGCTTTGTTTGTATCAGTGTCTTTCTCCTAATGGTCTCTTATTACTGATGACGAGGAATCCTGCATTGCAGATATTGTAGTGTGTGGCTGTTTCACTGTGGTGCGTCTCCCTTATTTCTCCAGACACAAGCAATGTATCTGGAAAATTTATGGCCAGTGAGATTTAATTTTATCTCGTCCGACCAAAGGGCATGCTTCCAGTCAGCAGAGTATTTCTCCAGGCTTTTCTGGAGTATTTCTCCAGAAATGGAGTGTTTCTCTAGTAATGGTCTTTTAGCATGGCTTGGGTTTAAAAATTTAGTAAAGGAGGCAGCTGAAGGGAGAGATGGATGGATTATTTGCTCAGATTAATATCACTTGGGAAAGTTTTGAAAAAAAAAAAAGTTACGTTCACAACTGGGCCATTGTTATTTTGATCAAACTGTTAAACTGTTTGCAAAATCAAATCTATGAAATGTTTTTTTTTATATATATATTCATGTTCAATGAGGTCTAGATTTTGTAAAAGGAAAGAAAAAGTTAAGTTACTTTTATGAGAAAAAAAATGGCCAACATTGGCTGCATCTAAGTTAATGAATTATGATTCATTTACTTTCATTCATACAACTTTAACATAACTGCTGTGCAGATGGAAAATAAGAAGCCAGCTCTTACAGTGATGTGCAAAAGCAGCACAGATTTCTTCTGTTTTTCTTTTTGTTAGACTTTAATGTTTACTGTTACAAAAGTCCTCTGGACTGGAGTGTTTTTATAACTGCATGGTACTTATGTTGTAAGGGCACAATTACTGTAATTGTGCCTTACTGTAAAGTATTTTTCATTCTTTATGTTTTTTATATGATTTTATATTCAATTGTTCTGTGAGCCTGTGAATTTTAAGACGTTGCACAGAAATGTCCCCATTGTGGGACAGTAAAGAATATTTCTATTCTAAGATTCTAACAAAATTTTAATGTGGGACCAAGATAAAAAAAAAGTTCTTAATACTCTTACTGATTTCCTTCACTAAGAGTATTTAGCCAAAATAGATAGGACTTTAGAAAGTCTGCTAATCCACTACTAGCAGCACTAATTTCTAGCACGTTTAGCATGTGAAGGTTTAGGTGGCATGAGGTTTACGGTCAAATACAAGACTTACATGAACAACCAGAAGTGTTAAACCCATACATGCAAACATTCACATTTATTAATTGTTTTAGAGTCTTTTTATTGGTTCTCATTCTGTTCTCCACCTGTGATGCAGCAGCAGCAAATTAAGTTTTTCTGTACCCACAATGCATTACTGTTCCACAGTAAACAGCTTAAAATCTTCTTGATGTGCTGTGTGCTTTCTGACTGGTCAATTAGGCAAAATCAGCAACAGCGTTAGCAACTATAAAACTGAAACCATGAGGGGGAATGTCTGTTCTAAGTGCCACCGTACAGGTTGGCGTGTAGCGACAGATTTCACCTTGTACAGGGCGACATACTCCATGTCATGACATTAACAAATGGTAGGTATCAACATGATTGACTATAGTGTTTTAGCATTAGCTTTGACCAAATACAGTGTTGGTCTAGTGCTTTAGTGTTAGCAGAAATGTTTATAATTAGTGCTATAGTGTTAGCACAGCTAACTGTTTGGTTAGCTGTGTCTCTCACCTCTATTCTACAAATAACACGCAATCCAACATTAATAATCACACTTAAAAAAATAAAACCTTAGTAGAAAGTAAAGTGGGTATATTTGCTATAAATATACATATATTTCTTTTTAAATATTTAAAAGGTAAAATAACAGATTATAAATATAAGTTTTGTTATATTATTTACTTTTCAATTCACTGAAAGTTTCTCTTTTTTAACTTCCAAGATCAATTATTTACACAAGTGCCCAAGAAGTGCAGCTTAATGAACTACAGACTATATGATTTCTCAGGTTAAACATTTTCTCGTGTGTGAGTCCCCATGTGAAACTTCAAACTATGCCTGCCACTGAAACACTTTCCACAGGTCTGACAGGAGAAAGGCTTCTCCCCTGTGTGGGTTCTCATGTGATCGGTCAGGTGGCTGCGCCGTGAGAAGTACTTCCCACACACTTCGCATGGATAGGGCTTCTCTCCCGAATGCGTTCTCATGTGAACAGTCAGTAGGCTACTCCGAGAGAAGGACTTACCACATAGCCCACATGGATACGGCTTCTCACCTGTGTGAATCCTCATGTGGACGTTTAAGGCACTGTTGTGGGTGAAGTGTTTCCCGCAGGTGAGACAAGGGAATGTCTCGCCTGTGTGAGTGATCATGTGAACGTTAAGGTGGCAGCTCCGGGAGAAACGTTTCCCACACACCCCGCAGGGATACGGCTTTTCACCCGTATGGGTTCTCATGTGGACGGTTAAGGCGCTGCTTTGAGTGAAGCTTTTCCCACATGACAGACATGGGTAAGGCTTCTCACCCGTATGTATTCTCATGTGAGCAGTCAGGCTGATCTGCCTGGTAAAACCCTTCCCACAGGTCACACACGAGAAAGGTTTCTCACCAGTGTGCGTTCTCATGTGACGAGTTAAGTCCCCGCTGTCGTTGAAACCTTTACCGCACACTTCGCACGGATAAGGTCGCTCGCCCGTATGAGCTCTCATGTGACGAGTCAGGTTACATCTCTGAGTGAATGTTTTTCCACAGGTCAAACACGTGAACGCCTTCTCACCTGTGTGAGTTCTCATGTGATCATTTAAGTAACTACTGAGTGTGAAATATTTATCACAGACGTCACAGGAATACAGGTTCTCATCCCGGCTTGATTCGGAGTCTTCAGGATTGCTCCCTTCCTGGTTTTGGTTCTCAGCTTCTGGAGAGTCCTGGGAGTTCGGTCCATTCATGATTGGTTCTGGCTCAACACAGTCTCTTTCCTCAAAGAAATTAGCCTCCAGCTTCAGTGAAACCTTCTCCTCATCTTGACTAATACACATTTCCATCTCTTCCACTTTCACCTGCAAGATTTCCAGTTCCTCTGGTTTTATGTGTTGATTCTCTCGCTCCACATGGTTCTGCGATCTGTGGAGAGCCTCTTGTTCCACCTTGGGTTCCTCTTTGACCTGCAGAACTTGTCGTTCCACCTGTTCTTCCTTTATCCCCTGATGTTGTAGTGCCTCCTGGTTCTCAGTTACATTCGGAAGTTCCTGCTTCTTCTTGCCGTCTGTCATCTGCAGCGGTTTCAGTTCATCCATTTCTTCTTTAATCTGAACAAGTTCTTGTTTCTCCTGGTTTACATTAGAGTTCCCATCCTGATGATTTGTGAAATTCTGCCGCAGATGATCTGGACAGGCAAATAAACAAAGGAAAAATGTTACAGGATACTGTGGGATCTACAGATTACAAAGGTGAATTTTAGATTTAATTACTATCCATACAGTTGATTAATATTTTAATCTATTGAGCTGTACGTGTATTGAACTGAGTGGGGCTTTGATACATTTTTTTGGAAAACCTTTAGTCTTTATAACTTAACTTCCTGTTTTATGATGTCTCTTAAAAGCCAAACCTGCAAGGTGAAAGAATGTGTGATGCCAAACTGTAACATTTGCTGTTTCTGTTGTTGCTGCAAAAATAATTTTGAGAAGTTCTGTAGGATTTGCTTATATTGTATAATCAGTTAACTGAATGACCATTGTGGTAATTCTTCTCTTGACCTTTAACCCCTCCTCAGGACATGATTTTATCTGTATTAATGGTGCTGTGTCAAGAAGGTACTAGAGAATGTTTTCATTTAAATATTAACTAAGTATAAAATCCCGTCTTTTTTCAGGTGGAAGGTTATCTGCATCAATTTTAACATTTTTGTAAGACTGAAAATTTTAAAGATTTATTTATAAGAATAAATCTTTTTAAAAAAATGCAAATTTGGCTGCAAAATTTTGAAAAAATTTTAGGCAGCAAGAAACACAAAAAACATCCTGGAGGGACGGATTTTTACAAGGTGTGCAGCTGCAGAATACAACTCATCCATGTTGATCACAGATGTCAAACTGAAGGCCCATGGGCCAAATCCGGCCCGCCATAAGTATTTATGTGGCCCTCCAGACTCTAAAGAGTCACATAAATTGAACATTAATATCACAGTTTTGTGCTTAGACAGTATTTTGTATAGAACCAAGTTACTTCAATGTGAAAAGATGTCAAAAATTGTTACATTTTAATAAGTTCTAATCAATCGCAGAACAAACTTTAATGATTTCACTGCAAACACGTAGAATCTTGCCAAGTGAAATAAGACAAACTTAGTGGCTAACCTTTAAGTACATTTTTTTCTTAATATAGATAAAAAAGTATTTGTTCCATTGGCAAATAAATTAACCTATAACAGGGAGGAAATATCTTGCAATAATCAGTCACTGGAACTAATACTTTATGCTCATATTCCCTGCTAAAGCGTTATTTGTAAATTATTTTTGTATTATTTCAAGTGTACTAAGATATTTTCATTATAAACAAGACCAAAAACATTTGGTAAGATTTTGTGTTTTGCAGTGTTAGCGCTTTATTAATGGGTAGTTTTATTATTGCATTCTGCCACAACCGACTCTTTGAGGAAATTCATAATGTTGATGTGACTCGAAATAAAATAAGTTCAACATTCCTGATCTAGATGAATAAAATACAGGTAATCATTTCTACAATGACAAGCTCATCAGGAAGGACAGCTGTGTGCTTGACCCAGTGGAGGGGGGAGACAGAAGGATTCTGGCTAAATTAACATCACTAATCGCATCTTTAATTTTGTTCAAATTAGTTTTCCATGTAGAATCTTCAAATCTCTGTTTCATTCATTTGATAGTGGCTGCTGCCTGTGGACCTGAGGTTACGCAATAACTCAGTTCAGACACAATCATGGCCTGGATAAAAACATTAGCAGCAAGAAATGGCGAATAATTTCGAATCTTTTTGAAGTTATATAAAGTTACTTTTGCCAGTTTTACTTTTTTTTTTACAACTCTCAGAAAATTAGGAATAAATATTCAGCCTCCTCGACCTGCATAATTCAATTCCTCAGTGAAACAAAAACTACAAGAAAAGCAAACTGCACTGTGGAGTGAGACCAGATGTTTCAAACCATATTAATATTCTGAGTTTACAACAAACTGAATATTTTCTCCACAACAGAAACATATATATGCATTTAGTGCTTCTTTCCAGCAGCTGTTGGATTCTAATTCTAACCATCTCTGCTTCCAACAAACTCAATAAGTGTTTACATCTTTTTTTTTTAATTACCATTTATTTTATTCTGTTTTTAATACCCGGAAGAGGTCAATTGTACTCCAGTAAAAGTAAACAGTAGTTTCCAAACAGTGAAGAGTTTCTCTATTTCTGTTCTATTCTGCCTGCTGACATTCACGCCACTATTTATTTATCCCTATAATAATCTGTAAATAAACACAACAAGCGCGTTTAAAACAGTTTTATCCAATCTGTTAATGCAGATGGTGTTCAAACCTGCTCCGTCTCGGGTTATTTGGGTTATTTGAGGTGTTCCGTTCAGATCCAGCAGCCTGTGATCTGAATCCATTTCTTCTTCTTCCGTCGCTTTTTCTTTAAGAGGCCGAACTGAACATATTGTTGTTGTAAACATTCACATCACCGTCATTCTACGGCTGAAATGATCCAATTCTGCTCGCGGACGGGAATCCGATCTATTTCGCTGCTATTAATGACCTGTTGTTTCATTGTGGCGCTCCGGGGGGAAACTGGAACCCGACCTTTCGTTCCGCTTCCTGTTTATCTTAACAGGGGAAGAAAAAACAGTCTCTGCATTTAATTATTGTTCCCTACTTTATTCGAAAAAATCCTTGTGAAAATTAGTTAGAAAGAAATAAGCAATAATAATCAATATTTTAAACATAAACATCAATAACAAACTGTAATTAAGATCGACAGCAAAACCTCTAACAATAAATTAGTGCATACATATCTACATAAGTACTTGTAGTAAAAACATTGCTTAATAAGGTTTTAGTGCAACATAAATTCAGTAAAATATGACATATTTGGTATATCACATGTTAGTATGCTTAATATAGCTTTTCAAATATCAGATTAATAAGAAAAAATGACTTTTTACCATACATTTTTCCCAGTATGCTTTCTTATCCACTTTTCTTACAGTTTTGTCAGTTATCTGCATTTAGTTTTGTTTGGTTTGAAAACAAAGACTACTTTTCTCTACGTAACGATCTTCTTAACAGTCAAAAATAATCCAGTCATCTGAAAAGAGTAAGAATTTAGTAAATCTTGGGAAAATTTTAATAAAAAGTTATTTCATGTATTTATTTTTTTTACCATTGTTTTATTAGTTAAGCAATACTAATTCCAAAATCTGGGAATTTTGGAGAACTTTTGACCTTGACATGGACTTTGTCATACATTACACAAAATGTATATTCACCTAGTGAGAACTAGCAGAGAAAAAGTTTCAAAGCATCATAAACGTAATGACTCTACTTAGGTCCTAAACATATTCTATTCTCTTTTTTAAAAATCTACTTTTAAGATTTAACAAAGAATACATTATTAATTTTTAAAAAGTGCATTTTGACATATTGAACTGAGCAGAAAAGAGAAAAAATCTGAATAAAAACAAGAATAATCACACAAAAATACATAATGTGACGAAAGTAAAGCAGCAACTATTAAAAATTCAAAAGAAATTTTAAATCTTAACTTAAGATATTAACATATCTGTATAAAATAATTTGTTTTTTTTTTGTTGTTGTAACTTTTAAACTCTTCCTTAAATAAAATGTTTAAATATTTTTAAAATTTGTCTAATTTTCAATAAACAGTATTTATGAATAAAATGAATGTGCTATAATAATTAAACGATTACCATAATTCGACTCTTTATTCCTTGTTAGAACACCAAATTTTATTAAATTAAAACTTAATAATGGAATAAATGGATTTATTTTTCAAAATCTGTTTCAGTATTTTTAGCTTTTCTGTTCAGTTCCTGGAACTGACCAGAGGGGGGCGCCAGAAATAAACCATTCCTCGACTTCCGCCGCGTAACCTCTGAACCCGGAGGTTTCCCACATGGTTTTCAATGGAGGCGAGCAGAGGAAACGTGCAGAAAGCCGAACAGAGAGCCGGGATGAAGAAAACAGAGAAAACGAACAAAAAGAGGAGTAAACAGGACGATGAGGAAGAGGAGGAGGATCAGGTGAGACAGGCAGCAGGAGGAAGAGGTGGCGAACTGGGTGAAGTGGTCAGGAACTGGTGGCTAGCTGTTAGCATGCTAACACACAGAAGGCGAAGCAAAACAGCTGAGGGATTGCTTGAGGTTGAAGAAAAGGAGACAGTTTTCTGTTCTGATTTTATCAGATTGGATCCTTTACGAGCTGCAGGCCGTGACCTTTAACCTTACAGAGTTTATTAAAGTTATACCAGGAAGCTGCTGTAAGAGATCACAGCCGACATTTATTCCCCCAACATCAAATAAGACGGTTTTATACAACTTACAATTAAAATACACAATATTTGTAATGCTAAATATAACATGTTCTCTAATAAAACATAATCAAAAAATAACCCGAACTTTATACAATATTATTGATTTAAGCCACATGTAGAGTACCCAGAAACTGGCCTTCAGTAAGAGTTTAAAAAATGTATTTGGATGAATACAGAGTAACCTACTGCAACAGGTTGAAACCTCAAAAGGATTAAACAAAGCTACTCTGACGTGGCTTTCATGTTATCTGCTAAAAGTCTTGCTCTCTCTCGCTCTTCTGCAGCCTGAAGGAACCACAGACATTATTTCAATATTCTCTCACTTCTGGCTTCATTTTTAACACCTCATTGATACTAAATGTTACTAACTTTAATTTCTTCCTTCATTAATAACTTTGCAGTAAATATGGTGCTTTCACTGATATGAAAAAAATGGGATTTTAGGGTTTCTTGGTGATTTTTTTTAACATGTCTGACCCTTTAAGATGTTTACGTTTCCTCTTGGAGTTTGGTGTTAAATGTGTGTTTGCTCCTCAGCTCTTCAATTTGAACAACAAATCTTTGGAAGAAGATGATGACGATTTATCAGACAGCGAGGAGAGCGTCTACTCAGGACTGCAGGATTCTGGGAGTGACTCTGACGAAGAGGAAGAGGAGGAAGAAGAAGAGGGAGGATCAGATGATGAGGATGAACAGGATCAGAATGAAAAAGTACTAATTCCTTTGGAAGATAAATTAACTTATGGGAAAAATGTCTTATTAGTAGAACTACTACAGTTTCATCAGTAATAAGGACTTATTTAGTTTAAACAAACCTCTATATCGTACTGAAAAGTTACTTGTATGCTAATATTTTGTCTTATTTCAAGTGAACGAAATTATTTATTCTAGAAATTAGACAATTACTTGTTAATGTTGTGTGTTTTTGTAGTGTATGAAACAAATACACTGCATCAATATTAGATGCAATTTTTAAAAAATCTGTTTTTAGTTGTTTATTCATTGAATAATTACATAACAGAGTGTTATTTTTTACAACCATTTTGTTATTACACTGGAAACTATTTAGAGAAATGTTTTGTTTTTATTTATTTTGAATTAATAATAAAATCTTAGTTATTAACCATTATATTACTTGAAAATAGCCTTAAAAGATTATATCACATCTGCAGCTCTAAATGAGTTTTAGGGGAAATTTTGCTCTTTAGATTGTAAAAGTTTCAGACCCCTGATGAACATGATTCCTGACTGGCTGGCAGAGACTCACCTGTTCTGCTCACCTGATGATCTGCTGTGATACTTTTCAGTCGACTGTGAAGAAGAGAGAGAAGAAGGAAGGAGCAGGTGAAGAAAAGGAAGTGAAGAAGGAAGACGAATACGACCATGACACGTCAGACGAGGAGGTGGGACGAGTTTTTGAAAATCAGACGCTCTCTGTGTTCTGGGGTGTTTTCGTTTTCTCAGATGGTCCGTTCATAATCTACTAGATACGCTCATGTTAATTTAACTTTTTTTTAAAATAACAAGATCAAATCTGACTTGAAATTGTCTTCTTTAATGTATTTGTTTTTTTTATTTCCAAAATGTAGTGCTGGAAAATTTTGAAAACTCACCTTGAAAATGCATGAAACGTGCTTGAATTTTACTGTGGGAAAAGTGTCCTAATGCTGTGAATCGTCCTGCAGGACATCAGGAACACGGTGGGAAACATCCCCATGGAGTGGTACAAAGACTTCCCTCACATCGGCTACGATTTAGACGGGAAGAAAATCTTCAAGCCGATCAGGAACAAGGACGAGCTTGATGACTTCCTGGAGAAAATGGAGAATCCCGACTACTGGTAGGAACAGGAAGGATGAAAACTGCTGTCTGTTTTCCTCGTAGTTTCAGACAGGAAATGGTGATGATGTTTTCTGAACAGGAAAACGGTTCACGACAAGAAGACGGCGAGCGACATCTTGCTGTCGGACGAGCAGATCGAGTTGGTGAACCGTCTGCAGAAAGGACAGTTTGGAGACGTGAACTTCAATGAGTATGAGGTATTTATGTTTATTTGTTGACTTCAAAATGAAATTTTAAAAATTAATAAAACAAATAGGACAAGAGTGTGAAGTGTAAAGTGTGTGCAAACACAACAATAACAAAATAATTAGCTTACCAAAACTTTCTGTTTGTAAAGGAGGAGGAAGAAGTGAGTTTTACTCAGTTTAATAAAATGTATCACTTCCTGAGAGTAATTATCAGAAATATGTAATGAAAAACCTGTGATATTGAAAGTTTTAACTTTCTTATGTAAAAATTAAAAATTAAAAAACACACATTGCTAAAACAAGTACAGAAATAGAAAAACAATATTTATATTCCTGTCAAAAGTGAAGACCGAACACAAGGTCATTAAACCTTCGTTTAATTATTCATAAAGTCAAAGCAGCAGAATATTTCCTGTTTATTTTTCTAAACCAAATTTCCAAGGAATACTTTAATTGTTCATGTACATTTAACACTGGGACTGAAAGACATTTTAAATATCCAAAGTAAATAAAACAACAGAAACATCAAATAAAATGCATAATGAAGTATCTGTAAACATAATTGTCCTTCAAAATAAAAGGGGCTTGTTGAGACAAAAAAAAAAACAAAATGAAAACTTTTATCCTCCAGTTTTTGATAGAAAGAGAGAAAAAAAGAGAATCAATAAATTCTGCCAATGGAAATTATTCACTTGTTTTAATTTCCCATGCGATTGATTGACTGTTTATTTCGACAGGCCTTGCACTATACTTACATAATCTAAGTTTCATAAGAAACAAATAAAAATAATAATCTACTAATATTAGTAACAATATTAGATGGCAGAAAGAAACTCATTGTCTAATATATATTTGTGTTAGTCTGTGTCTTCACTGCAGATTGTTAGTAATTTAGTTTGTAAGTTTTGTGAGATTTCTGCTGACTGTCAGTTCTGCTTCATCCTCAGCCCACAGTGGAGTTCTTCAGTAAAGACGTCATGATTCATCCAGTCACAAACAGACCTGCAGACAAGCGCAGCTTCATCCCTTCACTCATCGAAAAGGAGAAGGTAAAAACCACCAAAACACAAATACTTTATCAACTTCTCACGCCTCTAAATGTTTGAATTCCCCGTCCTGCAGGTCTCTAAACTGGTTCACGCCATCAAAATGGGTTGGATCAAACCTCGGCGGGTTCAGGACGACAGCAGGGGGCGATTCTACGACCTGTGGGCCAATGAGGACTCGTCCATTCTGGCCAAGCACAAAATGCACCTGCCGGCTCCTAAGATCCCCCTGCCGGGTCACGAGGAATCCTACAACCCTCCGCCGGAGTTCATGTTCACAGACGAGGAGGTTAGTCTCCTGCTAAGGCCGACTGCAATGAACAGTAAATCAGTTAATCCCAAACCAGGAAGTTAAAGCACATCGTCCAGCTCTCCAGTCCTTCCACTGGCTCCCTGTAGCTCAGAGAATAGACTTTAATATACTGGTAGTTTATAAATCACTGACCCTCTTAGCACCGCAACAGATCTGCTGCTGTTGTATCAACCTTCAGGTCTTCTGGTTCTGGTTCTGCTCTGCATCCCCAGAACTGAACACGGAGAAGCAGCATTCAGCTTCTACGCACCACAAATCTGGATTAAACAAACAGCAGAAACACTGAGATCCTATAAATCTAAACTAAAAACCCTCCTGTTTAGTTGCTTTTGATTAGTAGTAAGTGGAACATTGACCAACATATGTGACGATATTCATTATGGCTTTTAACAAAATGCGATGTTTATTGTTTCACAGTTGGTGACTGATGTTGTAAAGCACTTTAATCTGCCTTGTTTCTGAATTGTCCTGTATAAATTAACCTGATTTATGGTCTGTTTCTTCCTCTCTCCGTTCACAGAAAGCTCTCTGGGAGCAGCAGGATCCGTCTGACCGCAAGCTGCCGTTTATCCCCAAAAAGTATCCCAGCCTCCGTCAGGTTCCAGCGTTCTCTCGGTTCATCCACGAGAGGTTTGAGCGCTGCCTCGACCTCTACTTGTGTCCCCGACAGAGGAAGATGAGGGTGACCACCTGTTCGTTACTCCTCCGTCCAGCAGGTGGAGCCGGTTTGTGACGTTAACGATTCCCCGTCTTCCTGCAGGTGAACGTAAACCCAGAAGATCTGATTCCCAAACTTCCCAAACCGAAGGACCTGCAGCCGTTTCCGACAACCCAGGCTCTGGTAAAATAAAAACAAAACTTAAATTAGATGCTTTCAACTGGAGCTGAAACGATTAATCGTGATTAATCGATCATTGAAATAATCATCTACTAATTTAATGATCGATTAATCATTAACAGGTGATTTAAAAAAAGGACCTTTGTTTAAAAACAGACTTTAAGCAGAAATGAACCAAAAAATTTACAAAAATATAAACATTATTCATCTAAAATAAAAAAAAAAAACTATTTCTTTTGTGTCTATAAATATTTTCTCTATCCAAAACAGTTTTAGCTTTATCTGGTTCAAATTTTGAAATTATCTCCTATTAAGCAACTTTTGCTGCCCAATTATTAATCAGTTAATCCAAAAAACTGATTAATAATTCAGTTATTAATCAGTTCAAATATTAGAAGTATTTGTTTTTCAAGCGTTCACTAAATTAATGCAACGTTGTTGCATTTTAGGCGATAGCACATTTATTTATTTTTATTTAAAAAAGGAATTGAGTTTAGATTTTTTTTAATGTACTTCTCATATTGCATTAACAATCAGCAAAATGTTAATGTTTTTTATCTGACGAATTAATCGTCAGAATAATCAGTAGAATAATCAACAAGTACAATTTGCAGGTTTTAACTTGGAGTGTTTCTGTGAGTCCAGGTGTATCGAGGTCACAGCGGCCTGGTTCGCTCCATCAGCGTGTCTCCATCGGGACAGTGGCTCGTTTCAGGTAAGAACTCCTCCTATCGAACAAAGTCATACAGCCTCAATATTAAAGCCTTAATATTGTCTGTAACGTGTAGTATTATTTGGATTTTGATGCATTTGTATTTATTTCATTTTATTTGTGTAGAACAGACAATAAAATGTAACAACAGAAAACAATAATAAGACAAATTGAAGTCCAATTTTAATATGAATGATATTGTGATTTCCTGTCGCTCTCAAACGTATCAACATCTAAGTTTACCTTCACCAGATAAACCCTTAAAGTATTCTGACATTAAATGAGCCAAACTTTTGGTAAAATCCATCACTTTTTAATAAAATGAAAATGTGTATGTTGACTTAACATATTTTTGAATAAAATCGCTGGTTTGCTGTGTGCAGGCAGTGATGACGGCTCGGTCCGGCTCTGGGAGGTGTGTTCGTCTCGCTGCCTGAAGACGGTCCCGGTGGGCGGAGCCGTGAAGAGCGTCGCCTGGAACCCGAACCCGGCGCTCTGCCTCGTGGCTGTCGCTGTGTAAGCATCTCTGTTGTCAGAACGTAAAGTCGCTCTGTCTGATCCCCTACATGTCTCACGAGAGATGGATAATTTGGCTGACAAATGTACTTCGTGTCAGTAGATATTGATAATTATTGATTATTTTTTGCTTTAAATATCATTGATGTGACCTTTCCTGTTTTATCCAGTTTTCACTTCACGTCGTCGACGTTTATTTTAAGCAGTTTCGAGGCACAGTGGCAAAACCTGAAACTGCTGCTGCGTCCGTTACTCAGCAGGTTGTTGCTAGGTAACCAAAGAATGAGTGAGTTGCTAGGCAACCACAGAGAGAGTGACTCAGTTGATTCCACCAACTTTGCTTAGCTGGCAGTTAAGCAGCTAAAACCTTTCCTCTGCCTACATCCCCCAGAATGCAGTGGGGTTCCGGATTGAAATCAGTGAAATTATTTAATATTCTGTCAGACGTTGTGTATGCCAATATAGTTTGTTATTGATTTATTGTCCAGGCCTATGTCTCACATCTTGTTCTTGTTTGATTTTTTAGGGACTCTGCAGTGCTGATCTTGTCTCCAGCTCTGGCTGACAAACAGGTCATCTCATCGTCGGAGAGGCTTCTCTCTGCCCAGCAGGAGGAAGGGCCCTCTGAAGGGTCTCAGCCTGTTGTTTGGTCAGAAACGGAGGGGGAGGAGCTAAGTCAGGGCATCCACCTAAAAATCCAACATCCCAAGGTGAGATAATTCCCCTGAGTAGATTTAAAACCATGATTTAAAGCTGCAGCATGTAACATTGTGATGACAGTATGGTATGAGATTGGTGATCTGTCAAAAAATCAAGCTCTTCTGCTGTCTCCAACAGCCAATCAGAGCCAGGTGTGGGTTTTAGCACTCCTATGAATGCTAGGGCTAGTTAGCATAGCCACCAATAACAGTAGATAAAGTTGCTTCTTCACTTTAACTACTGAGTACATGAGGTTGATTGACAGCGCTAAGCCCCTCCTCCTGCGTCTTGATTGGTTGTTTTTGGTTTGGAACAAGGAGATCGATTTTTTTCATAGATGATCTGTCTCATATTAAACTGTGACAACATACTGACATTTTTAACAAATATGTAAAAAAAAAACAAAAAAAAAAAAACATATTTTTGAACTAAAAGTTACTGCAGCTTTAAAGGAAACTAACGGAGAGAATCCGTCTCCTCAGGCCGTCCACCAGGTGACGTGGCACAGTAAAGGAGACTACCTGGCGTCGGTGATGCCGGACCACTCCAGCCACCTGCAGGTGTTCATCCACCAGCTGAGCCGTCGGCGGAGCCAGAACCCCTTCAGGAGGAACAAAGGCCTGGTCCAGGCCGTGTCCTTCCACCCCATCAGGCCCTACTTCTTCGTGGCGACGCAGCGGTCGGTCCGCATCTACAACCTGGTGAAGCAGGAAATGACCAAGAAGCTCCAGGCCAACTCCAAGTGGATCTCCAGCATCGCCGTTCACTCTGGAGGTAGGTGGACGGGTTCTGTTCAGTCCAGTCTTTGTGTCACTGCTGGGGGCGGAGCCTGAGTCTCACCTGTGTGTCTGCAGGTGATCATGTGATCTGTGGGAGCTACGACTGCAGGCTGAGCTGGTTCGACCTCGACCTTTCAACGAAACCGTACAAGATGCTGCGGTATGTTATTATCTCTCATGATTTAGCTATTAATGAACAAATTCATCTCAATAATTTAAGGTTTTTCATTTTAAGGGACTTGTGAGTTAACTATATATAATATTATTTTAACTCAGAAATTCACTTAATAAATGAAACTCATTCATTAAACACACCAACATATTTAAAGTTTTTACAAAGATGCATCTTTTCCACAAATGATCAATCGTACAATAAAGGATCAGAATAAGATGGAATTTATTATAATTTGCACATTATAGGATAATCACATTGGTATTTTTGTGTTTCTCCAACTCAATAGTAGTAGAGTTAAAATGTAAATAAATAAAAATTGAGAAGAAATAGGCAATGAAATCTACACATAAAAAGCAAACAACAAGCATTTAAAATATACTTTAAGCTTCTGTGTATAAATAATTGATACAAAGAGGCTTAATGTATTTTTAAATGCATGTTTGGTTTTTATATGTCTATTTTATCTTTTGTATGTTTATTTATTTAAAAAACACAAAATCCTCTGATACATTATTGCTATTTAGGCAATAAAAAAACATTTGTTTGCATTTTTTATGCATTTCTAAAGCATAAAAGTAGGTGGGTTAAATAAAAATCTGCAGAATGTGCCAATTTTCTTTTGACTAATTACTCACTTAATTATAAAAATAATTGATAGAATAATCTATTACTAGAATAAACATTAGCAGCAACTCTGATAATAAACATTTTGGGTTTATAAATTATATTTATCTGAATTTTCAGATATTAAACGTTTTTATCAGGGTTTCCCCAAGTGTATTGTGTCCTGGCGGGCCACCAGGCTTTACTTCACCCCCGCCAGGCTAAATGCTGTTTATTTTGTTTTTAATACATCAGTAACGGTGACAACAAAGATGGGCTAAGCTTGGTTTATATATAATAAAATATTCTATACATTTAAAAAAGATGATGGGATTTGACTGCATATAAAACCTACAGAAAGGCTAATTTTATTTAGTGCACTGCTATATTTATATCTTTGTTGTTTGTGTTTTATTTATCAATTTAACACAAAAACATGGTGGGGCAGCTTGTGGAGTTAGCAACACTGGGTTTAGCTAGTCTGGGGTAACCCTGAGTATATTACCATGCGTAAGAAATATATATAGAAATTTGACTGTTTGGAGTGATTGAATTGTAGGTTTTATATTTAGTTTTGATGTTTTTGTGGATACTGAGTGGTTTGGTTTCTTCCTGTCCGTCAGACATCATAAGAAGGCGGTGAGGAGTGTGGCGTACCACAGAGGTTACCCGCTGTTCGCCTCAGCGTCAGACGACGGATCAGTCATCGTCTGCCACGGAACCGTCTACAAGTAAAACCTCCGCCTGTTCGCTTGCCACGCACCCGTTTTAAGGATCAAAGTGTTTCAGCTCTTCCTTTCTCTTCCAGCGATCTGCTGCAGAACCCGCTGATCGTCCCAGTCAAGGTTCTCCGGGGTCATGTGATCACTCATGACCTGGGCGTCCTGGACGTGACCTTTCACCCCACGCAGCCCTGGGTGTTCTCGTCCGGCGCCGACGCCACCATCAGACTCTTCACTTGAGAGCCGGCCCTTTATGACAGTGGCGGGGATCTCTGCCGCCCTGTTGTATCCTAGCAACCATCTCTGACTGGTTGCTAGGATACAACAGTGAGGAGGTTCTTTCCTGTAGTTTTTATGTTCGTTTGTATTCAATAAAATATAACATTCTTACTCTTCATGTTCACTTGTGTTTTAGTCTGCAAAAAAATCTGTTTAAATCCACTGAAACAGATTTAGTGGGATTCAAAACATAAATCAGAACCAATCTGCCATTTTGTTTTATTTACCTGCTCAATTCTGACCCTTTTTAGAGAAAATCAATTTACTGTCATCTAATGAAAACTATTCAACAAAAAGAAACCACATTTATTTGGGATCTTTGACAATTTAGTGCAAAAAAAAAAACTATTCAGTTATTAATATTTAACATCCTGAGATACAAAGTGTTATAACAGTTTGGTGATTCGGGTTTTATTCTGTTTTGTTTGACTAAAGGCAGCTTAAAAAAAAATCCATGGAAATAGAGTTCAGATCCCTTTTTATATTATTTACAGTATTATGTGTACTTTTTAGATTGCTTCATCACTTGGCGTATAAGAAAATGTGCTCATTTAAAAGAAATGTTTATATTAAAATCTAAAAATACGAATAAAAAGATTGCTCTTTAAAAATTACAACAGATTTCCTGTAGTAAATGTTTGTTTTTTTGTTCACTGGGGGAATAAATGCCTCTGGTTTGTAAAGATTGCAGACCTCTATTAGGAGCTTTTAGTTCGAAAGCTTTTCGTGAAGTCGCAACTTGTTTCCGGCGGACCTTTTCTGGTGTGACACCAGATCATGACGACAGTAGACAGAATCACACCGATCCGCGAAAACTGTGTTTACACAAGCTGTTATTGGTAAATATGATTTAAACAGCAGCTATTATTTAAATATAGATCGCTTGCATGTTGATATAGCTGATTGTGCTTTATGCTGGTGCTGCTTGGGGGATTGATTCTCAAATGTAAATAAGTATAAAGGACAAAAACAATAATTAGCTTTAAATAAAGACAAATCAATTGATATCCGAGCTGTAGTTAACTTATTTTGTAATGTAATATTTCACATCAAGTCTAACAAACTGATGCTTTTTGTATCTTGGTGTATTTTTCCCGCCTTTTACATGTTTATTTAAAAACGTGTTGAACTGCTGTCCTGTAGGTGTCATTATTTCATTAGCCTGGATTCTCCTGTTGATCTTAGTGTTTTCTGTTCTTGTTTTGCAGTGAAGAAAATGTGTGGAAGCTGTGTGAATTTGTTCAGAAAGAGAGAACTGCACCACTGGAACAGCTGTTTGTCGTTTTTATCTCCAATGACAAACGGATGGTGAGAAGCTGGGGATAAATATGAACCTCTAATAATAATGCATGTAGAGTCCTTATAACCCAGTTACTGAAAATTAATAAGATGTGATTATTTGAAGACTTTCTGTTGATATTCTAACATACTTTCGTCCCTCTTAAGAAGTATTGAGACCAGTTTTTTTTTTACTGCAAAGGAAACGCATATGTATTTATTTTTAATGCTAATAAAAATCTGAAACATGTGGGGCAGATTGTCGAACCACCATCACAATTGAAGCTGAGTGTAAATATTTTCCAAGCCATCTTTTAGGTTAGATTTTATAACAAAAACCTACACATTTTATTTAATATTCATATTCATTCAATTAAATAAAGCAAGATATCAATAAGAATAAGACAAATATACATCTCTGGAAAAAAAAAAGAATAGTCCACATCACTGAACCCCATTGAAAACCTCCTGGTTATTCCACCAAATACTGATTTCTGAACTCTTCCTGAGTTAAAACATTAGCATTGTTGTTTCAAAATGAATGTGAATTTTTTTTTTTTTTTTTGCATTATTTGAGGTATATGTCTTTTTCATGATGTTGATATTTTCTCATTTTCTGCAAATAAATTCTAAATTATTGCTTGGAATTTTTCAGATGTGTTGTCAATGTTCATTGTACTCAAACATAAACTAATAAAAAGTAAAATCAGAGAAACTGATCATTTTAAGAGGTCTTTTAGTTTTTCCGAGCTGTATAGTGAAAAGTATGGTAAAAATGAAATACAAATATTCTCCATATCTGTTTGAGTTTATAAAAGAAAATCAAACTGAATGAAATGCCAAAGAACAAAAATAGGTACTGAGGAAAGATGTACACATTTTGACAGTCTCTGTGGTAAACATCATCAAACTTTTAGAGCAACTGATTTTCCTCTTAAGCTGATGATGTTCCCTGTTTTCCCTCAGATTCCTCTGTGGAAGCAGAAATCCGGACATGGCAACCAGCCTGTGATCTGGGTCTGTTGTTTCCTCCACGTGTTCATCCCTGATTGTGTTGATGCTGTTTTGTTTTGGCGTCATTAACGGGGCCGCTGCCTGTTTCAGGACTACCATGTGATCCTGCTCCAGGTGCGCCCTCACCTGGACTCTCTGGTTTACGATCTGGACTCTGTGTTGTCGTTTCCCTGCAGCCTGCGGCTCTACGGAGAGAAGGCCTTCCGCTCGGACCACCACATCCGACCCGAGTACCACAGGTAACCTGTGTATTACTATTATTTGTTTTTGTTAAATGCTGGCGTAAAAAAACAAACAAACAAAAAAAAAAAAAAAACTAGTGTTTTGCATCAGGCGCTTGGTGGGCAGCCAAGGGGTCCTTAGAAAATTATTAGCGGTAGTTATTCTGTTACATCCATGCAGTTTGTGATAAAAGTGGGTCATAACAGCTAAATATTGCTTTGGTATGCTAATGAGGCGCTGTTTTTCAACCCCAATGTTTCTTTGCAACTTGTTTATGTAATGATTCTAATTATTGCTCTAATATTAGCAAGGGTTACCTTTGCCATGTTCCCCCAAGTAGCATTAGTTTCTGACCGCGGCCACCCTTTGCTAAGCCACAGACAATGCTAATGTGTAAAGAAACATTAACTTGTAGAATGTTGTTCCTCGCTTTCATTTAATATTTAATAATAATACATTTGTTTAGCATAAATGCTGATTGATATCTTCAGATTTTTTTTCAGTTACTTTGATCTTTTTATTTTCAAAAACCTCCATTTTGTTTTGCTTTTGCTAAGCTAGCTCGACGAGCAAAGCAGCTTTATTAATCTAACTGGCAGCCAATCAGAAAGATTAGCACGGTAAATGACACTTCGATGCATTGGTTTAACATATTTTATGCAATTATTAAATATTTATGTATGGTTTTATTAAAAAATATTCAAATTAAAAAGCAATCATTTTAAATATTTTTAATTTCTTCTACTTTCTGAACCCCACTAGCATAGCATAGCATAGCATAGCAACTGGGTGGCCCCCACTTTGAAAAGCACTGGGCTAGCTTTACAGCTTAAAGAGGTGTTCACAGCTAACAAACATTAATACATCAGCCGCAGGGAGATGAAGGTCACACATGTGATGATGCCACAGTAATGTCTGTTGGTGTCTGTGACAGGAAGTTGCGTGTGATTCCTGCTGACAGCTTCTTGTTGAACTTTGCGTCTGATCGATCTCACATGAGGAACCCTGATGGAACCTGGAAGATGTCTCCTCCTCCGTACGCGCCCATCCAGACGGCAGGTAGAAGATCTTCCTTCAGGGTTTATTTATGTTTTGAATATCGACATAGAGGTACAGCATGAAACATAATGTCAAAACTTTAGTTGGTGGAAGTATAAACTTATCAAAATTTCCACTCTTTACATATATTTTTACATTTACTCCATGTATATAAGAACTAAACCCATATTTAATAGTTAAGCTGTCAGTTTACTGGCTATTTAATTTTAATTACAATGGAAAAAACAATCAAACAATCATTATTTCTTTAAATATCACCAAAAGAAAAACTAGCGTCAGTAACAAAAATAACAATAACTGAACTATATTATATCCAACAATTATTACATGTTTATGTGATAATTTTAACAGTTTTATGTTTGGACAACATTCAAATTATTCCACAGTCTTACTCCACTTACTGATACACTAAAGTTTTCTTTCTGAATTTGCATATGTTAAATTGGAAATTTGTTCCTTAGTCTTAGATAGTTTTTGAAGGTTTTTCTGTACATTTTTTTATTTTATTTTTGGCTTTATACAAAATTGGAGCTGTCAGTAGTTTCACTGTCATTAAATGTAAATAATTCAGATTTTACAAAAAGTGTGTTAGTGTTTCATAAATATCCCACCTTATAGATTATTTCTAATTTCTTTATTTTGTAGTGATATTAACGCCTGTAGAGAAGTTTTGTAATTATTGCCCCAAATCTCTACACAATCACTGAAATATTTTGTTATAATAATAATGATGATGATGATGTCACTGGTTTGACGCCTCTCCTCCTCAGAGAGTCAGATGAACCTGGATGACTTCATCAGTATGAGCCCTGCTGACGGCTGGGGAACCGTCTACAGTCTGGATCACTTCCTGCTCACATACACTGGAAACCCGTCCACAGCATCGTCTTCATTGCCTTCACTGTGATCTTCCTCAACGCCACCAGCAGCAGATGTGGTTTTATAATATTGCTGCTTCAGATTGTTCAGAATCAACAGTTGTGTTGGACTTTTATCCTGTTTCTGATGTCGGATCCTTCAGTTTTGACCTGTGGATTATTTTCTGAGCAATAAAAACATTTTTTATCATCTGTGATCATGTTGACATTAAAATCAGAGCCTGAGGAAAACAAGATGGACCAACTTCTAATTGGAGAATGTGAGTCAGACATTGATTAAGAAACAAAAAGAGCTTATTTTAAACAATATAAGATTTAAAAAGGTGGTTATTTACTTTTTTTGGACCCAGATCTCATACGTTTTTCTCCTGCCTGAACCAGTTCATCTCAATATACTCAACAGAGTTGATTTAGTTTAGTTATTTAGTTCAAAAGTGAAACTCATAAATTCACCAGATAGAGTAAAATAATTAAAGGGTGCTCTACTATGCAAAATTCACATTTTGCACATTTCTGTACTTTCATTTGGGTTTCTACTGCTACTAAAAACATCCAAGTGGCTTAAAAAGACACTTAACCATTTTTTTTGTTTTATTTTTTTCACCAAGTTTTTTCTCTCTTTCCCTTTTACTTGTAAGACTGAAACAATAAATAGAAACACAACACTCTTTTGTTTGCAAAATAAAATATAAAATATCTGCACAAACAACTTTATACAAACATTTTCTATGTCTAGAAACTAAAACATGCACCTGCAATAGTACTTCACATATCTACCTAATCCATCTTATCCACCAAATTAACATTTTAATTTTCCAAATTTGCTGTGATACAGACTGTTACAGGAGATTTTTCCTGCCCACAGCCATCACCATATACGTTAAGTCTTTGAAGAATTTGAATTAATGTGAGTGGCAACAACATTTATTTTCCCTTTGGGATCAATAATTATTTTTTTTAATAGAACCAAACTAAATTCTTATTTTTCTAAATATCTGAATCCACTATTTGATTTGACCTCGATAAATCAATACAGACTAAATTTGGGTTTAGTCTGTATTAAGTCACCAAGTTGCACTATGACACTATGGTTTTCACTAACCATAAAATTGTGCTAATTGAAATTGCACAAATAAATTTGTCTAATGGAAATACTCCAATTTAGGGAAGAAAAAATCCAGGTTTTTTAATTTAAAATTTTTTAAATTTTTGTGCTAAGATGAGGTGGTTTTTCAGCTGTACAAAAATAGATTTATTTCTCAAAATTGCAAAAGCGTCACAGCTTCTTGTCAACACTCGGATGTTACGAAGAAGACGACAGGAGCTGGTAGGATGATGGTTTGTTTTGGGGGATTTTTTTTTTCTTGTATAATGGAAACGCCGCAATTGCAAAATAGTGTTTTTGCACCATTAGCAGAAAATCAATAAAAGTTTGAGCACATTTGCTACGGAAACGCAGCTAATGCTAGTCTTAATGCTAGTTATTTTTAAGGCAGTTAATTACTGACATGGCTGTTTGCATTAGCATTTTTTGAGGATGAGTGATTGACAGCGTTAAGACCCGCCTCCTGGCTCTGATTGATTGTTTGTGACTGAGTAGTGTTTCTGCAGGTTGTAGGGGGAACAAAGAGAGAAGACAGACTATCTGTCTTATATTAGACTGCCATGACATAATGATAAATTTAACAACATAACAGCCGAAATAAAAAACACAGACAATGGTTAGGATTAAGATAGTTAAACAGGGTATGGTTTAAAATATGAATGAATAGAGTACATGTAGGAATAAAACTTGGCATACTTGCCCTTTTGGAGACATTTGTCTACTTGACAGTAAGAGCTACTGATCAGTTTTTGACTCTGCTCTGTCCAATCGGAGCAATGAGGTTCACCTGCTTGGTTATGTTTACTTTACTTGCAAAAAGTACAAAGTGAAAATGAAAGCAAATCTCAGCAAGTGAAATAAATACAATCTGCATTTGGACCGGACCAAACAAGCTGTCCAAAGTGCTTTCCTGATGTGAATACACCCTTAATTATCAGATTGGATGGATAGGTAAGCAGTTAATCAGGAGAAGTTCATAATTGCTGTAATTTGTCAATCAAATCGCTTGGCTAGCATCTGCAGGTAAACATTGCTCCATATTACATGGTGTTTATGGTTTTATGTCTTTCTGCATGTTGAAAACCTGATTGTACTTTGGTGATAATAATAATAAAAAAAACTGTAAATTCCAGTAAAGGGAAAAAACTGGTCTAAAGTCCTGCTCAGTGATACAGTTGATGAATAAACAGATACTTGGTGAAACTTGTTCCACCACATAATCATACTCCTTCATGATAGGTTCTTTTTTTTTTTTAGATGAAAGGAGTGGCTACACTGACCCAAGTCTAGAGGAAGGTGTGAGTTTTGTCATTATTATCTGGACTAAACTGAAGCTGATCACAGTCAGACTGAACATCACCAAGCGGATCATGTAAGTCGCCTGGAAAGTAGATTTTCTTTTGAATAGCACAAACTACGGCCGGTTAAACAGAGCTAATTTATTTCAGGTTCTATGTACAATTTTGTCAATACTATCCAATTGCATTTATTTTTCTCATTTTATTTTATGTTTTTTAAAAATATGACTGAATATGATAAAAAAAAAGTTTTTAGTCATTTCTAAGGTTGAAATGTCAAGTGAATTAATTTGTGATGTCTTTAGATTTCCACCCACCCATCCCTTGTGTAAGTGAAAGTACACAAAACCAGAGCTTAGGTTATTTTAGTTTATCCAATTCTTTTCTCCACTAACAAGTCATCTCTTCACAACTCAATGGTTTTAATCTGTATGGTCCAGAGAACAGGTAACCCATGTTTACATCAGACAGGACATGGTTTGATTGGTCAGGTGAAATACTTCCTGTTTGTCTTTCTTGTTCACTGTTAGTGTCATTTCTCACCTGACCCATTTTCAATCAGACTTCTTTTTTATGACATCACTGTTTCAGAGCAGACATGAGTGGCATTGGCAGTACTGAACAGGACGGAGAGGGAACAGGAGGAAGAAGTTGGATCAGCACTTTCTGTTTTGCAGCAGCAGCTGCCGCTGCGGCTGCTCTTTGTAAGTTACAATCAAATTATAGCATCTATAAGTTTAAATTTAAATGTACAGTTTTCACTTACAAGAAAACAACTCCAGGACTATTTATATGATTGGAAGAAACCAAGTCAAACCTGCTGAGAGCTTTGATATGTTGTTAGCGATTTATTAGATTCTTTTGAACAGACCGTGAACGAGTCCATTGGTGAGAACTGTTCTTTGTTTTTTACGACTTGGTAACAATACTCTGCTGACACATCAACCACTACTGTTATTTTTATTTACCGTATTTTCCGGACTATAAGTTGCCGTTTTTTTCATAGTTTGGCCGGGGTGCGACTTATACTCCGGAGCGACTTATGTGTGAAATTATTACCACATTATTATATCATATCACATGTTATTTCACACTAAACCGCCAGAGGGCGCTCTAGGCCTGTTATGATAATGTGTGTGGTAGAAGCTACGTCCGGAGTTAGCCGAGTTGTTTTCAAGCGACACCGAAGATGAAGATTTAGTGATTTGGAGCGACACGGATGGTTTGGTAAACTTGTTAGCATGTTATTTATGCTATAGTTATCTGAATAACTCTTAATATGTTATGTTAACATACCAGGCAGGTTCTCAGTTTGTTGTTTATGTAACGTTAGCATACCGTACAATTATTCAGCCTGTTGTTGCCTGTATTCTATTTTTATTGCCTTTCAAGATGACATGTCGGTTCTTGGTGTTGGATTTTATCAAATAAATTTCCCCCAAAAATGCGACTTATGCTCCGGTGCAACTTACACATGTCTTTTTCTGCTTTATTATGCATTTTATGGCTGGTGCGACTTATAGTCTGGAAAATATGGTAACTAAAAATGATTAAATTAATTAAATACAGTAGATAGATACTATTGATAGAAATAGTTGGATAATTTTATATTTAATGTTGCAAAAGACTGCACAGTGGTGCAGTTGGTAGCACTGTTGCCTTGCAGCACGAAGGTTCTGGGTTTGATTCCCGGCCCGGGGTCTTTCTGCACGGAGTTTGCATGTTCTCCCTGTGCATGTGTGGGTTCTCTCCGGGTTCTCCGGCTTCCTCCCACAGACCAAAAACATGTCTGTCAGGTTAATTGGTCTTTCCAAAATTCTCCCTAGGTGTAAGTGTGTGTGTGTGCGTGTGGTTGTCTGTCCTGTTTGTTTCTGTGTTGCCCTGTGACAGACTGGCGACCTGTCCAGGGTGTACCCCGCCTCTCGCCCGGAACGCAGCTGGAGATCGGCACCAGCACCTCTTGACCCCATTAGGGACAAGGGTGAAAGAAAATGGATGGATGTTGCAAAAGAGCAACTCAAGTCTATTTTTTTAAATTGTGCTTCTAACTTACAAATAGCTGTAAATGTTATTAAGGCACACAACATTTGGTAGTAAAGAACAACTTGTTTTTAATTTCCATGTTTGACATCATTGGAAATCCACACTCTCACAACATGTAAATCATTCAAAACATCCTGAGAAAACGTGTTCATGGCTTTTCACATTTAACAAACAGCATGAATGAACAAAGAAAACAACAATAAGGTAGATTAATATTTTTAACGTTTGCCAAGGTCTCTTGCTGTTTTCTATTTTTAAAGCTTTTGTTTCCACTTTTCTCGTGACTTAGACTGGAAAAATCTTGAAGCAAAAGAGAGAAGAAAGAAATGGAGCTGAAAATCAAAAGAAACCTTGTTTACATTCAACGGAGCCAGTGGATCTCACTGAAAAGTGCTTTCGGTCTTTTTGAATTGCCACTAATGGAGAAAACGAAATCACTAAAAATGGAGCTCAGAGAAAGAACCGAACTGCTAAGTTTATCGCAGCTGGATGAGTTGGAGGATATGTTGGTGCAAAGACAACATCTTTTCTGCAGCTACTTTACGCCAAAATCGTGTCGGGAGAAGCTGGAGAACGAGATCATTAAGAAAGCTGGTAAAATACCAGCGATCCACAAGAAAAATGTAAAGGCAAATTTGGAGAAAATCTTCAGAGAAGATCACCATTGTGCTTCCTGTCTATCATACCTCATGACGGGGGATAAAAGACAGAATGGTAAAATGATGTGGAAGCAGCTGGCATACTGGAGGAGAGCAGTGAGGAAAGAAAAGTACTTGAGTGAAAATTCCACTTATTGTTAGCCTACCAAAGCGTGGTGATAAAAAGATGACTAACAGGGTAATCCATTTGTTAGCTTTTTCTGTTGCATTGTGAAGATCACATGACAAAAAAACTCTATCCTACTATACAGCTTACACTGTTTCAAAAAATCCAATATAGCCTGATATCCTCTGCTTCCCTAGTCCTTTTGCAGTTAATGAACATTGTCAAATTTCATTTTTCTATTACTAAGGTTTCCAATTACCATATTTTCCGGACTATAAGTCGCCGTTTTTTTCATAGTTTGGCCGGCGGTGCGACTTATACTCCGGAGCAACTTATGTGTGAAATTATTAACACATTATTATATCATATCACATGTTATTTTCACACTAAACCGCCAGAGGGCGCTCTAGGCCTGTGTTGATAATGTGTGTGGTAGAAGCTGCGTCCGGAGTTAGCCGAGTTGTTTACAAGCGACACTGAAGATGAAGAGTTAGTGATTTGTAGCGACACGGATGGTTTGGTAAACTTGTTAGCATGTTATTTATGCTATAGTTATCTGAATAACTCTTAATATGTTATGTTAACATACCAGGCACGTTCTCAGTTCGTTGTTTATGTGTCATGTAACGTTAGCATACCGTACAATTATTCAGCCTGTTGTTGCCTATATTCTATTTTTATTGCCTTTCAAGATGACATGTCTGTTCTTGGTGTTGGATTTTATCAAATAAATTTCCCTCAAAAATGCGACTTATATATGTCTTTTACTTCTTTATTATGCATTTTATACCTGGTGCGACTTATACTCCGGAGCGACTTATAGTCCGGAAAATACGGTAATATGTTTCTCTGAATCAGATAATTCCTACAACTCAAAGTATGTTCAACTGTCTCCTCTTCCCCACCGTCATAGTTCCCTGTCTGATGTTTCCCTATAAAAAAATAGAGATACATATTTTGTAACCTAAAACCTGAAAATAAACCTGACTATCAGAGATTCTACAATTAATGTAAAGCTCTGTGACCTCAGCATTAGTCTTTTCTTTGTGGCATGTGGTTGTGGGTGAGAGGGGTTACAGCAGATGGACAGTTTTTAGGGGCTTGGGGGGTTTTGAGTCTCCAATCACGGCAACAATAGGACAGCTGAGAAAAGCCCCAGCTGCTGTCCAGAAAGTGAGACCCAGCAACAGACAACAGATGTGCTGTTGTTGTGGAAAAGGACAATGTTGTGCTGTTATGAAGATTTATTCAGTTTTAAAACTGGGGCATATGTATGTAGATATGTGTGAAATAAGAATAAAAAAAAAGTCTAGAAAAAAAAATTGTGTTTTTTATTTATTTATAAAATGAAAACATGATGAGAAAACAGGCAGGTTTGTTTTTATCTTAAAAGTGTTTCAGAATTTTTCATAAAATGTCAAGCGATTTTATTTGGGTTTTTGACATTATGGTACTGATTTGTTGACAAGAATTACAAAAGAAGAAAAGCATACGAAAGAAAAAGAGTAATAAAGAAGACAAAAGAATGAAAGAAAATAAAGAAGAGAGAAGGAAAAAGAGAAAGATGGTGAAAATAAAAAACTAAAAGGAAAAGAAAGTGAACAAAAGTAAATGTATAAGTAAAAGAAAGAAAAACATACATTAAAAGTAAAGGAAACAATAAAAGGTTATAAATAAAAATTGAAGAAAAAAGGAAAAGAGAAGGATCGTGACGTCACTGACGGCGCTTTTCTCTCTCTCTCTCTCTGTTACTCTTCAGTCTGACTCGAAGCTAACAGCTAATCGGAGCCGTAAAGATGTTCTTGGACCCATAAACAGTAACGGCGGCTCCGCTGGCCTCAGTCGCGGCTCTGTGAACTCTTATCGGGTCAGCTGGCCTGTTGCTGGGTCAGCTGGCCTGTTGCTGGGTTCGGGTTCAGGTTGTGTGACGGTGGACGGGCTGGATGGCCATGTAGCTCCGTTAGCATGTTTCGGCTGTTGGGCCACTTTCTCCACCGTTAGGCTCATTTAGCAGCAGTTAGCTGCTGTTGTCGCTCCTCTATGGGGGGGAATATCTATTTGTGTGGCAGTTAGATAACCGTATTTCCTCACAACATGTGTCGGCGTGTTGAACCAGCGGCGCTTGTTCGCGTTATGGATCCTTTAAGCAGCTAGTAAGAACCGCAGCGCTGCTAGCTGAAGCTAACGGGCTCGGATGTCTTTGTTTCCAGCGGCGCAGGTCAGCTGCGGCCGTTAGAGGAGGATTTTATGGAGATTTTAACGCGCTGAGTCTGGGATCGGGTGTTTTTTTTTTTTTTTTTTTAATGTGGTCAGCTAACATGCAGCGCTCTCTCCTGTGACCTTGGTATCATCGCGTCAGATCGATCAGAAATAAGCCCAACAGCTGGTTCCGACTCCAGGGTTACTATGGCCCTCAGTTCAGACTGCAGGCAGAGGCTCGTCTACCTGCTGCTGCTGTCAGGTAAGGGCTCACTTCCTGGTTCAAATGGGTCAGAAAGCGTTTATTTCTTGACTGCATCAGTGTAAAATTAATCCAATTATTTGTTATTGATCCCTATTCTATTGTAAACAGTTTGCGTGATTAAATTACTTCATTTTTATGGCGTCATCTCACTACAAACATTAAAAACTCCCCTCTAGTTTGGATTTTTATTATATAAAACATGTAAAAATTCTTTAAAAAAGTATAAATATTTCTTATATTTATAAGAATATAAGATATATATTATTATAAATATATATTCTTATAAGTATATTGCAATAACCGATAATATTTTCAAGTTATATAATAGTTATGGCGTAAAAATACAAGAACATCTTGTTCTCAAAGGTCGATAAACTTTAAATTCTAATGAACATTTAACACTGGAGCTGGAATACATGTTACATATTCAAAAGAAATAAACAAAACAGAAACAACAAATAAAATGAATAATGAAGTCTCTGTAAACAAAATTGTCCTTAAAAAAGCCGAGTTGAGACTAAAACACCAAACTGAAGAGTTTTATCATCCAGTTTTTGGTAAAAAGAGAGAAAAACAACAAATTAAATCATATATATAAAAATGATTGAAATTGTTTTAATTCATGATGCGATTAAGTGATTTATTGCGACAGGCCTAATTATATTGCATAAAAAAACCTTTAAATGAAGATGTGGTTTTTCTTGGTGAACACAAATTTTTTATATCCGATTGGATTTTTGTCTGTAATCTAAAGAAGTTTTTTTTTTTTAATGTGCTGCTTGTTATTTATGTCATTCAGTGCAATTTCTTTCATCTGAGGGTCTACTATATGTAATAAATTAGTTGTTTTTAATCAAACAGAAAGTGGAGAAAATTTAAAAATAATTCCAATTTATGCAACAAAGTATATTTGTCACCTTAAACTATTTTAAATTAAAATTTCAAAAAGGTAGGAAAAGTTCCTGCTGTCGGTTTACAATTTAAGAGACAAAAAATTGATTTGATAAACAGAAAAATGAATAAATTTGTTAATGTTCAGAAAAATCTGTCGTTCTGATTTCTGGTGTTTCTCAATCTTTAAATACAGATAACGTATTTTAACTTCACATGTACATTTTTAAATAAAAATTTAAATGTTATTGTCAGATGTATTTGATCAGGTTAAATTTTGACTGTTTTTTAAATAAATCACTGCCAACAAAATGATCTAAAACTGCATTTTTTTTGTGCTGTTTTTTATGAATTAATTTTGAAAACGAAGCTCTTGGTTATAATAAAAGTAAAATATACTTTACTTTCTGCTCTGTGAGCCGACCGTAGTTCCCTCCTCACCATGCAGGTGTAACTGGACTTTCTCTCCACTGATCAGATCCACATTCAGCTCAGCAGGTGACAGAATCATTAAAAATTTAGAAAGGCTGAATCAGTGCTTTATCTCCTTCTCTTTTGGTTGTTGTTGCATTAGGCCAGTGTTTACCAGGTAAATGAGAACGCCGTCCCATAATCCTCCACAGGAAAAGCATTAAAGTGATGCACTGCAGGGATGTAATCAGATCATCAGCATAATGCTATTCGTCGTTTTATTCATCTGACTGTGAATAATACTATTCAGGAGGAGAAAACATGTGTGTCATGGGAAATATTTGTTTACTTTTTTAATAAAACCTTTATATTTTTTGTTGTTTTAGAGTTTATTTTAAATGAAACTGTTTCATTTAAGTATTTCTGGCTGACTACTGTTATAAAAGAACCTGTTGTTTGTTCTTTAGAATAAGAATAAGCCTAATACGTATGAATGTGCTGTTTCTCCCAGGATGCATTGCTTCTTCTCAGAGGAATGACAACGTCTACGTGTCTGGATTTTCTAACGGTGCGTTCAGAGTCTCTCAGCTGTCGGTGTTTAGCGATCAATGCAGCAAAACTGTAACAGAAGTCGTCTTCCCTCCATGCAGCCTGCGGCGACGTGGCCGAGCTCCTGCGGGCGTCCAGCGGCGTCATCACCAGCCCCGGCTGGCCCTTCCAGTACCCGGCCAGGCTCAACTGCAGCTGGAACATCAGGGCCCGACCCGGGGACTCCATCACCATCAGGTGACGCGCGCTACACTGCAAGCTAGCATGTTGTTTTAATGTTAATATTAACTTAAACCCTTCAGTTTTTCAGCATCGAGTAGAGCTGCGCCAATTCTGACTCTGACCAGTCAGAATCGGCACTTCAGACTCTTTTGTTTGAAGTGTCGCTAAATATAGCAAGAAAGTTGCTGAGATTGTGACGGTGGGGTGACGATTGTTAGCTGTAAATGAGCAGACGTGACCTGGTGGGTCGGTCCTTCAGTCAATCCTCTACAGCAGAGCAGAAAAGGACAGAGGTTGATTTTTTTTACCTTCGCTAATGTGGATAAGTATCTGCCGGCCGCCAACCATTTTGTCTGGTTTTTGCATTGAATTTCCACAACAAAATGACACAAAAAGTACCAGAAATTTAAAGTATCTGCTTTTATTACATCACTTACCACAAATATCAACATCCAATAATAAAATGAATCCATAAACTAAGTAAAATTGTGGTAGATCTTTATCAGTATTTGTCCTTGTAGGTTGCAGCTCTAAGCCAGTTTGTTGTAGCTGAGGATAAACATGGATCCTTTGATTATAAAGTTTTCAGACTCCTGATTTGAATCTCATATTTATTTCCAAAGAAGGAAGTTGGTTTTTCTGACTGTTTTTAGACGCATATTTGGTTGAACTTGAGGGATTATTTTGGAAAACTGGCCTTTTTCTTGGCCGGCTGCTCGGTTCATGATGTGCTTTTGCTCTTCCTGTGGTCTCCTGCTGTCCGTCTGTTCTGGGTTTATTTCAGCTCAGGGTCAAAGTTCAGGCTGCTGTTCAGACCTAAAGTTAAACATGTGCCAGCCTGTTTCAGAGTTAGCTTTAGGAAACATTTCAAACCTTTTTTGCTTATCAGTTCCTGCATTTAAACTTTTTATAGTTAATGTTGTTTGTTAGTTAATGCACTCAATGTTTTCTTTAGAATTCTCACTTTTTTTCCTTTTTTGTTTTTTCAGAATTCTGACATTTTTTTCAAAATTATGATTTTTTTCATAGAATTAAAAAAAAAAAATTCTAAAAATTGTGACTTTTAATTTTTTTTTTTTTTTTTTTTGCAGTTTCCAAGACTTCGACCTGCAGGGTTCTCACCGCTGCACCTCAGACTGGATGTCCATCAGCAGCTACAGGAGCCTGGACGGCCTGCGGGTCTGCGGCTCCTCCCTGCCGCCCCCTTACATCTCGTCCCAGGATCACGTCTGGATCCACTTCCACTCTGACGACGGCCTGGCGGGGAAAGGCTTCCGGCTGTCCTACATCACCGGTGAGGACGGCGTGCTCAGCTCTGGGTCAGATTTGAGACGGCGCCCTCCTCCCCGTCTCCATCATCCTGTGATCTCTCCGGTCTCGTCCTGTTTGTTGCGTAACGGCTGTTCGGAGAGCAGTGATGTAATTCTGGATTAGACTCAGATTTAAATCCTCAGAGCAAGGACTAAACGGAGACGTCAGGGCAGCACAGAGAGATTCCAGCTGTCGTTAATCAGGATGTTGTTGCAGGTAAACCGGAGGCGTCCAGCTGTGATGTGGACCAGTTCCACTGCTCTAATGGGAAGTGCATCCCGGACTGGTGGCGCTGTAACTCCATGGATGAATGCGGGGATAACTCGGATGAAGAGCTGTGTGTGGACTCGCCGTTTTCCTTCCAGCCGTGTAACCTGAACCAGTTCCCCTGCTTGTCCCGGTACACCCGGATCTACACCTGCCTGCCCCACAGCCTGCGCTGCGACGGCAGCATCGACTGCCAGGTGAGAGCCCACTTCAAAGCAGGCGACACCAACAGAACCAGTGGACTTAATGAACTCTTCTAGGCCAATTGTAGCGCCAACGATCCAGCCAAATTTGCGGTACCGTAATTCCACAACACTTTGCGCTACCTGAAAAGAGCTCCCTCTGGAAGGGGAGACGTTGCACTTTTCACTCCCGTCGGAGCAGGAAGTGAAATTAGTCTGAGATAACTCTTTTAACACACTGTAAGTTTGAAAATAACTGCTAGATATTGAAAGTTCCAGTTGTTTTGGAGAACTGGGCAAAGATATTTACTCACGGGACAGTTAATGAACTGTATATAATTAAAATAAGCAAAAGTTTCCAGCCGGAGATTTAAAACTTAGGACTCAAAGGCTTAAGAGACACAAGTCAACTAGGAGAAATCAGTTTTCTATCCATATAATTCACCACTCAGCAGTTTTCCATCCTAATTAAAAACCGTTTCTGATGAAGTCGGTGTTTCTCTGTTCTCAGGATCTCGGCGATGAGATCGACTGCGACGTTCCCATCTGTGGCGAGTGGCTGAGGAACTTCTACGGCTCCTTCAGCTCCCCGAACTACCCTGACTTTTACCCTCCAGGAAGTAACTGCACCTGGCTGATTGACACTGGCGACCACCGGAAGGTAACCTCTGACCCCTTGGGCTCAGACTGACATCTGAAGAAGAACCTCTGTGATCGTCCTGCTCTTCCTCCTGCAGGTCATCCTCAGGTTCACCGACTTCAAGCTGGACGGGACCGGATACGGCGACTACGTTAAAGTCTACGACGGTCTGGAGGAGAACCCTCGCCGCCTCCTCCGGGTGCTGACGGCGTTCGACTCCAGAGCGCCCGTCGCCGTGGTTTCCTCCTCTGGTCAGCTCAGAGTTCACTTCTACGCTGACAAGATCAACGCCGCCAGAGGCTTCAACGTCACGTACCAGGTTGGTCCAGACTCGGTTCTGAGGCCCGACACGATTACAAACTTTCTGGACGGTTAATTGTTCCAGAGGTTATCGCCATAAATTATAATATTGTTGTTTTGAAACAGTTTCCAAGGGAAATAATGATGAAAGAATACGTTCTCAAAGATAAATAAACTTTAAATTCTGATGAACGTTTAACACCGGGACTGGAAGACATTTTAAATATCCAAAATAAATAAACAAAAAAACAGAAACGACAAATTAAATAAATTCTTCAAAAATAAAAAAAGGGCTAAATGAGACTACAGACTTTTGTCCTCCTGTGTTTTTTAGAAAGAGAAAAATGAAATGAAATCATGCAAATGGAAATTATTAAGTTTGCTTTAAATTATAATACCAGTAATTGATTAACTGCTTATGGGACAGGCCAACTTCACACTGTTTTCTAGTATTGGGCGATAAATCGATTTAGTCAATTAATTGAATTTTTGGTTTTTGAATATTTAATATTTGGGAAATCTTCATTTTTTAGTTTTTTTGGATGTGACGTCATCATATCTTGTTTGGCAAGAGAGTTTTTCAGCTTCTGTTTGTTTGAATTTTGAGTTCAGATCAACTTTACGACAAAGTATTTGTGCCAGGCTAAGATTGTTATGATTATAAATATGAGAATAATGTCATAATATTAGGCAAATTAAGTTATAATTTTATTAGAAGTTCCGCTCAAAAAATTCCAATAAAATTTGTTGAACATCTTGTGAAGTTATACAAAAAAGAGCCGACGACTGTTTAGAAGAAATAAACACGCAGACTTCAAAACTCTAGAAGCTTTTCTCTTATTAAAACGACTTTTCCTCGTTAATTTTACGACGTTCTTCTGGTAAAATTATGCTAAGATTATGACTATATTCTAAATTAATTTCTCATAGCCTCACCCTAGAACTCTGTTCAACTCGTAGACGAGATGAATGAAATAAACACTTTTTAAAAATATTTTTTGTAATTTATTTTTTTAGAGAAAAAAAAAGCTGAGAATTGGATCCGGTATGAAAAACTTTGTACATTTTATTGTAAAGCTCTACTATTTTCTGAGATGTTTATCGGTCCACATTCCATCATTGTGTCTGTGTCTGACCCAGTTCTGTTCGGCTGCAGGTGGACGGGTTCTGCCTGCCCTGGGAGGTTCCCTGCGGGGGGAACTGGGGCTGCTACACGGAGCAGCAGCGCTGCGACGGCTACTGGCACTGTCCGAACGGCCGGGACGAGCTGAACTGCTCGTCCTGCCAGGAGGACGAGTTCCCCTGCTCCAGGAACGGCGCCTGCTACCCGCGCTCCGACCGCTGCAACTACCAGAACCGCTGCCCCAACGGGTCGGACGAAAAAAACTGCTTCTTCTGCCAACCTGGAAACTTCCACTGCAAGGTGAGACGATCGGCCGACTGCAGGCCGGGAATGTTTAGTTTTATTGTCCCGAAGGAGCAGATGAAGAAAACCTCCTTATGCAGCGATTAGCAAAATGAAACAGTTTGAATTGGATGAAACTAAAACGAGGGAAACGTTCAAACATTACAGATAAAATGGGAAAGAGGACATTGATGAATAAATAGAAACATTAAGAGGAACTTTTAAAAAATGGGATATTGTTATTTTTAGTACATTTTTCTGTTTGGTAAATTGCTGCAGCTGAAATTAATTATGTCTTGGTTTTTGGTATAATGCAAATTTTATAATTTCTTATTATTTTGACCAAACTTAATTACATTTTTTGTTTCATCATTTATCCACCTGTGATTGTGAAGCATTTTGATCGGCTGAGGTTGATATAAATATGCTGTAAAAATAAACTTCCACTTGATTACTGGAGTAAACTGGACACGTTGCTGGAAAAACAACATATTCAGAGCAGCAATATATATGTATGAATTTAACATTTAAGATGAAAACATTTTTGTCTGTAAATATGTTTTAGCCAAAGCTCCTCAAGTGGCGTTTTTAACTTCATTTAGTTCAAATTCACTATATTATTCACTGTATTATGTATATTTTCATGCATTTCCAACACTGGATAAAAAAGTTATTTAAATGAAAATCTGCAGAATAATTTATTACTAAAATAAATGTCAGCTCCAACCTCAGTGTCTATTAGTGTTTAAAAACACATTTTGTAACTTTTGGCCCGTTTGGTTCTGTAAAACTAATTTAGTTTTTCTATTTCCAGAACAACCGCTGCGTGTTCGAGTCGTGGGTTTGCGACGCGCAGGACGACTGCGGCGACGGCAGCGACGAGGAGAGCTGCCCCATCATCGTCCCCACCAGAGTCATCACCGCCGCCGTCATCGGCAGCCTGATCTGCGGCCTGCTGCTGGTCATCGCCCTCGGCTGCACCTGCAAGCTCTACTCGCTGCGCATGTTTGAGCGCAGGTGAGGCGTCACGCTGCGCTGCAGGTTGTCGGATCGCTGCTGGGCGACCGGTGGGGATAAAATCTGTGTGGTTCCCGCAGGTCGTTTGAGACGCAGCTGTCCAGGGTGGAGGCGGAGCTGCTGAGGAGGGAGGCTCCGCCCTCCTACGGCCAGCTGATCGCTCAGGGCCTGATCCCCCCGGTGGAGGATTTCCCTGTCTGCTCTGGCAACCAGGTACAGATACACAGTTGGTTCAGAGTCACATGATTACGCATCACTGGATTTGTTTTCTCTCCTCCTGTTTGAAAATCGAGTGTCACTTCTGCGGCTCAATAAGGAAACACAAGATGAACAGAAAATCATCAGAACTGAAAGTTTGTTTCTTGTAATAAATAAAAAATCCAAACTGTATTACTGGCTGGACTTGATTAAAGATTATAATCTGTAGTTTGGTCTTCATCATTTAATCAAATACTATTGACAAAATAACATACGACAATAATGGCAACACTTTCAATTCAAAAACCGTAATTGCTACTAAATTATTAAATAGACAAATAATATGTTTATTGTTTTTATCTGTTATTCAGGTTGTTCAACAATCATAAAGCAAAGTGCTATTACACCAATTACATTTTTAATATTCACCTGATCATTAATTCATTTAACTCTTTTGAAAAATACATCAGAAATGTGAATCCTGATGTTAAGATTTTGAGTCTTAAATCATAATTGAGAGAATTAATCATAATTTTGGCTTTCAATGTTATTCTTATGAAATTTAAGTGAATGGATATTCTGCAAACTATGAAGCATTTCTTGAAGCAAATGAAAAACCAATTGCAAACTATTATTTTTGAGGAATTAAATGTTTTCTAAGATCTAAATCGCACATAGAAACGATTAATCGCGTTACTTGTCATTAATCGACCATCAACTAATTTACCAAACGATTAATTGTTTAAAAAAATCAATTTGCTAAAAGAACAATTCCCCCAGAACCAAAACTGCACAAAAATATATTAATTTTGCATTTAAAAAATAAGAAAATCCTTTCATAGTCTGTAAAAATGCTCTGCAGATGCATCCTTTGCTACAAATGATCAATTCAACACTAAAGGAATTTTATATTTTTTGCATTTTAGGCAGTAAAATTTATTTTAAAAGGGAATAAAATTTTCTATTAGCATTTTCTTATTTATCATATTCTCCGTATTTCTAACACTGTATAAAAATCTGAAATGGTTAAATGAAAAATCTGCAGAATATACACTTGCTATTAATCTGATTAATTGATTATTTGTCAGAATAATTCATAATAGTCAAAATATTTATTCAATTAATCATCAGATTAATTGATTGAATAATAGATACTAAAACAGTTCGCTGGAGAAATGTCCTGTCTGTCTCCCGTCTCTTTTGGTTAAAAGTTCTTGTTATTAATAATGTGAGCTCAGATGTGTGTTTTTAAATGGACCCGTCTGTTGAAGGTTTTCTCTGGTCCGTTTTTCCTCAGGCGTCTGTTCTGGAAAACCTTCGCCAGGCTGTGCGCTCTCAGCTCGGTTTCACCTCCATCAGACTTCCCTCCTCTGGCCGCCATCGCAACCTGTGGCGCAGACTCTTCACCTTCTCTCGATCTCGCCGCTCCGGTTCTCTGGCTCTGGTTTCTGCTGACCTGGAGGACAGCTCCGGCACTGGGAGCACTGGGAGCTCCGGCTCAGACCTGCTGTCTCCCGACTCCGACGACACGGACACAGAGGGCGAGAGAGGGCGAGGGGTCGGCGCCGTGGGCGGGCCTGTCGCCCCGCTGCCTAACAAAACCCCGCCTCCTTCCGCCGTGGAGGCCGTTGTGTCGGTGGCGGCGTCGGTGGCCTCGACGCCGAGCCGAGACCGCGATCGGCCCAGAGAAACCCCGCCTCCGTCCAGCCCGGTTACCGTGGTAACGTCCAGCTCTGATCCGGACGTTTCCGAGCCCCAGCTTCCTTCGTCCACCGCTCTGCAGCGCCTGGCCCAGAACCTCCACCGCCTCGCCAGGAATCTGACCAGAACTAACCAGAACCAGCAGAACCAACCGTGGACCAATCAAAGCCCACTGCGCCAGCTGGAGACGGGAAGAAACGACCCTGAGGATGCTGAGCGACGAGGAAGCAGAGAGGAAGAGGAAGACGTTGAGCTCCTCATCCCTGTCTCTGACTCGGACTCTTCATCCTCCTCCTCTTCATCGCTTAGCGACATACGGCAGCCTCTGCTGGAGCCGCACCCGTCCTGCGCCGCCGGTCCGGTCCACCATCACCACCGTGGTGCGAGCGGCCGGGGGGGACAGGACGGCACCTGTGAACACTGCGGGATGGTTCACACTGCTCAGATCCCCGACGCCTGCCTCGAGGCCACGGGCAAGACGGAGAGCAGCGACGACGAACTGCTGCTGCTCTGCTAGCAGGCTAGCCTGCCAGCTAACATGCTAACTGTCCAGCGTTTCCTCATTCATTGGCTACCATGCTCACTGATTCGCTAACAAGACAACATGCCAACTTCCACGTAACATCACTAACACATTTCTTAAATTTACTCTTCGGCTAGCTAACACGCTAACTTCAGGGCTGCCATTCTTTTACTCTGAAGCTGCATCATGCTAGCTTGCTAAACTTGCTAACCCAGAATAACAAATTAACTCTTAATTTCTAACAAGCTGGCTAATGCTACGAATGCCACCCAGACGATTCACTTAAATAGCTAACAATGCTAACACATCACACTTGGCTAAAGCTACTAATTAACTTCTTTTCCCGTTTGTTAGCATGCTAGCTGGATTAAAGGTTAAAGATAAATGTACCAAACAGACACTTGGGTGTGATGTTACTGGTTCCTATTGGTACGACCAAAAAAAACAAAAAGTCTTGTGGTTCCTCTGCTGTTTGTTTACCGCCTGCTAACCCCACGTGTTTGTCCACCATTTCGCCACTTCGCTGTTTTGTTACCCAAATTTCTTTGAGTATGAAACAGTGCTGTTTACCGTTAGATACAAGACTCCAATCAATAATAGCTACCAGCAATAGGTCACTTAGCATTCCTTTGGTTTTATCACACACCACTGCTAACAACTTTGCGTCATACTTCCCTGATACTATATTATTAAATTCCGGGTGAGATTTAGGCTTTTCTTCTCACTATTAATCTCAGAATTTCATGAAAGTACTTGCATATATAGGTGGTACAAATGTTCTGTTCACAGGCACTAAACGAAAGTAAGAAGAGACTAACTGGTCGTCGGCAAAGAGGCAAAATTACCGAAATCCCACATGCTCTTTTGTTCCCTCTCGCAGGCAAATAGCGCTTCATTGTCTTCTCATACATTAGCTAACATGCTAACTGATCTACTAACATCCAAGTAACATTATAAACACGTTAGCTTCAGGACTGCCATTATTTTTCTGTAAATCTGCACTAAGCTAACTCACTAAACCTGAGACTAACACGCTAACACAGAGTAACAAGTTAACTCTTCTAACAAGCGAGCTAATGCTATAAATGCCACCCAGAGCTTTCACTTCAAATGGCTAGCAGCTAGCATACAGTGCTAGCACGTCACACTGGACTAGAACTTCTGTCTAATTTCTTTTATGGTTTGTTAGCATGCTAGCTGGATTTAAGGTTACAGATAAGTGTACCAATCAGAGTCTTGGGTGTGATGTCACTGTTTCCTATTGGTACGACCAAAAAAAACTAAACGGTTTGTGGTTCCCCTGCTGTTTACCGCTTGCCAACTACGCGTTCAGCCACCAGCCATTTCGCCACTTCGCTGTTATGTTACCGGATTAACAGATTTTTTTTAGTATGAGACGTCGTTGTTTAAACTGTTAGACGCAAGGAAATGTGGTCATAAGACTCCAATCAATATCTACCAGCAATAGGTCACTTACAATTATATTCAGAAATTCTGGGTGAGATTCGGGCTTTTCTTCTCACTATTTATAACAGAATTTCATGAAAATATTTAACTGTAGCAAAAAATAAACTGGTACGCCGTGGCTTAAGGATATAGGTACGCATTTTATTGTTTACAGATACGAAATGGAGGCAAGAAGAGACGGAAGAGGTCCGCAAAATAACCCAAAGCCCTCATGTTCACTTGTTATTTATCGCAGGCAAATGTTCTGCTTGACGGTACAACAGTAATGAACAGACTGATTGTTCTCCGTAGTCGAGAATTGTTTGATAAGGAAACCATACGACAGGGTGATTTGTGGGAACTCCTGATCAAATGGAAACGTTTCAAAGGTCATTTCTAAGGCTGCTGGTTGAGTCTGTTTAAGGGAAATGATGAGGATCATGTGACCAATGGAGGTTTCCAAAGAGGGCTTCTAGCGGGCTGATTTTATTTTAGATTTTATTTCCATGTGGCCAATATAAACATCTTAATGTTGATTTTTATGCTATTTGCTGTCAGCTGTTAGACTTTGGGACAATGTTTTATCATATTACTGAATATAAAGCACAATGTAATTTTATTAACCTTTAATTTAATATTATTATAACTAAATCCTCACGAGGAGATCCCGGTCATGTGATCCTCATCGCAGTCTTGAAAGTTGTTGTTTTTTCCCGTCCTTCGTGCCGCTTGTTCCTGGATTGGAAAATGTGTCTCGCCCGCTCCAGTTGTTGGGTTTTTCTTCTCATTTACTTCTGACAGTTTCTAAAACAAGAAATGAGACCAAAAAGTCCCAAGAAGAACCACAACTGGAACGAAAAGCAGCGTCGATCACATCCGCATTATAAACGATGTGTCTTTAGTTTGTGGCTCCTCTTTTCCCGACCCAGACTGAAGCCATTCAAGTGTCTGTATTTCTGATCCTCGTTACTGTTTTGGTACTCGGCTGACCTTGTGTGAGTGTGATTGTGTATATTTATTATTATTAATATTACTATGGTTATTATTATTGTGTTAAGTTGTTGTTGTGAAGCTGTTTTTTCTGACTTGCATGATCCAACTTGTTTGGTGTTTTTCTTTGAGTCTGTAAAACTAAAACCTGGTAAACTGCACTAAGGATTAAAGGTTCACATCAAGTGAATTGACTCAAGAGATTTTATCTTCTTTCCCTTCACATTTTCACCAAACACACCTATGGTAAACAGAAATGACCTCCTGAATTAGTTTTCTTGACATTTGATGTCTAAATTAGCAGGTCTTTAAGCAGTTCTATTACTTGATCCTTATTGAACATTTCATTCAAATTAAAATTAAGATTAAGTTTCAGAGTACACTCTAAAAACTCTTAATTTTGATTTTTAAATGTTAAGAGTTCTGTATTTTTTCTCCCATGTTTTATGGTTTCCTTGCCTCTGCTGCCCTCTGCTGGTGATGTGTTGCACAAAAGCTTTGTGTTTGCCAAACATTTGTTTAGCATTTTCTAAGCAAATGAAACATGAAAGTATTTTATCAAAATGCTGCTAATAAAGTTTAAGTCGATTGCCTCTGCGGAGACGAAAAGTAGAAACCAAAAATCAGCAGAGCCCAAGAAGACCCGAGTTAAAAAAAGTGTTTCAACAAAATGCGAAGCAAGAGCTCTGCTAACTTCAAATGAATATAATGCTTTGATATTTTTTAACTAATTTGTGAGAAGTGTATATTTTTTAGATTAATCTCAAAGTTTGAATGTTTTCTTGCAAACATTTCAAACTAACAAATTTCCAGGGTTTTTTATTTTCTAAAAAAAAATTGTTAGGAAAGTTTTTTCTAGTAAATTTCAACTTTTGAAGCTTGAAAATATCTTGGATTTTAAAATTTTAAATTTTTTCTTGCAACATTTTGACTTTACACATTTGTCAAACAAGATGGCCGCCCTGGGCGTTCAGAAATCACTCTCTATGGAAACCCCAGGAGTGCAAAAAATTGCAGATTTTCTTCAAAAAACAAAAACTGGATAAATGAATAAAACTGGTATATCGCCCAGCCCTAATTGTTGTTCATTCTATTATGGGACAAAGACGGCAACACAAAATGTAGAAAAAGAGCATCTATTCTTCCTTTTCTTGTACCTTTTTTGTATATGAGTCACTTCTCTGAACAAACAGAAGACATTTCAAGGAGAAATATGGTTTAAATGATTTGCAAATCATTGCATTCTGTATTTATTTACATTTTATACATCATCCCAGTTTTTTAAAACAAGGCTGTAGCAGGCATAGCAGCAGAACGTTAAACCTTACAGGACTGACGATGTTTTAGAGAACCTTCATGGGTCTAAAGTCACGTTATGTAATCTCTGAAAAATGAGTTGCATGAAAAAAAAGGGATATTTTACAAAAATCATAAATGATGAAACTATTTTCCAGTTTTCAGGCGACATTCCCAGGGTGTCGGTTTGTTTTCTCTTTTTTTTTTCCTGCTGACATTTTTTTTTTTTTCTTTGTCGTTCCATGCAAGAAACACACCGCAGCAGACCTCCATGTTCCTGCATCTCCATGGAAACAGAGGCCGCCCGTCACATGACACAGAGGAGCTGCTGTGATTGGCTGGCAGCTGCGAGTCTTTTGGCCTCTGTTTTTCAAAGCATCTTTTGCCCAACCGGTCCCGCCCTCTCCTCGGCGAGGGGTGGAGCCGCCTTCTGCCCCGATGACATCATCATGGCACTGGTACGTCATCGTTGTGACATCATCATGCAGCATGCAGGAGCACAGGAGAGTCACTGCACCCAGCGACCGTTTGTCCCCTCCGGCTCGCCTCGAGGCCCGTTTGACGCGACCACACAGTCGGTCCCGTCTCCTGATGCTACGATTTGCCGCCTTCGGTCTCCTTATTCGTTAGCGGCGCCAACGCCGGGTCCACCAATGAGGTGGCGGGAAACAATTTGAACCAGCCAATCACCATGTTGGACAGGTCCAAGTCGTCCAATAGGATCTGAGCAGCTCCCATGAAGGATTTATGATCCATCCGTCCGTAGTCGCCCCAGACGATGATCTGCAGCGACAAACATTAAACATTTAGAAAACATTTTCAGTTTTTTTATTTATTAAATAAAATTTTTAAGTGAAAATTATGTTTAAAAAAGCGCATACTTTGCAGTCAAAAGACAATATTTACTTTATAGAACACTATTACTGCCTTTTTTGTGGACAATCTTTACATGTATTGCATGAAAACTGCATTTTTTGTATACCAGAGTCAGACAATCCAGGTGTTGTTTGTGAGCAGAAAGTTTGTTTTAAAGCAGATCTTACATTTTGTCAGTACAAACTGTTCTGACGTCTGTAGCTGTTTAACCACTCTCACCAAACATTTTATCCAGACAATAATTAGCTGTTGAAAAGCGGTATTTTAGCTAACGGATGTAGCGTTAGCTTGAAGCTACTGATGGCTAAATCTCCTCAGAATGATGTGTTGACCGTTTTATTACTGTATTGCAGTTTACCCCTCAAGACTAAAGTACTCACTCATTATGGGTAGAAAAGTGAGACTTTCAGCTGCTTCCTTTCACAGCTATTGTGTTATATATCTCCTTAATATAAATTACTCTTCATACAAAGATATTATAAACTGTTGGTTGACACAAAGTGTGTCAGAGGAAGAAGGCAGGTCAGATTTTAAATAGATATTTATAACAAACTATTACCCTCCAGTGTGGTGAATTATAGGTAGAGTCTTCTTCGTACAGAGCTTTTAAAAGTCCACGTAGGGTTCTTGTCTTTTAGGTCTCCAACATTTCTCCTAACCTTGTCTTCCTAATAACCTTCAAACATTTGAACTTTTCATCAATAATCCTCAGATTAAATCAATATAATCCATCACAGAGCTGTGAGGTTTATTTTTCTGCATGTCTGAGTTAAAAATAACATATTTTACAGTATTTTTAGTTCTGTTTTTTTGAAGGGGAGATCTGTGTGTCATTTTTATACTCCCAGATTTTACCTGCAGCACTTTTCCTTCAGGACTTTCTTCAAACTGGAGCTGTTGCTGATAAAGTGGGTCCAGAGTTTTTCTTGCCAGACGCGTTCGTCTCTTCAGGACACATTTCCCGTTATCCATTAAATAGACTTTCACATAAGGAGCTGCAACACAAGCCAACAGAATCATGAATCAGTTGGCAAAAACACACAAAAAGCTCATCCATAGAGAGAACAGCTGCATTTCTGCCCTTTGTTAGAAACATAATTTATAACATAAACATAATATTTCTTCTCAGTTTTGGTTGTAGATCATTTTAGAAGACTGAAAAACTGTATGTGGATAAATTATAGATTCTTATATATTAGCTAATAAAGTATTACAACATGTTGATGTGTGTCTGTACATCCTGTCCTGTTTTATTAATGTTCTCTGAATAACTGCTGCGTCACACCACCAGGGGGAGCTGGAGGCTCTCCTTTAATATTAGCATCACTCGAGTCAGAGACTTTTATAGCTCAATATTATCCAGGTTTCATAGAAAATAGCAAAAAAACAAATTTCTTTTATTATTTACAGTTTTCTTAAAGTTTCAAACAACCTATGAATTATTCAGCACGGATGGACAGAACCGCGTCTGATAAGACCATCAAAAAGTAGCGCATACACTGCAAAAACACAACATTTTACCAAATATTTTGTCTAGTTTCAACTGCAAATATCTTTCTACACTTGAAGTAAGACAAAACTAAATTAAAAGTAACTTTTCTGCAAGAATTAGGAGCTTGTTTTCATCAATATTTTCTAAATATTGATGAAAAATAGCTCTAGTTCCATTGGTAGATTATTTAACTTAAAAACTTTTTTTTTTTCAAATTATAAATTAAACCAATTTGCCAACGACACAAACACTACAGGCAATATTTATAAATTATTTACTTAAAACAAGCTCCTTTGTCTTGCTGTGAAATCACTTAAAAGCTATTGCACTTGGAATAAAACTATGATATTTGCACTAGAATCTAGACAAAATAAACACTTGGTCTGATTTTATTTTTACAGTGCACGGTGGCACTTTTTCAATAGCTGGCATACATTGTACTTTTTCATGCTATGTAACATTTACGGCACTGATCAAGTTTTATTTAGCAGGACTGAGAGCAAAAATGGCTCTTTAGATTATAAAAGTCACAAACCCTTGGACTAGACCATTCTAACTTCTGAATATGTTTAGATCTAAACCATCCTGCTGTAATTCTGTCTGCATCTCTCATGTTGTTGTCTCAGTTTCAGCCTAGTTTATCAGCAGCACTGGTTTAATTTTTTAAATCTTCAACATTATAAAATGTTTGTTTTGTCACCTGGAGTGTTCTTGTTGCCCTGTTTACCCACAAGCCCCCGGGCTCGGATCACCTCCACGTCCAGCCGCTCCTTCCTGTAGACCATCCCGATCTGGATGTCCCCTGATCAACACATCAAGTCTCTTTAAATGAGCTTTTAGATACAAACAGACACTTCTGCAGGTATTTTTATCCTTACAGCGCCTTCCCTATGGAGGGCAAGGAGTGACAAAATTACATAAATTAATATAGCATAAAATATATACATCCTATTAATAAATTAAATGTGTCACAAAATTAAAAACATCCTTAAATAAATTACATTTACTTCTAAATATTTAGATACACCAACAAAACTATATTCTAATATATGCAATTCAATAATTAAATGTAACAAATATTTTTACATAATTAACTTAAATAATAAAATGTAATATTAAAGAAAACTTTTATTTAAAAACATTAAATTGTTTCATTGGGAAATTTATATCTATATTTGTCATGGTATATTTATTATTTATTTAATTTTGTCACTTCTGACCCTCCATACTCATCAACTAAAACAGATAGATCCACACAGAAACTAGAAAGAAGATGAAAACAGAATAAATACTGCAACATATATATATATATATATATATATATATATATATATATATATATATATATATATATATATATATATATATATATATATATATATATATATATAAATATATATATAATAAACAAATATTTATTCTATATTTTTAGACATAGAGAATAAAATTATTTTAAATAAAATTATTTTAATCAATGTGTAAATTTAAATCCGCCCTTTGCAAACTAATAAATGAATAATTGAAAAAAAGTAAAACTTTTTATGGTTAAAAGTGGAAATTCTAAAATAAATAACTAAGTATAGATGTGAATGACTGCATGAGGATGATGTATGATTCAATAAATAAATAATGGTTAAATATTGATAATCATTGATACCCATGGGGGGCGTGGCCAGCGTCTGGCGTCCAGCCAATTGGCCAGGACCTAATCCCTCCAGGAAACCGGTGAACTGTTTATCCGACGCCAATTTCACTCCTGGAAATATCAGACTGACGACAAGGAACAGACAAACAGGCAGACATATTAATGTTATTAGACATTAGCAGCTTTCCCATTACAAATGTGTGAAAAACTTATTCGATATTCTGCTAGTAACCTGTAGCGTCATGCAATAAAAATGTAGAATACAAACATTTTAATATTTTGGCTAAAAAAATCCCTCATTGTAGTAAAAACATTAGATTTTTTTTCAATTGATGTGTTTCAATTAAACTGATTTATTTGCGTAATTTAAATTTTACGGCCAACGGAAAAAACAGAAATGCAAACCTGTCCATCAAGAGAAATATCCAGAGTTGGGTAACTTGTTACATTTACATGAGTAACTTTTTTCTCTCTTTGTTTACTTTTAAGAGTATTTCTACTATGCTGTATTTTTTCTTTCACATGAGTAATTTTATTGTGAACTATTTCTGCTCTTACCTGAGTAAAATGTCTGGCTTTTCTACCCACTGAATGAAAAACAAACCAAAAAATCACCAGACACAGACAAACTCCTGCAGTTTTTATTAAAGTTTCTGAAGTTTCTTATTGAAAGAAACAGATTTGGAAACATTTTTCTTTTGCCTGATGTTGTTATTTTTTGTTACTTATATTAATTATTGTCATTTTTGTCCTTAAATTACCAAAACCTTTCACTTTACGTTATATTTTGGTCCGTGTGATGATATAATTTTTAAATATTAAATGATTGATAAGTTATTTGATCAGTTAATCAGGAGACTTTTTACCGAAATACTTTTTACTTTCACTTGAGTAAAAATTGAAGTAGTGCTTCTCTTACTTGAGTATAATTGTGGGTACTTTACCACCTCTGGATATATTTACCGTCCGGATCCACTCTTTCCAGTAGATGGCAGTAATGCACATAAAAACCAACCAGCTTTGTGACACTCAGTGGAAATTAGGTACAAAAGATGTTAAAATGGAGGATGATGATGGTGTGATTCCTTTTCAAAAGAGAAAATGACCAGAACAAAACAGAAAGAAAGAGAAACAAGTGTCGAACTGAAAAGTGCGTACGCTCCGGGTTTTGGGTCCTCGGCGTCTGGATCTCGACTCGGCTGTCGGGTGAATCGAGATTTAAACTCGACGGCCAAACCGGTTTCTACGCTCCTCTGAACAGGAAGTCTTATCGCTTTCTTCTTCTTCTCCTCCTCTGTAAGGGACAAACAAAAGAGATTTAACACAAATATGGTTGCTAGGTAACGGTTTTAGTGCCCCTTGCCAGTGGAACTAGGACTGGTTGCTAGGTAACGGGCTGGGCCTGGGCGGGGTTGCTAGGTAACGGTTTTAGTGCTCCTTGCCAGTGGAACTAGAACTTTTTCCATCAATATTAAGCAATTATTTACTTAAAACAAACCTCTATAACTCGAAAGTTACTTATGTTAGCTTTGTCCTATTCCAAGTTTACTCTTGCTCATTGTTCATGGGAAAGAGTAAAAAAAATCACAATATTTTTTATTTCTTTCAAATGGAAATGGAGGCTGGCTTGAAGTCTAAGATTTAAAATGACTGATCTTATGTTCTTTGAAGAAAAAATGAGTTACAACATTTAATTTCATTTTGGGATCACTAAAGTATTTCTGAATCAAAATGAATTGTTATATCAGGTAAAAGAGAACATATTACATAAATAATCAGGTATTAGAATTTTGACATGACAAAATTAAATGTTCCATGTGGAACTCCTGTTTCTATCAGGATCTGACTTCCTGTTTGTCTGTGAGCTTTGATCGAACTGGGACCCACCCTCTGGATTGAGCTGGGACGCGCTCTGACTCTTCTTTCCCAGTCCCACCATTCCCATCATCCTCGCTCCGAAGCTGGAGCGTCGCTTCTTGTCGTCATCGTCGTCGTCGTTTCTTCCTAACGAGCAAATCTCTCCACCGACGCTGGAGGACTTGGTGAGAGGAGCACCAGAGGTAGATGCAGCTCTGAAGTAAAATAAATATATTTCTCTCTCATTCAAAATGAAAAAAGGTTAAATAAAAACACCAGAAGCTGGGCGACATGAACACTGCTGAGGGCAACATTCACTGCAAAAACACAAAATCTTACCAAGTATTTCTGTCCATTTTCTAGTGCAAATATCTTAGTACACTTGAATTAAGACAAATCTATCTTACAGGTAGCTTTTTAGCAAGATATAGAAGCTTATGTTAATAATTATTCATGACATTGATATTTATTGCTTTATTTTGAACCATATAAAAGAAAAACTGCATATTATGCCCTTTAGTAGCTAAAAAAGGAACAAACAAAATTATATTTATCCACATATACAAAAATAAATACAGTAATAAACACACAGTAAGAGCGAGACATTGTCATGCAATTAATGGTTTTTACAATACTATTATATTTAGACATAAACAAGAATGTATTTAGCTTAAAAAGGAGCGGAAAATAGATTAACGTATTTACTAAAACTCCCTATTCATATATATGTATTGTGTCGTTGCCACTGTACTTTGAAATTTATTATTTAATTTATTTAAATTTATAATTTATTATTATTAGGTTTTTATTATCTACTGTCTTGCTGATACCACTGATGTCAGAAAAATAAAGACAATAAAGATAATGAAGTAGTAATTATAACTGAGATAATCTGTCAGTGAAGACTGTGATTTTTCACCAATATTAAGAACTTATTGACTTAAAACAAACTCCTACTGTCCTAAAAATATTACTTACAAGTCAGTTTGTTTTACTTAAAGTGTGTTAAAATATTTTCTCTAGAAATTAAGACTAAAATTACTTACTTTTTGCAAAGTGACTATTTCACAAAGGTACATGCAGGACATTTTCAAACGTCTCTGTGTCTTTTACTGGTTCAGCTGCATTGGACTCAATGAGTCTACACACAGGTTACACTACAAAAACAAAAGATCTTACCAAGTATTTTTGGTCTAGCTTCTAGTGCAAATATCTGAGTACACTAGAAATAAGATAAAACTAACCTACAAGTAACTTTTCAGCAAAATCTTTTTTTTTTTAAGTAAATGGTTGATTTTAAAAGGTACCAATTTCTCTTATATCAGGACATTTTCCCAAATTATAAGTAATTTGCATGTTTCATCAATATTAAGTAATTATTTACTTAAACTGACTTTTAAGTTAATTTTGTCTTAATTCAAATGTACTAAAAATTTGCACTAGAAACTAAATACTTGTAGAAACAAAAATATTTGGTAAGATTTTGTGTTTTTGGAGTGTAACCTGCTCATCCTTCTTACTTTTCAGACTGCGTCTCCTCCTCCAGTCCTTCCTCCATTGATTCGCTCTTATGGAGCTGAGACTCGCCCTCTGCTGCTCCCTCTACTTCCTGTGCCCCCTCTGATCCGCCACCCAAATCCCCCGATTGGCCCTCCGCAGAGTCCGCCTTACTGTTCCGGCCAATCGGAGAACGGGATGGCAGCATGCAAATGAAGAAACATGCAAAAAGATTCACATGCAAACATTGTAAAAAAAAAACCCAACAAAAAAAAACAACAACATGCAAAACATAAATAATGCAAAACTTAACATACATAAAGCAGGCAATAGAAAATGAAAAGATGGCAGATCTGAGACGGAAGCTAAATGTTCTATCGATCAGGGCTACAACTAACGATTAATTTTTAATTGATTATTCTGATTATTAATCAATAAATCAGGTTTTGAAAAAATTGGTACATTCGATTAGTCTATTACTAAATTAATTGGTACTTATTTCAAAAACTAATTAATCACAATTGATCCAACTAACTGTTTCAGTCCTATATTAACTTAGATAACTGAGATAGTAAAGCAACTTGCAACTTGTCCACATTTTGTCATGTTCCAACACAATGCCTTTAATGTATTTTCTGAGGATTTTAGTGACAGATTTAATCAGAATTAACTTTATTGGCTAAATTTGCAAAATGTTAAATTTTAGATTCATCTGACCAACACTGCTGGTGACAAACTGGAAACAAGATGTCTTCTGGATTTTTTTTTGCAGTTGTTGCTCACAGGTCGAAATTTGAAGGTTGCATTTAATTTGAAAGACTAAAACAAAAGTGGCTAACTGTAAATTAGCATCAACATGTTCATATTTAATTTGTAAAAGAATGCCAGATCTATAGCCTAATAAAGTGCATTGATTGTTTGTGTTGTAAGGTGACAAAAAGAGGCAAATTTCATAAAAATGTTAATATTGTGAGGCTGGTTCCTGGCTTCTCACCTGATCTTGAGGGCGGTTCTGGTTTCAGACGCGTTGGACATGGCAGACACATCGCTGACGTCGCTGTCTGACGATTTAAAGGACAGGCTGTCCCTCATCTGAGGACAGAAGATGAGCAAACAGGTGAGTAAGGCTGTGAGATCACAAGCGGTTGGGTTGGATTGCTGTGGGTTAGCATTTTACCTTAGTGGGGTCCTTCATCACACCTGCAGAGACATAAGAGGAGGATCAGTTTAAAATAAAAAATAAAAAAAGTGACACAAAGTGTCATCCTTGGGTCTTATTGTGAAGACGAGAAGTTTAATTTAAAACAGTACTGTTCATGTTTGTCTGTATGGACAGGGATGTTACCATGAAGCTGTTTTTGAATTCAGAATATGCTCTTATGCAGTGCTGGAGACTCTCCCGCTCGTGCACTAATAACGCAGCTAATTTTTAGCTCAGCGTTTTTGCTAGCTTTGAAAACTATTAGTGCATTTAGGCTCCCCTAATCTCCTCTAACGTTCTTTTTTAAACTTTTACTTGAATAAACCTCCATGTTGAAATTTTAGTTATTGACTATTAAGAATTTTTTAGGTAGTTAGACGTTTAAATTCATGCTACTATTTTGAAGCGAGCAAAGATCATGTATATAGCATTTTTATTTTCTCTCATGTTTCTCTCATGTACCCAGAAAGCATTGCTGTTCCACAGTAAAATATGTAAAATGCGCTGAGAGCCTGTGTGCTTTCTGACCGAAGCCTCTCTGTGGTCAATAAAGCAAATTCAGCAACAGATTTAGCAAAACTCAACAACTATAAAGCTGAAATCATGAGTGAAAGGTCTGTTCAAAAGAAGCGTAATCATGTTGATAGCTGTATGGTTGCTATGTTGTGTCATTGACACATGGTGGGGTGTCAACATGGCTGAAATTAGCACTTTAACATTAGCTTCAACTAAATACCATGGTTATATGTAGCACATTAGCGCTAATAGATCTAATGTTTATGATTAGTGGTTAGGGTTAGCACAGCTAACTTTTTAGCTAGCGGTGTCCATTACTGGTGTTATGTTTCTACCAAAGAAAACAGGACTAAATTATAAAGGGTCAAACATTTTCAAAAACAAAGTAAAAAGGAAAACTACTTTCAGCTTTTTATTAGACCAGAGATGAAAACCAAGAAAAACCACTAGAAAACTCTAAAGCAGCTCAAATCTAAACTACTAAGAAGAAAGAACCAGCGTCTCTTTACCTTCTCCACTCGCTGGCAACACGTCTCCTTCAAATGACAACAATCAATGAACAACAATCAAACAAATTGATCAGGACAAATCGTGTATGAAATGAGAGAGCTGGGCATTATCAGCTTCACCAGTTACTATAAATATATTTACGGCTCATCTTTTATTGTCATAAAAATTGTATTTTGAGTTGTGTTTAGATACAAGCCACTAATACAACAAAAAAGAATCAATAATTTAAAAAGGTAATATTCACAATGTTTTTATGACAATAATGGTAACAAGCTAATTATGGCTGCCGGGTCTTTACCTGGAAGGTTACTAACAAAGGGATACCAACTAAACCATACCCTCTCCAGACTGCACTGACTCCAAACTAAACACTAGAGGGTGCTGCCGTACCATTGGGTGTTTTCCTCTGTTGGTCCTCCCATGTGACCTCTGCATCATGCAGAAAGAGACAGCGATTGGTCAAACCCATAGTGACATCATTCAGGTGATCCCCTTTTCGTCATCAACAACAACCCAAAGCTTCAGTTTACGAGCTCAGGGATCACCTGAACTCATCATCAGACCACCCTGAGTGGACTTGCCTTTTCTGGTGCCGCCAGGTGTAGCTGAGCGTCTCTCTGGGTCTGATACATGCAGACAGGATGTGATGATGTAACAAACATGAACACATGAATAAATTAAGCATTAATGAATGAATTGTATTGAATGTGAGGAATGTGGAACATTCTAGCTCTAAACTCCTGAATTGACCCTTTGCATGTGACATCATGCTTTTCAGAAAATAGCCCGCTCTGCCATGGTGGATGTCAAAACAACTTATCTGCATCATAAGGCCTGTAAATTTAATCAAAAACAGGCAGTTGGTTCCTAAATATCGCTTGTATTTAGTGAGTTAGGGTTAGGGTTAGGGTTCGCTGTAAAAATTATCGTAAAGTGCTGCAGACAAGAAGCTAACCAAATTTGTTGTTTTGTTGCACGTTTTTTGATTAGGAAAGAAGACGATGATTCATAGCAGCCATCAATGGTGAGGACTGGTGGTCCTCTGTGTACTCGAGGATTTGCAGTAAACACTTTTACTGATGATTACTAATCTTCATACATAAGATTAGTAAGATGCAACCATCATGTAACCAACCATGCTTGAGAAATACTAGTAAGCATCTCAGGGTTTCCCCTAGAAAACCTGCTAAGTGGTAAAGCGTCCTAGCGCCTCTGTGCTTTTGTGTAGAAGTTACAAAAATTTGGAGGCGCCCAAGCAGACATTGCAATTTAAAATAATAGCATGTGAAGCTAACGTGCAGGTTCAGGTATGGCACTATTGGTTCGCACCCAATTCAATGCATTAACTATAAACCCTAGCTTAATCCATCTTTATGCTCACAGATACTGGTGTATAAAGCAATATATTTAAAACAAACTATGCTTAGCCTGATGAGGGGAAAATAAAGCCTAGTGGCCCGCCAGGCTTATAATACACTGGGGGAAACCCTGAAACTAGACGTTTGTATGCTTTCTTATGCTCCAGTGTAAGGGGAAAAGTTGTTTGTGACATGGGTTTAAACCATGTGGCTGGAATTCAGGCAAATATGAAGGAAAAGCTATGGGTCGTTTTCTAAGCTAGCTATGTCCAATTTTTGTAAATAACGCCAACTAGTCTAAGAGCCCCAACCAGACTTCCACATACAAATCAGTTTGGAGTGAGCAAATAAAAGTAAGGCTATATTGCCACCTGAACCACCTGAACCTGAAAGTCGCTCCTTTCAACACTTCAAACGTCTGTCATGGCGCCGCAACGCAATTAGGTGATGTAGTTGCAAAGGGTCAATATCAGGCTACCAGCCCACAGAAATACACACCTGGAGTCTGAGGGGGTGGGGCTGGTGAGGGTGCTGGTGAAGGGGCTGGAGATGGAGTTGGGGGTAAAGTGGATTCAGGAGGTGGCTGTGGCGGTACGACAGGAGGAGGGGGCTGAACAGGAGCAGGAGGTGGGACCGGGGTAGGTGCAGGTGTTGGGATGGAAACGGGGTCAGCTATAGGTGTTGGTGTGACTGTGGGTGCACGCTGAGGTGCAGGTTGAGGTACAGGTGTGGGTGGAGGACCAGGGGTAGGTGCAGGCACAGAAACACGTACAGGTGGGGGAACGGGTGCAGATGTAGGCACAGGTGCGCGTACAGGTGGGGGAACGGGTGCAGATGTAGGTACAAGTGCGCGTACAGGTGGAGGGACAGGTGGAGGATGAATAGGGGTGGATGGAGGTGGATGAGCTGGTGGTCCCTGAATTCGTATCATTGGAGGAGTTTGGTGATTGACCAGAGGAGCGGCATGTTTCTGTATGGGGGGCGGGACTTCATGAGGGGACGTGGGTGGGGCTGTGGCTGTTGGTGCTCCTGCAGTTGGAGTGGCCAAAACTGATGAACAGCAATTCAGTTTAAAGAAAGAGGAAACAAGAAGATGATCAGAAACAATGAGAGGATTGATGACAGCATGACCAACATTAGAGGCTAACCAGTCACATGACCAATCACATCACTACTGTAGTTAAAACACAGAGGGGAGGCATCGAGTTCAACAGGTAGCAGAAGAAGAAAATGACTCCACATCCTTTCCACTGAATTCCCACAACTTTGAGAAACAGCTTCATTGATTGAAGGTGATTTATTATGCTTCTTTGAACAAGTTAGGATAGATCTGAGGCCTGTACAAAACATGTCCTTTAGTGTTTTTGCACAAAATCATTCTTAGATAATGAGATTTTAGTCTGGTCAGTTGTGCCTATTTTGAGCTGAGGGAAAATGGTGCAAACAGATGTGCTATTACACAACTGCACATCTTTGAAAAGCAGAAGTGGAGCCTCCTGCACAACCAACAAGAATGCAGCAAGTGGTGTCTAGCTGATAAGTCAACAACAGCAGTCTTTGTACAGCCCGTACAGCCTTACAAACAGCTGACCTAACGTCTTGGAGCTCTGCTTGGGTTGCTAGGTAACAGGCGGAACTCCACTGAGGTTGCTAGGTAACGGCATAGTTATTGCCAAAAACTGGCTGGGTGGATTTTGTTTTGACTCTTGAGCTGTTTTTAGAAGCAGATGAGACCCAGATGGAAGTCCAAAAACCTGAAAATCTGAATTTTGCATAATATGTCACCTTTATGAAGTTTTTGGTTGCTAGTTACCAGCCAACAGATCCACCAGCTGAACACTCAAGACATTCAATGCAGGTAAACCCCTGACACACCTGCATTTCAACGCAGCTATGATTTCCCACAAAGCCCTGATCAACCCACAATGACGTCCACGAGTGTTTTCACACACACACGTCTTAATCTGTTCCATCTAATCATCACTTTTATTCTCCATTTATCAACAACTATAACTATGACACAACTCAACACATGCAGAGAAAGTCTCTATTTCTAACCAACACTCAGTCACTACCTGTCTGAACACAGTCAAAAGGTTCTCCATCTGAAAGACACAACTCAGCGTTAGACTGCTAAACTCTACTCAGCAAGATCAGCTGCAGAGAAAATAATCGTTTTATAAAAGGTGAATCAATATGTTGTAGGACTTTATAATTTTTATTTATAGTTTGATGATTGCTGATGTTTAATAAGTTGTAAAACTTTTAAGGTACGTTTTATAGTTATTTTTTTGTCCAGGTCATTCATGTCAATGAGATTTTAAAATTAATTTACAGGTCAAATGCCCAAATAAAGTAATATAGCTGGAAACAAGTACATGAAGCATTTCTATATGTATTCAATTAGCACTAGAAATAAGGAGAAATCAGATAAAATGGCTTATTTAGAAGCAGTAAAGAAAACAACAAATGTACTTTATCTACAAAACATTTATTTACCCTCAAACTCTATCATTTACTTGTTGTTCCCTAATGTAACATGTTGAGGGCAAAACTTTTGATTAATAATCAGCTTCTTAAAAGATTTTCTAAAACTTTATTTTTCAGTTTTTAAGAAAACATAGATTCTGATTTCTCTTGTGTCTTGGTTTGTCTCTTGTTTTTTTTACAGCACTTTGGAAAAACTTTTTTAAAATGAGATTTAGAAATAAATTTGAAAAAAAAAAAACCTCCCTAAAAATTAGAACCAATCAGAAATGTCTCTATTTCTGTTAGAGAGGATAAACTTTGATTTCCCCAGAAATTAAATAAAAAGCTGGAACAAAGCAAAAATAAAGCATGCAATGTAATTTTAGTCCATATATATTACATTGTACTGGACTGATTGAATGTGATTATTACTCTCTGGATATAAACTTGATTGTTTTATAAAGTGTCTCAAGATGGGTGAACTGATGCTGCATAAATTAACTAAATTAAAATTAAATGCAGTAGATAAATATCTTGAATGTAGAGAATATTGATTATTATTAGCCGATTGGCAATAAGATCAGCTGTTCTCCAGTAAACGTACTTCGGTCCAAAGGTCCTTTTGGCGGGACAATAGGAAGCTGGCGTCCGCGGCGAGGGCAGACCGCCGATCCGGTGGGACTCGTCATGTTGGATCCGACCCGAGCGTTAGCCCTGTTTTAACAAAAATAAAGTAAATAAATAAGGCAATGGAGCATCCAGAAAATAAACTACAAATAGGCATAAGGAAGAAAGGTCAAATGTCAATGTCTGATTAGGAACCATGCATTCGCTTAGTAAATTAAACACAACACCAATAATTAAAATTAGGGCTGCAACTAATGATTACTTTAGTAATCGATTATTCTGGCGATTAATCATTTGTTCTGGCGATTATTCAATTATTTGATTAATCTAATGATTAATAAATTAACTGGGTTTAATAATTGGGACAATAGTTAAGATTTTTAATTTAACCGCTTAAACTTTATTTATGCAATATTTTAAATATTTTTAAAATAAGAAATAAACATATGAGTGCAGTAATATAGCATTCCTTTCATGGGTTTGTACAGAGTAAAGCTAAAACTAGGCCACTTGAGGAGTTTAGGGAGAACATATGTACAGACAAAAGTGTCTTTATTATATATATAACTTGCACAGTTTTGGCTTTTTTTTCAGCAAATTGGCTTTTTTGATTCTGTATTCCAGTTAATGGCTAATCGATTACTAAATTAGCTGACAATTATTTAATACTCGATTAATTGCAATTAATCGTTCCAGCCCTAATTAAAATAAACCAATCCTTCAAAGAAATGTATATTTTAATGTATGTTTTTAATATGAGGACAGTTCCTCGGGATGTTTGTGTGTGTTAGAGGATTCAACAGCAGGTTGCAGGAAAGCCAAGCAGGCAGACGATGTATTAAATGTTTTCTCTCCGGGTTGCATGCATGCACGGTTGCAACATAACGGTCAAACCAGAACAACAAATCACATAAACAAAAGGCAACAAAAACAAGTCAGGCTGCCAAACATGCAACAAAAACAAAGAGGGTTAAAATAGCTGATTAGTAAAAAAATAAAGAGTTGGACTTCATGCTCCAAACGACACCGAAGAGACTGAGCCGCCTCCTGATTGGTCAGCAGCGGGTCACCTGATCAGTGCAGGTGAAGGGGGGGCGGAGCGACCAGACCTAAGGTAGGAGGAGTCAGCGCGGTCAGTCGAGTGCGACCGCGCGTAGACGGGTCGGTCAGCCATCGCTCGCTGGTCGGCTGAGCGAGAGCGGCTGTAGTAATCCCTCCGGTCCATCCCCCTGCTGAACCTGTGTATCACCATGACAACTGTTAACTATTGCCACGATGACAACCGCTGCACCTGGGGGATGGGTTAGTCACACGGAGTGGACATTGTTCAGGTCACCTGTGGATCTCAAAAGTAAAAAGGCACAGTGTGTAGGAGAGGAAATATGTTTGGCACGATGTTTCCCAGGAAGTTTCAACAAAAAACAGAACAGGTGAGAAGAAAAAAATGAAAGTTTTTAACTAGAACTGAAGGACATAAAATTCGGGATTCCAGAGAAGAAGAGCTCAGAGTTCCCAGAAGGAAAAAAGAAGTCAAAGACGACAAAGATTCAGTCGGCATTTTGAATCCGTTCTCTGAGTTTGTTCAGCAAAATTCAAGAACTTCTCAAGCATTTTCAAGATAAGTTTCCAAACTTTTCCAGCACCACACTTTGGAGATAAAAACAAAACAAATTAACTAAAGAAGACAGTTTCAATTCACGATTTTATGATATCGTCTATAAATGCTATTGATATATTGTGACAATATTTTAAACTAAAATATTATAAAATTTTGAAATGTCTCTATACATGTTACTACTCTGAAAAGCTATTATGAAAAATGTTCTAGCATTTAGCAAACATTTATAATTTTGGTGATTCTAACTGACCTAAAACAAGAAAGGTTTAATCTGGTTAAACATTTCTTGTTCTTTAACTACAAATTGTAATTTTAAAAAATGTTTAGGTGTCTTTTTATTATCTTGAAATTTCTGGTTTCAACTATAAATTTAGGCTTTTAATCAAATCGTGAGATTGCATCTGAAGCACTTTGAAGGATTTTACACAGAAAAGAAACTTTCCAGACCTCCTTTACTACGGCTACATCTAACTGGGTGTCCTCCAGTCTGTTACTGGTCTGTTTACCTCAGCAGTTCCTCATCATAAGCTTCTGGCTCATAGGGAAAGTCTGGGATGAAGTCCTGACTGCAGAACAGAACAACGTCAAACACTCAAAACCTTTCTACACTACAGCTGTCACTCAATTAATTGTTTCAGTAATTCAATTCAAAAACTGACACTCATGCATTATTTTGAGTTATTACACACAGAGTGATTTATTGCTCATATCTAATAAAAACCCAAAGTTCAGTTTCTCTCAAACAACAGCAACAAATAAGAACAAATATAACAGATGAAAATATAATTTAATAATGTTTAAAAACAAAACTGTAATTTTTAATATTTTCTACACTATTTGTTCAAGGAAAGCATAAATATACCAGAAAGTATAACTAAATGTAGTTATTGGGTGGCATAAATCTTAATTGGCATCATGAAGAATCCTGTTTCAATTGAGAATATTTTTATAGAACAATAATGTTTATTGTTATCATAATAATAACAATAATTAGAATTTTATTGTGATAAAATTCTAACTTTATTTCGCTCACCGACTCCAGCTAGACCTTGTGAATCTTCCCCAAACTCATGAAATGACTTTGCTTTATTCAAGGTTTGGTTCATCCTTGTTACTTGCGGACCTATTACTAACAAACATTTTTCCTTCCACTAAACTTTCATTTAATATTTTTAGATACAGCGTTCCATGAACAAACAAGCTTCTCAAGCAGTGGCATTTAGTTTAAGCACTTGAAATAAATCACTCAGAATGTAATAAATCTACTGGGCCACACTTTAGAAAGCGCTTACTGGGGCGGTAGTCCAGGGCTCCAATTTTTGGGGGAAGCTCAAAGATTTTTTCTTCTATATTTTTTTTAAATGAACATATTTTGCAAATATTACACTTTATACAAAATGTAAATGCTCAAATTAGTTGAGGTGCATCAATATTTTGGGATTTTTATGATCATAAACAATATTCCTACATTTGAAAATTATGAAGTTATAGTCGATTTCTTTGTGAAAAATACAGAGTTATGATTAGTACCTACCATTAAGGCAACTATCTATTAATGTACTTTAATTTGCTTTAGTAAAATACATTTTCTTTAATGGACAGGCCACCAAGATGGCTCCAGCCCCGGACCTTGTAAATCCGGCCCTGTGAATCTATGTAACATATGAGTTTCTTCTTTTGAATTAAATTACTGAATCTACAGAGACACACCTGTAAATTAACAACTAGCAGAGCTTACCTGTAATCCTCACAACTCCCATTCATTATATGGTTTGTCCAGATTTGTTGTGGACCGTTAAAGTATCTTACATGCAGAGAAGCATATCAATAGTTACAGGTTTACTCTTTAAAATGTAACTACTGTTTCTGCTGGTACTACAACTAGCTACTGCAGCGGTACCTGTCGTAGGAATCGAGAGAGTTGGCGGCAGACATTCTCCTCAGGTGTCGCCTGAATACAGAAGAGGAGGAACTGAATCCAGATGTTCAACACTAACTAAACACCAAAATGTCCACAACTTCTACTACCAACGTACCAAAAGCAGCAAAGACAGAAGGAAAGTGGTGCTACAACATTAAGGGAGGCTAATGCTAAGCCAAAGGTATGAAACTATAGAACTAAAACCAGAGCTGAGTTCAGGAACGGTGAGACGAAGTTATTCCCAACTAAACCTGAACATAGATCAGCTCTAACATCAGGACTAAAGTGCACTGCATCCAGTTCAGACCCAATTCTGCTTTTCATGGTCCAACACATCAGCACATCATACTGGATCGGACAGCGCCTATTAGCTGCTAATGCTGGTGACGCTCCTACAGGCGCCATTTTTGTGCAGGGAGTCATAACGATGATGCAAAATCTGTTAGAAAAATGTTCGCAGCGCCTTTATTTCTTATCAGATTTCTATAAAATATGTCTCCAGTTAAAGCTTATAAAGTCGATGTGTGTTGCTAATATAAATCTATAAACAGTTTGGTTTCTATCAGTTCTGTCAAAATGCAAGAGAGGACTGAGCTAATTTCTCTTTAATGTTGGTCAATAATTCAATTTCACATCTTTACTGGTGCCAAAGTTTGTTCAAATTTAACAAGGTATTATTGTTATGAATATTGCAACAATCTACAAAGGAAGCAATTACTCCAGTTTTTGTCGCTTATTGAACTTTTATAGCAGCTGTAGTGATTTACACAGTAAGGGAAAACAGCGCTGAAAAACAGGGGAAGAGCAACTCAAAACCATTCGTATTCTGCTTTGTGTTTTTCTTCCTCTCTCAGTCGACTTTACTCTAAACCCAAAGACCCGTTGCCGTGGTAACCAGCTGACAATAGCTCTGCTGGCCAACAGAGCGGCGATCACGTTCAAGTGTATCAAATTAAACCATCTTCCTGACCACTGAAATTGGACCTTTGTTATCTAGTTACTGTTGTGTTTTCAAATAAAAATGGCGTCCTTTTTTCATGTTATTTGCGCTATTGTGTCATTTTTCCGACCACAGATATTCCTGACTCAAAGCACAGCAATGGCGCGTGCCAATTGACGTGATGTCCAGTCCAGTATTACATCAATGATCCAACTGCAGCTCTTAGATAACTTCAATACTGACTTATTAATTAAAGTTTTCCATTCTAAATGTTTAATTAAACCGGACTTCATGCTCCTCTAGCTCCAGTCCAGTTGTGCTGGTGTTTCCCTCGGTTACCTGTCCAGGCTGCTGTACTGACAGGCGTCAGAGTACGCTCGACTCAGTTTGGAGCCGCGCAGCAGCCGCACTGCGTCCTCCCGATACAACGGATACAGAGGGTTGCCGCTGGCAACCAGAGGTCAGAAGTCAGAGAGGTAACGAGCCACAGAAGAAGAGGAAAAGTTTGGGTAAAAATAAAAGGCAATGTTCAAAGAACAAAAAACATTGTGCCTCGAAAAGTAGCAAGTAATTTTAACTCATAAAAACAAATCTCACCTCTTTGCTCTTTAATCTCCTAATCTAAAACTAGAATCATCTAATAACATGGCTTAAAATTTAAATCTGATCCAATTTTACCAAGATAATATATTCCCAATTTATTACCTTGGTTTCTTTCCTAAACAAGAAATTACAGAAAATATTTTTAGAAAAGTGTTTTTTATTTTAATCTGAAGTATTAGGGCCAGACATCAAGAATGTCTGCTTTATTAGGAGAATAAGGCCACACATTTATCGAAGGTTTTATTTAAAATTACAAGAAAAAACTTATTTTTTAATGAGAATCAAGTTGTTTCCTTAAGACAAATAATAGTACTACTGATAATAAATTGATGCTGATGTGATAAAAGGTGAAATATTTCCTTATGTGTAAAATCAATAACTTCACAAAATGCACAACATTCCTCATTTTAATTTGTTATTTCTCATGTTGAATTTCTCATAAAGTTACTACTTTATTCTGGAAATATTACTTTGCTCTCAATTAAAAAACATATATATATATATATATGTATATATATATATATTCTATGGTAGCGTTAACCTGAATTAATTAAGTCATCTTTTTATTGTATATATTTATATTAATACTTTTTATTATTATTTGTTTTATTATTATTTTTATTGAAGCCCTGCAATCACATTTCACTCAATATGTACATTTTAAATGTCCAATTGAATGACAGTAAAGTCTGTCTATGTGTATTTAAAGTTCAAATAAATAGAAGCTGTAAAACACATTAAAACAAGATGGCCGCCTTGGGGACGCTGACATCACTCTGAACCCAAGGACTGCATAGAGGCGAAAAAAATCCAGATTTTCAAAAAATTAAATCTCCAAAAGCTAAAATTAATTTATCTGCCATGCGATCTGCTCAGTGTTTACCTTTGTGGAGGAGGTTGGCTCGGCGACCGTGATCTGCGCACCATCTCGGATCGGGAGCAGTGATTGGACGATATCACCTGTTCTGGCACTGAGAGGGTGGAGCTGTGGAAGTCCCGCCCATTCTGTCTGCAATCTGCAATGAAATCCTTGTCAGAACAACTCGACTAAAGTCCCAAAGGGTTAGAGGCCCATATCTCTCAGCTAAAGTCCAGGTTGGAGTCCTTGTCAAACAGCGACTAAAGTCCCAGAGGGTTAGAGGCCCATTTGTTTAAACTAAATTCTACAAGAGAGGTGTTTCTAGAGCCCCTCTTTTAATGAGGATACCCCATAGGGGAGAATCCTCACACTGATAGGAAATTCTTTGTTGATAAGTAAAAATTAGCCAATAGACAGTATAAAATTAAACGACTGGAAGTCGGATTCTGTCAAAGATCAGGATCCGCACAAAGCAAAACATTTAGATAAATGGATAACAAGTTATAAATTTGACGGCCGTCTAAATTAATGTTGCGATTGTTTATTCTATGTTACATGACTTTGTGTTTTTATGTTTGTTATGATGTAAAGCACTTTGAAATGCCTTGCTGCTTGTGCTATACAAATAAAACTTGATTTGATTTTGATTTGAAACAAATAAACATAGTTTATTCGTCTATAATTATGTGATATGAAGATAAACGTTTAGTCAAATCACAACTTGTGCGAAAAACTTTAAGTTTCTAACTTAACAGACGGAAAATCAACTCCATAAAATAACCAGGAGTTAAAGTAACCTTCTTTTATTGTCGACTTGGTCAGAACAATCCTGTAAATGAGATTATACATTTAAACAGGAAATCTTATATGCCATCACACTTTTAACAATAACTCTAATTATTATGGATTACTGCTCATGATCACGGCTCCATTTCCATAAGATATGTACCTATATTACTACTTGTGTAATGTGTTATCATACATTAATAGATAACGCTTCTATTTTATTTTGTAGATGTGTATGTTTTATTTTGTGTATTTTTTAAATTTATATTGAGAATATTGTCTCTTATTTCTCCATGTCATGGTGCTGCGGCCCAATAATTACCCAATTCTGGGATCAATAAAGTACACCCTATGTTATCTTAAAGTAGCAATAATAAAAAGAGAAATTGAAAATGTTGTTTTTAGAAAAAAGTAGAAGAAGTCAGATTTTTACCAATCCCACTGGTAAAAAGAAAGTCTAATTTTTACTGAAAAAAAATCTGATTTTTACCAATGTAGATATTTTGTTCCAGTTAACGTTTTTTAGTAGAAACTCAAAATGTTTCCTACACGCTTTGTTTTCAAAAGATGAGTAAATTGTATTGTGGGATGTTGTGGTTACCTGAAATGACGCCAATGCCATCTTCACAGTCGTAATCTGAAAACTCGCTGTCGCTAATCCTCTGAGATCCTACAAACACACAGAGGCAGGAAGAAACGAGAAGGAGGATGTTTAGAAGATCATGGTTTTCTATCTGAAAACACAACAGATAGAAAACCGTTAAACTCAGGAGCAGAATAAATAAATATGCAACCCTGAGTGAGACAAAAAGCTTTGGTTGTGCAAAGTGTCTTTTTAGTAAAAAATGGTAAAAACTATTGTCTCTTTCCTCTCATTTGAAAATGATGCATTCCTTTGTATTGATAGTCATGTAAAATCACAATAAGATACATAGAAATTTGTAACGTGACAAGATGTGAAAATGTTAATGGGGAGTGAATATAAGGAACCACATGTAACCTGTTAATGCCAATTATGAGTCAAATGCATCATAACAATCCTTCATCCACAAAGGAAACAAACAAACTTCTATCAGTGTCTTCAGTCAGAGGCTTCTTTAACACTGACTGCTACAGCATCTCCAATAATTCTTTAAGAAAAGTTACAGTTACGTGTAATATCCAAATAAGCTGTTGCCGTTTCCACTCGCGCGTGAAAACGGATGCAAACAGATGCACAATTATACAACGGTACATGTTTGAAAAGCCAAAGTGGAGCCTCCTGCACAAACAACAAGAGTCAAGGAAGATGGTAAGTCAACAACAAAACACTTGTCTCTTCCAGCAGCCATTGTATAGTGGTAAAACCAGCAGACAAAATGTGCTGGAGCTCCTTTGGGTTGCTAGGTAACAGGACGGGGTTCGTCATTTTGTTACTTAGCAACAAAGACATTAACATCGGAAAGGTTTTGAAAGCTTCTAGGCAAAATAGTTCATGTTTTTAAATGCTTGGGGTGTTTTCAGAATCAGTAGAATCTAAAATGGAAATATAAAAATGTTCAAAATGTGAATTTTGCATAAAAGGTCCCCTTTAATAATTCTATGGACAGAATTACAAACTGTCCATCCTGGTTGTTTCTGATTTTATGGCTGCAGAAACAAAAACTGCAACACAAAATTCAGAGGACTCCACACAGACACACGGTCACACACACAGGTGTTATTACCTGAGTTAAAGTAAGGACCTTTATCTGGTAACGCATCATAAGAAGTGAAACAACAAACAAACAAAAAATAGATGTTAAGAAAACGACATGATGGAATAAAGACACAAAATAAACATCTATATTTCTAAAATTGATCAAATTTATCAATAAGCAGCAATAACATAAGAAAAATAACGCGACTGAGTGAGAATCGGTGTGTTTCTGGTGTGACTCTCACTCTGAAGCCTCCTGCTGCTCTGGGACGGCTCCGTCTGCAGTCCCCTCCTCTGCAGGTAGGGGGAGGCGTTGGGCAGCGGCACCGAGGAGACGTCATGCAGCTGCAGCTTGTACCAGTGAGGCTGGTCGTCCAGCAGCGCCGACTCCAGCTCTATCAGCACCTGACGATAAAACGAAACACGGGGGAACATCAGGACGCCTTAAAACCAGAGTTCCTCAAACTCTGAGGAACTCCAGTCTGAGGATCAATTGACCTATTTAACAAACACCTAGGGACCATCTAGCTTCAGATAACCCGTCATTAACACAACATGTTAATAAATATAACCTAAAATGTTGTATTGTTGTTTTCTTTGTTCATCCATGCTGTTTGACAAAAAAAATGTATTTGTTATTTACACATTCTTAAAGTGTGGATTCCAATGTCAAACATGAAAATCAAAAACAAGTTGTTCTTTACTGCCAATTGTTGTGTGCATTAAAACATTTACAGCTTGTACTTTAGAAGCAATTAAAATAAAAACAGACTTGAGTTGCTTTGCCAGAAACAAAAAATAAATATAAAATCATCCACCCATTTCTATCAACTGCATTTATGTATTGTATTTAGTAGTAGTGAGCAGAGCTAGCAAAGTCGTAAAAAACGAAGAACAGTTCTCACCAACAGACTCGTTCATGGCAGAGCCGTTCAAAAGAATCGAGTGAATCGCTAATGAACGACACATCGAAACTCTCAGCAGGTTTGACTTAGTTTCCTCCGATCACATAAATATTCCTAGCGTTGGTTTATTGTAATTGACCCGGTTTTAACCCGTTCATCCATCATTTTTAAACACAATTCTTTGCTAAGCTAACTGTAGCGTCGCACTTTCAGCTAACGTGACGTCACGGGAAATAAACGGTCGTTTACATGCAGTACCGAGAGGGCCACTAGGGGGCTCCTGCTCCATATGTGATAAAGACTGCTTTAAGCTCTTCTTCTGCTTCAGGTGTGCTCACCTCTCCCAGGAACTGGCTCTCTTCCTCTCGGACTCTGGCCTGGTCCCAGACGGTGAGTTCCAGCATCCGTTCCCTGAACTCGCGCCGATGAACCGGGGAGTACATGAAGGTCTGGTTCCAGCGAGGCTCCAGGGACTTCTTCACCGTCTTCGTCCTGCGTTTGCTCTTATCGCTGGGAAGATGAGAAACAAGGATTTATATCAAGTGTAAATAAATAAATAAAAGCTTTGGGGGTTTTCCATTATAGTCCAGTTTTATTCTGTTGTGACTTTTTTCCTAATTCAGTTAGTTTTGATAAGTGTTTGTTAGTTTGTATTAATTATTATCAGAGTTTGGTACATTTACTTGAGTAACTTTTTGAAAAAAATTTACTTTTAGGAGTATTTTTACTATGCTGTACTTTCCACTTTCACTTTAGTAATTTTATTAGGAAGTTTTTCTACTCTTACTTGAGTAAAATTTATGGATTTTCTGCCCACTGATAAAAACAAACAAACATGTTTTAACCAAAAATTCACCAAAAACAGACACATATCTGCAGTTTTTGTTAAAGTTTCAAAAATGTTATATTTGTGGAAAAAAAACACAAAATTTTTGCCTGATTTGTTAGTTCATAATTTGTTATTTATATTAAAAAATGCCTTTAAAATGACAAAATTTCCACTTAACTTTATTTTTTGGTTAACTTTATTTTTATATTTTATATTTTATTTATATGTAAAAAATACATCCAGTATTTTTAAATACTGGATGTATTTATCCAGTAATACATCCAGTATTAATACATCTAATATTAAAGTTTTAAAAAACTTTAATATTTTAAAATATCTACGTCTTTAAATCTTAAATGATTAATAATTTGATCAGTTACTCAGTACTTGAGTGGAGTTTTTAATCAAATACTTTTTACTTGAATAATTTTTTGGAAGGCTACATCCTGTTTTCATTTTAGACCAAAGGTAATTTACAGATTTCTTTTTTTACAAAATGCTGGCTACTTTATTAAAATGTCTCTTTGGTATGTAAGTGAGAAGATACAACCAAAAAATGAGTTAAGAAGCAAATATTTTCAGTTTTATGTTGTTCTTTGAGCTCAATAATTTTTGCTGTAAGGGAAAGAAGTTGGAGCACCGCTGACTTAAAGCTACTCACTGCAAAAACACAAAATCTTACAATATTTTTTTTATCTAGTTTCTGTTGCAAAGGAAAGGAACATCAAACATAGCATTAGTGAAAATAATTTTGTTTTGTTTTTCTTTGCTCTTCTACCTTCTGTCCGGCAGGAAGTAGATCTTGACGTATGGGTTTCGCGGTCGTCCGTCGTCCCGAACAGGAAGTTCTTTAGCTCCAAGGACCGTGACGATCAGCTGATGACCAACCTTATCATACCACAGTTTGATCTGTATTCAAACATTAAGTACAGCAACATTAGAAACAAAACAGAGAACGGATCTGACCCATTCAGACTGGTTCAAACTTTATAAAGGGCAGTAGCCTAGGGCTCCAATTGTTTAGGGGGCATCCCTCATGGTCGCTCTGCCCTTCAGCCATGATTTGAGATTCTAATCAGCTGCTCTCAGTTGAAAAAACTAGAGGTCAATGAAATTTTAGCATTAGAGTAAAACTGGACCAATTTTAGTAACTAATATTTATTTCCTTCCTGTTGTTGCTTGAGTATGTGTCACTTTCTCTGGTCATGTGACAGAGAAAGTGATCGCAACATAAATGTCTTTAAAACGAAAATATCTGTATGCCAAAAAGGAGAAATGATCTCTTAAACTAGTTACATTTACTTAAAGAATTTTTAACAAAAAAATTACTTTTAGGACATTGTACTTTTTACATTTACTTGAATAACTTTATTACGACGCAACGCTAATCTTATTAGCATTATTATTACAACTAATGTCTGGATTTTCTATCCACTGAATTAAAAACAAACTTAAGTTTTAACCAAAAATTCACCAGACAGACACACACCTGCAGTTTTTGTTAAAGCTTCATCAGTTTTTTACTGAAAAAAACTGATTTGGAAATTATTTCTTTGTATTGTAATTGTTATTTATATACATTATTTTCATTTCACTATTTAAAATACCCACATTTCTACATAATTTTATATTTTGGTCTGTCTGATGATGTTTTAAATATTAAATAATTGATGTTTTGATCAGTTTTACCAAATCCTTTAAGTTATTTTTTACTTTTACTTGAGGGAAAATATGTTGAAGTCTTACTTCAGTACAATGTTTTATGTTTTCTCATATCGATCACGAGAAAAAATACATACATTTGGATACATTGTTTCATAAATTGCAGGTAAGCATCTATTTTACACTAAACTGATGAACTCTACAGCTAACAAACTCAAGCTAACCTACAGCCTAACTCTCTACAGGTTACCTGGATCCTGGGAACCAGAGGAGGCCTGTTTACGCTCTGTAAACACATACACGTCACCATGGAAACGCCTGTTTACAGACGGGTTTCTGGGCCTAGGTGCAAGATGTTTGGCTAAACTTACGGAGACTTGTCCCGACAGAACACTGGGGCTCATGGGAGAGGTGACGGAGATGGACGGGCCGACCTTCTGGGAGTCGAAGGAACTGGAACCTGAGCACAGAAAAACAAAACCAGTTCCACTGGAGCCCGCTTTATCCAACACGCGACTCTTTAGTAGCTTACAACACTGTTTTTCAAAATGGCGGCACCAGAAGTTTGGAGAGAAGATGAGAAATTAAAATACAATAATAATAACTGAACTTATTATTATATTTTAAAAATATTTTTCAATCATTTTTTAAAAAAATATAAATAAAAAAATGTTTAAATGTTATTTCTGATGCTTATTTTCTGTGCCAGCAGGAAAAAGACCAAAGGAAATTAAAAGTTGTAACTCCAATCTCATGACTGTGTTGACATGCTAACAGCTCAGGTTCAATTAGCCATCAATGCTAACCCACCTCATTTGCTTTTGCTGTTCTTTTTTAAATCTATCTGTACATTACAATAAGAGGAAGAAAAGGTTTCAACTTCCTGCTGCTTTCCCGACTGCATTCATTTAGCCTCATTTTCCAACTACTCTGGCATTTGTTATTAGAGATCAGGTATTACCTTAGCTTTCAAGATGCTAATCAGCTGCTCATGATTGTAAAAACAAAACCTTGTAATGGTTAAAAAAGTTAACAGCAACATTTCATCCAAATAAATTTAAAATAAATAACAGAAGCTTCCACAAAGAACCAAACTAATGTAGAAAATGAAAACAATATCAGAGTGTCTTCCGTCAGAGGCTTCCTCAAAGTCGCTGCAACACAGACTGGTACATCAAATCTTTCCTGCCATCATCATCTACAGTAACTCTTTGAAGAATTCAAATTAGTAAGAGTTACAACAAAATTTAAATTCTCTTTGGGATCAATATTTGAATTTTAATAATATGATTCATTCTAACTGAGCTAAAACAGGAACACTACAGTCATACTCTGAGGGAAAATGTTTAAGTGCTGTGGTTTTCTGCAAGCTTGTGTTGGATTATGCTCTGTGTAAAAACTCACTGGAGTCCAGGTGAACACTGGAGGCGTCTGCTGCTCTTGAAACGTCTCTGCTGAGCAAGAACCAACAGATATCAGTTAGCATTAGCATCTAATAAAACATATTTTAAAGTTAGATATGATCTCAGATGCAGAATATGTGAACATTTTTAATTTTTTAGCTTGGACTGGACTGTATGTGTGACCCACCGGACCGGTCGGCAGACCACCAGCTCCACCTGCGGTTCTGGTTTGGACTCCATGATGATGTCATAGACCTCGTTGAATGTGGCGCCCTGAAGAACCCGGCCGTTCCACTCCAGAACCTGATCACCTGGAGAGCAAAAATGTAACACGTTACAGTTTACACTGCAAATAGCAAACGAGCCACACTAACTAGGTAAACTTTATTTATTACTAGATTGGACGGAGCCTATTAGCCGCTATAGCTAGCAAAAGATAGCTGTCCAAGAAATGACTCAAGTAAGAGTAAAAAAGTATTTGGTAAAAAGTCTACTCAGGTACTGAGTAACTGATCAAACAATCAATTATCTAATGATTTAAAATTATATGTAAGATGGATAAAAATATAAAGTTAAGTGGAAATTTTGGTACTTTATTGACCAAAATGACAACAATTCATTTAACAAAAAAAATAACAAAATCAGGCAAAAGAGAAATTTTTCAAATCAGTTTCTTTAAATACAATCTTCTGAAACTTTAACAAAAACTGCAGGTCTGTGTCTGGTGAATTTTTGGTTAAAACATGTTTGTTTTTCATTCATTGGGTAGAAAATACAGAAATTTTTACTCAAGAAAGAGCAGAAATACTTCATAATAAAATTTCTCAAGTAAAAGTAAAAAATAGATTTAAAAAAAAAAGTTACTCAAGTAAATGTAACTAGTTACTACCAAAATAGGGTCGGTCTACTCTACATACAGGCCCATTGCCGAGGCAACCGACTGACACGATGTGTGTTGTCACATGACGTCCAACCCAGTAATATATTCCAATGTAAATGACCCCAAAAAATATGAGAAGTAAATATTTTTTTACAAAGTGAAACTAAAATAAAACAATCAGGTTGATGGAAACAGAAAATCAGACGTTTGGTAAGTTGAGCTTTTTATATCTACTATAACTACTTTACTGTAAATTGAAGAAAACAATATTTAACGTACAATAAGAGACAATCTATGAGCACAAACTGTGTTTACCTGGTCTCAGATGTCCCACTGTGTCTGCCAGACTTCCTCTCTTCACTTTGGTGATGAACGCACACAGACGGCCAGACTCCGTCATCTTCCCACCAACAACCTGAAAAAACCCGCCGCCCATCAGCAACCCGCTGAACGCCACTGGGATGATCATAAGAGGAACAGCAGCGCCACCTTGAGGCCCAGCAGGGCTCCTGTGTCTGCAGGAACCGTCCCGTCCTTCATCCTCTTGTTCAGGACGATTCGACCAATCAGACGCTCCCCATCTTTGGATGGTTGCCAGGTGACCGGCTGCTAACGAATCACAAAAAATACAGTTTAATTTGTAAAACCTGTAAGACAGGTAGGAAGTCAAACAGGGAATGGATGTTATGATGAAGGGCGTGTTTGTTGAGTTACCATAGACATAGGTGCAGGCTCGCCATGCCAGGTACCGTGATCCCACCACTGGCTCTCCATGTCTCCTGGAAACAACAAAACAAATTTCATAAAAACAATTAAAACTTAGAAAGATTTAGAAAAAAACCCAAAACCTTCATCTTTGGTCCAAATCAACTTTTTTTAAATAATTTTTTTTCTCTTTCCTTCATTTAAAACACATCTGAAACTAAATCCTGCTTGGCTTCAGCATATGGTCACAAGATCCAGCATAACACCGATCAGCTGTTTAATATTTATAGATACATTTTGTCAAGGCATCCCTTACTGTTCTCTCTTTTTAAAGGAAGTCTCTCTTTTTGGTTTGGCCTTTGTTGATCTACAACCCTTTAAAATCGTCTTGAAAATAAATTGTATTTAAAAAGACAATAAGGGATCAATTTCAATCGGAATATGTCCCGATCCGTGTGAATTTGGTGTGTTTTCTGTTTTGATTCCTTGACTGGTTTTCTTCTTAGATCCAGCTTCAGTTTTCACAGTTGTTGACAGACATGCTTTGTTGCACTGACTTCCTTCAGTAGACAGTTTGTCCTGCATTCATTTCCTCCACGGAGGAGAAACAATGAGATTACATCTGTTCACAACAACTACAGATCTCTTTTTTCTGATTCCATTTTCACAAAAAAGTCTTCTTTATTGACTCCCAATGTTGCTGCATAACTCTGCAAAAACACAACATCTCACCAAGTATTTTTGTTCTGGTTCTGCATCCCCAGAACCAAACATGGAGAAGCAGCATTCAGCTTCTATGCACCACAAATCTGGAACAAACTTCCAGAAAACTGAAAGGCAGCTGAAACACTGAATTCTTTAAACCTAGACTAAACCCCATCTGTTTAGTTGCTTTTGAACCATTATAAATTGAACATCGATTGACTTATTTCATGTCTATTGATGATTTCAACAATAGTTCTTGAAAAAATGTAATGTCTGTTGTTGGTTTTCACAACTGTTGACTAAAATATGTTTCTTTTTTGTTGTGTTTTCACAATGCAAAGCACTTTGAACTACTGCATCACTAAAATGTGCTATAAAAATAAACTTGACTGATTTATTGTTTAGTTTTTAGTACAAATATCTTAGTTCATTTTAAAAAAGACCTAACTAACTTACCACTAACTTTCCAGCAAGATATAGGACTTTGTTTTAAGTCAATAATTTGTACATGTTACGTTGCAGATAGAACAAACTCCTATATCTTTCTGAAAAGCTACTTCTAAGTTAGATTTTTTTCTGATTTCAAGTGTTGTAAGACATTTACACTAGAAACTAGACCAGAACTCCTTGGTAATATTTTGGCTTTTTGCAGTGAAAACAGCTCTGGGATCAGTTTTTTGCAGCATTATTGTCCGTCACCTGCAGTTTGAGCTTATAAACTTTCTGTCATCAGTGAAAGAAGATTAAATGTAGGTAAATTTAGAGCAATAACAGAGTGTTTGAGCCTATAAACGGACAGGAAGTCCACTGAGACCCGTCATCGGGTGCAGATCCCTGCCAGAAAGCCTCTGCAGTACTCACAGGTCTGAGAGGATGACGGCATGATAGAAGATGAAGCTTTAGCTGAAGAAGAAGAGAAGAAGAGCAGGAGGTGAACCTGCAGCTCCTCTGCCCTCCTCTCTGGGTGAGGGATCACCGTTTGCCCCGAGCTCTGCCTGCAGGCGGCAGGGCAGCTCATACCTGTCTGCCAAACAGAGTCCGTCTCTCTGTCAGCGGCAGCATCGCGGCTTCAGCTGAACTTCACCGATTGCTAACCTGCTGTTTGCCTCACTTTGGGTCAGAGAGTCGGAGAACTGGGAGAAACAGTCCAGCAACTCCAAGCATTTTCTTGAAGCTTTAACCTTAAGAATTTGGAAAAATCCAACAGATTTCCATTAAAATGAGCAAAATATGCAGCAGATCCAGGCCGCCTTGTCCACAGTTTGGTTCCCTCCTGCACTGTTTCTATTCCTGCTTCCTTCCAGCAACTCCTGGTAATCCAAACTCTTCACTTGTAATCCAATTGACGGAAATCAGCATCGACGCTGATCTGTGACCCATCAGAACCGACAGGCTGAGATGTTTGTCTCCCACCATGGCCAGATTATCGACCAGCTTCTCCAGGATCCGTTCTGGTTTCCAGTCGAGTTTGTTGGAGGTTTTTATGTTGCGTCCTGCGGTCCAGGTGTCTTCAGTAACGCAGCGTCAGCGACTCTGAGCTGATCTCTCACCTCTGACCCGGATGGGAGGAGTCACTCTGAGCCAATCAGACTCCATCGTCTCTCTTGACTTTGGTCCCTGAGATGTAGACACAGAAGATTAACTGAACGCAGAACGTGGAAACCGAAACTCTGCCGACATTCGTGATGCCAGAGTCCGAAGCCCCGAAGACCGACTCTCAGGACGAGAGCGCATCTGAATAAACGGGTTACCACGGCAACAATGGACAAAAACCAAAACTAAAACCAGCACAGCTTCATAAAGAAATGGTTTACATGATAACTTAATTTGGAAAGCGCCAAGAACCTTGTTTCAGTTCCAGAGTTTCTCAAGTTTCAACAACTCGGATTTAAGACCTTTTAAATTTAAGACCTGCACCTCCACAGAAATCTACAAACATCAACCAGCCAGCTAGAGATAAACTTGAAAACACGACAAAGACACAAAAAACGCTAGCTAGCTAGCAACGGTACATTAGCAGCTAGTTACAGTAGCTTCAACCATCTCAAGTCACAAAACGCAACAAATGTGACTCAAATGTTAGCCTGACAGGAAAGTCCCACAAATAAAAGATACAAAAATAGAATATATGAGACAAAATAGTGCAAATAGACAAAATTTCAGACCTTTGAGTAACATATTAAAGGCCAACTCACTTTTAAAAAACTGAATTGAAGACATTTTAAGGATGCGTGGACACTTTAAGTTCATGTCCATCTGCAGTGAGTTCATGCTTGGATGTTGTGATCAATTCCTGAAGGCAAGAGATTTTAAAGAAACAGAGCCCCAATTTCAAGGCGTGAAATCAGGAAGCAAAATTTCTTTTAAGTGAAATTTGATGTATGCAGCCTTTTTTTAACAATTGAAGGTAACAGTTACTTGGTTGTGCTATAAAATGGCCTTGAACCAAATAAAGGATATGAATGTTTTTTGTGTTTTCAGAAACATACAGAGAGAAGAAACACAGAATGAACAACTAGAGTTCAAAACTGCAGATTGTTAACAAACCAATCCATTAGAGAAGAAGAAGAATTTAACATAATGGCTAATCATTGTGCCAGAGGAAAAAAGTGGGAAAAAAGTTCTCTAATGTGGAACAGTACCACCATAAGAAACCAGAACCTTGCAACCAAACTATGGAAATGATGAGAGGAAAGTAGAGAGGGAACCCTCTGTTGTGAGGCTCAGGAAGTGCAGGTGAAGCTGGTTGGAGGTGAAACCAGATTCAGCTGTAAGAAGATTACCACACTGAGCTAATTTAAGTCAGAGACACTGAGAACACACACAGCGTCTCCTTTTCCACTCTCCCTCCTTCTTGCTTTCTCAGTTTAAATCCTGAAAACTCAAGATAACACGGAAAGACAAGTTCCAGGAAAAAGGCAAAGTTCCTCACATTTCCACTAGAGGGCAGAAGACAATTTAAACTAGTGCAACATTCTGTTACAGGAAGCATGTTCATTTATCACTACGACAGTTACACTGCAAAAAACACAAGATCTTACCAGGGTTTTTTTATTAGTTTATAGTGCATAATAGTGCAACAATGAGACAAAATTAACCTACAAGTCACTTTTCAGCGAGATAAAGGAGATTGTTTTAAGTCAATAATTCCTTAACATTGATTAAAAGGCTCTGGTTCCACTGGCAGATTATTTTACTTATAACAAGATATTTTCCCCATATTATATAATCTGACAATGAAAGTAGTACTTTTTCATCAAAATTAAGGAATTATTGACATAAAATATCCTCCCTGCAGAAAAGTTACATGTAAATTAGTTCTGTCTTGTTTCAAGTGTACTAAGATATTTGCACTAGAAACTTGGTAAGATTTAGATTTTTGCAGTTACCATCTTTTTAGTCCATTTTATTTATTTCTGAGAACTTAATTTAGTTTGTAATATTACACAATAAATTAAAATTGCACTTGATTTTATATGAGGTGATTGGAGTGCTGAATAAATGGATACTATACAATAAAATACAAAAAAAAAACTAATTTTATGAGTAACTATTCATAAAATGATATGAGTATATTGTGGGTTTTTACCCTTAATTATTAAAATTACTGGTTCTGACTTGTGGGAACTTATTGCTCACAGCTAATCAAGCTAAAAATTCGATTCAATCTCAATTTTTAGTGCTTTTCTAGAAAACAAATCTACTCTAACTTTATAGCAAGATACTCTGATACTCTAGATGTGTGTTTCTATGTTCTGATACTCTAGATGTGTGTTTCTATGTTCTGATACTCTGGATGTGCGTTTCTACGTTCTGATATTCTGGATGAGTGTTTCTATGTTCTAATATTCTGGATATGTGTTTCGACGTCCTGATACTCTGGATGTGTGTTTCTACGTAGCTTTCGTCTCCATGTTGTTCTTACTGTCAGGCTCATCACAGCTGGTGTACTCAGGTGTGGTCAGCAGCTCCTCCTCTGAACTGCTGAAGCTGCCAATCACGTGCATCTTCCCCATCATCCTCCCTCTCTGCGCCATGCTCTCATTGGTGGGCTTCCTCTTGAGGGCGGAGCTCGGGTCCAGGAGTTGCTGTGGCAACGGGCTGCGGCGAGGAGACGTGGGGCTGAGGTGATTGGGAGTCCTGTCAACTGAGAATGACCTCTGACCTCCAGACCCAATCAGTCCCTGAGGCCGATTCTGGCGGACGGCTGAGGAGAGAAATAATGAGATAATAAAGCAAGACAATAATAGGAATCTGTTATTTACTGACTTGTGTCTTTTTTTATTATTAATTCACCATATAGTACGTAAAAAACAAATATTACGTTCTAACAAATAAAGGTATTGATCTACAAAATAACAAATAACCAAATAGACAACAGAACAAATAGAAAGCACTGCAGAATCAAACTCTTATTTGGTATTTTTGGTCTAGTCTCTAGTGTAAATATCTTAGTACACTTGGAATAAGACAAAACTAACTTACAAGTAACTTTTCAGCAAGATATAGGAGCTGGTTTTAAGTTAATAATTTGTTAATATAGATTAAATAGTTCTGGTTCTATTGGCAAGGAGCACTCAAGCCGTTGCCGGGCAACCCTGGCCAAGCCCAGCCCGTCACCTAGCAACCAGTTCTAGTTCCACTGGCAGATTATTTCGCTTACAAGGAGACACTTTTCCCATGTCAAAAGTGAAATAACGTTTAATCAATATTAACAAGTTATTGATTTAAAATAAACTCCCATAACTGGCCGAAAAGTTACTTGTAAGTTAGTTTTGTCTTATTTCAAATTTAATAAGATATTTTCACCAGAAATTAGACAATCAGTAACTAATATTTATTTGAATAGCATATTTCAGCAACGCAGCAGTTCCAAGAGCTTTACGTAATGAAAACATTACAAAAAATGTAGTCAGCATGTGCATTTTGTCTCTTACATTGTTAAAATCATTAAAACACATCAAATATGTTAACTTTGTCTTTTTTCAAGCGTAATAAAATATTTGCACAAATACTTTTTTTGCAGTGAATGAATGAAAAAAACAACAACAAACAAGCAAAAAAGGAGGTACACGTTACAATGGATGCATTTAGAACAGGGGTGTTCCAGTCGGGTGCCATTTGTGGCCCTTGGAGTGATTTTGTGGGGCCCCTCAACTCCAATTCTAGAATAAAACTTTGACCTGTGATAATATCTTAATTTATTATATCTAAATTATATATATGTTTAAATAAACATTATCTAAAATACAAAATATTAAAAATTTAAACACAAAGTCAGTCATAAATAAAGACTTTTACTGAAAAGTCGACTTTGCTGTTTTTATTTAATTTATTAAACTTGGATACATATAGCTAGTATTTTGAAAGAGAATGACTGAATTTATTTTCTTATAACAGAATACATTTGTTAAACCGAGCCCAAAACAATTTGAGAAATAAACTAGATTTCTTTTAATACAGAAAATGGGCAAAATAATTTCAAAGTTTGGGAACTTTACAAAATAAGACAACTATAATTGTTTGGTTTTTGGACACCCTTGATTTAGGACAAAGACGAAACCCAGAACAGAAACAAGCAGTTTCACAACAAATTTTATTTTCTGACATATCTGGGTTAAGATACATTATTTCTCTTTTAATCTCAGCAGTTTTTTTCTCATTATTTTTCTTGTTTTAATTAATCTAGAGTCATTTTGGGTGGAAGTGGGAAACAGAAATAACCAGCATGCTGAACAAAGAGTAAATCCTGACCTGTGTGTCTGAGGTTGAGGTGTTCTGGTTCTGCTGCAGCCAGCGACACGTCGCTGTGCCGGCGCTGGTGGCGGACCCGGCCGACCTGCGCCAGCATCCTCATGGTCTCTTCGCTCGGCTGCGGCTTAACCGGGTAGCGGGCCAGGTTGGGGTCGCTTCGGTAGCGAGCCTGAAACTCCTCCTCCTGGCGCCGACGCAGCTCACGATCCACCAGAACCGGGTCAAACGGGTGGTCCTGATCCAGGAAGGAGAACAGGTGAATTTCCTGACACAAGTCTAGCAGAAAACGCTGCAGTTAGCGTCAGGTTCAGAAGTTTAGCTTTAGCTCTTAAAGTTCAGTTCAGAGTTTAATCTGGTTTCACTTTAATCCAGAACTTAATCTGGATTAAAGTGAAACCTAAAACCGGGAAAGATTTTAAATATTTAAATAAATTCAATAAAAAATTTTTACCTTTAAATCTGAAACATCACATCGAAAGATCCATCCATCCATCCGTCTGCTCATCATCCATCCATCCATCCATCCATCCATCCGTCTGCTCATCATCCATCCATCCATCCATCCATCCATCCGTCCATCCATCCGTCCATCAGTTCATCATCCATCCATCCATCCGTCCGTTCATCATCCATCCATCCATCCATCCGTCCGTCCGTCCGTCCGTCCGTCAGTTCATCATCCATCCATCCATCCGTCCGTTCATCATCCATCCATCCATCCGTCCGTCCGTCCGTCCGTCAGTTCATCATCCATCCATCCATCCATCCATCCATCCATCCGTCCGTCCATCCATCCATCATTTTATGCATCCATCCATCCATCCATCCATCCATCCATCCATCCATCCCATCCATCCATCCATCCATCCATCCATCCATCCATCAGTTCATCATCCATCCATCCATCCATCCATCCATCCATCCATCCATCCATCCATCCATCCATCCATCATGCTTTTTCTAAGCAGCTTATTAAATGATTATATAAATAAACATAAACATATAAACATATTTATAGTTATTGACTGAGATGAAACAATAATGAAGAAAAAATAAAAACAATATTCTTTCTTTTTTTTGCACACATAACGTTGGTCATTACAACATTATGGAAATTAAATCACCACTCTGACATAAAAGTCATTTCGTCGTCGTTGTCCCACCTGTGAGTGCCAGCGGCCGCGCCGGTCTTTGATTGGTCGCCTCTGGACACGTAACTCCTCCTCGCCGTTGCCATGGTAGCTGTGCGTGGAGTGGGGGCGGCGGTCCAGTCCGTGGTCGGAAGGCGAGCGAGGCATCCTGCCGCCACCATCGTAGTACGACGCCGAGGGGCTCCGCCGCCTATCGGACACACGGAGCGAACCAATCAGGAGGAAGGGAACGCTGCTTCATGTAAACAAATGAGACGCTGAAATTGGTTCTTTATTCGAAATGGTTCCAACATGGCGGCGTTCACGAATGACCAGGAGAGAGAGAGGAGCCTACAGGCGATGGATGGATGGATGGATGGATGGATGGATGGATGGATGGATGGATGGATGGATGGATGGATGGATGGATGGATGGATGGATGGATGGATGGATGGATGGATGGATGGATGGATGGATGGATGGATGGAAGAACAACAGAAGGAAGAAAAGAAACACAATGAAAGTCAGAAGGAAGCTAACAAAGGAAGCAGGGAAGGAAAAAGGATGAAATGATACAAGAAAAGACTGAATGTAGGAAACAAGGAAACAAAAAGACAGAATAAACTAACGAATTTCTTTCCAGATCCAATAATACCAAATTCCAGATTTTCTTCTTTTCGCTGAACGTCGTCCAGCAGCCTAACCAGAGATCTGGCTTTCCCTCCTTTATCACGTAAACTGAGGGACATGAATTAATTATAAATACTGTCAACTTTGAAGCCTCTGAGGCTCCATTAATTGTGTTTTCTCAGAGTGAAACTGCTCCCTCAAACCACCCAGAACCTCACTGAATCTTCTCTGAACAAAGATCACAAACTCTGAGTTAACCTGTCGCTGGATGTGCGAGATGGAAACTTACATGCGGGTGCCGTTTCCTGTCAGTGCGAAACCAACGCAGCCGTCATGCAGCTGCAGGACGACGGATGAAACTCTGACCGGACGAGGATCCAGACATCAGCGTGTTTGAGTCGTGTGTTTTTTGCTCAGGGATGTAAACAAAGAGCCTGTTTCTGTTTTTCTGTGCCGGTTCAACACACGACACAGTGACACACATTGACACACTCAGCAGGTTTGTACCTGACAGCTGGAGCACAACTGAAGCTCCGCCCCTTTCAGCGCACTTTATCTCACTCTGACTCCGCCCACCTGGGGTATTACATCACTGCTACTAGCTCCCGTTAGCCTGTGTGTGTTAGCCTGCTGTATTTAGCAGCAGCAATAATCCCCAGTGAGCTGTGGGATTATTATTCTGTTAATCTGATTAGCGTGTGTGTTTGAGTTTGTGTGTATGGGGGCTGTGCATGTTTGATGGGGATGGCAGGCACTGTCTGAGTGTGCGTGTGTGTGTGCGTGTGTGTGTTGGAGATGGGGTCTGAAGGTAAATTATGTGTGTGATCTAATTATGACCGAGTCAGACGTCAAAAGGACGAGTCTGAATTTTACTGACTCAGCAGTAACAACCTGCAGACAAAACTCAGGGCTAAATGTTTAGGAAACACCAAAAAAAAGGGAAAAATGTCAGTTTTTTGGCCTTTTCTGACCTGTTGTTGCAGATTTAACATCAGATTTTTGGTTTGTTTTAACTTAAAAATAGTAAAACGTGTATTTATTTTTGGTGTGTCACATGAAACCCCCTTATGCCTTAAGCAGCTTCTAGAAAACACTTCAAATTTCGGAGCCCCAAAGATGTTCTGCTCCATTTGTTAATTTTTTTTCACAAAAATCAGATTTAGCAGTAAACCATTCAATGCTTCCCTAAATCTTACTGAATCAAGAGATTAAACAACAATTATATTTATGTATAGTTAATTTTTTTTTTGCCTTTTCCAATTCAAAACAAAATTGCAAATCAAACGAATTAAAAATCCAGTTTTTGGTGAATAACTAAACTTAATCGGTAACACTTTATTTGACGGGTTGTGAATCAGACTGTCATAAACATGACATAACACCTGTCATAGCATGAGTCAGTATTACTGATTACACTTTAAAAATTATGTAGCCTTATGTTATTAAAGCTAAAGTTTAATCAGTAATACTTTTATAACAAATTTATGTCAGATCATGATCTCTTGGTTAATGACAAGTTGTCATAATGAAGACATTTTGAATAATGTCAAGTTTGTATTAAAAGGGTCATGATTTACCGAATGATACTTTATGACAACAGTCATAAATATTCATGAAGATTTACTCATGTTTACGACAGGTGTTATTACATGTTTATGACAGGTGTTATTACATGTTTACGACTGGTGTTATTACATGTTTACGACAGGTGTTATTACATGTTTATGACGGTGTCATAACGGTCTTATTCACAACCCATCAAATAAAGTGTTACCACTTAATTTATGAAATTAAAAACCATGTATTGTTAATTGTAGTGCATTGGTACTTAAATTAAGATTTATTTTAGTTCTAAGCTTCCCCTAAAGGTGGTCGAAACGACTGCTTCTCGTTGTCCTAGTAGTTTCATTATGGTGGCCGTTAAAATATTAGATTAGCACTGGTTCTCCATCACCGTCACGTTGCTATAAACTGATGTAGAAAATCAGTCGATGAGCTTTCAGCACCACAGATGTTTAAACTGCGGCAATGAGAGAACAACCAGAAGAGAAATGCTTTATTTTACTAATGTCAGACTTTATCACTGATAAACAGAGATATACCTACTATCTCTGGAAAAAGAGAAAGTTATATCATACTGATGATGTAATTATTATAATTATTTAAACTTTTAAAAGAAAGTAATTAAAAAATGAATGTGGCGGCACTGATAGTGAGATTTTGGTTGTTTCTAAAGTTAAAATGTAATGCGTCTGCCATTCAGGATCATTTCCCAAATCAGCTCCAGCATTAGAATAAAAGAAAACACAAAAATTTTGCCAAGTTACTTTCTGTTTCACAGAAGAAAAACAAAACACCCACTCTTTAGTTTTTTCTCGTGTCAAACCAAACGTTTGGGTTTCTGAATCCAATCATAGGTCAAATCTCGGGTCTCAGTTTGATGGTGGGTTGTGTCTCTATCCTCCAACCAGAGTTGTTTGTTGTCTAATATTCTAAATGACACTTACTGCTCTGTGGCTCCGTTGCTGAGGGGCCCCACGGCCCCCGGCGCTCCCTGCATGGCCCGTGTGGAGGCGACGCGTTGGGGTAAAATTCTCCCGACCGGGTCAGAATCTCCTGCTGCTTCCTGCACACGTTGCAAACCCACATCACCTAAAACACAACAACACACACGTTAACGTATGCTCACATTTCAAACACATAAGTGTGTTTTATTTGGATTTTAAGTGATATAATGGCTTTCAACGTGGTCTGGACTTTAACTAGACCATTCTATCCTTTGGATCTAATCCATTTCATTGCAGCTCTCGAGTTTTAACTGGTTTTCTTTCAGCATTGTCCTCCCAGCGTTCCTATCCATAAGAAACAAACACAACCCCACAGCATTAGCCTGCCATCTCTATGTTTCACCCTGGTCTCACTACTGCAGTGTCCATGGGACTTTTCGGCTGCTTTCTAGCTGGTTTAGGTTGATACGTTCGTAGTTGTGCCATTTTTTTCCATGTTCAGATGACAGTTTAAGCTTTGTGAGATGTTCAGAGTTTGTATATCCTTTTGTAACGTAACCAGCTTCATCTCTGACCCGTCTGCTGGGTTCCTTGGTCTTCATGATGCTGTTTGTTCACTAACAAACTGGTAGATATTTCACAGAGAAGCCAAGATTAAATTAAACACAGGAGGAACCTATTTACTAATTACATGATTAGTTGATGAGATTTTATCTTAGCATCAGAGTAAATGGGGCTGAAACACATCATACCATGAATAAATTTCCTTCCAAGTTACAAAAACGAATTATTATTGAATAAAATCCAAATAAATAAAACACAGTGAAAACATGTGAATGTTTAAGGAGCATAAATGCTTTTGCAAAAGACACATTTAGCTGTTTTATTTGCAGATTTTTTAGATTAAATGAGACTGAATTCACTGTTAATAATGTTTTTATGCCTAATCACACTTTCTGCATGTCTTACCCTTTATTTAGAAATATATTCTTTATTTTCTGAGAGTTAAGGTACCTTAAAATCAAATTATAATAAAGGGGAAAACATCAACACTTATACTAACTTAATTAAAATCGTGAAGATTGTGTTTATGTTCAAAGTTAAGCTGAAGAACATGGATGTTAAGATTTGCAAAAAGGAAAATCTAAAGGTCCAAAGGAGGAAATACGACCTCGCACTCCAACCTTATTGGCTCTTAAAGGGACACGCCCGCCGCAGCGCGCACAGAAGCGGCTTTGACAGTAGCAGCAGGCTCGGCCGCAGCCGTCCGCAAACTTGGTTTTGTGGCAGACGCCGCAGGTGGGAGACTCCGCCCTCGCCGTCTGTGCCGCAGGAGGCTCCTCCCCCAGCTTCTTCACCTGGTCTTTATACATCTCAAACTGCTGATGTAACTTCCTGTAAAGAACAGGAGCAGTCAGACACTGACTTCAAGACAAATACTGCGTCAAACTCTTCCTACTTTGCAATCTCTCCACTAGCTTGTGATATTTCCTGGATGGAAACTTTTTTTCTGCAGTGATCTGATCCTCATCAATGATCCAGATCAAATCTGATTTGGTAAAACATCCAATAATCGATCAATCTCTGAGCTGAGCCAGAAACAGACCTCCGATCAGTTCACCTTCTCGGTTTTACTCACGTCTGCGACTCGTTGTCAGTCGGACTTTTAACCTGCAGAACTTCGGACACATTGGCTGCAACATTATTGACCAACTGACTGAACCCTGAGAACGGATTCCACCTGTCCAGGTAACACAGACAGTCAGCGGACAGGAAGCAGGTTCGCCGTGGGATTGAGGCATCAGGTTGGGAAACAGGAAGGAGGTTCTGGCCGGGACAGGGGTTTTCAAACAGCACAGCGAACTCTGAGGTACTTACGAAGCTGGGGGAGGTTTTACTTCCTCCTCATCCCTGAAGACACAAAGGCCAAGATGAGGATGAAGATGAAACAGAATAAAAACAATAAAGAGAAGTTAACCAAAAGTGAAGCACAAACTGAACCGAAACATGGAGACATGGACAGAACAGAAAGCTGAAGATGAACTATGATGGGCTAATAAGTAAACTAGTGACCAAATGTGACTGTAAGATCTGACTTTAATTAATAAAAAATTTAAGTCAGATTCGAGTCACTTTTATATGTGGAACTAATTCACAAACATATCCGATTGTTTTCAAAGCGTCTACAGTTTTTGTCCAACTTTCACATCACTGATGTCATAATTCTGCAGCAGAAGAAGTCAGAGACGGTAAATCAGGACGTAAACAATTAATTAAATTATAATTATGAACTTATGAAAGCAGTTTGTGTCGCTGAAGCTCATCACTTCACAATCTCACCACTTTTAGCTCTGACTACATCCGAACTTCTGCACAGAAAATGCCCATTGCTGAATAAACTTTAAAAACGATTCAGTAATGGCAGCGTCCATTATTACTTCCATAAACATATCTGACGCACATCGCTTTGGAAGTCTGATTTTCGTTGGATCATTCGGTAGTATCAACGCAAAAAAAAAAATTAAAAATACAATAAAAAAATTTGATTTCAGCAAAACAAATAAATGTGAATTGAGCATCGAGGACATATTTCTTAACAAATTAAAGCGCGATTCAGTCAATTAGACTCAAACTGATTAGAAAGATTGATTGATAAGAAATTAACATTTTAAATTGGTCACTGATGGATCTCTGTAGGTAAAGAATTAAGCTTTTATTTAATCATATTTCACATCATTGTGGACTCTTGTTTTGCTCTAATGTCTTTATAATTATTTGCTTTGTGAGCTCTGGACTATTATTTGTTTATTTCTTAAAATTAAACACGTCTGATCTCAATGTGCGACTCTTACACAGAAAATCAAAAACAAAACAAAGTAAATTAAATGAACACATAAAAACTTAAATTAAAGTACAAACAGACAAGACTGATGATGTGATCACCGGGACCTGGGAGGAAATCATGCTACACTGCAAAAACTCAAAATCTAACCAAGTATTTTCTAGACCAAACATTGAAATAAGACTAAACTAACTTAAAACTTACTTTTCAGCAAGATGTAGAAGCCTGTTTTAAGTAAATAATTCATTAATATTAATGAAAACGTTCTAGTTCCACTGGCAGATTTTTTTCACTAATAACAACACATTTATCTCACATAATAAATAAAATAATCTGCCAGTGGAACTAGTACTTTTTAAAACCAATATTAAGGAATTAATTATTTGAAACAAGCTCCTATGTCAAGTTACTTGTAAGTCAGGTTTTTTTTCAAGTGAACCAAATATTTGCTATAGAAAAAACTTGGTAAGATTTTGTGTTTTTACAGTGTAATTCCTAAATATCGTCTTTATGTATCAGATTCTAATAAAACTCAACTCTTCCTTCCTTCTTAGAGGAAGAAACATGAGACTGAGTTTAGAGACATCTGGTGGCAAAACGTGGTTATAGCAACATGAACAATGAACATCTCAAGTTATTCTTACAAATCTGTGCAATAATTAGTAATATGACAGACTAACTGATGTTATCGTCTGCTTATCTCCGTTTTGTTTTCACCTCATAAACGACTCAAACTAAACTCTTTACTGTTGGAGGAACAGCTACTTATTTATCCCCCTTCTTTCCTGAACGTTCTTCTGCAGAGAAAACACAAAATGACTGGACATTTTTCACAAAGTCTTTACATTTTTCAAAGATCTCCAAAGTTCAAGACTCTTTGACTCGTGTTAAACCACAGCCACCGATCCACCAACACTCCCACTAATGAGATAACTGGATTTAGTCTGGAGTCCAATTAAAACCAACAGAAACAGAAGGGCTGCGGGTGACAAGCGTGCAGCCTGAAAACCCCCAGTTTTTAGGTTCAAAGCGATCCTGGAGCAGTGTATTCTGGGTAAAGACCACATGTCAGGGTCTCCATTCTGATCTGAAGTACAGTTTCTTCTGAATCTAATTTTAAATTATAAATATGCACAAGTGACAGTTTCTACTGTTATTAATTATTATTAGCAGGGTTTCCCCCGGTGCATTATGAGCCTGGCGGGCCACCAGGCTTTACTTGTGCCCCCACCAGGCTAAGGATTGCTTATTTGTTTAAGTCTTTCTAAAATCTTTGCTTTTTTAAAAAACGACTTTATAGTTGGTGTTCAAGTATTAATTTTCCAATCTTTCAATAACACATAATTATCAAGTAATATTTTAAAATTTTCTGTCAGCTTTGAAACATTTTTAACTCAAAAACAAACGGGCCGTTGGATGAATGAGCGCCCAACCACCAGGCTGAGCAAGTTTTCTGGTGGAAATCCTCTACTGGATACAGATCTTCAGATTCCAGACTGATGAGCATCGCCTTTTCTCATTTTCACCTGCACTCAAAACCAATCCTTCTGTGGTAATGCAATAACAAAAAGGCCAAATGGCTCTTTGTCCAGGGCGCCACTGCACCACGGAGCGAAATTAGCCCTTGAAAAAAGGTGAAATTGCTAGCTAATAACTGTAGAGCTGCTATTTGATTTGAGATTCATATTTGAAAGTTATACTAAAAGGAAGTTTTATTGTCTGGACTCCACTTTTTTATTCTTTAGTTTTGTCTTCATGACAACTTTGGACGTATCAATATTTAGACTCGTTTGACCTACAATTATTCAACACCAATTACAGATACTATAAAACAGAGTTTGTAAAACGCATACTCTCCATGCTGGACTGGACGTCAGCCAGGTTTAACTGGGGTGGTAACCCAGGGCTCCAAGGTTGTGGGAACCAAAAGTTGTTTTAATTCAGTTCACAAATACTTTATTGATCCCAAAGGGAAATTAAATAACACACTTGGTTACGGCACTGATGTCCTCCCAATGTGGCTGGCAAAGAGCGATCCGATCCGTAGCTTCAGAACATCTCTGTAGTTTTCAGTGCTAAACAACAAGCAGATATAACTGAACTGTTCAGACTTTTTAGATGACCATCACTCTGGTCCCCAACCTCCAGGTATAACAGCAGATTTTAGGCATATTCACTACAATTGTTTGTTTATATTTCATGCTTTACTCCATTACATCACCACTTAGAGACCTGACATAGCAACTGTTACATTTTCACCCCTTTGTTTGCTGTAATTAATATATTTTTAGAGATAATGCTGAGCATAACGAAACTTTTGGGAATGGATAGGTAAAAATTCTTGCAGAGTTTTTTTCCTCACAGACATTGGCCAGTCCAGACACAGTAATATCTGGGAAAACTCAAAACATAATTATTTATAAAAGCTCAGATCAAAATAGAGATTTAAAAAATGTCCACACAAACCTCTCGGCACCATATTTAGTCCTTACAGAAAGTCATGTTGTTGTTTTAAGGATTCTGATTGGATGACAGGCCGTAGCTTAGCGCTACACTGCCCCCTATGGGTTTGGCATGTTTAAAGCGACGCTCAGTTGTGAATTCATGGGGATGAAAACTCTTTTGAAACCAAGGCCATATGTACGATGTTAGTTTTGTAAATAAAGTGGCAGAAATATTTGTTTTAGTCAGTAGACCTTAATTTACAAAACCTGAAAATACACGTGTTCCTTACCTATCTATCTATCTATCTATCTATCTATCTATCTATCTATCTATCTATCTATCTATCTATCTATCTATCTATCTATCTATCTAAAAACGTTTTTTGCAGGTCAGGCTTCCTCTTGGTTTCATTTGATTACCAATTTGATTCCAATAAACTTTATTTTATCCCTCGTTATTAGCCTTTATTAGCGGTGATTGATTCCTTGCTCCGCTTTACCGTTTATTTATTGAGAAAGTGAGTAAATATCTGAGGTGTAACCTTCATCTTTCCTGCACATGGCAGCCTTTTATTTTTGAACATCGTGTCTTCTGCAGCAGATTGAGCCAGGGAAATATTGATAACTGCCGATTAATTTAAAATACAAAACCCACTCACTTCAGCATGCTCTGCTCCTTCTCCTCCTCTTTCTTCTGTCGCTCCATCACGGAGAGGATGATCCTCCGCTCCTCCTCGGTCAGATGGCTCAGGTCCGGCAGCTCCGGTCCGGCCCCGGTGGGCGGTGCAGGTCCGGCCGCTCCAGACATCCCGACCGAGAGCCGCTGCAAGACAAGGAGGACGGGGTCAGTCCGGTCGGCGTCGGGGTGTTTCATCGCGGCCGAGAGCCGTCAATACCGTCAATAAATCATGATGACGATGATGATGTTGAGGATGATGCAGCCTGCAAAGCCGCAGAGCGCTCATTTTATTTCTTCCAGGTGCGTTTCCGTGCGGAGCTGTGCCATCATCATCATCATCATCATCATCATCATCATCATCATCATCATCATCATCATCATCATCCGCCATCAGACCACCTGTTTATCCATCCATCCGTCCATCCGTCCACTCATCCATCCCTCACCGACGGACGCAGCGGAGTCCTCTCGCCTGCTCAGTCCGAGCTCATGTTGCCTCCTCCGGTGCTCAGTGGCGGCGGCTCCGGTCGGCTCTGAGTCCCGTGTTCGGCGCTCATCCTTCAGTCCTCCGAGGCGGTCCGCTCGGCCTGCAGTGGTCGCGTTTCCTCGCTGTTCATTCTCCGTTTCTTCTCGGTGATAATGGACGCAGCGGCGCCAGAGGAGGAGGAGGAGACGGAGGAGACGGAGGAGAAATAAATAAATCCTCCATAGGAAGCGGGGCGGGGCCACGACAAGACGGCGCTTACGTGCAACAAAGATCAGCTGGTCGTGGGGCGGGTGGGTGGTGGAGGGGGAGGAGGAGGAGGCCGCTCTCCGCAGGCTAAACATAGACCTGCAGCCAAAGATAGAAATACAACCGAGCTCTCACAGCAGTCAATCAATCAATTAGCTATAAATGACTCCAGCACACTCGGCCTGGGAGCTTTTCACACTATTCCTGGATCCACAAAGAGGAGATAAGAATAGCAACGATTATGTTTACATCAGGTAACCTAATAAATAAATAAATAAAACACTCTATTTTTAATGTCAAAAATAAGAGGGGGAAAAAAACCCGGACACAATATTTAGTTCCTGATAATATAATATAATATAATATAATATAATATAATATAATATAATATAATATAATATAATATAATATAATATAATATAATCCCCGAAAACGTAAGACAACTGTGAAATATATGTATGCAATACACTAAAATTTTGGAATTGTTCTAAAGAAAACTGCACCCCTGTGTGAACAATAATATTGATAATAATAATAACAGTAACAATAATAATGGTAAAAGTAATAATCAATAACGCTATTGTCAAACTGCCAACATTGAACTGAAGCAATATAATATAATATAATATAATATAATATAATATAATATAATATAATATAATATTAATCTAGTTCATTAAAATCAACATTTAACACCCCTAAAACGTTAAGTAATTAATAAAAAAATCTATTTCCCCAGTAAAAATACATAGATAATTGCGCCCTCTGCTGGATAAAACCAATAACAATACCATTAAAAACAACAACAATAATACTGGTAATATTTATTATAAACAGCAGCAATATGCATATTAAGCTGGCGCATGGATTCCTTTATGTTCAGTTTAATTCCCTATAATGCCATCTTTTACTTTATTAAAGCGTCTATTAATTAATATTGATTCTAATAAGGTGAGGAAAAAACTTTCTCCAGTAAATTAGATTTTTTTTTACTTTAAATGTAATTAAATTACACCATGGCTCACTGAATCTCTCTAAATTTTACCTTTGTTAACATTAAAGTTATTTAATATTGCGATAAAAAGTAAGCTCTGATATTTCAATTCGATTCAAATTTATTTAATCAAGGACAACATGTTGAAAACAGAGTAGAGAGCAAAATGCTGTTTTCATTTCAAAGAAGATAAGATTTTTAACCAAATGTTCTCATATGTTGTAACAAACAGTTAATCATGATTAATTGATCGTTGTAATCGTCAACAAATTTACTAATTGATTAATCATTAACTGGAGTACAGATTTTAAAAAATGTCATTTACTTGAAGAATAACATATTTAGAGCAGAAATTAAGCCAAAACTGACCAGAAATGTGTAGATTTGCATTTAAGATAAATAAAAACAAAACAAAACTTCTTTGTCTATAAATATGTTTTACCCAGAACTCCTCCAGTGACTTAGTTTTAACTTTACATGGTTTAAATTCTGTAAAAAAACTAAATCTCTATTAAGCATCTTTGTGCTAATGGCTAATCAGTGATATAAAAATTAATCAATAAATGATCAACCGTACACTATTGGAATGCTATCTTATTTAATTTTAGGGAATAAAATGCATATTTTTCTTACTTAAAAACTGAAATGTGTTCCTTGTTCATTCTAATCTTTTTATGTATTTGTAATATTGTATAAAAAGGCTTAAATCATTAAATGAAAAATCTGCAGAATGTGCCATTTTTCTTATCCAATTAATTGATTAATCAATTAATCATCAGAGTAGTTGATTGCTAAAATAATCATTACTTGCAGCTCTAACCTCCAGCACGTTTTTTTCCAGGATTTTCCCGTATTTTTCTCCCTTGTTCGTCTCGACAGCGTCCCCACAGCATGATGCCGCCACCACCTAATTCACATCTGTGATTGTGTTTCCAGAGGAATGCAGGCCAGGCGTGACCTTTGACCCGAGCTTCTTCTGCTGCATGTTTGCTGTGGGTGTCGATGATCTGCCAGTAGTTTTTGGCTCAGAGTGATGTCATCATGTGGTCACATGACTCATAAACCAGACTAAGAGGATTATTCTGTTTTCCCTTCTGTCATATTTGTCATTCAGTCTGTTTGCTTTTGGACGGAGAAGCAGCAGGAGGATCTGGACGCTCAGAGGATTTATTGATTCATTGGTTTGATCGGTAGATGATCGACAGATGAAGCCGAATGCCTGTGCTGTGTTTCTGCTGCTGATCTGCCCCCTGCAGAGGGCCGACTGCAGTCTGCCGCTCTTCACACCTGCCACAGCAACGCTGCAGGTGGGACAGGTGACGAAAACAAAAACAACTAGACAAAATACTAAAACACAAGAACCAGGAGACCAGCTGCGTTTAAAGTTGCTGCACATCCTTTGGAGGGTAATTCATCTCTCTGGTTGCTTTTAGGAGAAAGTTTCTGCAAACTGGGAGTCAAACACCGTCACGTCTCTGAGGAAAAACGGCTTCATGCGACTTCCTGGAATCTGTCGACGCCTGAAGCGACGCAGAGTCACTATAGTGGTAAATATCTAACACAACACGGCATCAATAGAGACACAAAATCTGTCCTAACATCAGGGATCCAAAGTCATGTTTTACTGGAAGTGATTTTGGCAAAAGAATATAATTTTTACCAAAATTGACTTAGGCCATGATTTTAGGAAGGTGATAATATTCAAATTCAAATTGAAAAGTGCTTTATTAATCCCAAAGGGGAATTAAACGTTGATATAATTCATTTTAAATTAAATTCTTCAGAGTTGTTGTAGATACGGATGAATGTCGACAGGAAGGATCTCCAAGCCTCTGACTGAAGACGCTGTTTTCCTACAGAGGACGGTCAGAGTCAATCTTCTTGGTTTTATGAAGAATCCTTCTTTGCATTGTCATCTCCAGAGATTCCTCAGAACTGGACCAGCCTTCTTTATCAGGCTGCTGAGCCGTTTTAGGTCCGATCTGCTGCCCCAGCAGATGACAGCAGAAGAGATGGTGCTCTCAAAAACAGGTTGATAGAAGATCTGCAGGCTCTTGCTGCTAATCTTGAAGAATCTTATCTTCCTCCAAAGGTCCAGTCTGTTCTTTTGCATCTCCAGTCCAGGCTGATGTCCAAATGAACACAGAGGTATTTATATTCCTCAACCACCTTCACCTGTTCTCCCATAATGGAAACAGGGTTTGATCCAACTCTGTTGCTCCTGGAATCTTCAATCATCTCCTTTTTTTTACGTTCAAGATGAGATGATTGTTCCCACACTATTCCACAAAACACATGGAAAAGGAATTAAATATATTGACCACTGAAGATCAGCAGTGCAAGAACAAGCAGGTTTAGATGAAGGATAGATGTTTTAGCTGAGATTAGTTAAAACCTGCAAGAATTGATAAAAAAAAAAAAAGCAAATCTAAGTCTGGAAAGGAGCAAAATTGTTGAATGGAAAAGGTAAAGGACGACTGTTGCCATGGCAACTCACACAGGAAAGAAAAAAACAAATGACAGACAGACAGATTTTCATTGTGACTTCTGCTTTCTACATAAACTTTATTGTTCTGATGTAATTTCCTGCTGAGCCTGTTGTGTCTTTTAAAGGTCAACTGAACAAAATCATGAAAGGTTTTTTTTGGTGCAAATATCTTAATACACTTGAAATAAGACAAAACTAACTTACAAGAAACTTTTCAGCAATATTATTCCCTAATATTGATGAAAAAGACCTCTGGAAAGACTATTTCGCTTATAACATAGGAAAATGTCTTGTTATAAGTGAAGTGGAACCAGAACTTTTCATAATCAATATTAAGGAATTATTTACTTAAAACAACCTCATATATCTTGCTGAAAAGTTACTTATAAGTTAGTTTTGTCTTATTTCAAGTGCATCAAGATATATGCACTAGGAACTAGACCAAAAATAGTTCGTAAGATTTTGTGTTTTTGCAGTAAAAATTGAATAAATCACAGTACTTTGAACTGAATTGTATTATGTTATATTACCTACTGCAAGTATTAGTTTCAAATGATTGAGGTTGTGGAAAACTGAGATTTGTTAATGTGTGTTTCTGCCACCCATCTTTGATATTTTGTAATGACTTTATTTATTTTTACCAATTTTTTACTTTATGATTGTCAGTAACAGAATCTGCTTTGAAATTTAGCTAAAAGTTCATCAAACACAGATAATTCCTAAAGTAGAAGGTGTGGGAGTGTAAAACTAAACTAGAACCAAACCTGTCTGCCTTTATTTGAGCCTCTTTTCTTCTTCTCTCTCAGTGTAACCTGGAGAAGTTCTGCTGGGGCCGCAGCTGGTGGAGGAGGCAGAAGACTCCACCTGGCCAGGTGTGTCGCTGCCCTCCTGGCTCTAGGTGTTCACATTTCTTCCTTCACAGTATCTGAACAACAACAACAACAAAAAGCTACAAACTGAGGGATTTCCTTTTGTTATTTACATTATGTAAACTCTATATTTTAAAATTAAAACATAAATGTTGTTTGTTCTTTTGCAGAGATTATGAGGATAAATTTTTTGTATTAATATTAAAAACTTCTCTGTGTTGGTGCAAAACATTTAGTCATGATTCTCATTTTGACGTTATGAAATGTAATGTAATTTTCAGTCATGGCCTCTAGGTGGCGGTGTGGATCATCTGACTGACTTCCGCCAACATTTACGTTTCCAACTCAGCTGAGGAAACTAACGGAAGTGACATTGTCTCCCCTTCACAATAAATGTTAATGTTACAGTCAAACTTACATTATTCCTTGGGACTCCCTCCTGGTATTGAGTGAGAGTAAAAATCATTCACACCAAACAATTTACAATCACTAATAATAACAATAAAGTATGTTTGGACACTGGACGGGGACTGGATCCATTTTTGGGGAAGTTTGCACAAAGAATCAAGACATCTGTGAGTTTTCAAACAAAAACAAAACCTTGTAAACAGCTTAAACTACTCCTTAGAAACCCTTCAAACCAAATGTACTATCATAATCTGTTCTGATTTTGTGTTGTTAAACATTTGCTGCTTGTATAGATGAAACGTTTTGTAAAGGTAAGAAGAAATCCTACATTTTATATTGTAAGTAAAGTTTGTCAAGGATTTACTTGAACCATTATTGAACAAGTAATTTAAGAAATTGTTTAATTTAAATGCAAAAATAATATAATAAATATTTTTGATTGCAATATTTTTAATGCCATTAATTTAATCATTCCTGCTGAAAGTGTTTGAGTTGATGTTACATTTCATGAACACCATTATTTATCTGACTATTTCTTAAGGACTGAACAATTTTAGGCTCAAATGATGCTGCTGTAAATTGGATCATAGTGGACTGTCTACCTGTTATTTTTCTCATATTGATTTCATTTTATTTTATTGAAAGCAATGTTAAATAAATACACTAGAAAAATAACGAGAATCTGACTTCTTTTGTATCCGCTTGACGCAGTGGAGATGCTTTTATTTTGAAGTGTCCTTACCGGAACGTTTCTCGGCTTTATGGTGTCGTAGTGAGCAGAGGCCGCCCGTCAAACAATCCGGTAACAGCCTGTGGATTTCAGTAGTCTCCCTGTCTGGTCTCCGGTCATTTTCAACGACCACTGTGTTTCAACCGTCGCTGTAAAAGCAGCTGCTCTTCCTCTCAGCTGCCGTGTTGGATCTAAAAATGGCGGCTGTTTCAGCGGATCCCGGTGAGCTCTCAGAGCTGAGCTAACGGCTGCTAACGTTAGCTTCTCTTCTTTTGGTAAACACTCAGAGTAGGAGGACTGTAAATCACTGCTGCCTCATCCTAGCATCCGAGTTATTTCTAAAATTTGTAAATAACCAGAGTTCAGATTGATAAATTATTTTATTAGCCGATTGATGGTTTTTGAGTCGTTATTGATCAGCTGTGTTTACAGCCAGCTGATTATAAACCATCTGTTGGGCACATAATCCCAATCTGGTTAAACATTTGTGTCCAGATGTTTCCAAGAGGCTGAAAATAAGGAGAGAAATCCTTAATAATGATAAAAAAATTAGCAATAATACTAGTTGGGAGTTTTTTCTGTCTTTGCTGTGGAAAACAACCCTGAGGAAAGTCCTGAATTGTTTGTTTTCTTTGTGTTGTGCTTCCAAAAATATACAACTACTATTTAGCCATTTTCTCAAGTGGCAGATTTATTTTAACTTTGTCTCGCTTTTTAACTTATTTTCACTGCATTTATTGTACCTTGTAGATCTTTATGACACGACTTGGTCAAGTATTTTTAGCAGAAGTTGATCATTTATTTTTGAGTTGTGTAGCAAGTTTTTTTTTTCTTTATGAGAGAGAAACTATTTAAACCTAGCATAAAAATCTAAAATATTATAATGTATTTTTCATCAGTAAGATTGTATATAATTCTCCAAAGTGTCTTTTTATATAAAAGACACATTTACACTTTTTTAATTAACTTTTTTATATAACATTTCTATATTTTGTATATAGAGGTTTTTCTTTCCTATATATACAAAAGTTCCCACAAGTTCTAGAAGTTTATTTGTGTTCACAATTTTTAACTGCATGTGTATAAAAAGTAATTTTCCTCCACTTTTTTCCACTAAGCGTAATATGCTTATTAAATTCATTGTCTTTAATTTATGTTAAATGTCCACAGTTTATTTGTAATTTGTCACATCACACTTTGAGTTTTATTTTATTGAGTTTCTGACTAAATAAGCTCTTGTGGTAGAACGGTTACCCTGCGACAGACTGGCAACCTGTCCAGGGTGACCCCGCCTCTCGTCCGGAACGCAGCTGGAGATAGATAGATAGATAGATGGATGGATGGTAGAACCGTTAAAAGAGCCATTTCACTGCTGAGTCTAAAATGTCAAACTAAGCAATAATGCTGCTTGTGCTGTTCAAACAAACAAACAAACAAAAAAGCACCAAAGTTCACAAGGAAACTGCTTGGATTACATGATGACTCATCCCAATCTAATTTGTTGATTAATCAACTGATCTACAAATGATCAAGCGTACACTAAAGGAATACTACGGTATTGCATTTTTGGCAATAAAACTAGTATTTTCTTATTCAATTATTTATTTACATATTCTAATGTATTTCTAATGTTGTTTAAAAAGTGGGGAGATGACAATAATCAATTGCTAATATAATCGTTAGTTGCAGCTCTAATATATCCAACTGTAGCTAGAGGTTGGCAAATATAAAATAATCAAAAATCAGCATGAGGCCAAACAGGGATCTTAAAGTTGTTTCAAAACAGACTAAAAAAATAATTTCTTAATGTAAACAATGGGTAGATGTTCATATTTTTTTCTAAATCAGATCATAACAGGGAGAAAATCCAGACTGATTTATGTTTTCTCTTCCAAGTCTGCAGCCTTTTGCCTTAACTCACCCAGTTAAATCTGAGCACCATGTAAACAAACCAGGCAGCCAACCAATCCAAGCGTTAGCCTGCACCAGCTCCAGAACCGGTGTGTTACTGGTGAGAAACCAGCAGCAGCAGACAGGGTGGCGGTGCTGTCACCTTCCAGCTGGAGAGGCAGGGTGATGGAGAGCGACTGTCGGATCCCAGTCGCCTGCTGTCGGCCTCGGGTCCTCCTGCTCCACGCTCTGTTCTGGGGTCTCGTCTCGCTCAGGTGGGTTTGGACCCTCAGGCCTCCAGCAGAGCCACGCAGTCTGAGAGTGTTTTAATAGAGCAGCGTTTCTGGGGGTAAAAGGCCGTTTCGATGCTTTTTCATTCCAGAGTGTTTGGAGCGGCGCTGCTGAGCGAGGAGAAGACGACAGGTACGCCTTCAAACATTCTTCTTTTACTTTTGATATCGCCTGGCATCACTAATAAAACTACATTTTTTTCAAAATCCATGTTCCTTTGAAGAAACTAAAAACTACATACTCAGGTGATATTTGAAGCAATTCTTTTACCCAAAACTTCTTATTTTTATTTAAATCTCTCTTTTGTGTGGATATTTACTCTAGTCTAAAAAAATGTTTTATATTGTTTCCATTTGTTCACAGTGAACCCAGCAACCAGTTGATTATTTTAAAGAATGTTTTTTAATTCTGCGTGACCAAATCTCATCCTAAATATCATATCTTCTTTCTATATTGCAATACATTTTTATAAATTTCCCAAAATTTTTTGGATACTATAATAAAATCTAACATTGTCTCCTCTTCCATTTCTTTTTAATGTAGAATTTTACTATATACTTAACCTCATTTTTACTTATTTGAGCATTTAAATTCACTTTTTGTAGCACTTTCCACAAAATGATTCCAATTTCCTATGATTCCTATTTGTGTAGAAATCCATAATTTTGCCACCATTTTTAATCCTGAAATTGTAATGACTTATACACAATATAAACTTTTTTCTCTAACCTTTTTAACTCATTCTAAAGCAATCAGTTGCCTCTAATCCACCTCTAAACACTTAATTTATCTGTTATTTTTTATTTTTCTGGAATTAAAAAATATATTCCTACTATTTTTTTAAATAATTTTAGTATCTGTATAGATATTTTTGGCAAACAGCAGGACTAATCTGAAAGCTAAGCCTAAACCTTCAGCATGTTTTTCACGTTTTTAGTTTTTTTTCTACCTTTTCTTCTTCTGCATCAGCAGTGAAGCCTGTTGTCGCCCCCTGCTGGCTGCTGGAGAACTTTGTGGTGCTGGAGGAATGCAACCGCTGCAGCGACTTCAACGCTGTACGTCAACTCAGCTTGTTGTGCCCTATTTAGCTACAGATTACTCGGGGTGGGCATTATCGTACCATTTATCATTTATTAAGAAAAAATATCTTGCTATGATAAGAACTTATGTTTGTTAATCATGCAATTGCTTATTCATAAGCGTTTTTAATTAAATTTTATGAGTCTTTAAAATAATGATCGAATGATTTAGATTTTTAAGTGTAATTTTAGGAGCAGTGGGAGTAATTACATCTTTTCTGGTTACATTAATCAGATTGTGATATAATAATCAAATTGATGTATTTTCAGTCTCATACCGCCTGAGTTTTAGCTTACCTTCAGTTCTCGAAGAATCAGTTTTATATGTGAGATTCAATCAGGAAGATGATGAAGAGCTGGGTCTCGATTGGCTGGTGATGTCTTCAAACGTGTGTGTGTGTTTCAGAAGACGCAGACGGTTTGCAGACAGACGGGATACGTGGAGAGGGTGAACTGCACCAAGACCAGCAGACAGGAGTACAAGAGGTCAGAACCTGAAAGGTTAAATGAGACTGAGGTTTCCTGTTAGAGGTCAGACAGAAACACATTCAGGGACTTTTCTGTTAGGAGATTAAAACTCTCCTCACTCCAGTCGATGGGGCTTCATCTCTCAGGTCAGGATAGGAATGGAAAAACTTTTTAAAAAATATGAAAAAGATATGTCCTTCCTCCACCATTTTCTTTTTCCTTCTTTCACCCTTATCTGTATTTCTTCCCTCCATATCTGTAATCTTTACTCATTCTCTTGCTTCTTCCCTTTATCTGTCCTTATTTCCTTCCTTGTGTCCTATCTCCATTCATTCCTTCCTTGGTTTCTTCTTCCCTTGTCTTTGTGAACTTTCCTCCATCCTTTCTTCTTTTAACCCCTTTTCCTTTTGCCCTTACTACCTCTCTTGTCTTTCCTTGTGTTTTTCTTTCTTCTTCTTTGTTGCCTTCCTTTCTTTCTTTCTGGCATCATTTCCTTTCATCCCTTCCTTGTGTCCTTCCTCTCTTGTTTCCTTCCTTAGTCCCTTGTTCTTTCCTTCCTCTGTCCCTCCCTTGTGCTCTTCTTCCATTCTCCACATTAATTCCTTCCTTCTATTTAAATATCTGCCATAAATTGGTGTAAATTTAAATTTAAGGTCAAGCACTGGGAATATTATCAGATCTGAAGCTGATCCAGATCAAATGTTGTTTTAGTGTAAACAGACACTAACCGTTCTCCTCCTCCTACCAGCTGTCGCTCCGCCCTGATGGAGGAGCATCTCTTCTGGAAGTTTGAGACAGCCATGTTGGCTCTGACGGTCGTCTTCGCCGTCCTGGTGGTCATCCGCCAGCGCTGGCTGGATCGCCTCGCCTCTGAGAAAGTTCGCCGACAGATCGAGTCCATCTAGGAGAAGAGGGTCCAGTTGGGTTTTTAAATCCTTTGGCAGTATTTTTAAAATGGATCCAGGTTTGGACCCAACCTGTTGGACGTCCTCCATGGAGCTGGCTGAGCTCAGCTCCCCGTCTGTGAAACAGCAGAACAAACACTAAAACCGGGACGATGAGAGTCTTGACTCATGATGCAAACTGTAGATTATATTTTAGAGAGAGAGTTTATAGAGAAATCAGGGAAGGAGCCATTTGATCTGGATGAAAGCAGAAGTGAAACTGACAAACCTTGGGAACTGAAGCTGAAACGTCTCTTCCTGCACTGCGCTGATGTCAGAGTCAGGAACTTCCTTGTATGGACTCTGGAAGTGTCAAATGGAAGCAGTGTGGGGAAAAAGTTTTTTTTTTCTTTCAAGATGAAACATTTTCCTGCAGAAATACAAAAAAAGATTAAAATCTGATATTTAAAGATGCAGTTCTGTTTCAGTTTGCCATTAAAAACTGTTTTTACATCAGTGTTTTGGTTGATGTGGCTGTATTTCGGTCCCTGTGCAGAAATTGGATGAAAGTATTTCTGAGCTCTGGATAAATAAACAATTAATTGTCAACTAATGGTTCATTATTAATCAGTTCCAATCGATTAATAACGTCTGCTTAGACCTTTTTTTTTTTTGGTGTGATTCGGCTGCCGTCCTTAAGCGAAGCCGTTGATCCAAAATATATATATATATATTTATAAATATAAACACTCGTCAAGCTCCTGAAGTTATCACTTTAATACAGCTGACTCAAGAAAATGTTAAAATATATTATTTATTTTAAATTTGATATGAGGTACAAAAATTAGCCCTTTGTTTTAGAAAGACGGGTTTCTCTTGATACAACGGAAAACTGTTTTTAAAGAGATAGGGTACCATTGTTTCCTTCCTGTTTCTGTAATTTTTTCAGCTCACCGTATCGTCATCGTACCCGAACTCGCGACGAACTTTTTAGTGATTTATAGTTTCAAATCCGCTGTGAAGTCTGAAAATGTCTCATTTCGACATCCCGGATGCGCTGGAAAGAATTAAAAGTTTGAAATTGGTCAGAACCTGACGTCATCAACAACGTCCGCCCATTCTTCACCTGATTGGTTCACAGTTCCTCTTGCTGAGCTCTGATTGGTTCCTGCTTCACTGATAAGAGAGCAAACAGAATAGGCACTGTTTTAATTTTATGTTCCTTTGTCAAAGTGTTTCAGCCGCTTTCTGATGTTTTATTGTAAATAATAGGTTTATGTTGGACGTTTTTTGTTTCTCTTAAGTTTCTGACAAAATAAACCGAAGAGAAACATAAAACTGTGATTAGTTCAAAAAGTCTGTTGCTTTATTATTTCAATAAATACAATACAAATAAGGTCAATCTCAGTATTTTGTGGAATTTGATAAATTTTTCAACATCTAGAAGCCTTGGACCAACTCAATAAGAATTTGGGAATCTTAGACTGGAGATTCTCTGAAGCAGTCTGTGAAATTTGAACCCTTTATTTTGTTAAACGTCCTTTAAGAAAGCAGCTTCAAGGTATGAGTGCCCATTTAGTTGAAACACAAAAACTAACACGGTTGGGTAGAATTGCTAAACATTATGAAAACTACTGCATTTGTTAAAGATTATTAAAATTTAATTCCTTTAATTAACAGAAACGCTATTTGAAAAATCAAACATATTTCTTCCTTACTTTTCTATTTCCACAATTATCCAGACCTGGAAAGTCTCAAAAGCAAAATCCAAACTTTGTATAAATCATGCATGTTACCCAAAATATAAAAATCAAAAAATGATTGACCAAAACTCAAACTGCTTCAATATACGGTTAATAACAACGCTTCAAATCACTGAAATAACACGTTCCACTTTTTATTGTAGCAAAACGTTTTGAAGACCAAGCCGCTGAGCAGCTCCGCATTGAATAAACAAAATCTTGAATTTAACATTAAATCTGCAAAATACAAAAATAACATAAAACAATAAAAAAATATATATAATACCATTAAAAGCTCACAATGAGGTTTGTGTTCATGTCCTAAATAAATTCTTAGTGATTTCACGGTGAGTCCTGATTGGTTGATGCAATTTAGGTCAGAATATGTTCAGGCTCAAACCAACAGCAATTTAGGTACATTTATCTGAACTGAAATGCACTGGTAACAAAATGTTACCAAGTATTTTATGTCTAGTTTCTGGTGCAAATATCTTTGTACACTTGAAATAAGACAAAACTAACTTACAAGTAACTTTTTTACCAAGATACAGAAGCTTGTTGTAAGTCAAAAATCCCTTGCAGCTGCAACCTTTTTATCAATATTAAGGGTTTATTCCATTAAAACAAACTCCTATGTTTTGCTAAAAAGTTACTTGCAAGTTAGTTTTCTCTTTCTTCAAATGCAGTCAGATATTACACTAAAAATACTTGGTAATATTTTTGTTTTTGTGGCGTAAGCAACGTTTCCTCAAGGTTTATAATAAACCAAATAAAAAGTACGTAATAAAATAAATAAATTTGGTAAGCAGTAGCTTTTTAGTTTGAGGTCAAACCTGAGATACAAAGTAACTACTTTGCTTCAAAATCTCAACAGTATATGAAATATCTATACATTTGTATATAAAAAAATGAAAGTAGATTTTATTTATATAAAATAAATGCTTTTGAATCTCACTCATGCTCAATGTTTCTAATTAAATCAATTTTCTGCATGCTGCCCAATTTAATTTACTGACTGAAACTGATCCGAGTTACCGCTGAAATATTCAAACTGCTTCTCGATTGGCTGAATCATTAGTGATGTCATCCGAAGCGTAAAAAAAAGTCTCAACATCTCATTGGCTGGGACTACGCTGTCAGTTGATTGGGTCGTAGCCCGTTCTTGAGGATTCCCGCTTCTTTGCGATTAAGACGAAAACTCCGCCCACCAGCAGGAGGACGATGGGAATCCCCAGACCAGCCATTAAGATGCCGATTACCATCGGAGAGAACGAGTCAATCGGAGGGGAGCCGACGCCCACCAGCATCGTCCTGGGAGAGATGGAAATACATCGATTTAACGGCAGACGGATCAGAAACACTAAATAAAAAACAAACAGACGAACTAACCAGCTGAGGAACATGGTGCTGTTGTAATACGGTTCTCCAGCTATGCCGAAGCTAACGTTCATCCCCATGGCTACTGGGTCGGAGTAAAAAGCTTTAATCAGAGCCGATGAAGACGACGTCGAGTTCCCGTTCTGCAGCTGTGGCTCGGAGTTACGGCACGGCGTTGCGTCCTCCAGGCCCGGATGGGACGTTCGGTACGCCACTGGCTTCCACTGGACGAAACCCAGGACGTCCGAGCCGTTGTTCGGTGAAGACACCCACAGAGACACCTGAAGGAGAGGAACTACACCCGGTTAAAGAACAGCAGAGCCGGTCAGTTTACACCAGAATCCCCGCCTAGTCACAGTTCAGTATTCACTGAGTTTTCTGTGGAATGTGACTCCAAATAATTCACGGAAAATTCACTTGATCACTTTTTTTTCGTACAGAAAGTCTTAAAATGCTAAAAGAATTAAAGGAAATGCAGCATGGGAAGGGCAATGCTGACAACAGTGTTGCCAGATTTGACTGACAGTTTTGTGCTTTTCTGCCACACAATGACAACTCAGCCCAAAAGTGGATCTCCAGGGGTTTCCACACCACATAGTCTGGTAGACTCTGCTCAAATGGTGACTAAAATTGCAGCACTGCACTGTGTCAAACCAACCAAAAAACAGTTCACCTCCTCACCTGTGATGGCGCTGCACCAGGAACTACTGAAAGAAACTAAGTAAAAACCTCTGAAGTAGGCATGAGTACAACTTCTTTCTTCACAAAATGTAAAGAAAAATAGAGGAGTGTCAGATTTTAGTAGTTGTCAGACTTCTATTTTGACTGATTAAAAAAAAAAACCACGTCCCATTTCTCTCGCTAGCTCTAAACTCGCACGTTTGTTTTTGTTGCATTTGCCCAGAATGCTCTGCGCTCTAGCCCACTTCCTGCTTTCACGTATGCATTCGAACCGCAACAGAATTCACTTCAACCAAACTGAGACCAAGAGTTCCAGTTTGCTTCTCTAGTTAGAGTTCGATTCGGCATTCACATTCCCCAAACGGATCAAACTTTCTAGATTAAAGAACTATAGTTTGATTAATGTCAAATTTATTCATGTAGCACTTTAAAAACAGGCTTAAAACGGCACCAAAGTGCTGTACAAAAATTTATCATAGAATAAGTTGGTGAAAAGAGAAATAATATAAATAAATAATAATACAAAAAATAAAATAAAACATCACAACAGAAGAGTTACAGTAGACCATTAAAGCAGACCATCTTTTCTATGTATACTAAATATTAAAAAATTCACATTAACGCTAAATAAAATGGTAAAATATATAAAAAATCTAATAATACAAACAAAACAAACAACTTTAAAATAAATAGTTTTGTCACCTGAAATATTGAAGGTGTGTACTCGTCGTCGATGAACTGGCGAACGTCCACTCTGCTGAGAGGATAAGCCCCGCCCACCGCCTGCAGCTCCAACATGAACCTGGACGTATTGGAGCGGGGCGGCAGGCCGTTAAGCCACACCTCCAACTGGGAGGAGTTAGCAGTATGGAGGAGGCTGGGCCAAAGGTCAACACGCCCCTCTGAGCCAAACACAGACAACTGGAAAACAAAAAGGTCAGGAAATTTAAGGCAATATGAAAACCCAGCGCTGGCACTTATTAAATAATAGTAAAAATACCGCCTCTATCTTATGAACATCACTCAAGTTTGAGTCGTGACACTCATATATGTAAGATTCTTTAGTGACATTATAGGAAAGACAAGAAGGACGATAAACAGCTACAAAGTAGATTAATTTTAACGTACCAGAATTATGTCATAAGTATTATTACATTAACAATTATAAGAGTTCAATATTATTTGTGCACCAACATGTAATTATGAAAAATCTTATTAAAACATATAGAATCATTCTAAGCCAATTTCACGTCACATAACTATGATATCATTATGACATAATTAAGCCTCTGTATTTCATAAAATAAATAGGCTTAAGCCATAATTATGAGCTAATATTTCATAGCACAAGGATCGGGATCAAAACTCATTTATATTGAGAAAATACGTCAAATTTGAAAATAAGTTAAATTTAAGATAGTCAAATTTAAAATATGTGTCATTTTTTATGACTGTCACAAAGTCATAAAAGTTCTTTAATTTTCCCTTAACCAGCTAGAGAAATAATTAAACAATTATAATAATAATAGTAGTGTTGCTCCAATGAGCAACACTACTACTGGGTCATCACCTGCAGGCAGAGCGACCCTTTGCCGGACCGTGGAGGAGACCCGCACAGCGTTGCCGTGGAATCGGACAGATTCATCTGAGTCCAGATGAAGTCCTTCAGCTCATAGGCGGGGAAGAAGTCGGATTTCGCCTCAGCCGTGTTGTTTTCATCGTCGTACTCCAACAGCTGAGAGAAGAAACAAAAAGGTTTTCCAGCAAACGCGCAGCTGGGTTTGTTCTACAATGGTAAAGATTGGTTCTGACCCGGTTAAAGACAACAGCGGTGCTGTACAGGACGCTGCTCTGCGGCTCCACTGTCAGGCTGCCGGTGGTATTATGAGCCAAAAACTCAGGCCAGTTCACCTGAAAAAAACATTTAGACACATTTAGATATCTGAGGGGTAAAAAAATAAATAAATGAAAGATATGACTTATTCTGGCTTGACATTATTTTGTTCTTGATTTACGGCAAGAGTAAACAAGACACACCTCATATTTTGTTTTAGTTAGCGAACATTTGCAATGAAATATTTATTAACATGCTTTCCATGGTCTTAATTAAAAAATAATAATTAATGAATAATTAGTTTCTTACTCACTTTAATGCCAGTCAACTTTTTGATGAGGATTTGTCACCTTTTGTTTCAAAAGGTGAAACATGTTAACTTTACTAAGCTTTGTGCAGTGATAAAAATAAACTAAGTACTTGTAGAACAATCAAACATTTTGTACAGTGACCACCCGATCAAATAAGCTAAATTAGCTAATTAATGCATAATAATTGTTTTTTTAAGCTGTTCAGTGCAGATGAATCTTCCCCAAACCTTGACAGTAGAAGAAGAAGAGTTGGTGTGCACGATCAGCAATGTTGGCGCCCCCTGGCTGCAGAACAGGAAGTGTAATGTGTCGTTTCCGCCCACAGCTCTCACGTGAAGGAGCTCACCGCCAGAGGGCGTCGAGTTCGGGTACAACTTCACGGTCAGCTGAAGCGCAGAAGAAGAAAACCAATCAGCTCTGATCAAACAGCAGCACTGATAATTTCATTAACAGTTTATAGATTACATCATGTAATGTTAAAGTCAATGCAATTATCTCGTCTCTCAGGTCACAGGAGTCTTGTTTTTAATCAGATTAAATCATTATACTGGGTTTCATCCTGCTTTTCCCACACTAACAGTATCTAAAAAATAAATTAAAGAAAACTAAACAATTATAACGCAGGTTTTAAAGAATCCCATTAAAGAAGAGTGAAGGATTTCAGTCGATTTGTCTGTTTAATAAACACTTTCATTTCCTGTTTATTCAATTCCTGTAATTCATCCCTTTAAGGCAATTAATTTAAAACATATTCGGCTTTTCCTTATTTCCTTACCTCTCTTTTGTAAGAATCTCCTCCGTTGAAGAAACTTTCACACGAACTAAAAACAAAAACGACTAAAACCACGAAAATTCGGCCGGTAGCTGCAGTCGCCATCTTTGTTGTGACCGTTGTGCGGTGAGTCACATGACCACCTGCTTCACGTCAGCTGACAGCTAGAAGCCCCGCCCAGTACGTCATTACGTCGTCTACTGCAGGAAATTAAATCTGAACACAAATACTTCATTTCAAAGATTCGTTGTAATTAACTACCTCTGCTGTTAACTAGTCTAACAAAGCGGTAGATAGTGTAAGATAACTCAAGTTAAGTTTTATAATTTTTTAAATTTGTAAAATTCAATTTATCTTTTAAATCACTTTTTTTTTTACAGAAGGAAACAAATTAGCATAATCTGGCAATAGCATGACTGGAGAGATCTAGCTGAAACTACCACAATTTGAAGAGTAGGACGACTCATTTTACACATTTTTAAAGGTTATATATATACACAGTATATTTAAAATAAAGCGTTTTAAGTTATTGTATTTATCTTTTGAAAGTGATAATGGTTTAGAAAGCAGATGTCATAAAAAATAGACTTTGGACCGTTTTAAAGTCAAATTATGTTTCCAGTTAAAATATAAAATTAGTTCGCATTCAAAGCTCACAGCTCATCTAAAATATTCCTATATTAATTTCTTCTGAAAAATCAAGTTAAATATAAAAAAATAAGTCTAAAATTAAATTTACGTCTAAAGTGGAAACATTCCAGGATCATTTTTGAAAAATAAATAAATAATATATATTTGCAGCGGTGCATTTTTTCAGACAGCAATAGCAGCTCGACTTCTGATTCACTGCTGTATTTATCTCAGCAGACCTCAGGATTCTTTCTCTCCACTTTTAGATGCATAAAAGCTTCAGGTGCAAAAAGAACCAACAGAACTCTGGTGAAAATAAACTATTACATCAGAGGTGCACAAGTCAAGTCCTCCAAAGCTACTGTCCTGCAACTTTTAGACGCATCCTCACTCCAACAGACTGGGATCAGCTCTGAACAGACCTGCTAACGAGCCGTTTCATTTGATTCAAGAGTTCTGGAGCAGGAAAGCATCTGAAAGTTGCAGGATGGCAGCTCTCGACTACTGGACTTGAGCTCCCCTGTTCTACATAAACAAAACCAGCAGACAGGCATCAGGTTTCCAAAATTTGATTTTATTAAGTTTCAGCGAGTCATCTGGTCCCCACACATGCATACATACAGAGTTTAAGCACACACATCCACTCACACACACACAGCTGGAGTGACTCCGATGTTCTGGGTCAACACGGATCCAACTGGACCTACTCGGCGCCCTGTCCTCCCATCTGCTCGTCTTTGTCCTTCTTCTTATGACCAGAGACGATGTCGTCGATGCGCAGCAACAAAATGGCTGTCTGTTTATCACAGGAGAGAATGATAAGTGTTCAGAGAAATGAACGCCAGCGGCGGTGCTGGTTCTGATCGGGCCGCGGTTCTGACCTCCACTGCGGTCTTGTAGGTCTGGGCCTTCACCGCCAGTGGCTCCCAGATGCCGAGAACGGACATGTCAGACAGGCAGCCAGTTTCTCCGTCGACGCCCCAACTCACACTGTTCTCCTGGGTGTGTTTGGCCTGAATAGACACGATGACCTTTAACCCTCTGAGCTCCACAGATTTAAAAAGCAGACAAACTACCATATGTTCCAGAATATAGGTCAAAGGTTGTTTTTTCTTTTTTTTTTTGGCTGGTCCTGCAACACATTTATGTGTTTTTCCTCTTCGTGATGCATTTTCTGACTGATGCATTAAATATTAGTTTATACTGACTGACACAAACAAAGGATTAAACATAGTCATCAACTAATTTAGTAATCGATTAATCACTACTTGGTGTATACAGACTCAAAAAAATGTAATTTTGCTGGAAAAAAAAAAACATACTCAGAGCAGTAATTAAGCCAAAACTGTACAAAAAAATATACATTTTGCATTTAAGATAACAAAAAGAGATTTACATGTTTTACCCAATTATTTCAATAATATATTAATGATTAATCAGGATTAATCTGATTAGTCACAATTAATCATTTCAATTCTAGTATAAAAAAGCCTCAAGTGATTTAATGAAAAATCTGCAGAATATGCCAATTTTTAAAATCTGATTAATTGTCTCAATAATTGACACAATTGATTTTCTCAGCTTTCGGAAGGCCATTTATTTGGACTTTTACCCTCAGCGATGTCAGCACTCTGATGGTGGACGCTCCACAGTTCTGGATCAGGGTTCGGGGGATGACCTCCAGCGCCTGGGCCACGGCGCGGTACGGCCACTGCTCCACACCGGTCAGAGCGCGGGAACGCTCCGTCAGGCGCTTTGACACAGCCATCTCCACAGCGCCGCCTCCTGGCAGCAGGAACGGGTCGAGCAGCACGTTGCGGCACACCTGCATGGCGTCCTGCAGGTTCCTCTCCACCTCCTGCAGACCGCAGACACAGTTACAACCCGAACCATCCTGCCAGGCTGATATATCAGGTGGGGGTCACTCTCACCGCCAGGATCTCCTTGCTCGCTCCTCTCAGCAGGATGGTGCAGGCTTTCGGGTCTTTGCACTCTGTGATGAAGGTGAAATACTCGTCCCCGATCTTCTTCACCTCGAACAGCCCCGCCTTGACGCCGATGTCTTGCTCTCGCAGTTCGTCTGTCCGGCTGACGATGTGAGCGCCACACGCCCTGATGAAAAAAACATTTAAAAGTGATCTATCATTGTTCCTTAAACAGGTTAGGAAAAAGTCCATGCGCTACACAAAACATGTTCATCACATCTGGTCACGCCCCCAATTTAACGTTTACTTTCGCATGTGAAAATGGCTACGAACAAATAAGAAATTATACAAACGTTTTATATTGAAAAGCATCAGTGGAGCCTCCTGCACAACCAACAAGAATGCAGCAAATGGTGTCCGAGCGTTAAGTTGCCAACAAAACACTTGTCTTTTCCAGCAGTAAAACCAGCTGGAAAAAAGTCCTGGAGCTCAGCTTAGGTTGCTAGGTAACAGATGGAATTCTGCTGGGGTTGCTAGGTAACACGGCAACGCTCATTGAATGTGACTTAACATTTCAAAAGTTTTTGAAACAGCTCGTTTTCCAGTCACCAAAAAACAAACTCATTACCAAAAACTGCCTGGGTGGTGTTTTATTTTTGTTTAGGTGCCTGGACTACTTTTAGACGCAGTTGAGGCCCACATAAAAGCATAAAAAATTTTTTTTTTAAAACTTAGCATCATTACGCCCACTTCCTTCTGAAAGTTTTCATTTAATCTTTAACTGCTTTTCATCCTGGTGATATGATCATCTTATTGACTTCAGACGCAGTGGAAAAGCTGAAAGCACACCGCAGCGTACCTGGCAATGCGGTTGTTGTCAGTCTTCCTCACACGCCGGATGGCGGTGATGTTTGCCTTCACCAGATAGTGCTGAGCCAGATCTGAGAGAGAGAGAAAAAAACATTAAGACACCAGAGGAGCAGAAACAAAGCCACATGTTTAGGTGTGATGGGTTTCAGTACCTGAGATGCCTTTCTCAGTGAAGACTAGATCTGGTTTGAGGCGGATGATATCCTCACAGATCTGCTGGATGTACTCTTCCTCCATCTTTAGGATCCTGGCAAAGTCTTCCTCCTTGGTGATCTCGATGTCAGTCTGCAGGAAACCATATGAAATTATTTTCATATGTTTTCAAACAACAACAGTTTCGAAATGCTTTAGATCAGCGCTTCTCAATTCCAGTCCTCAGGCCCCCCTGCTCTGCATGTTTTAGATGTACCTCTATTCCAGAACAGCTGATTCAAATGATTGCATGACCATCAAGTGCTACAGAAGCCTGTTAATCACTCATATATTCAATCCAGGTGTGTGGCATAAGGGAAACACCTAAAACATGTAGGGCAGGGGGGCGTGAGGACCGGAATTGAGAAACACTGCTTTAGATCCTTTTCGCTTTGGAATGGTGCAACAGCTTTTTATGTATTTTCATGGATCTGTTACTCATTACATTTTTTTTGGGGGGGGAGCAGAGGAACTAAACCAAGATAGCATTAAAAAAAAAAAGCAGCCGCACAATAATTAGCATTTTGTAGGCCAGTTTTCTCCATTTGCCTTTGGAAAATTTGATTTTTTTTTTCCACTAATGCACTCAACGACAAAATCGAAGGGACAGACAGGTTACTTTTTTTTAGTGCCATGATGTTACAAGCGCATAGTTTCAAGTAATACTAGAATATGTAACGTCAGTGAGGACCGGACTGTTCCAGAAGTCCAGTGGAAGTCGACTCTCATCCAGGCCATCAAAGAAGAACAGAACATGGAGGTGTTCAAAACTGCACATTTCTTTACTTGTAGTATGAAAATGATAAAGTAACAAAAAATTAACTAGTTAAGTTTTCTTCTCATTAAAACAACTTTTTATAAGATATTGTTCTGGTAGGATTGGATCTTTTTCTGCTAATATTACAACTATATTCCTGTAATTAGACAAAACATCTCATAGCTTGTCATTTGTATTATTTTTTATTTATTTTTTTCAGAAAAGAGCGATTAAAATGCCTGGTTATAAATGTTTACCTGGCTCTCGCCCTTCTTGTACTCCAGAGAACAGTCGAGCAGGATGATGCGAGGGTTTTTGATCATCCGTCTCATCCTGGGGTGAGTCACGTCTTTGTTGATCATCACGCCCTTCAGCACACAGGAGTCCTCGATGATCCCACCTGGAACCTGAACGCACCACAGGAATTAGAACAAGATGTAGCTTTAAAGCAGCTTAAAAACAAACTGCAGTTCTTCTGAAAATGCTCCTCTAGTGATCTGTTACAGAATATTTTAGTTGCAGTTTTTTGTCTAATGAAGTATTTTTTAATTGGATTGAATTTTCTAGACCTCTGAACCTCCTGGTGTTTTTTCAGGCTGAGTGAATCCTGGCGGTCTCACCTTCTCCACCTTGGCGTACTTCTTGATGTCGATTTCTTTGCGTCCGTTCTCCTCCAGCTCGACGGTCCGAACGGCGTCCAGCGCGATGCTGCAGGCCAGTTCTGACCAGCGACTCAGAGCTTTGGTGTTGATGGCCGAGTGAACGATCTTCAACATCATGGAGCGATCTGAAGTGTCCACTGGGGTGCTGCGGGAGGAGAGACTGAGGGTTAGTGATCTGCTTAAAGGTCACCTATATTGTTTCCTTGAACAGGTTGGCTATACAAAACATAGCCATTTTTTGCATGAAATCATTCCTAGATAATGAAATTTTAGTCTGGCCACGTCTGTTTAAGGACATCTTTTCCCTTTAAATCTAAATAAGCTGCTGCTGAACACACTCCCCAACTCAATGATTACACTAAAATATGGAAATGGTTGGAAAAGAAAATGCTCAATTATACAACCATATATCTTTGAAAAGCTTCAGTAGAGCCTCCTGCACAACCAACAAGAAAGCAGCAAATTATTTGTTACTGGTAAATAACACACTTGTTTGTTCCAGCAGCCATTGTACATGCTTAAAATTGTCATGATAAATTCTGCTCAACAGTAAATTGTCCCAGAAGTTATTGTAATAAATTATAATATTGTTGTTTTGAGACCATTTCAAGTAATATAATGGTAAAATAATATAAAAACACATTCTCAAAGACCAATAAACTTTAAATTCTAATGAACATTTAACACTGGCGCTGAAAGACATTTTAAATATCCAAAATAAATAGACAAAAACAACAGATACAACAAATAAAATGAATTACAAAATGCCTGTGAACAAAATTGTCCTTCAAAAGAAATGCTAGCTAAGACCAAACCAACAGACTGAAAACTTTTTCCATCCAGTTTTTAGGAGAAAGAGAAAAAAAATCATACAAATGGAAATTATTGAATTTGTTTTAATTTGGCATGTAATTAATTGATTTATTGTGACAGGTCTACACACACAGCAGTAAAATCAGCTGACCAAAGCAGCTGCTTATGTGTAGATGTTTTGGAGCTCTGCTTAGGTTGCTAAGTAACAGGCAGAACTCCACTGGGGTTGCTAGGCAACAGCACAGTTGCCCTAGAATGTGATTTAACGTTCCGGAGGTTTTTGAAACAACTAATTTTCCAGACACCTAAAAATATTATATTACCAAAAAATTACTGGTTTTTTTTTATTTTTTTTTTTAAAGCATTTAGTTTTGGAAGCAGGGGAGATCCAATGGCCTTACAAAAATATGAAATTTGCATACCAGGTGCCCCCTTGTCCTAAAGTTTTCATTTTATTTTTGGCTGGTTTCCTGCTAGTGTTGTGACTGAGAACAGCTGGTGTCTACCTGACTTCCTTCAGGGTTTCCAGCATGTCCTCCAGAGCCTGCCTGTAGGCGCTGATAATCACCGTCGGATGCATCTGCTGCTCCAGAAACTGCTCAGCGACGGCCAACATCTCTCCAGCTGGGACACAAAGAAAAATCACTGATCAAATCACATGTTTTTGTTTTTTTTATATATTATTGTTTTAAAGCGATATTCTGTGGATTTAAAAAACTAAATCCTTACCCAGAATGATGACTGAGGTGGTGCCATCTCCCACCTCTTCATCCTGCGTGCGGCTGATCTCAATCATAGACTTGGCTGCAGGATGCTGCACCTGAATCTGTTGCCACAGAAACGGATGTTAGGAAGGAAACAAAGCCAAACTGCTGTAACATCCATGTTGGACATTTCCAATCTGTCCAAGCTGAGGAAGTCATTAGTGACCCTGACCTCTCTGAGGATGGCGTTCCCGTCATTCGTCATGACGATTCCTCCTGTGGGGTCGAGTAACATCTGGGAGGAAGAACATGGAGGATTACTGACCACTGCAGAGAATGGATGTGGTGATGATGCTGGAGCACACTCACCTTCATCATGGCCCGCGGGCCGAGGCAGGTTCTGATCACATCTGCAATGGTCTGAAACAAACTGGGACGTTAGAGACAGAACCACAAACCAGAACAGTCATGATGTTCAGATCTGTAGTGAACACATTCACCAGCTGCGTTTCCATCACAAATGTAAGCAAAACTTTGTCAATATTCCACTATTGTCGAAAAAACACAAATTTCCAGTTGCAGTGTTTCGATTAAATAAGAAACGCAACTAAAATCACATGTGAATATGTTTGTTGACACAGCGCCATCTTCCAACTCCTACTTCCTGTTGTCTTCTTCGTTGTTTGCGCCAGTGGCAACATCCGGTTGTTGATCATGTGACCAGTGTGATGCATAAAGTTTTTCCATTGAAGTTTTGTGAAAATAAATAAATAAAGTCAACATAGCGGCAAAACATTTAATAGAGAAACAAGTTTTTTTTTCAGAAATTGGCGTAGTTCCGTTAAGTGAATTTATTTTTGAAATGTCAAATTGCACAATTACGTGATCAATTGAAACGCAGCTAGTGTCTGACCTTTAAGAAGCAGCTTGATGTTTTAGGAGAAATATTTAGTAGAAATCCACAACACTGTGGTTCAAACTGACCTTTGCAGCGTTGATGTTTCCTGTCTGGACTTTACGTCCCGACTCTCTCTTCACGTTCTGATCTGGAGGGAAAAAAACAAACAACAGATATTAACAAGACTGGATGTTGTGGCATCAAGAAGAAAAAAAGTTTATTTAATATTAATGTGAGTAGTTAAGACTTTAACGAGGTTTCTGCAGGTTTTACCAACTCAAATGTAAGACTTTTAAAGACTTATTGATTAAATTTAAGGCTGGTGGTTGACCACTGTTTTAAGTTCACTAAACCTCCAACTTCAGGACTGGGATAGAGCTAGTTAGCGGTAGCCTCAACCATAGACTCAATCTTACGATGGAGTCTTCAATCATAAGATTGATAAAATAAAACAAAATAGAAGATACATGATTAATTAGTGTCACTATGACAAATTTAAGGGTTGTGATCAAAGTACATAAGGCCAACTTACTTTGAAAAATAAAACAAAACTTAATTTAAGGCCTTTATTTTAGCTACATGAATTAAAGTCATTTTAATGATGTGCGATCACCCTGCTTTAAAGACAAAACAAAGTATCAGTTTTCACACAACAGCATTAAAATAAAACATGAAATCTTGACTATTGATGAAAAGCAATATTCTGCCAGATATTGCGTTAAAGCAGTCATACAATTACAGTATTGCTCTGATTACGTAAAGTCTTCACAACAGTGTTCCTCTGCGTTTCAAAGGACATTTATAAAAACAATATTTTTTATTGCTGTATAGTGGGGGCATATAGAACCAAAACAATTGTGAAATAAACGACTTAAAGTAGAATAAAACATTCTAAAAATACTACAGAATTATAAAATAGAAAACACACCAAAGGTCAATGAAAGTTTGTTAGATTGGCCAGCAGAGTAAAAAGATATTGTGTGAATGATTCTAATAAATATTAGATGGCATAAATGTAATAACCAAAGATATATTAATTTAACAGCAGTAGGATTGATTGTAGCTTTTCAGTGTTAAATTAAAGCATTTAGATTGTGCAACATGTCCTGGTTTCACATTTTTGTGGAAACTGCCTGGTATTTATATAAAAGTAAAATTCAACTGTCTTTTTTTCACTTTCTTTTTTTGATTTGACACTAAAATTGAAAAAGTGATAAAAACAAGTGTTTTTTAAAATCAAAAACAAATTGGATAATGGAAAAAATACTTTTTCATTGTTGGCTGAAGACGGTAATAAATGATACAAGTGTTCTTTCTATATTAATCAAATATCTTAAAATGAATTTAAAAAATATCTATCCAGTAAAGTAGCTAAAATATTATACACCAGTATATCAAAACAATACTTTTCCTAAAAATGTAAAATAGCTTGGTAGCGTTAAATAAAATACCCAACACAATCCAGTACAACAATACTGCTTAGACGTTTCCTAAACCAGCTAATTTCTTACATATATTAACAACATAACAAAAACAAAAATTATAACCATGTTTATAACTCAACGCTTAGTATAAATGTAAACAAAGACATGTATGTCAGTTTTCAGCCTTACAGGCACATGTTCATGCTGAGTAACGGTGACAGTTAGCTCGATTTAGCTTAGCCTAACCTAGCATCTCCCTCACGCTTTTCTTCGCCTCTGAGCTAAAGATGCTAACACCGGCTGGGTGGAGACGTTCAGTCTGGTGATGGCCGTGCAGCCGGAGCTAACGATGCTAACTCTAACCCGAACTGAGGAAGTGGCGCCGTGAGGCGAATAGCACCAGCCTGGTTAGCTAGCACATGCTGCTGCTTAGCCGCTTTGTGCTTCAGCCGTTCCGCTCTGAATGTTAACGCCAACAAAATGAGCGGAGCCACAACACCAGGCGAACGCTACTTCTAACCGAAATAATAAAAACTTAACTTTACGTGAATTTCAGTACTTACTGAGCACTAAAACCTGCTGGCCGATCATTTTTGACAACGTGCACCGGACAGCAGCCGCCTGGAAGGTTCTGGGAGGTACGGCGAGAGGGAGGGTCCGAAAGGGTGGACCCGAAATCCGACCAATCGGCGACTAGAATTTATTTGATTGACACATTACTCCACCAATAGAGTGAATGAAATAAATTTCGCATGCAATCCGCCTTTTAAGGAGAAAATCTGTACAAGACCCCTTACAAATGTTCTTGTTTTTTAAGATATATACTTTTAAAATGCTCTGAAGTAATAAAGATATTCTTTACAACACTACACACATTTATCCCCGGTTAATTAATGTTTTAAGAATATGTTTATGGGTTGCAGGGTTAATAAATCAAGTTTTTATTGTTGAGGTTTATTATTGTATGTTGAAGCAGGGCCGGCCCAAGGCATAAGCAAACTAAGCAGCCGTTTAGGGCCCTGTGTTGAAGTATAGAACATAAATGGAGGAACAACAATACATTTAATCTACACTTATTTTCACATTAAATAACAAAAATATTAAAACAGATTTTCATATGCCATCACTCACTTAAAAAGTACACAAGCTCTTCTTTAAGCAGCCAGATGTGAGTTAACAGTTTATTAAACAGTCCCAGCAGAGATTACAGAGCAAAAAGGCTCAGAGCAGAGTTCAGGATCAGTATCATCACATCTGTTAGTTTGTCACAAAGCTTAAAGTCTCTCATAAAATATGAATAAATACAACAAAGCACCATATACAAATTGTACACATGATAAATAAATATAGCATCCAGCTTGGGTTAAAATACAAATAAATAAACCCAATGCATATGTGATGGCTTCATAAATAAATAAATAAATAAATACATAAAGAAATCTAGTGAGGCAACATAAGAAGTTATTTTGGGCATAAAGAAAGAAATGTGGGCGGACTTGGTTCGGTGGAGGTTCACACTGATTCTGCATCAGGTCCATCAGAGAGAGCAGAACTAAATTTGTCCCTTTGTTTCTCACTGACATCGTGATTTATTCTTTCTCGGTTAAGATCGACGGGGAAACAAATGTCACAGTTCCTCCTTAAACCCGGGCAGCACCAGATTGTGACTCGCCTCTTGTTTCAGGAACTTCAAGAAGTCCTTCAGCTCCCGAGCTCCCTAGAAAGAAAGCAGGAGACTTCATCAAACCTCACGAGACGACCCGCTGGACCTTAGAGAACAGAACCTGGACCAGCTGAGAGTTACCTGGTATCGAACGGGATCATCTTTTCTACCCACTGGAGCAAAATAAATGGTTGGAAAGCTGAAAAGAGGGAAAAACAGCATAAAACAAAGATCTATTGAAAGTTTTCTTAACGTCTTAAATCTTTTTCACTTTACAACACAAACTTCAATGGATTTAACTGACATTTTATGACAGAGAAGCAAATTTGTGCACATCTAAACTACAAGCCCTCACAGGCCTTCATAGATGAGAGAAAAAACAAAGACAACTGAAATAAAACAAAAAAATAGATATCCAAAAATTAAAAAATAAAGAGAGAATAAAACCACACACAACTGAAACATTAAATAAAATGGATACTTGCCAAGCTTATTTTAATTTATCATACCATTAATCTATTAATTCCTTATTGTGAGAGACTAATTAATGATTAATAAGAATAAAAATGAGAAACTTTTGAAAAGTTGCGAGGAACAAAATCCATGAGTCTGGTTGTTACGTAATAAAACGTGTAAAAGTTAATCTAGGATAAAAAGTGGTGGTAGGAAGTGAAGCCTCACCCCTGGACATCGTATCCCAGCGGGACGTCGTTATCGACGGCGTTCATCTTGGCAACGACGACGTTTGGATCAGAATACAGCTGAGAAAAAGATTATAAATGCTGTCATCATAGCAGCTGAATAAAGACACAATTTTACCAGAAGAAGTCTTAAAATTATGAGAAAAATAATAATTTTGAATAATTTGTTTTTTTTGTTAGAGTTCTCATAAAAATGCTTCATTTTCCAAATATTAGCACTTTATCCTGGAAATATTAAGACTTTATTCTTGTAAAATCGTCATTAGCCTCGCGCTTTTTATTTATTTGGACCTGAGTTCAAAGTCCAAATAAATAAAAGTTGTTAAACAAGATGGCCGCTCTCAGCCTGATGACATCACTCTGAATTATGAAAATCCATTGATGGAAAAAAAAACCCTTGATTTTCCAAATATTAAATCCTCAAAAATTCAACCAATTGATCAATTAAATCAATTGATTAATTGATTTCCCAGCCCTAGTTGCAGGTGTAGAGTTTGTTCCTAATGAAACGATGAGTTTGTTGCAGCTAAATCCGTTTCGTTTTACGTCTTAAATGCGACAAAAAACCCAAATCTTGTACCGTTTCCGCCAGCTCCCTGTAAACCGGTTCCAACTTCTTGCAGTGTGGACACGACGGAGAGTAAAACTGGATCAGAACATCTTTATTTGGATCGTTAACGATGTCATCAAACGACTCGGCCACCACCACCTGCAGAAGACGAGTACAGGTCAGAGGTCACAGCAGAACCTCCACAGGTCATTCCATCAATCACTTAAAGCACTTCCAGTGTTAAATGTTCATTAGAATTTAAAGTTTATGGAGTTTTGAGAAAGTTTTCTTGCATTATTCTACCATTATTTGAAAATGGCCTCAAAACAATAATATTATTGTTTATTGCGATAAAGTCTGGGACAATTTATCGTCCAGCGACGGGCTCAGGGTCTTTTTTCCTTTGCAATCTAAGAACATGTAGAAAAAAAAGTGGATTTTGTTGCATTTTGCTGCTGAGTGAACAAACACTGCCTTACTGTCCATCTCACCTTCACAGGAGCAGCGTTCTTCTCCGGTACCGGTTCTGATCGGATGTACCGCTTCAAACGACCTGCGAAGTAATCCTCCAGGAACCGCTCCAGTGACTGGCCGTCCCTCCTGAAACGCATGGCGTCACGTTGAGTAACCAGAAGGCGACCCGACGCTTTCTGGTTCGCTTTCGGCACGCGGGCCTGGTCGGCCATGTTACCTACGTGAACTCCTCCCTCATGGTGTACTTGTGGCCCAGTTTGGTCCTGATGGTGACAAACGGCAGCTCGCCGCCATCCGCCGTCCCCAGGCCGTAGTCGTCCTCCAGCTCCGCCTGGAAGTCCCTCTTATTAGCTACTGAGAAGATTAGGCCACGCCCACTGTATTTGGAGGCAACCTTCATCACCCTGGCAACAAGCATGAAGAGGAGAGAGATGAACACTTCTTTCTACAAGGCAGAAAACTCATCTTCATTTTGGGCCGTAGCTTCTTAAAGGGCCGGTTGAACCAGAATCTATCAATAAAACCCAGTAAAGTGTCAACATATCAATAAGATATCCATTAAAGTATCCATCCATCCAACCATCCATCCATCCATCCATTAAAGTATCCAATCAACCTACCATCCATCCAACCTTCCATCCATCCAACCAAACATCCATCCATCCAACCTACCATCCATCCATCCATCCAACCAAACATCCATCCATCCATTAAAGTATCCAACCAACCTACCATCCATCCAACCAACCATCCATCCAACCATCCAATCTTCCATCCAAGTATCCATCCATCCATACAACCTTCCATCCCTCCATCCATTATAGTATCCAACCAACCTACCTACCATTCATCCATCCATCCAAGTATCCAACCATCCATCCCTCCCTCCATCCATTAAAGTATCCAATCTTCCATCCATCCAGCCTACTGAACAAACATGACAGTTCTGATCGTTCGCTGTTTTTGACAGCGGAATGCTTGACAAACTTGACACTGAAGCATTTCAGCGTCAAGTTCAAAAACTTGACACTGAAATGCTTCAGATGAAGGAGTCAAAAACCATGGCTTGTTTGAGCATTAAAAAACTTTGCAGAAAGACTCTGTAGGCTGCATGCAAAGACAGAAACCCAGGAATAAACCCATCTTGTGTGACGGTGTGTCACCTGTTCCTCCAGTAGTTTGACCCTCGGACGTTGTGATGGTAGTCCAGGTCGTAGTATGCCGTCAACAAGTCACGAACCCGGAGGCGGTCTCTGTTCTCCATAGTCATGTGAGGACAGAGACCATAGCTGTGCACAGAAAAACAGAGAATAGAGCAGAGTAAAAAAACAGATTTCTTCTTTTATCTGCGAAGTAGAAAAAGTCCCACATGTTGTCTCTGATGAAGCGTCTCAGAGAGCTGATGGTCAGGTAATCTGTGAAGACAACCACACTGTCCTCAAAGGCGTTGGCCAGTCTGGGAGGCCTGAAGAGCAAAACGCTCCTGGAAAAAACAAACAAAAGTAAAGAAAACGGCGCAAAATTATTCAATTCTGTTTTCCAACATGTGTAAATCCGCATAAACACAAAATCTTACCAAGTATTTCTGGTGTAGTTTCTAGTAAAAATATCTTTGTACAAACGAACCCCTAGGTAACTTTTTAGAAAAACGTCTTATTTTATGTAAATACTGCTTTAAAATGTCTTGTTATAAGGAGAGGAGGGTAGCATACCTGGAAATTGTAGTAGCACAACGTTAACATATTTTTCTTCAAGTAAAAGTAAACATTAACTCTCCTCGAAATTACTCACGAAAGAGCACATAAGTATTTGGTAAAAAGGCAATTAACTGATCAAAGCGTCAATTATTTAATATTTAAAAATTACATAATCAGATGGACCAAAATACAGCTATGTGAAAATGTTGGTATTTTAAAGACTAAAATGAAAATAATTAATATAAATAACATAGTTACAAAAAAAAAACAAAAACAGAAAAAATTCCTTTGTTTCAAACTCAGATTATTTCAATAAAAACATAATAAACGCTATCAAAAACTGCCAGAGTGTGTCTGGTGATTTTCTGGTTAAATAAATTTACTCACGGTGGGTAGAGAATACAGAAAATTACAGAAGTAAAAGTAAAAAGTACAGTGTAGTAAAAATACTCCTAAAAGTACTTTTTTTCATAAATGTTACTCAATTAAATGCAACTGAGTAAATGTAACTAGTTACTATCCAACTCTGACAAAATAATTTGTTATTAAATACAACAAGCTCCTAAATCTTCCCAAAAACTTACTTGTAAGCTGGTAAACTAGAAAAACAAAACAAAAAATTAAGATATTGGCACTAGAAACTGGACCAAAAATACTTGGTAAGACTTTGTGTTTTTCAGTGTCTGAAAACTCACTCGGTTTGGGTTTGCTCCTCGGCAACCTGCAGGTCCGTGATGTGAGCGAACCTGAACTGTTCTCTCAGCAGACCGGCCGCCTTCAGGAACTCATCCAGACGCAGCGCATCGGTACCTGAGAAAACGCCTGGGGAACAAAAACACACGACTACATAAGACAGCAACAGCACCACCAGCTGGACCCAGCCCGAAAGGAGAGGCGGTATCATACCGACGATGCTGGCATCGTAGTTGTTGACAAAGTTCTGGAGCTCTTCTTTACTCTTTAGGTGGAGCGAGTCTGGACCGGTCTGCTTCGTCATGTAGTTGTAGATCCCACCTGAACAAACACATCAACATAAATCAATGTTTTTAACTTTTTTCCAACAGAACTTTTATTGGGTTTTCAAAAATGCTTCCAATGATACAGAAAAAAACAAAAAACACATTCCCTCTCACTGAAGGACATGTCAAGGGCAAATGAATTGCCTTTCCTATACAGACAATGCATGAGAAAAAAGAAAAAACAAAACCCAACAACAATCAAAACAACAAAGGTTTTTCTATTTTTTCAAGGGTTAGCCCAAATTATTTTACTATTGTGTGTTTCAAAAACTATAAACTCAAGTATGCAGTTGACACAGAGCAAAGGAGAGAAGTTTACAAAAAGAAGATTATTTTAGGACACTACAGAGGACCACTGGTAACTAAAAGTAGTAAACAAAACGACCCCAAAGTTCTGAAATAGCCATGGTTTCCCCTTATAATTCAAGTAATCTTTTCCATTAGGAGAGTTGTGGATACTTCATTAATCCAGTTAATGATTTTTGGTTTACTTGTACTCTTAATCTTTTTGCATAAATATATTAATTTATATATTTATTTTATTATTATTAGAACCTTTAAACAAAGTCTGTCTATGTCTGTGTCTAAATCCATTGCAGTGATTATTTTTCTAGACATATGATGTCTATCAGGATATAAATCTAGAATGAACCGCTGGCTTTATACCGAGTACAGCCTCTAGTTTTTTTTTATTTTAAATCGGTTTTTCTTGTTTTATGTTTTTACTTGCAGAGCGAGGCCCATCATATGGAGCAGAGTCCTTCCCAGACCTGAAGATCTTCAGAGTCGGGTACCCAGTGACGCCAAAACGACCACAGGTCTCAGAGTTAGCAGTGCAGTCCACCTGGCAGCCAGAGGGAAATGAGTCAAACCTCTATTTTTCTCTGTTGGTGATGATAACATCAAGAGCAATAGCAACAATATTAACAAACCTTTGCTAATTGAACGATTCCTTTCAGCCGACCCGCTGCTTTTTCAAACTCTGGAGCCAGTTTCTTACAGTGGCCGCACCTGAGAGACAGGAGGGGAAAGACACGAGACAAAAGACGAGAGGTAAATAAGTATGGAGTCAACCATAATTAGCCATTTTCACTGAAGATGGTTGGATGGACTGAAAATGGTTGGATGGACTAAAGATGGTTCTTTGGATGGATCGACGGAAGATGATCGGTTGATTGGATGGGAGGATGGATGGATTGAAGATGGTTGGGTGGATGGATGGATGGACTGAAGATGATCAGTTGATTGGATGGATGGAGGGATGGAGAGAAGAGGGTTGGTTGGATGAAGACGATCGGTTGATTAGATGGATGGATGGGCAAAAGAGGGTTGGTTGGATGAATGGATTGATGGACTGAATATAGAGGGATGGATGAATGGGTGAATGGACAGATGGATGGGTGGATAGACTGAATGACTGATAGGAGCCGGATGAACGAAACAAAAATAATTAGTACCTGGCAGCTTTATAAAAAACGTTTAATATCTGCCCCAAAACCCAACAGGCATTTAGCATGGATGTTTAGTTTCAAAAATTAGTTGTAATATTCTTGTAGCTAGATGGTAGAGTATTTAATCGTATGTAACTTTAAAATCCAGATATTTTGAAGTGGAATTAATGAGAAAATCCAAGGAACCTACAGCGGCGTCCGATACAAATCAAACCCACTGACTAGCTGTCCGGAGCTAGGAGAAACGGTTACCATGGAGCGTAGAACTTCACCAGCATGGTCTCGTGCTCCGTTGCCAGGTAGTCGAAGTCCGCGTCCCCGAGCTCGAGCACGTCTCTGCGCGCGCACAGGGCGGTTGGACAAAGAGACACCAGCGCCAGCGAGACAGCGGACAGGACAGGGATAACGGGCATCATAAGGAAGACAGAGCGGGACCGAAATGTGACGGGAAAATTAAATAAACACGAAGGAAATTGAGCTGTCACTGAGTGACGAAGACTGTCGCTACATTTAGCATCAAGCTACCTCAAAATACAGACACTTCCGGTCACACCTAGCAAAATAATAGCCGACGGTTTAACAATGATTTCTTATTTTTATCTCTCGACGCCATCGCTTTAAAAAGAGGTACCGGTTACTCTCTATATTTGCACTAATTTAACATAAAATGATTCCAAATAATACTCCTTAATTGGCAACTCAAAGTAACAGCTTTTAATTGGAAGTATAAATGGCTTTCGATAGTTTCCTCTGTAACACGCCAGTAAATATACAACTGCCAAATAGAAGGCGGGACATATGGAGAGAAACGCAAAAATCTCTTATCCGATTGGTCCTGCGACATGTAAGCGATGTGATGTAAGCACGCCATTGGTCAAACAGAATATCAACGTTAAAGAACTGCCTTCACTTTTTATTATCAAAAACTATAATTATTTTACCCCCTGATTATATATTAAGTATGCATAGATGATTCTACTAATAACTTTACATACATTTATTTAGTATTTGGTAGAATTTCTTTTAGACATTGTGAAATACGAGTTTGTAATGTGAATGTACTATAAAATACATGTACCAATACATTAAGTATTGTTTTTAAGTGATGGAATTAAATAAAAACAATTCAAAGGCAGTTCGTAAACTTCTGCTGTAGTATCTGCAAAAGGTCTTTTATATTCATTTTGGTGTTGATGCAAAAAAAAAGAAAAGAATATTTAAAAAAATATAGGACATTTTTATTGAATTTGTGTTTTTGTCCATGTTAAATACAAATGAGCAGTCACTTCAAGAAAACCTTCATCGAAGATGTAATCAAGGCTCTTAAAAAGTTTTCTTTTTGCTCTATTATGACAAGATAATTGTTTTTTCTGATGTTCAGAGTGTTAGTATAAAAAAACACTTGCTAGTGCAAGTCACAGCAAAAACAAAAGCTGTAATTCCACTTAAGGGAATACTAACTTATGTTAAATTGCTATTAAACGGCTATTGACCACCAATCCTGAATAATTAAAGCTGCCAGTAAAAACAGATGTGTTGAGACTGAAAGGAAAAAAATGTTTAAGGCATTTCAGAGTCCAGGAACCCAACATGGAGAGCGCCAGCATCAGTTTTTACACTCATTCCTTATGTCTTCAGCTCAGCAGTGGGAATGTTAGGATAGAAACCAAAACCTTCAGAGCATCAATCCACCATCACTGAGGTCATTACAGACATATTAAACACACACAACAATAAATACGTTCAAGCTGGTTCACCAGAAGCACAAACACTCTGAATCTCTCCTAAGATGTTCACAGTGACCGGCACATTCAGGGTTAAAGCTCGGAGGAAAGTTGGACTTTCAGAACCTTTTTCACAGCACCAGGGTCAAATCAAAACTAAAATAAGAATAACTATAGCTGTGATTCTGTGTTTATCCCCTCACAGGAAGTGACCTGCCCTGGGCTCTTCCACCTTCACTTAAAGTTCCTGAACTAAACCAGCTGCAGCTCATGAGCGCCCTCTGCTGGGCAGGCTTCAGGTAAACCTCCTTCAGAAGTCACCGGTTCAGAAACGGATCCACTTTGTGGTCAGAAACAAACTCCTCCAGGAGCCTCCGGATCAGTCCGGAGCCGATTCTGCTCTGCTGGACCTCTGGGACGCGGAGAGGAAAAGCTTCATCAGGTCCTGGAAACGAAGTCGTACCTGCAGGAAATCACGTGACGTCAGTTCAGCTCAGGAAGCGGCGATGCACCCGAGACTCCGCCCACTCTCACCTGTTTGACAGTCTTATTGCCCAGCAGGGCGGACACCTGTCTGAATGTCTTCGTTGTGGCTCCTCTCTGCTGGCAGGCTGTCAGGATGGCGCGGTCAGCATCACTGAAACAGGAAGAGCAGCTGCTTGAAACTGATCGATTAATTGATTTAATAAAGCTGATTAACCAATTTTAGAGGTTAAAAGAATTTCTGGTGTTTAAAGATTACAATTTTTTTTAAATCTGCTTTTATTTCCCACCAATGCTCTCCCTGGATTTCCATAGTTTATCTTGTTTAACAAGCTTTTTTTTTTTTACAGCTGCTATTTATTTGGATTTTGAATTCAGGTCAAATCTGTGATGAAAGAGTCAGGCTACAATAATAAAAAAAAAAAAGCAAGTTTTAATATTATCAGAATAAAGCGATAATGCTTGGAGAATGAAGCAGTAATTTTATGATAACCACAGTTAGTTTTGGGTATTTTTCTCTTAAATTAAATGTAGTTTTGAGTTAAGATCGGCTCTGAGTGTGGCCTGTTTTACAGTCTGTATACTCCAATCAACGATTAATCGATTACAAAATAAGTTGACGATTATTTCAGAAATTGATTGATCATGTTTAACTCGATCAGTCGTTTAAGAGCTCGCAGAACGTAGCATTTCACAGTTACATTTGTTATTTTCAATCCACCTCGCAATGCTGTGCTACTTTGTGCAGTTTTACAATATAAAAACACAACGCAAGTCAAACTCTACAAAAGAACATTAAGGTACAAAGTTAGCTGCATTAGCTTCTCAGTTGATAGTTTAGATGTTTCAGTGTGCGCGTAATTCAATTTGAACTCCGATTTCTTCAAAAGAGAATTTAGAAACATGACAAAAATGTCCTGATCTTATGAAACTTTTACAAACGTGTGATCTGTTCTCACCGGGTCCAAACCACGACCTTCTCTCCGCTGGAGGAAACTGTGATGTTTTTGGCACAAACCGCCTGCTGCTCCCTGTCGTCGTCTTCGTCACCTTCCACCAAGGCGCCGATGGGCTTCCCTCTGCCGCGGTTCTGACAGGTGGAGTCCGCCGCGGTCTGGGAGCAGCTGTGGAGCTGCTGGAAAATCTCCTGGACCTCGTCCTGCAGGTCTGGATGCTTCCTGAGCAAAGACGAAACCTGACAGGAAACAGTAGGAAGAGAAGACAAATTACAAAATAATCATAAAAATTAGGAGAATGTTGTATATTATCTATGTATATGGGCCAAAACAATTCATTGTGAGGAATCGATTATTAAAATAATAGACAGTAGATTTAATAATTGATTAATTAACTGAAGCCGAACTCAAAAAAGACCATTTGATGAAAAAATTCAGAGCTGATATTAAGCCAAAACTGTACAAAATATAGATATACATTTTGCCTTTAAGATAATAACTCTTTTGTCTGTACAAATGTTTTATCCAAAACTCTTTAAGTGGCATATTTTATATTTTCACCCAGTTTAAATTCACTAAATAAATGTAATGTTATTGCACTTAAGCAATAAAATGTTTATTTTTTTACTTTTATAAACTGCAAATTAATTATTGGTTCATTTGCACCATTTTATCCATTTCTAATATTGCAACAAAAAAATCTTAAGTGGATAAATGAAACATCTGTATAATGCGCAAACTCTTTAATCAATTAATCATCATAATAATCTCTAGATTAATTGACTACTAAAATACGTAGTATGTATATAATGCCTAATTTTTTATGGCACTGGTTGCTTTTCATAAACAGCACATGGACTGGATGAAGAGGAAGCAAATGGTGCAGGAATCACAGCAGGAACAAATAAATTCATCAGCAGCCTCTGTGTTCGGCATGTCAGTAGAGAACTAGTGGTGCACCGATTGAAATTTTATGGCTAAAATGTCGCTGAATACAGCAAGACAGACACTGAGTTGGTAAAAGTGGTGTGACTGTTGCTAACTGGAAACATGCAGAGATAAACTGGTGGGCCGGTCTGTCAGTCATACCTCTCTAACGGCAAGCAGAAGAGGACAGAGGCTGATTTATAGACCTTTACTGAGGTTTTCATGACTATAAGTCACACCGGAGTATAAGTCGCATTTTTGAGGGAAATTTATTGATAAAATCCAACACCAAGAACAGACATGTCATCTTGAAAGGCAATAAAAATAGAATAGAGGCAACAACAGGCTGAATAATTGTACGGTATGCTAACGTTACATAAACAACGAACTGAGAACGTGCCTGGTATGTTAGCATAACATATTAAGAGTTATTCAGATAACTATAGCATAAATAACATGCTAACAAGTTTACCAAACCATCCGTGTGGCTCCAAATCACTAAATCTTCATCTTCGGTGTCGCTTGTAAACAACTCGGCTAACTCCGGACGTAGCTTCTACCACACACATTATCAACACAGGCCTAGAGCGCCCTCTGGCGGTTTAGTGTGAAATAACATGTGATATGATATAATAATGTGTTAATTATTTCACACATAAGTCGCTCCGGAGTATAAGTCGCACCGCCGGCCAAACTATGAAAAAAAATGCGACTTATAGTCCGGAAAATACGGTAGGTAAGATTGGCTTCACAGGTAAATATTGGCCGATCTAAGGAACCTGGCGACAATAAATCACTGCACCCCTCCTGAGAACCATAGATCTTGGTTCTCAGCTAACGGTTACCATGGTAACCAATAAAATAAACGATTCCTGATAAGGCTCTATGTTCTACCTTGTCCACGTCCTCCGACGAGGGGGCGGAGCTTCCCTGCAGCACAGACACCACCTGCTGGTAGAGCGGCGAGCTTTCCCCCAGGCTGCGGCCCATCCGCCTCAGGAACCGCCGGCTGCGTTCAAACAGCCGCTGCTCCAGCAGCTGGCGGAGAGGAAGAGCAGCTCAGCTTGCTTCCTGAACTAAATCACTGTGGCGGAGACTCCACTCACCAGTCCACATCGGCGCGCCTGTCTGGGATTCAGGAAGGCGGCGAAGTCTTTGAGCAGCTGAGGCCACGGCCGCAGCAAACAGCCCAGCCTGTCATAGAGAAGCTCCGGGGCCCCTGAGGGCCCCGAGGCTGAAAACTCATCCAACACCTGCAGCAGCTGCTCAGAGAGGCCCGGACGCACCTGGACTGCTTCACACACCTACACAGGAACCAGTCAGAACGGAGAGAGAGCGAGCGAAAAAATCCAGTTTAAAACAGGCTGGACAATAAATCAATAACAAATATACAGCAATAGACATGAGATCAATACTTATGATAAATATCTATTGATATCTTTATAATACACACACAGAGAATGGCGAAGATGAATGTTGTCCAGGCAGCTATACTCACGATGGATGTAAAAAAAAACAACTAGCTAGCTAGCAAGTGTATATTACTAGCTAGCTACCAGTAGCCGTCATTGAATCAAATCCCAGAGCGCAGTGAAGATGTCTGGATACAACTCAAAGTTTTGCGTAAAACAAATAAGATTAAACAGTCATGCCACAACAAAATCTAAAACTTGATTAATGAATTTAAAGCCAACTTACTTTTCCCCAATAAACTTAAGACATTTTAAGGCCTTGATTTTATATGCATACATTTCAAGCTGTCTTTAAATTTTAATTTATTATCCAATTAACTGAGTTATTGCTTATCACAACCAATGATTTACATCTTTAACTGCAGCAAAGCATGTTTCTACGAACTACTGAGTCGGGTTGTGGACAAATAAAAACAATAATTTTATAAACCGTGCATCACTTCCTCATCCTGCTATGCATCACTTCGTGTTATTCTGTGGAGTTCAGCTCCAATAAAACAAGAAATAATGTTCATGGCTTTAAACTGAAAACCTCTAGAGCTGTGAATACTTTCTCCAGGTACTGTAAGGAGTATTTCTGTTCTTACTCTGTGGAGGTAATCCTGAGCGAACACCACGTCCTCCGACTCCCTCTGACCATCGTCCTCCTCTTCCTCAGTTTCCTCTGATGAAAACTTCTCCTGAAAACAGATTTAGATTTTAACGAGAGCAGAGATGGGTAAAAATTATACTAAAATAAGAGTAGCACCTTGTCGAAATTTTTACTCGAGTAAAAGTAAAAACTATTCATCTGAGAAATTACTTAAAAATAAAAAATATTTGGTAAAAATTATACTGATCAAAATATCAATAATTTAACATTTAAAAATTACACCATCAGATGAAACAGAATGTAAATTTATGTGGATATTTTGGTATTTTAGAGACTGAAATGAAAATAATTCATATAAATAACAGTTACAAAATAAAATCAGGGAGAAGAAATATTTTTTTAAATCAGTTCGTTTAATAAAAAACTTATGAAACTTTAACAAAAACTGCAAATGTGTGTCTGGTGAATTTTTGGTTAAAACATGTTTGTTTTTCACTGAGTGGGTAGAAAATGCAGACATTTTACTCAGCTAAAAGTAGTTTTCCGATAAAAATTACTGAAATAAAAGTAGCAGTACTCAACAGCTATTGCTTCAGCAAAATGTAAAAAGTTCAGCTTAGTAAAAATACTCCTAAAAGTAATTATTTTCCAATACATTACTCAAATAAGTTGCAACTTACTGCGACTCAACCCTCATTGTAAATTGAATCATTAATATAATATAAATACAATATTAAAATATAATGTCATTTTATTCATTTTTTTGACTTGCCTCATAGTTGCTAGTTTTTAATTTTGTTTTGTTTGCGCACAGTGACAATAAAAGAAGAAGAAGAAGAAGAGTTTAATTTACCGGCTGCTGGGCGTCTTCTTCATCATCTTCTGCTGCTTTCCTCTGCGGTTCTGACTCCGCCTGACCTGGCAGGTTGTCGTCGTCGTCGTCATGGGAGACGCTTCCTGCAGCGCTGGGTGAAGATTCGGATAAAACCAGAAGCACGTCGCTCTCCTCCTCCAGCTCTTCCTCAGTGGTGGCCTCGTCTTCGTCACCAGCGTCCACACAGGAAGCAGAACCCTGAGGAGAAGCGACTTCCTTCAGGCTCGGTTTCCCTAAAGCAGAAGCACACAGCCTCGTCTTCCTTCTCTTCCTCCTCCTCAGGCTGGCCAGCGTCCTGCAGTGGTATTTAATCTGCTCCGTCGTCGGCAGAGAGATGGTGGAGGTGATGATGATGTCAGAGTTCTGCTCCTTCCTGCTCAGCAGGAGGCGCTTCAGGAGGACATGGGAGGCGCGGTCAGCCGGACCCTCGGAGGCGTCCGGAGGCAAGGCGGGTGGCGGCGGCTGCAGCAGGACGAACCCGATGCGTCTGAAGTCCAGGTTCTGAGGAAGGCGAGGCGGGTACCTGGTCCCGGACGGGAAGCTGTAGCTAGACCGCAGCAGCGCCAGGTGTCGGGTTTTACCCCGCCTGCTGGAGGCCGGCGCCTCAGGGGAGGAACCGGGCGGGCTGTTGAAGAGTTTGATGATGGGACAGATAACAGGAAGGCTCCGCTGGAGAAGAAAAAACAGAACATTGAAGGGTGACTTGATATTTTACTAAAATGCACCACAGGAAATCATTCCTAAAGGTTTAAAGGGGCGGTAACCCCTAAAAAAACAACAAAGAGGCTTCTATTAATGTAACGTTTTTATGATGTAAAGCACTTTGATCTGTTGAAGGAAACTGTTTTAATACCAGGAGCCAGAGAGGCATGCTCTTCTCCTCTCTCGCCACTGGGGGGCGCAGTTCGGCCGGATCGACGTCACTGCAGGCCACCAGCATGGGCCACACCACCTGCTGGTACCTGAAGGCCTGCAGAGGAGGAGTCAGTCACTAACCAGAACAGCGGATGGATTTCTCTGTAAGTGTTTTGGGTTTTTTCGTACTTTTACGATGTTATCAGGACTTCCAGGTCTGCAGCACTGCAGGATCCTGCGGCGGACTTGCACCACGGTTTTCCTGAGCAGAAACTGAGACACAAGCTTTGGCGGGTCGGAGGCTCCCTCCATGTTCCTGAGGCCGAGGACCAAGAGACTGAGGAGACAAGATAAAAAAAATATAAAACACACAAATTCAACTCAGTTTGCTACGGTTCTTCCTAACACTTTAAAGTAAGTTTTAATTTTTTAATCTATTTTTCTTGCTTTCTTTTCTAAAAAAAAAAAAAAACTACAAATGACAAAACAAATTAAGTGGCTTTTATTTATTTATTTTATTGTTTATTTACTGGTAGTTATTTATTGTCAGCCAGGCTATCACAATTTTTGTTTTAATTTTTTGTTTTAATATGAGAATGTTATGATAATATTCAATGAATAAAGAAAACGTCTTAAAATTATGGGGGCGAAAGTTATATTAATGAGAAAAAAACTTGAAAAGATTTTTATTTCTTATAGTTTCACCAGCGTAACGTTGTACAACTTGGAAAATGAAACAATAATTGTAAGTCTTTATTGTCATGTATTTCGACTTTATTCTTGTCAGATTAATACTTCATTTTCATTTGTTTTAATTTTTAAAAAGTTGAATAATTTTTTGCTATTTCTCTAAAATTACATCCCCATTCTGCAAATATTACGATGTTATTCTGGAAATACTAAAACTCTATTCTCATATTATTTCGACTTCATTCTTATGAGTTTATAGCTTCATTTTCATTTGTTTAAATGTGGAAAAAGTTTGAATATTTTGTTTCATTTCCATAAAATTACTACCCCATTCTAAAATATTGAGACTTTATTTTGTTATTATTTTGACCTTATTCTGAAATTTTAATGCTTGAATATCTGTTTTTGTGTTGGCATTCTCATAAAATGACTATATCATTCTCTAAATATTACAACCTTATTCTGGTAACATCATGACTTTATTTTTGTAAAAAGAAAAAAACCTAGCCCGACTCCTGTATTTTGTCATAAATTTGGCTTGAATTCCAAGTCAAAATAAATATAAGTTGTAAAAATGCTCCAAAACAAAATGGCGGCCTCAGACGTCACCTCTGAATATGAAAATCCAAAGACTGCATTGGGAGAAAAGAATCCAGATTTTCCAAAAATTTAATTTTCAAAAACCAAAAACTGATTAATCAATAAAAAATAATTCATTTTCCTTGGTCAGAGCCTGTGGAAAACCAGAAACTGGATCTCTAATTTCAGCTTAATAAAGTAGATTCTCTCTGTAATGGTGGGAGAGCTACCAGTCCTCTGCTGCAGTGAAGGCCGCCGTCCTGCGGGGGCAGTACATCGCTGGGTCCAGGTTGGCACAAGGCAGCAGTTCAGGGTAGAGGAACACGGGTTGGGTGGCGAACAGCCAGGCGAGCTCAGCTGGCATGACGGGGAAACAGCGCACTGAAGAGACGGAAAAACCAGAACTGAAGCCGTACGGCTGCTGTACTGAAAACCGACTCACATTTCTGACTTTATAAACCATCGTAAATAAAATTTTAATTTTAATCACCACAGATATGTACAAAAGAAATGCAGGGAACCAGAATTATGTAATGTCTGATGTCTCCACATGACTCAAACTTTTGCCTGATATAAAATAGACCTGCCACCAGTGGTGCCCCCAAGAGGGGAGAGAGAGGGGACATGAGCCCCTCTTGAAAAATGCTGGCTGCCCCTCTGGATCCCCCAGAGAATCATCTCCATAGAAAAGCATACAGAGTAAGCTTATTCAACAAAAACCCAAAAATTACAGAAATAAAATTATAGAAATGTCTTGTTTTATTTTTTTAGCTCCTAAAATTTTTACTGGCCTGATCTGGCCACCTCTATGAAAATGTTCTGGGAGTGCCACTGCCTGCCATGTCAAAATGTAAGATCTTAAGGTTGACTTATGGTTTTTTTTTTAAATGAATTTAAGACATTTTAATTTCAGATAACTGATTTTAAGACGTTTTAAAGCCTTGTGGTTGTGCTGAGAGGGTCGGGCAGACACTCACTGTGTCCTCTGCCATCGGGCTTGTGGCTCTGCGGCCGGTAGTCGATGGGCGTCTGCCGCAGCTCCTCCAGAAGGTCCAGCGCCCCCTGCAGGTTGGTGGTTCTGAAAGCACTCCGAAAACCGGGATCAGCTGCAGACCTCAAGATTTCTCCCCTCTGAGCCAACATGTCCAACTCAAACTGGAAGATGAGAACAGAATCGTCTTCAGCAACGTCTTCCCTCCAGTCTGACAGTCGAACCAAATGGAGGAAACCTGGGATCAAATCTTAATCTAGAGGTGGAGAAGGCAAGTTACCAGGAACTGCCTTGTGGTCTCCGCCTCACTGTGCAGCTTGGGGACAGGTGAGGCCAGCAGGTTGATCTGGGTCAGCAGCTGGATGTGCTGAGAGACACAGAGAGAAAGGTCAGAGGTCGGACTGGGTGAGAAACTGATTTATTGAATTTTTTAAGATTTAATTTTTGGAAAATTGGATTTTTCCCCACTGATCCACTCCTGAAATATGAAAATGTGTTTCCATATTTCAGAATGATGTCAGAGCGCCCAGGGCGGCCATCTTGTTTGACAAGCGTTCGTTACAGCTTTTATTCATTTGGATTTGAATTCGGGTCCAATCTAATATTAATATTAGATCAGGCTTCAATTAAAAACATTTTTAATTAAGAGAATAAAGTCATAATATTACAAGAATACAGTTATATTACTGCAACCTTATTATTGTAAAATTATAACATTATTCTCATGATATTATGACTTTATTCTTGTAATTTTAGTTTTTCACTTTTATTTTTTTTCCCCCTAGTATAGACCTAATAGTTTGCTGTACGTTAGATCTTGATAATACTAGAACCTTTTTTTTACATAAAACTGTTTTTTTTGTAATTTTAAGTCGTTCTGGTAAAAATTGTGTCTCCATTCTGCTAATATTATGACTAAATTCATGTAATTAAACTAAAATTATTGTACTTAGCCCCAGTACTCCAGCTCAAAGAAAAGATAATTGAAGTAAAAGTCACTTTTAGTCAGAGCTCAGAGTTGAGCTGAGGTTCTGGTGCAGAGCAGAACCCGGTCTAGATCGGTACCTGCTGCAGCTGCTGCTGAAGCCGCTGCTGCTGCTGCGGGCTGAGCGTCAGGGTGAACGGTTCTGGGCTCTGAGCGCAGAACATCGGGTTCGTCTGCCGCCGCTTCCTGATCAGAGCCAGCTGCTGCCTCACTGTTCGCAGCTCTGTGATTGGCTCGTCCTCAGCCTCGTCTTCCGTCGCGCCTCTAAGGTAGAAACCAGCAGTCAGCGGGAAGTAAACGCGCCTCCCTGTCATTGTAGCGACGCTCGTCATTGTGTTACGTACACGCGCTGCTCCTCCAGAGTTAAGGCCTGAAAAGCGGGCGTTTCCTCCTGCTGCTCCTCATCTTCGTCGTCCACTTCCTGTCCAGCCAGGTCTTCCTTCAGCTGAGACACAGAATCTGAACGTTAGCTTCAGGTTAGCGCTAACACAGCTACTGCTGAGTTTACTGTGAATTTACTCTAATATCTGGTCAAAGTTTAAGCTCCGAAACCTTCAACTGTTTTTCTTTTTTTGCAAAAATTAAACTTTACAAGAATCGTTTAAGATCAGAGGGTTAAGTTAACGAAATAAATCAATTTGTAGCTGTTATTGTGTTGAAATTTCTTCATTTTCCAAACTCAAATTTCCAGAATTCAGTTACTGCTAAAGTCTAAATGGAGACATTTATTATGAACTTATGAATGAGCAGGATGGGCTGAATGGACAGATAAATATGCAGAGAGGAGAAAAGAATAATTCAGATGGATGAACGAACAAATGGACAGACGGATGGACGGACACAAGGATGGATAGATGGAGAAAGAAAAAACCACCTGGAAACATAAATGTTTTTCATTCTATTCTTACTGAAACCTGGAAACCCTTCAGCTCCAGTTTAAACTGGTGCTTTTACCACAACAACCAACAGTAACAGAAAAAAGCAGAAGAAGTATTTGATACTTTCTTTACAGTTGGTAGTTTATTCATGACCAATGAGCTCACCAATGAATGAATGAATGAAGTGTGTTTTTGTACCGTTTCAAACAGCTCCTCCATCAGCTCGTTCACTTCCTTCTCTGAAGGAGAGAAAAACGTTCATCATTCACAATTTCAAAAGAGAAACAGCTTTCAGAGATGAAGCCACTTTTAGAAATCAGGGGAAAATATTCACACAAACTGAAGGAAGCAGTGACAGTTTCATCCCTGATGACTGACAGTAAAGCTGCATGACTAGATCTGTACTGACTGGTGATGCGGACGGCCTTGTCGTCACGGTAATCCTCCAGGTCGGGCTCATCGATGTCGGCCAGGAAGTTGTACTCTGGATCATCTTCATCATCACACTCCTCTGGTAGATGGAGGCAGAGTTTCTTATCAGTTTATGACTTAATCTAAAGTTGATTAATCTTCTCCGTAAATTAACGATTATCTGATCAGCTACCATTTTCTTAAAAACCTGAGTTTTCTCTTGTATCAAGAGGGCCAACAATTTTTAATATAAATAGGGAAATTTTTCAAACTATGCTGAATTTAAAAAACACATTACATTTTTACATTACTTTGCGTCAGCTGTATTGTGGATTTCTCACAATGTTAAATTTAGATGTATTTATATTAAAAATGAGTTTCTTGGATTGAGAAATAGGGAAAATAAAAGATGAAAAGAATAAAATATGTGAAAAACTTAATTACCCATGAACAGAAAGTTGTTCATCCATAAGTATAGTCTGTGGCTGACTGTTTTTATCCTTCAATCCCGTCCGCTTTTCTATCAGCTCATCTTCGCCTTCGTAGCCCAGCAGTCATCTTTTAAACAAGCAGCTGTTTAAAAGATGCTCAACTGAAGGAGCGTCATTAGAGCGAAACTTAAGGAGCTTGTTGAGTGTTTATATTTCAAAACAGAACCGCATAAAGTTCCCTTTCCATCCCACACCGGACTCTGGTTGGACTGTGACTCTTTCCCGTTCCTTCGTCATCTCCGCCATCTTTATTTCTCTCAACGGTTCTGTTTAAAGATGCCCAGCGGCGCCCTCTGCTGGATGGCGGCCAAACTACAACCCTAAATTAAGGTCCAACGGACTGAAACTGATTTTATTTACTATTAATCAACGATTACTTGTAAGATATTTTTTTAAACTAAACTTAAGACGGTCGCTCACCTTCGTTATCAACATCTGAGCTCATCAGGCCTCTCAGCCAGTCGGTCCAGTCCCGGTCCTCTGGTGCCGAGCTGGAGTCGTACATGTCTGGGGTAATGTCGGGGGCTCGGAGCTCCGCCTCCAGCTGGCCCAACGGGACATCGCGGAGAGGACGCTTGGACCGGGTCCGGTACGCCATCACCCCGGACTCATCCTCTGACTCAGACATAGGCTGAGGAAGTTAGATTAATCACCAGAAGAAAGAAAAATTATGCTTAGCTTTCAGGATTTTAAACAAATAAAAATCTGAAAAGTTATTGTATCATTTGTATATTCATGGAAGTTGAAAATCACAGTAACACTGGTTTAATGTAAACTAACTACAGATGATGCTAATGATAGCAGGTATGTTACAGATAAAGAGTAGCTTAGGGTTAGGACTAGGGCTGGTGATGAAGTGTCTGGCGTTGACATGTTTTTTGTAATGGGGGCCCCAAATAAAAAGCTGCTTAGGGCCCCAAAAAGGCTTTGGCCGGCCCTACTACAGTTACCTGGTACGGCTCCATGCAGCCAGCTAGCTCCTCCTCAACCGCGTGCAGCTTCTCCAGGAAGCTGCTGTCCGTCGCGCCTTTGGAGGGCGGGGCTTTAGGAGGAGGCGGGGGCCCCATTAACCCTTCCTTCAAACGCCGGGACCGAATTCGAGACGTCTGACAATAGAGAGAAGCAGAATGACCGTAGATAATGGTGACTTTCAGCCAATCCTGTGGTTATCAGTCGCTACCTGCCAGGGGCTGCAGCTGTCATCCTCGACTCGATTCAGCCGAGTCCCTCTGGGGGACGAAGCTGTGCTCTCCATGTCGCTCTCCTGGAACGTCTGGATAACGAAAATAAATAAAAACAACTGAAAATTAGGCCTGGCCAATAAACCAATAATATATATCGCTACAGACAAGTGATCAATATCAATGGATAATTCAATCATTTCACTGAACTCCGATCCAGAACTGCACAGCATTCTGGGAGATGTAGGCAAAGGGTAAGACTTTACTCAACCTCTGAAGACGAGCTAAACCAACTGACTCGCGCTCTCTGTGGTTACCTAGCAACTCACTTATTCTATGGTTACCTAGCAACAACCTACTCAGTAACTGGCACAGCAGCAGTTTAAAGTTTCACTTCATAAATTAAAAATAGAAAACGACGGCATGGATGTTTCCTGATTTACCCAGTTTTACTCCTGTCACTAATCTGTCAGAATTTAAAACAAAACAATTTATCAATAATTATCAATATTGGCTGATATGAAACGCCTCTATTGTGATACGTTTTTCAGCCGTACCGTCCATCCCTGACAGGAATGAATTATTAATGAAAATAAATGAGCCATTAGAATCAGAGCCTCACATCTTCAGCCGTCTCATCCTCCTCTTCCTCATCTGGGCGATATTCTTCATCAGAAGAGTCTTCCTCGGCCAGTGGGATGTCCACAAACTGAGGAGCCTGAAACAAAATTATTTGGGACAAAACCTCATAATTTACTGACAACACATAGATACTTTATAACTTCACAATCTTTTTAAATCAAAAATAGTAAAAGAGAATAAACAGAATCTCTAAAAAAAGTTAAATCCCATTCCTACAACAAAAAAGGGATTATTTAAATAAAACATTTTTTTTAGTAACTAAAAAACTTTTTTGGTGATTTTAGTTTAAAAAAATGATATTTACATTTCCTCCAATTACTTTTGAAATGATCATTTTGGCCAGTTTGACAAAAATTCTGGAATTATTTACAATACAGTTTCATTTTTAATGAGTTAAACAGATATACTTGAATTAAGTAGAAATGATAAAAACCAACATGTGGGTTTTTAATGAAGAAGAGAAAATTTCACACTGACAGATTATGATAAAAATGTTGCACTGTTGTGTTTTACCTTGGTGGCGTCGCTGCTTTTCTTGATGGGTGAAATATTCCAGGTGGGAATCACCTGATGGAAAACGGAAACATGAAGAAACTGTCTCTGCAGCTGCATTTCAGACCATTTATCTCTTCAGAAACAGACTCACCACACCCTTCTCCACCACTTCTTTAAACTTGGATCGAGTCATTTTCGGCTCCTGAAACAGAAAATACTCATAAATATAAGAATGTGAGAACTCTACTGGAGCTGCACTAAGTGTTTTCTTTTAACTGGAAACTCACAAACGGAGGAACGGCTTCTGTCTCATTAATAGCTGCTTTCATCATGGCAACCACGTGTTCATTGGTGATCACTTCCTGGAAGCACACAGAAAAACAAACGTTACAGATCAAACCATTTTATTTTGCTTGCAAGAATCACCATAAATAGAAAAACTGAATAACTTATTATTTCAGTGTCTTTTCCTGTTCCTCAAAGGACAAAAACAACTTATGCTTCTTATTTACAGCGTTGCTTTACGATTTATTTTTTAAAATAAGATTTTAAACTGATTTTCAACTGTTTTATTGGTTTATGTATTTATTGTTAAATTCATTGGACTTTTCCTTTGGTCAAGTGGTTAAACACAGATTTAACCACTTGACCAACATTTAGGGCTGAAACAATTAATCAAAGTAATTGTGATTAATCAATTATTTAAATGATCATCAATTAATTTAGAAATTGATTCATTGTCAACTGGAATATACAGACTCAAAAAAGGTAATGAGCTAAAAGAAACAGCATGTTCAGAGCAGAAATTAACCCAAAACTGTACAAAATACGACAAATTTATACAATAAAATACATTTTACACTAAAGTTACAATAAATGTCAAAATACAATAAATTTTGCATTTAAGATGAAAACACCTTTATCTGCCAATATATTTAACTTCTCATGTGGCACATTTAGTTTCACTCGGTTCAAAATAATAAAAATAATAAAAAAAAATAAAATAATTAATTAATTAATTAAAAAAAATAATAATAAAGGAATGCAATTATTGCATTTCAGGGGAAAAAATTAATTAAATATTTGTTTATTTGCATTTTTAATATATTACTAATTTTGTATCAAAAAGGCTTAAGTAGTCAAATGAAAAACTTGTAGAATGTGACATTTCTTTATCCAAATAATTGTCAGAATGAACAATAAAATAATAAAATAATCTAAAATAATCTTTAGTTGCAAATTACAAAGTAAAAATAAAAATTTCTCCCTCATTAAAAACAACATTTCATCATTTCTGTCCTGACATTCAAAGAGAATCCATCTGTATTTGGGTTGGAAAAAAAGACAGAAAAAGCCTCAGTCTGTGCAGCCAGAACTCACATGAATGATGTTTTTAACGTTCACAGTGGTCAGGTTGTGCTGTTTGGACTTCGTCTCCAGAGCCTGGTCCAGATCTTTGTCGATCTCCACCTCCACGCCCGCCTCTTCCTCCTCCTCTGTCTCTGACTTTCTGCCCTGATCATCAACTTCCTTCTCATTCAGCGTCCGTTTTTTCCGCTTCGCCGCCTTCTTCCTCTGAGCTTTTACTTCCTTCTGGCTGTCCTCTGAGACAGAGACGTTTGACTTGTCAGTAGAAAAAGAAGTTTCCACATTCTGTCGTGCTACAACCACAAATTTCAGTGTTTTTATTAGGATTTTAATATGGATGATGTCAAGAGTTTAAATAGTTGTAATTTGAAATAAGAGGAATCATTTATTAAATCAAAAGATTATTTATATTGCACTTTTATAGCAACCACAGGTGATTAAGGTGCTTCACTACAACCACATGTAGATAAAAGATTGAAAAAATTATAACATTTAGTTTGGTAAAAATAAAAAGTCAATTATAAAATTGGCAGAAAATACCAAAAATAACAACATGAATTAAAAACCAAGACATACTTAATTTCAACTGCAGCAATTTCCCAAAAAATATAATCAGTAATAACATTCACTTATTTAAATTTATTTCTTCAATACATAAAAAGAAAGACAGAAATTTAAGATGGAATAATCAGAATATACAATTATTAAAATATTAATTAGTTTCAGCTCTACCTTATCTTGATTCAAAATGAATGATATATTTAAAAAAAAAACTCAGTTCAACATTTTTTGTTCATTAAAACATATTGAAGTTTATACGTGCAACATAATAAAATAGAGAAAAGTTCAAATACTTATAAAATATCTTCATATTTTTGCTCAGAACCAGGTTCAACAGTCAGTACTTTATCAATGTTGGATGTGAAGACAGGAAGACAAACATGTTTGTTACCCATAGTGATGATGAGGCTGGAGTCGGTGGTGTCTTCCTCCACCACCAGGTAGCCTTCCTCCTCTTCTTCCTCAGCCTGACATGGAGCAGATGGTGGCAGCAGGACGCCATCATCAGGGCTGAGCGGCGCTGGTGCAACGCCGGAGCTGCTGGAGGCGTGCTGCTGCTTGGCTGGGCTTAATTTCAGGCGTTTTCGGACTGAGCTCATAGTGGAGAAACATGACCTCTGATCTCTGAATCAGACAGAAGAACATCCTTTAATTAAACTTTGAATATGTAGAAACACTTTGCAATGCACAAAATGTGAGGAAATTAAAAACTCACTGCCTCTTCCAGCAGCAGAGTGAAGCTCCTGCGAAATGAAAACAATGTTAGATTTCACCAGATGCTGGTCACCAGCAGTGTAACCTCTGATTGAGCTGCTGTTAGTGTTAAAGTTAATGTTGGATCCTGATATTTAGCAGTTAGTTTGAATAGCAGCCGTCCACAGATAAATAAACTCACGCCTTTTGGGTCTCTGAGTGGCCAGGCTGATAAGAAGCCCAGGATGCGGCTACAAAGCTAACAACACTCCAGCCAGCCGGTTAGCGGCTAATGGCTAACGGCCCGCTCCTTCCTAATGCAGCCGATTTCCGGGGAAAACGTCCCGTTCAGGAGTCTTTATCAGCCCGGTGTCGCTTCTGAGTGGACGGAACCTTAACCACCAGGATCCATTGCTTCTCACACACGATTACCGCCACAACTATCAGGCTAATCTGCCTCTAAAAAAAAAAAAAAAAAAAAAAACTACACTTCCGGCGTCGCGGCGCTTACGTGACGCCATCAATAGGAGTTTTCTGGGTGTGTATGGCAAGATGTGTGGACATTTATTAGATACAACTTTAGAATATATGGCAGGCCAGTCGTGTAAATATCACTGAGTTTCGTGAACACCTTTAATATATTTTCGGCTTCACTCTGGGGACAGAGGGGCTTAAATAGCTACCAATTCAAGCGAAAACACAATTGTAGTTTATTGTCAATGTGTTTTTCTGCCATTACTAAACTTAGTTGGTAAGAGATGCAGACTTAAATATATATAAAACAAAAAACATGACGTTCAGCAGCCACACAGTCTCATTAAATCAGATATTTATAAAACCAGCCCAAGTTTTAATTTAGACCTACAGCTGACACTAAAGCACATTCTGCAGATAATCTAGTGAAGATAAAATGAAATAAACTTTAGGAACTCAAATAAAAATCTTTATTAAAATAAATTGCCATTATATAAAATTTGAGTAAACTGAGATCATCTCAATTGAGAACGAGCAGCAGGACTGAGCGCCTTCAGAGCAGCTGCAGATTTCTTCAGCTCCTCCATCACATTCAGGCCCAGCAAGCTGACCCGGTACCGTCCGGTACCGTCGGCAGGAGAAACTTCCTCTGTGTCCTTTGGTACCGCGGCGTTCACAGTCACCTTAACGCGTCTGCTGCGGTGAAACAGAGACTCCCTCCGGTTGGTGGACGGCGTGGTGGCCAACACGCCGCGGAAGCCGTAAGACGTGGTCACCTTCGGTACGTGCAGCAGCGACGTCGCCGCTCGCGACGTCGGGTCCGTGTCGGCGACGCGCTGGCGGCATCTGGAGGAGGACCCAGTCAGGCTGGTTCCGGTTGGGTCCTCGGCGTCATCTTCTAACAGGAGCCTGGAGCTGGTCGGGGAGTCCGGGCCGAACCTCGGGGAGGCCCGGTATGAAGAGGGGATGACGAAGGACGGGATCCGTTCCGGTGTCAGAACCAGAGCCCGAATGGACGCTACGGGTTTCATCTGTTTATCTCGAGACAAAACGAGTCAAATGGGTAAAGTTTAAGTAGTTTGTAAGCTTTTAGACTTTCAGGGAAGATCCGATAAAATCCCGATGAGGTCCAAACGAACCAACAACTCAACTCCACAATCCTGAAGCAGTTTCCCTCCTCAAGAGAATATATAACTCTATAAACAACTTTTTTTTTTTTTTTTAATTGAATAACCATACCTGAACAGTTCTCTACAAACCAGTTCCTGGTGCTGGTCGGGAACAACTGGACCTTCATGGCGTTGTTCACATGCGCAGCTGCAGGTGGGACCAATCACACTAATTAATCAGAGACCTGATTGAAACGTTTTTACTGGCCGCTTCATCACGACTCAGTTCGTTTTACAAACATTTCAGCTGAAAATTTGTAAATTTGTTTATATTCATTTTTTGTACAGAATTGAACATTTTAGAATAAAGCTAACCGATTTCCTTTTTTTTTTTTTTTTTACAATAAAACAGTCTTTACTACAAAAGGCGAATAATACAGAAATCAGGAGAACAAACGGCTAAAAAAACAAACAAACTTCAGCTCCTTGTTTTTCCTCTGCGCTTCACGCTATCACAGTTGCTAGGCAACACAAGTTACGCGGAGGCTCGGCAGCTAGCTAACGGCCCAACAGCTGAGCGGTCTTCGAAGGACCCGGATGCAGACCCAGAATTCGGACAGCTTTTAACATAAGTCCGGGAAACGTGACTTATGACGTAAGAACATAGAATTCGGCGGGTTTGATGCCTATGACGTGTGAACAGATGTCATAAACGTCAGGGTCTTTAATTCCTCCTTCTTCTCTAACCCTGGCTTTGCACTCATTTGTCGCAGAGCTCGGATCAGAACGTGTTGTTCTTGCTGTTTTAGCAGAAAACTTTCATTTTATCCTCAAACCAGTCTACAGCGACTATGCCAAGTGGAAAAGGTTCCCCAACGCAGAGCGTCACGGTCAACAACCTGAGGGGTATAATCCATCCACTTTTCGTCAGCTTGACCTGGATGGAGTACATGCGTCTAGCAACAGGAGACCCCGCTCGCACGACCATCTGCATCCTGGTCAGGATCCTGGTAGACATCTTGGAGCTCTTTACATCTAATGCTCTGGATACTCTTCCAAAGGACAATCGCACCACTGGAGCAATCGAAGCAATAGTTGCCAACAAGGTGCCTGAAGCCATTGCAAGAGTCATAAAGGTCAGCGGAGAAGTCCGAACCCACCACACTGACAATTTAAACAAGCTCATTGTCAAATATGTGGTGGAAAGAGTTAACTCCAGCTCAGACTTTGACTCTGACTCGGACAATTCCAGCAATCATACCACCGATCAAGCAATCAGTGGGATAGTTGACGAAACTAAAGTGATTATAAAAGACCTTTTTGTCAGACTGCATGCAGAGGAATCCAGGAAAGCGGTTGTCCGACCAGTTGAGCCTAAATCTATGTTCGAAGGACTGAAAGGGAGAATCCAGCGTTTTTTTACCAGAGTTACACGGAGACGTTCATCTAAGGTTGCTCCTCTGAATCTGCCCGAACAACCCAAAACCTCTCACACCTCGGCCCACAAAACCTCGGCCTTGAGTCTTGAAGAGAGTTTGTCAACCGAAGACCTGCAGGAGTTAGAACAGAATCCAATGTTTACAATCACACCCAGGGAGGCCTGGGTTCATCCAGAGACCCTGGAGGAGGAGGAACTGGACGCAAAGCCCAGGTGGGATGAAATCACACCTGTGGAACTGTTCGTTCCTCCAATTGAGTCATTTTAAATTTGTGTGGTTAGTACTTAGGTCGTTTTCAAATGGTTTGTTAGTTGTTAGTTCATTTTAACATTTTTAATAGTTAGGTCATTTTACAATTGTTTTTTAGTATTTAGGTGTTTTCAAATTGTTAGCAGTTAGGTCGTTTTATAATTGTTTTTTAGTATTTAGGTGTTTTCAAATTGTTAGCAGTTAGGTCGTTTTATAATTGTTTTTTAGTATTTAGGTGTTTTCAAATTGTTAGCAGTTAGGTCGTTTTATAATTGTTTTTTAGTATTTAGGTGTTTTCAAATTGTTAGCAGTTAGGTCATTTTATAATTGTTTTTTAGTATTTAGGTGTTTTCAAATTGTTAGCAGTTAGGTCATTTTACAATTGTTTTTTAGTATTTAGGTGTTTTCAAATTGTTAGCAGTTAGGTCATTTTATAATTGTTTTTTAGTACTTAGGTGTTTTCAAATTGTTAGCAGTTAGGTCATTTTACAATTGTTTTTTAGTACTTAGGTGTTTTAAAATTGTTAATAGTTAGGTCATTTTATAATTGTTTCACTAGTAGTTAGTTAGGTCTTTTAAAACTTGTTTGATTTTAAATAAACAAGTTTGTTTTTAACAAGACTTAGTCTATTCAGTATGATAAACATAGCTAATAAATAAAAATGAGCAAAAGTGCTTATTTTTGCTCATTTTTATTATTTATTATGTAAATATGATATTTACATAATAATTATATTTACATATATAATATTGTACATATAATATTTACATAATATGTAAATATTATCTGCATAATATTAACATAATTATGCAGATATATGTAAATATTATTTGCATAATATTTACATAATATAATACATAATTGCATAATACATAAATAGGCATTATGTAAAATGCTTATTAAAGGTACCAAACTAATGTTAGCATGATGGTAATCATTAGCATATTGAGTCACTAGCCTGTAGATACTACCAGTAGGACATAGGTTATTGCTCGGATGTTGATTAACACAAAATTACTCCATTCAGTATGCAAACATTAGTGTATAAATTAAAATTGTACAAAATCCTAAGTTTAGCTTAAGTGTTGCAAGTAATATCAACATGCTAGTGACTCAATATGCTAATGAAAGCCATCCTACTAACATTAGCCATGTACCTAAAATAAGAAATTTACATAATTTAATATTTAATTAGCAATATTTACCATACTGAATGGATTAAGTCAATGTAAGCAAACGTGCTGGTGACATCACACATGCTAATGACGTCATTCAGTATGCTAATACTAGTGTATAAATTAAAATTATCCAAAATGCTAAGGTTAGCTTAAATGCTATCGGTAGCATGTGTGGCACCAGCATGTTAATTTACAGTGACTTAATGATAAACATAGTTAATACACATAAAATTATGTAAAATGCTTTGTATTTTAGATACAAGGCTAATGTTAGCATGAGGGCATGGGGTTGCGACCCGTCCCCTAAAATATGGAATCGTATTTGGCTGTTAAATGTTGCCTGAACGATTTCTTCCGTATTTTTATAAATGTCCAAAACAGAAACAAAAAACACAATCATCTTTTTTTGGCAACAAGTTAATGTTTGGTGTCTGGCGAAGAAGCCGTTTCAAAAACCTCCTGAATGTCAAATTCAAAGGGCAAGGCGCCGTTTCCTAGCAACCCCAGTCCAGTCCCGTCACCTAGCAGCCCAAGCAAAGTTCCAACACTTTTAGTCAACTGGTTTTCCCGCTATTCAGTGGTTGCAAGAAAAGATAAGCGTTTTGTTGTTAACTTACCATCCAGAAACCACTTGCTGCATTCTTAGAGGTTGTGCTACTTCTGCTTTTCACCATTTTCTAATTACGAATCTGTTGACAGCCATTTTAATGAGCGTAAACGTTGAGTTGGGGGTCGTAGCCAGCAGCAGCTTCTTTGAATTTAAAGTGGCAGGAGCCCCTAAAATAGTTCACTCTGAAAAGAGCTAAAGGACAACAATGTAGCTTCCTGGAAAGAAGCTAATTTTGATCCAGAGATTAAAATTAATCCATTTAATCCAGGGTTGGGTCAAGGAGGCACCATTTGGCTTCAGAGATGTGCATGAACAGATAAATGGTTTCGTCCTCTACAAACATCAACCGTTCATCATTTATTATTTTTCACATCCTGTAAAATCAGCTCTGTGTCTGAACCAGTTAAGGCTTTGTAAAGACATATGGCTGTAAATAAAATTGCGGCAGAGGACTTCTGCTATTTTCTGACTCGGCTTTGGAAAGCTTAAAGATTTAGTTTCAAAGATCCTTAAAAACGCGACTCTGTAAAAGATTCACTGTCGATAAAAAAAATACTTCTGCTGATCTGCATCCATCTCATCGTGTTTCTGCCAAAAGTCAGAAAAGATCAGAAGCTCTGGACAGAAAAAAACAAAAAAATCAAAACCACATTTGAGATTCTTTTTGTACACAACAGTAAATACAGTGAAAGGTTGCCGTGACGATGTGCTTTTGAGCAACCCCCGCTTTGCTTTCCAATCAAAACTCCCAAGTAACAGACAAATGAGACCCTGAAACCATCATTTGTGTTTATGAAGAATTCACCTGACATGAAGGAACAACAGATGCTTTTACTGCAGCGAGACAAACAGGAAGTAGCTGCTAAAAACAGCAGGAAATCACGAGTCCACGCCCCTCCAGGGAAAAACTACAGGGGCCCCTCTCATCATGTTTAAAAATCGGTCCGTTTGGATCAAGAGTTTGTGGCTTCTACTCCCAGCGCGATCAAAACCCAGCAGCCCGCTCCTTGTCTCCCTGGCAACGGCATCAATCTCATCAGGAGGAAGTCGACCCATGACCCGGATTTGAAGTCCAAAACCTGGGGCCTCCTTAATCCTCCGTGGGGAATGGGGAGCGCTGAGCGACTGGTCGGATGGCGGTGTTTGTTGGCGTCTGATTGGTCAGAGGGTTCATCAGTCGCTGTCGGATCCAACCGCTGACGAGCCTTTCCGCTTCCTCTTCGGCGCTTTGGGCTTTGAGTCTTCCTCCTCCTGCAGCAAGCAGACAAACAGAAACAAGGTCATGATGTGTTTCTCCTGGCGCTCAGCCTTAGCTTAGCTTAAAAACAAACATAATTCGTTTTTATATAAAACACAGTAAAGCTGGAGCAAGTTCAGGATGTCTAAATAAGTTCTTAAAGGGGCAGTATTGCAAGTTTTCTAGACTCACAATGTGATTTATAGTGTCGTCAATTAACTGTTAACTGTTGTTACAAAAATCCTATAGATGTAAAATTTGACTGAAAAGAAACTTGACTTTGTAATTAATGCCGTGAAATTGGGCCTCTGTCTCTTTAAGAACTGTTGGGGTATTATGTGTATGCAACCACATTTTATAGCACAATCGATTATGTTACCAATAGTTGTTATGAAGATGTTATATGTATCAAATACGACAATTTGACACCTTGAAATTGGGCCTTTGTTTCCTTAAGATAATTAATTAAGGTATTTACAGGTTAAGGTTTTCAGGAGCGACTTCTTCTGGTGCAGATTTATGATGCACGTCTCACAACAATTACGTAAAAGTTGGATCGGACTGAAGTGTGAACATGATGTATTCCTGGGTAAATTATTTCCTCTTGCATCTTTGAGAAAATGCATTTATATAAGGGCGACAAAAAAATGTATGAATTTTACGCAGTTTAAGAAGCAGAGAGGCAGCCTGTTTTACTGTTTGCTTCACTGAAGCGATCAGGAAAGGAAGTTATTTGTACGTACTGAAGCGCTGCTGGAGGCGCTCTCCTCCTCGTTGTTGGTGGGCGGAGCTACGCCCTTCCTGGAGCGAGGCGACGAGGCCGGAGCTTTCCTCCTGGACTTCAGAGGCTTCGCCTGAGAATCCTCGTACTCCTCCGCGAGGGCGAACAGGTCGCTGAACCTGCAGAGGCAGAGCGCTGGTCAAAAGAAACCGTGACGTTGTGATGAATGTGTGTTTTTAGCATGTTCACCTCATTTTGTGAGCTTCGTCGCAGCTGGCCTGAACGTGCTGCAGAGCCTGAAGGATGGGAGTCTGAGTGAAGACTGAAAGAAAGAGGAGAGGCGTCATCGACCTGGGCAGGATTGGCTGCTGTCTGAGTGTGTGTGGGTGTGTGTGTGTGTGTATGTGTGTGTGCTCACAGTTGTTCTTCATGTTGCTTAGACTCAGCCTCAGATTGTCCAGGTGCTCCAGGATCTGTTCCAGGGTCAGCTGAGCCAGTTTGCTGCTCGAACTACGAAGACTAAAGACACACAAAAGGAAACTGATTCACTGCTAAGCAGAGAAAAAATGCAAAACTTAATTTTTCACTTTTTGAACCTAAAGAGGAATTGTCAAGAGTATCAAGGTGAACTTTAGAGTCTCTAGCTGTGTCCGAATTCAGGATCTGCATCCTTCGAAGGACGGATTTGTAGGCCTATTACATCATAGCGTGGCGACAAGGCCTGTCCGAATTCAAAGACTTCTTCACATGCAGGGTTCTCCTTTTCCCCAGATTTGAAGGATGGGTCCAGTGTATCCTTCAGGGCCCACCATATCCCATAATTCATTGCGGGTCCCAAACGGGCGTTCAGGCAGAGCGACAATAGCGGTGAAGAGCAACAAATTATTTTGTTATATTACACTTTAAATGACTCAACGTGATTTGTTAGGCGAGAATATAAATGTGTAAATCTCAAATATCTGCTCGTTTCACTAAAACATAACCTGCTCTGACATTTTCGGACACGTCTGCTCCCGCCGGTCCCGCCAGCTCCCCTCGCCAGCTGCCAGCCGGCCGGGCGCTTCAGGTTCGGTATACCGGAGGAGAACGCCTAACTCCTGGTACATTGTTATAAAAACTCCTGCTAGCTTTCCCCAATGAGTGGGAGTCAAATACCGATATTATTAATATCTAGTTGTTACGGAGCCCCTGGGGGGACATGGGAAATTTTTTTCTTTTGCGTCCCCTTGCAAAACTGTACTGGTCAGTTATGCGGCATAATTGAATACTGTAAGCCTTTCTTACGGTGGCCGCCATACTTTCTGCTTAACAGAAGGTTATATGAGGTTTTTCCATGAATGTTAATACCTCTTTGTGAAATATCTGAAGTTTTACATCTTTTTCTTTAGAATAAAAAGGCACTAAAAACCTATGATATAAACAGAAACGTTCCGTAAAAGGTTTTGCGAGGGAACGCAAAAGAAAAAAAATTTCTATGTCCCCTCTGGGGCTCCGTAGTAAAATGTTTGGTTTACTAAAGTATTTAATTTATTCCTGAGCAAATCGGTTTGATTGATTAAAGTTAACCCTTCAAATATAATAGGTTTATTTAACTGTAATGACTTATCCAAGATCTGGAGAATACTATATTTGAAAATGAATAATTTGCTTATATTTATTCCTGGTAGAAATGTGCAATACGTGTTTGAACATTTCAGAATCAAACTAACAGATTTAATGTTTTACTATGGCATTTACTATAAAAGGTGAAGAATAATACAGAAATCAGGGTAATACATGACTAAAAAACAAACTTCAGCTCCGTTGTTTTGTTTTTTTTTGCCGCTCTTAGCTTCATGCTGTCACGGTTGCTAGGCAACATGAGTTACGCTGAGGTGGGGGCCGGGACAGTTGGTGAAGGCTGGACCTGTCCGAAATTACAGCTTTTCTCTTCCGGTCTTAGTTTATTCACAGTCTTGGAAGGACCCGGTCTACGTAGACCGATCCTTCGAAGGACGCAGCCCTTGAATTCGGATATAGCTAATGAGTAGATGTGACATTAGTTACCATGACAACAGAAGTAAACCAGAAAGCTTAAAAATGATGGCCACTTTTTGTAGCATATAACATTTTTATAAGTAGATTCTGATTTAAATGGGATAGTTTTTTCCAAATATATTTAATTTATTCTTGAATTGTGGTGAGGGACCGCAAAAAAATTAGTTCAGGGGCGGGAAATGGCCGCTGCGCCCCAGTTTGAGCCCCCTTGGTTTAAGGGATATGTGTCGTTGTCCCCACCTCTGCCTCTTGCGCGGCTGGTTGTTGTTCTTGATTAGCTGAGCCTTGATGTGTTCCCCCAGCGTGTCGTCGTATTTGGACGCCCAATGGCGCAGGATGCTGGTGGTGAACTGGTCCTCCGGGTGGCAGGGCCGACTCAGAACCATCTTCACCATTTCCTCACTCGGCCTGAGGGCAGGACAAAGATGGAGACGTTAGCCCAGGCGACGGGTCACAACGTGAAAACACGTTTCATCTGGTCATACTTTTCTCTGCGGAGCTGCAGCAGCAGACAGGACAAGGCCTCCGGATGCTCTGGGAACAAAAACACAGAACGTTTTAAAAACACAACATAAACCAATAACTGTTAGCAACATGTCAACCAATCAATACATCAACCAACCAACCAATACATCAATCAATCAATACATCAACCAACCAATCAATACATCAACCAACCAACCAAATAATAAATCTATCCATAAATCAACCAATATGTCAACCCATAAATCAATTTAACCCACCCACCCACCAATCAATCAATCAATCAAAGTTGCCACCTTTGTATTTGAGGTGCTGTAGGATGGGAATGATGGTTTCCAGTGGGATGCTGTGGGCCAGGAACAGCTGCCAGGTGCTGTACTGTTCAAACGTTTCCCACTCCAGAGACTGAACTGAGGACGAGAAACAAACAGAACACATTGGAGTCCACACACCAACGGGAAGCAGAACCGCACTCTGGATCTCGGTTCCTTACTGAGGATGTTCAGAACCGAGTCTTTCCGGAACATGACCAGGTTCCCCATCATCACGTGACACATCAGCTCCTGTAGCTGAACACAGACACATGCAGGTGAGCGCCATGAAAACTTAACACACCAACACTTCTAATGTGAACACATACATAAATACTTCAGGAAAACAATTATGTGCTTAAATATTATTCTCTCAATCAAATCAAAGCAGTTTTAATCGGTTTACTGCCAAATTACATCAATCCGTCCCTTCACTTTTTTCCCAATGTGGAAATTTCTACAAAAAGCAGGCGCACATTTTTTCACACTTATGCAGTTTTAAGTCGGCCTTTTATTCACAATTAATCATAAAATAATTTCCTGCTGTTTTTTTCTTTCTACCAAAAACTGGATAGAAGAGGTTTTCAGTCTCAACAAGCCCTTTTTTTTGAAGGACAATTTTGTTTACAGAGACTTTAATTAATTTTATTTGATGTTTCTGTTTTGTTTATTTTTTGGGGATATTTTAAATGCCATCCATCTCCAGTATTTAAAGTTATTGATCTTTGAGTGTGTGTTCTTGCATTATTTTACTTTAAAATTATCTCAAAACAATATTACTGTTTATCGCAGTAACTTCTCTCAAAATTTGTCATTTAGAAAAATTTATTACAAGCTCATTGAAAATTTTCCTCATGAATGTCAGGATTAGGTGATGCTAACTCCGACCTGCAGGTGGCAGTATCTCTTACTCATTTCCTACTGACTTCAAGTTATAGTCAATGATTGTTATGTCGAGTAACTAAAATTTAGAGTTACTGTCTTCCATGAGCATAAATATTTCTAAATTAGTTCCATAAAATCTGTAATATTGATAAGAAGAAAAAAAAGGAAATTTTGAAAACTGTCATAAAGTCCTGGTGGATAAACAGGCAAAGATGCTCAATATTATTTAATTTTAAGACATGTCTAACGTGTCTACAGTTATTTTGGCTATACGTTCCGGCCCTTTAAGAACATTCGTGGTGTTGCTCTGATGGCGCTGGAGTTACCTGCATGGAGTCGATGACGGCTACGATCATGTTGAGCAGCTCGCCGCTCCGCAGCGTCTCATCTGGAAACTAAACACACACTTTCAATCGGAATGTGTTCAGCAACACGTGGGGGAGGAGAGCTCAACACAGCCTTTCTAAAACCTCTTTGAGGGACAGGGTCAGAGGTCAGCCTGCGTTTACCTCAGAGTAGATGGACGGCGTGAGGTAGCAGAGCAGCCGGACGTCGTCCTCCTGACACGCCTTCATGTCCATCATGAGACACGTGTGCAGGTCGCCGAGCGCCGTCGCCTGGGCAAACGACTCGTACAGCATCATCTTCCCGTTCGCCGCTTTGCTGCCAACACAAACACACAGATGATCACATCAATCAAATACGTTAACGTGCGGGACATTGCCTATTAGCCGCTAATGCTAGCAGCGCTCCTGCAGGCGCCATTATTATTCATAATATAATTCATGTCCACAATGCAGGATGAGTTGGAATCTGTCACAAAAATGTTCACAGCAACAATATTTCTTATCCGATTTCTATAAAATGTCTTAAAGTGAAGCTGAGAAATTTGCTGATGTTTTGATATGTGACATATCTAATCTGCCTGGATATAAATCAATAAACAGTTTTGTTTTTGTCCGTTCTGTCAAGAATCAAGACAGAAGTAATTAGATTTCTACTTTATATTGGTCAACAATTTAATGTGACCTGGCTGCTTTAGGAGACGTAGTTTATTAAAATTTCACAAACATCTTCTCCTACACGTGATGACATACTTCATTCTATTTAACAATAGTTATGAATATTACCACATTCTATGAACAAACAAGGCAATTAGTCCAGTTTGTTGTTTACTGAACTGTTTGAGCACCACAGTAAAAGGAAAATAAAGACGAAAAACAATGGTAAAGTAAGTTTACAAATTTTCGAGACTAATTTAGCTCCATACTAATCCACTGGTGTAGTTTTTTGACAGGCTTTACAGAAGCACATTGGTTGTTTTGATGGGAGATGGTGTTGCATTCTGAATACATGCAAAGGGTCAGTAATAACAATAATAATAAAAACATGACTGACACCTGAAGGCCGTTTTCTCACCTGGCCTTCAGGTAGTACAGCAGGTGGTATCCGATCTTCGGCTGCTTCTGGTAAAGCTCGGCCAACATGTCCAGCAGCACCGAGAAGCCGCTGTTGTCTTCCTGCATGGTGACCAGGTTCCTGAAGATCAGGCAGACGGGTTTGGACACGGACTCCTCCAGAGACCTGCAGAGAGCAGCGGAGACGTCAAACGGACCGGCGCCCAGCGGAGGAACGTCGGTTTGGGTCAGGGGGGATGGACTCACTCTTCGGTGATCTCCTCGGGGAGAACCTCCCCTCTGAAGTGATCTTTGAAGAGCTCAGCCAGACAGGAAGCCAGAGCCGACATCTGCTCCGTGTCAAAGTCATCCTGGAAAACAAGAAGGACTCATTCTGGAGCAGAAACGATCAACCGGATCAAAGCATGCAACTTTTATAAAAATTATGTTTTTTACACATTTGTTAAAACTGTCACCATGTTGTGACAATATAACACAGGACAGATAATCTGTGAAAAGATTATCCTCCTCCACCTTCAACCAGAAACCACCAATTACAGCCAGGAGGAGGGTCTTAGCGCTGTCAATCAACCTTGTGAACGCCATGCTAAACGTGATAATAGCAGATAAACAACTTATTGTTACAGGAAAACTGTTTATCTATAGCCATGCTAACTAGCTTTAGCATTCACAACAGGCTATGCTAGCTGCAGCATTTGGAGAGAGTGAGGGGGGAAAGAGAGGTGATGAGCAGCGCTAAGACCCGCCTCCTGTCTCTGACTGGTTGTTTCTAGTTGGCACTGGAAGAAGGAAGGACCTCTATTTTTTCACAGATTATCTGTTTTATGCTGTCATGATATGGTAACAATTTAAACAAATATGTAAAAAAAATATTTTTTTATAAAAGTTAATACTGCAGCTTTAATTACATTATGGCCCATAAGAAAACAAATATCTTTTATAACTCATTGAAATGCACATTAGTTGTTTCTAAGTATTTTAATGATTAAAAAGTAGAAGCAAAGCTAAGCCTGTGCTAACTGTCACATGACCTAAACAGACAGGAAGCTGCAGCGCCCATTATAGTCTCTCTTTTGCTGTGAAAATCCAACTAAAGATTCCAGAAAAAACTAATTTGTTTGATCAAATTAATTAATTTCTATTTTTTTCTGCTTCGTGTCAAAGTGAACTGACCTCCATGATTAGATCCACGACCTCCTGCATGACCTCGCACTGAGTCTCCGTGTCACTGAGAGGACGACAAACATCAGAAATCAGAAAGAGTCGTATTTCCAGACCAAACCTGAAGGGGGCGGCGTTGAGCTCTCACCTGGTCTTCTGAATCTGCTGCACCTTCTCTTTCATGGTGTCGTCTAATTGGTCGAGCCAGGGCGTGATGTCAGCTGGCTCCTCTACCACCGCCTCTTTGATTGGATGGAACCGGAACTCCCTCTTCTTTCCTGCACAGTGATTGGTCAACGGTTAGAGTGATGTCACGTCCCACCAGGAACATCTGCAGCCCTAAAGCAACCCCTTATGGAGTACTAAAGAGGTACATATTATTTTTATTTTACTTATGTATACATTTATTTCACTTTTTTTCTTTCACATTGTAGATTGCAAAACTTTAACACAAATATTACCAATGTTTATGTTTATTTTACATTATTAAAAAAACTATTGCTCTGTTTGTGTTGAAGAGCTTACAATGTAACATTATTTGTTCAAAATAAAGTACATTTTTGGAAGCAAAACAAAAAAATAAAAATAAAACTCCTGGATTAATCTGGGTTTTAACTGGTTTAAAGGAAATGGTTTCAGACTCGATGCTGAACTTAAACTGGTTGTTTAAATCAAACCAGTCTGAGCCTATTATAACAAATGTTTTGTCACACGATTCAAAATCTTCAAACGTAATTGATGAATCTGCCCCCCTCGGCGGAGGGGTATAGAAAATCAGTCCAGGGACCAGAAATGGCCCCTGCCCCCTACTTTGAGAACCTTTGGGTTGTAGTGAATCTTCTCCGTTTCTCTACCTTTGTTGTTGACTTCCTCCTCGTCATCGCTGAAAGCTGCCTCCGTGTGGTCGTAGCAGCCCTCGTCCTTGTCCAGGACGTGGTTGTCCATCTCCATGGAAACCGCCTCCTCCAACTTCACTGCAGGGCGCAGAAACATTTCAGCTGAAGGTGTTTCCTTTGGCTTCCTGTTGAGTTTTACCGTGAAGTGGCTTTCAGTGTGTGCATGCGCTACCTTCGGTGGGAGGAGACGGCGGGCTGCAGAACTCGGGGAACCGTTCCCTGAGCATCGAGCGAAGCTCTCGATCCAGTTTTGGGTTGTCGAACAGAGGAGCAAGGTGACTGAGAGACAAATCAGACCAGTTAGCAGGAGAACATGTAGATAGTTTAAAAAACATAAAACAGTCAGTGAGACGCAGCCCTTACGCCAGCACCCTCTTCTCCATGATGAAGTTGAGTGAATTGAAGACGCCCTGCCGGACCTGAGACTCCAACGGAGGGAAGAAGTGAGGGATGATCTGAGGGGTCAGTGAGGAGGTGTTACTCATTGGAAACAGTTTTGTGTGTCTTTGTGTGTAGCTTAGTATCCTGGTTGCGTGTTACCCGGCACATGAAGTCCAGCAGCGTGGCTGTGATGGCAGGATGAGGCTTCATGGAGTGATGCATCACCAGGATGGCCGGTTCTGGAAACAATTAGATGCGAAATTAGACAACCAAACATCTTTTAAAAGCAGAAGTGGAGCCTCCTGCACAACCAACAAGAATGCAGCAAGTGGTTTCTGGATGGTAAGTCAACAACAAAACACTTGTCTTTTCCAGCAGCCATTGTTCAGCCCGTCATGATACCAAATTTTGCTGGATGATAAATTGTCCCAGAAGTTACTGCAATAAACTATAATATTGTTTTTTTTAGACCATTTTCAAGTAATATAATGCTAATGGTGTAACACATTCACAGAGCTCAATAAGCTTTAAATTCAAATGAACATTTAACACTGAATATCCACAACCAAACAATAAATAAAATGAATTATGAAGTCTCTGTAAACAAATCTGTCCATCAAAAAAAAGTCAGCTGAAAGATCAAAGCACCAAACTGAACACTTTTATCATCCAGTTTTACCAATAACTGGCAGAAAGAGAGAAAAAAGAAAAACAATAAAATTATCAAATGGACATTATTGAGCTCATTTTAATTTTCATGCGATTAATAGACATATGAAAACATGCAAATACAATTTTTTCATAACAGGATTTTGTATGTCTATGAGGAAACTGAAAGCTGGTATTGATCAGGGGATCTCTGATTGGGGGAATATAAAACAGAACCCGAGCTGCGCCGTCTCTTTAAGACATTTATAAAACAGATTTTGAGTTTGGCATAAATTAATGGGTCAAACATAAAACGATTGTTGAAACCTGCTTTAATTATTGATGTGTGAAGATCCAGAACTATTTGCATATTTATGGTTATACTGGTTTCCATAGCAACTGCTCGGCGTTTCATTGTTACCTATGTTCATGATGCTGTCTTTCTCTGGGTTGAAGAACAGCCAGTCGTAAAACAAGGCCAGCTTGGCGTTGGAGGCCGCCACATTCGACTGCAGGACAAGATCACAAGTTAGCTTGTTTAAAAAACACCACTTCCCCCCTGGGGGCCTGGGGTCGCGACCTCTTACCGTGCAGGTGGTGAGCAGCCAGCCAATGATGGCCCAGCGCGGCAGGATGTCGGAGCTCAGCACCTCGTTGGAGGGATGGACGACGCCGCAGATGTAGCGGATCAGGTCGCAGCGCAGCGACTGGCTCTCCGCTGTGGACAGGTACTGCCTCTGGAACCAGTCCTGGTACCGCTTCTGCTGCCCGAAACGCACCTGGGCGCAGGTGATGACACAAATTCAACCACATGACCAAAGCCTTGCAGAAATCATCACATCCCTTCAACTTCTCAATATTCTGAGTAAAAATCTCAGACTTGTGAGAAAAACCAACATAAAATACAGCAACACTGGGAAGGTGAAGGAAATGATACATTGTTTTATAATTACTTTGAAAATTCAAATCTGAAAAGCATGATGTACAAGGAAGAAGATGTAAATTTACCTCTGGGTTCAATAAAGTATTTTTAAATTTGAATTTAGTTTGAAGTGCAGAATAAATTAGGACAAAACTACAACTTTCAAATCAAAATCTACTCATAAAAACGCAACACAAAGTTATAATCTTTTCCAGGCTTTCTGTTTTACTTCTGTTGTCATGGTAACTGTTGACCATGACAACAGAAAAACAGATTTAAAAGTAAGTTTGGTGTAATTTTGTTGTGGAAATTTAACACAATTGTTAGACCTGTTGCAATAATCAATAAACCAATTAATCGCATCGTAAATTAAAACAAACTCAGTAATTTCCATTTGTATGATTTTTTGTTTTTCTCTTTCAAATAAAAACTGGATGTCAAAAGTCTTCAGTTTTTTTTTTGTTTACGGCGACTTAATAATTAATTTTATGTGTTATTTCTGTTGTTTTGTTTATTTAAAATGTCTTCCAGTTCCAGTGTTAAATATTTGTTAGAATTTAAAGCTTATCAATTTTTGAGAACGTGTTCTTTCATTATTCTACCATTATATTACTTGAAAATTGTCTCAAAACAGCAACGTTTTAATAGGCAATAACGTATTATTATAGGTAACATTCATCATAATAACTTCTGGATCAATTTTTCATCCAGAAAAATTTGTTAAAGTGACAGGTCTAGCAATTGTTCAATAAAAAACTGACCTGCATCTGTTTTACATCCAAATTTGAAATGAGCAGTTATTTAGTCACTAAGAGCCGCAGAGCACAGGTTTAATCACTTTCATTCAGTTCACTGAGGTTTGTGTTTGAAGCTCAGAGGCTGTGAGAGGAAGGGGATTATGTTTTTACCCTGGAGGTCATGAACAGCAGCTTGGTCTCCATGTCTGGAGTCAGTCGACAGGCGAGGAATTTCCGAGACGTTCGAGCCGTCAGGAGCTGGAGGATCCCTGCAGGAACGACATCACAGACGTCATTAAACCAACGATAATAACACAAAACGACAGCGTAATGTTACACTAACATATAGAACTGGGCGATACAGCTTAAAAATAAAATCTCTGATGTTTTTTTTTTTTGTCTTATGAGTTTATTATTGTTTTTCTATTACTTTAATTTTGTGACAGCATGACTTTATTTTTGCAAAAAAATATATATTTTGGCTAAACTCTTATATTTTGTTGTAAAGTTTGAATTCAATTCAAACTCCAAATAAACAGAAGCTGTACAATAAGCTTTTAAACAAGATGGCCGCCCTCTGTGTGCTGACATCACTCTGAACTGTGGAAACCAAAGCATTGGTGAGAAAAAAATCCAGATCTATCCAAAAATTAAATCTTCAAAAACAAAACAAAAAAAAAAACATAATTATTTGATTTTAAAAAATCCACCCTTCAGCCCGAGTGGCCGTATTCCAGGTAGTGAAGCTGAGCTCACCTGTAAACTGAGGACTGAGAACCTGAGGGTTGTGCAACAAGTCCCGCCACAGCAGCTCCATTTCCGGAATCCGAGCAACATTCTGCAGCAGACGAACCAGATCTCTGCCGATGATGAGGCACTCCATGAACTACAAACACACAGAGAGAGAGAGAGAGAGAGAGATAGTTATTGACGTGAGAACGAGAACTGCAGCAGGAGATCTTCCTTTCCCACCTTTTCCCGCAGCATGCTGATGCAGAAGTCCACTTCTTTCTGGCGCAGAGGCAGCAGATTCGGCAAGCCGTGATCCACAATCAGACGGAGGTAGGTGTACACCGACATCGCTATTAACATCCCGCTCTTCAACAACCACTCTCTTCAGAGAACAAAAACATTTAGAGACTTAATTGTGAAAATTCACCAAACTTTAAACATGATCTATTACGATTCCTTGTACAGGTTAGGACAGATCTACAGGCTTTACAAAACATCTTCATCATATTTTTTGCACCAAATTATTCTTAGGTAAGATTTTAATCTGGTCAGTTCTGCCTATTTTGAGCTCCTATAAGTTGTTTTGGGGTCTCTGTTACTTTAAATCCAAATAAAATGCTGCGACTCAATGTTTCCACTCGCACACTGTAAAAATGGCTGCAAACACATGCACAATTGTACAACCGTACATCTTTGAAAAGCAGAAGTGGAGCCTCCTGCACAACCAACAAGAATGCAGCAAGTCATGGCAAGTCAACAGCTAAACACTTGTCTCTTCCAGCAGCCATTGTAAAGCGCATACAGCTTGCAAAATGTGCTGGAGCTCCGCTTGGGCTGCTAGGTAACAGTGCAGAGCATTTCAAATGTGACTCAACATTTGAAAGATTTTTGAAATGGCTCGTTTCGCATTGCCAAAAAACAGCTGGGTGTTTTCTTTAAGGTTGTTTTTAGAAGAAGTTGACCCCAAACAGAAGTACAAAAACACGTGAAATGTGAGTTTTTCATAATAGGTCCCCATTATAGGACGGATGTGAGTGAGGCTTACTTTTGATCGAGCAAGATGTCCAGGACGCTCTCCGCCAACCAGAGGTTCTTAGCGGAAATGTCTCCGCCTGCAAAAGCAAACAGCAACATCAGGACAAACAGAGCGCTTGGTTTCGGAAATAAAAGACGAAGTCTGCGTGAATCTAACCTGCAATCTGTTTCAGAAGCGTCATGATGACGCCGTCGGCTCCAATTACTCCACTCTTCACCAGTTCCCTGACCAGCCACACCAGCTGCACACAAACCAACCATTAACACTCTGAACACTCAGAGCTAGAGATCTAGAAAAACTCATCCATGTGTTTATCTTTAGTAGCAGTGATTACTCCAACAGCATCTTTACAGGGCTGCCTAAAATAATCCTCCAGCTGCAGCTGATCCAGAACGCTGCTGCTGGTGTTCTGACTAAAACCAGGAAGTTGGAGCATATCACCCGGTTCCACAGTCCCTACACTGGCTCCATGTAGCTCAGAGAATAGACTTTAAAACACTTTTAGTTTATAAATCACTGAATGGCTCAGCACCACAATATATTAAAGTTCAGCTGTTGTCACAGCAACCTCCCAAACCTCTCAGGTCTTCTGATTCTGGTTCTGCTCTGAAGAACCAAAACCAGAACCAAATATGGAGAAGCGACATTCAGCTTCTATGCACCACAAATCAGGAACACGTATCCAGAAAACAGTAAAACAGCCGAAACACTGACTTCCTTTAAATCTAAAAACCCTCATGTTAAGAGTTACTTTGAATCATAACAAATTAAACATTAATAAACAATTTGATGTGTAATGACGGCAAAATATAATGTTTACTGGTTTTTAAAAATCTATGATGTAAAGCACTTCGAAATGCCTGGTTGCTATACAAATAAACTCGACTAATTGGTTGATTTGTCTTATTTCATTCACATCGACGATGGGTCGTACCTGCGTTCTGGGATTGTCCTGCAGTTTGAGGAACTTCTCCATCAGGATCTGGTTGATTTTTACCAGCACTATGTTCATCCCGTCTCTGTTGACCAGCGTCAGATCTCTGTAGCACTGTTCCAACACACCAGATCAGACCGTCGTTATGATTCAGTTGCAGTGATGCTGAATGGAGCGGATATGGAGAGGCGACTCACCCTCTGGGCCTGGTTCGGCTCTGTGAGGACCAGGGTGAACAGACCCAGACAGACCTCCTCATGCTGCTGCTGGCCTTTACACACCTGCACAAAGCATACACAGAAGTTTGTTCCATGATTTAATACAAAAACAATTTTGAAAAAAAAAATCCAGCCTTTTATTTGATGACCCACGATAAGAAATCTTTTACAGATGTTCTATTGTACTTCATTAACTTTGTTGTAATAATGAGCATTTCTTACGTTGGCAGTGAGTGCATCGTTGGCTTCCCGTTCTGACAGCCCATTGGTCAGTGCCTGGACGATCACAACACACCGTTCCAATCTCTGGAACACATAAAATAAACATGAACACTGTCAAACGCACCAATACTTACATTAATCCCTCATTAAACCTCTGCAAGAATGATTTAAACTAAGTTTTCTGTTTCAGAATGTAATAAAGTATTGTACCATTCTGTTCTGAGCAGCATCAGAGAAAAACAAGCAATCTAAATAAACTGGTAATAAATGACAGCTCCAGTTTCAAGATACTACATTTAAAAATAGCAACACATCTGCTGCTGCCCCCTCCAGGTCAGCTGGCTGAAAGACAAGCAGACTGTTTCTAAGTATTTCTAGTGGCAAAATGTGGAAACCAAAGTAGCCATACACATTGCTTAATTTAATATAATTAAGTTTTCACGTGAAACATTTAATAAACAATCTTTGATTGGTCTTTAAGTAGGTGCAATAAAAACAGTCCTAATATCACTATAATTCAACTTGTTCCAATGCAAACACTATCATTAAACTCTAATAATAATACAGTTACTTTTTATGTGGAATTTGTGCCTTTACTTAGGATAAGAAGAATCTGCTTAGGTGTAAACTAGTTAACCCTTTGGTATTTTAATGATTTTTCTCTTTGCAATAATTTTAGAAATTGTTTAAACTGCAATAGCAAAAATAAATAAATAAATAAATAAATTTTTGGGTGCCAGTTGAAATATATGCCTACTTTCTTCTTTTTTCTCTTTATCCTTTGTAAACTTTAGCATTGTGTTGGTATGAGACTCTGGCCACCTGGCTAAATATTGCATTGGAAAGTACACCGCAAGTTCATAATGCTTGGAACATATTGACCAACAAGTATTGCACTCCAAGCTGTCTTTTGCAATACAAATATTGCAATATTCTACATACTAAGCATTTAAAACTAGCCGCAATGCATAAATATAGGCATCACAATCAAAACAATAAATGAATGTTAAAGATGTAACAATAATAATTTAACATTTACTTAGCCGCAGCATGAATGTTTGTTTCTTTTCTGGTTTAAATAACACCAGCTAAGTCATATTACAGATTTTGTTTAAAATCTTTTCGTTAATACCATAATATTATGGTATTTTTAGTCAAGGTAAAAATGGAGGCCTTACGAATAGTGCAGTCAGTGCATCTTCAGCCTCTCGTCTTCAGGTTAAAGACGAAAAGTGAAAGTAAACGCACTTTTATTTGGTTGCTTTTGTGATCCAACCGCGGGTGATTCCACAAGTAGTTATAATTTAATAAAAACATAAGCAGGGTCTCCACAGTTCTGACATGTGAAACAGGGCGCATGCGCAACTGTCACATAGGGTCTCATCCATATGTTTACGTAGCATTAGCATGCTAGGCTATATTTCATGAACTTGGAGATTGTAACTAAAAACAGCAGCGTTTCTAAGAGCCCAAACACTGAAAACAAACACTACAACTTTATCTCATTCAGCTCCATGTCTTCAACAAGGTGTTCACACACCTCACAGGTCTTTTCCTCTTAACTACCGCTGCTAACCTTCTGCTAGCTATGCTAACTAGCCTGTTAGCAGCAGCACTTGATAAAATGGTTCCATGTCTTTGTACCTTTGGCTTTTTTTGCACAAATTTAATTTAATTGGGTCTACTATATGCCCGTCCTGCCTCGGTTCATCCAAAATAAAATTAGGTATCCAAGCTAACCAGTCCTGGTCTCCCTACCTCCTCTAACTCGTCTTTAGCATCCAGCTGGGTGGACACCAGGAGCCGGCCCTGTGGCTTCGCCTTTGCCGGTGCAGGCTCCATCTGCTCCCGCCGCGCCTCGCCGGGGCCCCGCGGAGCTGTGCTGGGTTGGGACTACCGTTTCAGGGATGTTGTGGGTGCCTGTACCGATGTAATGGAGAGTCACGGGGGCTGTGGCCCGGGTCAGAGCCTCGCTGTGAATCACTCCGGTCAGTTGATATGTGTTTTTAAAACTTATTTGGAGGCAGCTTGGATACCAGTCTGACTCCGTAACACCGTCCGACCACAGTAACATAACGGACATCCGCACAGACTGAGCTGGGGTACGGTACGTGAACAACGGAGCCCAACGACCAATCAGGTTGCACGTTGGTCTGAGCGACGTCAGTAACAACCAATAGCAAGCGAAAGAATCAGGGGCCAATCCCTGAATAACTATACAGGCATCCACCTGCATGGAAACAACTTTATCTTGTTTACAGGTAACGTAGAAATGCAAAAATTGTGAGAACACAAGATTTCCCTGGTAAACATGCATGGAAAGGCTTAAAATGATTGCATATTTTATTGTAATAGCATAATCTCACACTGGAAAATTAAAACAACTACCCCCAAAAAATGTGCTTAAATAAGAGTAGCACTACAATTAAACCAATTTTCACTCAAGTAAAGTAAAACGTAGACCACCAAGAAATTACTCAACTAAGAGTAAACTGTACTTGGCAAAAAAGTAACTTAGGTTCTGAGGAATTGATAAAGAAAAAAAAAACAAAACATCTGATTTAATATTTTACAATATCAGGAAGAAAAGAAAAATTACGTTCCAAGTTTTGTATTTTAAAGACTAAAATTAATGCCAAGAAATACTTGCACAAGGTAATTCCTAAGACAGGACTTTTTACCCAGACTAAATAATTTTATTCTTACCTGCAAGTGGAAAATCATCAAAAATAGTAGAAACAGAAGAGAACAAGAGTTATGATTAATATAGTTGCAATTCTATCCATGTTTTAATGTTGCAGGGCTCAGTCTTTGTGCAAATTGTCCAACGTTTAAACTGGTATTGTTGTACATCTTTTATCTGGTCATTTTGTGCAAGATTCAGCAACTAACATGACAAAAAGGCTCAGAACAGGAATGTTTTTCCCTCTGATTGGCTGCTGTACTGATTTTAAATTGAATATCCATGGCATTTTTTGCAGACCCCTAAAAAATAGTTTCTATTCACATGGCTTTTTGATTTTCTGGGAAATATTTTTTTGATGATAAATACAGAAAACCATAAAAATCAAAACATCAATAATAGTGATAGTAATGTTAATAATAAATAGTATTCAGTGCAAAGTAGCCTACAATTTTTTTGATGGGGGGCGGTGAGGGACCTGGATAACGGACAGGGGGGCTCTGACCCAAAACTGAACTAGACTATCCCTAATATGCTGAAACATTAGCTTCACCTTGTAATCATCATTTAGCAGCGTCACAGCCTGCCCTGCAGGGAGAAACTACTTTTTAATATTCTTTTGAATAAAAGACAAATTTCAGAAATTTTGTTAAAATATGAAAAATATTCTCTATTATTATAAATATATAAAAATGAAACAGGATACATGCAAACTGCACACAAAAAACTACCAGGAGACATTTAAACAAAAGTAACAATACCCATTTTATTATGTATTTACACAAGTGTTTATGTTTTATCTTACAAGTGAAACATTCGTCTTGTCTGTTTACTCTTTACTCCTCCAGTTTATCCCTGGAGGAACCAGCTTGGATCAGTCAATCTGAAAATGCTGTCCAGCTGTTTGACTCTCAGTTCTTCTCATTTTCTCCCAGCAGCCAGTACGTCCTCATGCGACCTTTGCCCTTCACTTCGATCTCCCCTCTGAGCTGAAGCTGGAAGGAGCCGAACTCCTGCAGGACCTGACGAGTCGCCTCCGACACGTGAATCTTCAGGGCTGAGAGGGAAACATGTCTGACATTAATGAACTGAATTGAATCTATTGTTTGTCACTGCGTTATCATAAATGCAAAATGTTTATATTTTTTGTACAGTTTTGGCTTAATTACAGCTTTGAGTGTATTGTTCTTTCAGAAAATGTCCTTTAATTGAGTCTGTATACTCCAGTTAACAACAAATTGATTGCTTAATTAGTTAATTATTTCAATTAATCATGATTAATCTGATTAATCATTTCTAGTATTACTACTTTTTACATAAAAAAGTAGTACGCTTTTAGTATTACTATTTTTTACATAAAAAAGTAGTAAGCTTACATATTTAGAGAAGAAATATGGCTAATAATAGCTTCTATAATAGATATTGATAAAAATACATAAAACATGAGCCAGTTAAACTCATGTATAAGTGAGGATTTTATTATTCTGTGTGAGTTGAATTGTCCAACAGAAAAAAAGCAACCTTTGTAAACACATTTAATTTGCATTTGCCTCGTTATATTTAATGAATAGTGCTTGAACCTTGCATGGTGGTTCTGTAAAGTTCTAACTTCTGGGTTCTGTGGGTGTAAATGCTGCAGTTTTGCTGCTGATGCGTGAGCGGTTTCCTGCGGGTCTCACCCTCTCCTGTCGACTCCATGCGTGACGCCGTGTTGACCGTGTCTCCAAACAAACAGTACCTGGGCATTTTTAACCCGACCACACCTGCGCAAACAGTGCCTAGACGAAAACACACCAACAACTCAGAACATTTGAGCGTTTTTGTAGTTTGTGGTTGTTTAGTTTGCGGCCGTACCGCTGTGGATGCCGATGCGAAGCCGCAGCTGCTGATCGGGTCGGTGTCGAATTTTGAAGCTCTTGACTGCGTCCAGCAGAGCCAGAGACATCCGGGCAACTTCCCGACCGTGTCGCTTACCGTTCCTGACCGGCAGACCCGACACCACCATGTAGGCGTCCCCAATCGTCTCTACCTGAAGAGACCGCAGTAAATGAATCGTTGAACATTTAGACCGACTGGCAGCTATGCGGGCATGTTAGGGCAAAAGTAGAAAAATGAAGGAGTAAATTTAAGCCAAGAAACTCCAAAATGTTTAGATTTAAAAACATTACTTTTGGAAACTTCTGAATTTGAAAAGTCAAAAAATTTGCTTCAAAAAAATTCTGAAATTTTGAGATTAATTTTTAAAAATTCTACAAAAAATGCCAGAAATTCCTGAGTTTGAAAAGTAAAAAGAAGATGTGATTAAAAATCTCTGAAATTTTCTAGAAAGAAACTAGAAAGTTTTGGGTCTCAAAAGTTGAGCATTATCGAGTTTGCTGGAGAAAATTCTAGACTTTCAAGTAAATTTCAAGAAAATTTCTACAATTTTTTGGTGGAAATTTACTTTTTTTTCAATCTAAAATAGTCCTGATTCGCCTCATAACCAGGATTTTAAATCAAAACATTAGTTTCACCTTGTAAACATCAAAGTTGTCTATGATGGCATCAAAACACGTGTAGAGATCATTTAGCAGGGTCACAACCTGCAGGGAGGAACAAATTAAATCATTTTTAATACAAATGCAAAACAGAGGAGCCAGAGAAAGTTTTCTGTTTCAATAAAAGACACATTTCAGACATTTCATGTTGACTTTTGAACAAAAAAAGTTAAAATATGAAAAATGTTCTGTATTATCATGAATACAGAAAAAAATACACCAAAACAGGAAAATTGTAATGTGATCAAATGTCCAAATTTCTTAAAGAAACATAAATAAAATCTGCGGTTCATACATTTATTTTTTATTTTTCCCCCATTGTGTCCTTTGCATTTCTTGTTTATGTGTCTTATTAGGTATATACTGCTACCATGTTTGAATAAACACATGAATAAAATAAATATTTATGATGGTGAAACACAGCAATTCATCTGAAGGGGAAGGAAATGTTTTATATTAGATATACTTTTGTTTTTTAATAGTTTTGTATTAGGAATGAGTATTATCGTTTATCATTTATTGTGGTAAATTTGTTATCACAATAAGAACTTTTGACAATAAATCTGAAAACAGCTAATTGAAAGGTTGACTCTTCATTGATTAGTTGGCTTAATTAATTGGCTATTTGTTTGTACTTATTTAGGGGTATCAGAGTAAAAAAGGCTGACTATTTATGCATTACTTTATGTTTACCTATGCCATAAAATCCCCCCATTTTGTGTAAAAGTTGATTTGTTGCGATTTCCTTCACCAGAAACAGGAAATCTGAGATGTAGTTACTCTCTTTCTCCACTAGATGGCAGTCTAGTTTTAATCTTCCGGTGTTCTGCTTCAATTCCCTCCAGTTAGGCGCTGGTTTCATTTTTCCACCGACCTGCAGCGGTGTGCTCTCTGCAGACAGAGCGGTGAAGCCGACGATGTCGCTGAAATAGATGGTGACCGAGTCGAAAGCTTCGGCCTGAACCGTCTCGCCTCGTTTCAGCTGGTCGGCGACCGAGCTGGAACCCAAAAATAAAAGCATTTCAGGCACATGCTGCTGCAGAAAACACTTGATGCACACAGTTTATCTGTGGAGGACATTTACTGTGGCAGTATCTGGTAGAGCAGAGCCTCGGCTTTGCGTTTCTCCTCGTTATAAGCTTGAGTTCGCTCCTCCACCAGCTCCTCCAGGTTGTTGGCGTATTGCTCCATGCGAGACAGAAGGTTGTCCAGGATGTTGGAACCGTAACCTCTAAAAATACAAACAACCAGGAAGAAAACGAATGAAAAAAAAATCTTATTTTATATTAAAATGTTTTTCCCTTGCTTGTTTTTGATAATTTCATGTTAAAAGACACTCAAAGATCATAAACAAACCCTTTAAGATATTAAGAGTAGACTCATTGTGTCACAAATAAATCAAATTACAACTGGCGGATTGTTTGTAATAATCAAAAAATCAGTTGATAATGTGGAAATCTTTAATTTTAAGAAAGGACCATGATTTGCTTTCGTACAAAAAACAACAGTTGTTTTATTTTTATCTCGTTTACTGTGGCATCTTTGGTCACATTAACTTGAACTGAACTGAAATGTTCTGGCTGCGCCTTAAATTTTAATATTTGCCGGATCTCATTGCTTTTTCATACTCAAAAACTCAAAAGAACATAGTGTCTTCTGTCAAACGTTTTCCTTCCACTAAACTTTTCATTAATATACCTGGAGGCACTACTCTGAATTAGCAGTGACCTTTTAATGGAGGACCTCGATGACAGCCGAACATCAACATAATTCTGTATAAAAAGTCTTTTTGTGATTCTAATTTACTAAAAATTATACGTTTTTGGTTTTATTTTAACTAGCTGTAAGCCACAACAAAATAACAATAATTAAATATAATTATTATTGATTATTAATATATTCTGATGTGTATTTACTATAAAGTCCAGCTTTCCTGTAACAGTAAGTTGTTTCTACACCATTAGCACATCGAGCAGCAAATACATGAGGATGATTGACAGCACTAAGGCCCTCCTCTTGGCTCTGATTGGTTGTTTTTGACCAGGAATGGTGCATTTGTTCTTATAGTTTTTCCTCCTTATTTATTTATGTTAATGACATTTTTTTCTAAATTTAACTTTTTGTTATTTAATTAACTATAAAATTTTTTTTTTTCCATAATAGGTTTATTTTGTTAGTTTCAAACAGTAAAATAAATGAACCCATTCTGTGATTTCCCCACCTGTGCTGCTTCCTCAGGAGGATCTTGATGGTGTTAAAGTCGGGCCTCTCGTTGGGCTCCTCGCTCCAGCAGCGCTGCATGAGGACCCCCAGCTCCTCGCTGTGGCTGTGGAAGCAGAGCGAGGGGCGGAGCGGAGGGACGCCGCCGCGAATCACCGCCTGGATGATCTCTGTTACGCGCAGAGGCATCGAGTCAGAACCGCCGGGTTAGAGCAAAACAACAACAATTACATCTACCTGTTGCCTCTCTACCTGTGGACCAAAACAGCCTCGTACTGATAAATATTTAAGGCTTTAGTTGCCGTGGAAACCCACCGGGATGTTCTGGACCCTGAAACTCAATAGGAATCGGTTCCTATTGAACGTCACTCTGACAACTTGTTTGCTTAAATGCATCACCTGAAGGAAGTGGCGTCAAAAACGTTTTGACACATTATCTAAACTAAATATTGATGAAAAAGTTTTAGTTTCACTGGCAGATTGTTTCACTTAAAACAAGACATTTCCACATGTTAAATGTCATATCATCTAGTAATATTTCATCTATATTCAAGTTATTGACTTAAAACAAGCTCCTATATCTTAAAAGTTACTTTACTCTTAAAGTGTACTAATATATTTGCACTATAAACTAGACCAAAAATACTTAATATTTTGTTATTTTGCAGTGCAGTCAAAAATGTCCAGAGGCTAAAAATAATATTGCAACATTTTTTACCTTCTTAACATTACACAGAACATGCAATGTATTAATTAAACAAATAAAACAGTTAAATTTCTGTATTAAAGTGATATTTAAATCACTTTAAGTTCAGTTACATGTTTGACATTTTCTGTATGTAGCTCACTACACTGTAAAAACTCAAAACCTTACCAAGTATTTTTGGTCTAGTCTCTAATGCAAATATCTTCGTACACTTGAATTAATCAAAACTAACATACAAATAACTTTTCAGCACAATATAAGAGCTTATTTTAAATAATTAATTCATTAACATTTGAAAGTCATAAATGAAATAATATCCTGGTGGAACAAGATGTTTTAATTTATATGGCAAAAATGTCTTGATTTACGGAGAGGTTATTAAAACCAGCACTTTTTTAATCATTATTAAGGAATTACTGACTTAACAGAAGCTCCTACATGTTGCTGAAAAGTTACTTTTGTCTTACTAGTTTGTCATTTCCAGTTCCACTAAAAATGAAAAACACTTGATAAGATTTTATGTTTTCACAGCGCGTTAAATCTGACTAAATTTAAGCTACAATTTCAAATCTTACCATTTTTATTTTGGTGTCAGACCTGCAAAAAATACCTGATGCTTTCAGATTTAAAGTTAGAGGGACTTTGAGATCGTATTTCTCATTTTGTAGTCTCTTGTAGTAGAGACTGTTTAAGGTGATGAATTAAAATAATTCCTTAATACTGATTATAAAAAAGTACTAATTCCACTGGCAGATTATTTTCTCTTATAACAAGACAATTTCCCCATGTTATAAGTGAAATAATCTGCGAGGTGAACCAGTAATTTTATAAATATTCAATACTTATTGAATATTTCTTGAATATTCAATAATATAACAGTAACCAGCTCCTGTATCTGTATCTTTGCCGTGTTTGGTCCATGTTTTTAGCAGTTATCATAATTAATGTTGGGTATTGCTGAAGCGGACCAGGCAGCGACATGTTTACTCCAGAAGTGGAGATAACGCCTGACGCCATGCGGCCAACGAGGCGAAGGGTTAACGACATGCCGACGGCGAAGGCCCGTCCAGCTGCCAGGCAGGAATGTAAACAACCCGGCGCTTTCATCGCGTTTGTGTTTCGGCTCAGAGATTAGAGGCCGGGTTCGGCGCTGACCTTTGGGAGAGAGGGAGTGCGAGTCGAGGTAGAAAACTCCCTTCAGCAGCGCGACCTCCTGCAGGATCACGCCGAAGCTGTAGACGTCGCCCCGCTGGGTGCCGCAGGGCGGGCTCTCCTTCCTCAGCAGCTCCGGAGCAGTCCACAGCTTTCCTGTTATTAAACAGCTCATTCATAAAAAAACCCTGATAATTTAACTGGAAAAAAGATGTTTTTTAGAGCGCTTAGAAAAAGTATTTATGAACAGAAAGGTCCATATTTTATTTGTATCCAACACAAACATCTTACACAAAATGCTGACAATCTGTTCTTGTTGCATATATTTATCTGACACGGTTTTCTTTTAACAACATTATAGTTTCAGTTTGTCAAAATTGTTTATTTGTTCTTCAAATTCGTCTTGTTGAGTCAAAACGTAACTTTTCCTGCTGCACTGCTCTCAGCAGTTGGCGGTTACCATAGCAACCGGTAACTGACAGGTCCACCCCCCCCGCCATTTTCTGTTGCCATCGGTTACTTTCAAATATTAAATTTTAACATTTTCTTTAGACAAATTTAATGATATTATACTATGTGTGATTTTGCCACGTTTTGTATAAGTTTTCAACTGTTATCGCAATTAATGTCGTACATTTGAGATATGTTTAATTTTATAACTGTCAGCTGTTCTTTGGTAGCCATTTCTATGTAGTAGGGACCGTTTTAAGGTGATTTACTGTATTTTGAATTAAGTAATTCCATAATTATTTTATTGACATGAAGTACTTGTTCCACTGGCAGATTATTTCACTTATAACAAGACATTTTCTCCATGTTATAAGTGAAATAATCTGACAATATTTATAAATATTAAAGAATTACTTACTGAAAACAAGCTCCTGTACCTTGTTGAAAAGTTAGTTTCGTCTTATTTCAAGTAATATATTTGCACTAGAAACTAGACCAAAGATAACTGGTGAGATTTTGTTTTTGTAGCATACAGACTTTATTTGTAATCTGGCTAAAATTGTTGCCAACAAACTTTTTTTACAAGAAAAATATGAAGCTTTTGTCTTTTTATATTTCAAGCGTTTATAATAAGCAGAGACTTTTCTGAAAAGTCGATTTCGCTGCACCCAAATCAGCTTGTATATGAATTATTAACCTTGGCTAAACATTCGAAAGCGTCTTGAAAGAAAGTGACCCAACTCCTGTTCTTTTACTGGGAATAAAAACAATTTGAAAAACTCTTCTTTTAATACAGCAAATATTCAAAGTCCTTTTTAAGTTTTGGATTTATTTCAACAAAAAAAAATGTGACTGCTTTATTTTAGTTTTACTTTTATTTTTCAAAAGTGAAAACTTTTGAGTCAACTTCTTTTGATCAATAACAGTAAAAAAGTTCGAGGTGCGTAAATACTTTTTCGTTGCCGCGCGCTTTGCTGCGAACTGGTTAGTGTGTGTTTTGCTCTTACGTGCGTAGAAGGCGTGTGTGTCTTCGGGGCAGCTGCTGGTCCGCAGACTCTGCAGCCCGTAGTCTGTGATCTTCAGCACAAACCGACTGTCCACCACACAGTTGGAGGACTTCAGGTTGCCGTGGGAGATGATGACGCTGTTGTGGAGGAAGGCCATTCCCTGCGCAGAAATAATCATTGGAAATGATTGGCAGTTGGGTGACTGTAAATATACGGTGGAAATGGAAACTAACTGGAGCGTGCGAAGGCTGTCAAATGCTAAATATGAACATTACTGGATTGGTGAAGTAAATTAATTGTTGCTGTCAGAAAAACCAGAGTGGCTACAAAAGGGAGTTGATCAAGAGGCTTTCACATTTCTCTAGTTTACTGAAAAATATTTTAAAATATAATAGTAATACATATATATCTTAAGTATAAGTATAGCTCAAAAATATTGAGAAAAATTTTAATATTTGCTCTCGGTTCAGAAAGTTAAATTCAAACATTATGTAGAAATAGGGCTGCAAATAAAGGTCATTTAGTAACCAGTTATTTTATCAATTATTCTGATAATTTATTGAGTAAAAAACTGGCATGTTCTGGAGATTTTTAGTTTTGGGTGGAATATTTTTACAAAGAATGTTTTTTATTATCTTAAATGAAAAAAATATACATTTTTGTACAGTTTTGGATCAATTTCTGCTCTGAACATGATGTTCTTTCACAAATTTTGATTCCGTATACTCCAGCCAACCATTAATCAATTACTAAATTAGTTGAGTTTCATTTCGCGAATTGATTCGTCACTAATAATCCGATTGATCATCTCACCTCTATCATCACATAGAGGAAAGTATTTCAAGCCTTCATATCTGATATTTTTGATGGTTATAAAACCCAAAATTTAATGTCTTCAATTGTAGAATATTGCAACAAAAGTTGGGGAATATTTACAGAAAGTTAAGTGGAAGGAAAAAGTGAAGCAGCAAGTTGTTTGATATGTACTTGTATGCTCTAAAAACAAAATAAATAAGGATATTAGGCTGTTATATCTGTGACTTTTTTCATCGCTCAACAGTTTGTCAGCTTGGGTTGGTAGAGCAGAACCAGTGAGTTTAGTTGAGCGGGTCGTTACCTTGACGATATCGGTGATGAGTGAGTATCTGAACATCCAGTCCAGAGTGATGCCGTCACTCTCCATCAGGTCCTGGAAGACAAACGCATGCAGCTTCATCCCGACCCTCTGTTTGCTGTTTTATCATCATCATCGTCATCATCTGTGTGGGCTTGTGAAGCAGCCAGCGGGTAAAACCCCGCAAGCGACGCAGACAAGTTAAACAAGCGCGCATATGCTTGTTTAAGCATCTGCCAGAGTCATATCTGGAGTATGGAATGCTATTCCTGCCTCACTGCAGTCAGAGAGCGAGCAGAAAAAAGTCTTAAAGTCCAAAAAACTAAAACATCCTGCAGCTTATCTGTGCAAATGCTGTGAAGTAGGTCTAACACTTTATTTTGACCATTAATTGATTAATCAGATAAAAAATTGGAGACAATGTGCATATTATTCAATTAACCACTTAAGACTTTTAAATACAATATGAACAATCCATTAAAAATTAAATAACCAAATAATTAAATTCATTTTTGAAGAAAGTATATAAATTTTAACAACATTCCTTTAGTGAATGTTTGATTATTTGTAGCAAAAGATGTATCAGCAGAAAATCATACTTCTAACATCAACTTGAATCGCTCAGTTTTTTTTTACTTGACTTACTTACAGCTCTGCCAGCTTGTTGTTCTTCCAGAAAATGGGCTTTATTCTGAGCCTGTATTCTCCAGTTAACGATTAATCAATTGCTAAATTAGCTGACAATTATTTCAATTAATCATTTAATTCTGACTGGTATCACTATTTTTGACATACATTATGTTTTGTTTTAAACTTAGAGAAGAATTATGGTTAAAATTAGCTGCTATAACAGAAAGGATAAAACGTGAGTCAATTAAACTAATTTAGACGTGTGGATGTTAGTATTCAGAAAAAAAACAAGTTTTGTAAATGCATTTAATTTGCATTTGCCTATTTCCATTTATGCAAAGTTCTAACTTCTCGATGGTGCAGGTGTTGTGTTTTTTTTAACATAATTTGAACTAGGTGAAGCTAAAACGACTTGATCAATTTTGTTTATAACATTTTTTATACATTTCTATTAAATGCAAAATGTATAAGTATGATATTTTGTACAGTTTTGGTTTTATTACTGCTCTGAGCTTTCTTTTGAGTCCAGTTAGCAATTAATCGATTACTAAATTACTTGCTGATTATTTAAACAATCAATTAATCACGATTAATCGTTTCAGCCCTCGTTCAAAATAAAAGGTTTCAGTTTGAACACAACAAAGTCCTGCTTTCAAGTGAAATAAACTTCCTCCTGACTTCATCCTGAACCTTCAAACTGCAGATATTTCTTCACCTCAGCAGCTTTTTTGCAGCGAGGAGACGTTTTTCTCGCAGTGAAACCGTTTTGAGGTCGTTTCAGTGAGGACATCTGCAGAAGGACGGCGAACCTCTTCGCAGATGTTCCTCCACGATGCTAAAAAACCCCCCATCTCTGTCCTCTCAGGGCAGAAAATAACTCACTCCGCTCTTAAATTCAGCGGTCATCTGGCAACAACCCAAACCCCACGCAGCCCACAGCAGCTGTTGCTAGGTTACCCTGCTGGCAGGTTGCTAGGTTACAGTGTTGGGAGATAACTGTAGCTGTACAGAGGACGTCTGCAGAGCTGAAGGTTTGAGAGGCTGATGTGGACGGCGGGTCACGGAGGATGATGGGTAAAAATAATGCAGTGATTCAGACAGAGACAATTCTGTAATGTTTTAAAGCTCTGAGCAGAAGAAAAGTTTAAAACGTTCTTTTGTTTTGCTTTTTGGATAATTTCTGAGCCCAGATCAGGTCTTATAACTCCACCCCTTAAAGCTGCTACCAAGACGTTTCTGTAAAATCAATCGATTTTTCTGCACAATAAGAAACTCAATATGAAATGTTATTTAAATCAAATTTTTAAGTACAAAACCGATCTGCCAATCATCGTAGATCTGAAAGAGAAAGATGTACAATGCTCTAATTTGAATTTTTTTCTATTTTCTTGGTTTAGAAGGTTTTTTCTGCAACATTAATAATATCTGGATTACACTCGATGTGTTTTGCCATTTTTATTGATTGGGTGCCTTTGAGTAAAAGTTTCTGTATGGAATATAATGAAGTTAAAATAAAGCAAAAAATATGATTAAAAACAGACAAATAAATTATTTTAGCTAAAGTTTTCAATTAAAATAAACATTTACCTGTGGAAAATCTCATCCTTAAAGATCAAAAGCAAATCTACCTGCATCAACTTCCTGTTGAGGGCCGAACAGAATCATTCCACGGCCCACATGAGGCCCATGAGCCTCATGGACACCCCTGATCTTTTCTGAGTTTTTCTTGTGTTTTTTCTGCCTGTTTTTTTGTTCAATTTGACTGAAACTAGTAAATAAGGGTTGGAGTTGTTTAATCCGCTCTGAATATGTGACTCATTTTTAGCCAACCAAAGAAAAACACGTTGCTGCCGTCAGTTCAAACAGCTCAAAAAGTAAAAACTAACAAGCTGAGAATGAAAAACATTTAAATCTGGATGAACAGTTGATCCAAATCCTTGTAAATGTTGATGTATTTGCTTTGGGACAGCAAATATAAGATTTAAAAAAATCATATTTTCAATGTTTTTCTTTGAGCTAAATGTAAAAAGTGTTTGAGTCCAGCGGGTCTCACCTGCAGGCTGCCTCTGGGGCAGTACTCTGTGATGATGCACATGTTCGGCGGGTCGAGGCAGGCGCCAATAAAACGAGTCAGATGTTCGTTATGAACGTCTCGCATCTGCAGAAAACAAGACGCCGAAATCACATCAAAACCGTCTGGAACCAGGACGGTTTAAAAATAGAGCAGACTCTTACGTGCTTGAGCTCGAACAGAACCGTCCTCGTCAGCTCGATCCGCTTCTTGTTGATGTATTTGATGGCAGTCAGATTTCCCTGAGAGGAAGAAAATCCTCGTCTTCATCCCCTTTACAGCAGATTTACAGATTAACGTGCTGTGACTCTCACGCACCTTATAATATCCAGTTTTAGTGTAGATCTGAAAGTTTCCCTCCATGGTCATCAGAGAACCTAAGTTTGATCCTTTCTGGAGAAAAAAAACATTTAATCTGAAATTACTGCATGACAAGTTAAGGTAAATATGGAACAAAACCAGCTTTATGTAAAGGAAGGTTTCAACAATAATGTGCAAAAGAAAAAAAATGTTCAAAATGAAGATAATTAAAATATTACCAAATAAATAAACATAATAATAACAACAAATACTGCTACTACTAGTAGTAGTAATAATGAGAATAATAAAGTAAAGAGATGAAAAATATAATAATTTTATTTTAATGTTTATGTAAAAATATTTTTAAATAAAAAAATTTCTCAAAATTTAAAATAAGTCAATTTAATTTTTATTTTACAATCGTCTGCACAGAAAAACAAACTTATAATGTAAAGACTGAAGATGCAACATTACAAAACACAATTAATTCTTTAGAAAAATCACATTATTAATTATTTTATAATCACCAGGTAATTTTTTTACTTTGTTTTTTGTTGATTTGTTCTACTTCAGTTTTGTACAATGAAGCATTAGGCCTGGAATAAAATGTTCTCTTTCTGCAATTATATACAATAATAATGTCATAATAAACATGAGAAAAAAGTTTAATCTAACTAGAATAAAGTTATAATAATTATGTGAATAAAGTAATATTTTTTATGAAAATGACTACATAAAAAATAATAAAAAATTAAAAAGAGGAATGTTGAACATCCCAACAATCTGCAGAAGTTATAATTTGGTTTTACACATAAGCGTCAAAATATTATCAGCAGGACTTTAAAATTATTAGTCAAATAACTATTTGATTAATATAACAAATTTTATTAAAACAACTTTTTTTTTTTGCAATTTTACAACTTTATTCTTGTCATGAAAAAATATTCTACTTGTAATGCTCCATCATAGTTTTGCAGGTCGACTTATTTATGTTCATTTTGCCATTTCTGACTGTCTTGCATAAACATTTCAAAATAAAAGCCATAATAGCAGAATGTGCTAAAAGCCTCAGGTGGAACCGCATTAAGAGGAACCAGAACCCTGACGTTTAGACACTGTAAATGAACAGACGGTTTCATGCTACAGGTTTTGTACCAGAGACATGGTGAGGCGGCTGCAGGTTCTCCTCAGGGATTTCTCCAGGTTGCTCATCTGGATGTCGTCCCAGGAAACTCTCCACAGCTGGGCCACCAGCTCGTTCTCCAGCTTCAGCTTCCTATCCAACAGACAGGAGGACAGGTGTGTGTGCGTGTGTTTGCAGAGCTGGTGATGTATTAGTGTGTGTTAAAAACGAGGGGAAACACTGAGAGAGGCGACAGGAGAGTTTACCAGAGAGAAGAGACAGAAACGATTTTCGAGGTCAAAACAATTTCTGATCATTTCAGCGATAAGATGCTGTCGTCTAAGAAAGGCTCATGGTGACCGTTAAACGTCGGCCGGTTAATTTCCAAAACACACACAAAAAAAGAAAATATAAATATTTACACTGAATTCGCTCAATGTACACAATAATTAAATGAATACACTGCAAAAACACAAAATCGTTCCAGGTATTTTCAGTGCAAATATCTTAGTACACTTTAAATTTAAAAATGTTAACACATAAGTAGCTTTTCAGCAAAATATAGGAGCTAGTTTTAATTTAAAAAGTAGTAGCTCCATAAGCAGATTATTTCACCTAAAACAAAACATTTTTCCTATAAGTTAAATAATCTCCCAGTAAAACTTTTACTTTTCAAAATCAATACTCAGAAATTACAAATGTAAGAAAAGCTCCTATTTCTTTTGTTATATTTCAAATGTACTAAGATATTTGCATTAGAAACAAGACAAAAAAACTTGGTTTTGCAGTGCATTTATTAACTGTTGTACTGTAAAACATTTGAGCTGCACTTAGTTGTGTCGACTATCTGCTACTGTTTAAGTCAAATAAATTTAGTGAGTTTTTGATTTTGAACCTAAATGTGAGTTTGTGAAACTAGTAGCAGTAAGTTGTGCTAACTTAATTTTAATTTTCTAAAGAGTTGATTAAACTAGGGTTTAAAAAAAACAAAAAAAAACCAGAAAGAAGTAAAGGACAGGAGTGGGAACTATTTCCCAGAATGCTTAGCGGCATGTTTTTGTACCCTAAGATGGAAGTGCGTTACATTGATTCGACTCTTGTTTGTTATTAATTATTCTAAAGTAAAATAAGCATTTATTTTAACTTGATATTAAAAAACAGAGAAATTTGGCTCTTTAACTAGATGAGGACAGTTTATTTTTCTTGGATATTGTGAAATAATTATTTGGTTTAAATTGCAGCATTAAGTTAAAACTCACTGATTAACTTAAAAAATAATGTTTAGACAACTTGTCTCTTGTTAAATCAACTTCATGAACTTTAATTTCCGAGTTAAACACAAACTAAATTTCTTGTTGACTTAAATGTTCAAGTTAAACCAACTTCAAATGTTTTACAGTGTGTTGCTTTAACCTAAGAAATCAGAAAAAAACAGATTTATTGCTTGACATTTTTATTAATGCTAATAATGATAAAACATAAACAGCACAATAACTAAATACAAGAGTTATTAGTTTTTTCTTACATAAACAATTTTCCTCTATTTAGAGAAATTAAAGGGGCAAAAAATGCACCAAAAATATTTTGTATTATTGTGAATAAAGTAAAATTAAGTTTAACTGAACTGTAGAAACTGATCTGCAGATGCAGAAAAAATATTGTATTCAGTTTGATGAAGGTTATGAGCGTCTCTTTCCAGATCTGGGGAGCTTTTAGCAGCAGTACGTCCACAATTAAAGTGACCGGATGGGTCAAAATCTGAGTAAAATCAATGTTTTTGTTCAAAAAGTGTAAAGTAAGAGATTAGCGTTTATAAGAGAGCGTTTGGCTTCACTGGCTTCACTACAAACAAGCCAAAAAGTGAAGCCAAAGAATTCAGGTCTAATTTTAACATCCACTGAAAGTATTTTACTATATCAGCCTTCAAAATAAAGGATAACAAAAAGCAGCTGTGAGCTTTTATTTTTAGTAGATAAGACATTTGGAAAGGAGTCTTTCTTTACTGGCAGAACAGTTCATCCAAAACGCTGCTGCCAACAATCCAAAACCTACAGAAACAAAGTTACTTCAGAGCTTCTACAGTTTATTTACCCTGAAACTATTTACATTAACAAATTTGTTTTGTTTCTTTAATGTGACTATTATTCTGCTTATCTACTCACTGTGTTAATTTCGATTTGTTTAACTAAGGTTTCTGTGAAGGTCTTTTAGTTGCATCCTGCATGAATAAACTCTTCTCACAGATGCTAAATGCAGCTAACAGTCTCTCTTCTGATTGGTCGATCTTCCAGGTTACTATCCAATCAGTTTGAGGCTTCATTACTTAGCCAAGGTGAGCTAAATGATGCGCATCAATTTCTGCTTTGTAAATCTCATCAGATGGACACAAACTGCACAGAAATAAATCTATTCTTTTTCTCAATCTCCCAAATGTTATTCCATAATTTTACAAAGCTTTATTCACAAGTAAAAAAATATTTTCGGAAACGTTTCGCCCATAAAATCCCTCAAACTAATTCTCTCCAATATTACAATATTTTATTACAGCAAATCGATGCATAAATGCTAACAAAATTATTAATTATCTACCACAAAAACACATCAGTGTCAAGATAATATAGTTACAACAATAATGTTTCTTTATATAGCTTAATTTCGAAGTAAAATGTGTCTCAATCTATTAAGAAAAGTGGATTTAGTATTTTATAAACATATAAACATGCAGATGAGTTCAGCTTCTAGCACTTGTATGAAAATTGCTGACATTTTTAAAAAGGTCAGAACATTTTTAGTGTTAAAAAGGCAAATGCTCCAATCCTTTTAAGTCCTGTGTTTTAAATGTTTATTCTCCACCCTCTGACTGTGGGCCTCGCTGTGACCTCTCTATTAATGACAGACAGAAGGAAAGAGAGAAAAAAGACAGAGGAGGAAAAAGAGGAAAGAGGATGTGTGAAAAAGAAAGGAAATGAAAGAGGACAGGAGAGAAAAACACAAAACAAAATGGAGAGAGAGAAAGAGGGAGAGAGGTGCTGTGAGAGATTGAACTGCCACAAAAATGTGTTTTTTTTCCATATCTTTGTGAGAACCAAAGTGAGTTTCTGAGTTTTGTGAACAGCGACCTTTAGTAAAGGTCACCATCATAAAAGTGTTTGTTGTTGGGTTTCCAGTCACAGTCACAGCAAACCTTAAACAATTAAAAAAAAAAAAAAAAAACAGAAGTAAAAAACCCATCAAACCAAAGCAACACACAGATCCACCAGATGGGGGCAGTAAAGGCAGCTTTCTTTTCTTCAGTAGAAGAAGCAGAAACATCTCAAGAGCACCAACAAAAAAAAACTTTGTGAGTGAGAAAACTATATCTTTTTACATCTTGAAAGACTATAAAACTATATTATACTTCTTTAGTAAAAAATAATTTTAGTGTTTCAAGACCAACTGATCAGGCTTTTCTTGGGAAATGTTGATTTATCGTTTTCTTTCAGTTCTGATGTGCCAATTCAGATTTCGATCCATTAATTTTTAGTCGTATAACAGGTAAAACTCCCCCCATAAATTTCCAAAGTAAAGGTAGTAATTTAAATCATGTTTTGCTTGTTTTTGTATTTCCATTTGCTTAAAAAAACAAAACAACCCAAGTGCTTTAAAAAACCAAATGCAGACATCTTTTTGGCAGTAAGTGAATGTTTTATTGTTGCCTCGAAAAAATGCCTTTTTGAAAACCTCCAGAATGTTAAGTCACAGCTGCGGCGTTACCTAGCAACCACAGCCAAGCCCAGCCCTGTAACCTAGCAACGCACACGGAATTCCAGCACCTAGCAATGCAATCTTAATCAGTTTTTCTTAGATTATAGTCAGTTTTTGTCTCTCTTATTGGTTTATTGAGCATTAGTTCAGCTTCCTCTGTGTTCGTGAGTCTTCCTCCCTCAGTGTCACTACTATTCTTCTCGCCACAGCTGCACCGCGTTTCCTGTGATTAGTGCTTCTGGTTCCTTTGTCACCCAACAACCCGGCCCGATTATTTAAGCTCCTCATTGTTCATAGTTCAGAGCCGGACTCTTCTGTTTCTCTGCCTTATCCGAGCTCCAGTCCGCTGGGTGTTATTCTTTCCAAGCCCAGTCCTGTAAGTTTTCTGTTTTCGTCATTAAGCTTCTTAAAATGCCTCCTTTGAGCAGCTGTTTGCACCTTAACGTCACATTTCACTGCAACCATTCTGGAGCATTCACCACATAGATTTCTCTGTGCCCGATTAACAAAACGAAGAAGCGATTGTTTGGTTCTGCTTCCGATCTCAGGATTTCACTGACAGCTCGCTCTTCCATCTGTCAACGTTTGCTGTTACTTCTGGAAGGTATTTCTTACTTTCAGTGAAGCGAAACTCTAAGAAGCATTTTTAGCATTAACAAAAACACATATTCAAAAATATGTTATCTGTAAGATTAATTACAGAAAACAATCATTCAGCAGAGTAGCCGGCATATGTAATAGTTTAAAGGTTTTTTTATTAAGTAAAATCTATTTTTATTATGTCATGTTAAAATGTTATTCTCTCATCAAAAGCATATCTGGAGTGTTTTGATTCTTTCCTAAATGTTTGAGAAATCCTTCATTCTCCCGTTTCTGAACAATATTAAAGACTTAATGGAGAAACTTTGATGTGACGACTTTCAAAGTGTTGGAAAGAGCAGGAGCTTCTTAAAGAGACAGTGGCCCAATTTCAAGGCACCAAATTAAAAAGTCAAATCACATTTGACAGGTGGCATCTTTATAACTGAAGTTAACATTGCTACTTGGTTGTGTTATAAAGCACAATCAAGTAAAATATATAACGCTTCCCGTTCAACTTTCTGATTCTCATTCTAATCCAAAAGTTGATGGTGAAATTACTGGATCCCAGCTCAGTCAAAAATACAAAAATAAACCACAAAAGTTGTTAAAATAATTCCTACCCAGCTGCCGTACCTTATTGACCCACATGGTTTTAACATAGTTTACATTTTCTAAAGGAAAACACAAACTGACGCCAAACTGAGCCCGTGAGTCTCACCTGTAGATGAAGACGGTGATGGTGACGATGATGATAAAGACGAAGCAGATCACTATGGCAACCATCTGATGCATTGTAACAGTACCTGTGTGGGTGAGAAGGAAGAGCAGCCTGCATCAGCACGGGAAGAAGACGCCGTCTGAAGAAAATGTGAATCTGACTGCGGTTCCACAGCCACACAATGCTTTCAAGTAGAGCAAGCAGACACTTTTTTAATCTGCAGACATGTCTTTAAATGCAGCTGCAGGCATTAAGTACCTGGGAATATATCTACAACCATTTTTTTAAAGCATTTTGCTTCAGTACGATCAGAAACTTTCATGTATCTTATTGGGATTTTATTTGGCAGAAGCTGATGGGAGAATTTGCTGACAAGTGTGGGTTAATTACTGCTCTGAGAATGTTGTATTGGCATTGTTTTGAGTCCATATACTCCTGTTAACGATTAGTCAATTACTATTTGTTATCAATTATTTCAATAATTGATTAATCACAATTAATCCGATTACTGTATTTTCCGGACTATAAGTTGCAGTTTTTTTCAGAGTTTGGCCGGGGATGCGACTTATACTCTGGAGCAACTTATGTGTGAAATTATTAACACATTGTTATATCCTATCACATATTATTTTCACACTGAACCGCCAGAGGGCGCTCTAGGCCTGTGTAGATAATGTGTGTGGTAGAAGCTGCGTCCGGAGTTAGCCGAGTTGTTTACAAGCGACACCGAAGATGAATATTTAGTGATTTGGAGCGACACGGATAGTTTGGTAAACTTGTTAGCATGTTATTTATGCTATAGTTATCTGAATAACTCTTAATATGTTATGCTAACATACCAGGCACGTTCTCAGTTCGTTGTTTATGTAACGTTAGCATACCGTACAATTATTCAGCCTGTTGTTGCCTCTATTCTATTTTTATTGCCTTTCAAGATGACGTGTCTGTTCCTGGTGTTGGATTTTATCAAATAAATTTCCCTCAAAAATGCGACTTATACTCCGGTGCGACTTATAGTTCGGAAAATATGGTAATCATTTCAGCTCCTACTGAAGAGATTCGGGTCTTTTGCAAACAAATTGAGTAAATCTGCAAAGCCGTTAGAGAGACAACACTGCAAAAACATGAAATCTTACCAAGTATTTTTGATATATTTTTCAGTGAAATATCTTACACTTGAAATAAAACAAAACTAACTTAAAAGTAACTTTTCAGTAAGATATAGGAGTTTGTTTAAGTAACTCCTTAATATTGATGAAAATCTACTAGTTCAACTGGCAGATTATTCTACTTATAACATGGGAAAATATTAAGAAATTATTTACTTAAAATATCTTGCTTAAGGGTTACTTATGTTAGTTTTGTCTTATTTCAACTGCAGTAAGATATTGACAGTATATCTAGACCAAAAGTTCTTCGTTAGACTTTGTGTTTTTGCAGTGAACCCGAAACACTTGGATTTGTTGGTGCTTCTACAAAATTTATGGCGCTCTTTTCAGATTTTTATTTGTAAAACAAACTTTTCCTTTTTCTTAGCTATGCTTCACTTCTATGTTGGTCCACCACATAAAAACTCAATAAAAGCCAGTGAAACATGTGGTTAAAGTAAATATTTGTGTCTTATTTCCATGTGTGTGTGCGCTGCGGACTGCGTCCGTACGTGCGAGGCAGGTCGGGTGGTCGTTCCTGAAGCCGCACTCTGGCATGTCTACGGGTATCTTCCCTCCAGGCCACTGAATATCCTTCACTTCCAGAGACTTGCTGCTGCCATTATACACAGACACTACCTGAAAACACGCAACGGCAACGATTAAATTATCATTAACCATGATTTGCTCTTCTGGAGCACCCAATGCATTAGTTTTGCATCATTAACACAATGTCAGGGTGGAAAGATGTCAGCAGTTATCGTATGAAAACAGTGCATCAGGGTGATGAATCATTCTGTAAGGAATAATAGTCCTAGTGCAAAAAATGTTTTTATCCTCATTGTGTCAGTGTGCTCAATATCAGCATTGCAAATGACTGCTTTGGCTACAAAAAGTGTCTGGTTTTTAAATCTCATACCACGACCATATTTGGCAGATCGCATCGACCCTCATTGCCCTGTTTTTACCTAGAGCAATTAAGATGATTGTATCTGAACGCAGAGAGACCTCAGTGTTGATAGAGGAGAAAAACAAAGTAAATGTAGTAGTCTGTTTGTCTGTTACACTCTGAAACACCATTAACAATGGTTTCCCACTTTACAGGCCTCAGTTAAATAACGTCAAACCAACATAAATCTGGATGATGGTGCAGATAAACTATAAACACAAACATTACTGTTTCTATCTAAACAAGACTAAACTCTTATGCAAATTTCACATTTTGAACGTTTTTGAATGGCGCAGTTAACATTTTATTTCCAGTTAACACATTAACAAAGTGTTTGTTGGTTTGTTAAATTGGTTTGTTCTTGTAAATATAACAGATCACCATACCTTTTTTTTTTTTTTGCTTTCAGCTGACAAAATACAACTATGTGGACCTTGTTGAAAGGAAAACAATATGTAAAGTTGGTGATTTATTCATTTAGTTTGGGTCTCAGCTCCCTCTATAAACAACCCAACTGCTTAAGAAAACACCCAGACAAGTTAATATTTTTTAATGTCTGGAAAATGAGCCCTTTCAAAACCTCTCAGTTACCTTCCTGGCTGGGGTTGCTGTTACCTAGCAACCCCAGCCAGGCCCAGCCCCCTGTTACCTAGCAACCCAAGCAGAACTTTGGTCAGCTGGTTTTACCGATGGCTGATGGGAAAGATGAGTTTGTTTGCAAGCCATTTTTATGTGTGAGAGTAAACACTGAGTTTGGGGGCGTGGCCAGCAGCAGCGGCTTTTTTTAGATTTAAAGTGACAAGACGCCCTAAAACATCTCAATCTGAAAGGAGATCAAAATAGGAAGAACTGAGAAGACTAAAATATCATTATCTAAGTATTAAGTGTAGTATAACCCACAGACCTACATCTGTTCAACATTTAATGTTACTCCTACTGAAACTTTCCCAATCTTCAGACTGTTTTTTAAAGTGATCCATAGTTTATCTGACTTACGGTTAAAATGCACCTTTAAGTTAATAAGCAACTTGCTTCTTAGGTAATCCGCCTGAAAAGGCCAGTCTTCACACACTGCTAGAGCGTGAAGTTCAAAAACTGCTGTTATTACTGTACCTGCAGTCATTAGTTAGTCTTTACCTCAGACCCAACAATCCCTCTGATTGTTATCCTAACAGACCCAGAATTAGTTTGAAATAACTCCTGCTGCCTTTTTTAATAAATCACAGTGAAGGCCTCGTCTTTAATCTGATTTTTACCTGAAACTCTCCAGACTCTGGATCCGTCATGTCCCACACTGCAAAGTCCGTCTCTCTGTCTCCAACCTCGTCCATCTTCACCTCTCCCGACACGCCTGCGGAGACATCACACGCCATCTGAGTTAATTTCATAAAACATACTCTTCCTCGTGTGCGTTGTTAGTTTGCTTTTTCTCCTGAATATATTTTATAATTGATAACAGTTATTTGTGTTGTTTTAAATGAATAAAAACAACAACGCAGAGAGTGATTGAAAACAGTTGTTGCTTTGTTGATTAAAGTCCAACAAGCTGACAAAAGCCAAGAATGTGACTGAAAGAATTATGAGGAGGAGGAGACTCGACTTTCAGAGGGTGGGAAGAGTCACAGCATCCACAAAGAACGAGTGAAAAAGTCCAGATTTGGAGCTCAGCATCTTAAAAAACAGGCTGGTATTTAAATGAACTGGATTCCAGATGTTCCACTTAGTCTTCTCATGTTTTCTGATTGCGTCCAGCTGCAAACTGAGAGAAAATCCACACCTGGCCTGAAACCTGATGAGAGTGTTTTGGTGTGAGAACTTTGCATTTTTTTACACCATCTAGACCAGTAAAGCTGAACACTGGATCATTTACATTTACTGGAAAGCAGTGGGAGGAGAAATTGTGGCGCGAACCGGGAATTCAAACATAAAGCAGACTGGTAACATTAAGTGTTGTTGCTGCTCCAGTCAGAAATTATTGTGATAAATGATAATATTGTTATTTTGAGATAATTTTCAACTAATATGATGATAATAATGTAGTAGATTATTAATGCAAGCACTCAAAAATAAAAACATAAAAAATCCTAATCCTCCTATGTTTGTTATTTATTGTATTTATAGATGAACATATTTGCATGTGCATGCTTGTTATTTTTTATTTATTTACATTTAGTGATATTAAATTACTACATCACTCTTAGGTATATATATATATATATATATATATATATATATATATATATATATATATATATATATATATATATATATATATGTATGTTTGTATGTATATTGTAAACCTTTTCTTTTATGGTTATATGTGTATTATTAATATTTAATACCTTATGGAGGAGCTTGTAAACAAGAAATTTCCCTTTGGGGATCAATAAAGTCTATTCTGTTAAAGAATTTTATTGTTTTTGTTGTGACACCAATTGATTATGTTCTGTGTTTTGAATGTATCCATTTTAATGTATACCTCCTGTTTGTTTTTGTTTTGTTATTTCATTTCCTTTATGCTTTTTATTAATCTGTTATGTTTGTCGTACATAAACTAATTGGTGAATTAAAACAAATATACAAAACATTCTAAAGAACATTTAAAACTGGAGCTATAAACCATTTTAAATATCCAAAATAAACAAACAAAATAACAATAAAATTAAATAATGATCATCATTCAGCTTAGACAGGGAGAACAGGCAAAAGTGGCAGGTAGTGCCAGCTAGCTACTTCACACTGGGTGTCAAATTTTTGCAGCGTTTCTTAAAATGGAGGCTGTTCTGCAATATTAAAGGGGCCATCTCTTCAACAAATGGAAATGATCACATTAATTTTAATCTATCATGCGATTATTTGATTTATTCCTTATTGAGACAGACTTACATGTTGTAAAGCTTAAACCATCAGCCTTAGTTGTGAAAAAGTATTTGCCTCCTTACAGGTTTTTGTCACAAATATTTCAAATCATCAAACAAATTTTAATATAAGACTAAAATAACCTGAGAAAATACAAAAAGCTTCTTTTATGTATAGAAACCAAATCCTGTCTAAACCAACCTGACTCAATGTATAAAATAATTTTTAAAAACTATTAGTACTTTCTGCTTGACTTAACATCAATACAGCTGATCTGCTGATCAATGACTAGATTAAAAAGATGCTAATTGTAGATACTCATTTTAAAGTTTTTGTTTACTTACTGATCTGAGTCTGTATACTTCAATTAACAATACATTGATAACTAAATTAGTTGATTATTTCATCACGATTCGTAGTTTAAGGGCTAGGTAAGGAGTCTGGAAGGTTTTTTCCTCATTTAATCTTGAATTTCTTTAGACGAGAGCATGACGCATTTCTTTTTCAACACTTTTCACCTGCTTCATGTTGTCAGACAGGTTCTATTTCAGGTATTTTTTTTTGTTTTACAGGTCTGACAGTAAACAGTGACCAGAAATGCTTGGTTATTGCCTGTCAGAGCTCCCTCTACTGGCCAACACTGTCAACTACTTCAGCCGCCTTGCTGCTCCTGTCCAGTTCGTCCTGAATTCAACCAGCATCGCTCTCTCCACCTCTGACGCACATCGCCGGTGATTGATGGGCGCTGACTTAGTTTCAGTGTGTGTTGGTGGATAAAAGCAGTTCAATCTAATAAAGAGCAAGCAGAGCGGCCTGTTTATCAGCGCCATCAACACGCTGAAAGTCACACTGAAATGACAAGGGTGTGTTTTCATGGACCCGAGTGTCTGAGTTCTCAGTGTGATCCTGGTTTTGATTATATTACAGTTTAGGTATAAATTTAGCTACTATATAGGGGGAAAATTAAATGAGCTTCTGATGCAGTTAGAGTAAATACTAGTATCAGTTTCCTGATGTAAAAGCTGTAAATATAGGCATCTAGAGGTCAAAGGTGACCTATTATGCTTCCTTGAACAGGTTAGAATAGGTCGTTACACTTTTGACACTCACAAAATTATTCTGAGATAATGAGATTTTAGTCTGCTCAGGTCTGCTTATTTATATAGACATGTTGCAATGTGACGTCCCGCGGGCAGCATCTCCCAGATGGAGGGCAAAAACCATTCAGAGGTTGAGGTTTTTACCTGTCCAGTTGTCAGCATAACACACTAAATCTTTATGCTGACATATTGATTTAGTGTATATGTCAGGCTTTAATATAAGCCTGATATATAAAAGAAAAAGGATGCAGTGCTTTGCTATTAATTGTCAACATTGGGACAACGAGATAACAAGGTCCAAGGAAAAGGTTTTACTAAAAAACAAATGGGGAGGGGGTCAGTTATGCTAGCTTGACTTTGACAACATTCACAGGTAGATGTGCTGCGGGATTCTGTGTTCATGTTCAGTTAAAGAAAAAAGGCAATTCACCCACCACCGTGTCCAGACATTCACTTATTAACAACAGCAAAATAAACACAAAGCCCGGAAGCAAAATACTGTAACAGACTGAATATTCTGCTCTTTGTGTGGAAAATGTTTGCGTGTTTTTTTTTTTTTTTTGTGTTGATTCCCGATGCAGTAGTGGAGCTGTTGTCAGTCAGATGCTACGGCAACGGGTCTGTGTGTAGCATAGCCGACACAGAGCGCGAGACAAAAGAAGAAAACGAGTGGCTGTGAGTTGTTCTTCAGCAGATATTCTGCTTTATTTGTCTTTAGCCGTGGCGCTAAATTAGCATCTACTGTTCTACTGCAGCAGCGCAGCGATGGATGGCATCTAAAATAATCGTCTTTGGGTGTAAACAACAACATGCTACATGCCCATAAAGCAGCAAAACCAGCTGACAAAATATGGTAGAACTCTGTGTGGGTTGCTAGGCGATGGACTGGGGTTGCTAGGTAACCGGCAGAGCTCTGCTAGGGTTACTAGGTGAAGGGCAGCATCTGCCGATTTGTGACGTTACATTCCAGAAGCTTTTGAAATAGGTCACCAAAAACATTAGCTTATTGACAGACACCAGCTGGGTGGGTTTTTAAACTGTTGGTCTGTTTTAAGGAGAAGCTGAGACCCAAATGGAAGCAGAAATACATGCAAAGTGTGAATTTTACACAACAGACCATCATATGCATGGATACCATGAATTTTGGGCTTTGAACTTATTCAAATCCACACAGAGTGAAAATTGTTCCTACTGGCTCTACTATGTACATACAGCTCTATGAAAGTCCTGTTAGCAAATTCCCCGTCAATCACATGGTTTTTGCATCAGTCAAGTGTTTTCCATAAGGCTGACTGCAGTTTGACCTTTGTAATTGTTGGTTTGTAGTTCATCTAGAGAGGTTGGTCTGCTGGTTTCAAAGACGGCTCATTCAGTCACTTCCTGAAGAGTAAAGTATGAAACCAGGCAGATTATTTCTCGTCTTCATGCACAGCGGCTGCATAAACAGATTCATGATCACAAGCATAAATAATGATGCAGTGATCAGATTAGCGCTTCTGTCCAGCTGAGACCATCTGCCTGTCTGGTTCTTATTCCCCTGATGCATCGCCACTTTCTGGGGATGTTTCTCACACACCTGGACCCCCACTTCCTCCAGTCCTGCATCGCTTTGTGTTTCTTATTTTGTGCCGTTTTGTCTTTTCTTGCCTAATCTTTTATTCTTGAGGTATTTTATTTTGCTTGAAATATTAAATTCAAAGTGACTCTTTCTCCCTCTGGATCTGGATCTGTTCTGTCTCTTTAAGTAATAATTGGATGCAATCAGATGGGCTGATTGCTGATTGCAATTGTACTTTATTATAACTAAAAGTGAGAACATGATTAAACTGTATTATTATTCATTGTTATTATCGTTATTTACCTCACATTTGTCTAGCATGTTCTGTCCAATGAGTTTCAAAAATGAAAAGGAATATAGAAAATAGACAAACAGCAAAAACATCAGAATTTTCAGAACATGTCTATTTTGTATGGAGGTTCAAAAGGGGCTAAATTAAATAACATTAATTAAACATGTCATAAAATAAATAAATGTTTAATTTAATTTTTAGGCATAATTTAATCAGCCAATAAAGGCTGTTCAAGTGCTTTACATATTAAAAACACAAAATTACAAATTTATAAAGAACACCCCATACTGTCAAAAATTTAACAAACTTTACATTTTGATGAGTGACATCATCAAAATCAGACATATCAAATATGTTGGTAAGTATTTAATTTATTATGTTTATGTAATAAACATGTCATAAAGTCCGTAAAATGCTAATTTGTAATAGCCAGTGCAGATCGTCACCGTAAAATCATTTTTATGGTGATGGGCGGGGCCAACACTGATCTGTTGAACTCCACTAGCTCAATTTTGCAGTTAGCCAAGAGATTATCATCCAGAACACATGGTGAATGAAGTCAAAGAAAATCCTCCATTACACTTATGGAGGATGAGTTTAGATAGTTTATGAGTTTACTGATAGATCAGTGTTAGCCCTCCCTTTCCATGCATGGCCCCGCCCACTCACACATAACCCGACCCCTTGACTTTGATGGGCAAGTTTGACAGATAAAATTATTTTATGATGCATTGTCTATTATATGTTTGCATTTGAATCATTTAATGACTTAGTTAATAAATTGCCTATCAAATAAATTACTAAAATTATGTAAAGATGTTTTTCTTTAATTTTGTCACTTTCAGCCCTCCATAATTTTGCCTCATTTAATTATTTTCTTTTTTAGATTTTCTCTCTCTGGTTTGTCTCAGATTGTTAATCTGGTCCATCTCACTGTCTCTGAGTTTGCAGAAACCCAGTGAGACGTCTTTTCCGCTGTTTGAGTCAAGAATGATGAAAGCTCCTATCTGTTTATCTTTTAAATATTTCACAAACTAAAACAACAGAAGAGTTATTTCTCGAAAGTTTGAATCAACATCGTATCTGACCGACTGAGGCGTGTTTTATGGACCATAAACTTCAGGTCGGTTTGAGCTGCTGCGATGATAGATCGCAGTCTGTCTCTGCTATTTTTTCAGCAGTTTTTCTTTCTCTGTTTAGTTTTGTGGTGAAGCAAGAAGAAGTTATTTCAGTTCCAAGGTCCAAATTCAACAAACACTATCTGCTGCTTTTTAGGTTTTCAGGAAAAAAAAAAAAAGTTTGATAAAATCTCAACAGAAGAGACAAACGCAAACAAAGGGGAGGAGATTAGGGGAAACATTCCTGATAATATTTAATCCCAGAATTGTCGTCTGGGTTATTTTTTAATTAAACTGGATCAAACAAATAAGTTTAAAGCAAAACTGACAAACAGTTATCTCACTCCTTCCTGGGAAAACCAACTGGGTGTGGTGTCTGTGCAGGAATTTGGGGCTCTATTGTTAGAAAAACTCTGTATCATAATAATAGATTTTATGAAATTAGGAAATGCATTTTCTTTGGGGGGTTCATTTTAAAATGACTCTTGGTATTAGGCAAGGAAAACATCCTAATATGAACATTTCTGTGGTTTTATCTTTTATTATGAAGATAAAGTATATTTGTCTTTAACCCACTTTACTCTGACGTCCTCTAATAAAAACCACTGCAACCAGTCGTCCCCAGAAATCACTCAACCATCTAAAGCAGTGATGTCCAAACTTTTCCTGGGAGCCAAAACTGGACAATTTAAACAACCGGTGGACTACAAAATCCATCAAATTAAAAATGCAAAAATTATCTTATTGTGATTTTAGTATTGTCTAGTCAACAAACTATTACTATACTATAACAAACATTTTTATTACAGAAAAACTAAAAAACATAAGAAGGTCATTGGTCTGTTGCCATATTAAAAGAAAAACAGACAATTTCCACATTTTTTGGGTCATCGATTGTTTTCTGGTTTGTTGGCTAAATTTTTACCACTCTTGACTTCTTGTCAAGGGCCAAAAAAATTATTTCAAGGGCCACAAATGGCCCCCATGCAATAAACAAACAAACAGGTTATCATTGTAAATATTGCTACATCTTATAGCTTGGGTTGCTAGGTAACGGGCAGGACTTCCACGCTAGGTAACAGCACATTGCCCATCAATTGTGACTTAACAATCGGGAGAGTTTTGAAATGGCTTCATTTTCAGACACAAAAAACCCTTAACTTATTGCCAGAAAACGTCTGTGTTTTTTAAGCTACTGGCTTGTTTTTAGAAATAAGACAAAAATATGTGAAATGCAAATTTTGCATGAAAAGACCCCTTTAAAACTTGCTTGTGTCATTTGTTGAGATATAATAAATCAGTGTAGAGTTGCTACAAAATAAATATCAGGAATGAGTTTTGCCAGTTGCCTCAAACATTACTGGGTATGCTAATTAGCATGTTTTATCACCAAATCAGTCACCCACTTGGCAATAATCTGGATTTTGTCACAAGTTTTTGCTAATACCGCTCATTATTTAAGTGTTTCTAAAACTTGACTTGAAATAAAACATAAACCTGATTAATGAAAGGAAAATTTCCCCCAGGAGCAGTCAGCATACAGCTTTAGTAATTATATTTAGTGTAAGGTAAAGTGTCAACAACATACACACACACACACACACACATCCTCCGTTTTCCTGTGTCAACACTGTCAGCAGTAAAATTAGGCGAAAATTTTTCTCTTTGTTTTTACACTTGCAAACTGTTTCCTGAAGCTGTTAGGGACTCTGAAAAATGACTGACGATTTCCTGTGTGTGCTAACAATGTAAGGCCTTGACAATATACCACGGACCGACTCTGAACTCCAGAACCTGGGTCTGCCTGACATTACAGGTTCTCCAAAATGACCCACAAAACAACCCTCACACATCTCTGCGCGCTTCATGCTAAATACATGTTGAAATACTGACCAGGTAGAACACAAGAAAGTGAAACTTTCCCTTTAAATTCTTGCGGCGTGACTTTCCTGCCCTGGTTGTTGGTTTGGGCCTAAAACTTCCTGTTCCCAGTGACGCTGCCAGCTGGTACAAATTTGTGCCACAGCTCTGTGCTAACACGCCAACTCCCCGTTGACACACATCACAGCCGTGAGAATGTGAGCGTCCGTCAGGCTCAGATTCCCATGCTGACCTCCGCGCCGCTCCGGGGCTCCTGATAGGTCCTGAGGCTTGTTGGTTAATCGACTGCATGATTGATTGGTGGCAGAGAAACGCTGGTTTCTCTCAGGACGCATTGAGCCAAATTCAAGCTGTAGAAGCCTCTGATTTACACCGGTAAAAAAAAACAGGAATCATAAAAATACCAATTAATTGGCAATTTTATCATGACTTCACAGAGCGTTAACTCTGGATTAAAATGTTTTAATAGGCTTTTTCAAATTAACATGTTTCCCAATAAAGAACAGTGTGGTTTTTTCTAGATAATTGAATTGTGCAATTAATAAACCTCGTTGGTCTAGTTATTAGTACAAATATCTTTGTACACTTGAAATAAGGCAAAACAAACTTACAAGCAACTTCTCAGCAAGAAATAGGAGCTTATTTTAAATCAATAATTCCTTAATAGTGATGAAAAAGTTCTAGTTTAACTGGTAAAATATTTAACTTACAGGAAAATGTTATATTATAAATGAAATAGTCTGCCAAGTGTAACTCGAAACTTTTAATCAATATTAAGGAATTACTGTCTTAAATAATAATTGCAATATCTTTCTGAAAAGTTACTTGTAAGTCAGTTTTGTCTTATTTTATGTGCACTAAGATAACTGCAGTAGAAACTAGACTGAAAATACGTTAGTGTTTTTGCAAAGTAGAAGAAATAATACCAGAACAAACTAAAGCAACAAGACTAAAATGATGTTTCGGACACAACGATAAAGTTGTGTCCTTTATTTAGGTTTTACGTTTTCAGCAGATTCTACTGACTTAGCAATCAAGGTTAAGAGTCAACTTAAATAGAAGCTGTAGAAACGTGAAACCGACTGGCAAAACGTGGTGTCTGGGTTGCTAGGTGACGGGCAGAGTTCCACTGTGGTTGCTAGGTAACGGTTTGAGCTTTGCTGTGGCTACCAGGTCAAGTGAACTGTCCGCTGATTTGTGACGTTACATTCAACAGGTTTTTGAAACGGGTCATTTCCAGACACCAAGAAACATTAACTGACTGGCAAAACGACTGGGTGTTTTTAAAAGCGCTCGGTCTGTTTTTATCAGCAGCAGAAACACAAACGGAAGAACAAAAATATGCAAAATGTGAATTTTTCATAATAGGTCCCTTTGACATGCATTAACGCCCTCAGTCTTCCTTATCCCTGCTTTGGTTGCTTAACACTATATGAAAGCTCTGTGAAGGTGTTAAAATTCATATTTTATCTTGACTGAAGCATTTTATGTTCGAGGAACAAACGGTTAATTAAACATGTGTTTTTGCTGTTACTGAGTGAGTAGATTTACTGTGAAATCGAAGGCGTGTTTTGCTGGTAAAGTGCAGCTGCAGTTTAACACAGAGCAGAAAATGAGATGGATGTTTCTGCGCTTGGTTTTCTGATTAATAACACACATTTTCAAAGCAGACGGTTCCCGTCCAACGATGCGCTCTGATTGGTTCACCGCCGACAGCCCGTTCCTATCTGAGCGCCAGGCCTGTCCAGAACAGGAGAAGAATCACCTGAGAAGCTCCTGTTCCACATCCTGCGTGTCACCAGATCTCCTTTGGGTCTCTGGATGGGTCCCGGTCCCGACGCCTGCTGGCTCAACGTCTCGTTCAGAGCCTGAGCGTACAGCATCACGCCGTCGTAGAAATCTGCCGCTATCAGGTTGAACTGACAGGGAAACACAGACGCGTCACGTTAACAGGAAATGCCTGCCTGACGTCGTCCTGCCGTGATGGATGTATTTACCAGAGAGTCTTCGATGGTGAAGTTGAAACTTTCTTTTGCGTCTCTTTTCAGATCTTCAACAAACTTGAAATATTCTTGGTTCCGAGGCTCCATGTAGGTCAGCACCTTCACACTCTGACAGGAGACACAACGGTAAAAACAATTAATTCAGAGCCAAGATCTTCACCTGTTAGACTGAACGACTGTGGAAAAACGAGCAGAGTGACCTCTCACCCTGAAGGCCATTTTGGCTGCGTGGTCGTCCTGGTCTCCTCGGTACCAGGGCCTGGGATGGGAAGCAACTAATTACATTTACTTAATTACTTTTAGGAGTATTTTAACTACATTGTACTTTTTACTTTTATAGTTTATTGTGACGTATGGCTTCCAGAAAACTCATTTTCCGGCCCTTTAAAAGCATTTAAATGCTTTTTAAAGGGCATTTAAAAGCATTTAAATGCCCTTTAAAAGCATTTAAATGCTTTTAAAGGGCCGGAATGTATCAATAAAACCAGCGAGCAAACTGATAAAAATATTGATTAATTCCTAAAGTTAAATAATGTTGAACATCTTTTCAGTCCCTCCAAAATTTTGCGATTGCTTTTGTGAGTTGTGGTACTAATTTGGAAATATTTGCATCTATTTATGACGGTAAATGCGAATTTTATTACTCACTGTATAGATCATGGACTATAATCTGACATCAATTAAAGCTGAGGCAGATGTTTAGGACAAGTAAGAAAGTTTATGGCAATTTTTGAGAAAATTCTGCAATAAACTCCCAATTATGTGTTAGCGCAAAAAAGATCTGGGAGTTGTTGATTTTGCGTGAATTTCCACGATGTGTCTGAATTGAAGGAAGAACAAAAATGTTTTAACCAAAAATTCAAACACGTTTGACAAAAACCTGCAGTTTTTGATAAAGTTCCATAATTTTTTTGTTGAAAAAAAACTTTTTAAAAATTTGTTTTGCCTCATTTTGTTGTTGTTTTTTGCTAGTTAAATGAATTATTGTCATTTTCATTCTTAAAATAACAAAATGTCCACTTAACTTTATATTTTGGTCCATCTGATGAAGTAATTTTTAAACATTAACTGATTGATAATTTGATCAGGTACTTTTTTTACTCTTACTTGAGTATTTTCTACCCACCTCTGCACGTCGTTTCGGCCGCCACTCAGACCCTCAGCAAAAAGGTCGATGAAGAGGAAGACGAAGTCATCCATGTCCACCCTGTCCTTCCAGAACTGGACCATCAGGTTCCGGAAGATGTCCCGCGGACAGCAGACGTACACCACTGCCACAGACAGGAAACCCACTTTAATTCTTTAATATTAACAAAATAGAGCTAGATCCACTGGTATATTATCATCAGGTAAAAAAATATGAGAATAAAAACTTAATAATATGAGAATAAAGTTGTAGTTTTACTAAAATAGTTGCAATATTACAAGAATAAAGTCATAATATTACGAGATTTGAGTTGAGTTGATTGTGACTTTATTGAATGTAATAAAAGAATAAACAAAGAAAATAGATTTAAAAGAAAAGCAAACAAAAGAAGAAGAGTAGTAAAGTATATTTACACATTCAAATGAGCGGGTGAAATTATAATATATTTTTACAGCATCATCCAATAAAGAGAGGAAAGTCAAAGAAACAGACACAGTCGCTTCCACAATCATTTCAACTATTGATAATAATTTGATGTTGATGAGTAAACAGATTATTTCCTTATTTGTAAAACAAATAGCCAAATATAACTTAAGATGCTCAACATTCGTCATTTTGCTGAAGTTATCAAGACTTGCACATTATTTCCCTTTATAACATGGAAAATCAATCTTTACAACTAGAACTTTAAAAAAAAAAAAATCAATTTTAATTAATTATTTATGCAAAGCAAACTGCTATATTTTGGTAAAATTACCTGTAAGTTAGTTTTGTCTTATTTTAAGTGAACTAAGATGTCTGCACTAGAAACAGACCAATAATACTTGGTAAGATTTTGTGTTTTTGCAGTGTTTTGTTTCTTTTAATCATCTTCAACATTAAACTTGATTATGTCTGCATTTACTTGTTACTGTGTATTTTGGAGGCTTTTTTATGTGATGTTTATCTTTGGAGGCTTTTTTATGTGATGTTTATTTGTCACAGCCACTTCGACTCCTTTTGCTTTCAGAAGAGGTTGTGTTTAAACGTTCAACGTGACTCTCTCTCTCTCCGTTTGCGGTGATTCTGCTGTTTTCTTCCACTCTGAAGCCGCTCTGATCTTGCCTGGTCGTTTTCTCACATTGCACTCGTCTAACGTCATTGTGCCGTTTTCAGAGTGCTTCGGGGTCCAGTTGGACTCCAGCAGATTGTGGACCAGGCACGGCCCAGAGCTCGTGACCTCAGCTCTCCGTTTCCATGGCAATAATCAAAGAACCCCCTCTAACGAGCTCAGCGGCTAGACAGGACACACTCGTTAGGGATCGTTATGAACAATACTTCGACAAAGGTGTCAACTCAACTCTCGAGACAACAGATAAACCGAAATCAAATGCATGTTGAGAGGAGCTAGTCGGATTATTTTCACAGATAATCTCAGATTGTTCAGCAGCAGGATGCAAACATGGGAATGTGACGTGTGAAACCTGAAACCTTGGACCAGATTCTTGTTCTTTTGTCCTCCATGTTTCCGCTTTCCTAATTTTTTTAAAGCATATTGTGCACTTACTGTTGCCATAGCAATAGAGCTGAAGAAAAAATGGGATCTATTCTGCAAAATTATGATTTTGTATGTTTTTGTACTTTTCTATATTTGTGTTCCTACTGCTACTAAAAACAGCTCAAGCGCTTACAAAGAAACACCAGACATTTTTTTAGCCATAGTCAATGTTTTTTTTTTGTGTCTGGAAAATGAGCAGTTTCAAAGTCACATTCCACGGGCAACACGCCGTTACCTAGCAACCCAAACGGAGCTGCAGCATGTTTGGTGGTTTGGGTGGTTTTACCACCCCCTTATGCGCTGCATAATGACTGCTGGAAAAGACAAGTGTTTTATTGCTGACTTCCATTCAGAAATCACATGGTGCAACCTTGTTGGTTGAGCAGGAGGCTCTACTTCTGCTTTTCAAAGATGTATGGTTATATAATTTCTCATCCTTTTGCAGTCATTTTCACGTGTGAGTGTAAACATTGAGTTGGAGGGTGTGGTCAGCAGCAGTTTATTTGGATTTAAAATGACAGGACACCCTAAAACAGCTCAAAATAGGCAGAACTAAAATCTCATTATCTAAGATTTTGTGCAGAAAATGTAATGAACATGTTTTATATCGCTTATAGATCTATCCTAACCGGTTCAAGGAAGCACAAAAGGCCTCCTTTAAGCCACAAGAATAAAGACTGATCTGGAATGGTTAAAAACATTAGCACTATACGCGAGGTTGTTTTTCACCAGATAATAAAATATTAAAGTTGCATGAGAACAAGTGAAAATATCTTTCCCGCTCCCTCCAGTCATACCACACTCTGTTTAAATCTGGAGCAGACTGAAAATATCCGCCTCCCCAGTGTCACTCAACGTCCTCCACAGGAAAAAAGATGGCCCTCCCCGGCCCGCTCCGCCGGGTCCCCCGAGGTGCACCCAATGACTGCGGGCAGCGACTTTCACATGTGAAACGCAGGAAGTTCCACCATGTTTGTCTTTCATAAACTGTTTTTAATAAAACTAAAAAAAAAAAAGACAAAAAGGCAGAGCGAGAAACATTTTGCTGCCACACATGTTCTCTTGTTTCCATGACTTCACAGGACATTAAGCCAACTGACACCTATTTCTGAAAACTTTCTCCAGCTGTTGCCATAGCAACTGCTCGCCTAGCCCTTTCCTCGACCTCAGCCGCACCATAAACGTCTTAACTTTTAACACGTTTTGATATACGATACGTGGAACTGAAGACACTTCCCCATAATCTGACTGTGTAAACAGATTTGCATGAATTATGTCTGCCGAGCGCGCAGACACACACTGAGGGGCGATTATTTGAGGACGTCCAGCGTTGCCGGGGGCAGCAGCTGGTGTCGCTTAGAGAGAGGACAGCGGTCGCTGACCGAGCCCGTGATGATGTCATCCCAAACGCCGATCTGCACCCGGCACGCCTCGGGCCTGCTGGGGGTCCAAACCTGATGGCTACCAACACTGACGTCACTGACACCTGAACAGGTACAGGCTTCATGAAGTCCACACAAACATGTCACAGAAGGAAATAAAGTTTTAAATTAAGTCACAAAATGTAACACACCAAGCCTCGTGCTAGTGAAAATTAAAGAACAGATGACAAAAACATCGCCAACGCAAAGTCACAAAATCTTACTGTTTTTTTTTTTTGTCTAGTTTTCACTTCAAATACCTTCAAATTCAACAAAACTAACTTACAAGTAACATTTAAGCAAGATAAAGGTGCTTGTTTAATGTAAATAAGACTGTAATATTGATTAAAAGTACGAGATACACTGGCAGATTTTTTTCACTTATTTCACAACCAACCGACAAGGCACCGTTACCTAGCAACCTCAGTGAAGCCCAGCCTGTTGCCTGGCAACCAGTTCTAGTTCCACTGGCCGATTACTACAAAAATGTCTTCTTATGAGTAAAATAATCTGCCAGGGGAAGACATACTTTATTTTCAATATTAAGGAATTACTGACTAAAAGGTTTTTGCTCAAAAGTTACTTTCTTCAAGTATAGTGAGATATTTGCACTAGGAACTAGATCAAAAACACTTTGTAAGATTTTGTGTTTTTACAGTGTATCAGTGTATTAGGGCTGTTGTAGCGAGAAAAAAAAAAAGTAAATTTCCATTAAAATCTCAAAAATGTTGAGACTAATCTCAGAAAATACTTGGAAAGTCAAACATTTTCGAGTGGGAAGAGACGCTGTGGGATTAAAGAGACTCTTCAGGCATAAAAATGATTCAATTCAAGAGTGGACCAAAGTTCCTCCACAGTGACGAGAAAAACTCATTCCAGTTGTCACCAACACATAATGGCAGACGTCGCTGCCAAATCTGGCACAACCAGTTATTAGGTTTAATGGAAAAACGGCCAGGTAGTTTCACACAAACACATTCACAACACAACAAGTTAATGGACCAAAGTGTTTCCTAAACACCACCAGATCTTTTTAAATTAGGGCTGCTATTTTTACACGAAACCAGCTGCAAGTGATCTTGTTTACCTCAGAAATGTCAGCTTTACAAAGTTGGGAAAAGAATCATCTGTAGCACATTTTACTCCTTAAAACTCATCGTTTTATTTCTTAACTGATTCAGTAACAAAGCAGACACAGTTGTAGAAATATCAGCCAGGCTAGCTATGCTAATTAGCTTCATGAATACGACAAACAGGAGAATGAATACTACAAATGTTGTTGGATTTTTGTGCCTCTCATACTAAGGATGTTACCAGAAGTCCTTTGGTGTCCGCCTAGTGGTCGAAATGTGAACTATTCATGGAAGCCAGTGTGAAATGTGTTGACTGCATCACATTTTCCTGGTAAACTCTGATAAAACTGAGCATATTCTGAAATAAAACACATATTTATGTTTGCTAGTCTTTTCTACATGTAATACATTAAAATAGGCAACATGCGACCAAAATTCAAAGAGCTATTCCTAATTTTGAGTTTGAAGCTTCTTAGCGACAACTAGGCAACAAACTAATTAAGAAACAAGATGTATAATTGTACACATATCTTAATAATGCAACTTTAAATCAAAGGATTTCTTCTGGTAACAAAAAATAACATACAAAGAAATAATTATTTACATACATTCATAACCTATAAAAGGGAATAAAAGTTTCTAGGATGTTGCAGTAAAGGGAACTTTCTGTATTTAGCTTTATTTGAATTGATGCAGGATGAAAACAAATGATGATTCAAAAATAAGTGTTGAAATTTAATTTGTAAAACTGATTTCTTATTGTGGAAAAAAGAGCTGGGAGCTCATGGAAATGTTGCTGTTTTTAACATCGCTGCACATAATTGTTAGGTGGCAATAGAAAGATAAAAAATCAAACATATTTCCAGGTTTTGTCACATATATGTATATTTTTTTTAAATCTGGCTTTAACTAGGCCACTCTAATGTGTAAATATGTTCCATCCTTTCGCTGTAGGTACATCTCTGTCCAACTCAACTCTTCTGCAACTAATCCTGCTTTTTCCCAGGATTGGTTTGTATTTTTTGTAGATGGACCACCACAGCCTGATGCTGCCACCACCATGCTCCACCATAGTAAATTGTAGTTCAATTTGCTCATCTTCTAGATGTTTTTGGGGTCTTTTCTGTGCCACGGCTAGCTGTCCCGGGGACAGATTCTCTGCTTTGTGTATCCAGGAATATTTGGACGATTATCAAAGAATTTGAAGGAAAAAAACATTTGATGCTGAAAAGTCCAACCCTGATAAAGACAAAGGAAACAAACCGTATCTGTTCTCTGATTTGGCAGGAATCAAATGATCAGGTTTCAAGTTGGAATAAGTATTTAAAGTCGAGGCGTGCGGTTATATGCGATACCTTAACTTGCACAGTTACTTCACTCCGTGACGGCAGAGGCATGTTTCACATTACATAAGCAAAAAAGAACCAAAGGGACAGATTACTTACAGGTGTGCGCAACAAATGCACTCACATTAGTCTTTCCAACCAAGGGGGGCAAAAAGCACTCAACTGATTCTGTTTCTAAACTGAAGCCCCACACAGAGGACCAGACTGTCCTGACGATGCAGGAATGTCGTTACGACGCAGGAATGTCGTCACTCCAGAGGCCCTAAACCGAAATGACTGCCAATAAATGTAGGATGTAAAACAAAACAAAAAAAAGGCACACAAACTCAATTGGAGACAAAGATATAAAACCGAGGTCAGTCATTAACCAGTACGGAGAAAAATCAAGCAATAATTAACCTTCATTTAACAACATCAAGGGAGGGAGAGAGCTCTAAAACGAGGGAGGATGAGGAAAGAAACGGGAAAGAGAGCATGGGAGTGAAGAGGAATCAAAACAGGGAAGTCAGAGCAGCTGAAGTGTTGGACCTCGATTGATCATCCAGACACGACGGATGACGGGTCATAAAGAAACAACAGCAGAAGGGAGAAACTACGGAAAGCTAGAAGGCGATACAGATCAATTTTATCTCAATATCCGATTTATTAAGTGAAAAAAGTTTTTCAAACCAACCCGTTGCTGTGTGAACAGACTGCCATCAACTGGAGAAACCTTCTCATTTTTACCCGATTTTAACTCAAATCACGTAAAACAGCATCTCAATCAAGTCTAGACAAAATCTTAACCAAGTAAATTTGAAAAAACTCACTTACGAGTAACTTTTTCACTAGATGTAGGAACTTGTTTTAAGTCAATAATTCTTTAATATTGATTTTAAAAAGTAACACAGAAAGAAATCTCATGTTATAAGTGAAAAAATCTGCCAGTGAAACTTTTACCAATTCTAAGCATTTAAAAAAAGTTTTAAAAAAAACAACAAAAAAACAAAAAGCTTGGGAAACAAAAGTTAGTTGTGAGTTTTGTCTTATTTAAAGTGCACCAAGTTATTTGCAATGAAAACTAGACTTTTTTTCCTCACTATTCAATTTTTTAAAATTACAAATGACAGAAAATAAACTTAAAAACTAGCTTTTATTTAAATAATTCCTTCTGTGGGTTGAACTGAAATTCAAAGCCAACTCAACACAAGGCACCAACTGGAGCTCTGTCCGGGTTGCTAGGTGACGGGCAGAGTTCCGCTGTGGTTGCTAGGTAACGGGCTGGGCTTTCCTGGGGTTACCAGGTCAAGAGCAGTGGCTGCTGATTTGCAACGTTGCTTTCAACAGGTTTTTGAAACGACTCGTTTCCAGACGCCAAAAAACATTAATTAACTGCCCAAAAACAACTGGGTGTTTTTTTAAGTGCTTGGTCTTTTTTTCGAACAGCAGAAACCCAAACGGAAGTACAAAAATGTGCAAACTGTGCGTTTTGCATCAAACGTCCCCTTTAATGTATTTTTAATCTTGTGTAAAGGCTTAAGTGGGGAAATGAAAAATGAGAAGAATTGCTGTGAATTTTTTCTTCCAATTAATCGATTAATCTTCAAAATAATTGTAACAATTAATCTGTCAAAGCAATAAAAGGTTGAAACATCCCACTTTTTATAAGCACTGTATGACTGTGGATCTCCAAGAACGCAAATCAATAAATGAAATGAAGTGGAGAAATGAAGAGCAAGACTCGAGCAAACAGTGAAAGCAGCTGTAGGGTCAAAGTTCAGATGCCTTCCACTGATCAGTGGAGATAAAGCAGGAAAGAGGGGAAAGGAAGCTGACCTCTGCCGTTGTCTCTGATCTTTTGCACCGCCAGCTTGTAGTTGATGTCGGTCTCCAGCGAGTAGTCGTAGGCCGTGATGTTCTGGACCCTCAGCATTTCGTACACGCCCTCCACGGTGAAGTAGTACGGCCTGTCGTAGTTGCTGTCCTTGTTGTTGTCGGTGTAGACCAGCATGACGTGCCGCAACCAATCGAACGCCTGCTGGAACTTCAAGCTGAACTCGCCCAGCTTTGCGTGAGTCGGGCCCGTGTTGGTGACCGCCGCGTAAAATTTGAAGCCTGTGGCGCGGGCGCCGGCGGTCACCATGGGAACATCCCAGTGGGTGGTGAAGCGAGCGACCGGCGAGGAAGAGAATTCGCATCCAGGCCCGATGAAAGCCCAAGGATCGTGGGCTAATTTCAGGTCAACGGCCACCAGAGGCGCCATTGAGTCGGAGCAGTAGCCGTCGGTGTTCTCCGAGTTGCCGTTGACCAGATCCAGCTTCAGGCCCGGGAGCAGCCAGGGGTCACAGTTCACCCGCGAGATGGCCCGGTGGAGGGCCGGCGCCACCCGGAGCCACGACCAGGGATACTCTGTGTTGGTCTTTGGCAAGATGGCTGCGATGGTGACCATCTGGCGGCCGTCGGTCGCGTTGCCAGAACCGAAGACGCAGTCGTCCGATTGGCTGAGGGGAAGGAAGAAGAGGAGCAGGAAGCAGAGCCGAGGCAGCATGACGAAGAGGAGTTTGGTCGCCTGACAGACAATCTGCAGGGAAAAAAAACACTTTGCTAAACAACAACAATGTTCGGATAATTTACAGCAACTTAAAATATCTGTTTTGAGTTACTGTGGGAAATGATTGATTGGCTTAATCATAAGAAATTGATTAATTGAAATAAAAGAAATAGAACAAACAGATGCAAAAAAAAAGCAGTAATTAAGCCAAAACTGTTTTCAAAATATAAACATTTTGGATTTAAATAATAATTTTGAACAAACTTCTAAAACAGGAGAAAATCCGACGTGAAAATTTTACTAGACTTTGAATCTTTTCTCTTTTTTTTTTAAATCAACCGTTGATGCAGGTTGAGGATCAGATGGTTTTTAGTTATACTGGTTAAACTGGTATTATGTAGCAATATAAATTGTTCTGGTTTATTTAAATGACAGTGAGGACTGTGTTTCTTCATTATTATGGAATTGGGTTTTTATTTTTATTATTATTATTATTATTATTATTATTTGATTTTTCTCATTGGGAATTTTGGTACATTTGTGTCTTTGTAATAAAAAACCTTCAATAAATACATTAAACACACAAAAAAAAATCAACTTCATCTGTAAACACCTGTTTCACCTGGTTCAAATTATGTAAAAAACCAAAACGAAAACTCTTATTAAGTTAAATGCGTATGCAGTTATTCATCAATTAATCCCAAAATGATCATCAGATTAGTTTTAAACTGTACTGATGTTAAGTCAAGCAGAAAAGTTTGAGTTTCTAGTATTTTTAAGCTGCAAGTGCAACGTTTACTACAAACTTAAGCTTTACTGTTATTGCATTTTTAGGCAATAAAATGTTTATTTTCCTAAATTATTTGTTTATTTTCATGTATTTCTAATATTGTAAAAAAAAAAAAAAATCAGCAGAACAAGATTTTTTTCCATTTGATTAATCGATTAGTCGTCAGAATAATCAATTACTACTAATAATCATTAGCTGTAGAGTAACAGGTGCTTGTTTCCATCCTGATTTAATGCGTCGGGGTTTTTTGGTGCAGAACATCTCACATTAATGACATCCGATTCGTTTCTGATTTGGTACAACAAAAAGATCGGATTGTTTTGGTGCGAAAAGATCAGAGTTGTTCGGACTGCTGTGAAAAAGTCAAGTTCGGCGTAGCGTTTGTGTTGATCTATAACACAAAATCCCAATAAAATGAAAGGCTGTGAATACTTATTTTAGTGTTAAACTTGTTTTAGTGTTAAACAGGCCGTCGGGCGAAACCTGAACCAGCTAAACTCTCCGTAGATCAAATTAGGAAACTTTCCCTCTGCTGTTAAATTAAATCCAGAGTGATTCATCCTCTTTTCTGAATGAAGTGAACATCTCAAAACTAATGGATCCTCTTGAGGAACTGTTGCAGCATGTGAAACCTCCGCCAGCGTTTCCATGTGGGATCCATAAACTGTTACCCATTAGTGGGCCCCATGTGTGCTTGAAGGTCCACAGATATGGAAGTAATGTGTGCAACTGAGCTGTTGTGAGCTAATTGCAGGTTAAACAGAAAGGGCCGAGCCTGTTTACCGTTCGAGTAATGAGTAAACGCTTTCCGACGAACTGAGACGGTGAAGCTCTGATGCGGCGCTCTGTGAACCGGTGAACCGTTCAGACGGACGCCAGAGTAAAACACAGGAAACCTGAGGAACTAATACTACACGAAAATGTTTACAGAAGGTTTCTTGAATGTTTCACAGTTTCATCTGTGACTCACTGAGGCTGCCGGTGCGTTTCAGGTCATGAAGTGATTCAGAACATTTTTTATAGGTGATGATGAACCAAAGAAACCAATGCAAAGAGCATCTTCAGTGGGGGAACTTAAACACCGAGGATAATTAATTACACATCTCGTTTCTTTATCAGAAGGAACACCAAAGCAATAAATGTGCGTGTGTGTTTGTGCAGTAGATGTGTGTGTGCGCCATTGTTCTCATGCAAGCCTTCAGACTTATATAAGTCTTGCGAAACAGCAGCAGAGATGCAGCAGATCAAACAGGACACAGCTGAGCCTCTTGTTCTGATTCATCTTTATGCATCTTCGTCGTCAGATCAAATTAACGAGGAAGGAAACGGCAGCATCAACATCTGCTAGGAGAAACTTCAAAAAGAGAAAGAGAAGCTGCTTTTAATTTACAGAAGCTCTAATTGTGACCAGAACTGAGTGAGATTAAAAAACACGTTAAGAGGACGAGATCTTCATAATCTGGACGTAGTGATGGACCTGAACCTTCAGAGACACTGAAAGACGATTACAGAGTTGGTCTTCTCTCACCTGAAGAACATTTCCAGGATTAAACGACTAATATCCCGACAAGATCGAGAGACTTTCCTCCATGCCTTTATCTATACATGGGGTTCAAATGACTCCATCACCAGTTTTAGCTAAGTCTGAGCTAAAATCTCAGCTGGAGACTAAAATAAAACTTATTTTGTCTTGGACTGGAGTTGGTTTATACATTTATACCAAACAGTTCCAAAAATAACATTTCAGCTGCATTTTTAGCTTCACTGTGCTTGTTTTTCTTTTTGTCTTTCAATCTTTTGTTTGAGATAATCAGTTTTTGTAATGAAAGTGAGTAAAACTATTATGAAGAACACAAATATTACACATGCCTTTAAAAACATACCAGCATATCAGCAATATATTATTACCACACAGTAATAAACCCAGTTTCTAAAAATATCTGAGTACACTGGAAATACAACAAAACTGACTTACAAGTTTCAGAAAGATACAGCAGTTTGTTTTAGGTTAATAATTGATTTTTTTTTATTATTATTTCACTTTTAACAAGATTCCTGTGTTACAATATTAAGAAATTATTTACTTAAAACAAACTCTTGTTTAAAAACTACTTATAAGTTAGTTTTCTCAAGTACACTAAGATATTTCCACTAGAATCTAGACAAAAATACTGTGTAATATGTTGTATTTTTGCAGAGTGGACGAAATAATAACAGATCAAACTAAAATGATTAATCTGTTTGCACTGTTGGCATGGCGATAAGGAGTCTGAATTTATATTTTGGGATTATTACAAGGTTTGGTATTTATTTCCCACATCTTTATTCTCTTGTGTCCTTTACGTTAGAGTTTTATCTTGCAAAAAATGTTTCTTATTTACAGAATATTTGCACCAGAACTGCAGAAAAATACTTGGTAAGATTTTGTTTTATGCATTTTGACTAATTTAAATCAAATGACATTGTAATATTTGTATTATTAGTAATAATATTATTTGGTTTTGGATTTAATTCCTGAGCCAAGCTTAGAAATCTCTAATGTCTGATTGATTAATTGCTTCATCAGGATTAAACATGGCGACTTTCTGGGTTGACTTTAACTAGACCAATGATTGTAATTAATGCTAATGACCTTCAGTGAACGTAAACATGTGATCCAGATCAAACACAGCAGCTCTGACTTGGTTCGGCTGCTTGAAATGACAGAACTTCTAAAGCCAGTCGGTTCTTTTACCTGTTCGGATCCTCAGAGCTTCTCTTCCTGCAGCTTCATGTTTCCTCACCAGCCAGAAGAAGAAGAGGAGGAAGAGGAGCAGCGTGATGTTTCCTCAGCAGCGCAGAAACTCAGGTTTTCAGCGGAGACACGCAGGAGAACCGAACCCCCGCTGCTGTCGGCACTTTTCCGGTCCAATACAATCAGGAAAACAGAAAAAGGTCCCTGCGATGTCCCACCTTCCTCACGGCAACGCGCGCACGTGCACGTACATGTATGTATGTTTTTCCAAAAGTGGGGGCACGTAAACAGGGCACGAGGGCAGAGACAGCGCCGAGTAAGCGTGCGTGTCCGAGTCCCACCCGTGGGTCTGCTGACTGGTTCCGAAGCTTTTCCCCCCAACAATTAGACCCGACTTCAGGCGGCGCAGCGGCCGGTTCGGGTCCGGTTTAATGAGTCCAGCTGGCGTGGATGAGGTTAGTGGAGGGGACAGCAGGAAACCCACGCAGTTGTGGAGCCCCCTGGTGACCAGCCGCAACACGTTTCCTGGTGTGGGAATAATCTGCTCCCGAATCACACCCAGCAGACTAACAGGTCCAGATAAGACGGAGCAGCCAATAAAGACATAAACACTTCATGATGCTCATGATCAGTAAATCATGAAGGATTAACTGAAGCGTTTCTTCTAATTGATTTAATTAAAGGCAGCCTATTATTCCTTTTTCACAAATTAAGATAGATCTGTATTAAACATGTTCATTACATTTTTTTAACACAAAATCTAAAATTTGATTTAGCTGATTTTGAGTTGTTTCATGGCTCTGTCACTAAGTTAACTGCTGCTGGCCACGCCCCCCCACGCAATGTTTACGCTCCCATTTGATACACGTGAAAATAGCAGCAAAGGGATGTGGACCTGCCAACAACAAAACAGCCATCATGCAGCGCATACAGTGGGTGGAGCTCCGCCTGGTTGCTTGGTTACGGAATAGTGCCCGCCCACTGTGACGTCATAATCTGGAGGTTTCTTGAAATGGTACATTTTCCAGATACCAAACAACATGAACTAATTTCCAGAAGAGCTGGATGTTTCTCTTTAGAGCTTTGACTGTTTTTGGAAGCAGTAAAAACCCAAAGAATAAAAATGTACAGAAGTGAATTTTGCACAATATTTCCACTTTAAATGTGACTCTTCTTCTCACTGGTTTTAAGTTGTTTCATATTTAAGCTCAACATTAAATACACTCCATTTTGTTTCTGATCATGATTCATTCATTCACTCTATCGGGTGTCTAATGAACTTTTACATGAACAAAAACCAAAATGTAAGTTTTTTGATCGGCAGGGCCGTATTAACAAGCCTGTGGGGCCCTGGGCTGGAGCCAGTTTGGTGCCAAATCAAATAAGAAAAAATTATTTTATTAACGCAAATTTCACTGCATTCATGGTTAATCCTATAAATAAGCAGGTATGAACTGATGCTTTATTTAATACTGAAACTAATCTAATAATAAGTTTAATAATAAGCTTTACTTTTAAATAGTAAGGTTTAATGCGCCCTCTAGCCAATGACTCCATGTTGTTCCAAAATAAATCCACTATCACTGCACAATTTTGAAAGACTGAATATTGTTTATATTCATAAAAAAAAATTTGGGCGTTGGAGTTTTAAACGAAGTACAATTTTTGTAACAACACAATAAATATAGAAAAAAAGCTGCCTTCTTTCAGAAAGCAGTAAAAACAAAAATCTTACCAAATATTTTTGGATTAGTTTCTCTTAAAAATATCTCAGTACACTGGAAATGAGACAAAACCGACCTTCAAGTAACTTTTGATTATTTATAAAAAGTCCACTGCAGATTTTTTCATTTAAAACATGGAAAAAATCTACCAGTGGAACTATTGGTGCTTTTTTAATCAATATTAATGGATTATTTACTTTAAAAAAGTTTCTATGTCTTGCTAAAAAGTTACTCGTAAGTCAGTTTTGTCTTATTTCAAATTAATTGGATTACAACTACACTAAAAACACTCTGGAGGATTTTGTGTTTTTGCAGTGAACCAGCTTATTGCAACACTTTGATTGTTTAAATATTTCCAGGAAATTTTTTAAACAACCTCCCTCGTTTAAAATAACTGCACACTGTTGAACACGAGCCGGTGTGGGAAAACCGACATGTTTGTTTTAATTTCTCAGATTCAGTTTCATCGAGACGGCTGACGCAGGACGCTAACATTCCTGATCTCTTAAGGTTTAATGATTCAACAATCTCTTATTAAACTTTGACCTTCTTCGGCGCTCGGCTCCCTGCCGGTCAGAGGCTGTCCTGGAAGTCGGCGCTAACAAAACACAAGATCACGTCTTCGCCTCGGTGATGTTCTGAATCTGCAAATCCTGACACCCACAACAATCAGGTTTATCGTGGACAGAATGTGGAGTCAACAAAAACTCTGTGTGTGTGTGTGTGTGTGTCTGTGTGTTGTTGATGATAAAGTTAATGTACAAGACAAACACACATGTATGCATGACCCTGAGGGTGAGTGCATCTTTGAACAGGATACACCCGGTGGACCAGGAAGCCACTTAGTAACACACACACACAAACTCTCCCTCCTCTGTACCTCTTCCTGGAAATGATCACCACCCACACACACACACACACACACATGTTAAAACACACACACACTCCCTGCCCTCCACTTGTAACTCTCTTGTTAATGAAAAAGATGTGTTTCTCTTGTCTGATGAATGAAAGCATCGACTCCAGACAAACACCGGGGGTCAAAGGAAATACCTCTGCTGGGTTTTATCAAATTAACGTTTCAGAAAACAAAAATTAAAGGTTTTTTCCTATCTGTAGATTCGATTCGATTGGGAACCAAAATGGCAACATTTATTAACTTTTCAGCTGGTGTGGTTCTCTCTCTCACTGCACTGCATCAAACAAACCAAACTAATTGAAAAACCTGTTCCCCTCCTTGCCTGCGGGGGCGCTGCATCAACAACCACTGAAGGAAATGACCCAAAGATCAACCTCCAAAGATGACATGAGAGCAACTTCTTTTGCACTTTGATTATTCCTCAGGACTTGATTTTATTTGTATTAATTGTGAAATTTCAAGAAGGGACTTGAACATTTTATTTGCACTTTAATTAACTATGTTATAATCTTGACTTTTTTGGGGAATTTCAACTTATTTCTGAAGCCATATTATGGTAAAAGTAAAGCTTAAAAAAATTGGTAACTTTGACCACAACTTTTTGAAAAAGGTGCCACAAAATCAACAATTTTAAGCTTCAGAAATCACAAAAAAACATCACATCTTGGAGGGAGTGGAAGTATAATGGTGCCAAAAACCTCTGACAGTTTCTGACTTAGAAAAGGCCAAAGAATTGCTAGAAAAATCTCCAAATTTCTTTTAGAAAAACTTGGAAATTTTGCAGTTTTCAACATTTTCAACTTTTGGGATTTTTCTGATTTTCAAGTCAAACATTTTTGTCTTTTGAAATAAAAAAAAAGATGATTTTTTTTTTTATTTTTAGAAAATTTCTGAAATTAATCTCAAACTTAGTTATTTTCTTCTAGCAAATTTTCAACTTTTGGATTTTTTAATTTATTTTCAAGTCAATTTTTTTTTACTTTTAAAGTTTTTTTCTAGAAAATGTCTGAGATTGATTTCACAATTTCTGAAATTTTTGACTTTTGGAATTTTTCTGATTTTCAAGTCAAATGTTTTTAACTTTTGAAACTCAGAAACGTCAAAGTTTTTTGTTTTAAATTTTTGAGATTAATCTCAAAATTCCTCCTCTGTTTGTCTATCTACAATGGCACTAATATTCCATCATACTGAATGAGTGTCAAGAAATATCAATAAATTTGAAAATTTAATTAAATGCATTTTTTCTGTGCAGCTTAGTAACTTCTTAATGGGTCTGGTGTCATAAAATAACCCATGGAAATGCTTTTCAAGAGCAGTATTTGCTGCCATGCAGTCAGAGCCAGACAAAAAGAAGCCATGTATAGCTTTTGTCATTTTTATAGTTATTCCATCAGTGTGAAACATGCTGCATCTTTACTGAAGTAAATGCTAAATTGGATAAACATCTTTAAGTTGACATTGGAGCTCTTCTGCAAAACTAGCCACCAACACACAATGCAGACCTTGCATTCCTCCGCAGGCGGTTTGTTGAGCACGCTCTCACTGATTGATGTGAAAACAACATCGCAGATTATAGGTGGGTAAGTAAACAGCCCACTGGCTGCAACGATCCACAGGTGAGTCAGGTGAGCGTGACAAGAGACGTCAATGGTTGTTGTTGGGTCTAAATACCTGGAATTCCTCACAAGTCTGTTCAAACAAAAGTCAATCTGCTTTGACAAAGATGCAACAACAAAAACATAGACACACACACACACACACACACACTTGTATGTAAGTGTGTATTATTAAAGTAGTCGTTTCTCAGAATAATTAATTAACTGTCCATGTCAGTTAAATACGTGGACAGATTCTGCTGGTCCACATTTCTTGCGTTCAGTAAGCAAAATATTTAGTTATTTTTGGACAGACACAAACTCACCCAGAACTGTGAGTTCAGTTCGATTTGGGACCAAGTTGCAACATTTGTTACATTTTCAGCCGCTGTTCCCCTCCTCGCCTGTGGTGGCGCTGCACCACGAACCATTGAAGGAAACGACACTGAGCGCAACTTCCTTCTTCAAGAAATGTAAATAAAAATGGACGTTCTTCAGATTTTAGTGGTTGTAGGATTTATCTGTTGTCTTTGGTAAAAGACCACAATCCATTTCTCCTGCTAGCACCAAACTCTCGCATTTGTTTTGGTTGTATTTATCCAGAATGCCCTGCTTTTGGGAAGGTCTGGTAGGCCTTCACATATACATTCAAACCATCCCAGACACATCAAGACCTAGACAGAGGTTCACTTTTATTGGTCCAGGTCAGAGTTCACATTAACTGAACTTTCTAGGCAAATAAGTTTGAGTTCAATTAAAGCAGACTGAACTGCTGCGATGTGAACGGACCCTTAGACTCTCCGGGTTTCCCAACATTCATGTTTTTGGACTATAGGAAAAAAAGCAAACCTGTATAAATCCAAAACATAAAAAAACCTGCAGCTGATCAAGGATTTGAAACAGCAACCATCATTCCTGTTACTTTCCTTTAGTGTTTGAGTCTTTTTCTTGTATTTGATTATTTGTTTTTGGGTTATTTATGTTCAGCTGGTCTTTCCATATCCAGTTAATTTCTCTGTGTTTATTATTGTTGTCAATGTGTTGCCGTATTAATTCATTCCTTTGTGTTTAGCTTCATTGTTTCTTCTTCTCTTCTGTGTTTGAATCTATCTTTCTTAGACTGTTGTCAGGCTTTTTGGTTTCTAGAGCCCTCAGTCTTAGTTTAGCTTCCTCTGTGTTAATTAGTCTCCTCCCTCAGTTTCCCTGCTTTATCCTCTCCTCAGCTCTACCTCGTTTCCTCTGATTAGCGTTTCTGGTTCTTTTGTCACTTTCCAACGCTGCCTCAGTATTTAAGCTCCTGGTTTTTCATTGTTCATAACTGGATTCTTCCGTTTTGTTTCTCCATTTCAAGCCTGATTCTTGTTCCATTTTCCAACATGGCAGCTCCACCTTTTTCCACGATGATAACAAAATTAGTCATAATACATCTAACTTAATTTAGACATAGGCAGAATGTGAACATATCGGTCCAAACCGTTCTACCAGCGACATCTTTCATATGTAGTAAATAACAAAGAAATCAAACAAAATTTGTCCAAAAATGAAGTTATGGGTAAAATATGGAAATTACATTTGACAATTTCCAGAAGGGAAAATAAAACTGAATATATTGGTTAAAAACATATTAAAAAACTTTGTGGAAAAAATGAAGTAACGACATCTTAAAGATGTCTCAGATGTCTTTTAGATATCAGCACATTTAGCTATAAAATATGTCCAGTTTTGCTTTGATTCTACCACTAGATAGGAACATATATAGATAGATATATCTATATAGATATATATATATATATATCTATAAATAGATATATCTGTCTACTTATAGATATATATATCTATATATTTAAACGGGGTTTTGTTATATTTATAACTCACCCTTGGTATAATCTGACCAGATTATAGATTTTCAGTATTTCACTGATTACCCAAATCTTCCACAGAAAACTGTAATCAAGCCTGCAGATGTTTTTCTTCAGCAGTGGAGTCTTGTGCAGGGAGTGTGAATGGAGGCTGTTGTGGTTTTATTTATTATTTTTTGTTTTACTTTGGTTTTTTTCCAGTTTTTATTTGTTTGAAGGTTTCTTTGTGGCAGCAGCAGCTGGGTTTTAGTGATAGAATCGTCCTTTCACTCTTGGATTACGGCTCAGATAGCGATCGTTACACAACTCTGTGCAACACTTTAGTTATAAAAAAGCTTTTTATTGGCCGCCGGTTAATGTTAAACCAGTTTATTTGTACACATGCATGCTTTCTAAAAACAGCTGGTTTCTAAGCCTCGTTGCACATTTGTTTCTTAACGCATTCAGAATTTATCAACTAATTTATTCATATTGCGTTTTACGTGTGAATTATTTGCAAGAGTGATTTAATGTCACTAGAGAGATTAGACATAAGTTTACTGTTTTCAAAACTTATTTTACTGAAATGTTTGTTCGTCTGTTCCCAGTTCACTCTGGAGAAAGTAAATGTTTAAATCCACTAAAGGCTGTCTTCACCTTTGACCACAGAACTAATAATAGATTTATTGTTTAGAAACTTAAATGTAACAGTTTATATAATTAGACAGTAAAGAAGAAGTGCAGGTAATGTGTGGCTCAAAGGTTTGAATCTTCCATCTACGTTTTAAAGTGATTTAAAGGCTCAATTTCAACAGTTCCAGCTTAAAAGCTGTAGCGACATCTGGTGGAAAAACTCTGTTACGTCTCCGTTTTTATTTTTAACTGAGCTCCTCCAGACCAGCAGCTTCCAGATCTTCACGTTCAGCGACAGTTAAAGTAAAACCATCACAGAGCCGCTTAGATCAACAGCAGAGATGTTTACAAGTCAATTTTTCAAGTCTAACTTATGTCTCAAATGACTGTTATTAAAATTTTCCTATCACATTTATACTAATTTACCACATGAGCAACTAACGCTTTAAATTGTTTTACATTAATTCAACAATTATATTTTTTAAAAGCAATAATCTAACATGTAAAAAAAAACCTTAATATGTGCTTTGAAAATAATTTTTAAAAATGGATCATTATAATTATAGATATGGATTTATGTTCAGATTAAGAAATGAAAAAACTAAAAAAGATATATATAGTCTAATCCAAGATGTTTCTGTCTTTTCTGTACATTTACAAGAGTAATATTTTATCAATAGTTAAAATTACAAAATGAGAAAAATGTATTGGTCATGTGTACAGATGCAACCCTAATCCATTAAAAACAGCAAATAAAGGCTTCTCATATATTTATTTTGAAATAAATTGTCTTGAAATAAAAAATAGACTGCAGTCAAATATGTAGAAATTAGTAATAATGTTTTGCACAGCTATTTATTGGTTGTACAAACAAACAACAGACATATGATGCTTCACGTCTCCGTTTAATTTAAACTGTTTAATTTTTTAAATATTCAACAATATTTCTATGTAGAAAATTGTGCTCTCAACTTTCCTACTAAAAATACCAAGGAATTTACAACTTTTTTTCTTTGGTAAAAACTAAATTACAGCAGATCTTTGAAAATAAAGACTGTTAAAATTTATCCAAAAACATTTGAGGACCTTTACGATAATGTATGAAAACAACTAAAATCAGGTCTGTCAACACTAAAATGCTCAAATTTCATTCAAATAAACTCAGAAAATCAACAATTTCTTCAGGTAGAGGATCTCCATACGAATGCATTTGGTTTGTTTTTCTGTAAAATGTTAAAAGGAATAATCTGAAAATAAGATCTTTGTATTCAACAGGCTAAAAATGTATTATTTGGTAGTCTAGTTCTCCAGTTCTTCCACTTTTTCTGGTTTAAACTTAAACAGTCTTGTCTCTCAAGTGATTACTGTTCAACAGGTAATAAGGTTTTATTATAATTTGTTATTTATGAGTTTGAACTAATCTGGCTCTCTACAGCTGGATGAAGTCTGTGTGGAGACCCTCCTGCCCTCTGTTTGGCTCCCTGCTGTTGTGGACCACCTGGTGCACCTTCATGTGAACGTCTCGAGAGCGTTTCTCCTGGTAACTTTTCCCGCACACCTGGCAACTGTAGGGTTTCTCTCCAGTGTGGGTCAACAGATGCTTCTTCAGGTCATTTTTGGTGACAAAGGCCTTCCAGCACATTTGGCACCCGAAGGCCAGCTCCTTCCTGTGGAAGCGGATGTGGGTTTCCAGGTATCCTTTGGTGGAGAAGCTTTTGCCACAGAGAGTACAGCTGAATGGTTTCTCTCCCGTGTGTGTTAGCATGTGGACGTTAAGCCCTCCCATCTGCCTGAAGGCTTTCTCACAGATGAGGCAGGGGAATGGCTTCTCGCCTGTGTGGATCCTCTGGTGAACTTCCAGGATTTGGACAGAGGCGAGACTCTTCCCACAGGTATCGCAGGAGACGCGGCAGACGGTTCGGTTGGTGTTATGGCTCCTGATGTGCACAGTCAGAGAAGTGCGCTCGGTAAACGTCTTCCCGCAAAACTCACAGATGTACGGCCTCTCCCCACTGTGGATCCTCTTGTGTCTCCTCAGAGCGCCAGGTCGCGGAAAACACTTCCCGCAGATGCTGCAGGAGTATGGTTTGATGCCCGTGTGGGTCCGCATATGTATCTCAATGTGTTGAAAGGTGTTGCCACAGATGTGGCAGACTTTCCCTTTGTCTTTGTGGCCCTGCAAGTGATCGGCCAGTGTCTCAGACGATAACAGCTCCTCACCGCACACCCCACAGACAGACTCTGAAGTGTGGCTCCTGGCATGTTTTCTTAGATTGCCTTTACTCTGAAAACTCTCCCCACAGACTTTGCAGAGGGATGACTGACAACCTGACATCTCTGCATTTTGACCTTCTGTATTCTGGACTTCCTGTTCTCTGCCTAGTGGACGCTTGGCGCTGTGGGTCTTTCTGTGTCGCCTCAGAGCTCCAGATCGGGGGAAACGTTTGCCACAGACAGGGCATCGGTATGGCTTCAGCCCTGTGTGGATTCGCATATGCGTCTCCATGTTCTGGAAACTCTTCCTGCAGATGCTGCATGTCCCGCCAGCCTCCCTGTGAGACTCCAAATGAGTCTGCAAAATGTCTGATGAATCCAGCTGCTCCCCACACACTCCACACACACATCTGGAGTCGCTGCTGTGTGTCGCTGCATGTTTTCTTAAGAAGCCTCGACTGTGAAAGGAATTTCCACAAACTCTGCAGCAGAGTGAATCCTCTGGAAGTGGTTCTATGTTTACTTCCGGTTTAGCCGTCTCTGAATTATCATCCTCCCATTTGCGGTGATCTTCATGCGTCTTCAGATGCTCTAGAAGCATCTGGTTCTCAGTGAATGTCTTTCCACAGATCTGACAGGCTCTCGGTTTCTTTCTGCTGTGGATCTTTTCGTGCCTCTTCAGTGCGTTGGCCCGTGGGAAGCTCTTGCTGCAGAAGTCACAGGTGTACGGTTTTACCCCAGTGTGGCTCCGTACGTGAGTTTCCATGTTCTGAAATGTCTTCCCACAGATCTCACAAAACCTGCTCGTACAAACGGTTTTCCTGTGGGAGGCGAGGTGGTCGGACAAATCTCCTGAAGCCTCCAGGTGTTTTCCACAAACTCCACAAAGATTTTCAGGTGAGTCTGCATGAATTTCCGCGTGTCTGATGATATTTCCTTTGTGACGGAAGGTTTTCCCACAGATTAAACATTGATTACTTCCAGATTCATCTTTTTTATCTGCTGTGTTTGTCTCTTTCTCATCTGAGGAGTTTTCAATCCATTTTTCATCACTTTCAGCAGCAGAAATGTCTGAGGAGGCAGCAGCTGCTGTGTCTGAATGCAGCGGGAAGTTTTCATCACCTGTGGTCATCTCTTTGGCAGAGGAGCCGATGGAGACTGACAGAGAAGAAAACATCTTTATTTCATACAAATACTTCAACTTTTGTTAGTTTTTCACATAAATACAAAATAAAACACAATAATGTCCTTAATAGTAGTAGTTGGGCCTGTCACAAGCAATAAATTAATTAATTGCATGAAAAAATAAGCCTGATCATTTTTATTTGCGCGATTTATTTATTTTTTCTTTCAAAACCAAAAACTGGATGACAGAAGTCTTCAGTTTGGTGCTTTCGTCTCAACTTTTTGTTTTGTTTACAGAAACTAAATTATTCATTTTATTTGTTGCTTTGTTTATTTATTTTGTTTATTTAAAATGTTTTAAATGTTCATTAGAATGTAAGGTTTATTGATCTTTGAAAAAGTGTTCTTGCATTTTGTTTTATCACCTGAAAATGGTCTCAAAACAACAAAATTATGGCTTATCACAATAACTTCTGGGACAATTTATCATCCAGTGAATTTTGTTATTGTTGCAGGCCTAGTAGTAATGTGACAAAACAAAAATGGTTGAAGGGGTGCACATACTTTCACAAGGCCCAGTTTATTTACTGTTTACATAAAAAAAATGGATGGTAAAAATGTTGTACGTATTAACGCCATCAGAAGACAGACATTCATAAAATCAATGAAGAAATATAATTTAAAACATAACGCAAGTCAAAAATGATCAAATGCGACCATTTTCCACTTGACTCTAAGGTCATGTACTGAAAAATCTTATTTTGTTCACAAAATACAGAAAAACTGACATATTCCCTGTTAATCTGTCTTTAATCTAGTCAAACAGCTCATGGTGTGACCTACTTTGTGTAGAGAAAGCTAAATTAGGTCAGGGAGTCTGTTCTGTCGTGCATTTTTGTTGTGCGTTTAATGTTTGTTTCATTTAACTGCTGAATTAAGATGCAGTCTACTCATACGAGCCTATATGGGTCGTAGTTCTTGGAAACATAATGAGACTCTGGGGCTCAGACCTTGAAGAAAACAGGAAATCAGTATCAGTCAGCCATCAGTAATAAAAAACATTTATGCCACAATCTGGGCCAGAAGGCAAAGCTGCAGAGAGTTTTCTGTGGCGCAAACAAGTTAATTTAGTTGCAATATAAAACTCCTATTTATTTACTTTGTACAGTAAAACTTAAGCTCTGATTTTTTATAGTATATATAGACAGTCAAATCATTGTGCTGATCAGAATCAAATAACGTACTGATGGTATCACCAGATCTGGGAATATTTTTAACTTTGTTGAAACAACAGATTTCCCAGGAAAAATGAAAGCCGAGAAGAAAACTAAACATATGAAATCAGATATATGAATAAAAAGACAAATAACCCTTTCAGCAGAGGAAATTCCATGTAATTAAATGTTTTTTTTCATAGACGGATCAATATAGCTAATTAGCATTAAATAGAGCAGTGCAGTATTGAAAAAGCTTTTTTAACTTTCATATTTAACTGAGATATACAGGGGAAAAGCCGTGCACTGGGAACCTTTATAAAACCATTTTGAACTCTAAACTTGATGGTTGATGGAAACTTGACAAAAACTGTTTTGATTTTTGTGAATAGTCTGGGATCAAAAGAAAATGTCTGTTTCAGGGGACAAAAAAACAAACAAAAAAGCAATTGAAGTATTTTTTATTATAATAAAATAGATAATATGTATAATAATTAGAAATATACCCAAAATTTCTACATGAATGGCGCTGCTCAATTTGAATGATCAGCAGGTTGATTCTGATTGGTCTCTGGTTGCTTAGCAACAGTCGCAGCTTCAAGCTAGCGGTTCTCACCCGTCCGCTTCAGCAGAACCACCGGGCTCAGTGCGGCCTCCAGCAGCCGGTCCTGGCGCTCCAGCTGCCGCCGGTACTCCTCCACCTCCCGCTCCAGAAGCTGGACAATCAGCCCCGCAGCTGCCGCCATCCCGTCCGTGAGAAGCGGCCGCAGGAGCCGCACCAAGCGGCCCGAGCCTCTGAACGACCCGGCTTCCCCGGCGCGCCTCTCCAGAGTAGCCAGGATCTCCTCACCGACTTTGGAGAGCAGCTCCGACACCGAGTCGGTCAGCGGCCGGAGCCCGCGGCTCTGCGGGGACACAAACAGAGACATCCCGATGCGGAGCTCCGTCCACCGGGCTGCAGGAAGGAAAACAGTCCAGCTTGTGTTGATTTGTCCGGGTCACTGAGAGGAAGCAGAGAGGCGTAGCGCCCCCTGCAGGACCGGAGAACCTGGACATGTTTAACTCTGTGGTCCTGGTTAATTCAACGTTCACTACAAATAAAAATAAGCAAAAATAATTAAATATAAAATATATACTTTGCTTTCCATTTATTTTTTTTTCTTCATTTTTTGATGTACAGTAGATTTAGTCAGTATGAATATAAAATGACATCAGACTTATATAATACTTTATTTACAAAGGGTTCTCAAAGACACTTAAAATATGGTATTTTTATCTTAGTTTTATGACATTCTTCTGTTTTCTGCTCTACAATAGTCTGTTGTATTATGTTTTAATGTTTTCTGAATAGGTAGCTGTCAGAAATGATAATCTGTTCTAAACCTGGTTCAATGTCAAATAAATAAAAAAATAAACTTTAATTTTAGACAAAAATTAATAGTAAGCATAAGAACACCATGAGCAGTTTTCAAATGATTGATGAACGTTTATTAAGGGAAAACATCCAAACCAAACAGTTTTCCTCCCTCAGTAACACTGTCCACACTGAAGAGTATTGCTACCACAACCTGGTAGCATTTAGTTGCATTCACTGGTTGAAAACAGGACAGGATTTTTGAGTATCCGACTGTCTGATCACCGGTCAGGGTGATGAGGCTCAAAATGGGCCCAGAGTAGCTTTTAGTGTCCAACAACATATAAAAAAACGTTAACATATAATCAACATATCACACGTCCTGAAACGGCTTTAAACGTCAGTTTTTGGTTAAACCAGGTTCAGAGGAATATTCTGCTTAATTCATGAAGAATCCTTCAGCATTGAGTCTTTAGAAAAAACAGAGACTGCATGCCAAGAAATGAGAAACACACACATTCAACTGCTTCTCTTATAAAACCTTCATATCATCATCTACAGAGTAAAAGATGGAGAAACAAGAAGCAAAAGCCGCATCACAGATTAAGATCTATGCTCAGTATTTTGATTATTTAGAAAAGAAAAATGATTTATACAAGTAGAAATTAATATCTAGTGAGTTTTTAATTTGTTTCAGCTTCTACGCTATAAAAACACAAAATCTTACCAAGTATTTTTGGGCTAGTTTCTAGTGAAAATATTGTAATACACTTGAAATATGACAAAACTAATTTATAAGTAACTTTTCAGCAAGATTTAAGAGCTTATGGTAGTAGTTACTTAATATTAATGAAACATACAAATTACACTGGCAGATTATTTCACTTCTAACAGGGAAAATCGTCTAGTTTTAAGTGAAATAACTACTTTTTTATGAAATTAAGGAATTATTTACTCAAAACACATTCCTTTATTTTGCTGAAAATTTATTTGTAAGTTAGTTTTGTCTTATTTCAAATGTAGTAAGATATTTTCACTAGAAACTAACCAAAAATACTTAATAAGAGTTTGTTTTTACAGTGTAGGTATAATAATTAGCACCAGAGGTCCAATTCATCCAATCTCAGCCTAAAACTTAAGGCGATTATAATAAGGAGAGATGAACAGAATCACCAAATCGTAACATTTGACTAAATAAAACAGAAATATTTACATCTTGTCTGAAATTGTAAAAAATAAAAATAAAATGCATCAACTGTGGGACAAAATGTCAAAAAGAAAATGAATAAAATCAGTCTCAAGCTTCCAGCTCCTACTGGAAGCTTTTGATGCTCCAAACTGGTTTTATATTAAAGTAAAAAAAATTAAAAAAAACTGAACAAACCAGAGAACAGTTTTACTTTCACACCAATTCCTGCAGATCCAGAGCTGATCCTGGTTTCTCTATCCCAGCTACATTGAGATGGTTTGACTGTATGAACCTCATTTATTACCTTTAGATTTAACAGATATCCTAACATCTTCTCCGGGTTAATTTAACCCTCCAATAATTTGGAGTCCCGTGTAGATTATTATTGGGCAGAATAAATGTACTGAAATCAATGCTTATCAGTTTATTTTGACTTTCCAATCAAATATTTTCACTAATAGCGAAGATAAAATCTTTAGAAAATGTTTAACTTTTCTCATTTCTGCATCCGTTTCTTTATTCTCTCAACCTTGTTGGAGTCAGTTTATCGTTACGGTGAGAGTTACAGGAATGCTAAGATGCTAACACTAAGCTCAAATTAATGATTAAAATAATTAAACTGACAGTGAAATGGGGATTGTTACTTTGAATTATTTTTCCAATTCAGGGTCTGATCATCAATTTATTCCATGTTTACACTAAAAAATCTGATTCAACAGATTATTGATTATTGTTTATCAGCTCAGTTTCAGTACTGAGTTGAAAAACTCCTTTTGCTTCTTCATGTTTGGTGGAGGATGTTAATTTCTGCTGCAGCTCTTCATTGTGCGCAGTGGCAAAAAGACTGACTTAAAAATCGTTTTTAAAAATTATACCAATTCCAATATTTTTTCACCTTTCTTTCCATTAAAACAAAATTACAAATAATTTTAAAAACTCTTGTTTTTATCTCTGTTGTCTCTTTGAGGGGATTATCTGTTAGTTCCTCTATTTCCAGCTGGGCTCAAACCTGCAAACATTTTTTTAAGAATGTACATAATTTTTTCTGCTTTTATAAGTTTGTAGTTAGAAAAGGGAATTACTGTTTATGTCTGGATCAAGAGCTGAGACCACAAAGAAATCCAGAAATCTGTTTTCAGAAGAAGAATAAAAGACAGGAAGTTGGATGTTGACTGAATTTTTGAGGTTTGAAAGATAAAAATGTTTGGAAAATCTTTATTTTTTTCCCCATCAATTCACTCTGTGAGTTTCCATAGTTCAGAGTGATGTCAGCATGCCCAGGGTGGCCATCTTGTTTTATTTATTTGGACCTTTAGTTCAGGTCAACTCTATAACAGAGTGTTAGCGTCAGGCTAAGATTGGTTTTCAAATCACGAGAATAAAGTCGTAATTTTATGAGAACTCCAACATGAAAAATAACAAAAAAATTAAAACAACAAATGTTGAGCATCTAGTAAAATTATTCTTTAGAATAGGTTTTACATTAGCAGGACTTTGAAATGATGAGCAAACAACTCAGTCCATTTCGGAAAAAGAACCACATGGACTGAACTGGTCACAACAAATCTTGATAACTTTATCAAAGCTTTTTATTAGTTAAAATTACGCTTTTCTCTTAATATTCAGATGTTTTTTCTGGTAAAATTGCGCCTTCTTGTAACCAAGCTAAAATTCTTGCAACATGTCCCTAACTCTCCTTCGTAAAACTCACAGAAGGTATAATGAAAGAAAAGGGCACTTTTTGAAAATGTTTTCTGAATAAAATTTGAAATCAGATTGGGTCTGATCATACCAGAGATTTCCTTTTTAAGCCGCTTTGCTCAGCTGTAGGTTTAGTTTCTGATCTACAGCTGGAAGGGTCCAGAGAAGAAGCTGTCCATCCTCTGGTCCTCGGTGACGCCCGCCAGCCCTCCGGCTTCATGAACCTTGAGGTGACCGTTGAGTGAGCGCCTGGCCTGGAAGCTCTTCCCACAGACCCTGCACTCGTACGGCTTCTCCCCAGTGTGGACCAGGATGTGCCTCTTCAGGTCCACGTCCTGCATGAAGCCCTTCCCACACACCTGGCACAGGAAGCGCCTCTCCTTGTTGTGGAAGCGGATGTGCGTGTCCAGGCTGTTCTTCTGGGTGAAGCCCTTCCCGCAGATGCTGCAGGAGAAAGCGCGCTCGCCCGTGTGAATCTTCAGGTGCATCTTCAGGTTGCCGATCTGGTTAAAGGCCTTGTCGCAGAAGCTGCAACTGAAGGGTTTCTCCCCGGTGTGAATCCTCAGGTGCATCAACAGCGCCGATCGGCCGGGGAAGGATTTCCCGCAGGTTTCGCAGGTCCTGGCGGCGACCCGGTGGAAGCGCAGGTGAGCGTTGAGGCTGTCGATGGAGTCGCACAGATTCCCACAAACGCCACAGCAGCAGTTGGGCTCCTGCGCGTGAGTCCCAGCATGCCTGACCAGCAGGATCTTCCGGTCGAAAGCTTCCCCACACACCTTGCAGTTGGTCAACACAGATGTGCGGCTTTTATTCGCTTTAGGGATGCTGTCCTCATGATTGGTCGCCATGTGTTTCCGCAGGTCCTTCCGCTTGCTGAACTCCTGACTGCAGATGCTGCAGGAGAGGATGAGAGCGTTGTTGTGCTCCTCCATGTGGCGCTCCAGTGACGTCATGTGGCAGAAGGCGCGTGGGCACTCTTTACATTTGAACGGTTTCTCCGCCGCGTGAACCAGCATGTGAGACATCAGGTTGCTTTTCTGCCGGAACATTCTGCCGCATTCGGGGCATTCATGCGGCTTCTCCCCGGTGTGGATGCGGAAATGCAGCTCCTGCGCCCTGATGGAGGTGAACTTTTTCTCGCAGACAGAGCACTTTTTGGTGTTCTGCTGGTGAGCCTGCAGGTGAACCATCAGGCCATCAGCAGAGTCTGAAAGCTCGCCGCAGAAGCCGCAGCGCCGGTCCAGATTGCTGCCGCAGACACGAAGTGCGTGCTGCAGCAGAAAGCCTTTCCCCGGACAGAGGCGTCCGCAGACATGGCAGCTGAATCGCTCTGTAGGAGGAGTGCGCTTTCGCTTTTTCACAATGACTAAAGGTTCAAGACCAAGAAGTTCTCTCTTCTTCTTGCCCAAAGATCCAAGAGGTCGTCCTCGTTTCTTCTTCCCAGCAGATCCGAGAGGCGGACTTCCTTCCATTTTCTCGACAGATCTGAAAGGCCGACCTCTCTTCTTTTTCCTTTTGCCCTCTGACCTGAGAGATTGACTCTCCGTCCAGTCGTCGTCGTCGTCGGTGCAAGTAGAGGCCGCCAGGTGGTAGGATGGAGAAGAAGAGCGTGGCGACGACGGACAGGAAGCATCGCTAACATTCTCCGAATCAAGCGGATTCAGGTCCGCTGAGTCAAACTGCGCTGGCAGGCCAGAGTCGTCCAGGGTCACTATCTTCAGAAGACCTGGAAACAAAAGTTGCATGTTTAGACTGAAGAGATCAACAGACTTAAAAAAAAACATAGCTCTAAAAACTTGTTAGTGTTTTTCTGACCTGTTCCAGAATCCAAATGTTTCAGAAATTCTCCCCAAAAAGACTTTATTTCAAGTCGTGGTGGGCAATATGGACTTAAAGTTTTATCAGAACATTTTGAGTCATTATTACGATGTCAATAAATGTGAAAATATAAACTATTTATTACATCTTTTTTAAGTAAGTATCACTGTAGCTGTGTGTCACAGCAATCTAAACAAGTTACATCAATAAACAAATTATTCAACTAAATTTATGCTAGGAATCGGCAAAAATGTGGAGTTTTGAAATTTAGTCAGAGTGGGAGATCTGTGTTAAAAATGTGCTTTGTTATATTGTATTTGTAAAATATGACAGAGTGTGCGCTCTTAGCAGCAAGCTATCTGTGACGTATTTTTTCGGTTACCATGTCAACAAGAACTTAGGCAGTTGGCAGAAAGTCAACGGCTCGTAAACACTTTTTCGGAAGTAGGATCGCATATTAATGCCAGCGGAGGTAGAAGAAAAGGAAGAATAAACTTCTGCCAAAAAAAAGAGAAACTCAGAAATTCTGAGATTAATTTTAGAAATTATCTAGAAAAAATAGGTATTTTTCTAAGCCCAAAAGTCAAAAATGTGTTATTTTAAGCTTAATCTCAGAAATTTTCTGGAAAAAAAGCGTACGACTTTTTGAGTTTCAGGGAAATGTATTAGTGCCGGTAATTTTATTTTTGAAAAATAAAAGGATATTTAGAAAAATATGTCTTCTTAAAACCTATTTATTTGGATATTTGTTGAAATGAAGAATGAAGTGTGCAGAATTTGCACACAACTTTATATTTTTGGATATTTAATGACAATATTTTTAAACTATTAAATCAGATGTTATGATACTCAAGTGGTCTTTTCCAGTAAAATTATTTTAAATTCTGGAGTAACTTCTGAGACAGCGATTTTATACTTTCACTTGAGTAAAAACATGTTTAATAAGTGCCAGTGTTAGTTGAGAACATTCTTTTGATGCTAATTTGTATTTCAGGCGTCTTTATCGCACCTGTGTCTTCAACTTCCTCTTCACTCTGATCTGCTGGGCTTTTATTGTGAAGTTGACCGGAACTGGATGAGTAAGCGCTGGCCGCAGCGGCTCCTGCAGCTTTAAAAGCCTCCGTTTGCTCCGATCTTTGCAGTCTGACTTCAGGTTTAAGCAGAGCATCCAGCTGCTTTCTCTGGAGGCAAATCTCCTGCTCGGACTGCCGCAGTCTCTCCTCGTACTCCGCTAAAGTTTCCTTAAACAGTCCGAAGATTTCCTCCGCGGTAGCTGTTAGCCGCGCGGTTATCACTGCTCTTTGCGTCCGGAGTTTAGCCGCTTTCTCCCCGTTTTCCAGCTGCTGTAGGACGTCCTCAGCGGCGGCGCTGATCCGCTGGTGCACCGACATCCGCAGCAGCTGAATGGTGCTCATTCTGCCGCAGATTAGGCTCCCAAAGCCGCTAAAACACGAGCGAGGATGGGAGCATTTAAATACTGTTTTTTTAAGGAAATCTGTGGAAAACGCTTCCGTTTAGTGAACGTGAGGCATAAAGAGGAAACAGCGACCTCTGCTGGTCAGGAGGAATCTGTAAATACTGTACCTTTGTTAACCAGCTTAAAAATCCAGCTGCTTTTATATGGGGAAAAAACGTTTTATAAGCAACAAAATGAGAGGCGTCTCCTTTAAAAGCTTACTCTAAGTTTATCCTACTAATTAATACACAGAGAAATAAAATAACCTCAAACAACTGTAAGTGATTTAGTCTGGAAATGTATAACAAAAACATGTAGGAAAGAATAATGTTTGGTAATGCTGACAATAAATTTTTGGTTTTTGTGGAAATATTGCACATCAGGCAAAATACTGGCAATAAGTCTTTTATATTAGATAAGTTTCATATTAACCAATGTAAATTTTCATAATTTCCACCCTTTTTGACATTTTTGGTTAAGGTAATCAAACAATCCACTATTTCCAAAAGTACAAATGTATTGTTTATAGTTTTAAAAATACAATGTAATATGTAACAACACAGTCCATTTAAAATAAGACAGTGTTTGTGTTTGTCTATACCGTAAATAAACACGAAAACACAAGTGTCCCCTGCTGGATGGGCAGTTTCTGCTTTCTGTCTTGTGATCGATCTAATTCCCCAGTTATTTACGTTTTTCTTCATCGTGATTTGACTCTCCATTTCTATTAAACACTGGTTGGAAGAAAATATCAACATAAAACCAATAATTACAATCGCCATCATAATTTTACTAAACCGTTTTTATTTTTTTTTAATTTCACACAGTTTTAGCAGATGTAACTCAGAATAAAAGACAATCCAGCATCACCATGTCATTATACAACTTCAAATAAAAGTTCTGCAAAATAAAAGTTTTCTCTTAAAGTCAAACAAACATTAAAGTTGCAGAAAAATGAAAACACTAAAAGCTACTACTCAGTCAAAACAACGAGGGGAAAACACAAAAACAATTTTAATGCCTTTAACTATTTTAAAAGTTTACATTGTGATTATAGCAAAGAGATATTTATAAATGAGCAATAGTCACGTTTTTGATCATCATTCCTTTTCATAACAAAAAAGTACTGGGGAAAAAAATAATCAAGTTTAAATTGTTTTACAAAGTTCCTGTACAACAATAAACAATTCAGGAGATTTTTTATAAGCTGTAGAAAATATATTTTCTTTCTCTTTTTTATCAGTGATTGTTTTGATTTGAGGCCCAAACTGTTTAAAGAAATTGATAAAAAAAAAAAATCTAATTTGTGTCCAGGAAATTATTAATTTTGAAACATGAAAATTGTAGAAAATATTCTCCTTAAAGCACAACAACGATTAAATAAGATTAAAATAAAAAAACATAAAATCTTAAAAATAGTTTGTATCATATTTTGTAAGAGAAACAGTTCTTTTGGGGTATTTTTAGGAATGGTGACAAGTAATAATTACTGTTAATTAAGCTACAATAATAAACAGCATAATTAAAAAATTAATCATTAGGTGAGATCTAAGTTTTCTCTGTATTTTGAAAATTGTTTTCAGAATAAAATTTTTAGTGTTTTGATGTAAGTAAAATTAGTAGCAATAATTATTCTATCAGCTTTAATAAAGCTTTCAATTAATTTATAAATAACTCCAGTCAACAGCTAAGAGTTTCTTAATATTACAGGAATAGTAGTATTATATTACTATTATACTACCAGTAAAAACAGTTATTTTTCTATTCAAATTGTTCTGATCTTTTCTTCCCCATTTCTGGATAAATTGCAATAAAAATGTTTATTATGAAAGTAAAGATGATACAAGTCGACTCTTTGCTTTAAAGAAACTCTAAAAACCTGTTAAATCCTCCAAGTTCAGGAACGAAGTTAAATGTACAAATTAAACCCAAATGTGAAATATTTACAGCAGAACACTTTAAAATAGCTATTTGTAGCTCACTTGTCTTTTGCACACATTAAAGCTGGGAATTTTTGAACAAAATTCATTCAGAATTAATAATAGTAGTGACAAAAGTGAAAATGGCTCCAATTTGTTGTCAGAAATGGTCAATTATTTACTAAAAAGCAGCAGTAAAAAACATTTCTGCTGTGACTAATCATTAACTTTTTAAATCAGAATGAGAGGCGACGTCAGAAAGCATCAGAAACAGGAAGCTTTGTCTCTTAATGTGAGAGACTTCCTGTTTTGTGCCATTTTTCCTATGTCAGACATGAAGGAGCTGTGTTGTTTATGTACAAAGAGCAGCAGATCACAGCTGAGTGAACTGAGGTTGGACCTCCGCCTCCTGCTGCTTCATGTGTGACATCACAGCTGGGTCCTTGACAGCCTGCTCCCCCGCATGGACCTTCATGTGCGACTCCAGCGAGCGCTTCTCCTGGTAGCTCTTTCCGCAGGCGTGGCAGCTGAAGGGTTTCTCGCCGGTGTGCGTCAGCATGTGCCTCTTCAGGTCGATCTTCTGCACGAAGCCCTTCCTGCACACCTGGCAGACGAACGCCTTGTCCTTCTTGTGGAAACGCTCGTGAGTCTCCAGCGAGATTTTCTGGCGGAAGGTTTTCCCGCAGAGGCTGCAGATAAACGGCTTCTCGCCCGTGTGGATCCTCATGTGGGAGTCCAGGTTGCCAATCTGCCTGAAGGTTTTGCCACAGACCTTGCAGGGGAATGGCTTCTCCCCCGTGTGGATCCTCTTGTGCACGTCCAGATGTTGGCTCATGGTGAACTTCTTGTCGCAGGTTTCGCAGGTGTAAATCCGGGGCTTCCCGCCGGTGTGGCTCTTGATGTGCCGCTTGAGGACGGTGCTTTCGATGAAAGTCTTCCCGCAGAACTCGCAGATGTACGGCCTCTCGCCGGCGTGTAGCTTCAGGTGTCTCTCCAAGGAGCTCTTCCTGGGGAAATCCTTGCAGCAGTCTTTACACCTGAAAGGTTTTTGCCCGGAGTGCGTCCTCATGTGGATCTCCATGTCCCTGAAGTTGTCTCCACAGATGTCGCAGGCTTTGTTCATTTCTCTGTGACTCTGGATGTGGAGCTGCAAGCTCTCGGACGACTCGGCCCGCTCTCCACAGACGCCACACAGGAGGTCGGGGTGATTTAAATGTGTCTCTGTGTGTCGCAGTAAGTTCCCTTTATTGTGGAAAGCATTCCCGCAGACCTTGCAAGAGTGAGAAGGAGTCAGACTTGGCTTTCTGCGTTTGGTCCTGTTGGTCGACTGGTTGTGGCTTCGGGCGTGTCTCCTGAGGTCAGAGGTCGTTAGGAAGTCTGCTCCACAGACTTTGCAGGTGAACGCCGTCTGTTCACTGTCGGTCTTCATGTCTTGCTCTGGTGAAATGCTGTGGACAAAGTCTTCAGAGAGCTTTTCTTCTACATGGGTTTGCAGGTGAGTCATCATGTTGCCCTTCTGGCTGAAGCCTTTGCCGCAGTGGCGGCAGCTGAACGGTTTCTCACCGGTGTGCAGCCGCGTGTGCGTCTCCTTAGCTCGGATCGAGGGGAACTTTTTGCCACAGAAGTTGCAGGTCCTACAGCTGTCGCGATGCGTCTGAAGATGCCGTTTCAGCTCGGCGCTGGACTCCAAATGTTCCCCACACACACCGCACCGACTCGCCTCTTCCTTGGCATGTTTCTCCACGTGTTTGATCAAAAAGCCTTTTGTGTCAAAGGATTTCCCGCAAACTTTGCAGCTGGGAGATGTTTCATCTGCTGCAACCGTATCATCCTCTTCCTCCTCAGCTGCCGTGTCATCGTCTGGAAAAGCCGCCTGCTGGTCGAGTCTGGAAGTGGAACCAGATGGTCTCTGGAAAGGCTGACTCCTAACACCAACAGACAAACACAGTTCTGCAAAGAAAATAAACAACAAATTAATTGGCTGCTGATAATACTAGCTGTATCTGATAATAATAAAAACACAAACATTACCTAGCATTGCCGGTTCAGTTTCTATTGTAAATATCTTAGTAAACTTGAAATAAGACAAAAATAACTTAAAACAAAGAGCTTGTTTTAAAAATATTTCATTAAAATTGATGAAATATTATTAGTTCCACTGGCAGATTGTTTCACTTATAACTTGAGAAAAATTAAATCATCATGTAACACACAAATGAAACGCACTGATGTTTGTGATAATAAATGTGATAAAAATGTGAAAATACTTGTGCTTTATTAGTGTCATGGGACTGATTTTCCTCTTTATTGCACAGAAAACTGAAAGTTATGATCATGTAATAATAAATAAATAAATTAGCTTTTTGCTTTTTAGACTAAATAAATAAATAATAAATAAATAAAAAAACATGACTAAACAAACAAAAACGTATGAACTTGGGCTAAATACAAAAATAAAGGCGCTAAAAACAAAACAACAAGAAAAACTGGTATGGTTAGAGATATCTAATCTTAAACAATATAATTAAACAATTTTCGGTATTTTTATGAATGCTACTATCTTACATGTTTTTATCATGAAAATGAATGTTATTGTTATTATTATCTGGTTGCTTATTACTCCTATATTACCCCCATCCAGGGATAAACCCTTAAAGCGATCTGTTAATATTTTGCATATGGCTGAAAGCTCCTCTTGTAGTAGGTGGATGATGTTTTTATTAGTTTAATATGATTTTTCTGGGTGTAATTTACTCCAGGTGAGTTCACGGACCTGTTGGCTGCTCCCCGCGGCCTCCTCTCCGCCTCTCTCCCGGGTCCAGAGTCCCTCTTCCGTCCGCTCTGCTCGCTTCGAACGCGGTGAGGATGGAGTCCACGGCCGCCGCGATCCGCTTCATCAGCAGCGGCCGCAGCTCCTCCAGCTCCGCCTGGCCGCGCTCCTCCAGCAGCCCGAGGACCCCCGAGGCTGCGGCCGCCAGCTGCTGCTCCACGCAGGCCCTCAGGCTGCCGCTCTCTGCCCGCTTTCTGGACATTTTTAAGAGCTTTTTAAACACAACAAAAGGGCGACATGTAAATAGAGCGAAGAACTTCCGGCGCGGGCGTGACGTCATGTCGAGGGCGACAAGTAAACAGTTCAACTGAATGATGAGTTGGTTTATCTACCGAAATAGTACGTTATTATGTAAGTTTGGCGATTTATTTAGCATTTTTATCTTTTGTCTAAATACGGTTTTTATTTTTTGGTTGTTATTTGAGTTCAAACACGAAGCTGAAGTTGGTTTGAGATTCGGAAAATGCCTAAAGGGCGATTCCACCTAATTTTTCACTACCTTCATTATCTCTATTCTACTTTACTTGCAGAGTATTTAAAACCATGTTTGTGATTTGTGAAACTTCAATAAAGGCAGATTTCAGACCTTTTTTGCATCTGGATCACACTAAAGCTGCTCTAATTCCAAAACTACACCACCTACTGGATTATTCTGGTCTAACAGCAGAATATATAAAACAATATATAGGATTTGTGAAACTTCACCAAATTTCAGATTACTATTCACACTCGTTCCATGTATTTTTTTTCAAATTCAATTCTAATTCAAAACCACTTTATTAATCCCAAAGGGAAATTAAATATCAATGTAACTCATTGATTCTTCAGAGTTATTGACGATGCTTATGGCTGTTGGAAGGAAAGATCTTCTGCAGCGGTCTGTGTTGCACTAAATCTGAAGAAGCCTCTGACTGAAGATATTCTGCCTTCCCAAGACAGTCTCGCGATAGGGGGTTTACTGCAGAGCACTGCAATAAACAATATTGCAGACCCAAGGACCTCCAGGAGTCTCCCCAGGACCTTCATGTTGTGGAATATTAGGGCCACAGGTCTGTAGTAGTTGATGACTGAGGGGTATTATTCTGCTATTATAGCAGAATAATCCAGTCCAGGTTTGAAGTGTCAAGGGTTTGTAGTTTTTTATCTAGAGCAGATTCAATATCCTGAAGGTGGTGAAAAATTAGGTGGAGTCGCCCTTCAGCCATTTCCGAATCGGAAACCAACTTCAGCTTAGTAGCTTACTGAACCAAACTTTCTCAGAAAAATGCTTTATTTTTATGCAATCATGTGAAGAGCGACATACATTTAAAAACATCATCCTTACTTTTCTTTGTACTTAAGAATATCCTCTGGTAAATTCTGCATATTATTTAAAAAGGTTGTTTCCAGAAAGCACTGGAAACTATCACAGATTATCTGTTTCAAACGGTCACAACATTGTGACAGTTTCAACAAATATCTCAAAGAATATTTTTTATAACTACTGACATTAAGTCTGATATTGCAGGTTTGTGGATCTTTCTGTCTTTTAGGTATTAAAGCGTCAGCTGGGAACAGAACTCTCCGAGGCCTAGCTATGTCTCAGCAGCAGCAGCAGAAGAAGAAGAAGACGGGCATTCCTGATCGGTGGCTGGACTACTGTCCCGTTGGATCGAGGATCCCAGGAACCCGGTTCATTCCCTTCAAGGCTCCTTTAAAAGCCGCCCTGAACTGCCAACTTCCCGCCTCCCAGTCTTTTGATCTGTGGGACCTGCTGGACTCGGTGCGACGGCAGAACCAGGAGCTCGGTCTGATCATTGACCTCACCTGTACGACCAGGTGCTACTCAGTGTCAGACATCCCGCAGCGCTGCGCCTACATGAAGATTCCCACCGAGGGTCACCGCGTCCCAAACGATGGAGTCATCCTAAGCTTCAAGCGCGCGGTGAGGCACTTCCTGAGGCTGAACCAGGACAACAACAAGCTAATCGGAGTCCACTGCACCCACGGGCTGAACCGCACCGGCTACCTGATCTGCAGGTACCTGATCGATGTGGACGGGTTGGACGTCACGGCAGCTCTGGAGCTCTTCAACTCTAGCAGAGGTCACCACATCGAGAGGAAGAATTACATCCGAGACCTTCAGCGCGCCGCCAAGAGGAGCAACAACGGCATCGACGAGCCAGAGAGAAACCCGACCATAGGGCTTGCCGTGAGGAAATAACCAGCGATGCTCATAAAGCACGAGGAGAAGGTGGAGAGCAACAGCGCCGCACAGCATGTCAAAGCTTCTGGTGAAGAGTTAGCAATAAATCAGTGACCCAATGAGAAACATGTGAGCCAGAAACAAACCAAACGCAGAGCCTGACATCGCTCCAAGAACAGGGACAAGAAACCTGCTCTTAGGTCAGCGCGGGGTCGTGACCTATGAGCTACAGCCGAGCTGTTGCTACAGCCAAGGTCACGCTAATCAGCTTAGACTGAAACAAACTTTAGCTTCTTTTAGAGTTTCTGGTCGATTATTTGTTTCCACACCAGAAACACAAAAATTGATTTAAAAGCTTTTAAATGATTCCCGCAAATAAAACCGAACAGAACTCTCAGATGCTTAGTTATTATTTATTCCCATTATTGAGAGCTGCAATTATTTACTGCAGCATCTCGCCTGGTCTGATCGTCAATATTAATGATTCTAACTAGTGATGGGTCTGGCAACAGCGATGAGTCAAGCCTGTAGACGAAACCCCGTGTCGGTGTGCGCATTGCTTTCAGCAAGTCAGTCGATACAGGAACTGTCTAGAAACAACAATGGCGCCAAACTGTGTTTACAAGGAAGCGAATCTGTCAACAGGATCCATTTGCCAAAAGAATTCTTGATCTTTTATGGTACACCGTCAATATGGAGACTCAAGGCAAACGAAAGGTTTCATAGTTTGGGACCATTTTGATCTTATATCAGAAAATAAGGTGTTGGTTTTCACTTCGTTATTGTTTCATTCGGTTCTTTCCAGTTTCTACTTGATCTGTCAGAATCCAAATTCAGCTGAAATTGACTCTTAGTTTACTTTCATATTATGTTCTGCAGGTTAAGTGTTGCACATGTTTGACAGAACAGGCATTATAGGGCATCAGAACAAAGTCCCAGATACACCTAGGATAAACTCAGGTATGCAGCCATTCTACAAATTACTCGGTTGCTTTTTATAAATTATTTCATATAAATGTTTTGTTTACTTCACTTTTTCTACAGTAGGAGAAGTTGTCAAAAAAGTGTAACAGACTAAATTTCAAAATGTTGGAAAAACTTATTTTAATACAATATATAATATACAATAAAATACTATTACTTAAATCTTATTGTGTAGACGAGGTCATCAACTCAGTCTGTCTACCATGTTGCCTGCAGGGATTGTTAATGTCCAGCAGGTGTCAGTATTCAGTGTCACAGTATCAACACAGTTGTTATGGGTCGAAATGCTTCATGATGCCTCTTTTACCCATCACTAATTCTGAGTCGTTATTATACAAAAAATCTGTTTTAAAAGAAAAAATAACTTTGTTTAAAAGTTTTACTTTTGTGGAATTAATTTTGAATAAAATTTGGCATATAAAAAACATGTTTTCTCTAATTTCAATAAAAGTTTTAACTGAATTTCTCAGATTGAGGAAAGTTGAAATTCAATAATCTTTGAGCCACTTCATCTGGCACAAAAGTTTTTAATGTGGAACCAAATTTATGCATCGAACAATTAATTAAATTTTATTTTATCTGAGACATAACTGATAAAAAAAAAAAAAAAACATAACTCTGTGTTTCCGTCCAGAACTGTGATTTCTGGTTCTGGACGGAAACTCCTCTTAAATGAATTTCAGGACGTAGAAGTTCAGAAACGCAAGTCATCGTCCTTCCATCTCATCTGTTTATCGTCTTTAATCAGAAACAGTTTGATGTTTAAAACCTGAAGCTTTTAGGTTTTTCTTTTTCTCTTTGTGGTAAAAACTTTTCCATCAATCACAGATGCTGTTTGGAGGAGGATTGGAGCCAATGATAAAAATATTACTTTTCACACAAAATTAAAGTCAGAGATTTGGAAAAAGTCAGGATTTCTCTGAAATTTTTTGCCAGAAAAAAAGTACTTTGTAAAAGTAAAAAAGCCAAATAAACCAAAGATTGGAGTAGAAAATCCAGAAGTTAAAGACAAACCGAGCTGCAATCGATATGCGTGGAATAAACTGGATTAAAATCTGGGATTAGAGGTTTAGAGTTTACTCTTCCTTTTCTTCAGAACTTTCTGACTGTCTGGGTCTTGGGTGTCGCTCCGAGCCCGACCCCGGGGCTTCTTCTTCAGGCCAGTCCGGTTTGGGTTCTCCTCCTTCTGGGCTTCCGGCTTTTTGACGACAGAGAGCTGCTGGAGCCGCCTGGCTCTTCTCTGGGTTCTGCTTTGGTTCTTCAGAACTTTCTTCCTGCTGTGGGTTTGGAGGTGAAGCTTGAGTTCGCGAGGGACCTCAAACTGCTCCCCGCACAGACCGCAGACCGGCGTGGGGTCCTGCAGGTGGCCTCTGACGTGCCTGAACAGAAACCTGCGGGCGCCGAAGGCACGACTGCAGGCCTGGCAGCTGAACCCGTCGCCATGGTGACTCGGCCGTTCCTGAGGAGCTGACCCGGGGTCAGGCGAGCCTTTGCTGTAGTCGTCGCTGTCTTCGGTTTCTGACGACAACACAACCGGGACGTCCGGGTCCGGGTCAGCCACGGGGTGGACGCTGTCACGTAGCCGCGCGGACGGCCGGGAGCTGTAGGTGAACTCGATGATCTCCGCCGCGTCCAGAGCGGGGAGAGTCTCCTCGGGTTTGACCTCAACGTGACAGGAAGGCTCAAGGAGCAGGTTCTGGTCCAGGTTCTGGTCCAGACGGGTCAGGAGCAGGTCGTCTCTGGGATCCAGCAGCTGCCGTGTGAAGACATCTGGAAAAAAATAAAAGTAAATATGAGATTCACTTTGAGTTCAGACAGAGCATTTCCATATAAAACTAGGACTGCAACTGAAAACTACTACAGTAATCGATTATCGATTATTGTAATGATCAATAAAAAGTTGACACATTCTGCATATTTTTCACTTAAGCAAAGTTTGTAAAATCTTAAAAAGAAACATTTTAGTCTCTGTTTTAAATGAGAAAATAATTTCTTGCTTAAAATGCAGTAATATTTTATTCATTTAGTGAATTTTTGATCATTTATTGCAAAGAATCTGCAGATAAAAAAATCTTCTAACAACGTGTGAAAAGCTCAAAGTTACTTAATACAATGTCGGGATGATCTGTTGATTAATCTTTGGATTCAGAAATCAATAACTGGATTGCAAAGGTGTGTTTTTACAGTATGTTGGGTTTTTATTTTTAAGAGTCTGAATACAACAGTTAACGATTAATCGAGTACAAGATTAGTTGGGGATTATTTCAATAACCGATTGATCACCATTAATCGTTTCAACCTTATAAAAATTGTCCTTCATGGTGTGTCGGATGTGTGTTTGTTAGTCTGTGTGTGTGTGAGTGTTCAGCTGCATCGGCTTGGTTTTACTATTTGACAGAAGTTGAAAAGAACTCTGAATTTCAGATTCCTGATGCACTTCACAATATTTCTGTTTAAATTTTCCTGGTGCAGACGCTCTACAGACAGAGGTGGATAGAGAAGCCAAAAACTATTCTCAATTAAAAATACAAAGCAGTAGTACTGAAAAAAAAAACCAACAAAAAAATAGAGTCGCCAACATCTTTCTGCCTGGTTTTCTAAAGAGGAGCAAGTGGATCAGCAGTGTTTCCCTAAGGCTGATGGTGTCATCCAGGACATATTGGATGGAATGTCCTCCATCCAATTAGTGGAATTGGATGGAGGATTTGGTGGAATATAGGTGGAATATCCTCTGAGCTGCCCAGAAATTAAGCTTCAGTCAGAGGCTTCTTCAGATTTGTTGTAAGACTGACTGCTACTGCCCACAGCATCTATGTGAAGATTCTAGGATGACATGAGATTCGACATCTAATTTCCTTTTGGGACAAATAAAGAACAATTTAAATGAATATAATTATAAGTTCCTAAAAAGACTTTCATTAATTTTAAAAGTATAAATTCAAAAACCCGCTTCAGGTACTGTGGAGTACTAACAGCCATTTAACTGGATAACTTGAGCTCCCCCTGCTGGTGGAAGTCTGCATCGCAGAAGGCTTCACGTCCCGGCATCCCCTGTGTACTTGCTGTGGACGGACAGGTAGAGGCTCACCTGCGGCCGGTGCCTCCATCACGGACTTGTCCAGGGCGCAGAGCAGCGCGTGTTGGCGGGAGATCACCTGCCGGCTGAGAGCGGCTTCTTCTTCGTACTTCACGATGGTTTCCTCAAAAGCCGCCAAAATCTCCTCGACCGCCGCGTTCAGGCGCTGAGTGACGAACAAACGCAGCTTCTGGGACCGAGACATGTCGCCTTCCGGGGGCAGAGGCTGGAATATCAGGACTAATCTGGACAAAACCCGCTCCGAAGGACCGGCTACTGCTAACGGGCGCTACGGAAGTAAACAACAGAAGGACTTCCGGAATTCTTCTTCTTCGCTTCTGCGGCTGCTTGGAATTATTTTAGTCACTTTTCTGCCCTCTTTTGGTTTTAGGTGTTAACTAAAATCATTTGACTTGAAATAAACCTAAAAGTTTATTTAAAGTCTTTCGCCACTGTTATAATATTTGTTCTGATAAATCGTGTTTTAAAAGCTGGTGTGACCAAATATTTTCTCTTGTGAGATCAATAAAGTATCTATATTTCTGTTTTTGATTACATATCAGTATAAAAAGCATTATTTTCACAGCATTGTGAAAGTAGTAAATCTAAATTTAACACTGAAAGAAACTCTGACTTTGTTTATGTTCTCGATCAAATGTATTCTCTGATTTACCTGGTTTTGTATTTTCATGATTTAAAATGTATTTTAACAGGTACCAAAATAAATTAAACCATCAGGATTAAACAACTGAAATTAGTTATAATACATTTTCCTTAACTATTTCCTTAACTTTAACCAGAAATATCCATCCATCCATTAAATCTTAAAACATTAAAAACATGATTTTATCTATAGACTATAAATAAGAATATATATGTAGAAAATAAAAATCTGTACAATTTGAAAATAGAAAATGTTTCAGTGTTTGATTTCAGTGTTTTTGCCAGTCTTTAAAGTACAGAAATGAAGTTCATATTTCTACAATGATCATTTTTAAAGTCTAAAATACACAAACACAAGAGCCTGCTTGTTTTTTTTACCCAGCCTGATTTTTGTTCCTTGTTTTTGTAAAACCTCTCCAGACTGTTGAGGAGCCCTGTTTTTATGAGGTGCTCCATGGTGTCTGAACTGATCACACAAACACAGATGAACTGGACTCAGTTTAATGATGCCAGAATGTGAAAACTCAGATGCAAATAACAAGTAAATGGAACGACTTTAAACTGGAACGAAGGTGAAGCGTTTGAGGCAGGACAGATGTTTTCATTCATAAGGATTACTCAGTTTTACCATCTTCTGCCTCATTCTTCACTTCTTCTTCATGCTTCACTTCATCTTCTGCCTCCTTCTTCACTTCTTCATGCTTCACTTCATCTTCTGCCTCCTTCTTCACTTCTTCATGCTTCACTTCATCTTCTGCCTCCTTCTTTACTTCTTCTTCATTCTTCACTTCTTCATTCTTCACTTCATGTTCTGCTTCATTCTTCTCTTCATCACAGGCCTCTTCCTCCTGGAGGAAAGAGTGAAACAGATTATAAAACAGATGAGACCAACAAGAATAATAACCGTCTCTTCTCACCTGTGGTCCTGCCGCTCTCCTCTCCCTCTCCCTTCTCCCCATCTCTATTTCCACCAGGCTGTAGAAGTCGCTCTCAACCTTGGCGAGGAGCTGATCGGCGTCGTCTCCGTCATCCAGCCCCACCTCGTCCTCTCTGCTCTGTTCGGAGCGACTTCTCTCCTTCAGGCGGATCTCCCTCTGTCGGGCCTCCAGGATCTTCTCTCGCTTCGTCTCTCTCTCAAACATCTGCAGAATAACGCAGAAACATTTTTCCAGAGGATGCTGGTAGATAAAGTTTATTCCAGTGTGAAACAAAATCTTAAATGCTTTCTTTCAAAAAGCAGGAGTTGTTTTAGAATATTTTTGCAAGGCACTACATTTACTAGTTTATCTTGTTACTAAGTGAAACCTCTGATCAGGAAATGTTTTGTGTTTCTTACAGCAGCCATTAGACTCTTCTCGTTATTCTGCAGGGAGGAAAGTCCAGAGGAGATGTGCAGCAGCGTGGCTTCGCCGCTGTGGGAGCCGCACGCCAACACCTGGCCGTTGTCCTGGATACGGAGGCTGTACAGCGCTTTGTTGCTTATCTGGGGACAGAGCAAACGTCACGGTGATTCTGGCTCAGAGAGGAGACGATGCTGGGAGTTCTGGTGGGATCGGAGCACCTTGACGCTCAGCGTGGGGTCACTCTGTTTGAACAGGAGGTCCCAGATGTCCAGCACGCCCTCCATCTTCACAGTGAAGAAGACAGAAGGTCTCACTGGACTCCAGCAGGCGTCCATCAGGTAGGACATCTGGTACCTGGAGCGCACAGACCCAGAGGAATAAAACTGAAGTATTTAGTAGAGATGCACTGAACTGATATTAATATCTGTATCGGTCACGATATTGGAAAAAAATCTGGATCAGTAACAATGTGCTTGATCTATTCTGTCTAATTCTATGCTAATTAAAAATAATTCCTTGATATTGATGAAATAGTTCTAGTTTCACCAGTAGATTGTTTTGTTTATAACATGGAAAAAATGTCTTGTCAGTGAAATAATCTACCAGTGAAACTAAAACTATTTCATCAATATTAAGGAATTACTGACTAAAACACGCTCCAATAGCTTGATGAAAAGTTACTTGAAAGTTAGTTTTGTCTTATTTCAGCTGTACTAAAATATTTGCACTAGAAACTAGAGCAAAAGGACTTGAAGATTTGGTGTTTTTGCAGTGTAAACCTCAGATATTGGTATCATATCAACAGTGAAAAACATGCGTCACTGCGTTAGAGTAAAAAAAGCAGAAAGTTCTGTAAGAAGAGGAATAGAAAAGTCAATGAAGAAGAAAGAAAATGTAAAACAGATGAAATGAAGCAGAGTGAGCTCTGCAGAGCCTCTTCCAGAGGCTGATTCCTACTTGGTCCACATGATGGAGGACTCCTTGATGTCCTCTGACCAGATGCGGGCCGTCCAGTCCCCAACAGTCAGGAAGTTCTTGGGGAAAAAGGGGTTCCTCTGAATGGCGTAGATGGGTCCGTGGTGGCCCTCATAGGTGCAGACGATCTTCTCGGCCGGAGTCTTCGCCTTCCTGTTGCAGGAGACCACCATGCCTTGCTCTGTGCCCACCATGAACTTCGTTGGCTGAGGGAAACGTCAACATGATCAGGATGTTGACATTTAGCTTCCAGCAGATTTATATAATAAAGCACTGAAAATAAGTAAGACTTGTTTTTTGTAACTTAAGCTCTAAACATCAATTGATTGCTTGTGCAGAGGTGGATGTATTATTATTATTATTATTATTATTATTATTATAATAGATAAAAGGGGAGAAAATAAAGGTAAGGTAGTCAGGTCCAGGTTATTTGAAAAGCACATTTCAGAAATAAGGCGGTTTAATGTGCTTTATGTGATAAAAACATAATAAAAAAGGTAAGATAATCAAGTTGTTGACAAATAATAATGTCCTAAAATCATAAGAGACACAATTATTAGGGAAAGTAACTCTGTGGCCGGCCTCAAGCTGAAGATGTTTCTTCCTGTTAAGAACATATTTTAAACAGGAACTAACAGCGTTTCTACACAGGTTTGGAGGGATCTGGTAGAGGCGGCCATGTTTAACTGGCTGAGCTTAAAAACAATCTGTCATAATTGGTTATTATTTGCTGAGATGCATTAATGGCTAAACTGATCTCAAACACAAAGATTGCACTCATTGCGTCAGACTGTCGCTATGGTAACAACAATTAAACTATGAGGACTATTATTTAGAACCTTTCCTGCTAATGTAAAATTTTAAACAATTTAAAATGTTTTAATTCATCAATGCTGAAATCATTAAATCTAATTTAATAATATTCTTATTCTGAATGAATAAATGTTAAAACTGGAGTTTCGGTTTGTGAACAGAACAGAAACAACAGTCACCATGGTGGGCTCAAACTCCAGAGAGATGGCACCTAAAGCCCGGTCCAGGTTCCCCTCCCGGCTCGGGTCCAGAACCAGACGCTCTGTCGGCTCGCTCAGCTTACGAACGTCCCACCACAGAATCTGACGAGAGAAGATAAACGGTCCTCTCATAGGCTCGTTACTTTAACTAGGACATCTCCATTAATCCATCCCTCCGTCATTCACTGACCGGTCCGGTTCGGTCTCGTCCAGCCGCCATTGATCTAAAGCAACAACTCAGTTATTCTGAATCAGATAAAAACTATTTTTATACAAGCAAAAACATAAAAAATGCAAATAAACAAATACTTTATTTTTCTTATATTTCTTATCTTTCTATATTTTTCTTAAAATATAGTTTTTTTGTTTGAAATGCAACAACGCAGCTTTTCTTTAGCGAACGTTTGAAAATAAGTAGCAAAGGTTGAATCTGCAGTTAAAAATATTTCGTCAACAAGTGAAAAGCTCAGCCTGACTTATCAATACGGTGCAGAGCTTAACTTTGGATTAACTAATTAATAATTTGATGGTAAAAGGAGCTTAATGGATTTTTTTTTTTTTTTTACAGAATTTAAATCAGATTAAGTTAAATATGTGCTACTTGATGAGTTTTGTGTTAAAAGACAAAGTTTTTTTTGTCTTGGATGCAAAACTTTTATATATTTTTTGTACAGTTTTGTCTTAATATCCGGCTTGTTCTTTCAGCAAATGACCTTTTCTTGAGTGCAAACCACAGTTAACAATTACTAAATTAATTAACAATCATTTCAATAATTGATCAATCGATTCAGTCCCATATTAATCCACCTATAAAGACAGATTTAATCTGTGTGGGATTGTTCCACCTGTCCGTCGGTGGAGGCGGAGAAGGCGTCCGTTCCCGTCTTGGACTGCAGCCAGATGACCTTGTAAACCGGGTCTCTGTGGTTGTGCTCCAAAGAAGAACACTCCACAGGCTGGCTTCCTCTTCGGGTGTCCCAGAAGGCTAAAACAAACGCACCCACAGGTAAATCTCCACCCTGGGAATGATTTGAATCCTGAATGTGAACGCACCAATCTGCCCGCTGTAGCTGCCCCCCACCAGAGTGTGGGGGTCCTTCGGGTTGTAGTCCAGACAAACCAGTGGAGATTCTGGTTTCAGAGCCATCTCAGGGTAGTTTGGGTTCTCTGGAAGACAAAATGTCCAACAAATCTGGTTGAAGTGGAAATACGTTTCTACCTTAGAACTACCAATATCAAAGCGTTTTTTTGTTTTACAGACCAAGATGAGCTCAGAGCTGTGAAGTGAAATCAAAATAACACAATGTCGTTGTTTTTTTTTAAATAAAATTGTTTGGTATAATAGTATGTATTTTTTTAATATTATTTATGACACATTTGCTAAAGTTTTCACTCATATTTATACAGCCTTTCCCATATTTGATCTGGTTCTTATTCTATTTTATGTCATATTATCTTGTACTATAGTTTATCCAGCTGGTTTCTGTTTGTGACCTAGTTTGCATCTCTGACGTTGCGTTTAATGACACTAAAGATAATCTGAAAGTTCAGCTCCTCTCGGTCATGTCTCCGCCAGATTTACACGCCTGGATTCTTAATTTCTGCACATTCGTTTTAATAATCCACCCTCTGTCAGACTAGATGGAAACATCTGGAAACATCTACAGCTGAAACCAGAAGTTTACAAACACTAAATTAATTTTTTTCCCCACTGTCTGACGTTAAATCAGACCAAACTTCTCCTTAGGGCTGCAACTAATAATTATTTTACGAACCAATTATTCCACCTATCCATCATCTATAACCACTTTCCCTATCCCAGCTGAAGAAGAGCATCCCCACAGCATGATGCTGCCATTACCACTTTGTGGTAATGGCAGCATCATGCTGCAGTTTTTCTTTGTCAAGAAAAACTGCAGGAAACATCACCAGGCCTGTGTGACTGAAGTTCGACCCACCGAGGTCCCAGATGTAAGAGTCGAAGCTCATTTCTACGGGGCTTTTCTGGAAGTTCAGGCTGCAGTACGCCGCTGCTAACTTCCTGCCACCATCGGGATGCCACGACAGGCCGGTGATGGTACGCTTCACCTCGTTAGGATCTCTGAGAGAGACGTGAAGCATGGAACAAAGTCTCAGTGGTGAATCAGTCTGACGTAGGACTGAAACTATTAATCAAATTAATGGTGATAAATCGATTACTGAAATAATCAACTAATTTAATAAGAGACTGATAACTGCCGTATACAGACTCTAAGAAGGATCATTTTCAGAAAGAACAACACATTGAGCTGATATTAAGCCAAAACTGTACAAAAAAATATACAAAACAAATCCCTTCTTCTTTCTAAAAACTCCTTAAGTGGCAATTTTATCTTCACCAGGTTCAAATCCTGTAATTAAATCTCTTATTAAACACCTTTTGATATCCAATTAATAATCACTCAATCCAAAAATAATCACCAGATCATCCCTACACTGTATTGATGTTAAGTCAAGCAGAAAGGTTTAAGCTTTAACATGTTAGAAATATTTTTTAGCTGCAGAAAAATGTTAATGAATTACACCAACATATAATTTCCCTTTAGGAACAATAAAGTGTTTTTGAATTGAATCCTTTGGTACAAGCGTTCACTAAAGGAAAGCTTAATGCAAGAACATTTTTATTTTCCTATGAAAACTTTAACTGAATATCTTGTTTATTTGCATCATTCAGTGTATTTTTAATACAGTTTAAAAAGGCTCAAGTGGTTATATAAGAAATCTGCATAATGTGGAAATGTTTCCTATTAATCGTCAGCGTAATCAATAGATTAATCAATAACTAAAATAATGGTTAGCTTGAGCTGTGCGCTGATGCTCGGTCAGATTTACCTCAAGACGCTCATGGTCTTCGCTGTCGGTAACTCCGGTACTTTCTCAATCTTGTCTTCCTTGAAGTGCTCCTGGTAGATGTCTATGGTGTTGTTCTGCCTGATGCAGTGGTCCATCACCTGGTTGTCATGGTGACAGCAGAGGAACAGCAGTCAGGTAAGTGGATAAAGCAACATTTTCTGACTTTACACGGTCTTCACCTGAATGGAAAGACTTAAAGTCAAATAAATGAAAGCAGCAGTGACTTTCAGACGCTGATTGGACCAAAGTTGATCTTACGTAGCCCAAATGCACGAGGCTGTTGACGTAGTTTTCCTCTTTTTCAATCTTCTTCTTGAAGCGGACGGTTTGTTCCAGGTCCTTCGGGTTGATGTCTTTTGGCCATGCTCCCTCCAAGTGGTTTATGCCACAATTGATGGACTCAAAGCGCTCAGTGTTCACCTGAAAACAACAAACATTTTACCCAGATTAACACAACTTAATCCTTAGTTGCTTAAAACTTAAAAATGTCAGATAGTTTCACTGTTTCCTCCAAACACTTTACATACTTTCACAGCTAGGAATAATTTTATTAAGTCCACCAAAATATGCTAAAATTAGACTTTTATCCACTTACATATTGCTTAAACAGAAGGCAAAGACAACATGTTCCTCATGGATGTTGCATCATGTTACTGTAATTGAAAACGTTTATTAACTTGGCTTGTTTAAAATTCATAAATGACCACGACAACATAAGGTTAGAGGTTGGTCTACGAAACAACAGTCCAAGATCTAAAAGAATAAAAAGAATATAAGTTTACTGTAAACCTCCAATACGCATAATAATTCATATTTATATATGTCTAAAATGTTCCTATCTTTAAAAGGCTTTTAAGTAACTTAAATAAGTAGTTTCTAATTACTAATCAGATGAAATATGGTATAAAAAGCATATTTATACACTATACTGAATTATTTTATTAGATGTTTATTTTTTTAAAAATTGATCTTAAATGATTTTCGAAAAACTTTGATAATTTTCAATTGTTTGCATATTCCTGTTGCTATATTTAGATTTCACACACCTGGTTTGGTTCATCCAGAAGCTACAATTACTTAGACACCATAAACAAAAAAGCAGCTAAAGACTAAAAAAATATTTCCCTCTAATTAATGTTAACTTTCTGCTCATGAAAAGAGCCAAAGTTATCACAGCATCACAAGCACAACCACCAGATCTGAACCACAGGTGTTCAGATTCTGCACTTTATAATCTTGCATTTATTTTATAGATTTCACCTAATTTCCTAATTTGACATTTATTTTCCCTTCTCTTCTATAATAATAAGAACCTAACATAATTAAGTAATAATGTCAAGTAAGTGATTTACTATGAAACGGTCAGAAAACGGTTATTTAAAAAATGAATTTAAAAGGTGAACCAACCGGGTGCTCGGACATGTCCATGCAGGCCTGCGAGGCCTGATCTCTGGGAGTCTTTACGACAAAGTTGGCGATCAGGCTCGGATTCGGCTGGATGTCCACCATCACCGCCTCGGCCCGGTCGGAGAACAGACCCGGGCGGCCAAACTCCCGGCGGAACTTCGTGTAAACATAGGTGATCTCCATGGCTGGCAGTAGGACGGGCTCAGAGCAAACCGGGCTAAAACTTAGTCCAAAGAACCGAAGACGAACTCTAACTGACAGAGAAAAAAAGGACAATGGAGGCGGAGTGGCTTGTCGTATCCTAGCAACGCCGCCATGGCAACAACTTGTTTTTTTTTTTTTTAACGGCTAGTTTTCAAAAACAAATAATGCCGTTAATTTCACCAATTATTATTCACCGACACCGGTTTTACCCTGTTAAATTTAAAATATTATGATTTTAAAAAGGTGATATTAAGCTTTTAATTGATTTTAAAAGTCCAAATTATAACTCTGTGTCTCGTTCTTATTTGTTTTAATCGCTAATGTGATATAATAAATATTAGAGATTAATATGAATTATTAATCATAATTAACAGCTATTAATTATGACAATAATTAACAATTATTATATTCATAACGATATGAATTATTATTACTATGATAATAATTCATATATTATGAATTTATAATATATGATTAGTATATTAATAATTATAATAATTATTATTATAATTATGAATGATTAAAAAAAAAAAAAATCATTTTCTAATCTCTTAATTTGACCGTTTACAATTTAATGTTCCAGTCTCTTAAGTAGCAGGAAAGGCCTCAAAAAACACGGCAATATGTGCTATAACAATTCCAAACAAAATTACCTAAATTTAAAAGGACTAATTTTACATTTTAAAAAAAGCACAACCTTGATTAGTTTGAGTTTCAATGCAGAGAAAAATGTTCAACTCTGATGTATTAACTGTCACAAAGACGTCACAATCAAGAGTACTCATTCAAAATGTTGTAAGCATGTTCAAATCTCTAAACAAAATCTATTTTTTACAAGACGAGTCAATGTAAAACCCAGATTTAGAAGTAAATATTTTTGCATAAATTTAGACAAAATTAATTCAAAATTCACCTCAACCAATACCTGGAAAAATAAAATTTGCAAAAAAATCACGATGGAGTTAAATGACAAGCAGTTGTAAACAAAACGCGAATTGGGACTTTTATTTTGAAAACCGACCCGGAAACCGACCTCCTGTTTACCTAAATTAAGCAGAAGGATGGTTTGGTTTGGTTCGCTGGTCTAAAACAGCTAAAAAAAAAAAAGCAAAAACCGCCAAAGTCTTGAGCTGTAAAGATGTCCAGACTCCAGAGCCTGAAGGTCTTCGTCAGCCAGCGGCTGTCCGCGGCCGTGGAGGAAATCCTGCGGCATCTGGAGGAGACGATCCTGGAGTACGAAGAGGAGACGGAGCGACGCCATCGAGACTTTCTGGATGTGATTCTAACGGCTGAAATGAAGCACCGCAAAGCGGGTTTGCATCTGAACCGGGGTCATAAATCCTAATTTAAACAGCTACTAGAACGTCTGAAGGAATAATATGCTTTACATTTAGTCAGGAAACAAACAAAAAAAAAAATTTATACTGCATGACTTTATTCTGCAGCAGGAATGTGATATAGATAGAGGTCGGTATATAGTGCCCACAAATTGTACACATGTAAGAGTGGCTTCACTTCAGCGTATTTTTACTTAAGTAAAAGTAAAAAGTAGCCATCCAAGAAAATACTCAACAGTAAAAGACAGCAGTGTTAAATGTCTCCAAATTAATGTTATAACAATTTAAGACGGAGCTCTGCAGAAAAATGCAATTTTACATTTCAGATGGGAAAAAACAAATTAAATTGATAATTATTAGATATTTACTCTACAAATCTGACATTTATAAGCAAGAGACAGGATTAAATCTGTTTTATTGTTGTCCAAATTACACATTTTACGTCTTTATCATTCTGATGTTCATTTTAACCACATATATCAACCCCAAAAGAAATGTAATTATGGTGTGAATAAAAAAGAACAAATACATAGCTGAAGGTCAACAATTCATATTATTCTAAGTATGAATAATACGAATTGTTAAATCTTTTTTATAAGATGTTAAAAAGTGTTTTCCCCATATTTTTTTAATACCTCAAACATTATGTTTTCTACATAATAATGTTTGAGACGTACTAAAATAGATCAGTTATAACCAGTTGTGCTTACAATTAAATTACTACTAGCAAGAAAACATGGTTTTTAATTATCTAAAACTGGCAACATAAAATACTACTGTGGTACAGAACAGTCAGCTAACTCTTCACAATAGCAAGAAAATTTATTTTTATTACTTACTGGAGAAAACACTTCTGAAGCACCAAAATTTAACTATGTTCAATGCTGAAACTGCTGCTGTTAGGAACTATTAGCAAAAATCCCTCCCTTCCTTGTGTTTCTGTGCTTCAGGTCGTTCAGATGTCCAGCAGATGTTGATGAAGCTTCACTCTGAGCAGCAGCAGCTGGAGAAAAGCTCCACAGTCGACCAGGAGGAACCAAAGAGCCTCCAGTTTAAAAAGGAACAAGAAGAAGTTGAAATCACCACCATGTTTAGTGGTTCTGTCCATGTGAAGACAGAAGAACAGGAGGCGGAAGCTCAGTCTGCTGAGCTTCATGACAGCCAGTCTGAAGAAATCATAATCATTCTGGAGGAAGACGACAGTGGAGAACCTGAGACTTGTATCGGTTACACTAATCCAGACTTGATGTCACCAAAAACTGACCCTGGAGATGAAGAGTGTGATGTAATCCAGGATCATGAAAATCCTCTGAACGACATCGGGTCTAATGTTCTGAACTCGTTCCGATGCTCTGAATGTGGGAAAAGATTCGGGTCCCTGAGTTACCTGAAGCTGCACATCAGATGCCACACAGGAGACAGACCTTTCCGGTGTCCGGTTTGTAGGAAGTGCTTCTCGTGGAGAGGACGTCTCCAGAAGCATATGAGAATCCACACAGGGGAGAAACCTTTCAGGTGCTCGGTGTGCGGAAGAAGGTTCAGCGAGAGCGGCAACCTTAAGGTCCACATGAGAATTCACACAGGAGAGAAACCCTTTAGCTGCACCGTTTGTGGAAAAAGCTACGCACAACGAGGGAATCTGAACATGCACATGGCTGTTCACAAAGGTGACAACATAATCAAATGCAGTCTTCCTCAGTCACAGGAGCTTCATCATCCCAGCCAGGCAGGGGCGAACAGAAACTTTGTGAAAGGACAAGAGTTAGCCCCTCAAGAGGATTTAAAAGCAGGACCTAATCTTAAAGTGGGTGGAAGTGGTAAAATCCATGTAAACTGTAGAGGATGTACGACCTGTAAGAAACCTCTCAATTGCTCTGTGTGTGGGAAAAGATTTGGCTTTAAGGGACAACTGAAGGCTCACATGAGATGTCACACGGGGGAAAAGCCCTATAAGTGCCCCATCTGCTGGAAGTGTTTCTCATGGAACGGCTGCTTGCAGAAACATGTGAAGATACACACGGGTGAGAAGCCTTATGAATGCACAGTGTGTGGGAAAGGTTTTATTGAAAGTGGGAACCTAAAAGTTCACATGCGGATTCATACAGGAGAAAAGCCCTTCAGCTGTCCGGTGTGCGGGAGAAGATACAGACAGAAAGGAGGTCTGACTAAACATCTAGAAGTCCATCAAGACCAGAAATGAGTTCTGGATGACTAACTTTATTTGAAATCGGATGCATCTTATTTGCAGCTGTTAAACCTCATATTTTATTGAATATTTGTGAAATTTTCCTCTAATTCTTAATCCTGTAGAATATTATCCTAGTTAACCCAAATAACCTTTTTCTACTATAATACTCGACTCATTGTCTTCAGTTCTTTAACTGCAAACAAGTCTAGGAAATGCTAAAAACCTTGAACTGTGATGGTATAATAAATAATTGATGCATTTTAAATAAAATAAATATGGATGCAAATCATAAAGCAACGCAATCCGCTTCATTTTTTCTGAACCCCAGGCAAGAAGAGGATTGAACTGAACTCAAGCAAACCCAAGGTAGGCAGGCATCAGATCCAACAGCAGCAGCATTTATGCTTCTCTTTTGCGGATACAGACATAATCAAAGCTCCTGGCCCCTGACTTGAAGAACATCTGACTGGAAGAATTGTGTGGTAGATAGTTTTATATATTATTAAGGGATGTGGATGTTTTCGAGCACTGATGCAGAGCGAAGTGGACCTAACACATAATGTCCTGATCTAGAGATTCAAGAAAAGATTAGAAACAGTCGTTAACATCTAGTCTGGGATCGCACTTCCATTCTTCTTAGCAGTGGTCAGCCTAACAAAATTACTGCAAAAGCACAACGATGGCTCATCCAGGAGGTCACAGATTGTCTTAAAGATAAAAAGTAACAATGACTGATGTTAAAACTGTATCAGATTGTAAAACGATCATGTGGGGTCCATACAAAAATGTCCTGAACAAATTTGTGACATGAGAATAAATAAACACTGATCAGATCCTGTCAGCTTTACTTGAAATGTATAAGTTTCTTTTTTCAAATGTTTATCAACAGATGTTAATTTATCTGAGTTTCACAATTATAATAATCTTTAATCTCAGTTCTGCTTCAAATAAAGAACTTCATGTTTACTAGATTAATTAATCATTTACAGGTCTGTATTACCTTCATGAACAGTGATAAAGAAAAAGAATTGAACCTGTAAAAATGTGACATTAAATTTGATGCCTGTTGAAAATCTATGTGCAATAGCGTTTGTGTTGGTGCACCTAAAAAACAAAGTTAGGAAAATGATTTGACCAAAGAAAAAGACAGGTAAAAAATTTTACTTTACATTAAGGCCATTACAGATTGGAGGAGTAATTTTCTGCCAAATAAAATAATACATTTTTATTTTAATTTTTGATATGTACAAGAAAAATATATATTCTTTGATTCAAAAAGTTGTAAATTTGTAAGATTTGTTTCCCCCATAATTAAAGGCATACATTTACAATATTAAAACTAGACTTTTCTTTGGCCTTATAGTCAAAACTTTGTAAAATAAAAAACCCTAAGTTTATTATTTGATGTTCCTTTTTCTCCCCAGTAAATGTTTGACTTTTTGACATCAAAGAGTATTCTAAGTTTTTTTTCTTGAAATTGTTAATCTCTTACATTGTTTTGGTGAAAATTTACTCCTCTATGGCCAATTATTCACAATATCTTCATTACTACAACACAAAATGTAAATCTGAAAGTAAATTAAACAAAAATATCAAAAAAGCAACCTTAGCATCGTCCGTGTCATTTTATTTAACAACAGACCTACTACAACCTTTCATCTGGAAAGCAGCAGTTTGGACTCATTTCATTGGAATATTATTGATTTAAGTTAGAATACAAATTCTTGTCCTGAAACAGAAAATCTGACTCAACCTGTTGCATTAATCAGCACATTTCTAAACCACACAGCCTGACAAACACTTCAGGAAACCTGATTATTTCAGGCAGCCTGACAGAAAACCAATGATCCCTGCTTCTGGAACAGCTTTATGAAGAGATTCTCAGAATACATTCACTTTGGTGATTTTTAACCCAAACTTTCAGGATTTCAGGACGCAAATAAATAAATATACTATTTCATTATATTTTTATTCCTGATACAAGTGGAGCTGCAGCTTCTCTGGCAATATTTCAACTTTAGTTTGACTGTATTTATTAACCTAAGATGCTCTTTATGACATAATTTATCTTAACATAATGAATTTGAGATAAATGTATAAAACAGTGGAGGGAAACAAAACATTGATTTCTCTTGAATCAGACTAATTCTTAGGTTGGAAAATAAAAGACCAGACATAGTCTCTGGATTTTTGCAAACCTCAAAAAAAAACTTAAGATACACTATAACTGAAGATTATTAAATGAATAAATTTGTAAGTTCTTCAGTTAAAATGGTGTTCAGTTGTTTCCCTGTAAATCTGCTTCTCGTACTAAACCAGCTCCATAGGATGCAAGAAGTCACTTTAACTTGAACTTCATTTATTTTTTTATCAGAAGGTGGCGCTACTGAGCTCTTCCTTAAGAAATTAACCATTTTTGAGAATATTTTTCAGAAAAATCTCACCAAATGGTTTTCCACTTGGACCCGCTTCCTTTGAGGATGACTCCAACCGGCACTCACTGAGAGTGTTTGCAATCAAAACAACAACAACAACAATAATAATGGAGGAACTGGGTTCCGGTCTAAGAAAGGAATTCAAATAATTTACTTTTTCAAGAAGCTTCAGGAAATAACTGACATACAATTTTTCAAACCGATAAAACAGTAATTGAAGCAACTTCTGCAGATGAGTCACTTCAGCTGTATAACGTGTTTCGTTTCAGGTTGATGCTCATGTCCTCCTCATGTGTTTGTTCCCCTGACGACTCACCTACGCACTGATGGTATTTGAGCTCAGTGAACCAAGCGAAGCTTTTCTTACATGTGTCACAGTTGTACTTCCGTTCGGCATCGTGGATGGACATGTGAGACAGCATGCTTGCCTTGTTTGTGTATTTTTTCCCACAAACCGAGCAGCTGAACGGTTTCTCTCCAGTGTGAGTTCTTATATGAACCTTGAGGTTCGAACTGGAGGTGGATTTGTGTCCACAGATGGAACAGAAGTACCTCTCTGTGTGCTGCTTCATGTGGATCTTCAGGTAGGAGCTATAGCGGAAGGCTTTGCCACACTGAGGGCAACTGTATGGTTTTACGTCCGTCACGTATTTCACTCCTTTCTCCAAAGGTTCTTGTTTCTGTGGGTTTGAGCTCAACTGCGGCTTCTTATAGTCCTTCCAGAAGTCGCTGTCGACGCTGTCATCGCTCTTGGGTTGCAAAGACTCCGACGGTTTGTTATCGGAGCAACTGGAAGGATTTCTGCCAGAATCGCTTTCTGAATTTGAACCCGACCCAAGTTTTGTTTTCGGTCTCCAACATTCGCTGTCGTCGGTGTCGGGGTCGGAAAACTCTGAGGTTTTTTCTATCTTACCTGGTTTCCCTTCTTCCACACAGACTTTATGCTCCTCTGTGGAATGAAGCAGTAAGAACTGAGGCTTCTCTTCGTCTTCTTCGTTCTTCATCGGCACAGGACTGAAAGTGAACCTGCCGATCTCTGTCTCCTCTTCTTCTTCTTTAATCTGCGGAGGCTGCAAATCCTCCTCCTTCAACTTCTTCTTTGTGATTCTGTAAGTCTCAGAGATGTTGTTGGGTCCATTGAGGTTGAAATTTGGCAGAAGTTGTCTTGAGTCTGTCCACAAGTCATTTTCAGTTTTAAAAGATGCTGAAACCTCCATATTGGTCTCTTTTTGCAGATCAGAATCTGTGTTCACCGGGTCTCTTGTGCCAGCATCATCACCCTCATCCGCTTCCTCGGTCTGTTCCTGAGGAAGCTCTGCTGTCTGATGAATAGTCTTATGTTTAGACAGAAGGTAATAGGTGCAAAACTCAGTGCCACATACTCTGCAGCGGAACACCTTCTTCCTTTTCCTGTGCACCTCCATGTGTTTGGTGAAGTGCCTCCTCCAGGCGAAGTCTTTCCCGCAGACATGGCAGGTGAACTGGGTTTGTCTGGTGTGGAGCCTCATGTGATGAACCAGCGAGTCTCTGTCGCAGTAGCTGGTGTTACAGACCGAACAACTGAACAACTTTCCTCTGGAATGACACCTGAGGTGCAGGTCGAGGTCTTCGCTTGTGGAGAATCCGTCGCCACACTGAGAGCAGCAGAGACGCTTGTTGGCTGGAATCTGGTCCTCGGTTTGTTTATGAGGATGCTCAAGAGAGTCGCACTCATGATTAACAAGCTCCGACTCTGAACTGACGGTTTTCTTGCAGATAATGCAGGTCAGCAGCTTCTCTCCTGTATGATCTGAGGTGTGTATTGTCAGCAGACCTCCTGTTGTGAATTCTGCTGCACAGAAAAAGCAGCTAAGCCGTTTTAGGTCAAAATGACTTTCCGAATCACTTGCCTCTTCTTTTATTTGGCTATTTAAACTAGGCTGTGCGGAGTGGCAGTTTCTAATGTTCTCCATATAGTCTTCACTTTTATATTTAAAAACATTATCTTCAGTTAGTCTTTGAGGAGGATGCAGACTGTTTTTCTTATCTTTATAAAGCTTGTCCTCCTGGTCCAGTCCGGAGCTATTAACCTGCTGATTCGGTGGAGTCTTTACTTCAAACACCTGCAGGGCAGCTAAAAAACAGAAACAACAAATTTATGTTTGAATTAGTGTCTACACATGAACAACCTGCTACATTAAACCTTTCAAAGTTTGATTTTTATGAAGCACTTTAACAACAGCCACAGCTGAAACAATGTGCCATAAGTCATAAGGAAATAAGACAAAAGAAAGCATAAAAATAAAGGGACTAAGCTAAACACAAAATAATTAATTAAAAGCTCAATTCAAAACACAATAAAATGATGCAGTTAAGCATACAAATTATTAAGTAAAATCAAGTCTCCGTTGGGTTGAAGGCCAGCGAAACAATAACATTTCATTTAAAAATAGACATGGTCTGTCAAATTTAGGGCCAAAATGAATAAATATTGATCATTAATGGGATGAGTTAGTAACATTTGGCATTCATTTAAGTTACAATCTGTTACAGTTCACTCACTATATCAGCAAAACTTTCTTGCCATGTTTAAAAATGTATTAGTAGAACACAAAATGGATATAAGATAATAAAAAACAGACAAAAGCTGACAGAAAAACATCTACAGAGACTTTGATGACACCAGTTAGTGAGCTTTTTCACTGATTTATTTATTCCACATGAATAACAGTTGTGGGTTGCAGGGTGGTGCTGATAGCAGCCTTGTTGCCTTGCAGGAAGAAGGTTTGGTCCAGTCCTTATGCATGGAGTTTGCATGTTCTCCTTGTGAGTCTGTGGGTTCCCTCATGGGTACTCCAGCTTCCTCCCACAGCCCAAAACCTTACTATCTGGTTAATTAGGCTCTCTAAATCAAACTGACCAGAATTGTCAGTTCACAAGTACTTGTGAGCCAAAAAAATAAATGAAAATAGCAACAAAAAACATCAGCAGAGTGAGCCCGCATGGATCAGAAGTAACATTTGTGTACATAGTGACTTTATGTGCAGTAATTGCACAACAGTTCCTGGATTTATTACCAGGTACCAACACTATTACACAACCAGTTACAGAAACTGTTGTATTAGTTGAGTTTTTGTCAATGACAATGAGGTAAATGTTTTACTCTTTGGGTTCTCCTACCATAATTTTCAATCATTTAATAACATAAAGTAGCACAAACTGTTACAGGGATCTTCAGATTCCCACAAGATCGATGCTATTTTATAATACAATCATTACAATACTCAATAAGCATAAAATACAGCGCATTACATATAAAACTTTTAAAATATTAATGCATAAGTATAATTAAAACTATATCAGGCGTCAGGCTGTGTTCTAGGAAGAGCTTAGCTACCTTTATCTTAGCATCGATTTTTAATATAAACTTCAGAACAAACTGATAAATATAAACCAAAAAGAAACACAGAACCGAACCTGTGTGTCCCGATCCAGTAGATGGTCGTTGTTGATATAGATCCATTCTTTAAAAACGGTTAAAACTGCCAAATTTTACTCCGAACCAATGTAGCCCACCAACGTAAACAAATACGGAGCGGTTGAAAACTACTTCCGAGTAATGATTTTCAAAATAAAACTCAAACTACGGCAGTCAGATTTTCTTCAAATATAATAATAATAATAATAATAATAATAATAATAATAATAATAATAATAATAATAATAATAATAATAATAATAATAATAAAACATTAAAAAATATTTAAATGTAATACAAATAATGGTTGAACGTATCCTCGACAATTCTGTTTCTGCGTGGCAACAGAGAAATTGTTAATGTTTTCTTTCATAAAATAAGTCGTAATAATGAATAAAGTCATAAAAACAATGTCTTTTTTAAGAGTCTGTATAAAATACGTAGTTTCAGCTGTAACTCGACACATTACATAAACACTGATCATTCTTTGGCACAAACTAAAGCCAACCAAAATTACGAGAATATCGTTATTCGTACCAAATCTGAGCTCTTATTTTGAAGGCGCACCAGACAAAACAAAGAATAGCGGAAGTGACTCCGTCGTTGTCAGAAGCTACTGCTGTACTCTCAGATTGTCCACGTAACTCCTTCTAAACTACTATTTAGAATGAGTTAGTTTGCCCAGTTAATGTGTCTAAATGTAAGACCTTCATTGTTTTAACGGTATTTTCATTTGTTTTCTGTCAGCAGCTAAGCTAATGTTAGCTTAGCTTGCTGACCGACAGGAGGGAACGTTGTCACAGCGACGCTCTGCCGGTGATCAGGCTGTGTTCATGATGGAGTTTATGGAGAAGTTCCCCTGATTGTATGAAGATGTCTGAGCTCCAGAGGAGGATGAATTTAGACACCGAGCAACCAGAACCAGCAAAGGAAGGACCGACTGGAAGAAAATCTGGAGAATCTCCCCGACTTTCTGGTAAAGTCTCTGCTTTTTCTCTTTGCTTTTAATCTTTTAATGTCTGATATCGACTTCAAGGGCAGCAAATCGTGGGTCATCTTTAAAACCAGACCAAATTCTATGCAGTCTAACAGCTGCACAGTAATGTTTTTGAATGACATTGTATTGGGTAAGTTTACCTTTACATTTTCTTTTATATATATTTCCCAGTAAGTGAACCAATTTGTATCGACTCATCATCCCCAAATACAGTTGTAAAGTCCTTTTCCCACAATACACTTTGGATTTTGCAATCTAAACTAAAAATGTTAAGGTAACACTTTATTTTGACAGGTGTTATAAACATGACATAACACCTGACATAAACATGAGTCTTCATGAATATTTATGACTGTTGTCATAAAGTGTCATTTGGTAAATCATGACACTTTTAAAACAAAGTTAACATTATTCAAAATGGCTTTGACAACTTGTCATTAACCAAGAAATGATGATCTGACATAAATTTGTTCTAAAAATCTTACTGATTACACTTTAAAAATTATGAAGCTTTATGTTATTAAAGCTAAAGTTTAATCAGTAATACTTTTATAACAAATTTATGTCAGACCATAAATTTGTTATGGTCTGACTTAACAAACTTGACATTAACCATGTCAACTTTGTCTTAAAGTGACATGATTTACCAAATAACATTTTATGACAATAGTCATAAATATTCATGAAGACTTACTAATGTTCATGACAGGTGTTATTACATGTATATGATGGTGTCATGAGAGTCTTACTCACAACCCTTCGAATAAAGTGTTACCAATGTTACTTTACTTCCAGATTATAATTCTCTTTTATAAGGCATAAACACTGCGATATTATCATTTATCACAATAACTTCTGAGACAATTTATTGTCCAGCAAAATTTGCTGTGACAGAAATACTCAGAAAGTGCAGTGAAATTTTTGCTGTTCATTGTTGTGTTATAAACAAAAATGTATGAGTTCTTTGGTTTCATGCATTTCCTGTACAGCAGATATTGTCTGGATCATCTCTGTAGAAAAATAATCCAGGGTGTGTTTCTGCTTTCCTGCAGGCATCCACCAGGTCAAACAGGAAGTAGTTGCTGAGGAGAAGTGGAATCTCAAACCAGACCAGGAGAAGCAGAAACCTCCAGAGATTAAAGAGGAAGAGGAGGAGAATGAGATTACAGAGTTAACTTTCAGTCCTGTTCATGTGAAGCATGAGGATGATGAGGAGAAACCCCAGCTCTCAAAGCTTCCTCACTGCAAGACCGAAGAGGACAGAGCTTCTGTTGGACCAGAACCAGATCAGTGTGTAGAATCAGACAATGAAGACAACATTTCAGATTCCTCTGAAACTGACGTCAGTGATGGAAACTGGGAGGAAAGCAGCGACTTATTGGATACAAACTCTGTTAGAAGTAATAAAGACTTAGTGGAAGGTCAATCAGGAAATGGTGAATTGCACACCTGCGCAGAATGTGGCGAAAAGTTCAGCCTCCAGATTTATTTATTAAGACACCAGAGAATCCACACAGGAGAAAAACCTTTCAGCTGCTCTTCTTGCCGGCAGGCTTTTATATTGAAGCACGCCTTAATGAAACATTTGGAAACTCACAGTGATGACAAACCTTTCAGCTGCTCCATCTGTGGCCAGAACTTCAGGAGGAAGGGATGGTTAACTCAGCACATGAGGAGACACACTGGAAGAAAACCTTACAGCTGCTCCATCTGTGACTGTTCTTTTGTGTGCAAGCGTGAATTAGCTGAGCACACAAGGACTCATAGTGGAGAGAAACCTTTCAGCTGCTCTGTCTGCAAGGCACCTTTTTCAAGTGAAAGAACTCTGGTGGTGCACTCAAAAATCCATAGTGGACAGAAACCACACAGCTGCCCTTATTGTCCGATAACTTTCAGAAGAAAAGACAGCTTGAAGCGACACTTAAGAACCCACAGCGGAGAGAAACCGTTCAGTTGCTCTGTCTGCAGCCAAAACTTCAGCGTCAAGGAGAGCCTGAATCGGCACATGAGGCGTCACACAGGAGAAAAACCTTACAAGTGTTCTGTCTGTGAGGCCCGCTTTCAGCTAAAGCAAACTTTAGTGGAGCACATAAGAATTCACACAGGGGAGAAACCGTTCAGCTGCTCTGTCTGTCAGGAGACCTTCAGGAGAAAACAGGATTTTGTGAACCACACAAAACTTCACAGCAAGGCTACCTGTGAGTTGTGCGGCCAAAGCTTCAATAAAGCTGTTCGCTTGGCTCGGCACATGAGATTTCATGACAGTGAGAGAGCTTTCAGCTGCTCCATTTGTGCGGTGGCTTTCATCAGGAAGAATGCCTTAATCCAGCACATGAGAACCCACTCAGAGGAGAGACCGTTCAGCTGCTCTGTGTGCAAGGGAACCTTCAAAAGGAAGGATGGCTTGAAGCTGCACATGAGGGTTCACACCAGAGAAAAACCGTACAGCTGCAAGGGCTGCAACAAGAAGTTCACCCAGCTGTCCTGGTCCAAAACGCACCAGAAACGATGTTTAAGCTTACGCAGCAAGCTGAGATGATGTTGGCTTTCAAGCTACAGATTAATCATGTTTCATCAAAATTTCTCATCATGGTTCTCAAAGTTTCTGCAGTATGAAGGAGTACGAGGGTCATGTTAAGATTTCTTTTTTAAATTTGAAATAATGAAAGAACAATACCAGAATTACATTGTATTGGTATGAGAATAAACTCATAACAATATGAAAATAAAGTCATATGACAAAGTAGAAATAATACAAAATCAAGTCAAAATAATATGAGAATAAACTCATAATAATGTAAAAATTAAGTATTAATTTTATGAGAAATCTGATGCGGAAAATAAAAAGTTAAATTGAGGAATGTTGAGCATCTTGTGAAATTATACTCTATTGGTTGTAAAAAGAAAAAACAAGAAAAGAAAATATTTTTAACACATCAGCATCAAATTACTATCAGCAGCATGACTTTAACATGTTTGTGAAAACGACCTCATTTACTGCAGAAAGTCTCTGTTGGCTCTGTGTGTCTCAGATCGGCTGTGTCTCAGATTAAAGCTCATCCTGCCTGGCCTCACAGCGTAGGCTAATGGATCACGTCTTGATAAGTTTGTAGTTGTGCTTTACTCTTGATTGGGACGTTAAATGTTTTTTAACTCCAACTTTCTTAAAATGTGTCGATAGCTTCCTCCCTGGCCTGTAGCTGGGTTTTTTGGTTTCATGTTGTTGTTTGTTCATAAATGTTCTCAAACAACAGCTGGATTCATTAAATTACACACAAGTCGACTGGTTGGGTGACTTCCATGGGATTTTTACATGTTCAGACTAAGTATAATTGTGCTTCCTTCACATTTATGCACAACATTTGAACATTCACTGATGTTTGTAGTTATGGCTGCTGAATCTCTTCACCCCATGGGTCATCTGTGAATGAAACAAACAGTTGATCTGATGGAAGATAATTATTTTTATTAATTTTAAAGAATTTAATTTAGATGAATTAGATTTATCCTAAATCTGTGCTGTATTAGCCTGTTATTTTTATTCTTTTACATCAGTAATTGATTGAAACAGTTTTGATAATTTTATAATAAATAGTTGTGTGCTAAGTTTTTCTTACATCTGTTGTTTCTTTTTAAATATATACCTTATTTTAAAACCATTTCAGTTTTATAGTTTTGTGTGGTTTGTGTCCAACCTGGGAGCCAGTCCATTAATTAGCCGGTAGCTAAACGGCCCAGCTCCTCTGATCCTTCACTGTGGTTTAAATACTAAAAACATTAGCAATATTTTAAAGTGATTTTAAAACGCTAGTTTTAGCAGTTTCTCCTAGGTGCAACATATGAAAATATTTCAAGAAAGAATGACACAAATAGTGTTAGAAATATTTGTTATGAATGGATTTTCTATTAAAAAAAATAAATGTCTCATTAAAGAAAACTTATAACATCTAAAAACTAAAATACATTTTGTTTCTTGGACACATTGGCGTTGGTCATTTGGAGAACCTGTCTGGAAAAAAGCCTTAACCTTGTGGCGTTGAAGTACCATTCATTTTGAGCTTTTATTCTGAAGCCCACTTATACCGGATGTGTTTGTTTCCTAGCAGCAGAAGCTAACAGAACAACGTTTAGTTTCCTCCTGACAGTGTAGGGGAAATATTCTGGTTAACGTTTCCTTACCCCGTCACTTATACACACGTTTAAATAGTCACAATGGTTTTAATTATCTCTGACAACTTTGTTTAGTTACATTTTCTCCCGAAAGCAACAGAAGCTCAGAGTGTTAGCTTAGCTTGTTAGCTAGCAGCAGATTGACAGGGATGGAGTTGAGTGGAAACCTCAGATGTTCAAAGCGTTGAAGAAACTAACAGAGATGGAGGAACCGACACACAGGGAGCGGATGGACTCTCCGTTGGATGGTAATTTAGCTCTTCAATTCTGCAAATGTTTAGCATTCAGAAATTAACCTGTAAAAACAGAAGACAGGAGAGGACAAGATGTCGATGCTTGTTTTACTTGAGCTGAAAGTGGTTTTTATAAATAGTGAGACAGAAATGAGTGACAGTCTGAGTCATAGCAGGATCTATTTAACCAATGCTAAGATTGTAAAGAAATATATTTTAAAAAAAGGTATAGATATAATAAAATATGCAAGCTCTTGCAGTATTTCCTTTTTTCATGTAAAAAAAAAGGAAATACTGCAAGAACTTGCATATTTTAAAGTAGTGTCATTGTGCTGACACAACTTTAAGTGTCTATTATTTTAGATCCATTTTCTGCTCAGGCTGAAAATTTTTCTTTTTCTTCCTTTTAATATACAATTTTCCGCAAATAAGAATCCCATCACAGAAAATATATCTATCCTCTTATTGCAAAAGCTTTTCTTTAGTTTAAAATTTTAAAAATATAAATAAAATTGTGAATTTTTAAAATAACAAATTTACAATAGAATATATTCATAACTAAAATCAAAATCAGTCTTTTTTCAAAAGTCTGTGACATTTTTGACTCTAAATGTGTTTTATTTAACTGGGCTGAGGGTAAAAATAGCTCTTTGGATTGTAAAGGCTGCAGGACCCCCGGTTTAATTTATAAGAGTCACAAAGGATAAAAACAACATTTTCCTTTGCAAATGACAAAATAAGAAATGTAAACCTACCACAAAATAATAAAAACAGCCTAATCCTCATTTCCTTGTTGTGTTTATTGTTATTGCTGTAAAGCTTGTTGTCATCTGGATTTGATCAATTGTCTTCCTTTGTATTTTTTTGTGAGCTTCCTGTAACAAATAGCTTTTGTTTCTGTTTCCTGCAGACGTGCAGAAGGTGTTGGTTTTAAAAGAGGAGATTCCTGCTGAGGAGGGGAACTGGAGTCACAACCTGGATCAGAAACACTCACAGATCAAAGAGGAACAGGAGGAGAATGAGATTACAGAGTTTATATTCAATCCTGTGAAGAGTGAAGATGATGAAGAGAAACCTCAGCTTCACTGCCAACCTGAGAACAGAGGTTCAGAATCAGGTCATGTAGATTCTTCTGAGACAGACGTCAGCGATGGAAACTGGGAGGAAAGCGGTGAAACTCCATGTCATTCAGACTCTTTAGGGAACAATACATTTCCTGTAAGTGATAAAGGCAAGCAGCTCCATAGCTGCGGTGAATGTGGGAAAACATTTAACCAAAAGTCAGATTTGTTGAGACACAACAGAGTTCACACAGGAGAGAAACCTTTCAGCTGCTCCATCTGCAAAGCCTCTTTTACATGGAAACATGTGTTAGTGCAACACCTGAGGACACACAGTGGAGAAAAACCATTCAGCTGCGCTGTTTGTGGTCAGACATTTAGAAAGAAAGAAACTTTAACTTACCACCTGAGATGTCACAGTGACGAGAAACCTTTTAGCTGCTCTGTTTGTCTGCAAGTGTTCAGCAGGAAGGAGAGCGTAAATCGGCACATGACGTGTCACAGCGAGGACAAACCTTTCAGCTGCTCCATCTGTGGACAAAAGTTCAAAAGGAAGGAAAGTGAAACCCGACATATGAGATGTCATTTAAAAGATAAACCTTTCAGCTGCTCCGTCTGTCACATGAACTTCCCATCCAGGAGAACCTTGAAAGAACACACTAAAATCCATTCAGAGAACAGACCCTTCAAATGTTCTGTCTGTGATGCTGCTTTTAAAAAAAAGAGAACGTTGTCAGAACACGCAAGAATTCACACGGGAGAAAAGCCTTGCAGCTGCCGGATCTGCGGCCAAAGCCTCAGTTCCAAGTCATACCTAACTGTTCACATGAGAAGTCACACAGGAGAGAAACCTTACAGCTGTTCTGTCTGTAAGGCCACTTTCAAATGGAAAAAAACCTTTGTAAGACACTCAAGGGTCCATTCAGGTCAATAATGAAATCCTTCAGAGTGTTAGTGTTCATGTTGGCAGCAGCTTGAATACATCAAAATATTTGAAGAAGTTTTACTTCCATATACCTGAGAGGAAATTTGCCCCCCAAAAATTATCATGTGAAGCACTTTGAACTGACTTGTTGCTGAAATTTCCAATTTAAAAAGACTTGACTTGATTTAAAATTGGTGTTTTAGCAAAATGACAACCCCAAACATGTTATACAGATTTTAATGAGTGATCAGTATCTTATATTAATATTTTTAATGTCTTTGAGATCAAAACAGAGCCAAAGTCGGTTCTTTGTTGGTGTTTGCAAAGCTGTTGAATAAAGCTGATTATTATAATAATGTAACTAAATATTTGCTCAGTTTATCACAGAGAAGTTAAATATTGTAAAACTTCCAGATTTTACAATGAATGTGAAGAAAAATATTGACTGATGTTTATCTCTCTTCCTGTGTTGACTGAGATGTTCATGTTTTTTATGTTTCATGTTTTGGTTTAGTTTATAAAATGCTGTTTTCCCAGTGGTTTGCGTGCTTGGAAATAAAAGCAATATCCATCCATCCATTTTCTACATACCTTTGTCTTTGTAGAAGCAGTATAATGTATAGAGATATAAAAAAGTTTGGATACAGAATTCTTTTTGGCTTCTCTTTCAAGTTGTTAAAAGTGGCACCTAAATATGTTCCTCAATCAATGATTTCAACCTGTTTACTATCAATTTGTCTTCTAATACTCTAAAATAAATCATGAAATCCTGTGCATGCTGTGAATTGAGTGTAACAAATTGAGAAAACATACTTCTATTTATTATTAGAATGTTTGAAATTTCACCAAATTCTGGTTAACATTATATAATCCTAATTTATGGTAAGGTTTAAAGAGTTTTCTATAACGCAACTCTTAAGACCTGAACTGTCACTTTAAAAGAGCGCATTGTTATGACGTCAGTGCTCTCGGTTAGCGCTAGGCTGCCTGAGACGAGGTAAAGTTTTCTTGTCTTCGTTGAGCTCACGTTTTATGTAAATGTGAGCTCAACATGCAGTTGTTGGTGTTTATATATGTTAAAACACAAAGAGGAGTCACTTTGCTGACGTCACAATTACATTTCCCCATAGTTTACAGCAGATGTTCTAACGTAGCAGTTACTCCATAACTCCAACAGTTATGGAGTAACTGTTGGACAATATATAGATGCTAACATCTCTGTTAGCTGCTAACAGAGATGCTAACTCTACCAGAGGGGCCGCGTTTCATTGGCTGATGCCCATTCTACGTGGTAGCGCGGCTACCACGTGCGTCGCCGTCTCACAAACACAAGCTAACGTAGCCAGACTGCATTGTGGACGAGCAGACCGGCAGAAAAGTTTTCGCAGTAACAGTAGAAACAGAATGGTTCTCCATTGCCAGTGGGGTATCTGTACTGGTGACGTCAGGTATCCTGATCGTATTAGTGGTGGTAAAATTCACAGATTTCCGAAATCAGAAGCAGAATGCCTTGCTTGGATCAGAGCTTGTGCACGACCGCATGAGCAGCTCAACCTGAGTAGGATCAATAAGAACAAAGGAGTTTGTGCTGGTGTAAGTATTATTGATTTGCTTTCTTTCTGTTTGTTGAATGGGGATATTTTGAGTGATTGTTCCTCTATTGTTGAAACTCTGCTTTCCAGCTTCAATGCTGTTGTGCATTTTGTAGTCCGATTAATGGAACATGTAGATTTAATTGAGTGGATACTGTTTCAACAACTGTTTCAGTATCTATGATAAATATGTATTGCATTAAAAAATATATTACTATTTATTTATTTATTTATTTATTTATTTATTTATTAGCATTTTGTCGGCGGGGATGGGCCAACAGCGAACCATCCTTATCCGACCCAAGCAGAAGGAGTGCATAAAGCAAAGCCTGCACGAAAAAGAGCATCAGGAAGTGCAAGTAGGCAAGACTGGATTGGAGCAGAGAGCTGGTAAGTACACACAATTACATGCGCACCTAAAACACAGATCTAATTCAAAGTTATTTTATTATTTATCATTTGTCACAATTCACATTTTCCACAAGCATATGAACATCTAGTATCAATTTCATCTTACATCACATGCAGTGCATGATGCACGAATAGAAACAGAATCACTTTTGTTTCAATTATTTATAGGGATACCATCTAGATCACAGTGTATGTTCTGAATTATTTACAGGGACACCTACGATGCTGCTGGGAACAGTGATGCAAACAAAGGGATAGAGGTGCAAACAGATGAACAGTGTAAGTGAGCATAACCAGTTCCTTCAATTTTGATTGCCTATATGTTTTGCAAATAAAGCACAGCATGATTTCAATAGAAAGCAGCTAAAACTTCGAACATAAATGTTGTCAGGCCACACTCTTTCTACATGTAGATCCTTGTGGCTACATGTGTGTCTTCTTCAGCTGAGCAGAGCCTCTGGGTTGCATTTCTAAGCAAAAATTGGGTAGCATGCAGGCATCCACAATAGTGGAATTTCGAGCAGCAAACAGACACTTTATTTCCATTATACCTGATTGGTCACCATCACACACTTTGCCGTCGGGTGAAGCACCTAAGAAGGGAAAGCGACGACTGACCACAAAATCAGTGGTCAGTGTGACCGGCACTCACACTTGTGTAAGTGCCGGTCCTGATGAGTCTGTAAATATTTCAATTTCACTAAGGGCTCATTTCTTCACCCGTAATCCAGTGAAGGGGCTGAAACTGAGTTAGCATAAAAAATTTTCTCTAAAAACTTGTCGGTGACCTTTGCTTTCCTGACCATGACCTTTATTTTCCTTGCCTCAAATCACTCAGAACATTTACTCTGAACTCTGGTTCGAGCTTCAAGTTCCACAGGATCTTTATAAATATTAATGTCTTTCAACGCTTTATATCTTTATTGAAGATCCACTTGTGGGTTATTTGTGACACGTGTGTTGCCACACTGTTGCATGACTGCTGTCGCATCTGCCTTCAAGTTCCTTGTCTGAAACAAAAGAGCACAATATATATATATGGAATAAATTTTTGTTTTGTTTTCAGGGATTTCGCCGCTGGATATGCTGGCACTGACTGCAGAGTTGGAAATGGCAAAAATAGAAATCATTCGCTTACAAGAAAAAGTGGAACATTTAGAAACAAACCTACAGAAAGAGAAGACGGCCGTACAGCAAGAACGGAAACTAAAACAATTTGGTATTGACGCTGTTGCTGAATATTATGCAGGACTTACATTAGTGCATTTCTTGCCACTATTTACATTTCTCTTGCCAGAAAGGGAGACTTTGAGTTTTGATGGAAACAGAAATTATATTAGAGAAATGTCAGCAGAAAATGGGCTTTTTGTGAATATGTGCAGACTGAGACAAAACTTTGGTCTATCCGATCTCACAACGCACTTCTGCATTTCACAACAATCATCTGGTGTATTATTTAACACTTGGATTGACATTATATATGTTAAACTGTGCACTGTTTCTATCTGGCCCCACAGACAAACTATAATAGACAACATGCCAAAATACTTCAAAGCTCATTTCCCTACAACATTAATTATTATTGGTGGAACAGAATTAAAAACAGAATCCCCCTGGGCCCATGGTGTGCAATATCAACTATATAGTGATTATAAGTCTACCACACTCTTTGTTATTTTTATGGTTTTGTTTCCGAGCATTTTTATTTCCATTTATTCAGACTTCTGCCAGCAAATACGGTGGTGCGGGTATCTTCAATATAACGATGCACAGCGTATAACGACATGTCCAGGAGCATTAGTATATACTCGAGCTTTTATTCTGAAAGTCAATTCGAACCGAAAAATAACGACCGGTGTTACGTCGATTCGTGTTTCCCCATCAGATGCGGTTCCCCCTGCGTGTTCACGCCTCTCCGCACCGCCCACCTGGCAAAATACGCGCGTGCTCGTTATGAGCACTAAGAAAGCACTCGCTTGTTCAGCGCGCTTGTCGCCTCGGCGGTACGGAGTGGCGAGAGCACGCAGAGGGAACCGCATCTGATGGGGAAACACGAATCGACGGAACACCGGAAGTGAGCTTCCACTATCAGAAGCGACGCGAGCAAGTTCAGTTTCCTTTCTTTTCCGTTCGGTATGTTAAGTCACTTACGAGTATAAGTCTATTAAAGTTGTTATTAATAGCTTCGATTACGTTTTTAGTGTTTGGTTTAAATGGTTTTAGCTGAATTTTCTGCCGGAAGTAGCACAGGGTCCGAGTGTTAGCTTAGCCCGTTAGCTGAACAGCAGCACAGCGAGTCAGAGACACGTTGATAGAGAAAAAAACGTTTCTGACGGATTTTAAGGAAATACAATATTCTTATGCGATTATATGAAAACATAGGAAGTCCAGAGTGCTGGAGAAAGGAAAGGACGATGGAGGAACCACCAGATGGTGAGTAGACCGACTCTCAGCTTTATGGTGATCGTTTACATCTTTCCTTAACTAACATTTTAGGAACAACACCGTTGTTTCCAAGAATTATTTCATACCTTCAACCTAACACTTATTAAATGTTAACAAATTGGGAAAAAAAAACAATATAGCAAACAAGTTTATGAGCATTGCCAATGACTCACATTAACCAAGTTCAAACTAAATGCTTCACAATTTTTCTGGTCAGGAATCATTTTGAGACTCTTGCTGTATAATAACTTTTGACAGAAAACTCTCGCTACAGTTTCTCAAATAAGTTAAGATAATAATGTAACACTCTGCTTTTATTTTATACTGCTTGCGGAATATATAAATCCTAAAAGTTAAGGTAATTTTATCTCATTAACATGATTTGTTCTCTATTTATTTGTAAATGTATGTATTACGCTGAATGTTTTTTAAAAAGCTACCTTAACATTGATGAGACTTTTTGATAATTGTGCTTGTAGCATGTTTTTCTGTTGGTGCAGTGCGATGGTCAGATTTTCCCCAAACAGTCTAGTACATTGATCTGTAGTTTTTACTGTCAAAGTTTGATAATAAACACAGTTTTCATTTCATATGAAAACTGATATAACTTGTTTGCATTTCCTGCAGATGTCCAGCAAGTGTTGGTGGTCAAAGAGGAGCTGGTTGTTGAGGAGGATGACTGGAGTCCCAGACCAGACCAGGAGGACAAGAACCCTCCTCAGATTAAAGAGGAAGAGGAGGAGAATGAGATCACAGAGTTAATTTTCCAGCCTGTTCATGTGAAGAGTGAAGATGACAAAGAGATACCTCAGCTGTCAGAACTTCTTCCCAGTCAGACTGAGGGGAACAGAGGCTCTGAGGAATCAGATGATGACAAAACTTCAAATTGTTCTTCAGAGACGGACGTCAGCGATGGAAACTGGGAGGAAAGTGAAGCTCAGTCAAGTTTCGACTCTGTGAAAAATGACGCTGTTTCTGTTGGTGATAGAAAATGTGGCAAAAGTAAGAAGTTACACATCTGTCCTGACTGCGGAAAAGCATTCAGAAGCAGGCAAGGTTTGTTAGGACACCACAGAATACACACTGGAGAAAATCCTTTCAGGTGCTCCATCTGCAACAAAACCTTTTCTTCAAAAGGAAACTTGCAAAAACACTCAAAGGTCCACACAGGGGAAAGACCGTTCAAATGTTCTGTCTGTGGCGTGGCTCTTAAAAGGAAAAACTCACTAATTGAACACACAAGAATCCACACTGGGGAGAAGCCATTTTGTTGTTCTGTCTGCGGCCGAAGCTTTAGTTTCAGCTCGTATCTAAAAGTTCACATGAAGTGTCACTCTGAAGAAAAACCTTACAGCTGTTCTCTTTGTGCTGCTAGTTTCAAAAGGAAAAATACTTTATTGGCACATATAAAAACCCACACTGGAGAGAAGGCTTACAGTTGCTCAGTATGCGGAAAAATGTTCAAGTGGAAAGAAAGCGAAATCCGACATATGAGATCTCATACAAAAGAAAAACCATTCAGCTGTGTCATCTGTCAAAGGAACTTTCCATCCAGGAGAACCTTGAAAGAACACGCTAAGATCCACTCAGAGAACAGACCTTTCAAATGTTCTGTCTGTGACGCTGCTTTTAAGAAAAAGAGAACATTGTCAGAACACGTAAAAATCCACACGGGAAAAAAGCCTTGCAGCTGTCGGGTCTGCGGCCAGAACCTCAGTTCCAAGTCATATCTAACTGTTCACATGAGAAGTCACACAGGAGAGAAACCTTACAGCTGTTCTGTCTGTAAGGCCACTTTCAAATGGAAAAAAACGTTTTTGAAACACTCAAAAATCCATGCAGCTCAATAATGAAGTCTGAGAATTGGACTCTTCATGTTGTTAGCAGCTTCAATACATCAAAATACTTGAAATGTTAGTTCCATAAACCTTAGGGGAATTTACCCCCAGAAATTATCATGTGAAGACTTTTGTACAGCCTTGTTGCTGAAATGTGATCTACAAATAAACTTGACTTGATTTCAAATTTATGTTTTATCAAGACGTCTTTGTTCCAAAGCACCAAGATTAATGTTACAGATTGATCTGTAACATTATACAGATTAACATAATCTGTAATGTTCATGTTGATCATGAAGTTGATCAACATGAAGTTTGTCAACTTCATGTTCACTAAATCAGTGTTCAGTGTTTCATATTAATATTTTAATGCCTTTATTGAGAGCAAAATGAAGCCAAAGTCAGTTCTTGGTTTGTGTTGTTGAATATAGTTGATTCTGATTGTGATGTAACTAAATATTTGTTAGGTTTATCACAGGGAAGCTAAATGTTGAAACATTTTTCAGATTTTTAATAAATGTGAAGGTGAATGCCCACCCAGGTCTTTGTCGCTTACAGAGTGAGATGTTTTTGTGTTTTGGTTTAGCATAAAATGTGCAGTTTTCTCAGTGGTTATTGGTACATGCAAATGAAAGCTATTATAAGAATTTCAATCACTTTCTAAATGACAGCTATTATGATTATAATGAGTTCCTTACTTCCTGCCATTTTCAGGTTTGACTTTACTTATTTATAATGACATTGTGTTATAGACAATGTATATTCCTTACCCAACTTTATTGGTTAAGTCTCTTCATATGTTTTTATCATTTACAGAATTAATAATTTGTTAAAGCATTAGCCAAGTTGCCTTAATATAAAATGTCCAAAGAACTTTGCTTGTTTTAAAAGATAAAAAATTTGAACACAAAATTTCTTGGACTTTCTATAAAATTTTAAATATTGTAAAAAGTGACAAATATATTTGTCAATGATTTCAACTTGTTTATTATTTACCATCACATAGTCTTGTAATCTAAATAAGTCATGACTTCCTCAGTAATGTTGAGATTTATTGCGAGCTTTTATTATGAAGGCCAATCCGACCCGAAAACTAACCGGAAGTGATCTTTGACTGTAAACAAGCTACGCGGGGAAGTTTAGTTTCCTTTTTTACCTTCGGTGAATGAAGTCACTTCGTTGAGAATGTCCTTCGAGTGTAATAGCTTCCGTTAAAGGTCATTATTAATCTCTGTTGTGTTTTTCGTGTTTTCTTAAATAATTTTTAGCTGAATTTCCTCCTGGAAGTAGCGGTGTTAGCTTAGCTCGTTAGCTAGAGGCAGACAGAAGCACTGATAGAGAATAAACTGTTTCTGATGGACTTTAAGGACATAAAATATTCTTCTGTGATTGTATAAAAACACAGGCGGTCCAGAGTGCTGGAGAAAAGAAAGGATGATGGAGGAGCCCCCAGATGGTGAGCAGACCGACTCTCAGCTTTATGGTGATTATGTTTACATTTTTCCTTAACTTTAGCATTTTAGGAACAATACCTTTGTTTTCAATAATTATTTCACACATTCAAACAAACTAACGTTAGTTAAATTCAAATGGAAACAAAAACGGAAAAAATATGGCGAGCAAGTTTGTGAACATTGTCCAACAATCACTGATTTATTTACATACAAAATTTAAGCAAACAATTTATTTAGACAGTAATCAGTTTGAGTGTAATATTTATGGTAGTACAACACATTATAAATTCTTATACATTGATAGCATTATAACATTATTATCTTAAAGAAATTGAGATAATAATGTTTAATCTGGTTTTATTTAAAACAAAAGCAGGATGGCTTCTAAAATAAAATTAATCCTGACAGTGATGGGTTTTTTTCTTTTTACATGATTTCTTCTTAATTTATTTTATGCATAAACACAAAAAAGCTATAGCACAAATACATGCTAGATTTAGCAGTAGTTTATTTTACAGAATATTGTAATTTTTGTTGTTCGGCTCTTTTTAGATGAAAACAAATACTACAAGCTAATATTCTATGCTTGATTTGTTGAGGTTAATTTAACAGACGTAATAATTGTAGCAGGCCCAGTGTAGGTTTAAAACATAGTTACCCTGCTAAGATTGCTGAGCAGGTTATCTTAACTTAAGGCCTTTTTACACGCACCATGTTTATTTTTTTATGCTTTAAAAGTAACAGAATGCTGGATGATAGAGTAAAAAATTAAGACAAACTGCCACATTATACTTATTTCCTATAAAATCAGTTTCTTTTTTTTTTCCCAAATTCAGTTGCATTTTTCTGCAGCGGTACACGTGGCTACAAAACTCTTCAGTAAATGTGGCTCTTTAACAGCTGTAGTTTTTATTTGAGAATGAGATCACAGAGTTAGCTTTGTTGTCTTTATTGTCAAATTTTGACAGTAAACACAGTTTTCTTTTCATATGAAAACTGATATAACTTGTTTGCATTTCCTGCAGATGTCCAGCAAGTGTTGGTGGTCAAAGAGGAGCTGGTTGTTGAGGAGGATGACTGGAGTCCCAGACCAGACCAGGAGGACCAGAAGCCTCCTCAGATTAAAGAGGAAGAGGAGGAGAATGAGATCACAGAGTTAACTTTCAATCCTGTTCATGTGAAGAGTGAAGATGACAAAGAGATACCTCAGCTGTCAGAATGTCTTCCCAGTCAGACTGAGGGGAACAGAGGCTCTGAGGAATCAGATGATGACAAAACTTCAAATTGTTCTTCAGAGACGGATGTCAGTGATGGAAACTGGGAGGAAAGTGAAGCTCAGTCAAGTTTCGACTCTGTGAAAAATGATGCCGTTCCTGTTGGTGATAGAAAATGCGGCAAAAGTAAGAAGTTACACATCTGTCCTGACTGTGGAAAAGCATTCAGAAGCAGGCAAGGTTTGTTAGGACACCACAGAATACACACTGGAGAAAATCCTTTCAGCTGCTCCATCTGCAACAAAACCTTTTCTTCAAAAGGAAACTTGCAAAAACACTCAAAGGTCCACACAGGGGAAAGACCGTTCAAATGTTCTGTATGTAGTACAGCTCTTAAAAGTAAAAATGCATTAATTGAACACACAAGAATCCACACTGGGGAGAAGCCGTTCAGTTGCTCCGTTTGCGGCCGAAGCTTTAGTTTCAGGTCGTATTTAACTGTTCATATGAAGTGTCACTCTGAAGAAAAACCTTACAGCTGTTCTCTCTGTACAGCATCTTTCAAAAGGAAAAATGTCTTATTGACACATGTAAAAACTCACACTGGAGAGAAGCCTTACAGCTGCTCGGTCTGTGGGAAGAACTTTGCCCACTGTGTAAGTCTAACATGTCATATGAGAAGTCACACAGGAGAGAGACCTTACAGCTGCTCTGTTTGTAAAGCGACATTCAAGTGGAAAAATACATTCACGCATCATATAAAAATCCATACTGATGACTAAGCTGCCAAGACTCTGGTCAAAACTTAAGAGATAAGAAGACTGAAGACCAGTCCTCAGTTCCAGTCGTTGAGGAACTTGGTTCAACACACCTCAATTAAATAACTGAATTCCTTATTTAGTGATGCATATTATGGTATATTTTGTGTTTGAACTCCCAAAATAGACAAGTAAGCATGTTTTTAGAGGATGTCTCAAATATTCACAGGTGGTTTTGGTCCCTAACAAAAACCGGTTTCCACTGTATTGGAATGATTTGAATGTTGTGATGAGGTTGAACTCTTTTTACCTGGATATGAACTGGACCTTTTGTGATGTAAAGTGCCTTATATTTGTGAACTGGTGCCAAATTAAGTTGATCCTTGTGCAGCAGAAGATTGGTGGAAAGTGGAGTTTTTTCTTGATGAATCCTTACAATTGTTTGGGAACTTCTAGATATTTTTGTTGCGATGATGATCCCAGCATTCTGATGCACTCCACATCACTTTTTTAAGATGTCATAAAAACATTTATTGTCTTTTTGCATGGAATAAAAATGTATTGAAAAAAAATCCAAAAACATTGAAGTGACAAAGCAACTTTTTTTTAGTTCTGCAAAACCTTTTACAGGCAAGACATTCCTGGATTATGAAGGCATTTCTTCAGTTGTTTGGCCTCCAGGTGGCGCCATAACTCCATGCATTAAACAAGGTTGCAACTTTCCAGAATGAAGGGGAACTCAGGTTGAACTAACTCTTGAGTCTGTGAACTCTTGAGTTCACTGGTTCCAGAGTAACAGACATGACAAATAAAATGACTAGTTACATCTGACTGCATTATTAAACTGGTTATCTTTGCCTTCAGAGGACAAGAAGCTGCACAGAAATACAGATACTAACATTTTAATAGTAGTCATTAAAAATGGGACTGATGAAAATTAGCTTTTTGATAAATCCAGTATATTTATGACAACATTTTACGCTCATTAATGTGCTTTGTCCCATTTAAATCAAATCAATCAGTTTGCAACTTTCTATATATCTTGAGACATTTAAGAGTCCAATCAAGTTAGTCCAAGTGACTCTTATGACATATTGGAGAATAAAATATAAGAATTATTAAACACTAAGATAAAGAATTTGACTAAAATACAATAGGCAACATTTTTAAATGCTAAAAAAGTATGAATATTGGTAAGGTTACTTTTGGGGCAATGACTATCAAGATTGTTTTTTTTATGTTTCTATTTAAATGTAAAAATTATTTCTTTGGGGGTTGGAGGGTAATCTCTTTCTCTCCTTTTTTTTTTTACTTAAACTGAAAATCATGTTTAATCTTACATTTTTTTGTAAATTAAGTTCATGCGCCTCTTGTTCTCCGTGAATGTCTCCATTGTTGTTGCGAAAATGTTTGTTTCTTCCATTCCAGTAGGTGGCGGTAATGCAGCCTGTTGCTTTCCTGCAAACCTCAAATACAAATCAAGAAGAAGAAAAAAGTATAACTTCCATTTTGAGTCAGTTTTCCGATGTGAATCTTGTAAAAGTATGTTTAAGTCCACTTTTCGTCTTACATTTTAAGTTTTTTAGGGTTTCATTTTGTTTTTGCTGAATTTTCCTCTTGGATCAACTGAATCCAAGTGTTTGCTGTTAGTTTAACATTTAGCTGGAAGCACATCAACCACTGAGGAGCACAGCAAAGATGGCTTCCCACTTTAATGGTAATTATCATCCACATCCCTTTTAAAAACACAAATCTGTTAAAATACCATGATATGAATAAAAACACAATTTAAAAGTTTTTCTGCATCTTAATGAGACATAAATTCTGTGCAAGTAAGTTTGAAAACCAGCATTTTGTGAGAGAAATATGTACATCCTTAAACCATATAAAAGCATCTTTTGATTTAATTACTGCATTCAGTCTTTGGTTAGAAGAGATATAATGACATAATAATCCAAGCACATGTGTTAGTTGTTCTTTAGCTAACGGTGGAACTGGAAAACATTTTAAATACCCAGAACAATTTAATAAAAAATAAATAGATTATAATGCTTCTGTGAACAAAAATGTCCTTCAGAAAATGTTGTTAGGCTCAAAAAGAAAAGAATTAGCAAATCTGTCAAAACTTTTATGAGTGAAAAGTGCAAACTAAAGTCAAAACCTCTCCATTTGAATAACAGCCAGTGATTCTCTGGCTTGTTAGTAGGGAAGCATTAAAATGAAAATTACTGAGGTCATTTTGTTTGTAGTAGTAACTGTTGCACTGATAACAGCAATCAATTAATCTACAGATTATTAAAAGTAGCGATGAACTGATTACAGTTTTGGCCGATCACTGACCTGCTGACTCAAGTGTTTTGTGCTACAAATAGCAAAAAAGTTGCATGTTGGCAATAGTGAGGTAAATGTTAGCAACATGTTGGAGTTGATTCATTTTTGTCTCTGTGTTTCACCCAGGTTCAGAACCCGACCAGAACCCCTGAGTGTAAATCACCTTCAGAGATAATGAGATTTGATTTTATATGAAAACAGGCTTAAATGCCGAAAAATAATGAAATGTTACAAGTCAAACAAATGGATCAGACACAGAGTTACGGTTAGCGTCCGGCGCTGCGCCTCACGTAGCTCACTTTATAGATGGAACCAAGTGAGTTTAGCTTTTCTTCTCGGCACTCTGCTTAAAGCGCAGTCTGATCAGTTTCAGTCTGTTTATGTATGACTGGCAGCAGTCACACACTAACATGGTTATGTAAGCTGCAGCGTGTGGGTGTAAGCAGATAAAAGAAGCTAAAAGAGATAAAGGAAAAGAGAGAATCCCTAACAGACATGTAGACGATGACTGGTGGTCGTGTCGGTCTGTCAGAGCAGAGGAAGGAGACAGTCGCTGATTTTCAGACCTTTGCAGATGTAGATAAGATTGTTTTAATATATCGGTTTCACATTTAAGTATCAGCTGGTCACTGAAATCATAATGGAAGGAATTATAATATTCAGTATGCAAAATCAGACAATTAAAATTCTTTATTTAGGCATCCTGATAGTTGTACAGTTTTTAAGAAGTAATAAAAAGTACATGGTCTTTTACTTTCAGGGAATCTGTGCGTTATTGGTGTGAGAGTTATTAGGGATGCAACAAGACACTTTTTTCGCTTTAGGTACCAATATCTGAGGTTTTACACCGGTCAATGTAAAAGAAAGATAGTGCTGAATTGGCTTAAAATTTCTAAAATCACAGACATGAATGTAATAGATTACTAATTTGTTTCAGGATTCTGCACCAGTACAGCTCATTTTAATAGCATCACAAGCTTGGTCAAACGTGTTTGACCAAGCTTATTAAAGAAACAACACAACTTTAATATACCCACTCAGTGCAACTAGCAGTAAAGCAGCCAATGTAAACTGACTGAAACTGAAACTGACAGAAACAATAAATTTACTTCAATCGTAAAAATAAACTTCATAAAACCTTTCAAATGGTTCAGAAAGTTCAATTAGGAATGCTAAATATAATGTAAATAATAAAGCAAGATGTCGCTCACAGTACAAATCAGTCACATTGTCACCAATCTAGAACCTGATCTAGAATTTTTTTCTATATTGCGACTGATGCACATAATATTGGATTGGTGCATCTCTAGTTTTTACAATACACTCTATAGACTCAAAATATCTATAAAAGATCTTAGATTGGAGAACTGTTTCTACAGCTAACTTTGTGTTTCCTGCAGACGTCCAGCAGCTGAAGGGGATCAAAGAGGAGGAGAAATGGAGTCCAAGCCTGGACCAGGAGGACCAGAAGCCTCCACAGATTAAAGAAGAGCAGGAGGAGAAAAAGATCACTGAGATGCCATTTAGTTCTGTTCCTGTGAAAAATGAAGATGAGGAAGAGAAACCTCAGTTACCAGAACTGCATCACAACCAGACTCAGAAGAACATGGAGACAGTAAAACCCGATCCAGACGAACGTTTAGAATCAGATGATGAAGATGAAACTTCTCATTCTTCTTCAGAGTCTTCAGAGATGGACGACAGTGATGGAAACTGGGAGGAGACCAGTGAAGCTCAGGCAGGTTTCAGGTCTGGGAAGAATGACACCGATCCAGTTGGCAAGAAAGGTAAAAAGTTACACTGCTGCTCTGAGTGTGGGAAGACGTTCAGCCGAAGACCATATTTGTTTGAACACAAAAGAATCCACACTGGAGAAAAACCCTACAGTTGCTCCATCTGTGACAAAAGCTTTATATGGAAACAATCTCTGACACAACACATGAAGAAGCACAGTGGAGTAAGACCTTTCAGTTGTTACATCTGTGACAAATCCTTCACATGGAATCACGCTTTGTCACAACACATGAAGACACACAGTGAAGAGAAACCGTTCAGCTGCTCCATCTGTAGCAATGTTTTTTTGACAAAAGTTTATTTAAAAAAACACATGGCAGTTCATACTCAGCATAGACCTTTCACATGTTCTATCTGTAACGCAGCTTTTAAATGCAAGAAGGATTTAGTGCGACATATGAGAATCCACACTGGAGAGAAACCATACAGCTGCTCTGTCTGTAAGAAAGCTTTCCTGAGAAGACACACTTTAGTAGAACACACAAGAACCCATTCTGGAGAGAAACCTTACATCTGCTCTGTTTGTAAGAAAGCTTTCCTGAGAAGACACACTTTAGTAGAACACACAAAAACCCACTCTGAAGAGAAACCTTACAGCTGCTCTGTTTGTAGGAAAGGTTTCAAGAGAAGACACACTTTAGTAGAACACACAAAAACCCACTCTGAAGAGAAACCTTACAGCTGCTTGGTCTGTAAGGCAATGTTCAAGTGGAAAACCACATTCGTGAAGCATAAAAGAGTCCATATCCATGAATAATCCTCCAGCTACACAAACTGCAGTTGAAGTTTCAGCCACTTAAGGGTGTATTCAGAGTAGGGCTGTAAAGATTCATCAAATGAGTCAAGATCCTTGATTATTAAAATTCCTCAAGGCAAATTTTCTGCCTTGAAGATTTGATAAATTATGTTTTATTGTTTAGCACCATGTATTCCAGCTGGATGATTATTCGTGTTGCACAACAGTCTCACTTCCACCAATGAATTGTTAATGAGTGCTAAGTGCTGTTAGCATAATATACGGACCAATCATGCTATTTTCCTGTCCACTCTTCACGTTCTGTCTGTTGCGTCTCAGGGGATTTCAGTGATTGATGAAAATGTCCAGGACCAAACAGAATTTATAAGAATTATTGAAATGTTTTAGTTTATGACTGATAATCACAGAAAGCAGAAATATCAGACATTCTGGATTTCAGACAGATGAGCCACTAACATTTTCATCTATTTTCATTTCAACACATAAATTCAGACATTCAAATTCAAAAATACTTTATTGATCCCAAAGGGAAATTTAATATCCATCTCATCATGTCTTACTTATTAAAGAACCGTGTTATTTTTGTCATTGTTTTGTGATTATCATAAAATAAAGGTTATCGACAAAATAATTTCTTTGTTGTCATCGTCAGTGAACCGCTGGATGTGTACAGGTGGAGACGCGTTTAGCTCGAGGGAAGATGTTGACTGCTGCAGCTGTAATGAAAAACCAGAAAATACATTTTTTACCTTCCTGGTTGCAGCATAATGAACCTTCTGTTTTGTTGTTTTTATTACTAGATTGAATGTAATTTCAAATTGTGTGTAATTATTTCAATGAACTTGATTGACTGTGTTGCCTTTGGCTGTTATTGGATGCAGCTTTGAGATCTGATGATGATGCTGTCAGAACTAATTTATTTCCATGCGGTACGCCAGAGCTTTCATTTACTCAGATTATCTAAATCCACCACTTTGTAACAAACACAACTACCAAGACTGCACATTTTACTGTAGCTGTATTATTATTGCAATGTTATTGTGATAAGAAAAGTTTTGACCGAAACATTTGTTCCTTCATGTTAAACAGTTTCTCTCTCCTCAAGCAACTGAAAACCTGACAAAATATTCTTTGTCCACTAAAATATATATATATTTTTAATGTGATAATCCATGAAATTTTCAGGAGATAAATGTTTAGGAGGTGATCTATCTGAGGTGCTAAATGTGGCTGTTTTTGCTCCGATTGTAAATGCCAGTTTGATACGTTTGTATCAGCATTTTAAAGTGAAAAACAAATGACTGTTGGTCTGATTTAGCATGTTTTTAGGCAGAGCTTGTTCACTTCTGTGAATTTGGTCTCTTCTTGTATCTTTATTTTCCTGTTTGGCTGCTTTTCAATGTTTTGAGGTTTTTTGTTTTGCCCATTTTCTCCCAGTTTTTCAACACACCGGAGACTCAGTAGATGAGCAAACAATGACAGATTGGTACTTTCTAAAATGAAGAGAAAAACTACTGAAACATCAGTTTGACATTAAGCATGTCAATAATCTGAGGTCAAATCTGGGTATTCATGAAATGTGAGGCAACGCATATATCAATAGGCTTTTTTATTTATATATGGAAATGTTTAAGACAGTAAAATCATGTTTAGAATGTAAAATTACATTTTAAAAAGAGTTGACAAAGATTTATTGTTACATGTACATGTACATTTTTTTGTGTACATTATGAAAACTTTATGTTTTCATAAAGTTTTGTAACATCTGGATTGTAAAGTTGAAATCCCACCACCTTGACAGCAGCATAAATATATTTACATTGTGCTAAGGCCTTGTTCACTCATAGCCAGGTCTTTATTAAAACAAATATCTCAACCACATCATTTAAAAATATTATACACATGGGATCAGTTTCAGAAAGGTTTCCATCCATATGAACCCACAGGGGGCAGCGTAGCGCTACGCTAAAACCTTTCAGCCAATCAGATTGCTTCAAAACAACCATGACTTCCTGTTAGGAATTAAACATGGCACCAGGTGGGACAAAACTACTTTAAAATAGACTTTTAGGATATAAAGTTAAAAGTTAAAATTGGGAATTACATCAAAGATAATAAAGAAACTAAATCTTTATTTCCCATTTCTGACACACAAACACAAATATGGAGTTTTCTCGGATTCCCACATTTAGTCTTAATGTATTATTTTCCCAGATATCTGACTCTGAGTGGACCAGGCCTAAGAAACATGAACAAACATTAGTTATTACTTTTTCCTGTTTGCTTTTTTACAGTGTTGGTTTATAAATAACAGAGACCCTGAGCTACTTTTGCATCATTTCCACCAATATTTCATCTCTTAAGTGTCTCTATTACAAACATACGCTGCATATTTGTAACATGCTTGATAAAACTTTTAAATTTTCTAAGAAACGATAAATCTAAACATGTTTTGTAACCTTTAGCTACTCTTGGCTGCTGCAGTGAGAACTGTACCTGGATTCAGGTGCTGTTTGTCACAGCTCAATGATAACCAGTTATTTACATGTGGTACGGCCATTTGCATGAGATAACATTCACTCAGATTATCCTAATCCAAGACTTTGTAATCCCCACCACTATTAGAGGACTTTACCAAGGACAGCAATTGGTTTTTAATCTTATTTCTTTAAGATTCAGCAAAATTAGAAATAAATAAATGATTCATATAAATCTAAATTAGAAATGAAGTAATCAAACTAAATCACCTTAAAATGTATTAATGAATAATGACAGTTATGATACTTATTAACCCATAGAAAGACAGTCAGAAACAGAACTACATGTCTCTAAGTAATAATTAGAAAAGCGTAATCTGAAGCATCAGCAGTAAATAAAAGTCCTCCAGAGTAATCAGAAGATCTTCAGAGATGTTTTTATGGCCTCTTAATGGACCTGAGATGAGAAAATAAACATTCTACAGTTATTTTCAAACAGTTTTGAACTTTAAATCTCATAATTTTGTATAACTTGTCAAAAGAATCTTGGTCAAATCACATAAAACCAGAATTATAAATAAAAATGACAAAGATCAGATTATCAGATTACAAACCCAGTTAATTTAGGCAGATGAAAGGCAAACTCTGATGGCAGTTTTCATCCACCACCTTGACTTCATTGTTCTCCAAGACAACCTTTCCACAGTGGTTGTTCAGAGGGTCAACAAAAGGATGGGTCATGTTAATCTCTGTGCCTACAGGTTTATTCTGAGATGTCCAGATCCACTTTGGATTGATTCCAAAGATGGATCTCTCCAGGCCGACCCAGGCACCGTTAGGTAGTTCTCCTTCTCTAGATTTCAGGAACGTAGTCACTGCTTCCCGCACTGTGTGGTTGGTGATTTCAATCAAAGTGTAATTTAATATTCTGCAGAATTGTAAAGCTTTAATCCAAGTTGTGTTGGGCATCAGAGATATTCCTTTAAAAACAGACACAAAGATAATTCATATATCTTAATATCTTAATCACTTTTGTTGCATGGAGATATAAGCAGTCAATGAAATTGTAATCTTTGTCCAGAGGATCTGGGCTCTTAGCTGTGAGAAATGATTGCTTCCTGGAGCTGTGGACTGTGTTGAAGTTTTAAATTTTAATCACTAACATTTGCCCATGACGCATGTATTGCACCAATTCAACGCAAGTTTACTGGAGGTTAAAATTGGACCGCTGTCTCTTTAAGAATCTATTCCCGACACTCTGCCTTCAGTATGTCATCACAGCAGTACTCCTCCATTAACCCTTTAACAGCCTTTCTGAGGAGCGCTGGATGAGAAGCAGCTCATACAATGAGCTCTGCAGATTCCCAGTTCCACCAGGTGTTTGCTAATTGCTGCTGCCGCTAGTCTGGAGGAGCTGAGTGGGAGAGGATTGGGGGAAGGATAAAGTGATTGTTGATGAGCAGAACCTCTGCAGAACCTTCTGATATGCTGAGCAAGTTAGACTCTTTGAATCAGCTGTGTTGGAGCAGAGACTCAGCTAACTTGTAAGAACGTGAGCTGGACAACCATTAGAGAATTGTTTAACCATTTTTTAAAAATATATGTTGCTGTGCATGGAAAAACACCAAAATATACTGGCAAAATGTTTTGGAGTTTTTCCAAACTTAATTTCCGTCTAAATTTTGCAATCACAATAATTTTATGTGGCGAAAATAGATTATGAAATAAAATATTGTGTAACTTTCAGGGTATCAAAGCATTTGTTTTATCTTTTTCCACAGTCGGGTTGCTAATATAACTTGAAAATGTGAACCAAGATGAAAAATAATAGAATTTATTTTAGAAACATCTCACCTAACTTACCTACTATACAATCATTTGTATAGTAGGTAAGTTGTTTTTCAAAAGATACCAATTTAAGAGTTGCAAGACAATTTTTACACTTTAAAATACTTACCTGTTTGATTATCAGCACTCACAGTGACAAAGTGACAGTTAGAATCATGTAGCTTTATCTTATATGATCGATCAGTTAGAGAGATGGAGATCTGACTGTGGAAGAAAAATATTTTCTTGAACCCAAGATCAAAAACAATTGTGTAAATATTAATTTACATTAAACAGAGATGTCCAAACATTTTTGCCACAGTGGCCAAAACTATAAAAATAAAAGTAATACAAGGCATAAGTTCATAAAAATGCAAAAACATGTTTAATAAAAGATGAGCAATTTGTGATTTGCATCTTAAGAACATTTCAGTTTGTCTCCATCTCTTTTGGAAGGGCTCATTTTAGTGGAAATAGGAAACCAATTATAATTTTTTAGATTGTGTTTGCATTAACCGCCCAGGCTGGTAAATCAAATGCACTTGGGAAACTTGGGAGGCACAAATCGTTCTGTAGGCCACAAACTGACCCCAGACCACAACTTAGAGACAACAGATACAGAACTTACTTATTTTTATAGGAGGGGCAGGGGTCAGTTTTTTCGCAATTATCTTTGAAGGAATAATTTACTGGAAATTAAAATCACAGAAAGTTGTTAAGGACATATCTGAACTTGTAAAAAGTTCAGGAATCTATTTCTTTTTAAGTGTGTATGCAGGCTTTATTTCTCATAAAAAAGCAATCTCATTTATGCTCAGGACTCCGTATGGAACTGTTGGTTTTATATTATAGAGTAATTTTTCTATTTAGTAGCTCAAAAACATCAGCAAAGAAAATGTTGCAGGACACAGAAGGAACAAACCTGGAGCGGAGACTTCAGACTGAAATGACTGGTTTTTTTTAGACTGATGTAAACATCTGAAGGACATTTTCAAATGTTAACATCTTCACTGCACTGAAACTGCCAAGCCTTTTTATTGCAGGAAATTGTCAATATTGTGGGGTGTCCATTAAGAGTGCAGTTGCTTTCATGATAAAAATCTTTTTCTCCATCTCCATAGATTAACTGGGCTACAGGAAACAACAGGAAACAACCAGATACAGCAAACAAAATGTTTAATTTCCATTGGTTCATCTTTCAGTATGCAGTAAGCAAATGGAAATTCTACAGAAAACAGATGCATAAATTAGTTAGTAAAAATAATACAAATGCATGTTCAACATTGGATTATTTGAAAACTTACGTAGCAGCAGTGAGAGATAGATCAGATGCTTCATTATCTGTAACATATAAAAGATGAGATTAAGATTAACATTGTTTCTAATTTAAGATAGAAGTAAAATTACTTATGAAGAAAAAGTTTTCATAGCTATGAGCTATAATAGATTTCACACTGTCAAACTTCATGACATCACTGACTGTATCAGGTCAAATATCCTCGCAGTATAACCTGAACTCTGAACTTATTAAGTCTTATGGAAACTTTGAGGAATCTTCAAAACTATTTATCTTATTTGTTCCTGAATTGGCAGAATTTAAATTACAGCAAAACTATAGTTACAAATAAAATGTTGAATTTAGTTTTACAAAACAAATAAACAATGCCTTATTGAAAACAAGGAATGTTTTCTATATATAGGATTAATGCGAACACATAAATAATCTAGTTAATTATTTGGTTTCTCATAAACTTACCTTTCTGAAGAGAAGTTGCTGTTTGTCCAAACTGTGAAAACGACGACCAGGAGTTTGGATTTTATGAAGCTGCTTTTCCTCCTCCTCTAAACACACCCACACCTGGACGCTGGCAGAGGATAAACACCTTTTCACATCCATGTATTTTTGTCATTTTCTCTTCCTTGCTTGTCCTTTTAGATAAAAATCCCTTGTTTCCAGATGTCACATGCAAATCCATATTCAACTGAAGTTCAAGTTTTTTTAGAATATGAAGCAATGTATATATATTTAGGCTAATACAAAGAGATGAATGTAGAATTATATTATTTTAGAATCCAAACTTGTGAGAGATTTTGGTGCTGCGTTTTACAGCTTGTCAATATATTTTCAGCATATTTTATGAAGATTACATTTTTATCTCCATAATATTTACATTTTTTTTAAATTCTTTGTAGTTTAGTTCTTCAGTCAAAAGGTAATGATGACACCAACTGTAAAAGTAAAAAAACAACAACAAAAACTTAAAAGTGAATTGTTTAAATGTGTCTTGAAATCTTATTTTTGTATAAAACTTGTTCATAACTCTGACTGTTAAAAACAGACCAGGATTGTTACCATGGCGATTTCTCTGCTCACATGTCAAATAAATAATCTAAAGAATTGTTAAAAAATAAACAGTTTTATTGCTGCGCAGTTCAGAGATGGCTGCACTATTTAAGAAACAAACTAACTGGTTGAATTAAAGTCATTTTAAATCTAAATCTGCAGTTTTATGATTTCCATCCGGATTAAAGTTGGGTGTTTTATTGGCTTCAGTTACCGATATATTAGCTGATATTCATTTGCATTGACAATGAGAAGATTTCTAAACACTTGGGTCTGAATGTATAGAGAAAAATTCCTGGACTTTCTGCCATTTTGCTACTTCATTTAGTTAGGTTTTTATTTCCTTTTAATTCTTCCTTATTACACACACCTTGGTCTATTGGCTAATTTGTTTTCTTTCTTTCTCTGTATATTTCTTTGGATTTTTACTAATATCTAAAGTGAATTTGATGTACGTAGCAATATTAGAAACGGATCTATTGAAGAAAACATTGTTAGGAGTCAGTACTTTTATGCAACAGTATTTTTTGCATCAAAGGTTTTTCCATATTGTGGAGAAAAAATATAGCAAAACTAAATATTATTTAGACTGTAAGAAAAAAATAAAGTAAAACTGACATCCGGCTGGACTCAAAGTTAAATTCATATTACTTTAGCAGACATGGAAAACAACCCAGGTACAAAAACACAAACATAATTATTTTACAGACAAACTCCATTTTCTATTTCTCTTTTCTTTCTGCAGGTCTTCAGATATCATAACTTTTAATTATTTCACAATATTGATGAACTGGATTATTCTTTTCAGTGTTATGTACTTATAATTTAATTTAGTTTGCATTTTGACACCTTGAAGCAAATGGAATCCATGAAAACTCCAAACAGCTGCAGGAAACTTTATTAACAGTTGCTTGTTTCACTTTCATGGTTATCAATGGCATTCATCAAACAGTGGCACCAATATATTTGCATATTGACCTGGAAATAATCTGATGAAGGGATGAAAACCAGGAAGAATTTTTTTCTCTTTTCAACAATAAGCTGTAAATAGTTTACTTTTTAACAAAATAATGAAATTAATCATATCCATAAAATAAGAGAGCATAAAAAAAAGATTTTATCTGTCAATACAGCAACAAAAACTTCTTCAATGCAGTGAAGAATCATTTCTCCATCAGTTTCGTCCAGTAGTCTGAGTATATTCATATTAACATCACGTTCAAACTAAGGTACAGTGATGTTTGTGTCAATAAAGTTTGTTTATCAAATTTTTGACCGACTGATAGGTCTGTATTAATTAAATATTAAGTTAAGTTAAATATTAAGTTTTATGTATCAGCATGACAGTGTTCATGCATAGTGTTCTATGCATGAACACTGTCACTTTGTTCATAAGCAAAATTGAAAGTAATACAAATTTTCAATGCAAAGTTTAGTTGGCTTGTCAAAGAATGAAAGTGTTGTAAAATTTGAATAGATATTTAGTAAGCTGTCAGGAATTCGGTGTGTGTGTGGGGGGGTGTGTGTGTGCGTGTGTGTGTGGCAACTCTTCTTCCAGCGTCCATACTTTAGATCTCCACGAGGGGGCGTAGTGGAAAGCTGCAGCAGCAGTTAGCAAACGCCTGATGGAACCTCACTCTGCTGAGCTCATCATATGATCTCCTCCAACACTTTTAAGTTGTATACAGCATAATGGAGGAGCATTGTTGTGATTACTTCCTGAAGGTGGAATGTTAGAAAGAGTAGGAGCTTCTTAAAGAGACAGAGGCCCAATTGTGTTTGTGGCCTCTTTCACAAACAGAGGCCACTATTGCGAAGTCACGTTTAATTTTATATATGCAGGATTTTTATAGCAACTGAAGGTAACATAATTATTTGATTCTGAAATAAAATGCAACTGTGTTTGGAAAATACACCCTACCACCTCTAAAAGAAGTTACCTTTGAATAAATTTTATTAATTTATTCTTAGTAAACATATGTACCACAAGAATAGACTTTAAAATACTGTTGCTAGTTTACAAATCACTGAATGGTTTAGCACCACAATACATTAAAGATCTGCTGTTGTTGTATCAACCTTCCAGACCCCTCAGGTCTTCTGGTTCTGGTCTGCTCTGCATCCCCAGAACCAGAACCAAACGAGGAGAAGCAGCATTCAGCATCTATGCACCAAAAATTTGGAACAAACTTCCAGAAAAGTTGATCCAGAAATGAAACACTGACTTCCTTTAAATCACAACTAAAAACCCACCTGTTTAGAGTTGGATTTGAAACTTAATCAATTAAAAATTTAATGATGGAACTTGACTTAATGTCTACTTTAAAAAGTCATGAGTGACTGAGGGTCATTGCGCGTACTGAAATGTATATTCTAGACTTTAAGCGCTTTTAAAGGGTTAGAGGCCCATATCTCTCAGCTAAAGTCCAGGTTGGAGTCCTTGTCAAACAGCGACTAAAGTCCCAGAGGGTTAGAGGCCCATTTGTTTCAACTAAATTCTACAAGAGAGGTGTTTCTAGAGCCCCTCTTTTAATGAGGATACCCCATAAGGGAGAATCCTCACATTGATAGGAAATTCTTTGTTGATAAGTAAAAATTAGCCAATAGACAGTATAAAATCAAACGACTGGAAGTATGTCAAAGATCAGGATCCGCACAAAGCAAAACATTTAGATAAATGGATAACAAGTTATAAATTTGACGGCCGTCTAAATTAATGTTTTGATTGTTTATTCTATGTTACATGACTTTGTGTTTTTATGTTTGTTATGATGTAAAGCACTTTGAAATGCCTTGCTGCTGAAATGTGCTATACAAATAAAACTTGATTGATTGATTGATTGAAGCTTTTAAGGAAGCTGTAATTAAACCTGCATTTAAGAAACCTTCTCTTGATCAAGATGTTACAGACATGTAACTCATCTTTCTTTCTTATCTAATTCACAGGATGTAACATATTGATGAACCACACCGTTCAATGTTTTCAAACTTTTATTTCTGTTAATTGTGATGAGTTTCTGCTTACATCTCATGAAAACATAACATTTAATTTGAGAATATTATTATAAAAGCTCTAAAACTGTTATTAGAGAAATGTGGGCTTAATAATAAGTATGTTTAGGGCTTGCTTTCAGTTGGTAATTTAAAAAAAAAATCCTTGGAGTACTCTGTTTTTGATAACTGCCCATTATGTTTAAGTTAGTAATAAGATATTCTTAATTTTTTTAAAATTTTATTTTATTTTATTTTTTTATGTTTTAAATATTTTTTGTGGTTAGGTGAACCTACACGCCCCGACAACTTAATTTCCCGACTATGGCGACAATATTCTATTATCGTGCTTTTATTTTGAAGGTCATTATGACGTATTTCCAGCGTACGTTCGCCAGAAGTTGCGCGCGCATCGTGGAGCAACGGAAGTACATCCCCGGCAGTTTTCAAACACAACAGAAGTATCGAACGCTGAAAAGTACCACCACCGGACTTAAAATGTCGGGTTATTGCGTTTACAGCTGTTCGAGCCGGTTTTGGCAGGACGAGGTTAAAGTCTAACGCATCCTGGGGGGGAAACCGGCCGCTCCAGCGCCTCCGAAGGCGGCTGTGACTTCAGGCTATCGATCGAGAAAACCATGAAGAAAGCTCGTGTCTGTGGGGGCCATTTTATACCAGGTAAGGTTATGAGAATATACGTTTAATTTTCTAGAAAATGCTCTCAACAGTTGTTTGTAAAGTGTAGACCCACAATCTACTAGTAATGCGTAGAATAATCCAGAAAAAAATATTTTTAATTGAGGAACTGGTTCATCAGTCTGATTGTGAACTGAAAGGGGCAAATATTTAGTATTTAGCCTCGTCACATTTTATTGTTTTAGGATATTTTTGCGTGTGTGTTTCAATGAACCTAATTTTCCAACATCTGGCGACATTTTAATTGGCTAGATCAAAGATTTACTCGTAGTAAACTTAAAAGATCACTTATAATAAACACAGCAGATCCTGTGTTTTAGTTTCTGTTGTTTTAAAGCACAATTTGTGAGGACGAGTTTTTTTTAAGGCTATGAAGAATACCTCATCTTTGCTGATCCATTATAAAACCCTCCAAGATGGTGGATCAAACTCATTTCATTTTTGAACCAAACATACAGTAACATTTGGGGACTGGAGAATCCCTTGGAATATTAGGAAGGACAGAAAATGTTTAATTCCAACTTCAGTAAACCTGTTGGTTCTTTCTTGACAACATCTGCTCTCTATGAAAGCTAATTTTCTATAGCACATAAAACAATCTCACAGATTAAGAATCATTTATCCAGTTTAAAGCTTCATACACCACATCATTATTGTTTTACATGTTTCATCCACTTTATGTCACAGTGGAGCAAATGAAAGCCTAAGTGCTAGTAAATTTGGACATATAATGTTGGCTGGTTGCTAATAAACAAGCTTGTGTGTTTTATTTACAGGGGACCTCCAAAATCCTGATTTTGTGCCTTCTGTATTTATGTCCACTAAACAAATTCAGAGACCTGGAGTAAGGATGAAAAGGTAAAGATAATTAGTTTGGACTTCTCTTTACTCTTATTTTGTTGTTTTTTTCTTCTGCTCCTTTGCTATAGTATTTAATGTGCATTGGTACAAGCTCTGTAGAAAATATAGATGTAGTTAAAATGTTTATCCACATGAAATCTTACTTCACTTCTCTTTATTTTAGGGAACAGAGGAAAAGGGGGAGAGATGACTTGGTGCACAAGTCACCAGATCAACCCAGCTTTGGCAGTGACACCAACATAGAGCATGGTACCGTGTAAATATATTTTGTCTTATTACCAACTGATTATTAGCAATCCCATTACAACTTTTAAACAAAATTTATTTTCTGAAAAAGGATAAGAATTGACAGACTATTGAGTAAAAGTTGTAAACTGCCAGTAGCTTTTGTTTTCACTACTTCTACTCTTGCCTCTCTAGTCTCATACTGTGGTCCAGTTTTGTACTTACTTTACATTTTAGTGAACTCATGAACTTAGTATTTCTATTACTATTTCCATCTGAAACACCTTTTGTAGTATTCAAGCCAGGGAAGTTTTCTGGCTCTTCTGGCCCACGATGCCCTGTACAACTGAAGATTTTTCATAATTATTCAGTCACATCACAAGTATAAATGTAAAATCTCAAATTGCAATACAAGAACCAGAAAATACAAGATGAGAACAAAAACATAATACTAAACCTTCAAACAGGAACGACAAGAGTGGACGCATACATTCAATCACTTCTTACTAAACTAGATAAGTTTATCCACACAGAAAATCACAGTAATTTCTGAAAGGTGAGCATCTATGTTAACATGAAATAGACAATGTAGCTACATGACCAGCATTGCAAGAAGCTGTGACGAATCACAATAATGATGAGGATGTAAATTAGGTGCAATCAAACATGCTAATTCTGTGTTCTAACAATTAAAATTTTTATAGAATAAATCTGTTTTTGTTTTTCTTGTTCAGTGTGTTAACCGGTAGGTGTTGCCTTGGTTCAGGACAAAGTTCAGGCATCTCAGGTGTAAAAGTTTTTTCTTTTTTGTATAGCACCTTTCAGCAACAAGGCATTTGAAAGTGCTTTACAGAATAAGGACAAAAATACAAAGTCATAGTAAACACAGACAACATGACATTTTGTCATCACTACACATTAGATCATTGATTAGTGTTTCAAGATTATGTTTCAAAAGTGACTCTAAACAGCTGGGTTTTTAGTCTAGATTTAAAGGAACTCAGTGCTTCGGCTGTTTCGCAGTTTTCTGGAAATTTGTTCCAGATTTGTGGGGCATAGAAGCTGAATGCTGCTTCTCCATGTTTGCTTCATTACTATGACATTACATGCGAGAGCCGTGTTCTGTAACTTGTCTCTTTCTGTTTCCTGCAGATGTCCATCAACTGATGGGAATCAAAGAGGAGGAGAACTGGAGTTCCAGATCAGACCAGGAGGACCAGAAGCCTCCACAGATTAAAGAAGAACAGGAGGAGAGAAAGATCACTGAGTTAATGTTCAATCCAGTTTCTGTGAAAAGTGAAGATGAGGAAGAGAAACCTCAGCTCCCAGAGCTTCATCACAACCAAACCAAGGAAAACGGAGACTTTTCTGAACTAGATGTCGAAGATAAAACTTCTGATTCTTGTTCAGAGTCCTCAGAGACGGACGTCAGTGATGGAAACTGGGAGGAGAGCAGTGAAGCTCAGTCAGCTTTGGGATCTGGAACCAATAACACAGATCCAGTTTGTGAGAAAGGTAAAAAGTTACATCGCTGCTCTGAGTGTAGTAAAATATTTAGCTGTAGACAGCATTTGTTAGAACACAACAGGATCCACACTGGAGAAAAACCATTTAGTTGCTCTGTCTGTGACAAAACCTTTACACTGAAGCCATCTTTGACACAGCACATGAGGAGACACAATGACAAAAAACCTTTCAGCTGCTCTGTTTGTGGTAAATCTTTTGTTTCTAAAGCAAACTTTAAAAATCACTCAAAGGTCCACAATCTGCATAGGCCTTTCAAATGTCCGGCTTGTAATGCAGCTTTTAAATGGAGAAGCAATTTAAGAGAACATATGAGAATCCACACTGGAGAGAAACGTTACAGCTGCTCTGTCTGTGACCAAACCTTTATATGGAGACGAACTTGGACACAACACATGAAGAAGCACAGTGAAGAAAAACTTTTCCGATGTTCTGTTTGTGACAAAACATTTACAAGGAAGCCATCTTTGACACTGCACATGAAGACACACATTGACGAAAAACCTTTCAGCTGCTCTGTTTGTGGTAAAACTTTTACTTCTAAAGCAAACTGTAACGATCACGCGAAAGTCCACAATTTGCATAGGCCTTTCAAATGTCAGACTTGTAACTCGGCTTTTAAAAGGAAGAGCAATTTAATAGAACATATGAGTATCCACACTGAAGAGAAACGTTACAGCTGTTCTGTCTGTGACCAAACTTTTAGATGGAGACGATCTTTGACACACCACATGAAGAAGCACAGAGAAGAAAAACATTTCAGATGCTCTGCTTATGATGAAACTTTTACTTCAAAAGCTAATTTAAAAAAGCACACAAAAATACACAAAGAGAAAACTTTTGATTCTATAAAGCCGTCAGAGAAAGATAGCAGTGATAAAAACTGGGAGGAGAGCAGTGAACCTCAGTCAGCTTTGGGGTCTGGGAAGAATAACACAGATCCAGTTTTTAAGAAAGGTAGAAAGTTAAATCGCTGCTCTGAGTGCAGTAAAACATTTAGCTGTAGACAATATTTGTTAAAACACAACAGAATCCACACGGGAGAAAAACCATTTAGTTGCTCCAACTGTGACAAAACCTTTACGTGGAAATCATCTTTGACACAGCACATGAAGAAGCACAGTGAAAAAATACCTTTCAGATGCTCCATTTGTGATGAAACATTTACACGGAGACTATCTTTGACACTGCACATGAGGATGCACAGTGAAGAGAAACAGTGTGAAGAAAAACCTTTCAGCTGCTCTGATTGTAGTAAAACATTTACTTCTAAAGCAAACTTTAAAAATCACACAAAAGTCCACACTCTGCATAGGCCTTTCAAATGTCTGGCCTGTTATGCAGCTTTTAAAAGGAAGAGCAATTTAATAGAACACATGAGAATCCACACTGGAGAGAAACGTTACAGCTGTTCTCTCTGTGACCAAACCTTTACATGGAGAAATTGTTTGATGCGACACCTGAAGAAGCACAGTGAAGAAAAACATTTCAGATGCTCTGCTTGTGATAAAACCTTTATTTCAAAAGCTAATTTGAAAAAGCACACAAAAATACACAAAGAGAAAACTTTTGATTCCATAAAGTTGTCAGAGAAAGATGGCATTGATGAAAACTGTGAGGAGAGCAGTGAACCTCAGTCAGCTTTGGAGTCTGGGAAGAATAACACAAATCCAGTTTATAAGAAAGGGAAAGGTAAAAAGTTATACCGTTGCTCTAAGTGTAGGAAAATGTTCAGCGGTTTATTGTATTTGGTAGAACACAACAGGATCCACACTGGAGAAAAACCATTTAGTTGCCCTGTCTGTGACGAAACCTTTACATGGAAAACATCTTTGACACTGCACATGAGGACGCACAATGACGAAAAACCTTTCAGCTGCTCTGTTTGTGGTAAAACGTTTACTTCTAAAGGAAACTGTAACGATCACGCAAAAGTCCACAATCTGCATAGACCTTTCAAATGTCCGACTTGTAAGTCGACTTTTAAAAGGAAGAGCAATTTAATAGACCATATGAGAATCCACACTGGAGAGAAACGTTACAGCTGTTCTGTCTGTGACCAAACCTTTACATGGAGACGATCTTTGACACGACACCTGAAGAAGCACAGTGAAGAAGTAAAAGATCAAGAATTATTTTGGCAAATGGATTCTGTTGACAGATTCGCTTCCTTGACTGATTGTCATTGATTGTCATTGTCACTGAGTCATTCCATTGACAGATTCGCGCCAGTGTTCTTTCAAAACAATTCCTGTATCGCTCATGTGACTTGCTGAGTGATGGGCTTGACGCATGCGCACACATCAGTGTTATCTCTACTGATATCTATTTAGTGGAAGAAGACGTGTTAAATGTGCAAAACTTGATTCATAACAGTTCTGCTAAGTGGAGGGAGTTTTCAATGAAGATGACAAACTTAAATCTAGTAACTATCTTTGAATTCAACTTGATTTTTGTCAAACTTATTGTTTTTCTTTGGTATGCTGCTGAGTTTATTTTTTTACTTTGTAGTTTTATTTTTATGCTTGTATTGCTGTATTTTGAGCTGTGCAGTACACAGTTTTATGTTTCTAACTAGAATTTGTGTAAGCTTCTGCTTTCTGTGAAAAGGGCTAAATAAATTAAATGTGCAAACTTCATGATGGTGTCTTTAATGGATTGGTCCCTTGCAGGAAGACGTTTCTGGATTTGAATATCAGTCAGGTCTTTAGTTCTTTCTGTCTGTCCCACTGTCCAGAAGCATCTTTATTTATGTACTCTATATTCTGTACATTTATACTTATTTATTATACTGTTATACTGCAGTTATTTATACTGCTTTTTGCTTGAAGCTCATGAAAGCAATATTTAAGATGAGAATATTTACATCACACTGAAAAATATGTCAATACAGAAATGTAGACTTAATAAAAGGTATGCTTAGTACTTGCTTAAAGGTTATTTTCAAAAAGTAACTTTAAGAAATGAGTCAGATAGGAACGCTTATTCTAAATTATATCACTATGGATGCAACTCCTATCTAGCTATAAATTCCGGCTCAAATTGAGCTTTTATTTTGGAGGCTAATAAGAGCCGATGAATAGCGGAAGTAGCTATCTCCTAGCAGCAAACGATAGGTGGACAAAAACTTTTGTTTCCTTATTCAGTGTGAAATGTTCGTGTTCAGTTGGCTGCCCGTGTATTTATATACGTATCCTTCAAATGACTGAGATTTTACATTAATTATGAAGCTCTGTTTTACTGAGGTTTTTCCTTAAGTTCCTCCCAGGTGTGCTAGCTTAGCATGCTAGCTGGATGCCGACTGGAAAGCAGCGAGTTCAAGGCTTCAGCGTTGGAGGAAAGAAGCTGAGCGAGATGGAGGAACCGGTACACAGTGAGTAGATGGACTGTCGGTTTGACGGTCATTATCTTCTGTTTCTACATGTTTAAAACGCAATCAATAACGATGCAGGGCAATGCAAGTTGATTTGTCGAGCACAAACAAGACCACTGAAAGTACTCTACGTGGTGAAAACATGCACTGGTATACTAAAGGAAAGGAAAGAAAAGTTTAAACACAGTCCATATATTTGTATCATGACTTCATAAATAAACAATAGTTAGACACACTGTGTTTAGCCCTTATAGCTGCAGCATGTAACTTTCACCATGTTGTTACAGTAGGGCATGAGACAGATAATCTTTGATCGATCTCTTCCACCTCCAAGTGCTACAATTGAAGAAATGCACCGCTCCCAGTCGAAACAAGGAACCAGAACCAGTAGGAGAGTCTTAGTGCTGTCAATCATCTTCATATATTCACTACTAAATGTACTAATGGCAGAGAAACAACTTACGGTTCTAGACGTTTATCCAGTGGCCATGCTAACTAGCCTGAACATTCATGGCAGAATCAGTTATTGTGAATAATCAAATGCAGCATAGCAGGGAGCAAGTGTGGATGAGGATGATTGACAGCAGTAAGACCCTCCTCCCGGCTTGGGGGAAAGCCAGAGAAGCTAAATTTTTTCACAGATTATTTGTCTTATGAAGTAAACTTTACTGACATGATGAAAATTTTATCAAGTATGTAAAAATATTTATTGAAAAAGTTACATACTGTAGCTTTAAATTAATTTTAATTTAGTGTGTCATATTCAATCTATTTAAAGGTATGAATGTGTTAGTTGAATATTAATATTTATTTAAAGTCTCATTAAGACTCCAGATCAGGTTTGTATACATACACTAATGATGTTGTAACCTCAAACTACTTTGATTAGCAATAAATACCAATATTAGATGATAGTTCAAACTGTAGGAAGTTACTGTAAAGTTTTACTCAAAAAAAGAAACTGACATCAGAATTAAAGTAGCCCTCCACGTTCTCATAGTTTTTCTCAAAGTCCCGTAAGTAACAGTAGTTCACTTTGTCTCCGAAAAGATAATGAAAATGAAACCAGACCTGTCTAGAAATAAGTCAGCTGAATAAAAGAGTAGGGAACACACAAAACATTTAAATTAGATGGAAAAAATGTGAAGAATTTGGGAATTAGCAGTACAATAATTACAAATGTGTTCAATACTTTAATATCTTGCTAATGTAAAAATTTTTTAAAAAACACAATTTCACAATAGCTGTGTTTCCATGAAATAAGAAACGCAATTTAAAATCAGACGTGAATAAGTTTTTTCACGCGATGTTATTAAAAAACATACTGTGTCGTAATCCTTCATATACTTCCTGTTGTCTTCTTCTTTGTGGTTTGTGCCAGTGGCAACATCCAGTTGTTGATCGTGTGACGTAAAGTGTTTCCATTGCAGTTTTGCAAATCAATTTTAATATGGCCAGAAATAATAATCTCATCCAAAAAAAAGAGAAAAACATTTGATTAAAAAATTAGCTTTTTCGAAATTAGAGTTTTTCCATTAACCAAATTTAACTTGAGAAATGATATGATTAATGGAAGCACGGCTTGTGACACTGCCAGTTTCACAAACACTGACTTTGTATTTCTGGCAGACGTCCAGCAGCTGTTGGAGATCAAAAAGGAGGAGAAGTGGATTCTGAGACCAGACCAGGAGGACCAGAAGCCTCCGCAGATTAAACAGGAACAGGAGGAGAATGAGATCAAGTTTATATTCAATCCACTTTCTGTGAAAAATGAAGATGATGAAAAGAAACCTCAGCTTCCAGAGCTACATCACAGCCAAACCAAGGAAAACAGAAAACTTGTTGGACCAAAACCAGATCAAAATTTAGAATCCGGTACTGAAGATACTTCTGATTCTTCGTCAGAGACCTCAGAGACGGACATCAGTGATGGAAGCTGGGAGAAGAGCAGTGAATCTCAGTCAGGTTTGGGGTCTGGAACCAATAACACAGATCCAGTTTGTGAGAAAGGCAGAAAGTTACACCGCTGCTCTCAGTGTGGGAAAATATTTGTCCACAGAGGCAATTTATTAGAACACAGAAGAATCCACACTGGAGACAATCTTTACCACTGCTCAGTTTGTAACAAATCTTTTCCTTCAAAAACTAATTTAATAGATCACACAAAAGTTCACTCTCAGGATAGACCTTTCAAATGTTCTATCTGTAATGCAGCTTTTAAAAGGAAGAACAATTTAAGACAACATTTGATAATCCACACGGGAGAGAAACCCCACAGCTGCTTCATCTGTACCAAAACATTTGCTTTTGAGGGAAACTTAAAACAACACATGATAATTCACACAAAGAAAAGACCTCACATATGTTCCGTCTGTAGTGCAGATTTTAAAAGTAAAAACGCATTACTGGGACACACAAAAATTCACAAAGAGGAGAAGCCGTTCAGCTGTTCGGTCTGCTGTCGAAGCTTCCGCCGTACGTCGTATTTAACTGCTCACATGAAAAGTCATTCTGAAGAAAAACCTCATACTTGCTCTGTCTGTGAGGCAACTTTCAAAAGAAGACGTGGTTTAATGGAACATAAACGAATCCATGGTGGGGAGAAACCTTACATCTGCTCAGTTTGTAAGAGAGCTTTCTTAAAGAAACACACTTTAGTAGAACACACAAGAATCCATTCTGGAGAGAAACCTTTCAGCTGTTCGGTCTGTAAGAAGAAGTTCAAGTGGAGAAACACATTAAAGAAACATGCAAGATACCATAAGGATGAATAACTAACAATTGTACAGACTGTGGTCAAATCTTAGCCACTTTCACAATTACTTTAAAAGAGCAGTGTTATGTATTTTCAGACACATTCTTTCTGACATTTTCTTTGAATTTCTGCTCTATGTATGAAAACCTCTAAATAAAGCAAATTTGCTCCTGGCTTTGAAACCTGGCGAGTTGTTAATTTTGCATGTTCTTCCTGTCTGTGTGGGTTCTCTCAGAGTACTACGGTTTCCTCCAACTGTCCAAAAACATTCATGTCAGGTTAATATGATTTCTTTAAGTTGCCCTTAGTAGAAAGTTTTTGTGTTTGCTGTGAACTTCTCCTCTCTTCCAATTTCCACTGGAGTGACTGGAGGCGTGCTTACATCAGGGGTATAAGAAAAAGGACGGGTGAATCCTGAGCAAAGTATTTGTCACCAGGATCAGAAAAAAACATTCTGTCACAATGAAATAGAAATATGTTATCTGGTAACAGCTTAAAATATGCACTGTTAATTTTAAAAAGAAACTGCCTGCTGGTTTTGATGATGCTGATTCCACTCATTTACATATATTGGTTTATTAGTTGCATCAACATACATTCAGTAAATTTGAATATTTCTTAGGTGTGTTTGAGTAACTTAATTCAAATAATTAATCAAATTAGTGTGTAAACTGAACTGTGACTATTATAATAATGTAGGAAGTGGGTTACAGTTTAAGAGAGAAATTCAAATTATTCACTTCAAATTCATCATTACATCAATGACTTTAAGACAGAATTTTTTTCAAGCCTTTATTTCTTACAGTTTACAGCTAATTCAAAATTTAAGATGAGATTATTTCACCAGACCAATGAAAACATTTTAGAGCAGAAATGTGGACTGAATTAAAAAAAAACCCAACCTTTTATTCTTGCTTATTTCCAAAAGATATCTAACAAATGAGCATCATCTCAATGCATGTTTTAATTTACTGAATACAACTGTAACTGCTGCTACTGTTTAGTTTTAAAGAGCGGTTAAGATCGAGCTTTTATTTTGAAGGTCAGTGTGACCCGACTAATAGCGGAAGTAGTTGTCGCCTAGCAGCAAAAGCTCGGCGAACACAAAGTTTAGTTTCTTCCCTTTAGAAGCTAATATGTCACCGTTCAATCGGCTTTCTGGGTGCATTTTTACTGAATTTCCTCCCTTTAGCTCGTTAGCTGGACGGGGAATCAGCGAGTTAGTCGGGTTGATGTAGAACAGACTGTTTCTGGTGTTAGAGGAGAGACACGTCTGTATTTTTATTTTATGAAAACCTCAGAAGACAACGACCAGAGATGGAGGAACCAGCACATGGTCAGTAGATAAACTAAGTTTATCTTCTGCTACTTTTGTTCTTTAACATTTTACTGCAACCAGACAGGGGAGGGATATTAGTTTGTGAAGCTCATTTCATAAGTAAGACAATTCAAACTGCTTTAATGATGAAAACATAAAAGCACATAACAGTGGTGTAATAAAGGGAACTAAAGAGAAGCTGGAATACAGACTAAAATTAAGCATCAATATTATAACAAAACTGTAAAAACAAACAAACAAACAACAAAACCAACCTTGATTTAAATTTACTCAGTGTTTCAGTAGCTTTGCAATGTTTTGTATGTTTTCCCCAGATCAGCGGAGTAAATCTTCTGTCCATAATCGATTCTGTATTTTAACGGGGCCACAAGTCTTATGGCAGTGAGGAAATAACACTATGAGCATAAATTTGTGATCAGTTTGTTAAATTGCCACCCTCTTCTGTGTTTCTCTGAGAAAATTAAACATGGAATATACTCTATACAGGTTGTTTCAGTGCAGCCTTTTAAAGATGTTGTGAAAATATATCTCAAGTTTGGTTTACTCAGTTAAAATAAGCTCAATTTTGTAATTGTCAGAAAATACAGTGTTTTGGGGAGGTACTGTTATTTTTTTCACACAAAGCCATATAAGCATAAGGTATAAGTGTGACTACATTAGTAGTTAGGGCTATAAACACTTTTAATGAAGGCAATTGAGTTTAATATTGTATTAATACTTGGGCTATCACTTTTAATACTCAGAGAAAACTGTACAATGTGAATGTTAAAATCCCACAGACTATTGATCTTATTAATATTTAATACTAATATTGTGATTTTAAAATCTGAGTTGTGATCTAAAAATTCAGAGTAACAGCCTTGTGGATGATACAGACAAACAAAAGTGGTTTTAATTAAATTTCTATCATTAGAATTTGACCACAAACCACATTGATTCAATGACATCTTTTCAAAATCAGTTAATTGTTTGATGGTTGATACAACATCAGCAACCGACCTTAAATAAAAATCTACCTTTTTGACCATATTTCAACATTGAATTAACATCTTTTGCTTTCTGGGTTTGTTCTTGATGGGTTTGTTCTTCATGTACTTGCTGGCAAAGGAGCTTTGGCTACCTGCTGGTTTTGATCCTAAGCTAAGCTAACGAAGCTAGCGAGCCTGTACCACAACAAGAAAAACTATGTGAAGCACAAATATTTCAGTAGACAATATATACTGCTCAAAAAAATAAAGGGAACACTCAAATAACACATCCTAGATGGACAGTTTGATTTCACAGAAGTTTGTTTTACTTGGAGTTATATTGTGTTATTTGAGTGTTCCCTTTATTTTTTTGAGCAGTATATTTTCTAAAGTGTTTATCAATTAGAATGACTTGGGGTATGGAGAAATTAGATAAAATTTAGAGTCTGAAATACCAACACATCTATATATACCATCTGGAAATGGCGCAAAACACCTTACCTAAAAAACATCTCACCAGATCAAACAACTTCATACAAGCAATCAGTGAATCAAGTATCAAGTAGATGATGCAGTTCAATGACTAGTAATGCAAGAATTTGTGAAAAATCTAAATAATAATGAAGATGTAAATAAAGTGTGATCAAACGTGTTAATGCCATGTGCCATTAATTTAAAATTTCAAGTTCAGGAATTACAGGTTACGAAAAAAGTTGGTGCCTTCGCCCTACATTATTGTGACATTTCATTCGAGAGCCGTTTACTGTAACTGGTCTGTTCTCATGTTTCCTGCAGACGTCCAGCAGCTGCTGGTGATAAAAACGGAGGAGAAATTTAGTCTCATCCTGGATCAGGAGGACCAGAAACCTCCACAGATTAAAGAGGAGCAGGAGGAGAATGAGATAATTAAGTTAATATTGAATCCAGTTCCTGCAAAAAGTGAAGATGATGAAGAAAAACCTCGGCTCCCAGAGCTTCATCACAGCCAAACCAAGGAATACGAAGACCTCGTGGATCCAGAACCAGATCAATATTTACAATCAGAAGAAGAAACTTCTGATTCTTTTACAGAGTCCTCTGAGACGGATGTCAGTGATGGAAACTGGGAAGAGAGCAGTGAAGCTCAGTCAGGTTTGGGGTCTGGAACCAATAACACAGATCTAGTTTATAAGAAAGGTAAAAAGTTACATCGCTGCTCTGAGTGTAATAAAACATTCAGCTGTAAACAATATTTGACAGAACACAACAGAATCCACACTGGAGAAAAACCATTTAGTTGCTCCATCTGTGACAAAAGCTTTAGTTTAAAAAAAACCCTAAAAAGACACACAATAACACACTCTAGCGAAAGGCCTTTCAGCTGCTCAGTCTGCAGCCAAAGTTTCAAGTATAAGTCACATCTATCTTCCCACATGATTGGTCATACTGGAGAAAAACCTTACAGTTGTTCTGTTTGTAAGGCAGCTTTCCAAAGAAGACAAAGTTTAGTGGAACATACCAGAATCCACACTGGGGAAAAACCTTATAGCTGCTCTGTTTGTAAGGAGGCTTTCCCAACAAGACAGCGCTTAGTGAACCACGCAATGGCACATACTGGAAAAAAACCTTTCAGCTGCTCCATCTGTGACAGAGGTTTTAGAAGGAAAATATCCTTGACGCACCACATGAAGACACACAGTGAAGAAAAATCTTTCAGCTGCTCCGTCTGCAGCAAAGCGTTTTTCTCCCGGGGATGCTTACAAAAACACAAAATCATACATGCAGAGGAACGATCTTACATATGTTCTGTGTGTAAAGCAGGTTTCAAAACTAAAAAAAATTTAGTGGAACACACAAGGATCCACTCTGGGGAAAGACCTTTCAGCTGCTCAGTCTGCGGCCAAAGCTTCAAGTGCAGCTCCTATTTATCCTCTCACATGGTCGGTCATACTGGTGTAAGACCTTACATTTGCACTGTCTGTAAAATGGCTTTCATGAGAAAACGCAATTTAAAGGAACACACAAGAACCCACACTGGAGAGAAACCTTACAGCTGCTCTGTCTGCATGGCGGTTTTCTTGAGGAAACACACTTTAGTGCAACATGAAAGAGTTCATACTGGGGAGAAACCTTACAGCTGCTCTGTTTGTGAGAAAACATTCAAGTGGAAAAACACATTCAAGAATCATGTAAGACTCCACACAGATCAGTAACACAGACTGACGTTAAAGCTTCAGCCAGTCTTTGATATTGGATTTGGAGAATTAAATGTTCACATTTAAGCTCATCTGTCTCAACATCTCTTTAAAGGAAATAAACCTCACAGAACAACACTGGAACCAAAGAGAAGCTGCGTAAAGCAACTGTAGTAACTTTACTACAGTTGTGTTGTTTATGTTGTTTCTGGAACTAAATATTACATGATTGCCTCAGGATAAAGTTGATTGGCTTGAATTGAATCTTGACCCAATTAGACCCTGTTTAAGAAGGATTCTTTATAAAAACAAGAAAATTACAGACAACCCAATGCGTCCTCTTCATGAGACTGTTACACAACAACAGATTCTTTTTGGCCCTCCAGCTACCAAGAACTGGACAACAGGAAACAAAGACCTAAATAATAACTATTAATCTCACAGTGGTTTCTTTTTAGCATCCTGCCGACATCAGGAAGACTATGTGCAACTTCCTCCTCTACTTCGCTGGCGAAGGGAGGTCTGCCCTGGTTATAATAAATATACATGTCTGTGCATCCACTGTATGGATTACAGTCTTATTTATAATTCTACTGAATAATAGAGGGAATATGAATCAACATCAAGGAGCGTCAGCACCCGCTGCATTGTGCAGCAGATTTAATTGCCTCTACTTTTACTTGTATAATTTTGTTTTATTTTTTGGTAGTTTTACTTTTCACCAATATTTCATCTGTAACTTAGTTTAGTGGTGTGTGGCCAGTTTAGTACGTTTTTAAATTAAAGTATTTATCTGTGACATTCTGTGTAAACTTCTGCTACTGTAAGAAAGGGGTTAAATAAATGAAATGCTTACTTCATGTGGGGGTCGTTGGTACCTTGTTTTGAATCCAGGCCAGGTGTTAAGTTTAGTTCCTGTCTGTGTGGGTTCTCTCTGGGTACTCTGGCTTCTTACACAGTCCAAAAACATCCATGTTAGGCTGTAGCCTACTTATGTATGGGAATTGCTAAATAAATTAAATTTGCCTACTACTTTATTGTGTCATCATTGGTCACTTAGTACTTTGAATATTACTAAGAAGTTTATTTGAGTAACATCACAGAATGAAACACAACATATATGACAATGTTTTCAGGCTAATTTTTAAAAATTATTTTTTACTTACAGCTCATTAAAACATGGTATTTAAGATTAATATATTAAATCAGAGCGTTAAAAACAACACTTTTAATCTTAAAAATGAGCCTCATGGTGACGCATATTCAAATTTATTGAATATAATTACGTGCTATTTCTTTGTAGCTTTAAAATGCCGCTCAAGTCGAGCTTTTATTTTGAAGGCCAATGTGACCCGACGAATAACGGAAGTAGTTGGTAGCAGCAAAAGCTAAACGATCAAAGTTTTGTTTCCTTTTGTCCTTCCAATGTGCCAATTCAGTCGGTTTTTCAGCGGAACCACTGGTTTTTTTTATGCTTATGACGTCTTTTTATTATTATTATTATTATTATTTATTATTATTTATTATTATCTTTCTTTTTTTTCCAGATAGCTTAGCCTGTTAGCTAAACGGAAATAGGAAACAGAGACATTTTCATGGAGAACAGGCTGATTCTGACGTTTAAGGAGAGAAAAGTTTCTGTTGTGGTTTTGTGAAAACCTCAGACGATCTCGACGTTGGGAAGAAGAAAACCAGCAAAGATGGAGGAACCAGCACATGGTGAGTAGAGGGACTTGCAGTTTGATGGTGATTATCTTCTGCTACTTTAGCATTTTACTAACAACGACACAGACAGGGTATTTTATCTGTGGAGCATATTTCAGCTACAAGACAATTCAAAGAGATTTAAATGATGAAATCATAAAAAAGGAGTGGCGTTAAAAAGGAAAGCAAAGATTATCTCTAATACATACTAAAATTAAGTATTACTTTTAAATAAATCGGTTGAAAACAACTGAAAACAAATAGGTTTTTAGGCTAAGTTTAAAAGAAGCTCAGGGTTTCATTAGTCTTACATTTTTATGTTTGTTCCATGTTAGAGAAACATTGAAGCTGAACACTGCTTCTCCATGTTTGGTTCTGGTTCTGAGGATGCAAAGCAGAACCAGAAGACCTGAGAGGTCTGGAAGGTTGCTATGACAACAGCAACAGATATTTAATGTATTTTAGTGCTAATCTATTGTGTTTTAAAGCAAAATATGTTTGCTTTAAAATAGCAAACATATTTTAAAGTCTATTCTCTGAGCCAGTGTAAGGACCGTAGAACTAGGGTGATGTGCTCCATCTTCCTGGTTTTAGTCAGAACACCAGCAGCAGCATCCTGGATCAGCTCCAGCTGCCTGACGTTAGATCTGTGAAGATGCGGTGGTTGTAATTAATGCGACTAAAGGCAAATACATGGATGAGTTTCTCTAGATCTTGTTTTTATATTAGTCTTTAAATCTTAGAAATGTTCTTCAGGCTGACTTTGTAATTGTCTTCATGCTTTTCTCAAAGTCCAGGTCCATCGCTACATCCAGATGTCAGACCTTAAAGCTGCAGGTTGACTCTTGGTCGTCCCTCTTTAGATCCAAATATAATTACTGCCATTTTTGTTTCTGCTTAGGTGAGAAAAGTTATTCCATACCCACGCGTTGATTTGTTCTATTTGTTCAGGGCTTTATAAGTCATGATATAGAACTGTGTATAATCTGCTTGAGTGCCTGTGTTTCACTACAGTTCATCATGGCATGAAGAGAGTGAAGCTATTTCAGAACGCAGGTTCACTGAGCTAGCTTTAGCTTCATTAGTATTTAGCCATTGAGAAAACAAGACATTTAGCTTGTTTTTCGTAATATTTTAGGTTGCTTAGTGGTAAGACGGTGAAGGAAAGAGATCATGTTACCAAAGTATTGCTGATTAAATGACTTATTGGACTGAAGTTTGAATCATTAATAGAATGAGCTTCATTTGAAACAGTTTTAAACATCAACAATGCAAAAATGCATTGTATAAAACACTTAAATTGTTTACCCCAGCCTAATTTCCCCACACACACAGCATAGTAGTTCAGTGAGGGAATTTCCAAGGAATGTAGGAAGGTCAGTGTAGCTAAAGGAGATTTTCTAATAGTGGCGCTGACAGGAATACCAGCTGCAGCTACAATCTTCTTCTCAGCTCCAGGCTGCTCTCCTGCTGTGGAAACAAAGGCAGATGTCTTTCAGTTAGTAGCATATTGTTTTGTTGAAGTGATTATCTCATGGCATCTGATGCTCACATGAAACTTCTCTGGCACTTCATTCACATGCTCTAACTTCGACCTTCTGTATTCCCCTGAATTTTGTCACCAGGGAACATCAGGATAATTTTACATCTTGTTAATCAAATCAGAATAGTCCATGTTTGCATATTTAAGCATATTTAAATATATTTCTTGCGCCACCCTTAAGCCATATGTTAATATAACAATTTATATGAAAACCATTTCCTGCAACTTGTCTGTTTTTTTTTTTGTTTGTTTCTTGCAGATGTACAACAGCTGATAGTGATTAAAGAGGAGGAGAAGTGGAAATCAGACCAGGAGGATGAGAAGCCTCCACAGGTTAAAGACGAACAGGAGGAGAAAAAGATCATTGAGTTAATATTTAATCCAGTTCCTGTGAAAAGTGATGATGAGGAAGAGAAACCTCAGCCCCCAGAGCTTCATCACAACCAAACCAAGGAAAACGGAGACCTTGTTGGACCAGAACCAGATCAGCATTTAGAATCAGATGTTGAAGATGAAACTTCTGATTCTTGTTCAGAGTCCTCAGAGACGGATGTCAGTGATGGAAACTGGGAAGAGAGCAGTGAAGCTCAGGCAGGTTTGGGGTCTGGAACCAATAACACAGTCCCAGTTTGTGGAAAAGGTAAAAAGTTACATCGCTGCTCTGAGTGCAGTAAAACGTTCATCTGTAGACAGCATTTGTTAGAACACAACAGGATCCACACTGGAGAAAAACCATTTAGTTGCTCTGTCTGTGACAAAAACTTTCTTTCAAAAGGAAAACTAAATAAACACAACATAACACACAGTGGGGAAAGACCTTACCCCTGCTCAGTCTGCAGTCGAAGTTTCAAGTACAGGTCAAATCTATCTGCTCATATGAGCTGTCACTCTGAAGAAAAACCTTATTGCTGTTCTGTCTGTAAGGCGGCTTTCCACCGAAAATATAGTTTTGAGATGCACACAATGACCCACACTGGAGAAAAACCTTTCAGTTGCTCTGTCTGTAAGGCATCTTTCCTGAGGAAAAACAGTTTAGTGGAGCACACAAAAACCCATACTGGAGAAAAACCTTTCAGTTGCTCTGTGTGTAATGTGGCTTTTGCGAGGAAAAGTAGTTTAGTGGAACATACAAGACTCCATACTGGAGAAAAACCTTTCAGCTGTTCTGTTTGTAAGGCAGCTTTCTACAGGAAACGCGGTTTAGTGAGCCACACAAGAAACCACACTGGAGAGAAACCTTACAGCTGCTCCATCTGTAGCAGATCTTTTAATACTCAAGGAAACTTACAGAAACATCAAATCATGCACACAGAGAAAAGACCTTACATATGTTCTGTGTGTAATGCAGGATTTAAAACTAAAAGGCATTTAGGAGAACACACAAAAACCCACTCAAAAGAATCTCCTCATTGCTGCCCGCTCTGTGGCCAACGCTTCAAGTGCAAGTCCTATCTGTCTACTCACATGAGCCGTCATAAAGGAGAAAAACAACACAGTTGCTCTGTCTGTAAAGCAGAGTTCCTGTTCAAAAATAGCTTAGTGTTGCACACAAGAATCCACACTGGAGAGAAACCTTACAGCTGTTCTGTCTGTAAGGTAACATTTAAGTGGAGACACACATTCAGGAACCACATGAGAACACACACTGGAGAGAAACCTTACAGCTGCTCTGTCTGTAAGGCAACATTCAAGTGGAAACATACGTTCAGGAGCCACACAAAAATATGTGTAAAGGCTAGCTGAGTGAAGTATTCATTGTAACTACTGTTAAGGTTATGTGCTTTTATTTTGGTAATTTTGCCAAAATAGCCATACCTATTGAAAATGAGGTATTACCTGGTTAAATAAAGAAAATTTTTTAAAAAAGTTCTTAAGTAAACGGAACACAGTTCTACCTGAAAAGGTTAACCGCAAAACAGAAAAAGGATAAAAGGAAACTCGGTTTTTGTTTCAGTCGATAAGGAAGAATGTCAGTAACTTTGATTTTAGTTTGAATAATTTGAGATGTTTAAAGAAAAATCTGTTATTGCTGCGTTAATTGAAATAATTCTACTAATGTAATTAGTTATTCATAACAACAGACAGAGAAATGATTGTAATGATTACTTGTTCTTTTCTAGCCTTTGTGTTGGTTGATGAATGATTTCAATAAATAATTTAAATATCAATTCTGGCCTCACGATTGACTGGATGCTACATTATGACTATTCTCTGAATTTATTTTCACACCAGTTTATTCTTGTAATTTTTTTTTTTTTTTGCTTAGAGTGGGCCTAAAACTCTGTTGTACTCTGTTGGCTTTCACATATTTTAAAATAAATCTTTAAATCTTTATTGCCACAATGGAAAGCAAAGTCAGAGGAGAAATTAGAGGCCGTCAGCAGGATGATGACTCGGGTCTCCTCGGGTAAGAAAAGATTATAACTCTGAGGAAAAGATTAAAGATCTAGCGCAGGGAATATATAGTGTAGTCTACATTTAGACATTTTAAAAATCTGTTTTTCTGATGTTATTTGAGCACTGCATTATTTATGATTGTAAAGGCAGCACATATAGTCTATTCAGTGGTTATCTTCATTCATTTAGCTTTTGTTTATTTTCATGGTGTTATTTTCTGTGATGTGTCTAATTACCCTGTTAATTTGACTCTTCTATTTTATTTTGTGTGCCAAGCTGCAGTGACAAATTTACTAAATCAACCCCTTGTTTTTGTAATGAGTATATTTTAAATACTGTAATTATCTTAAAGTCACTATGCATGCCTATTTTTGTCATTTTATATAAATAAATAATATATATTTTACTTTCATCTTGAATATAGTTAAATGTGTTAGCTTAAAGTGCGGTTCAAATCGAGCTTTTATTTTGAAGCCCAATGTGACGAATAGCGGAAGTAGTTGTCTCCTAGCATCAAACGTCAGGCGAACGATGAACAATGTGCATTTGGTCTTCGGAGGCAGTTTTAAATTGTTTATGAAGATTTTATTTTGTAATTTAGTCTTAATTTCCTTCCAGTAGAATTAGCTTAGCCTGTAGCTAGAAGCCGACAGAGACAGGTTGATGTAGAACAGATTGTTTGTTTAAGGAGAGAAACGTTTCTGTTGTGATTTTGTGAAAACCTCAGAAAGTTTCAGCATTGGAGTAAAGGCAACTATCAAAGATGGCGGACTCAAAACAAGGTGAGCAGCTGCACTCTCAGTTTGGTAATTATCTTCTGGTAAACCCGTTCTTTAACATTTTACTAACAGTAGTGCTGGGACTTGATCAACTTACAGTAATAAGGAGCCATGACTTCCTTCCTCTCTGCAACGCGAATATCCGCCCTTCACTTTCTGACCATAAGCGCGTTGTGCCCCCTAGTGGCCCGTCAGGTACTGCACGTAAACGACCGTTCATTTGCTGTGACGTCAGCTCAAAGTGTGACGCCACAGCTAGCTTACCAATGATTGTGGACAAAAATGATAATGGATAAGTGGGTCGCTCAAAAGAAAAACTGAAGCTGCCGGTTAAAAGAAAACAACTCCAGGATTAATTATGTGATCAGAGGAAGCTAAAATATTCACGTGCCGTTCACTAGCGAGTCGATTCTTTTGATCGGCTCAAATGGAAGGACTCAAGTCACAGTGAGAACTGTTCTTTGCTGGCTTATGATGCTCTACTCACATGTACACAGCTATTATTTTTATTTAATTAAAAATTATTAAATTAATTTAAAAACAATGGGTGCATATTTTTTATATTGAAGGGTGTAGTGAGTTAAGAGACTAATATTTACATTTCAGGTTGCAAATATTCCACCTTCTGTATTCTCCAGAATTTTGCCATAAGTGAACATCAATATAATCAAGTAAAATTTTGTTAATCAAATCAGAATAGTCAATTTCTGCATCTTTAAGAACATCTCCATCTATACCCTCAAGTCTCATAGCAATATGACATTTGATATGAGAGCAGCTTCCTGTAATTTGCCTGTTTTTGTGTTTCCTGCAGACATTCAGCAGCTGTTGGAGGTCAAAGAGGAAGAGAACTGGAGTCCCAAACCAGACCAGGAGGACCAGAAACCTCCACAGATTAAAGAGGAGCAGGAAGAGAAAAAGATCACAGAGTTAAAATTCAATCCAGTTCCTGTGAAAAGTGAAGACGATGAAGAGAAACCTCGGATCCCAGAGCTTCATCACAGCCAAACTGAGAAAAACAGAGACCTTGTAGGACCAGAACCAAATCAATGTCTAAAATCAGTTTGTAGTAAAGCTGTTACTTTAAAAACTAATTTAACAAAACACACAAAAATACATGCAGAGGAAAAACTTTGCACATGTTCTGTATGTAATGCAGGTTTTAAAACTAAAAACATTTTAGTAGAACACACAATAACTCACGATAGCGAAAGGCCTTTCAGCTGCTCAATCTGCAGCCAAAGCTTCAAATGTAGATCACATCTATCTACTCATAAATGTGGTAATACCGGAAACAAGCCTTACAGCTGCTTGGTCTGTGGAAAAACATTTGCTTACCTTACGAGCCTAAAATGTCACCTTAGACGTCACACAGGAGAAAAACCATAGAGCTGCTCCGTCTGTGGTGACGTTTAAGTGGAAAAACCTTCAAGAACAATGCAAGAACACATATGGAAGAAAAAACCCTCCAGTTGCACAGACTGCGGTCAAAGCTTCAGCCAGACTGATCTGAAGAATAAGCTGTTTATTTTTCAGCTTCTCTGTCTAAAGTGTTTCTTTAGAGAAAATAATCCCCCCAGGAAAATGCTGGACCTTCAGCTGAAGAGAAGTTGTGTAACTATAAAACATTTATTGTAAATGGAACTAAATATGATGACATGATTTGATTGTCTTGGTTTGCATTTTATGTTGACTCAATTGGACCCGGTGTAAAGTAATTTTTCAAGTAAAATTAAGAACATAATGGTTCAGCCCTGAGCATCCTCTTTATGACACTGCAATATAACAACAGTCTCCAATTCAAAAATACTTTATTAACCACAAAGGGAAAGAAAATGGCTTTGTTTAATCATTCCTGGAAGGTTAAGGAAGATAGAAACCTCACATCTGGCTACTGCTATTTATGAATTGAAACAGCTCAACTTAAGTCTTTCTTAATTATTTGTTTTGTTTTAAAGGACCCAATTAAGTCCATAAAACGTTTTGTGAGAAGACATTTTTTTCCTCCTTTCTTTCTTTTTTTTTGCGTAATTTTGACGACTTTGGATGTAATCACATTTGTTTAGAATAAAAAATGAATTTAGAGTTAGAGAACAATTGCTCCCAAAAAAGAAATTAAATGTTTTTAATACAAGGTCATTCTAAGCCGCTATTGATTAGTTTTTTTACTCAGTAGTTTATTTTTTATGTTTTATTTATTTCAGGAATTTAATTCACAGAAAAAAACACATTGTATAGAAAAAATAAACATAAAATTATGTTTTCAACCTTTATTTCTTTTATAATTTTCAGAACAATTAAAACATTTTAAGACAAAAATGTGGGTTTATTAAATAGCATGTTTTTTCTACTTCCTTAAAGGTTATTTTCGAGGGGTATCTTTAATCAAACAAGCCTCGTAAGTTTCTAGTTTATTGAATATAATTGTAAATACAGCTCCTGTGGTTCGGATCGAGCTTTTAGTCTGAAGGCCAAAATCATCCGACGTATAGCGGAAGTAGTTGTCTGCTAGCAGCAGAAGCTAGGCGACCGAATCTTGTTTCCTTTTCCAGTGTAAAATGTTACTTAAGTCGTTTTTACGAGAATATTTAAATGTATCCTTAATGCCGAGGTGATTTTACATTAACTGTGACATTACATTAGTTTTATCTGAATTTCCTGCCGGTAGTTTTAGCTTAGCCTGTTAGCTGGAAGCAGACAGGAAAACAGCGAGTCCAGAGGCAGCTTGATGGAGAACAGACTGATTCTGATGATTATGGAGAGAAACGTTTCTGTTATGTTTTTATTTAAAAAGGTCTCAGAAGACAACTAACGGAGATGGAGGAAGCAGTTTATGGTGAGTAGATGGACTGTGATTACCTTTAGTAAAATGGGGTTGTTTTTTTTTTACATTTTGCTAAAAGCCACATAGACAAAACATTTAAAGCACGATTCAAAGTGCTTTAAATTATTAAGACATAAAAATAAGTACATTACAGTGACATAATTCAGCTAAGTAAAGAGATGTTTGAATACAAACGAAAGTGTTACAAATAGATGATGAAAGGCAACTGTAAACATGTTTTTAGCCTCCTTTTAAAGGAACTCAATGTTTCAGGGTTTTTACAGTTTTATGGAAGTTTGTTATATTATCCACCCGTCAGTTTATGACATTAAAATCAAGCACATTTTTGTTGCGCTGCACATAAGGTCATGCACAGCTGCAGTGATATAAGAATCAATGATTCTGATCGTTGATCTTTAACAATAGTTGTAGGTCACAAGTGAACACCAATTTTCGCATGTTATCAGAATAGTTCATGCCTGCATTTTGATGCATTTTTACATATAATTTTACATTACATTACTATCACATTTATTTTGAGAAATGTGCCTTGTGTTTTTTTTTTTTTTTGTGTGCAGACATTCAGGATCTGATGGTGATCAAAGAGGAAGAGAACTGGAGTCCCACACCAGACCAGGAGGACCAGAAGCCTCCACAGATTAAAGAGGAACAGGAGGAGGATGACATCACTGAGTTTATATTCAATTCTGTGAAGTGTGAAGATGATGAAGAGAAACCTCAGCTTCCACAGCTTCATCATAACCAAACTGAGGAAAACGAAGACTTTGTTGGACCAGAACAACATTTAGAGTCAGATGTTGAAGATAAAACTTCATATTCTTCTTCAGAGTCCTCAGAGACGGACGTCAGTGATGGAAACTGGGAGGAGAGCAGCGAAGCTCAGTCATGTTTGGGGTCTGGAGCCAATAAAACAGATTCAATTTGTGAGAAAGGTAAAAAGTTACATCGCTGCTCTGAGTGCAGTAAAATGTTCAGTCGCAGACGATATTTGTTAGAACACAAAAGAATCCACACTGGAGAAAAACCCTACAGCTGCTCTATCTGTGATAAAGCCTTTACATGGAAACAATCTCTGACTTTACACATGAGGACGCACAGTGAAGAAAAACCTTTCAGCTGCTTTCTTTGTACCAAAGCTTTTACTTCTAAAGCTAATTTAAAAGAACATACAAAAGTCCACACTCAGCATAGACCTTGCAGATGTCCTGTCTGTAACGCAGCTTTTAAAAGGAAGAACAATTTAATCGAACATATAAGAATCCACACTGGAGAGAAGCCTTACAGCTGTCCTGTCTGTAGTAAAGCTTTTACTTCTAAGGGAAATTTACAAAAGCACACAAAAATACATGCAGAAGAAAGACCTTACATATGTTCCGTGTGTAATGCAGGTTTTAAGAGTAAAAACACTTTAGTAGAACACACAAGAACGCACACTGGGGAGAAGCCTTTCAGCTGCTCAGTCTGCGACCGAAGCTTCAGCTGTAGGTCACATCTAACTTTTCACATTAGAGGTCATACAGAAGAAAAACCTTACAGCTGCTCGGTCTGTAAGGCGGCTTTCAAAAGGAAACGCACTTTAGTGGAACACACAAGAACCCACACTGGAGAGAAACCTTACACCTGCTCAGTGTGTGGTAAGAGCTTCGCTCACTGTTTAAGTCTAACATGTCACATGAGACGTCACACAGGAGAAAAACCGTACAGCTGCTCCGTCTGTAAGGCATCATACATGTGGAAAAGTGCATTTGTGAAACACACAAAAACGCACACAGATGAGCAACCTTTCAGTTCCACAGACTGTGGTTGAAGTACAGTGAAGCAGTGGGACAGACAATCACCTCTAAAAGGTTATAAACTGATTCAGTGGGCTGGAGGGAAGAGATTCAAAGTTAATCTTTCATAAATCCACCTGATTCTTTGCTGCTTCTGGAAAATTATGTCTTGAAAAGAATGAAGACTCTTGATGCAGTGAATCATTGACAACTGAGCAATAAAAAAAATGCTGAATTTAAGTGTCTTTGTATTTGTTTATACAAAGACACTTATGAGAAATGATGCAAAGTTGTGACGTATGCATTAAAACAAAATATTTTATTTTAAAAAATAATCTTGTTTCATGTTACTTTGTGAAGTAAGAGGGGAAGAGTTTTTTTTTTACAAGTTCTTGTTTTCTGTTTTTATTCATTTAAACTTAATGCTAACACATTGATTCTAAAGTCAAACTCTAATCATACTGTTCATGTGTAAATTTGAACAGTTCCATTTTAATCAGCTACACAAATATCAAGTTTTTCATTACAAAACTATTGGTGGTGCATTTACTAATTAAGATTTTAGGTTTTTAAATATATTGAAAGAAATCCAATAAAGTTTGTTCAATAGACAACCTTTCTTTAAAAATTACAGTTGGATAAGTATAAAAAGATACAAACTTGATCTTTTGGGCTTTTTAAATGCATTAAGATAACATTTGTTGAGAATTTGTGCTACATGAATGTGGCTGCATATAAAGAATTTAGGCGATTATCAAAATAATAATTCACGAGGAGTAGAAAAGGATGCGTCACGAATGCACAGGAGGACCACAGAGAGAGGAAGAGGAAGTTCTCTCCCATCAGTCATAATGAGCAAGGATGAGATCCCCAAATTCAAGATCTAATCAGCCAGACATTTAAAGAAAAGTGGCAAAAGCAAACAAAGTGGATTAGCACAACTTGACAACAACAGGTGGTGTCATTCAGGACATGTTACTGTGGAATATCGTCTCCTCAGTGGAGAAATGGAGCTGTTAACACATCATGACCGTCATAAGTCTCTTATTCAGCAACAGTTTCTTCAGTCAGAGGCTTCTTCAGATTTGCTGCAAGCCTGACAGCTACCAGAGATCTTTTCTGCCCAATGCATCACCATCCACAACAACTCAATGAAGATGCTTGGGTGTCCAGAGTTAAGACAATATTAAATTTTTCTTTTGGATGAAAAAAGCATTTTTTTTAATTGAATTGAAACGGGTCATATTTACTAGCCTTTAACAAAGAAGCAGTTGGGGTCAAAAATCGCTCCTTTCAATATGTTATATGTTGATTCCCGCTAGACTCGGCCTCAACTGATATGTCTGCGTATAATTATAGGTGGTCCGTGTAACACTACGTGAAATGGAAAAAGTGTGAGTTTTAATTTCTAATTCAGATCTAGCTTTTACTTTGAAGTCCAGTACGACCTGAATCCAACGGAAGTGATTGCCTCCTAGCAACATGACCACTGTCATCAACGTTTCGTTTCCCCTCTTTTAATAAGTGAAAATTACAATTTAGCAGTGTTTCAAGTATAATATAAACATTTCATAGTCTTAAACCTTTATCACCGCTGATATCAGAGATTTTTACTGTTAATTTTCCTCCCGGAAGTACTGGAAGCGTCGAGTGTTAGCTTAGCATGTTAGCCGGAAACGGCTAAAGGAGTTTAAGAAAAGTTTTATCTTCGATGGTGTGAAAACCTCAGAAGGTCTCGACGTTGGAGAAAACACAGAAGAGATGGAGGAACCGAACCAGAGTGAGGAGACCGACTTAAAGTGTGAAGGTGATTTTCTTCTTTGCCGCTTTTTTAACGTTTACATGCCGCCAATGACTGGATTAATCATTTAAAAACAACAATAACTACGAGTTACCTTTAAAACTGAAATAAAGTAACGCTCACTGTGAAGTCCCAACCTGGAATAGGATTCATAGTTAAAATAATCGTTATAAAATCTAGAATTTTAAAAAGTGTGTACACAGGTTAGTCAGATTCCCCGAGTCGTTGAGCGAAACAAAAGGAAAATATCCCAACTTCCTTAATTTGATTGTGCAATGATGTGAAAGTTCCTTCAGATCTTCAAAATTAGATCAGCTACAGTGAATGTGTTTTGCGATTCAACATAATTTAAGGTGGGTAGCAAATAATTAAATTTGCTCAATTACATTTATTTGAGTAACATTTTGTAAAAAAATAAATAAGTGAATAAACTCTTTTTGGTGTAGTCTTACTACACCATACTTTTTACTTTTATTTGGGTAGTATTATTGTGAAGTATCACTACACTCAATAGAGTGAAATGTCTGAATACTTTACTCATTGTAAGTAACTAAACTTAATGAAAGATAAACATTTTAACCAATAATGCAGCATATATGAAACTATTTGTTGAAGTGAGACGTCCTGTTTGTACACAAGCTTTGTTTTTTCATCGTTATTTATCTGCTGAGCCTTTCGTAGATCATGAAGATACACTAAAAACTTTATACCATCAAGAGAAATACTTAACATATATACATTACTTATCAGAAGTATTAGTTCCAGTAGTTTATATTGAAAAGATTTGATTAGGGAAACGGTACCTTCAGTCAGAGACCTCAGAAGGTCTCGACGTTGAAGAAAACACAGAAGAGATGGAGGAACCGAACCAGAGTGAAGAGACTGACTTTAAGTGTGAAGGTGATTTTCTGCAGCAAAGATTCGTTGCAACACAGACCTCTACAAGAGACCTCTCCTCCCAACAACCATCACTATCTACAATAAATTTTTAATGAATTTTAAATAATTTGAGTTACAGCAACATTTCATTTCCTTTTGGGATCCATAAAGCCTTTTTGAATTTCAAGTTACACATTTTGCATATTTGTTTTTAATTATGTTTTTGTTTTTTTCATTTTATTCTGTAAATATCAGAATGGTCAGTTATTTAATACCCAAGTTTTCTTTTTTTATGAAATACTTTTGTACAGTTACTATAGTGACTTCTCTGATGTCTAACTTTTACTTGACAAATGGGGTGAAGTAGTGCTACTCTTACTGAAGTACAATTTTTCAGTACTGAATCCACCATGTGTTTCCTGCAGACGTCCAGCAGCTGATGGAGACTAAAGAGGAGGAGAACTGGAGTCAGGACCAGGAGGACCAAAAACCTCCACAGATTAAAGAGGAGCAGGAGGAGAATGAGATCACTCAGTCGACATTCAGTCCTGTTCCTGTGAAGACTGAAGAGGATGATGAGAAACCTCAGCTCCCAGAGCTTCATCACAACCAAAATGAGAAAAACAGAGACTCTGTGAAACCAGAACCAGATGAATGTTTGAACTCAGACGACAAAGACAGAGAGTCCTCAGAGACGGACGTAAGTGATGGAATCTGGGAGGAGAGCGGTGAAGCTCAGTCAGGTTTGGAGTCTGGGTCAAATAAAATCCTTGGTGCTTCTGGAAAGACTAAAGATGATGAAGATCACAGCCAAACTGTGAAGAACAGAAACTCTGTGGAACCAGATGAAAGTTCAAAATCAGATGATGAAGATGAAACTTTTGATTCTTCTTCGGAGTCTTCAGAGACGGACGTCAGTGATGGAAACTGGGAGGAGAGCAGTGAAGCCCAGTCAGGTTTAAACTCCACGACCAATACGGAGTCCTCTGGACGTTTCAGCTGCTCTGAATGTAGTAAAACCTTCACTCGCAGACAGTATTTATCAGAACATCAGAGAATCCACACAGGAGTGAAACCCTTCAGCTGCTCCATCTGCAGCAGAGCTTTTAGATGGAAAAATGGATTAGTGCGACACATGAAATCTCACAGTGGAGAAAAACCTTTCAGCTGCTCAGACTGTGACAAAACTTTTTCCTCTAATAAGAATTTGATGGAACACACAAAGGTTCACTCAGGGGAAAAACCTTACACCTGTTCTGTCTGTAATGCATCTTTTAAAAGAGCACACACCTTAAAGGAACACAAAACAACCCACACTGGAGAGAAACCTTACAAATGCTCAATCTGCAACCAAAGCTTCAGGTACCGGTCCTACCTAATCGTTCACGTAAGAAATCACAAAGAAGAAAAACCTTTCAGCTGTCCCACCTGCAAAGCAACATTCAAACGGAAACTCACTTTAGAGGAACACATCAGAACCCACACTGGAGAGAAACCTTACAGCTGCACGCTGTGCAGTAACAGCTATGTCCGCTATATAAGCCTGTCTCGCCACATGAGATGTCACACAGGAGAGAAACCGTACAGCTGCTCCACCTGTCAGGCCACGTTCAGGTGGAGACAAGCCTTCGTGGCCCACACAAAGATCCATCCAGTGAAATAACCTTTTACCTGCTTAGGGTGTTTTTGTCCTATCTGGGCCTCCCAAAACACAATCAGGGCTCATTAATCTGTTAGTTGAAATATTGTATTTTTATTCTTGTGGCATTTAATGTTCATGTGTGCTGTGCTGATAAGCCAATGGCAACTTACCTTTTAAACCATGATGATGTTGATACTGTTTAAAGCCAGGAGTTACCTCTTTTTAACTTAGTTGTGTGGTTTATTGATCATGAGCCTGTTTTATTTTACTTTTTTCTTCTACCAAAGTTGACATTGCTGCTGTTCAGAGTTGATTATTTTAACTCTGTCACTTCCCTGGTGATTTTAATCGGCGCTAGAAGCTCACAGAAGAGTTTAAGTTATGGTTTTACTTAATGTTCCTAACTGTTTTGGACTCCATGGATCTTCTTTAAGATTCAGCAAACATTATCCACCTTTCCACCATTTTTTGTCTACCTCAAAACACAGAAATTTAACAATTTTACCTTACATGGCTGCATAAAAATGGGCCAACATGAGTCAATAAAGCAGAAAATTTTAAACTCAGAAACTTGTACGATTATTATTTTTTAAATTATTTTTTAAATAAAAATTAATGTTTGGTCACTATAGGTCAGTTCAACAGAAACTTGCTTCTGTTATTTAAAGTATTAAATGGCAGATGAGAGAATAACATCCTAATAGTCAGAGGGATGGCGGGCTAAACTTGTTTATTTAGCCAAAAACTGAGGAGTAAAAGACTCAAACTGCAGCTGAGTAATTAGCATTCAGCTTCTATGCACCGCAGTTCTGGAACAAACTTCCAGAAAACTATAAAACAGCCGAAACACAGTGTTCCTTTAAATCAAGACTAAAGAAAGAGAGATGGATTATTTTAACAATGTCACTTGAAAAAATGTTAAGTGTATTTTTGGTTTTCAAAAGTGTTGGCTGTATGATGTGTTAATTATGGTTTTTGTGTTTTTATGACTTTGGACTGCTGTGCTGCTGCAATGTTCTCTACAAATAAACTTGATTGGTTAAGTGGTGAATAGAGCATCTTCTCTGAGGTGTTTTTTATGAATGTTTTATTGTTAAAATATACCCAATGTAGACATGAAAAGTAACTTAAATTTGCCTCCATCCGAAACTGAGCTAACAGTTTCATACTTAGTGTCAATACAGATGCATTTGTTTAAATAAATCTGCAACACAGATATAACTTTAGTCAATTAAAAAAAAACAGTAAGTAAAAATCAAATAAGTCAAAACAATATATCAGTAACAAAACCTGAGGTTTAAGTGAAATAAAATTTTCTACTAAAGTTCAATAGAAACAAAAACTGGTGCTTTACCGCCGCCTTGTGGTTGCAGGCATACATTGCATTCAGTTGGAAGTACTCATCCTGTTTGGAAAGTTCCGTATATATATATATATATATATATAATGAAGTATAAAGTTACTTCATTAACTTAACTCCCCAATTAGAAAACATTCTATAGATTAATAACATAGATATTGATGTTTTCAAGCCTTTACTTCTTTAAACGTGATAATTTTCTGCTCACACGAAAACACTGCATTTAAGATTAGGATAATACATCAGAGTAATAGAAAAATATTTCAATAGAGAAATGAAACATTTAACCGAGTAAAGGTTATTTTCAAAATGAAATTTTAATTTGACAAATGAGCCTCATGTAATTATATATTATAATTTATTGAATAAGACTGCAGAGAATGTTTACTTTGTCTCATTACATTCTCTTTAAACTTGCCCAAAATTGTATACTCTGACATAAATCTGTCATAGGTTCGTGTTTATTTGCTACCTTTATTTTGAAGCTCAAAGTCACTACCGGAAGTGGCAGAAGCTATGTAAACAATGTGCAGCTTATTTAGCGTCTCGTGAATCGGGGTTGGATCAATCGTCGGAATATCCTAACTATGTCTTGTTTACGTTATTTACTTTTTCATCTTCTTTGTGAGTTTTGTTTGAGCTGAATTTTCCTCCCGGAAGTAATGGAAACGTCGAGTGTTAGCTTAGCCTGTTAGCTTCACACAGATAGCGTTACAGAGCGCAGCGAGTCAGAGACCGATGGAGGACAGACCGTTTCTGGATGAGATAATAGTTCCTGCTGTGATTGTGTGAAAACCTCAACGTTAGAAAATACGACTAACAGAGATGGAGGAAACGACAAAGAGTGAGCAGATGGACTCTGATTATCTTCTACGGCTCTTTAAATGTTTGCACGCCACCAATGAAAACAGTGCAGATAGCAAAGATGATAATCTGCATATGATGGATGCGTAAATAAATTAAAGTAATTAGACATTGATTTACAAATGTGTGCATCCAGTCTGATGAGGCAGTAAAGATGACTAAATCAGTTTTAGATCCTATTTTAAAGCATTACTATGACTAGAAAAAACAGTCACACATTTTTTACATTGACTTTGTTTCTAAAATTAATCAAAATCAGTGATATACTTGGAGCCTATTATCAAAGAAATTTACTAATATTCTTGGCAGATTTAATGTTGGAATGACTCAGAAGTCTCCCAAAACACAAATGCCAGGAGTATAATGTAATGTAAAAAAAGAATAACAATAATGTTTGACCATTTTTAAACCTAACTGCTTCTGAATAAACAAATGAAACATAATACAACTAATCTATTTTATTAGTGTAAGAAAAGGTAATTAAAGTTGCAGTATGTAATTTTTTTTTTTTACATATTTGTCACCATGGCGTGACAGTATAAAGAACATGAGATAGATAATCAAAATCAGGAGGAGGGACTTAGTGCTGTCAATCAAGCTCAGGTATTTGGTGCTCAGTCTACTAATGGTGGAGAAACAACTTACAGTTTCAGAAAAACATTTATCTGCCATTATCGGTGGCTATGCTAACTAGCCTTAATATTCATGACAGCCTCTACTAGCTTCAGCAGAGTGCAAGGGAGAGGAAGATTAGCAGCAGCACACAGGTGGTGATTGACAGCACTAAGTCCATCCTCCTGGTTCTGATTGGTTGTTTCTTTAGCACAGGGAGAAAGCAGGGTAAAAGATTATCTGTCTCGTTCTGTAGTGTCAGGACATAGTGATAGTTTCAACAGATATGTCTTGTTTACGTTTTTTTGTTTGTTTTTATGTTTTTTATGTATTTATTCATGGTTACTGTCCTTTTGGATGGGCTTTTTATTGTTGTATTGAAGTTTCACCCCTGCTTCCAAGATGAATTTCTCCTATGGGAGACTAATAAATTATCTTCTCTTATATGTTAAAAATGTTTTTTATAAAAGTTATATTGTGCAGCTTTAGCTGCATTTACCTTTGCGAGAAGTGACCAGGATTCTAATAATAGAATATTGCTGGTGTCATACTGCATTGAAACCAAAGGTGACACATTGGTGGTTTGATCAGTAACATAATTAACCATAATGGAGAAAAAAACTCTTCTTCAGAATTTCCAAACTAGATTAGTGGTGGAATCAGAGATTGAGAGCCGTTTCCTGTAACTTGTTTTGTTTCTTGCAGACGTCCAGAAGAAGGTGGTGGTGATCAAAGAGGAGCTTCCCGCTGAGGAGGAGATCTGGAGTCCCAGACTGGACCAGGAGGAAAAGAAACCTCTGCAGATTAAAGAGGAGCAGGAGGAGAATGAGATTATAAAGTTTATATTCAATCCTCTCACTGTGAAGAGTGAAGATGAAGAGAAACATCCACTCTTAGAGCTTCATCACAACCAAACTGAGGAGAATAGAGACTGTGTTGGACCAGAACCAGAACAATATGTAGAATCAGATGTTGAAGATAAAAATGTAGGTTCATTTTCAAATTCCTCAGAGATGGACGTCAGTGATGAAAACGGAGAGGAGATCAGTGAAACTCAGGCAGGTTTTGGATCTGGGAAAATTAAAAAAGTTCTCGTTGGTGAAAGAGGTTTCAGTCATGGTCCTCTGGAGAGTGAAGATGATGAAGAGAAAGCTCAGCTTCATCATGGCAAAACCGAGGAGAACGGAGACTTTGTGGAACCAGATGAATGTTTAGAATCAGATCCTGAAGACAAATCTTCTGATTCAGAGACCGACGTCAGTGATGGAAAGTGGGAGGAGAGTGTTCAAACACAATTAGTGACCAATAGGGAGTCCTCTGGACGTTTCAGCTGCTCTGAATGTAGTAAAACCTTCACTCGCAGACGATATTTATCAGAACACCAGAGAATCCACACAGGAGTGAAACCCTTCAGCTGCTCCATCTGCAGCAGAGCTTTTAGATGGAAAAATGGATTAGTGAGACACATGAAATCTCACAGTGGAGAAAAACCTTTCAGCTGCTCAGACTGTGACAAAACTTTTTCTTCTAAGAAGAATTTGATGGAACACACAAAGGTTCACTCAGGGGAAAAACCTTACACTTGTTCCATCTGTAACACATCTTTTAAGAGAGCACACACCTTGAAAGACCACATCAGAACGCACACTGGAGAGAGACCCCATAAGTGCTCGATCTGCAACCAAAGCTTCAGGTATCGGTCCTATCTAGTTGTTCATATAAGAGCTCACGCAGAAGAAAAACCTTTCAGCTGTCCCACCTGCAAAGCAACATTCAAACGGAAACTCACTTTAGAGGAACACATCAGAACCCACACTGGAGAGAAACCTTACAGCTGTTCACTGTGCAGTAAAAGCTACGTCCGCTATATAAGCCTGTCTCGCCACATGAGGTGTCACACAGGAGAGAAACCGTACAGCTGCTCCACCTGTCAGGCCACGTTCAGGTGGAGACATGCCTTCGTGAATCACACAAAGATCCATCCAGCGATATAACCTCTCAGCTGCAAAGCGTCAGTCGGTCTCTGACATTGGAGATGAGAAAAACGAAAAACACCTTCCAGCTGGCCTGTTAGCAAAACAGCTTTTCAAAGAACCTAAACACTGTAGGGCAACATTGAAAGTAAATATAAAGAGAAGCTGTTCAACTGTAAAATGTTTTGTGCATAAATCTAGTTATAAAAATTTTGTTGTAGTTGCAATGAATTAAATTGTTCTGGACTAAATGTAACTCTTAAAATTGTTTGAATTGGCATCATTTAAATAAACTGAATTGTTCTCACTGTTCTGCAGCTAAAGAAAATCTGCTGAGATGTTTAGAAATCTTCCAGTGTTCAAACTCATATTAATTCTTGTTAGTAAAAATCAGTAATGCAGAAAGGAAAACCACACCTACTATATGTGTCATGTTGTATATATTAAATATATAGCCTACAATAAACATTTGTGTTCTGAATCTCATGTTTGATTTTAAGAACATAAAACATGTTCAGATTTGAAGTTTTCAAGGTACAGTCAAAATATTTCCATAAAAGAAGTTCCAGTAATAAAGGGCTGAAGATCACAAGGTGAAATTTCTTTACAGAGTTAAAATTCAACAGCTTCCCAGCCTGTTGAATTTATATATAAACGTGTGTGTGTTATCATGTATTTTTTTTCTTTATTATTATTATTGGAGTCATTTATATAGGTGTGCCATTCTAAAATGTTCATTGGCCCATCTGTTCAACCTTTGTAAATGTTCAGGAGGCGCTACTGTTTACAGCAAATAAAAATACAACACTTAAAATTATAATTATACATCATAAAAAAACCCCAACGTTTTAATAGATAAATGTGGACTAAATTAAAAACTCACATTTAAACCCGTTTATAAATTAGTTTTCTAAAGGTACTTTTTGATCTGACCCAGAGCGTAATCAGAGCGCATATTATTCTAACCATAAATGCAACCGTTGACGCACAAGCTTTTATTTTGAAGGACTGGATCTCTACCGGAAGTGACGGTAGCTATTTAAACAAATTGGAGCTAATTCAGCAAGTCTTGCGAATCGGTGTTGAGAAACCCATTTGCGTGTCCGAAAATACACTAATACTGCGTTTATGTTGTTTTTATCCTCCTCGTTAAGTTTGGTTTTGTCTGATTTTTTTTTTCTCCCGGAAGCAGCAGAAGCGCGTAGAGTTAGCCTAGCCTGCTAGCTGGAAACAGCGAGTCAGACACGTTGATGAAGAACGGATTGTTTTTCTGATGGCGGTTATGGAGAGAAAAGGTCTCAGAAATTAACAGAAATGGAGGGACCGACACGCAGTGACGGTAATACTATTACACATATCTCCGGAAATACTAGAAAATTACTCTAACTTGACTAACAATACTTCTAGATTGTTGAAAACTATTATTTTAATTGTTATTGAAATAATAGTTAATATTATTTTAACTATTATTTCATGTAGTTAAAATAATATTAAAAAAGAGCTTCAGCATTTTTAAAATCTGGCATCTTAATGTAAAAATTAGCTTTTGCAATCATACTGAACACTAAAAGCGGTTTTAAAGAGCCACATTCACCCAGATTAACTCCCAAAACTGGACCAATATTGACAGGCTTTGATGCCAGCAGGTTCCTTTTTTCTAATGTAAATATCTTTTATTGACCCGCCAGTGGTGACATTCAGGTGCAACAGCAGAGAGTTAAAATAAGATACATGTTTTCACACAAAGATATAACAAAAAAAGAAAGAAAGTCAGAATAAGTAAGGACAAATTTACAATATAAGACAAATAATAAGGCACAGCTATAAAGTTAAGATTATGCATCCAATTATTGTTTTTAAAATTCAACATAAAATAACTTAATATGACATTCATTCATATGATGACTACATGTAACGGCAACAATGTGTCACTGGAATGACATACACCCATCCATTGTTCATGTGTATTTTTTTCATTTGTAAAATGAAAAAAGTTATATGTATAATGAATACATATTTTTGCCAAATAACTACAAGATGATTGCTGCGCCTTCAGGTCTGTTTCCGTCAACCTTTCATTGTTTGTGTTTCCCACAGACCCACAGATTAAAGAGGAACAGGATGAGGCTGAGGTCACAGAGTTTGTATTCAATCCTGTCGAAAAAGAAGATGAGGAAGACTTTTCTCAGTCTTTGGAGCTTTATCGCATTCAGAGTGAGAACAGGAACCCTGTGGGACCAGAATCGCTCTCATCTAAACCTCCAGAGGCTTCAGAGAAAAACTGCAGAGAGAGCGGTGGGTCTTCATTAGGTGATATGAGTGTGAAAAAGTCCTACAGCTGCTCTGAATGTGGGAAAACCTTCAACAGGCGACCATGTCTGTTAAGACACAACAGAAGCCACTCTGAAGAAAAACCTTTCAGTTGCTCTTTCTGTGACCAGAAGTTCAGCAGGAAGGAAAACGTAACTCGCCACATGAGGTGTCACACCGAGGAAAAACCTTTTGGCTGCTCGGTTTGTGAACAAAAGTTCAGCCGAAAGGAGAGTCTGGGGTATCACATGACCTACCACACTAAAGAAAAACCTCACAGCTGCTCCATCTGTAGCAAAGCTTTCACTTCAAAACGAAATCTGACGGCGCACGGGAGAATCCACACAGATGAAAGGCCATTCGGCTGCTCTATCTGCAAGGCCACTTTCAAGCGGAAATTCACGCTGGTGGAGCATACCAGGAGCCACACCGGACAGAAACCGTACCAATGCTCAATGTGCGGCCAGAGCTTCAGTCATGGCATCAGCCTGACCCGTCACATGAGGTGTCACACAGGACAGAAACCCTACAGTTGTCCCATCTGTAAGGCTGCTTTCAAACTGAAGAACGCCTTGATGGAGCACACCAGGATTCACACGGGAGAGAAACCATTCAGCTGCACCATCTGTAATGCTGCGTTCAGGAGGAACCAGGACGTTGTGAAGCACACCAAGATCCATGCAGGTTTTTCTGCCTTTTTTTCTTTCCTTTTTCTTACAATAAATTCTGATGTCAATGTATATTCATTGAAAAAATAAATTTGTTGTTAAAATTAAAAATAAACTCTTTCATTTTCTTCTGTTTTCTTTTCCTGTTTCTGCAGGTGTCCAGCAGTTGTTGGTGATTAAAGTAGAGCCTTCGCATCAGGAGATCAGCTCTATTGCCAAACTGGTACAGGAACAGCCTAACCCTCCACAGATTAAGGAGGAAGAGCAGGAGGCTGAGATTACAGAGGTCAGATTACCTGCCGTCCCGATGAAGAGCAGAGATGTTCAAAACAAATCTCCATCATCACAAATTCATCCTAACCAAGCTGAGGAGAGCAGAGAACCTGAGAGCCTGGAGCCGAGTCTAGATCAGCATTTACAGTCATCCTTCGACAAGGAGTCGGGTTTAGACTCTCTGCAGAACAGCCCAGTTAGCGAAACTGGCTGCGAGAGCGGCAAGAAGCTCCACAGATGCTCCGAGTGCGGTAAAACTTTTAACCACCGGGCAGATCTGTTGAGACACAACCGAGTCCACACAGGAGAGCGACCCTTCAAATGTTCAGTTTGTAACGCAGCGTTTAGAAGAAAATACACACTAGCAGAGCACATGAGGACACACACCGGAGAGAAACCGTACAGCTGCTCTCTTTGTGAGCAAAGCTTTGGCCGTAAGTCCAGTCTCACCTGCCACATGACCTGTCACGGCGCAGAAAAACCTCTCCAATGTTTGCTTTGTAAGGCCAAGTTTAGGAATAAAGGAGATCTTATTGAACACACAAAAACCCACACAGCTACATAACTGTTGGGTTGTACAGTCTGGGGTCAGAGGTTCACGTGGTTGCATGCAGTGTATGCTCGAAGAAACAATTTCAGTTTTGTTTGTAAAAACACAAGAGGCAGAGATGAGCAGTTATCACAAGGATTCTGATTTATCAACAAATAAATACATTTATGAATAAAAACTGTAAACGCAGATTCATTCTTGGTTTGAAACTGAATCAGTATTTATGAAAATATTTTTCTTTTGCAATGTGTTGGTTAGCTGTTAAAAAATGAACACACATGAACATCTTTCTGGATTAAAATGTTTTCTTTTCCTTGTAATGTTAAATATTTGTTTTCATGGGATGTATGCAGAAAATCAACATAATTAGAAATACATATGGAAGAGGATTAAAGTCAGTGAAATTAGACTTTTCAGCTTTTTCCACAGAATTCACTTTTTTTCTTAGAAGTTTGACTTTTTTCTTAGAATTGCAACTTTTCTAAGAATTTTTGACTTTCTTAATTTGGACATTTTTCTATATTTCTGACTTTCTCAGAACTTTCAGTTGTTCTTAGAATTCTATTTATTGGGCATTTTGATTTATAATTATACTTTTTTTCTTAAAATTCTTACTTTTTTAAAATTTTGACTTCAGAAATGTGAGTTGTGTCAAAATAGAGCCAAGTTTCTGGAGGAAAATGTGAAATTAAGGTAATTTGGTTTTTATGTGTCAGAGGAATTCTGAGGAAAAAATTTTTTTCAGTGGCCATAAACTTCTTTCATAAAGACTTGGAAACGTCAGTCTATGTGTAATTAATCCAAATGATGTTTCACTTTGTGAATAATAAAGAAACTTTTCAATTGTTTCCTAATTTATTGATATGTATCTTTACTTATGATAGTGGGGACCTGACTTGTGCATTGTAAGATTCCTCAGGTTGAGAAATATTTTTATTTATTATTTTAAATTTTTACTTTATTTAGTTTTCAACCAAATATGAAAAGGATCTAAATAATATATATTTGGTACTTTTCTAGTACGTCTGTCCACTTCACTCACACAGTGGTGCAGTTGGTAGCACTGAAGCCTTTTAGCAAGAAGGTCATGGGTTCAATTCCCAGTCAAAGGTATTTCTCCATGGAGTTTGCAGATTGTTAAAAAACAAATGAGCAAAAACTTTTGCATGTTTTCAATCAGATATTTGTCTCGATAACAAAAAACAAAAAAGAACTTGTCTAGTCAGCAGGGATGTAATGGTGTGTATTTTTAATGTAGTTGAAATAATTCTCACATCAGAAAAATATGTTCAGATGTTTTTATTGTCGTGTCTTAAGTGTCAAGAGTCCAGTTAAAGTTACACTGGATCACCAGGAATTATGTTTATCCATTGAGCAGAACTGGAAAAATGTTCCGGTGCAGCTCATTTAGAATAATAATCAAAACCTTTTTCAGTAAAACAATTCAAGAAGTAAAGAGTGATGCATAAATGTTTATATTTATGAATGGTGATGATTAATACTTAGAGCTAATAAACCCCTCAAAAATCAGCTTCTCCAATTTAAAATATTCCAAATTAAAAAATATTAACAAAAATCTATGAATGGTCGGCACATTCATGGAAAAAGTTGCTGACTTGACAGTTTTCCATGTGTCAATAGTTGCTTTTCCATTAACTATGCAAAATAAATGTACCTAATGGAAACACGGCAATTTCAGCAAAAACACATTTTTTCAATAAAGTTGAAGTGATTTTTGGACGTATCGAAATTTATGTATTTCACAAAACTGGAGCGGAAACACTTTTCTTTCACATCACATGAGTCATGTGATTAAGTTACTTTTATTTATAGTAACTACTGATAAGACTATATACTTTTATTTTGGTAATTCGCGTCTCGAGGTTGCTATGGTAACAAAATACAACTACCTGAGAAGCTTAGCTGCAAACAAACAGAAAAGTTTACAGCAAAACAGAAAACAGGATAAAAAGCAACTCAATTTTAGCTTTAGGCGTTAGATTCTTACAGGGTTAGTAACTGGGATTTAAGTTTATTTGAGCATCTTGAAAATAATTTTTGGTGGTATTCTGAAGAGCTGAATGTTTCTCACAGTTTTGTAGGAACCATTAATCACCTTAGATTGACACCAACAAGCTGATGTTGCTCACAAACATGCATGTTTGTGAGCAAGCATGCAGCACAGTTACTCTTTTCTTAAAAAATAAAAACATCTAGTAACTGTGTGTGTGTTTGTGCGACTTATGGGTTTCTCAAACTGCAGAATAAAATGTTAATTATTTTTACTCAGACAAGGCACGAACTTCCAGTTAACACATCAACAGATCGACCTGTCTATGTAGCTGAAAATTTATTTCCGTGTGTGGATTTTTTTGTGTCTCAGGAAAGTTTTTTCCCATTTGAACGTTTCCTTACAGATGGAGCAACTTAGAGGTTTTTCTCTTGAATGACTTCTCATGTGGCGCCTCAGACTCACACAGTGCATGAAGCTCCTGCCACAGTCCGAGCAGCTGTAAGGTCTCTCTCTGGTGTGGGTCCTTGTATGTTCTGTTAAGGTGTACCTCCTCTTAAAAGCTGCATTACAGACAGAGCAGGTGTAAGGTTTCTCTTCTGCGTGATCTCTCATGTGAACGGTTAGATATGACTTGTGAGCAAAGCTTCGGCTACAGATGGAGCAGCTGTACGGCCTCTCCTTCGTGTGGGTTCTGGTGTGTTCTGTTAACGTGTACCTCCTTTTAAAAGCTGCGTTACAGATGGAACATCTAAATGGTTTCGCCTCTGTGTGGATCCTGGTGTGTTCCACTAAAGTTACTTCCAAAGCAAAGGATTTGTCGCAGAAAGAACAGCTGTAGGGTTTTTTTTCAGTGTGACGCCTCATGTGGTAAGTTACACTTTCCTTCCTTTTGAATGTTTTCCCGCAAACAGAGCAGCTGAAAGGCTTTTCTGCAGAATGCCGCCTCATATGGGAGGTGACGTCTTCCTTTCTTCTGAACATCTGACCGCAGACAGAGCAGCTAAAAGGTTTCTCTTCACTGTGCAGGCTCATGTGCTGGACTAATCCGTGTTTCCATGTGAAAGCTTTGTTGCAGATGGAGCAGCTGAACGGTTTCTCTCCTGTGTGGATTCTGTTGTGTCTTATTAAATATGATCTGCTATTAAATGTTTTTTTACACTCAGCGCAGCTGTGCAACTTTTCTCCCCCATCACATATCATATTAACTTCAGAGTCTTTCCTTTTTCTCACAGAGTCCAAACCTGACTGAGATTCGTTGTTATCCCAGTCCCCATCACTGACATCCGTCTCTGAACCAGAAGTTTTATATTTACTGTCTGATTCAAAACATTCATCTAGTTCTAATCCAACAGAGTTCTCTGTGGGTTTGTTGTGAAGATGCTCTGAGAGCTGAGGTTTCTCCTCATCATCCTCACTCTTCATAGATACAGGATTAAATATAAACTCAGTGATCTCATTCTCCTCCTGCTCCTCTTTGATCTGGGGAGGCTTCTGGTCCACCTGGTCTGGACTTTCACTCCAGTTCTCAGCAGGAAGTTCCTCTTTGATCACCACCAGCTGCTGGACGTCTACAGGAAAAAGAAGCAAGAACAAAGACAAAAAAAAACTGTCTTAATGTCAATCATATACATTTAATTACACAATTAATCCAACTTTACAGCTTCAAATGAAAAAGCAATGGCTGTTTAATTTTAAAGTCTTGATGGAGAAATAACATCAGTAAAATAACATCGAGATTAAAACATCTGTTTCATTCTACCAGAGAGGTCCCAAATGGGATTCATCCTCTAAGTACCAGAGAGGGGCCAAGTGGACCCTCCAAGAGAGGGTGTGAAGAGGCGCTTTTGTTCTGTAAATAAGGCCATTACTGATGCACCACAAGAGGGGTCAAAGTTGAACTCTGCTGTGGTAGGGACAGATACAGGAAATCTTTCCTGCCTCATGCCATCTCACTCTGCAATAAAAGTTAAATCATTGTTCTGCACTAATCAGCACAATTTTGCACAACTGCACATTTGCGGAACATATATTTACATATACATATCTGCATATTTTGAATCATTGCAAGGACTGCTCTTAAGTTGCATTTTATATTTACAATTTTACAATTTATAGCATTTTAAATTTTATGTTATTTTTTTACTTTATTTTATCTACAACTTCAACTTGGTTATTACTGTGTCTTGTCTCTATTCTCTATGCTGCAACAGCGAAGTAATTTCCCTGCTTATATAATATAAAGATTATATATATTATATTTAGCTTAGTTTTATTTTAGCAAAAAAGCACAATGAATTATTTTTAATATTTTAAATGGAGAATTAGACATTTTACAGACAGGTACCAGATGCATTTGTGTCTAAGTCAAGAGGTCAAGAGGCTTTTTGGTTTGCAGGAAACGAGATGGAGAAGAGGATACAGAAGATATACAGAAAAAATATACAAAAGAACAACTGTTATTTGTTTGAATGCTTTTTATTTTTGTCATTAAAAACAATACAAAAAATACAAGAAATAAAACAATTCCACAAATATTTGCAATAGGCACATATTTGTGCTGCGTGTGTGTGTGTGTGTGTGTATGTGAGTGGCATTTCAGCCCTCACTCTGCGCACTGTCGGCACACATCTGGCACTGCAAGGGCATGGACTTGGTGCATTTGCCACATGTGTATCTGAAGCAGTCAACACATCTCATATTTGTACTGTTTTTAATGCATCGATGGTTGATTTGGCACTTCGCCCTTTTGCCTGGGCCGGGTGTGGCAGGTTGTTGTCGAAGCAGTTGCTCCTTGCACGCCTTCTTCTCACTCACATGAGAGTTAGCCAACTCTTTTGCGAGCTCCACCAGGAAGTCCACCCGTCTCTCCTGCACCCCAGTGCATGCCTGATACAGCACATGCGCATTCAGTGCTACCATGTCAATCATGTTGTAGAACACGGCAACTGGCCACCTCCGTGTTCCTGCACGCACGCTGTACTGCCGCACCATTTTGTCCATCATATCCACACCGCACTTTGCTTTGTTATGTTGTGTGATGGTGTTTGGCTTTCTTCTGGTGGTATCCTCAGTCTCAACCACGCTGTGCATGCTGCTGAGAATGTAAACGACCTTCTTCCTTTTGGACACATACATAGTCAGCGTGGCATCAGAGGTTGAAAACACCTGAGTGGTGAATTCAGTGTGATCCTTCCGTTTAGTGGATTGTGGAATTTCCCTGCGACACTTGTTGACTGTGCCAAGGATGGCGGTTTTCCGGCTACGCAGTCGTTGCGCAAGTGACAGTGATGTGAAGAAATTGTCCGTGGTTACAGTTCTGCCCTTGTCCATGAACGGTTCCATCAGCCTCATTACTACATTCTCGGACAGTCTCTCCCTGCTGGGATGACTGGGGTCCTTGCCAAGATATGGGAAGACATTGCAGATGTACTTTGATTTCAAGTCGCAAGCCACCCAAAACTTGATGCCAAACTTGTCCGGTTTTGTTGCTATGTATTGAAGGAAACAGCAGCGGGTTTTTGTTGGGAAAAACTGTTCATCAACAGTGATGTGTCGACCAGGGCTGTAGGATGAGATGCAGTTAGCGGCAAACGATTCCCAAAGATCAGAGATTGCAGCGAATCTGTTGGTCTCCGCTCGCTCACGGCGTGTAGACATGTCGTCAAAGCGTAGGTGTTGCATGATGTTTTGGAAGCGGTTTCGGGCCATAGTTGAAATGATCATTGGGTTTCCCAGGTTTGCTGACCAGCTGTCACATAGTGATGGAACCTTGGTCACCCCCCGCAAGATAACGACTGAAATAAATGCCATTAGTTCCGGGAGACCCATGAACCAATCCTGCTGCTCCTGACGTGCATGTTGGGTGGTCCACTGTTGAATGGTACAAAGCATCTCCAGAGTAATAAAACAGAGGAAGCTCTGAAGGCGACTCTGGATGCTTCGAATGGCCTTAGCGCTTGGCTCTCCATCTTTGTCGTACGGCTCTATTGGAGTGAAATGGAGATGTGTCCCCACTTGTTCCTGCCGCCACACTGTACCATCCTTCGTGGTCTCTGTCGGCTCACTCCCTGAACGAGCTCTCTTTTTTGGTAGCGGGAGAGTCTCCTCATCTGCAAGAAAAACAATTTCAAATCAACTTTTTGTTTCTTTCTCAATGAAAAATAGTCAGGAAAATAAAATAGGTAGGTTGAGAAAACTAACCTGAAGAGAGCTCAGAGTCCGAATCCGGTTGAGCGTCTAGGTCTTCTTCGTCTATGTCTTGTACAGCTATGTCTTCTCCTTCTGAATCCCAAGGGTTGGGATTCTTCAGAACCAATTCCAAAGCCTCTTCAGCGCATATCCTCTTCTGTGTCCTTGTCTCCATCTTGTTTCTTGCAAACTAAAAAGCTGAGTGAAGGGCCAGATATTTATACTCCACAGCTCCACAGCTAAAAAGCTGCATGTGCAAAGTCTCCCAGATCTGCCCCACCTCTCACCCCTCCCCACACTCAGGAACCACCAGAACTTGATATTTTCAACATTTTTATGCTGTTTCAAGTACAATAACTCTGACAATTGATGTAGTGCTGAAATTTCAACAGTTGTGCATTTTTCACTTCTTTCGCTGAGATAAAGCGTTTTTGGTCTCTTACTGAAATTTCTTTACACACAATTTTTAGACTTAGTGCCAGCTTCAAACCACCAGAAGTAGTTATTTTAAATGGAGAATTAGAAATTTTACAGACAGGTACCAGAAGTATTTGTGTCTGGGCTGGGTTGGCAGAAGCAGTTTCGTCTTGTATGCCTTCTCACAAAAACTGGTCCAGTGAGTTTGGCTCTCCTCCCCCCTGTTGGTCCCTCAGGCTATTTACACATTTACAGGTTGCTAATTAGACCCTTCAGAGTCGTCAGTTTGGCCACATTGGGATGCTAATAACCCAGTTGGCCCTCTCTTGGTAGTTCTAGGAAGATACCCAATTGGCCCCTTCTTGGTAGAGATAGGTATTTTTCAAAATCCTGGTAGTCCTAGTGGACTACTAGGACTACCTGCCTAATGGGTCTAATTTGCATCATGCCTCTAAATTTACACATTGTTCAAATTGTTAACCTTTGATTAATTTAGCATTTGATTGACAGAAAAACAAAATAACAGTTTTGTTATTGGATATAAATCCATGTATTATTTCAAGCAGAAGCAAAATGTGTTGGGCTTTAAAAGTATTATGTTTCAAGTACATGTTACTAATTACAACTCACACTTGCATTTATGCATATATATTTAATATGCATATTTTTATATTTGTAATGAAACAACAATTTTAATGTATATTGTAAACAATATACATTACCTTTAAATTTAGATTCTTTCTGGTCTCTCAGTGTTGCTTCCTCCATCTCTGTTGTCTTTTCTTTAACCGGTGAGGTTTTCACACAACCACAGCAGAACCTGTTCTCTCATTAACCTCCATCATAAAGAGTCTCTGTTCTCCATCAAACTGTGTCTTTGATGCTAACGGGCTGCTTCCAGCTAACAAGCTAAGCTAACACTTCGGTTGCTTCCGGAAAGAATTTCCGATAAAATAATAACTTCAAGAGGATAAAACTGATCGTCGGCTTTTAATGCGTGTTTATAAAATAAAAGGAAGCGCGACACATCGTGGGAATTTACATGAAATAAACCAAAATCCTGTTTTTGTTCGCACAGCCTTCACTGTTACTGCTAGCGGAAAGCAACTTCCGTTTGTGCTGAGGTCGTTTCAAAATAAAAGCGCGACGGGAATCTATTAAATATCCGTTTCTCTCACGTATTCTTTATTGGAGACAATGATTGTAGAAAATGTTTTTTTTCTTTTTACTTCATATTGATAATTATTAAGTCACTGAAAGATGGAAAACTGTAACTACAAATATGATAAATTAATCCACTCTTTCCTTTTCCTTTATTTTGCAGTAGGTTTTTCGATCTCTGGTTAATTTACTGTTTTCTCTGCCACCAAACTTTTTTTACTGTAGACAATCACATGCAAAAAATCTCAGCACAGAAAATTTGCATTTTTTTAATGACGCCACAGCTTGTTCCGGTAGTGTTTCACTTTGATTAAACTATCAATTACTTTAATTTGATTTCAACATATGCATTTCTAGAGCTGTAAACTAAAAATGTTGCACTGTTCCGTTGTATGAATCGCTGCATTTTGCTCTAAAATGTATTAAATGTATTTATATTAAATCATTTTAAAGACATAGTCACTCATGGGGACCAGACATGCAGCAGAGTTTATTTAATTTTACACATAAATTAAAGAGTCACAACAACAAAATCCAAATAGGGCAAATTGTTACACTTTGCATAAAAAATAGCCATACCCCTAAATTTTTCACATTTTTGTCACTTTGAAACCACAAACATCTCTGTTTTTTCTTGCATTATGGTTACACAATAAAGCTTGGATAGAGAACCTAAATCTTCAACTCTCCCCACACATTCTCAGTTAATCCTATTTCTGAATTTTCACAGGGACATTTTGAAATATTACAGCAATTTAAAGCCTTTACAACTCTAGCCTTTGTGTTTTGCTGTCCTGCAAATTTTTGGTTACATTTCTGCAACAACACCACTGAATCAAAAAGCTAACAGTGCTTGGTTAGCGATTTTGTTGCTACATTTAGCTACTTTTCAGACAACAAAAATTGGCATCGGCTAAATTTGGTAATCAGCCATAAAACTGCCTATTTACTATGAGGCTCTTCTGTCAGATTAAAGTATGCTTTAATCTGAAATTAAACATAATTTGTTACAACATTTCTGTTTTAAAAGTGTTTTTGTTGATTTAATATAGTATTTTAATCTGAAATGCTGCATTTTCATAAAGTTAAAAATCATTCTAATTAAAGAATAAAAGTTTACAAACATCTGTATGTGTGTAATTAATTTATATAATGTGTTTCATTTAAAGTTAAGTCACTGAAATGAACTTTTTAAATAATATTCAGATTTACTGAGCGATGCAAATCCATCCCAAACCCACATTTTTTGTCCATCCATCTTCCAAACATTTGCTACAGATGTTATTCACCCCTAAAATCTAATCATTGCTTGTTCTACCCACAGTAGCGATGAATACCATCAACTGATTGCAAAAACTGATCAAATGATCCTGAAAAACAATCATTCTCCTCCCACCACATAATTATTCACTACTTTCTGTTGGTTTAATGAAAACCCTGGACTGCTGTTTGTTGTTGTAGCATTAGAAAATGTGGGAAATTTTAATGCATATGAATACATTTTCAAGACGATGCATCGCTACTTCACTGGTTATTCACTTGTGTGATTTTTCACGTGTTTTACACAAGCACTTTTCCATTTGAATGTTGCCTGACAGACGGGGCAGCTGAAAGGTTTTTCTTCTGTGTGACTTCTCATGTGGCGCTTCAGGCTGTTAGACTGACGGAAGCTTCGGCCGCAGACTGAACAGCTGAAAGGTTTCTCTCCCGTGTGAATTTTTTTGTGCTCTGTCAGATAGGCTTTTCTTTTAAAAGCAGTTTTACAGACAGAGCAGCTGAATGGTCTGTCTTCTGTGTGAAATCTTGTATGTTCCATCAAAGTTACTTTCAGAGTAAAGGCTTTGTTACAGACAGAACAGCTGTAGGGTTTCTCTGTAGTGTGATGCGTCATGTGATAGCTTAAACTTTCCTTCCTGCCAAACTTTTGTCCACAGATGGAGCAACTGAAGGGCTTTTCTTCAGTGTGACATCTCATGTGCCGAATAACATTTTCCTTCCTGTTGAACTTTTTCCCACAAACGGAACAGCTGAAAGGTTTTTCTGATGAGTGACATCTCATGTGAGAGGTCACAGACTCCTTTCTCGAGAACCTTTGACCACAGACCGAGCAACTGAAAGGTTTTTCTCCACTGTGCGTTCTCATATGTATAACCAAGCCTCGTTTCCATGTGAACGATTTGCTACAGATGGAACAGCTGAAGGGTTTCTCTCCTGTGTGGATTCTGTTGTGTCGTACCAAACATGATCTACGTTTGAATGCTTTACCACATTCACCACAGATGTGAAGCTTCTCATCTCTCTCACAGTTTCCATCACCCACAGGAGATTTGTTGTTTCTCACAGAGTCTGAACCAGATTCAGCTTCACTGCTCTCCTCCCAGTTCCCATCACTGACGTCCGTCTCTGAAGAACCCGATGTTTTGTCTTCCTCGTCAGTTTCCAAACATTCATCTGGTTCTGCTCCTGTATTGTCTCTGTTCAGCTCCATCTGGTCGTGATAAAGCTCTGAGAGCTGAGGTTTCTCTTCATCGTCTTCCTTTTTTATAGATAAAGGATCAAATATGAACTCTGTGACCTCATTCTCCACCTGTTCCTCTTTAATCTGTGGAGGCTTCTGGTCCTCCTGGTCAGGTCTGGGACTCCAGTTCTCCTCCTCAAGAGGAAGCTCTTCTTTGACCACCGTCAGCAGCTGGACGTCTGCAGGAAACACACACAGCTTAAAAAAACCGTTCCCATATTAAAAATCAAATCAGTCCTCTGGTGTGTTTCCACTGTAGTATAATTTTTGCTTTTCTTTTATTTCTGTCTTTGGTTTTGAGTCTTTCAGGAGAAATTAGTTGTGGCTGACTTTGGATCAAGTTCACCCCTTTACCATTTCATTGCTACATTTTTCTTCCCATTTCTATTTTAAACCTGTAAACAAACCTCATAATACCCATATACTTACTTCATGCCATCAAGTATTTTCACAAGAAATGGGAAAAATTTATAAAAATACAAACACTCACATAGAATAGTTAATTTGTCTATAATCTGAAAAAAGTGCATGACAATTGTTGTGGAAAAAACTATTTTCCAAGGATTGTCAGGTGAAATCACTCAATCATATATGTTGTTAATAAATAACTTGTTTATAAACAACAGGTTTGCGAAGATAAGCAATTTTGTACAAAAGATTTCATCCTGAAATAGTTCTTTATAATCGTTATTGACATAAATTGAAAAGTATTGCTGCAAATTTGCCACGTTTTACTTCTACCTCGTGTTTTCAGTTGGGTTTATTGTTGTTGACTACATAATAGAGCTTTAGTAAAGCCTAATTAATTACCATGAAAGTCGGAGTCCATCTGCTCACTGTGTGTCGGTTCCTCCATAGTTTCACCCGGTCGCAGCACAAACATTTCTCTCCTTTCTCTCCATTAGAGCCGGTCTGTTCTCCACCAAAGCGTTTCTGAATCGCTGACTGTCTGTTTCCAGCTAACGAGAGATGCTAACACTCAGAGCTCATGTTGCTCCCGAGAGGAAACCAAGACAAACAACAACTAAATATTTACCCCTCACAGACGATAAAACCCTCTGTGGTTTCCACTGCATGTTTAAAAGACTCTAAAAGGCTGGCAACACATGGAAACGTAAACTGGGGAAAGAAAACAATACTTTTTTCGTTCACTAGCAACTGCTGCTAGGAGACAATAACTTCCGGTAGCGAGCGGGTCATGTTAGCCTTCAAAATAAAAGCTTGATCTGTGTCCCGCCCGATGAAACCTGTAAAAGGCGCTTCAGTGTCTGTGCTGGTACATTTAACATTATGCTGCAATTCTACACATATAAAGGAAATTATTTGATCACAATATTCAAAGTAATTTTAAATAAATTACATTTGAGTGAAAGAACACCAAAATCACTGTACGGTTGGATGGAAATTAATTCATGAAGCTCTTAAAGTACAAAGTTGTCCTGTTATTATGTTACACTGACATCTAGTGGTCAAATAACCAAAGTAAATCTATTGTCATCCTTGGAGAACTTTATTTCTGTTGAAAATATGGAAAGGTTTACCTGTGCTATATTAAGATCTATATATATTGGTTTAATAATTTTTAAAATAGTTTTCATCATTGTACCACAAAGTTTTTAAGAATATCTAGATTAGGGAGATCAAGTCCAGTTCTGGAGAGCTATCATCCTGCAACTTTCAGATGCGTCCCTGCTCCAGTACACCTGAATCCAATGAATGGCATTAGCAGGTCTGTTCAGAGCTGATCCTGGTCTGTTGGCGTAAGGATGCACCTAAAAAAAGGGAACATTTTAAAAGTGGCCAATTTAAATATGCTGAAAACATTATTTAATTACAAACTGCAACTCTTTCATTTTAGGACAAAAACAACCTGCAATTAAACAGGAATCTGTTCTATTTAATTTTTTTACATAGTTTTGTTGCATCACATCATGTATTGATTTTGCATGAAATTGTCAAACTCAGAGGCCATGGCTATTGCTGCTACAGATAATGTGATTGGTCTGCAGTTAAGGGATTGGGCAGGAGTATTAATTAGATCAGAGGTTCCCAAAGATTTTCTTCTGCTGGTGTTTTGCTTTAGGAACCAATGTTGAATGCCTTAATGATTTCAGAATGAAGCAAGAAATGTACGATAATTAAAATCTACAGCAAACATGTATGATTTTAACTCAAAATAAAAACTAATTTTAGTTACACAAACATTTAACAGTTGGGTAGATCAAAAACTGATATAATAAGTAGTTTTATTTATTATGTATTGCAATACATAATACATATATAAATACTCACCAAACTTAATTGACTGGCATACATGGAGAAGTTTTAATTAGTTTATTTTTTTATTTTTCCTGTGGTATTTCCATATTTAAATACGGCAGATTCAACATGAGCTTATCTGCCACAGAAAACATGACCAGACTTTGTCTAACCTTTGTGGATATTTAGAGTCTGTTCACAGGATGAAAATTATTCACCGCAGTGTATTTTTGTGTGCGTCAGAAAAGTTTGTTTCCATTTGAACGTCTTGTTGCAGGTGGAGCAGCTGTAAGGTTTTTCTCCCGTGTGACCCCTCGTATGACGAGTTAGACTGATAAGTTGAACAAAACTTTGTCCACAAACAGAGCAACTGTAAGGTCTCTCTCCAGTGTGGGTTTTTGTGTGTTCTGCTAAAGTATGTTTCCTTTTAAAAGCTGCACCACAGACAGAACAGCTGAACGGTCTTTCTTCTGAATGGGTTCTCGTGTGCTCCATTAAAGTTATTTTCAAAGTAAACGCTTTGTTACAGACGGAGCATCTGTATGGTTTTTCTTCAGTGTGATGAGTCATGTGATAGGTCAGACTTTCTTTCCTGCCAAACTCTTGCCCACAAACAGAGCAGCTGAAAGGTTTTTCTTCAGTGTGACGTCTCATGTGCCGCGTCACACTTTCTCTCCTGCTGAACTTTTGTCCACAAATGGAGCAGGTGAAAGGTTTTTCTGTAGTATGACTTCTCATGTGAGAGGTGACATGTATCTTCCTTCCAAACCGCTGGCCACAGATGGAGCAGCTGAAGGGTTTTTCTCCACTATGTGTTCTCATGTGTTGAGCCAAGACATGCTTCCAAGAAAAAGCTGCGTTGCAGATGGAGCAAATGAAAGGTTTCTCTCCTGTGTGAATTCTGCTGTGCCTCAAAACATCTGACTTCTGGTTAAAAGTTTTACCGCATTCAGTGCAGCTGTGTAGCTTCTTAACTGTGTCATGCACAATATCAGTGACAGATAATACATTTATAACAGGATCCAATCCTGGTTTAGCTCTATCGCTCTCCTCCCAGTTTCCATCACTGACATCTGTTTCTGAAGAACTTGAAGTTTTGTCTTTATCATCTGATTCTAAACATTCATCTGGTTCTGGTGAGTTTCTGATTTCCTCAGTGTGACAGTCAGGAAGCTCTGAGAGTTGAGGTTTCTCCTCCTCATCCTCGCTCTTCACGGGGACAGGGTTGAATATGAACTCTATAATCTTTGTCTCTTCCTGTTCCTTTTTAATTTCAGGGCGGTTCTGGTTCTGGTCCGGTGAGGGAGTCCAGTTCTCCTCCTCAGCAGGAAGTTCCTCTTTCGTCAGCATCAGCTGCTGGATGTCTGCAGGAAACACAAACAGGTTAAAGCACACGGCTCTCATCTGAAGTATCATCTGAAGAACACAGGCTGCGTTTCCACCGTAGGAACCTTTTCTAGTTTTGGTGTCATCGTCTAAACAAGTTATAGGGCTTTTATATCCTGCAATTCATCCTGGACGAGTCTGCATGAAAAGCTGAGGTCAAACATGCATAAAGTCTTTTCCTTTTAGCTCTCCAGGAGGGCATCACTGTAAGCAGATTCTGCAGCAATAAAAAGCTAAACAACAAAGTCAGGTTACTCTGAAATTATAGATCTTCCAGAAAAAAGGAAGAACTGACACAAAATGTAGTTTGGACCCAGGTTTTATTTACAAAAGTTTAGTGGTGTGTTTAATTGATAAATAAAGACGGAGTCAGACTTGTTTATAGGAATTACAATTTGAATTTAAATATTAAAACTAAACCCACACTCAAAGAGCTTCTTCATTTTAAAAGACAATCCCTGGACATTTTTTTTTAAATTTTAATTTGGCTCAACTTTGGATGTGCTGATGTAAATTACATCAAATGTTGGTCAGGTTGTGTATTTTGGAGTGAATTTATAAACTTATAATGTACTCGGATCATCCTGTAAAGACTTCAGATCAATGTTTGAATTTTTTGTGGTTTTGGAATCACATCTTTTCAGACTTCAATGTAAACAGAGGGACATAAATTAGCTCAGAATTTAAGCTTTAAAAAGATCAATTCAATTTTTAATGTACATAGTCGATGTTGCCATAATTTAAACATTTTAATGAAATGAAGCTACAACTCTTTTTAACTTAACTTTTATCAACATTTTGTAGCGAGACCTGTGCAGGTGATTAATGCTAGAAACTATTCCCATGTTTCTAGCATGTAGCTGAACTAAAACAAATACTTAATGTCAACAAGTACAGATTTTTTCCTCTGAGAAATGACTAGTTTCATGATTTGAAAAAATTAAGTGTGGAATACAAAATAAGAAAACAAATAGAGAATCACATCCTGGTTTAGTTTAATGTGGGTTTAGTTTTAACGCCAGAATAAAAAATATAATCTTTAAATACATAACATCTAAAGTCTTGAAAAGGATGAACAACAGAAACAGGAAAATGCACATAAAAATATCGTTTAGTGCGTTAGAAGACAATACTTAAAAACAACATAATGAAACAGCAACTAGGCTCGTTTATTGTTGTTTTACAACTTTTGTGTTTCTGCCTGTTACCTTGAAACCGAGAGTCCATCTGGACTCTGTGACTCCGATCATCCATCTTTGTTTTCTGGTGTTTTCACACCAACACGACAGAAGCCTTTCTCCCCGTTAACTCCATCAGATTTCCAGTCTGTCCTCCAAAGCTGTTTTGGTTCCAGCTAACAGGCTAAGCTAATACCCGAAGCATCTGTTGTTACCCGAAGCTGCTGTTGTTTCCGGGAATAAACGCCCTTTTAAAACTGAGATAAAACTGCAAGAAGCGTTCTAATTTGTACGGCATGTTTACGTCACATTAGGATGATTAAATCAACACAGAAATGTCCAAACTTAACAATAAACAAGAGTTTTACATGGATTCTGCTGCGAGCAGGAAGCCACATCCGCTGGTTCTTGTTTGTGTTTAATGGCGGATCACAAACCACTTCAGGACACACACCGCCACCTATCGTCCCGGAGGACATATGACCGGATGTAACCTGCTACAATGTGTTGAAATTGTAAAAACAAATCCCAAAGGGAAATTTAATGTTGTTGTAAATTTGTCTGATTAATCTAGATAGATAATTTTCTTCACGTGGCAATGGACTTCTTGAAATAAACGGTTTTTAAATAATCTACTTTAAAATGAATAGGTCTGTGGATTTAAGGCTTTTATTTTGAAGACCACCAGGATGCATCGCGGTGCTTCACCGGAAGTCGTTCACTCTAAGAGGCGAATTAAGGGTCGCTCTGTTAATCCGTTAGTTTTCCCAACATCCAGTCGTTTTAATCCCACTGAGTAGACACCTACAGAATCGTGTTTTGATCGTCACGTTTTACTCAAATTGTTTTTTAAAGACCTTTCCCCTGATTTGGGGTCAATTAGGCCGCGTAGCTGCCGAGGTTAGCTTGACCATCTGTTAGCTTGACCGTCTGTTAGCTTGAAGCAGTGAGGATGATGAAGATAAATGACCGAATCCGATGGACGGACTGACGGGGAGCAGGCTGGCTGTGTTTCTGTGTTTGTGAACGAGGCAGCAGCTAAAATGTCATCGCTGGAGGATCCGAGATTAGAACCCTCAGATGAATCAACCAAAACTAACGGTAAACAATGTTTTAGTTGAAGGTGAATCAGTTTCAGGTTGGATAATAAAGGATGTAGTGGCATAAAGTTTTTATTTTTTGTTTGTTTTCAGAAGAAACATCGAACATATCAGTGTATTAAAAATATGGGAATTTAACATAATTGTCATAATGAATCATTCAGATGTCTAATATGGGAGCAATTGGCAAAAGTATAATTTTGTACACATCCACTGCCGTCCAAAAGTATTTGTGTCTTTAACTTTTCCAATTTGTCAGGTGACAGTCTCTAACTTTAGTGTAGTTATCATGGTTTTTAATAAGTAAACCAACAGAAATCAGTGCATTCAAGGCAGGTAATTTACTTTGTTGTCAAAATTTTTCATCCATTTTCTAACATCCTTGTCCCGAGCGGGTTAGGGTTGAAATAAAAAATTATTACAGCTTCTAGTCTGTTTGTGTATGGCTCTACCGGCTTTGCACATTGAGCAATTCCTCCGGTTACCCTTATTTGCAAAAAATAAAAGGAAAAAGACAGAAATATCTGACTGTATGATTCCAAATAAATGCATTGATTGGCTGGATGGAATAAAATGTGAATACTTTAGTAAGACACAAGCATAAAAAAAGATTAAGTTCCAATTCAGGATGTTTACATTTATATATACTTATATTGTATTCAGTGTGTGCTTTTCTCATTTTGTTGCTTGGTTCCACAGTGAGTGTTAAATAAGTTGTATTTAGACCAGGTGTATATACTTAACGCTAAGGGTCTTTTGTGATCTATTTTGTTTCCTGCAGATGTCCAGCAGCTGAAAGTAATCAAAGAGGAGGAGGACTGCTGTCCCAAACTGGACCAGGATGACCAAAACCACCCACAGATTAAAGAAGAGCAGGAGGAAGCTGAGATTTTTGAGTTGCAATTTAATAACGTCAAGAGTGAAGAGGATGAAGAGAAATTTCAGTCTACAAAGCTTCATCAAACCCTGACTGAAGAGAATGGAGACTTTATGGGACCAGAACCAGATGAATGTTCAGAATCAGATCGTGAAGAAAAAAGTTCTGGTTCTTCAGAGACAGATGTCAGCGATGGAAACTGGGAGGAGAGCAGTGAACCACAGCCAGGTTTAAAATCAGGTGATATAATCTGTGACATTGAGTATAAACTACACACCTGCAGTGATTGCGGGAAAGCGTTCAGTCTTAGGGAACGTCTGTTGAGACACAGAAAAGTCCACACAGGAGGGAGACCCTTCAGCTGCTCTTTTTGTGATGCGACTTTTAAAAGAAAGTATACTTTAGTGCAACACCTGAGAACCCACACAGGTGAGAAACCATTCAGCTGCTCCATCTGTGGCCAAAGCTACAGACACAGTGTGGGACTGAGCCGCCACATGAGGAGCCACACAGGAGAAAAACCGTATACCTGCTCCTTCTGTAAGGCCACCTTCAGATGGAAAAACACTTTTCTGGAGCACACGAGGATCCACACGGGGGAAAAACCCTTCAGCTGTGCCGTCTGTAACGCAACGTTCACATGGAAGAATTCTTATGTGGAACACATGAGAATTCATACGGGAGAGAGACCCTACTGCTGCACCCTGTGTGATGCATCCTTCAAAAGAAAATATACTCTAAAGCAGCACATGAGAACCCACACGGGTGAGAAACCTTTCATCTGCTCCATCTGCAGTCAGAGTTATCGACACAATGTGGGTTTGAACCGTCATATGAGGAGTCACACAGGGGAGAAACCTTACACCTGCACCGTGTGCAAGGCTGCTTTTAAATGGAAGAACGCTCTGATGGAGCACACGAGAATCCACACAGGAGAAAAACCTTTCAACTGCTCTGTATGTGAAGCAGCTTTTAGGAGGAAACAGGATTTTCTGAACCATACAAGAGTTCACAGCGGAGAAAAAGCCTTTAGTTGTTCTGTTTGCGGTCAAGGATTCAGCAAAACCTTATATTTAAATTCTCACATGAGAATTCATAAAGGACAGGAACCGTTGTGCTCTGCTATCTGATGACTAAAAAAATCACCTTAAATGTGTTTGAAGCAGCAGATGAGACTATTTAAAAGGTTTAAAAAAAATCAAATTGTGGAAAGAAGCAAAACCCCTGGCTGTGGAGATTTTATTAAAGTGGCATGGATTTATTGATGTTCATAAAAAAAAAAAAAATCCAACTTTCTTGATAAATGTACTAGTGAGTTTTTAAAAAATTAAATCTCGATCAGGGACATGAAACTCCAGTCCTTCAGCTAAGGTACTTTTTTAACACCCTTATCACATAATTAAATTGTTCGCTGGACTCTGTAGAACTTGAAGATGACAGATGTTCCCTCAAAATGGACATGAAACACACAGGAATTAGGATGCAATTCCTTCTTGTAAAAGTTTTTCTCATTCAGTTTCAATTCATAGCTTAACTCCAACCTAATTTATCAAATTAGAATAAAAAAAGTTATTTTAGACTAAAACATAATTCAGTAAGCTGTACTGAATCATGAGCTTTATTGGACTAGGGCCCCAATGATTCAGTGCATTGAACTGCACCAGATCATTGCGTTCTCCGTGTGAAATCACTGATGTGCTATTTGTTGAAGCATTGCATCGTTCCAAGTTCATCATGACTCAGTTTTACTTCATGTGGAACGCATTTCTAATGTGAAATAAACTTGAGTTGTACATTGCCAACATTTGAGTTAATGTAATGTTTTTAAGCTACTTTTAAGTCTTTTAAATGAGATAAATCACTGACAAAAGCCACAAGAAGTCACCTTTGTAAGCTGCCTCAAAGCATGTAGAGGGCACAACGAAGGTGAAAGATTAGTCTTATTTTACCAGAACTTTTCTTTTACCTGCAGTCAATATGTGTGGAGGAAAACTAAGATGGCTAACCTGAAAACTAAGATCCATGTGGTGGGAAATGGTGGTGGGATCATCATGCTTTTCATCAGCAGGAAGATGACAGGAGCCAAGTTCAGATTTATTTTATTTAAAACAGGGGCAGTAATAACCACTGCACCAGGTTGCAGCTCTAAGAGCCGATTTCCGCCTTCAGTCACGGATCCAGCTGATACAATTTTACAAAAGAAAAAAAAATTCATGAAACCATCTGGACGCTATTTAATATATATCAAAAGTATGTTGAACTCCGGTTAGAAGCAGCAAACGATTAAAGACTGAGAATCCACCTCCTTTGGCCCAGTCAAAGTCCAGTCCTGAAACAATAAGCAGGCTGTGGAAATGCTTTAAATCTAATGTTAGGAGACGTTGTGTATTAGTCTGACTGAGCTGGACCTCGTCTGCAAACATGAACCTGCAAAACTTTAGTTTCTTGATGTGGAAGCTGATAAAATATATATATTAAGGGAAAGTAGTGAAACCTTTGAGTGGAGCTAAAACAGATGCTAGGTACTCTTTTCGGATTATTTTCATAAAAAAAAAATACATTGAAATATTTTTAAAATTTTGCCAACTTTGTGTTGGTTTATTGCATAAAAATTAAAATACATTGACGTTTGCAGTGGTAACAATGGGAGTGAAAACCTTTGAAATGCCCTGAATGTGTGAATGTGTGTCAGCATCGGCCTGCTTCTGTCTGCGGCTCTACCGGCGCTGCAGGTGCTGGATCCAGTAATTACTCCATCTTATCTTTGAGGGCTGGAAGCTGGGAGCTAAATGCCATCCTGTTCCTGATTCTGGCTGATAAATCTACGCCCGCCTGAACGACATGTTAAAGGTTTCCTTAATCAGACCTGGCCCGCTCTGATTGGACGATTCAGCTAATGGAAACTCAGCTGGAGGTGAACATTTCTCACTAGACAGGAAGCAAAAAACACAGAGGAAAATTACAAAGCAAGTTTATTATAGCAACATAAAAACAAAAAATCTTACCAAGCATTTTGATCTAGTTTCTCGTGCAAATATTTTAGTGCACTTGAAATACGACAAAACTGACTTACAAGTAACTGTTCAGCAAAATATCTATATAAAAAAGTTCTAGTTTCATTGGTAGATTATTTCACTTGTAATGTGGGAAAATGTTTTGTTGTGAGTGGAATAATCTGCCAATGAAACTAAAACTTTTTCATCAATACTAAGGAGTTATATGTTGCTGAAAAGTTGATTGTGAGTCAGTTTTGTCTTATTTCAAGTGCGCTAAAATATTTGCCCAAGAAACTAGATCAAAAATACGTTGGTAAGATTTTGTGTTTTGCAGAGAGAAACAACAACCATAGTTGGATTTCTTTAGCACAATAGTAAATATTTTACTAGAAAGGAAAATAAAATGTACGTAATAGAAGCTTCAGATTTCTCTCCTGTTGTTCCAATTTGTGAAGTGGAATGAATGGAAGCAGCTGAAAGTCTCACTTTTCTACACTTTTCCAGTGGACGTTTAATGGCCGTCTCACACTCCACAAATCACTTAGTTTTCACACAACGTCCTGTTTGTCATTTCAAGCTAATGCTACATGTTAGCTATTGGGAGAAGAGAAACTGATTAAACTTCCATCATCGATTTTAAAGCATCACTTCAGAAAAGGTTGACGGAAACCTCAAAAAACACTCCAGGTGTTTTTTAGGCTTTTACGAAAAAGAGTTAATGTACAAAAAGGAGGACAGAGATGTGTTTAATATTTGTTTGACCTGCTAAATGAAGTAAAGTATCAGTGCTGCTCAGATTCGGAGCAGAACTTACAATCCGCCATTTTGTCTCTTTGCAGAGCCACTGGGTAAAGAAACACGAACTTTAAGTGACTGGATGCGGCGCCATTCTGTAGGTCTCAACCTGTTGATCCATGACAATATTCCTACATAAATATGGATTATTGAAGTGCAAAAATAAACTGAAGACTTTATTACTGGGTTTTGCGTTACGTATTGAAACATGAAAGTTGTGCTTCACTAACTTGCTGGATCTAAACATTTTTTTCAAATACATTTTTATTGTTAATATAATGTAAAAACCACAATGTCTGGATGTTAGCCATGTTTATAAACGGTAATGATGTATATTTTTCTTATTCAAAGCTGCTATATGGTTACATTTGCAGTTCTTTACAAGTTAAATCTGTTTTACGTTCATTTTTTCTCTTAACTTTAGTGGAACAAATGAGCTTAAACACAGAAATCATTTGTGTTTTTTTCAGTGTTTTTACCAGTAAACAACCATCCAGCAGCTTCATCTGCATGTGAATTTAAATTACATTTTAATTTGACACAAAACAGTGAAGAAAAGCAGAGGTCTTTGTACTGAGCTCTGTGGTACACCACCATTTATTTAATTGCAAAAAAGATAAAGATTCACAGACAAAAACATACAAACAGGCAGATAAAGAATATCTATAACATCTGTTTCAAATACTTTACATACCAGAGAACACACAATATACTTAAAGTAAACATTGAATTTCAGATACTTTAAAAAATAATTTACAACAGAGAAAGACAAACAACCTGAACTAAATGTTTACAGCTGTGCTTCAAGAATAAACAATAATCCACATTTATGTGTTAAAGAAATATTTAAAATCTATCTGATGACAAAAGTTTGAGTTTGACTCGTCAAGAGAACAAATGAATCATAAAATATTTTCCTTAACGCAGCTTTGTGAAAAACTTTACTAACGAAAACAAAAGAGTCTGAATTACAGACAGAAACTGTAAAACGGAAACACTGAGACGAACAGGAGAGAGTGTCTATCTGTGAGGACCGGGTCCGTTTGGCCCGATTATAGATTAACGATTAGATTTCACCTCCTCACAGGACAGAAGGAACGATCAGTAGCAGCGCAGGAAGAAGGTGTTGCAGGCTGTTCCTCTCAGGCAGTCGCAGAGCCGGCCGATCCGAGGTCCGTGTTTCATCGCACAGCGCTCGCCCACATCGCACTGACAGGACACAGCAGGATTAATTCAATCTGAGTTAATCTCATTTAATTTAATCTGATTTAATATTGTTTAATCTGATTTAATCTGATTTTAATCTGATTTAATATTATTTAATCTGATTTAAATTGCTTTAATCTGATTTGATTTAATTTAATTTAATCTAATTTAATTAAAGATGATTTAATTTAATCTGATTTAATTTAATTTGAATCTAATCGATTTAATTTTATTTAATTAGTTTAATTTATTAAAATGTTGTTTATTTTAGTTTTAATTTAATCTAATCTAATTTAATTTATTTGAATTTAATTGAATTGAATTTCAAAACTAAAGGGGACATTATTATTTTTGGCAAAGTCATCAAGCCTTTTAAGTTTATAGAAAATATAAATTGTTTTGAGATTTTTTACTATATCTGCCAGCATACATGATATGATACATACTCATGTTTTTCATGTAATATTTGTTGTCAAATCTGTGTTTTTTGTGACTTTTTGTATTTGTGTATTCATGAACTTTGACCCCCTCCATCCTGAAATGTGCTGCACAAATAAATGTGATATTTTGATGAATAAAATTTCTCGCCTCAGAATATAACGTCAAACAGAGGCTTGGTTGGAAAATGAACCGGCAGTCGTGCTTCGTGATGCTAACGTTGGTGGCAGCAGCTGCCATGTGAGGCTTGAGAGCCGTCAGTCATGTTCTCACCCTGGGGATGACGCTGGCCTTCTTCTCCACGGAGAGGCCGACTCTGCTGTCAGCTTCATCCAGGAGACCCTGCAGAGCCTCAGCCTGCTCACGCAAACGAGACACAAATAAGACGTTCACACAGACAAGATGTTCACACCTGACGGTTTCTGACCACATGGCAGCTCAGGGTGAGCCTGTCTGCAGGATGTTTCTGCTAATGGAGGCTTTTATAGTCACTTATTGTCAAAAACTATAAGATTAGATGAGAATTTCTGCTATATTTTGTTATATTTCCTTATGTTACGTTTCTTTTGAACAATTTATTTTCCAACTTAGTAACACAAAAATTGTGCTAGTTTTGAGGTGTGTAATTAAATATTAGTTAGTGGTAGTAGTAGTAGTAGTAAACTACTAACTATCTAATTTTTATTTTCTAAGAGCTGGAGTTGGTAGTTAGCCTAACTGCTAGAAACTTACATGTTAAAATTGTAACTACTACTTAGTATTTATTTGCCAGAACTGTTAACAGCTCAACATTTAGCCTATGCTAACTCTCACAGTTAGCATACTAGCAATTAGCTCAGTTTAACTGCTAACACTAGCCAACTGCTAGAGTTTGTAGTTTGTTTCAGAAATGATTTACTGCTAACAAACTCACAGTTATGTGTTTAAAGAAGTTACTTTATGCTAAATACTGACAGAAAATTGTTTTTTTAATGATGTAAAGCACTTTGAACTGCCAGCTTGTTGAAATGTGCATTATAAATAAATTTTATTGAATGATTGATTGATTGTAATTCTTCCTGTCCAAGTTATTCAGCCAACTGCTAACACTTAGCATGAAAACAGTTACATTCTGAGCCACCTGAATTAGCAGTTATCTCAAGCTGAAGTTGGCAGCATGTTAGCAGCTAATTCATTAAGCAGTTACCTAAGCTAACGACCGCCTCCATGACTCAAAAATGTAAACTTAGCTAGATAGCAGGTGTTGTAATAATAACTGACTCCCTGCTAACTGCTGGAGCTAACAGTTTGCTTAATAAACTGTTAGCTCCCAACCATCTAGCAACAACTTCAGGTAGCTGCTAGCAAGCTAACTAATAATTCAAACTACTAGAGGCTGGTTGCAATGGCTAAAACTCAAGAGTAACTCATGAACTGTTTGTTTGGAAGATTTTATTTTATTACACAAACATTAAATCTACCATTTCAATCCCTTTAGTATTAATATTTCTTTAACCTCGCTGAGGCTCAACTTTTCCAAATATGACACACTTTAAAGGTGAAAGTTTGTTCTTGTTTGTCGATTGATATTCTTCTTCTGTGGTGTTAAATAAAGAAGGTAAATATGCATTAAGCCTGATAAATTCATTTCTGCAGAACCTGTTGACATTTGAATTTAGTTAATGCAGCTAGAAGAATATTATTGATTTAAGAGACTTGATAGCAAATTGTTTCAAAATAAATAAGTTGAGCAAAAAAACAAAAGAAAATTAAGATAACTGAAAGTATATATATTTTGTCAAACTGACACAAAAAGTATCGTTAATTTATGTAACTTTTGTTGTATCTACCTGAAGTTGTTTTCAGTAGGTTTAGAAAATGTAACATATAAAACAAACCACAGAAAGACGCGTTTTCCCCATAAATGATAACCAAAATAAAACGGTAAAATAAACCATCATTTTGTTTTCCTCTCAGTGTCTCTGAGTTTTCCTGCGTCATCCGAACGCACCACCATGACCTTTTCGTGACATTTCCTGCCTTATCATCAGGATGGAATAAATATTTCTGAAACTAATAAACCATCAGTTTTATGATCTTTATGATCTTTAATTCAGTTTAACTTATTGAACATAAAATAAGTTAATTGTGTTTTAGTTTAAACCTCCTGATATTCTAAAATAATCAGATATTTAGCACCAAATTAATGCAAATATTTATTTATTATTGACTATTTATTGATATCATGTTTACTTATTTTATCTAAAGTCACTGTTTCACAGTTTTGTCACAATTATTTACTTTAAATGTATTAATTTTATTCATATTTACCTCCATTTTTCAATGGAACAACAGGTTCCTCCATTTTCTCTTTCATTTATTTTAACTGGTACAGATGACAGCTGATTATTTAGAAACTTTTTACAGATTCTTATGTAGTTTGAACTTAAACATACATTATTTTCTGTTTTTAAATATTTAAATATAATAAATAAACAATAATTTTAACATAATTTTACTCAGAATAAGTTTGAATGTTTTTATAAATGCTATATTTATGTACATCTTGAAATCAACAGTAATTATTTTTTAAAGTTTTGCTACAATAAACTGGAGCTTTCAATGTTTACTTATATTTCATTATATTAAAAATATGTATCAATGGATTTGACTTTTTCTACTCAAACAACTTTATTCAACTTTTATGCACATTTTTGCAACCGTTATTAAACCTCCTGAGCTCCAGTTTGAGAAGAAAAAACTCACCAGTTCAAATCCAAAGGTCGGCTCGTCCGGCGCCGACGGCAGCTGACCCTCAGTTGACCTTTCACCCCGACAAACGGATGACATCACTGACAGGAAGATGGACAGGTAGACGACGGTTCGCAGGCTCTCCATCTCCAGAGCTAGAGCACCTAAAAAAATAAAAAACTGAAATGAAAACCGTCAAACTACCAAACTACCAAACTACCGAAGTTTTAAAGGAGGCAGGAATTTACTTTAAATGTGGAAAATAATTAAAAGCCGATGAGAAAAACGTTGATTTCTTCGTCTGCGGCTCCGCTGTGTTTCCGTCTTCGAGTTTTCTGCGTGAGCTCCAGCTTCTCCTGCTCCTTTATTTATACCGCATCTTCTTCCTCCTCTTCCTCTTCCTCTTCCTCATCTTCCTCCTCCTCCTCCTCTTCCTCTTCCTCCTGCTCCTCACTCAGATTATTCATGTATTCGGCTCATCAGATAAACTGTGACCCTGTGTTGTCCTGTGATTGATGGTCTGCAGCTTTTCTGAGTTACTATTAAACATCTTGATCTGATGTGTATGTGGAGGTCAAAGGTCAGCTGATGAGGAGAACCAGCAGAAATGGCTCAGCTGAGACATTTCTGTTGATTTGTTCATGTGATGTGGAGGCCACCTGAGTTTTATTGAGAATGTTCCCATATTTTAAAATGTTAAAGTTCCTTCACCCTGTTTGTTGCTGAAAAGTTCAATCACACACTGCAAAAACACAAACTATTACCACGTATTTCTGTCTAGTTTCTTGTGTAAATATCTTCATTTTAAATTAGTCAAAATTAACCTACTAGTGACTTTTCAATAAAATACAGAAGCTTGTTTTAAATGAATAATTTCTTATTATTGATCAAAACAAAAGCTGATTCCACAGGCAGTTTATTTAATTTGTAACATGGGAAAAATGTCTTTTTATAAGTGAAATGATCTGCCAGTGGAATTAGAAGTGGGTTGCTAGGTAACGGGCAGGGCGTGGCTAGGGTTGCTAGGTAACGGGCAGGGCGTGGCTGGGGTTGCTAGGTAACGGCCAGTGGAATAAATTTTTTATTATTACTAAGGAGTTATTTTCTTAAAACAAGCTCTTATTTTACTGAAAACTTGTTTAATTTTGTCTTATTTAAAATTTATTAAGATATTTTTACTATAAACTCAACCAGGAGGTTTCTGTGACTATTTTAGTTTTTGATTATTTTGTGTCTTTTATGTCTTTTTTACTTGGTGAGAATTGATCTGTCTTGTTTCTGTTCTTACTTGGTTTCTGTAATTATAAATTAGTTCATTATAGTTGATGTTTTTTGTTGCCATTGATTTTATTTGTCAGTTTTATATCTTTTATTTTCTCGATCTGTTTGTTCATCACAGTGTTTTGCCTCTTGCAGGTGTTTTTTTAAGGTTTGCTGTTTTATGTGTCATTTCACATTATTGAAGTTATTTTGTCACTTTAAATGTTTAGACCACAATGAAACACAAATCAGTTGTTTTTGTTTGTGAAAAAGATGAATTAAAAGTTGTAGTAATCCTCTGAGGGATCGGTCTAATACCTGGTAACAACCAGAGAAATCCCTCTGTCTCCACCTGCTCATTAACCAAAGGCAGCAGGTCAAAGGTCAGCAGCCTCAGGACTTTCTGTTTATCATACGAATGCTGCGTATCGATGAAGTGGCATCCTGCAGCCCTGCTAATAGCAACTGGTTCGATCCGGCTGCCCTCTGGTCAGCTCTGAGCTTAATAATGACGCAGGAGGAAAAGGTTTGTGCCCTTTTCTTCGTCTGATTTGCATCGTGCTGCGACCTGCAGCTCGACTGCTCCAGTCTCTGCTTTCATCTCGGCTTTCATTAACGGCTAAATGTCATAGCGCGGAGCAGCTCCTATCTCAGCCGCTCCTCGTCCGACAGCAGGTCCAGAGAAAGACGAACCAAAACCGTTCAGCTTCAGAACAACAGCATTAAACACGAGGAGTTCACTCTAGATTAAATGGGAAATAACATCTGGAATCTGCATTTCTGGAGCAGCGATTTGTAACTTTCACTTTCAAAGATAAATGTTTTAAAAGTGACAGAAATCTGAACGACTGTCAACCGACTGAACAAACTAAACAGATTTAGTGAGGAAACCCAACAAGATGTCATAAGCCCGAGAAAAAAGCAACAGATTTGAACAAAAACAACAATCTGGGAAATGTTAGAAAACTCAAGTTTGATTTGCTCTCTTCATATAAAAGGCTCACAATGAAAAGTTTCTCATATGTAAGTTTTTTAGGATTTCAGTTTAAAGACATACAGATTATTTTGGTCTGACTCTGCAGCTACTGACTCAAACCGACCGAAAGACAAGATTATTTATACAGATTAACACTGAAATGTTGAGAGTTTTTACTCTAAATTACGGTGAAGAATTAGCTGATAGAAAATAATTATATTTTAAGAAGCAGTTTCAGAATATATCCTGTGGGACTTCCAGATCCAGACAGACAGAATGGTAAGGTCGAACCAACCGGGACATTGTTGTAGTGGATAAACAACAGAGGAAAGCCGTCGTGGTGGATGTAGCAATACCGAGTGACTGCAACATCAGGAAAAAGGAGCACGAGAAACTGGAGAAATACCAGGGCCTCAGGGAGGAACTGGAGAGGGCCTGGAAGGTGAAGACCACAGTGGTGTCTGTGGTCATCGGGGCCCTCGGGGCAGTCACCCCCAAACTGGAGCAGTGGCTACAACAGATCCCAGGAACAACATCAGACATCTCAGTCCAGAAATGTGCAGTTCTAGGCACAGCAAAGATACTGCAGAACCCTCAAGCTCCCAGGCCTCTGATAGAGGACCCGAGCTCAGAGGATAAGAACCACCCGCGGTGGGTGAGAAAGGAATTTTTTAAAATATATATATATATATGAATGTAAATATATTTAAATTTTTTCTCAAAATTCTAAATTTAATTGCAGAATTTTTATGTTTTTTCTCACAAAATCCCAAATTTAATCTCAGAATTTGCTTTCTTAATTCTTTTTTCTCAGAATCTTGACTTTATTTTTAAAATTTGTACTTTTTTTCACAACAAAATTATTATTTTTTAAATAATTAAAAAAATAATTTTTCTGAATTTAAACCCAAATGTTTTGTCTTTTTTTCTCAACATTCTGGGGAAAAGTCAGTATTGCGAGAGTGAAGTAATAATTTTGAGGTTCAAATTACTTAATAGTAAATAAACAAAAATAATAATAATTATGAGGAAAAAAAATTAGAATTCTGACTTTCAATTAGAGCCATTTTTAATTCTCATTTTTATCTCGTCATCCTGATATTTTCCAAATAAATCTGAGAATGAAGTCAGACTTAAATTCTTTTGAGGCACTATTCTTCTTCCGTACTAAATAGCATAAATTTTACATGTTTTGCTTAAATAAATGTGGCTGATTTATCGGCAGCCATGTTGGCTTTAGAGATCAGGGTTGATTTCATGGAAACAGAAACTCAAGATGAGAATCTTAATGAGAATTACTGCCAACAGAACCTAAGAAATAATGAGTGTAGGGAAGTATCATCTTTAAAATTAATTCTCTAGATTCAGTTATTTATTTGTATTTTTAGCTCATTCGCTTCTTATCCAGCCAGATCCACATCAGGTATAGAAACTGTGACAAAGTTTTTCTGTTTGTTGTTTTTTTTCATCTGAATTAGTATAAAACCAGCAGCAGGAGATAAATCTGCGCCTGACAGCGAGGCTGAAGTTGACGTCACCGACGCTCCGATTATTCGGAGGACGCTGCGACCTCCAGCTGCAGCTTCTGTCGCCTTCAGAAGAAAAATGAGCCGCAGCTGCAGAAAACCGCAGCAGCAGCAGCAGCAGCTCAGGATTTACTAAAACATAAATAAAACGAGATCTTTAAGATCCATCTGAGATCTAAACCGATTAGTCTCAATAGGAACGATTCAGATTATGTGAGTTGGGTTTGTAATCTCAAGATTTGATCAGGATTATAATAGATTTTACATTTATTAGTTTAGTTTTATTTTCTTCTGATGATTTCTGTCTGATCAAATAGCTTTATTTTGCTTTAACTGTGTTTTTATTAATTGTGGTAGTAGTTTTATTTGTGCTATTTTATTATTATTATGGAACGACTTTTGCTGTCGACATTTTAACATAATCAACGCCAGGATTAGCCGTAATTTGTAAACTTCTTTTGTGGAGAAAAAATCAATTTCACTTCAGTCCGAAAGGCTATAAACATTTAATAAACACAAAGGATCTATAAGTTATGCATGTTTCAGTTAGTTTTAAAAACAGATAATGTAGTTTTTTCCCCATTAATTACAGTTCTACTCAGTTATTTTCTCATTTATTATTAATTCATTTTTAATTATTAATTTTTCTGATTGGTTTTAGTCAACTATAATAACTTTGGCTTCTATGTCTTTATTTTTTGTTTTATGTTTTGTTAATTTCTCTGCATCAGGTGTTTTATGGTCTGACAGAAAGAGGCTCGTTTTATTAAAGGCCGAATTTAATTTCATGCAGAATTTTAAATATTTCTCCTGGCTGACGTAAATCGTTTTCCTCTGCGGTGACGTGTCTCGATCAGAAGAATCCGTCATCAGTGCTGAAACTTTGGGTTCGTTTTCAGCGTCTGGAAATGAAGCCGCTGTTTAATCTGCTGACGTCTGAGTTTCACTGAAGGTCAGCGACGACCAAAAGCTTCAAACGGACCTTTCATCCTCTGGTCAGAGCAGCTGGATGGTTCATTTCTGAGTCTGCAGGTCAAAACTGCACCTTAACGTCAATTTAGGAAATAAAATCTTTATTTTTGTTTGCAACTTGAGGCTCGTTCATATGTTTCCCTCCTGAATGTAAACAGGTTCTGTAAAACTCATTAAATGCAGATTAAAATCTGACATTTTCGAGGTACAGTATGTTTTATTTTTTTTTCTTCTTGTCGTGCAAATTTCTGCTGGACTGAAATATCCGCTCGGCCCTGAGGGCTCCATCACTTCCTGCTCTCTGTTTAAGCAACATTTGCTGCCAGATTTTGACAGTGATGGACTTTTCCTCGTTACAAGACGCCTCAGATCACGATCAAACATTTCAACGTACCAGAGACCAGAAATAAACCGCTAGCGTGAGAAGCAGCAGGGATCCAAGCAGACAGGAAGTCACGATCAGTTTAAAATGTCAAAATGTGATTTAAATGGAAAAAGTTTATTTCCTCAGTTTTCTGATTCGGTCGATAGAAAACCATCTGATCAGCAATAACTGAATCCGGCTCAATTATCCAGTTTAATAAAAATGTCTTCATGTTTGTTCAAAGGGCCAGTATTTTGTAAAACTGACTTTCTTAAACTTTACTTCTTATTTTTTATTCATTCATCAGAAACATGTTGCTTTGATTTTTGATGCATGTTTGAGAAATCCTTTAATCTCCATGGCAACCGCCCAGCTGTGAACAACACCTGGGTGGACCTAGCTCCGCCTCCCAGGACGAAGCTCCGCCTCAGAACTGCAGCTTACAGAGCAGCTTACAGAGCAGCTCCTCCCGTGACGCCCTGAAACTTTGGATCATTTTTATTGTGTTGAAGTACCTTCAGACTACAGGTTTTGGATTTTTTAAAATGATCTAACCCTCTATAAAAATTGTGGAGAAAGAAAAATCTTGTGTCAAAACATCTTGTATGTAACGCACATCTGTGTGAGTCTGTGGGGGTCAAAGGGCACGCCAAAGCCTAAAGGTCATTGGTCAGTTTTCTTTTATTTGGAGCCAAATAAAGAGCAGTCGTTTGGATCCTGCCTGGCGGTTCTGGTTGTGTCGCCAGTTTAACAGCTTTCTTGTGGTTTCGCGAACTGAAGAGCTGACAGGTCACATGTGGCCAACCGTGACATCTGCTGCACTCTTCCTGAGCATCACGCTACGACTGAGGGTTAAAAGGTTAAGTCTAGTCAAAACTTTGCCAAAACAGTTAGCTGTCTTGAGCAGAATATGATAAAAATATACAGAGGTAGGTAAGTGGCAAAAAGTGCAAAAAAAAAAAAAAAAATCGTACAAATTAAAAGTCACAATTTACCCAAATGAAGAAAGCCTGTTAACTATGGGATACAGTTTATATTTTTACTGAAAGCTGAAACTTAAATCATGTACAGAAACCTCTGATGTTGGACTATTTCTCCACATGATGACGGTTTCATACATACATACAGATATAAGTGGCATCCTGGATATTTTCTCTCTCATCGCTGCGTCAGACGGAGGTCATGCAGCGACCTTGGCCAGATTAATCCACAAAGTTTTCCTTCCCTTGGTCACAATTTGGAGTTAAAAACAGAAACAAGGTGCTTCCAGACGGTGTGGATTGCTCACACCATTCATCTAAAACCTCCCAGAACAATTTAAACCCAAAATGATTAAGTGGAAAAGATAAGAAGACGCCTTTATTTATGGAAGCTGTAAGTAACTGCAGCCATACTAAACAGCCTGAACCCGATTTCCCTGCTTTAGTTTGGGAGATTTATCCACTTTTTAAAAGAAAATATTTGATCTCCTGCTTGGACATATGCAAAAACAATACTGATCCCATTGATAATCCATATAAAAAAATGTAATGAAAAATAGTTTTTAGATTTTATCCTGTTAACTTGATCAGACAGAAAATGAAACTGAAAAATATGAGACATTTTCATGCATTAATCTTTCTGAATCAGTAAATAAAGCAACTTCTTGTTTAATCTGACTGATATTTACAGTCACAGCATTTAAATTAAAACCAATAATAGTAATTTCAGTGACTGTAGAGGGCGCTGTGGTTCTCCTTCAAACAAAACGACTCGCTTATTAAAAAAACAAGTGTCTTTATTTCACATTCTGCAGAAAACTTTCTTCCTTTTTGCTATTACTTTCATTGAAAAGTACATGTATTTATGTTTTGTTTTTTTGCAGTGCAAACAAAGTGAAAATCTTTATTTAGACAAAAGTTTAGAGATCAGACCTGTGCAGGTGTGCAAAGCTTCATAATGAGAGGGGAAAACAGAGACTACCGAAGTTTTACTTTGATCTGATGCATTTGGCTCCTGAATTAAGACATAATAACAAAAAATCACATTAAGATGCAATAAAAAAGTTCTTTGGATCTTTTATGTTTTCTGTTTTTTTATGTTAGTTTCCATGAAACAACTGAGAATATGTCTGCTGCATTTTTAGAGCATTTTGTCTTTTTACCACTTGAATCAGTTTGATGGGAACATTTTACCACATCAAAGGCTTTTATTATAAGTGTTTATATTTTTGCGGGCATATTTAAATATAACTTTGGGTTCTTAAAAATAATGAAACTGTGGTGATTGGGGTTAAACTGGATGTAAAAATGTAAAATAAGGTATTTTAGAGGAAAATGATCTCAATGGTTCTCCATTTGGTGTTATATCAAAAATAAATTCCAGATGTTTTCACTTGAAAATAGACATTTTGGTTGGTTATAATTTCATTTCTAGAGAAATATTCTGGCAAAATCAAACATACATTAAATATTTCCATTATAAATTTAAAAAGTCTCCTCAGAAAGGAAATATTGCGCTGTCAAAATGAGGCGGATTCCCTTTGAAAGGATTCAGGGTGCGACGCAGTTCAGTCTGTTTGGAGTCGAGTTCAGTCTGGCTTGGCAGGCGTCCAATCAGAGCGAAGGGCAGCCATGTTTGGACCAGTCAGGGCGGCTCAGCCTCCGCCGACTTCAAACGGACCCAACCCGCTGCGCTTCAGGTGATTCAGCAGACCCGCCAAGACCTGGAAGAGACAAACAGTCCATCAGAAAACCGTCAGCTGAAGCTTCAGCCAAGTTCACAGCAGCTTGAGCTCATCTGGACCAACGTATAAACGAGAAAATACATGAGCTGAAGGAGTCATGCGCTGCATATTTTCCACACACTTAAGCTAATATGGAACACTACTTTGTCAAAAATACTCACCTGAGGACATGGCTGTCGTTAGCTAGTTCGAGTTACCGTATTTATGTTAAATATTAGAGGACCGATGGCTAAGCCTTGGGGATCGCCAGATCTGAATTTTGTTTAGTCTGGAAATATTTAGCTTGTCTTACTTGTACGCTGTGTTTTGAGTGGACCCCAGTATTTACAGGGGTTAAGAGGCTCTTAGACCGAGCTGAAATACCTAACCCTAACCCTTTAAAAACACTATAACTGCAGATTTTAATGAATTAAATTAAATATGCCTTAATGCGCTCAGTGGAAACCGTCTTAGCACTACCACAGGCGCTAACATCTAGCTATCTTCACATTTTGAGGTACAGCTAATCAGAACCAAGGTAAAACTTCTGGATTGTATCGATTAGTACAGCGTCTGCATAGATTAACTTCCCAAGTGGCAACAAGTCACCGATAGGCTACGGATAATTTGGATGTGATTTTTGTTATTATCTTACAAGATAGTTAGTTTTTAAGTCAACAACAAAAATTTAACTAATTAAAAACTAATTAGTTTTTAAGCTTATGAATATTACATATTTTAAAAGTTTATTTTTGTTATTAGCTCAAAAACTAATTAGCGTTTGAGCTAATAGCATAAATCATAATAACAGCATTTTATGATGTTGGACCTGAGCTGGAAGGTGAGATAATGAGCTGAATCCAACGTCTCGTTTCTCATGGCTGCAGACAAACTTTTGTTTGAGTGTCATTTCATGCAGCAGCTTGAATCTGATAGTTTTTCTCTAAATGTCGAGAAAAGCGACAGTTTTTGTTCAAAATGGTAACTACACCATGAACTAATTAGATGCAGAGAAACATCTAGTCATTTAGACTTTTCATCTATAAAATGACTTTTTGTTATCGGTCCAACCCAACAGAGAAAGACGACCTCCTCTGATTCAGGTTAAAGATTCAGTGACTTAGCGTCAAGCAGATATTCAAATGTTTATTTTTAATTAATGCCGAGTTCCTGTGGATGCTGGGAGGTATATGATACAGCTTGTAGGTTAACCATTGGTGCCAGAATGACATTTAAAAGGCGCTAAATTATGTGTCTTGATGTTTGAATTAATTGTTTCCAGAGAAATGTTTGTGGATTTAAAATGCCTGCTTCTCCCCGGGTTGCTTCATGTTGAGTGGGAGAGCGTTTCCCTCTGGGAGAGTGGAAAAGATTTTGAAACAAAGCAGAAAAACTGTGGGAACACATTTGTTCTTCATAATGAATCCATCCTGGAGCCACAGAGGTAAATTATGATCTATAAACAAAGCCTGTCATGAGCCATTTAAACCTGAAATTCATGTTTCTTCTTCTGCTGTGGAAAAAAATAGACGAAAACCAGAATGTAAATACAGCAAATTATGAAAACAGAAAATCATGATTCAGCAAAACTTTGAGGATGCAATCTTATTTACAATAGTATTAAATTTCCTAATGTCTTTTGTTGTCATCATGTTGAAATGTGAGTAAAAAGTAGCTCACAATTTCTTTATTTGAAAAAACATAGGAAAAACTTTATTTGTTAACTCTAGTAAAGTGATTCCTGAGATATTTTTCCCAAACAAATTACATTTCAGATACGATCTGGGATGCAGGTCTTGTGTTATGGGCTTCTGTTCCTTTACATTTATTCTTTGGTTTTCCTGTGATTCATTTCCCATTACCGCACAAAAGGATTTAGCAAGTTAAACTGGAGAAGGTTGATGAAAATGTCTGTAAGTCTGCCGGTTTCAGATCAAACTGTTTAAAAATACCAAAGGTGGTCTAAAACTAATGCACAATGCCTTTCGTGTCCATCTCATGTTTGTGTTTCACCTGGATGTTTACGTTTCCTCCGTCAGTTTGTGTCACAGCTGCTGTGAGTTCAGAACCAGGAGGATCATCGACGTCCAGAGCAGCTTCCTGAGTTCCTGCAGACAGTAAACGCATCATCAGCGAAACCCAAAAACAACCAGGAGGTGGAAATTTAGCCCAACAAATACAGGAACATCGTAAAATGTGGGTGTAGAGTCCCTAAATCAGGATAATTGAGCATCACTTAAAGTTTTTTCTGATTTTAAATGAGAACCTATAATAAAAATTTAACTTTTTATATTTCCATTTGGGTCTCCACTGCTTCTAAAATCAGTACAAGCGATTAAAAAAACACCCAGCTGGTTTTTGGCAACAGGTTTATGCTTTTTGGTGTCTACAGCCGTTTCAAGAACCTTCTGAATGTTTCGTCACATTCAGAAGTTTGCGACTGCGCCGTTACCTAGCAACCCCAGACGAGCCCAGGCCGTCTCCTAGCAACCCCACCTGTGCTTTGTTCAAAAACACAAGTGCTTTGTTGTTTACTTACCTTCCAGAAAACTCTTCCTGCAACCGTTCCTGTCGGTTGCAGGAAGCTCTACCAATGCCACTTCCTGTGCCAGTGTAAACGCGGCGTTGGAGGGCGTGGCCAACAGAAACTTATTTGGATTTAAAGTGACAAGACGCCCTAAAACCGTCTCATTCTGAATGAGCTCAAAATATTCAGAACTGACCAAATAATCAGTTATCTTTTAATCTAGGATTAAAAGATGTAATGAACATGTTTTGTATGTCCTGACCTTTATAAGGAAGGGTAATATGTCACTGTTAATGTTAGCAGTATGCTCACAGTCTGCCCCCTGCTGGCCGCCTCAGGAACGTCTCAAACTGTGAGTTAAATGCACCAGTGAGAAATGTCTTTAAAGTATGTAAACACATTCTTACCCCCCCTCAACACTGGGTTTATATTGAGTCTTCATCAGCTTCTATATACAGAACTGAAATGGTTCTAGGATTGCTTCAGTCCAGATGTCGTCCTCTTACTGTCTGCAGGAGGTAAAACCACTTAGACAAGACAAAACTGTCTTTTGTTGAGAGGAAAAGCATAATTAAATTGTCGCGTCTGAGGTTTTAAAAACTGTCCCTGAACTCCATTTTTCTGCCTCTGTGGTGCAGACGACAGCCTGGAGATGTTTATGCCGGTTCTTAAGCTGAACAATGAGAACCGTTTCCCTGAGACGACACCGAACCCCACAGTGATTCAACCCAGAAGAACTTCGGACTCAATCAGGGTTACTTATTCTTAAAATAAACAGCAGCGTTTCCATCTCCTTCATCCTGCCTGTTCTTTTCGGCCCTGATCCTCCGTGTTGGGCTGCACCCACTCGGCTGTATTTGTTTGGCTGGTCCAGAGGAGTGCTGTGTTTGTTGATGCTGGCAGAGATCGGATCCACTCTCACAGAAAGCAGATGGACTCTCCGTGTTAACAGAAGCCACCTGCACGCACACGGCTGCTGAATCAGCGTTTAAAGAGCAACATCGACGGATTGCAGCTTTGATCCGGATCCTCTGCTGCTGCGCTTAGTGTTTGTCTTAGCTGCTGGATTCAATAACATTTTAAAAACTAGAGAGAGGAAACAAAAAGCTCGAGTGGAGACTGAGGTTTGACTCAGAATCAGCATCTTCAGAAAGTTCAGAAGCTCAGTTTCCATTAATGTGAGCAAATCGACTAACAGTTTTTAAATGCAGTTGATTTTTTAATCAGACTACATGGTCCCTATGTTGACTTGCTGGAAGTCAGGTTTATGGAACGGTGATATTTCTCTGAAATGTTGTGTTAGTTTTACACCAGTGGATTAACAAACATTTGGTGATTTAAAAACATTTAAGTGGAGCCAAACGAAACTCAGACTGATTTCTTACCAGACAAACAGGAAGAGAGGCACTGCTACCAAGATCGCCCTCTCTTGACCCGCCTCGCTCCGTCTTGCTCCTCTGTGTGGTTTTCCTGGGTGTAGCTGTAGTTAGAGACACTTCTTCTTCTGCTCCCTCCTCCTCCTCGTTGTCGACCTCTAGCATCCCACCGATGAACTTGTCCAGCTCCTCCATGCTGCTGTTACCTGGGAGGAGAACAGCCATTAGCAAGGGTTTCATTTTCCACCTGAGCTGCTATTTACATCCTAAAATCAGAAGCTGAAACAGTTTGAGATGGAGAAACCGCACGGTTGAGAGCGCGGGACTCACTGAAGAAGCTGTACTCGAAGGTGGTGTTGTAGTCGGAGTCGTACTCTGCAGGCGTCGTGGAGTCGCTGTAGTACTCGGCCTCACAAACTGGAAACACATTAAAACGTTAAACAGGCTGCTGCTTCCATCAGCGTTCTGTAATGGGGTCAGAGGTCAACGACCTCAGAGGTCAACATTAAGTCTCTACTTTTTGTCTCAATTTGTGGAAAAATGTTCTCAATATTAAAACTATAAACTAATAAAACATCCATCCATCCATCTACTCATCCATCCATCCCTCCATCCATCTATTTAAGGCTCACCAGTAACAAACTAATTAATATTTAATCTGTTGACATTTTAGGATAAATAACTTGTTTCAGCATTTATTTAGTTGAACTTTTCCCACCAGAGATGATCTATTCATGTTTTCTCTTGCTGTTTTTAGTTTTCTATATGTGCATGTGTGTGAGCTGTTTTCCAGCAGCCTGCAGCAGAGTCTGTGGGGAGTTGGTGAATTTTTTGGCTTCACATAAACTCTGTGTATGTTTCCACTTTATTGTAAAACGGAGTTACTGCTGTTGTCTGAGAGACAGTAAAAAAGAAATCCAGCTGGACCCAAAAGCCCAGAAAAACAGATTCTTGGTTTTAATTTAGCCACTTAGATTTAAACTCCTTTAGTTTTCACTTGCTTTTACTTCAACTGAGGCCAAACTAAATTAGTTTTTTGTCGCCCAGAGATTTTCCAAAGCCACAAATGCAACCAGTTGCTTTGGCAGGTTTTCTTAAGATCCTTCTTGCACACATTTCACGCAGTCTTTTTCTCCTCCGATGCCCTTCACTCATTTCTCACTTTCTAAAATTTCAGAAAGAAAGTGAAGCAGTGGCCTTTTTCAACTTAAACGCACATTGTTCTGGTCCACAACTGAGCAGATAAAACAGTTGAAAGCTGATATTTTGAACAACTGCATCATTTTCTCATTCATATCACATCAGACTAAACTTTTCTTGTTCTATAACAACCAGCGATGTTTTATTTGAAGGAGAAAATCTTCTTCAAAACCTTCAAATTCAGAGTAGGGCTGAATATGGCTGGAAAACATTTCTTGATATAAACCTTTCATATCAGTGAATAGCAATAATTGTTGATTAGGTTTTTTTTGTTTTAAATATCTGAAATATTTCCAGACTAGTGGTGTTACCTTCTCTCTTATCCCGTTTTCTCTCCATGCCGTTGTTTTTTTTATTTTTAAGCAGTTATGAGCAGAAGTTATGAACTACTGTGGAAGTAACCTAACAGGTCGTTGCTAGGTAACCACAGAGTGCGAGAGTTGCTAGGTAACCACAGTATGAATGAGTTGATTCCACCAACCTGGTTTAACTGAATACTGATCATTCTAACGGACGTATTATCCATTGGTCCTTTGCGATACGTATTGCTATTGATTTGCTGTCCAGCCCTCAGTAAGAAGTTTACAAACATTAAATTATTTCTCAGGTTTGGTGATTTTCTCACAGCTTAACAAAGACACAGAGTTAAAACTTTCCTGTTTGGTCCAGGCTGGTTTGCAACCTGTTTGCTACAGACATGCGTAGCGTCAACATTTCAGCTTTGGGTTTTCTGTCATGGTAGATCTGCCATAATAATTAATCACATGATACATTAAAACAAACTCAACAATTTGAATTTGACTGATTTAACATTTTTCTCTTTTCTATCAAACAATTGGATGATAAAAATCTTCAGTCTGATGTTTTGGTCTCAACCAGCTGGATTTTTAAGGAAAATTTAGTTCATAATCCATTTGGTTTATTGTTTCTGTTTTATTTACTTTGGATATTTAAAATGCTTCTAATGCCAGTTTTAAATGTTCATTAGAATTTAAAGTTTATTGATCTTTGAGCTATGTATGCTAACACCATTACCGTACTTGAAAATGGTTTCAAAACAATGTTATTATCACAATAACTTCTGTAACAATATGTCATCGTGGCAGGCCTAGTAGATGCAAACATGCCTCAATTTCACTTTTTCTCTTTTTTTGAGACATTTTAAAAGTTTGCTCACAATTTGCATGCATTTGGAAGAAATCATAGCTTTTAAAAACTGTAGTTTCAGCATCATCGGATCAAAATGCCAGCAGACTCTGCGGTTCTCCAGAGTACGAAAGCGAAGCGTCGTTTTCTCTTCTATGTCTCAGTGATGGATTAGTTTGTGTTGGTTGGCCACCAAAGGCCCAGTAAACATAAATTAAAGCCCGCTTCCTCCCACTGCTGCTGGTTGCATCAGAGCAGATGAACAGCAGGTGGCGCTGAATCTCCAGTGAAAACGCACTGGAGCAGGTGGGTGAGGAAACGCAGATCACCCATTAACAGAGATGTTTTAGGAGTGGACACACAGAGAGGGACAGTGATGAGAAAACCCTTCAGTCTGATGGGAAAGCTGCTCCCTCAGGACCCTCCTCTTCCTCCCTCACATCCATCAGCCGCTCCAGAGACGTTCCTGGGAAAACGCTGCCTCTTCGCTGGAGCTTCACATCATAACTCTAGTGAATTAACCCCACAGTAGTGACTGATAAGGCCTCAGAGAGGCAGTAAAAGTGTTCCTCCTCCTGAGAAACAGGATTTATTCGGCTTTTATCTGGATTTTACTGTCCATTAATGTGAATAAACAAAACATATTGTTGCTGTTGGCTCTCTTAACGGTGGAAATAAAGGTTCAGGAACTGCATTAGATGTGGAAACGTTTACGTGTGTGATTTATTGTGACAGTTTTATTAGTCAGTTTATTAGTCAGCAGGTAATTAACCTTAAAGGGCAAAAATTCACATTTTGCACGTTTTTGTACTTTCATTTTAGTCTTTACTGCTTCTATAAAAAAAATAAAAATAAAAGTAAAAGAAGCCCAAGCGCTTAGAAATCCATCCAGTTGTTTTTTTGGAAATAAATTAATGTGTTTTTGTGTCTGGAAAACAACAGAAAAATAGTTCTAGGATGAGATTTCCAGGACAAGTTTATATAAAATGTAAAATATACAATACAAAAAATTTCATAGACCAATAAAATCGAATGTAATTTACTCAAAAAGTGTTATAAATGTAGACGTTTAAAGAAAATGTCGTACTAATGTTGGTTTCATTCAAATGTAACTTATTTTATTTATTGTTGTGCAGCAGAATTTGACTCCCTGGTTCTGATCCAATGACCATCCAGGATGTTTTGCTGTTTGCTGATGCCTGGTCGTCCTCTGACTCTTCTGCTACTTTTACCATCTGACTCAATTGTAAAAACAGCTGCAGGCTCTGCAGGTGAGTCCTGACTCTGCTTCCTGCTGCCTTTTCTTCCGTCTCTTTCCTGTTTCCTCCTGTACAACACAAACACGCCAACGAACTCGGACCCCAGACCGTGAAACCTTTGAAGCTCTGTCCCTGCATGAGGACTGGAACGAGCATCAGGAATGTCCCACCTTTCCACCAACACGCTCTCAATCCTCTCATCCATCTTCCTGCCCTTATCTCTGGGGCTCAGTGGGGAACTGAGCCCCTGATCCATGAACTCCCTCCTCCTGTCCTTTTCTTCCAGCTCTGTGGGGGGGATCCTGACGTTCCCAAGATCCCCCCCATGAGATATGATCTCTCCTGGCCTCCTCCTGTGGAGGACATCTGGAAGGCATCCCCACCAGATGCCTACATTATCTTGGCTGGTTCTTTTCTCGCACCACTTCTAATCTGAGCGGCTCACCTTTTCCCTCAAGGCCGAACAGAGCGAACGCTTTCAGAGAAGATATTTTGGCTGCAGTTGTTCCAGATAAAAGAGCAAAGTTTTTCCCAGGATGCTCACTGACTCAACCAGCAACACCCGTCAGCTGTTTATAAACATGAAGGCTGTATTTAGTATTTATTCAGCTTACTGCACATTTTAAACCTCAGACTGAAGCCTTAGACTCAGCAGGAAGTTACTAAAGAAGATGCAACTATTAATGTAAATTCACTCATCATTTGAAAATTTTAGTGAACTTTTCACCAACTTTTCCCCTTCGAGCAGTGCTATATGAAAAATCAGCTATTTATCCCCAATTAAAAGTGCAAAAATAAAAATATTACACAATAATAAATCAAAACGGGTAATATTTTGATAAAACAGACACTAATATGAGGTTTTTGGGATAATTATTTTCTATTTCGTTAACCTATAAATGGGTTTTTTTTTCACTTCCAGCAACACAAATGTGAATTATTTTCTAAAACCTTTGCTGTGTTTTTACCTTTTTTGTGAAATCATGTCATTGCAAAGAGAAAACAACACCTTTGACCACAATGTTTTGAAAGGTGCAACAAAATCAGTAATTTTATGCCACAACAATCACAAAAAATACAATGCAACGTCCTGGGGGGACAAATTAAATATATTTTCCAGGATAATTTAGTGAAGTTATTTACAAAACGTTAAAATAAATCAATATTTCACATAAAAGTATAACAAAGTTACCAGAACAGAGTGTAGTCACGGTTCTTTTTAAATATGGAGGCTGAAACTCAAACTGATGCTCACAAACGTACAAGAGCGACTCAGCGAATGAGGTCAAATGTCCATAATCTGCCATCCTTAATCCGTCAAATCTGATCTGGTTCGTTGTCGGCCAACATTTCCCACCTGCTCTTTTACATGGAGTTAAAGATGCCGTCTCCCCAAATGATCCGGAACAGAAACAGTCAGAAACATCCCGCTGGTCGACATAGCGCCGCGTTTGGAGTGAATATTTTGGTTTTTGTGTTGGATGGACCCTAAGAGGACCCCTGCGGTGTTACTGTTTCTGTGAGACTTTCTAAACCAACCGTCGCTCACATACCAGCGCTGACATGAAGCTTGTAAACCTCGGTCTGACCTGGCATCGTGGGACGTGTTTGCTTGTTTTAAAGTCCCCACCGGGATATCAAAACACTCGGCTGACTGATGGGCTGCTAATAATGATTAGAAAGGAAGTGTGTCGTCTCTGAGCGCCTGTCACTCACACAGCTTCATCAGAGCCGAGAAAATGAAAACCAGCTGACCCACACACACAGAAACACGCCGTATGACATCAGCTATCGATCAACAGGGCTGGGATCAATACTGATATGGGCGACATAGGCATTAACTGATTGTCAAAAACTGTGGTTTTATTTAAACACGTGTCTGTTTAAGAAGCAGTTGAGGCTGAAATGGAAATACTAAAATGCACAAAATGTGAATTTTACATAATCACATTCCCCTTTAATTAATTCACATTAGTTGGGAATGTTATATTCGCCTGCTGTTGTCAGGATACTTCTTAGAAACGATTTTAGAACCTATTAAATAGGAATGAACCGATATGAAAATTTGAATTGATATTAATACCGCTGCTATTGCCAATAACTAGTATTTACAAATATCATGTAAGGTATGGTTTCTTACACTTTTGACGCTGAATCACACTTCCGCGTTTTTCGAAGCATATATTAAAAGACATTTTAACTGTGTTTGTGTTGGCAAATAGAAATTTAAATGATGAATTTTGGTTGGTTGAAGAAGCAGGATGGGGGCGCTGAATGTTGTTCGCCCAGGGCACCCAGCATGCTAGGACCACCCCTGGCGGGGATGACTTTGGGAATGAAACTAAACAATATAAGGGAAAAGAGCGAAGAATCAGATGACAAAGAGGAGGAGGAACGGGGGAAGAAACAGGAATGGATGGTAAACCAAATGGGAAGTCATAAACCAAGCGAGGATGATGATTGAGGACGATGATTGGAGGCTGAATTTGGCTGAGAGGAAAAAAGGGGGAGGAAGTTGACAGGAAGTCAGAAAAATAAAAGCCTGAGGGGGTCTGTAAGAGTGCGGGGATGTTTGTTGGGAAAGTCACATGATCCTGAGAGAAACTTTACCAAAACCAGCTGCACAACACAAACTCTCCGACGCCCACGCACTTCAGAGAGTAAAACACGTTCAGCTTCGGTGATATTCAAGGAAACTCAAGCTGAATCTGTGCACTTTAAGGACCGTTGGATCTTTCTGCTCCGCTTAAAGAGCAGACGTTAGGCGGACAGCTGTTCGTATCTGTCCCGCACAGTCGCCGCTGATCCCCGTAACCATGACAACCGCAATTTCTCTGGCCCCCGAGGAGGAGAGGGGTCAACCATGTGGGAGGAAGCGGCTTATTAAGCCACATTTGGACATCAGAGCAATTTGACGGATCGTTGCTGTTGAGAAGATGAATGAATAAATTTAAAAAATGCTGCTCTGACCAACAGACGCTGAAGCCTTTGTTACTTAAATCTGGCTGAGCACATGTTGGATTCACTCACTCCAACGCTGTGAGGGTGAGCATGAGCGCCCTGCTGTGGTCCCTGAGGGATACAGCAACTAAACGCCGCAGCAACTTCACACAAGCAGGTGAAACGTGGGAATAGTAAACATTTTGGCAGCTTTCTATAGAGGAGGATAAACAAAAATGTATCCAAGTTCGCTCTTGTTGTTCATGTCTATGTAAACATCAGTTGCAGCATATTTAGCTACAGGAAGTTTCAATTAAAAATCATTTGGGAACAAAACTTTATAATCGTTGGATATTTCATCACCAGTTTTTTCATTGGGAAAAAAAGGCAGAAAACAACAAAAGTGCAAACATAAATCTAAATTTGTTCCAGGTTGTATTACATGCTGCTCTTTCTATTGCACTATTGCATCTTTTCCCCCTGTTTTTTTGCTTTTCGACAATTTTTATGGTACGTCACCATGGCAACAAGGTATTGTTTTTACAACTAGGAGCAGATGATTAGCATATCAAAAGCTTAACTTAACTAAGACGCTAAATCCATCATAATAGACAAGGATCATATACTGACTCCAAGGTCTCTGCATGGTTTTCTAACCACATGACCAGCCAGACAGTTAAAGAGGAGCGGCAAAAGCAAATGAAGTGGATTAGCAGTGCCTAATCATCCAGGACATGTTACTGGAATAGATCAGATCTACTCCCCGGAAATTAAGCTGTTAGCATGTCAGGACAGTCATGTGGCAGTCATACAATAGCAGTCTTCAGTCAGAGACCTCTTCAGAATAGCTGCAACATTGACTGCTGTCAGAGGTCTTTCCTGTCCCCAACAACTCTTTGAAGATGCTAACATGATCTGAGTTAAAACAAAATCTAATGGAACTCCATGTGTGACCGCTAACTGCTAGCAAAAACGTTGTTAGCGAGAACTGCTACTGAAAACGACATAAATTGAAAGCTGACTTACGAGAAAACCCATTTTAATCTAAAGAAGACTAAAATCAAACATTTAATAATCTAAAATTATCCTTAGATTTCTTATTAATATCTGTGAACTAAGCATTAAAATAAATACAAAGTTAGCTTCTAAAAGCTACATGCTAATGACCTTTTTTCAACCATCTAACAAAACAGCAGTTCAAAAAACAAGAGGGCAAAATGTTATTAACAAGAACTGCTCCCATTGCCACCAAGAGGGGTAAAAATCCTCACAATACAAAGCTATCACATTTAAAAGCTGTTTGCTATTTGGTAGCTGCTAACGAAACACTTGCTACTGTTTAAACAAAGCTATTGCTAGCAATACAACGCAGGTAGCATCTACTGGATGTTAGCAAAAGCAACTGCTTAAAAATCACTATTTAAATATGATTCATTATTTTATGATTTTTGTCATACAAAAGAGAAAAAAAAATGAAAATGAATCTTACCGCTAAACTATAGTTGTTCCAGTTTGTGTACAAGCTAACATAGCATTGCAGCACATTAATTGCTAGATGCTAACAAAAATGTTCTCTCTAACTGTTATAGAGGAGAACATAAAGTATCCTCCGAGAAGGTAACAGAGGAAATGGATAAAGGCGACATTTAAATCTCTTATAAGCTTTTTATTACAAGTTAGCATTAAAATAGCAGTAAAGCTAACTGCTAATTGTTGGACATTACAAAAACTGTTATTGTAGAGGAAAACAAAAATAAAATGGTTACATCTGAATGAAAAAATAACAAGGTTGACATTTATTTTTTACGTTTCATTCTATTTACAAACAAAAAGTGTTAGCACTAGCTGCTACAGACAGGTGAAAAATAGTCATTTCTAGTACTTATTCATAACTTATTAAATAGTTTATGAGCTGTTGGTTTATGACATGTTGAACTCATTAAGGTGTATACAAGCTGTAGTAATTATTCAATTTAATATTGGTGTTGCTGAGAGTTAATATGAATAACAGCAGCGATAAAGTTTCGTTTTATCCCCTCAGTAGTTGTTAGATAACTGTGACTATAGGAAGTCTGATACCATCTTTATCTAGTTAGAAACTCCTTCCAAGTTCACTCACAACCATCATGGATGACTGATCTGAACGAGTAAGACAGCCTTAACAAACAGGCTTAAACATCTTGTTTATGCTACATCTGCACTAATAAACCGTTTCCAAGCATCGAACAAAAGTTGACATATAAATTATCTGCAAATAAAAAAATAAATAGAAAACAAAAGCAGAATTATTAGCATGTTAAATCTCCACCTAAACCCAGCCTGTCTGCAGTTAATGTTTGCAACTTTCACAACTATCATCTTATTTCCCTTTTTATTGTTTATAAATCAGACTGTTGTTCTTATTTTTCAACCCTTGTTGCTTCACATTTGGTCAATACTGAGGATGTAATCTGATTTCCTCCACTTGAACTCTAAAATTAACATTAATTAGATTATAAATGAATGCAAACGAGCCTGTGAGGACAGCAAACACCTCGATGTTTCTCCCACAACCATCCAGTCTGAGACGCTGGTGTGAAATCTGCAACTTCAATCAGGCTGGATTTAATTAGAAATCACCAGCAGTGCAAGTACTACACTGCAAAAACACAAAATCTTACCAAGTATTTTTGGTTTAGCTTCTAATAATAATATTTTAATACACTTGAAATAAGACAAAACTAGTTTACAAGTAACTTTCAGCAAGATATAGGATCTTGTTTTATTTCAAAAATTCAATAATCCTGAAAAAGTGTTTATTCCACTGGCAGATTATTTCAATTTTAATATGGGAAAAAATCTTGTTATCAGTAAAGTAATCTGTCAGTGGAACTAGTGCATTTTTAAAATTAATATTAAGGATTTATTCCCTTAAAACAAACTTGTATTTCTTGCTGAAAAGTTACATGTAAGTTATTTTGTCTTACTTCAAGGGAACTAAGATATTTGTACTATCAGATACACTAAAAGTACTTGGTAAGATTTCAAGTTGTTGCAGTGAAAAATGTGAATTTTACAGCTTTTCTTTTGTATTTTCATTACAAAAACAAAAATCTTACTAAGTGCTTTTGGGCTAGTTTCTAGTACAAATATCTCAGCATTCTTGAAATAAGACAAAAACTAATTTACATGCAACTTTTAAGAAAGACATAGGAGTCTGTTTTAGTCAATAGTTCTTTAAATTGATGAAAAAGTAGATTATTTCATTTATAGCATAGGATAATGTCTTATTAGTCAAATAACTGACTTTAAACGAGATCCTATTGCTTAAAAGTTTTGTCTTATTTCAAGGACACTAAGAGATTTGCAGTGTTGCTACTTATCACTTAAGTAAAAATATTAATTACAGAGTGGAAAGAATAAGCCTTAAAGCTGAATTTTGGGTAAACATTAGCAGATTAGTCAGTTTGTTTTTGCATGAACAGGTTGCTTACTAAACAGTTTTTACTAAACTCAAATGTTCATTTCTTGCAAACATCCTTGGATTGATATGGATTTAATTAAATGGTGTAAGAAAAACACAAAGTCTAAAGCAAACATGCATCTGTCATCCTAACAAAGAGGAAGACCTCTGGTGGCTCCAGCAGGAGGAAGAGGAGGAGAAGAGGGGGTCGAACATGTCAGATTACAGTTCAGCAGTAAAATAAGTTCAGCTGAACAGGAAGTTGAACAGCTGCAACATTCAGACAGTTAAAAGACTCACCAGCCGTCAGCAGCAGCAGCAGCAGCAGCAGCAGCACAGAGCCTCCATGGACGGACAGAAACCTGAGACTGGACATCGTTCACATGGAGGGACGGAGAGGCAGACAACCAGAAGACAAAAGGACGGAGAGGTGTGATGATCTGAGCGCCTGAGCTCTGAATGAACATGATCACATCTAGAGAAAAGGGGGAGGAGTAAAAGGGGGAGGAGAGGATGAGGAGGGGATCGGGCTGCAATGGTTTTCCTGCCAAGTTTATCCCCAGCCTGCCAAAAATGAAGTAAAGAGACCTTCACCCACTGAGATCTGCAGAAACAAAGAGATAAAACACTCTTTTTTTCCTGATGTTCTCTTATAAGGAATCATTTTCCTCCTTAGTTTACTTAAAGTCAGAGGAAAATCCCAGTTTAACCTCAAACTGCTGTATTTACCTCCAGCTATTGTGTCTGTGTGAGTCATGCAAAGCATGCACTCACCACCTCCACTGCAAGGATCCGAGGCACATGGGGGGAAAATACAAGCTAGTACAAGAACAGTGAATGTCACAATGAAACCCACATGTGTTCAGAACAACATTAGTTTTCCATTAAAAAGTGTCGTATAAATCTTAAAAAAAGGGATTAGTTGTAACGCTTCACCTTCGGCTCATTAAAAATGAAAAGATCTGAGATTATGCAAACGGACTGCAGCTGCACCGCGTTCCCTTGATCAATATTCAGCCTCACTTAGAGCCTTTCACCACTGAAATTAGCGCCTCAATGTTTAGTTTAGACAACTGCACACCATCAAAGGCAGCACATGTAATATTTCAGGCTGCAAAATGAGTTTCTGAGGGACATAATTTATTTAGACAGGCTAGAAATACAGTTCTAGACCTCTCATCCTGCACAACGGCATTCACATATGGGGCCCACATGGGCCTGAGATTAATAGTCCTACAGGTTGGACTGTTGCCCATATACATCGCAGGTTTGATGCAGGACTTCTCAGTAAACAGTAGCCGTGTTTCCATTACAAATGTGCACAAAACTTTCTTTACATTCCACTAATGACATAAAAAAAAACACAAGTTTGCAACTGCTGAGTTTCCATTAAGCAAGAGTTTGTTCACACAATTAATCATCTTCCGCCTGTGGCAACATCCGGTGGTTGGTCATCTGATTCATGTGGAAAATGTTTTCCATTCATGTTTTGCGAAATAAACCAATTTTCATACAGAAAAAAAACAAACTACCTCATGCTACCACTAAATGTTTTGGTCAAAAAGTGAGTTTTTTCAAAATTAAGCTAATTTATTTTCAAAATGTCAAGTTGCGCAACAATATGATCAATGGAAACACATCTGGTTACATTCACACAGCAGGTCTTGATGCCCAATTCCGACATCACATTAATTTGAAAGGCCGTAATATACAAAATGCACGTGTTTGTACTTCTGTCATGGTTTCTACTGCTTCTAAAAACAACCCAAGTGCTTTAAAAAAAAAACAGCCGGTTGTTTTCTGGCAATAAGTTGATGTTTTTTGGTGTCTGGAAAAAGAGCTGTTTCAAAAATCTTCCAAATGTAGCATCACAAATTCAGCAACCACAGTGGAGCTCTGCCCGTCACCTAGCAACCACAGTGGAGCTCTGCCCGTCACCTAGCAACCACAGCAGAGTTCCAACATGTTTGCTGTTCAGCTTCTTTTAAACTCAATTCAATTCAATGAAAAAATACTTTAAAAATGTCGTTGTTAATGAACTGAAATAAAATCAGTAATTAACGGGGGGAAACTTTAACAATCTAAAACATACTGAAATTATAGATTTAATATCCTTCGTTTTTGTTTTTCTGAATCTCGGTATTAGCCATTCAAACTGATATGAAATTGATTTATTTTTCTCCACACTGCTGTCGAAGTACGGTCGTCCATAATTATTCTTATGCTAGTCCATAAAATGGTGGAAGAAAATACCAGTTTGGAGAAAACACCAGTCAGTTGGTTATTCAACAACACTGAAATCATTTTGTGAAAATGGTATCTTACGTTTAGTATTCATTACCTAATTGATGTTTACAAAATCACAAAACTCCTGCACCTAAAAATTAACCAAAGTATGAAAAAACTAAAACTGCTACTGTAGCTGATTAATAATTACTAATAAAAACTACCAAACACTAAATACTACTTAAAACTGACTGAATCAGACAAACAAAAAGCCACAATGAAATTAAACTAAACTATAATGAAAAACCCAAAACTATCATAACCCTGATTCTGACCTGAACTGACCAGACTAAACTCTCATGATATCGAAGGATTCTGTGTAAAAAATGTAATGAAAGCGTTTTGACCTAAACTATCCTGTTCAAGGTCACCTTTGACCTTTGACCATCATGTTTTTGGCCTGTTGCAGGAAGCTGGAGTATGGAAAACATGCTTTAGACTCAGCTTTCCGAGTCTGAAAGCTGATAATTTCTCCTGCAGCAGCATCAGATCCAGAGAACTTCGGGCTGAATTCCCGCGCTACTCCGGAGGTTTTCTATCTGATTAGATTTTTCCTGTCTGGTCTTGCCACCCCCTCCACCTCATCGCATTGTCTTGGCGGGGCAGGAAAACTCAAAGCTGCAGTCGCTCCACTCCAAACACACAGCAGCACAACGCTCCAGCGCCAACGCAGGGACGCCGCAGGTTCAGTCAGGCCGAGATACCAGAGTCGTTAAACTGATCCGGCCGGTTAGAGCTGAGACAACACAACCCTGCTCAGAAAATCTGCTGTGTGGCCCTTCAAAGCGTAATAAAAGCTCATTGTTTGGTTGCTCACAGCTGGATGCTGAACAATAGACTCAGGTCGGTTCTCAGGGAAATCCACCGCAGGGTGACCTCACCAGTGATGTCACCGCTGTCCACAATCTGAATGTTTGCTCAGTGGGAAAGCATGTACAACTGTTGGGTCTCCATCCTGTTTCAGTCCACTGGTTACAAACACTTCAGAGCCACTGGTCCAACTGGTTCTGGACCAGTTCAAAGTATTAAGAAAGACTCAACTTTATCCTCTTTAATTCGTGACAAGAGTTTCCTCCGTCTAAATATCTCAGTGCACTTAAACAGCAAATAAGTAACTTACAAGTAACTTTTAATCAAGATATAAGAGATTGTGTTACATAAATAATTTCTTAATTTTGATTAAAAAGTAACTGTCAAATATAAACATTTTCTACTGTCAGATTCGGGCAGGAAAATATCATCAACTGCCAGAATTTATCAGAAAACTCTGAACGTTTTCAGTGATGATCATAACTTTGTTAGGAATTATCATGTAACATCAGAATACATGTTAAAATGTTCTGAAATATTAAGACATCGTGGTTTTTTAAGTAGTGTCTCTAACGGTTATGGTGTCCAAACACTGCAAAAACACAAAACATTTTGTGTTTTTGGTCTATTTTCTAGTGTAAAATATCTTTGTACACTAGAAATAAGACAAAACTAACTTACAAGTAACTTTTCAGCATGATATAGGAGCTTGTTTTAAGTCAATAATTCATTAATATTTATGAAAGAAGTTGTTACCTAGCAACCCACTCCAACTGTCAACCCACTCTGTCACCTAGCAACCAGTTCTAGTTCCACTGGTAGATTATTCCACTTATAACAAGGGAAAAACGTCTTTAGTAATTATTAGCTTAAAACCAGCTCCTATTTCTTGGTGAGAAGTTTTTTGTTACTTAAAGAACAGGCTCAGGTTTCAGGTTTAGGTACACATAGTCTGACCCAAATGAACAACGCGATTTCTGGATCACACTAACAATAAAGCACGGTGGTGTAGGAGTGATGATTTATTTTGCCCCCTCAACACCTAGATACTTTGAGTAGGCCGTTAACCTCCATATTTATCAACATATTTAATGGCTCCTCACTAGTAAGTATAATATTGTCAGAATCCCATTAAATTCTTCCTTGTCTCCGTCTCTCTCTGCTCCCCCTCTAAAGCTCCAATCAGTTCAGACTGTAATCTGGAATGAGAACTGGATTAACTCAGATTAAATTCAGACTTCTTATTGGTCACACGCAGCACACAGAGGCTTGCTCAGACGACGCAGCGGCAGAGAGAACAACCCAGTGTTTTAATTTTTCCCTTTTTTCCAGCTCAGACAGATGAGCTAAGCAGACATTTCCTCTGTAATTATCCCAGATTAAAAAGGTTTTATCTTTGATCAGGCAGCAGCGGTGATCAGATTAAAGCATGGAGCAGCTCTACATGTAGCTCGGCTGTTTGATTGACATTTTGCTGCGGCTGACATGTAAACTAGTGAGGAGCAGCTTGGGATAAACTGAGTCAGAACATCAAAGCTGCTGTAATCGACTCTGAAACGGTTGATTTTCCTGCTCTGATCCTGCTGGACTCCTTTAGCCTCAGACTGCACGCTGGGCAACAGTTTAACATGCTAATGCTGCTCAGAGGGAGGCTAACAGATGCTAATTAATGCTAATCGGCCTTCTGATAAATACACAGTTTCCAGATGTGCCGGTTAGAGGTCAGAGTTCATGATGGCATCTGACATTTTTTCTGGTTTTGTCTCCCAAGAAAAGATAAAAAACAAAAAGTTGATTGAATAAAAACGAAAATGTATCAATAGGACAATAATAAATTTGAAAAATCAACATTAGGACTTGAGCTAAAGAAGGGAATAGAGTTTTTAAACAGTTTGCACATTTTATTGCCCTGTAGAGGACGGTGAGGGGAGCTACAACGCTACACTAAAAACTAGGTAAAATTTTGTGTTTTAAAAGCCAAATAAGAAAAATAAGAAAGTCTCAAGAGCTATTAATGAAGAACACTTTAAAAAGTTAGCAGAAAATTTGGATAACTGAGAGGAAATCTTAAAGAAAGGAGAGCTGGTTTGAGATTTTTGCACAGCTCTGCACATTCGGAGCATGTTAGAAGCTTTCTTTTGGACCCGTGGGTTCGGCCGAAGTGGGATTTACAAGGTCTGGTCTTTGCCTAAATCTAAATTTAAACAGAAAACAGTCAAGGTCCTGAAATCCTGCATCCCCCCGCTGATCAGAGCCATCGTTGGGGGTCAGGGGGTCCGAAGCGCTGGTGCTGGTGGATATGCTGGGAAACGGGTTCTGTTCTCATGGTTCTATATTTAAGCACCAATAGGGATGATGGATGCTTTCACAACAAAAATCTAACGGATTTGAGTTCATTTAAGTTAACCTCAGTGTGTAGAACTAAAGTTTATTCAGGGTTTCTATATGTTTCACCTACTCAAAACTCAAGTTTAAAACCATTTAACCACATATATTCATATAGATTAACTGTAGATCTTGTCACTTAATTGAAGTCTGTCGCCATCATAGCTGTGTGGCCTATACAATGTTTATACTTTTATTGTGAAGGGGAGAAGGTGAGCTGAGAAGACACCAAGGTCACCTGAGTGAAGTTGGCCTCGCACCTTCTTCAAATCAGACAAAATTGGTTTCAAACGTTTGTGCAGCAAAAATTTTCGTTTGTGCTGCTTAGGCTTTGAAGATATTAATAAAAGGTTAAAGGTCAGCCCCCCCACTTTTATGAAATCAGACAAAATTGGTATTAAACGTTTGCACAAATCAGCACAAACGTAGTGGAGTTAATTGGCACCCATTTTGTCTGATTTGAAGAAGGTGTGGGGGGGGGGGCTAATTGACCTTTGATGACCTCAAGAAACAGTTCTTTATATCTTTAATATGATAGCTGCACAAACAAAATTTTTGCTGCACAAACGTAGTACAAACGTTTGACACAAATTTTGTCTGATCTGAAGAAGGTGGCGGGGCTGATTGACCTTTGATGACCTCTAGAAACATTTCACAAACAAAACATTTTGCTGTACAAATATTTGACACCAATTTTGTTTGATTTGAAGAACGTGGGGGTCCAACTTCACTCAGGTCCAACGGTTGTACTTCATTGTACTTTTGGTTTGGATTGGAAAACATTGACCTCCACATTGGTGACCCCGAACATCTGAACATGTTTTATAACGAGAACTCACCAGATGCTGCCGCCGCTTCTCCGCCAGCCGTGGGTTCCGACCCAGTTTCTTGCCAGGCGTCCTTTTCTCCAACCGCCGCTCCAGAACCATGGTTCCAGGACTTAAAGCCCAATTCTGACTTCTCTTTCGGGTCCATGTTCTGCTCGCTTTCCTTTTTTCCTTCTTCTCTTTGTATCTCCCTCCATATTAACGACTTAATAAAAAAAAAAAAAAAACTTGACTACTGAGTTTAAAATCCACCAAACCTCCGATTTAAGAGTTTATGTCATTGTTAGGCTAGTGCTAACAGTAGTAGCAACTGGGGAGCTTTAGCCCCTCAAGGAGACCAAAAGTGACATTTCTGAGGTTTCTTGGTAACACCTACGTGCCTTGCACATAATAAATGTCTTTCTTATGGGTTTATCAACAGAAACGATACAATGGCTAACGTCGTCCAGTCAACTGGTGATACATTTTCACTTAACCCACAATAAAAGCAAAAGATAGCTAGCTAGCAGCTAGTTAGCCGTAGCCTCAACCGCTTCGACTCAAAGAACGCAAAGCATGCTTCTGCGCATGTGCGCGATTCAACAGTTTGCCTGACAGAAGCGTCCAGGGAGAGAAAAACCCTACAGATTATACGAGATTGAATAGTCCTGTCACGACAAAATGTAAAACGATTAAAGGTCTTAATATTAAATACGTTAATTTAAGACTTTTTAGGTTTTCACTGACACCTTATTCAGTTCTTAACGATTTATAGTCAGAGACATCAATTTGGACACAACCTCCTTTATTTTACTAGAAAAAAACATCACATAATTCATGTTACATTAAAAAAGTAAAAATAAGGTTTATTTTACAAAGCAGCAGTGAGAAACAATCCCAGCAGAGTTACAATTTTACACTTTTAATAATTATGCAGTGAAAAGACTCATGTTTGCATTATGAGCTAATCAATCAGAATCAATATTAGGTTCTTTTTCATGATTCATTATTAGTTGAAGTTGAGGTTTTTGATTATTACTGATTGTTACATTTAAATGTCATTAATGATTTATAAAGTTTTTTCCACCTTAAAAACACAGTATTTCCTGTTTTCCTTCATCTCGCTTTGTATCAGTAGCATTTATTAGCGTCTCTAAACGTATCAGAGGTTCCAGATGCAGCAGTTTGTTTATACAATGTGCGGTGCAGAATCAGACGTCAGCGAAGCCGTGAAACGACTCGGCGTCGCTCTCACTGTTGAACATCTGCCGCAGGGCGGACAGGCTGCCGACCTCCGCCTGCTTCTCCTCTTCATCCCAACCGTTTGTCTTCTCCTCCTTGATCACCAGCAGCGGTGGCATCCGATCCAGTAAATGCTCTTGTTTTGGTCCGGGTTCTGGCGATCCAGAGTCGAGCGGCTGGGTCAGCACTTCGGTCAGAGCTGTGATCATCCTCGCCGCCTCTCCCTGGTTCTCCAGGTGCTGCAGGCTGCATGCTAATGTGAACGACCTTAAGGAGGTCAAAGAAGAGAGTAAAATTTCAGGGTTCTGAAAAAGTTTTCACTTTTAAATTTGTTCACATTTTGTGAATATGTATTTTAAGTGATAAAAGTAAAAACAAAATGTTTTAAAATCTCAAAATCTTAAAAGTGTACCATACATTTGAATTTTTCCTGTTGTATTTGAGGCTACAATGTTTTTCTCATTCAAAAAAAGGAATTTAGTTATTTAATTATTTGCGTCTTTGCTAATAGGTATGAGGATTTAGCATGTCGCTTATAATTTATTACAATAAATTTCCAGCCATGATAAAAATGAATTTAATTAATTGTTTTCATAATAAATTCCAATTAATTGTTTTTTTTTTAACTGTTCATATTGTTATTTTTACTATTTTCTCCACTGTTTATTCATTGGGAGTATCAACAAATACATTTGAAAATATGATTAAATGTAATTACTGTGACTATTGGTGAGAATGGTCCAAAAACAACAATATTATTGTTTATCGCAGTAACTTCTTGGATAATTTATCGTCCAGTAATATTTGTTACCGGTTAGCAAATTCAAATGCATGCCACACTTTTCAGATATTTATTTGTATCCGAAAAATAGAATCATGCATCGTCTCTTAGGCATCTTTTGGTCAGTCCCATGAAATCCAAATAAAGATGTTTAAAATGGCGCTGCATGGCCTTTAAATAACTGTGATGTCGTCATCATCAGGTGTTCTCACCTGCGCAGGACGTCGGTCTGCGCGTTCAGAGTGGAGCAGACTTCACTGAGCCAGCAGGCCAACGTCAGAGCCAGCTGGTCCAGTCCAAGCCCGTCCAGACCTCCATCAGCGACCAGCTGGGACCACCGCGCCTGGAGACAGAACCGCCAATCAGAACATCACAGATCCACACCCTGATACAGAAATTAAGGAAAGAAGCTCCGCCTCACCGCCGCCTACCTGCAGAAAATCCCGCAGCACCTGCGTCACGCAGATCTCGAGCGGCTGGAGGCGGCAGCTGCATCCTGCGGGGATGAAGGCGATGTGGGTGTTGACGGCGGACAGATGGTCCCTGAACGCATCGCTGAGGTGACCGCGGTGGACGTCCATCACCAGCAGAGACCTGTCGCCGGATCTGGAGGTCACGTAAGGGCGCCACACCTGCAGCGGAGAGGAGGGAAGGCACCAAACACAGACCGGTTAAAGATCAAGACTGACCTGGAGGAAAACAACCTGGTTTCTATGGCAACGGACGGTCAAGTTTAAATACAAAGACAAAAAATCACAGAGTAACGAGAGACGGTTTGACAGAGAGATGAATGGACGAGTTTGATATGTGGAAGGAAGGAACGATTGAAAGAAGGAATAGACAAAGAAATACACACTGATGGAGGAAGGAAAGATGGAGAGATGGAAGACAGGAAAGAGGAAAGGAAGGATGACGGGAATAAAAAGGAAAAAAGAAGGAAACAAGGAAAAGTTTGGTGAAAGAAAGTGAGGAAGGAAGGATGAAAATAAGAAAGATGAAAGACAAGAAAGGGAAGTACAGGAGGAAAGAAGGAATGATAGAAATACAGACTAATAGAGGAAGGAAAAAAAGATGGGAGAAAAAAGAAAGGAAGAAATGAAAAAAGAAAAATTGACAAATTCAGAAATGAGAAAGGAAGGATAAAGGAAATAAAACAGAAAAGAAACAAGGAAAAGTTTGATGTCAGGAAGGGAGGATGAATGAAAGAAAGATGGTAAAAGAGAAGGAAGGAAAAGTTTGATGTAAGGAAAAAAGGGAGCAAGGAAGAATGACAACAGGAAGATGGATGAAAGTGAAGGACTGATCATGGATGAATGAAAGGTCAAAAGGTCACTGATGTAAATGGATGGAGAGACTGACAGATGAATGAATTAAGGAAGGAAATGGACTGATAGACGGACGTCGGTAACTAAACAGAGATGGTCAAATGATAATGAAGTGATAAAATGATCTGATGTAGATAAATATTTACTATTTCTATAACTGTTTTGTTTTAAATGGACGTCTAACGCTAAACACATTCCCGTTCCCATGGCGCCACGTACCTTATCGACCCAGATCCGCAGGCGCTCTTCGTCCCTGAACCCGCCTTTCCTGGCCTCCAGCAGAACGTTGTCGGGGAAACCGTCCGGGACGCTGGACGCAGTTCCTCTGAAGAACAGCAGGGGAGGCAGGAGGCGGCCATCCGACAGCGCGGACAAGACGACGTCGAAGACGGGCTCGTCCTCGGGCGACCCGAATAGCTGGAAGGCGGACGCCAGCTCCTTGGAGAACAGGTCAGAGTTGATGAAGACGGGAAGCTCGTCCATGCAGCCCCAGCAGTGAAGAGGCAGCGCCCCCTTCTGGACCTGGAGAACATTTAAAAACCTAGTCAGTCATGACCCAATGGGCATCAGGACTGTTTTTTCCCACCCTCCACCCAAACTGAAAATGCAATAAATCCGATTATCCGATGAATAAATGGAGTATCGGCCGATACTAAACCTCAGATATCGATATCGGAGGTAAGAGACGAAGATCAGTGCATCTCTAGTTTTTAGATTTAAGTCATTTTAAAACTGTAAACGTTTATCACTAAATATGCTTCATCTATTTCCTGGTCTTTTTCAGTGAGCTACAGTTACTTGCTTTCAATAATGAAGGAATTTTTGTTTGTTTTTAATATGAGAATAAAGTTGTAATTTTATGATATAATGATAATAATTTGAAGACTGCTGCCACCTAGTGGCTGGAGGCTGGTCTTCCAGTCCAGCATGAATAAAAACAATAGTAGATCCTGTTATTTGAGAAGTTCTGGTTTAAATAAAGTTAAGTGGACCTTCCAGGTGTTCTACCGACCTGTGAGTAGATGGACTGGATGAAGCTGCTGCTGTTCTCCCGGATGCTCTTCAGCCGGTTGTTGTTGGTGGTCTGCAGGCCCAGGTCGTGCCTCAGCATGAAGTCTATGGTCCAGCTGTAGCAGTCCTCCACCTGGGTGCTCTCGCCCAGCGTGGCCCGGGCCGTCAGCAGCAGAACCGTCTCCGTCACGCTCAGCTGCTGCTCCCTGCGGTTCAGGACCCACTCCGCCATCTTGTCCGTCTTCCAGCCCCACCTCCTCTGCGCCAGGCCACGCTGCTGCAACGCGATCCAGGACCGGATTGTGGCGGGGGACACGTTGGTACGGCGAGCCGTCTCGTTTATACCGTGACACAAAGAGGAGAGGACGATGCAGAGCTGGTCGTGGGACAGAAGACCCACCCTCTGGAGAGGAGGAAAGACAAAATATATCAGATTATCACAAAATACTAAGATATTTTGGTCTAGCTTTGGCTGTAGACATCTCAATAAACTTGAAACAAGACAAAACAAGTAAATATTCACTTGTTTTAAGTTAATAACTCCTTAATATTGATAAAATACTAGTTCCACTCAGGTGTGCACCAATCCACTTTTTCACTTCTGATACCAACGCAGATATTTGAGGTTTCTGGGCCAATAATTATGCAATATAGTGAAGCAGTGCTGAACTGACTTAAAACATTTATTTTCTAAAACACAGGCATACATATACTAAATCACAAATGTATTTGATAACTCTGAACCAGTAAAACACAATTAGATACACCTATAGCTTCACAAGTTTGGTCAAACATGTAAAAAAACAACTTTAATTTGTTCAGTCAGTGAAATTGGGAGTGTAACAGCCAATGTAGAATAAATAATCAAGAAACAACAGGTAAGTACCTTGTAAAAACAGCTACAAACTTTCCTCCAAGTGAAGCAGAAAAGCACAGATAGAAATTCTAAATATAATGTAAAATAAATAAATGACATCGCTGAGGATAGATCTCCCATTATGAATAAGCCACAATGTCACCAATAACCAATTAAAACTTGTTTTAAATATTGGGACCGATACAGATATTAATAGCGGTTTGATGAATCTCTAGTTCCACTGGTAGATAATTTCATTTAAAACATGGGAAATATGTCGTGTTATAAGTGAAATAATCTGCTAGTGGAACTAGAACTGGGTTGCTAGGTTACGGTCTAAGCTTGGCTGGCGTTGCTAGGTAACGGCTTAGTGCCAGTTGATTGTGGAACTAGTATTTATTCCATAAACATTAAGGAATTATTGACTTAAAACCAGGTACTTTATCTTACTGAAGTTACTTGTAAGTTAGTTTTATCTTATTTTAAGAGTACACAGATATTTACACAAGAAAATAGACCAAAATACTTGGTAAGTTTTTCCCAAAGAGAAATAAAATAAATGTAATTATTCCATCCTCAGCTTCACTGCAAGATTTCGTCTCACCTTTCCAACCCCCATAATCTTGATGGTCATGGCGGGTCTGAAAGGCGGAGAGGAAGCGCCGCTGAGGGCCTTGACGGACAGCTGAGTGGACGTCTGTCCATTTTGGACGAGTTGAATCGGGATGAAGACGCCATTACGATTACTGACGTTCTTACTGACAGGGGGGCTAAAACAAAAACGAGATCAAAAAAGGATTCAAATAAAGAAAACAAAGAAACTGTTCACAGAATTGTAGCCCAAAGGATTCATCAAATAATTTTGTTTTTTCTACCTCAGTTTGATAGAAAACAAATAATCAGAAGGTGCCTTAATTTAAGAACTCAAGTCTAAAGTGAAACAGATAAATTCATTACTGAATGTAAAGACCAAGTGAGTAAAGTTACCTTTGTTTATTGTACCTACTGCAAAATTTGGCACAACAAACAACACTCAGGTTGCTACATTCAAGTAATTATTCCAGTTAACTCTAATGATTATAGGTAACATCTCATGAAAACAATGAAGGAAATACATTTCATAATGATGTCTCATGAAATAAATGTTATTTTGCATTTAAATTTTATTTTCCTTTATTTTCACAAATTGGACATTGACAAATCCAAATAAAGCCTCAAATTAGATCAATATTATTAACAGAATTACAATATATTGTCTAATCGTGAGGTTTTGTTTAGTGTTGTGTGTTTACCTCCGAGACACTTGATTTCCGGACGTTTGATTCTCAGACGTTTGATTCTCAGGTTGTTTCGAACTTCTCTCTGTGTGGAAAAAAAGCAAAACGTCTAAATTAAAGTTGGGACGTCACTACAAAAATGCCATCAAGATGGAACAACACAGAACTGTTCAACTGTGGCGCCATCTGGTGGTCATCTAATGTACCTCAAGTAAAATATGTTTTAAAAATGTAAAAATTTCAGTATTGACATTAAATTCACACCAAATGTCCAGAACAACACAAATAACACACACCTATGTATTACTATGAATAGAGTGCACAAAAATAAACAAATTATGTTTTAGTTAAATAAGTTGGAAATGACAGGAGCAAAGTGAAGCCATGTGATTTTTTGTGTTATACCTTCGTCTATCAACATGATGCAAACATGATCCGGTTTCTGCATCATGTGATTGGACATCGCGTCCCCGTTGAAGGTGGAAAACGAACAAGAATCGCATTTTAAAGCTTGGGGCAACCTGAAATGAAAACAACCAGGGAATTTAACAGGACTCAGCTCAGATGAGGCTCATTTAAACCCTCAGATCCTCATCGCTCACCTTGGATTCAACTGGAAGACGGCTGGAAACTGGGGATCTTTCCATGTGGTGTGATTACTGGAGAAAAAAAACATGCAGAATAAGCCAACAAAATAATACATTTACACTGCAAAAAAAAAACAAAATCTTATCAAGTATTTTTGGCTGGTTTAATTAAGACAAAATAAACTTGCATATAACTTTTTACCAAGATACAGGAGTTTGTTTTACATTATTAATTCCTTCATATTGATGAAAAAGTTCCACTGGCAAATTATGTCACTTATAACTTGGCAAAAATGTCTCGTTATAAGTGAAATAATCTGCCAGCGGAACTAGTACTGGTTGCTAGGTGACGGTCTGGGCTTGGCTGGGGTTGCTAGGTAACAGCACAATGCCAGATTATTGTGAAATAAGGGAATTTATCAGTAGTGAAACTAGTACTTTTTCATCCATATTAAGGACTTATTTACTTAAAACTACCTGAAAAGTTACTGGTAAGTTAGTTTTGTCTTATTTTAAGTGTACTAAAATATTCACACAACTAAATTATTTTGGTAATTGATTGTTCTACCAATTAGTTTGACGAGTAATCAGATTAAAAACTGGCACATTCTGCAGATTTTTAATTTAACCACCTAAGCCTTTTTTATACAATATTAAAAATCCATTAAGCAATGCAAATAAACAATTACTTTCTTAAATAAGAAAATAAATTAAATTGCCAAAAACCAATAACATAACATTTTATCTTTGTAAAACTATTTAATGACTATTATAATAATCATTCACCCAAAACTAGAAACCAGCTTTTGTGCAGCTTTGCACAAAAGCTGCAAAAAAGCTTTTGTTTTTTGCAGTGTAGAGGAAATCTGACGAAATAAGTGCAGAAGAGTTTTGTCCCTTTAGTGCTTGTTTGACAAAATCATGCCTCAAACGTTGCACTGACATTTCAGGACATGCTGTCGACTTGTGAAAGGGTTCAAGTGTTTGTCCTCTGAAGAATGAATGCTGGATGGGGTCAGAGGTGAAGTGCACACATACTTGATCATGTGGTTGGCGTATGAGTTGGAGCAACATGTGGTGAACTTGCAGAAGGAGCAGTGAACTCGTGTTGGGAAATGGATCTCCAGGTCCGGGACTGTCTTCAGGCACTCGACGCAGCGCTGAGACGGGTCAAAGTCGCTGAAACACAAAGAGAAAAAGACAATTCTGAGGTTCAGTCTAGCTCTAAATTAATCCATTTCAGCTCAATGTATTCAAACTAAATCACTTTATATTACAGCAGATTTCAGCATCTATACTGACAGATTCAATGGTTAATTTCTAATATGGCTGGCTGTTTGTCCAGGGCGCCACTGTGACAGGGGGGCGGCAAAACTGCTTTAAACAAAACAATTTTTCAGTTGCTTTTTGAACACATTTTCATAGCTTGTTGTCATTTTCCACCAAGCAAACAGTAAGGAACCTCCTCTGTGTTTACAGTGTAACAGCTGGAAGAAAACATGGCCGCCCATCCAAGCAGGTGTCTGATTTCAATTTCCTGCTACATTAAAGGAACACTAAACTGATTTTTAAAGATTCTGGACTGAATTTGATCATTTTATCACCTGAAAATAAAAAAAAGATAATTATTCCTTCTGCAAAAACACTCCAAGAAAAACCCCTTCTTCTGGTTCTTGACAGAGACAAGCAGGTAAACAGAGGAGACTGAATCCGTTGTAAGAACTGATTCTTCTAAACACCACTTGGGTTTGTGAAAAAAAAATAACAAAGGTTTATTCTGTTGCATTAACTTTTTATTCCACTCAAGTGATCCTTGTGGACATTAAAACAAACTTAATTTCTCAGTTGTTGACATGAGCTTTAGGAGCCGGGAGACCTTAAAAAAAAAACAACTATATATACAATTTAGACAGCCGCGCTTCAGTGTGTGGAATAAAAACAATAAAACACAAATCAAACTCTGTGTATTTTGTCTTGTTCTGCATGGATGTAAATTAAAACAGCGTTTATAAACCCAACAAGAACCTTCCACAGTTATTAATCACAGGTTTGTGTTGTTTACGTTGGGAGTTCGTCATTAAGTTGAGAAATGTAAACGATGCAGCTGCTGGGAGATTTTAAAGACAATAACAATCTGTGGACCCGGGAAGATGTTGGCCTTCACACGGGAATGAGTCAAAAGAGTCGCGTGATTTAAAAAAAAAAAAATACTGATAGAAGGAACACAATTGGCTCCTTTAAACAACATCCCACTTTTTGACTGTTTTATAATAAACAAAAGATGCTTGGATGCATCGATTCAACGCTTATTTTATTCACAAATTGCAATTTAAGGCCTTACAATTAAAGCTACAAAAGACAAACGCTAATAACTACAAGGAACTCTTTACAAGATTAAAGGAAATGTTATGTTTTGATTACTTTAATGTTTATGAATTATTTACAGGATTATTTTAGTCCCTACGTTGTTAGGAGAAATTAAAACCAGATTAATCAGATTAAAACCGAATGAGGGCAAATCAATAAAAGTTTCCTTCAGGAAAATAAATCAAGATGCAACTCTGAGCTGTTATTTTAGTAAAACAAATAAATCACAATTCAATTTATTTTACATTGTTGAATCCAGATTTTCTGCTGTTTGATTTGTTTTCACTTCGTCTTAAAGAAGAGATGGAGGTTCAGTAATCCTACCTGTCGGCGCTCAAACCAGACAGAAGCGAACCCAAAGGCTCAACCGGACTCTGTTTCGTCCCTTCCGTTTGAGGAGAGGAGGAGCCACGTCGACCACCTGAAAAACAAAAATTAAAGTAAAAATGGCAGAAGAACTGCTGCATGTGACGGATGGCCGTTGAATAAATATCTAACCTTTGAGGGAATATAAACTTTGTCCACTTCCTCCTTTCTCTCTGATCCAGTTATAGAATACATCCTGACTGTTACCTGCAGGAAGAACAGAAAAGTCATAATGCAAAGTTTAATTCAAGAATAAATATTCACCAAACCTAAAACTAACAAACTGCAAACTCAATTTAGAGAATTTTTGTGAAAAACATAAACATTAAACTTGCTGCTCACATTTAGGCTATAAAATGTTTTTGTTCAGCTGTGTCAAATCATCCAGTGGGTTCCAACTGTTTCCCAACTTTTCCAGATTATTATCAAGATTTCTACAATTTTTATAGCCTATTTTTAAAGTACCAACACAAAACTTTTATTGTTAATTTATTTGAGATATTTCTGCAGCTGAATTTAAATTGGAAGCTTAAAAGGTTGATGAATTTGCATTTGAAGGAACAGACATGTATTGATAAATGTATGAAAGACAAACGGACGGACGGACGGATTAATGGGCTCACATGTCACCTGAACTCATGATGGACTGATGTTTGGTCAGCTGGTTTTACTGCTGTATGCGCTGTTAACCACTTGCTAATTGTTGTTGGTTGTGCAGGAGGCTCCACTAACACTTTTCATTAGATGCATAATTTGCATTTGTTTGAGGCAATTTTCAGGTTTGAATGTAAACATTGACTGGGGGCGGCGTAGCCAGCGGCAGCTTATTAGAATTTAAAGTGACAGAGGCCCTGACATTCGGAAAGGAGCTGAAATAGGCAGAACTTAGCAGACTGGTGAAATCTCATTATCTAAGAATCATTTTGTGCAAAAACTGGATTGTTTTCTATTGGCCATAGAGACATGCCCACATGTTCAGGGAAGCATAACAGGTCATCATTAATGCAAAATATTCATTTGCAGACCAATTTATGGGAAGAAGTTAAATGTTTTTAGTTGAGAAAATGTAAATATGAGGTTTTTATTTAAATTAAATCTTGTTGGAATTACTCAAACAGATGGCACAGACTCACAGCCATTCATTTATTTATTTCTCTTTGGGATTAAAAAGGTACTTTTGAATTTGAATTGAATTTTGTTCTCTTTTTTTTAATGTTGATTCAAAAAAGAGCAGACTGAGCAGAGATGAGGCCCACCTTGGTTCCAGGTTTGAGTCCGCTCAGCTGGGGCGGAGTGACGTGAGTTTTATGATGCAGCGCTTTGTGCTCGGCGCGCTCTCTAACATACAGGAAGTGAAGGCGACACTTATCACAGCTAAGTGTCTGTTTCTTCTGTAAACAAACGCAGGATTACTGAATCCGTTGTTCAGGTTGCACAGCGTTAATCGGCTGCAGTGCAGCGGTGTACCTGATGGCGGGCAATGTGCTGCTGGTAGCAGCTGTTGCTGTGCAGAACTCTGAGGCAGTACTGACACAGCAGCTCCCGGGTGTCACAGTGAACCTCTCTGAAGTGAGTCCAGGCCTCGGAGTAGAAGGACGACCGAAACTCACACACCTGCAGACACAAAGCAGGGATCAGATTTACCTGGCAGACGGAGAGGAGGCAGATGAAGAGGAGTGTGAGCAGAAAAACACCTGGCAGGTGTAGGGCATCTCTCCTGGTTTGTGGGTACTCTTCATGTGACAGAGGAGGGCGGGTTCGTTGTCGAACGCCAGCTCACAGATCTTGCATATCACTGCAGTAGGAAATAAATCATCACAAAGAGTCAAAAGGTGTTCTTGTTTGAGATCTGCTTCTTATTACTGCAATTAAAAAACAAAATTTTACAAAGTTTTTTTGTCTAGTTTCTAGAGAAAATATCTTAGTTCACTTGAAATAAGACAAAACTAACTTAGAACTAACTTTTCAGCAAGAAATAGGAGCTTGTTTTGAGTCAATAATCCATTAATATTGACAAAAGAAAAGTAATAGTTCCACTGGATCAACTGCCTATGAGCCGTTACCTAGCAACCCCAACCCGTTACCTAGCAACCCAGTTAGAGTTCCACTAGCAGATTAATTCACTTATAACAAGACATTTTCCCAATGTTACAATCTGCCAGTGAAACTAATACTTTTTCATTAATGTTGAGAACGATCACCTATATCTTGCTGAAAAGTTACTTGTAAATTATTTTTGTCTTATTTCAAGTGTATTAAGATATTTTCACTAGAAACTAGACTAAAATAGTTGTTAAGATTTTGTGTTTTTGCAGTGTAAACCAATCGAGGTACCTGGAGAAGCTGGGTTTTGTTTACCCAGGTTTTATTAACGGCTCCGGAAATCTCTGTGGCAAATTGAGCTGCGTTTTATCAAGGTTCAGACACATTTAAGGTAAAAATAACACTTCACCTGTTCAAATTTCCAGACTTATCAGTTCCTTTTGGACACATTTTAACCTAAAAGTGTTCATGAAAAATCTTTTAAAAACTGTTGGAAACACAACAACTTTGGTTGGTCAACAGTCTGAGCTGCCAGTTTTTTTATTTGATTCGCTGCAAAAACACAAAATCTACTGAAATCTTTAAGTATTTTTGTTTAGTTTCTGGTTAAAATATTGTATAACACTTGAAATGAGACAAAACTAACTTGAAAGTAACCTTTACAGCCACATGTAATGTTTCCTGGATTGGAATAGTCTAATAAAATAAATCTAATAATATAAATAAACAATACAATGTAGCTGGAAAAATAAGGGATATAATAATAAAAATGAGTCAAACACACATCAGAAAACTTCAACGAGTCTGAAAAAGAAAAGACTCCCAATGACAACACAGCTACTCCAAAACGATCTACAATAACTGAAGAATATGAATTAATATGAGTCAAATATAAATGCATGTCAGAGCAACAGAGCAGAAAAATATATATAAATATCTGTAGTTGTAACAGCAGACCTGCCGAGTCGCTCTGGCTATGAGCGTTGTTTATGTGGCTCTGCAAGCTGAACGGAGACGGATAATGACGGAAACAGTGTGGACAGGTGGACACACTGTCAACACGTCCGTCTTCCTGAGACAACATGGAGACGTGTTGCTGCATGTGGTCCATCAACCTGCAACACAAACGGCAAAACGACAAGCATTAGCGTTTTATTCAGCGAAACCGCGTCGACTCAAAGTGAAAAGTCTCACTGGATGTTGTTGCTGAGAACTGCTGAGCAGTGGATGCAGTGGAAAACGCCGCCGAACTTCTCGTCCAGGCTGTCTTTATCCATGCTGCATCCAGGGGCGCGACCATAGAAGAAGTCCTCCACCATTATCACCAGTTTACTGGGAGGATAGTCCACTGGTAGGAACTTCTCCAGCGTTGGGGGGCTGAGGGTTGGAGACGTGGGGCTGCTGAGCTCCTCTGACTGGACGTCTCCAGAATGTTTAGGAATCCTCCGTGGAGGAGTGATGGCTTTAATCTTCAGGAGACAAAACGAAGGAAGTTAACGCAGGATAAATTAAAACGAGCTCATGATTTATCGTTTTTCTCTTTTTCTACCAGAAACTGGATGATAAAAGTCTTCAGTCTGGTGCATCGGCCATTTTAGACTTTATAATAAATTTTATTTCATGTTTCTGTTGATTTGTTTATTTATTTTGGATATTTCAAAGTATTTTCCAGTTCTAGTGTTACATGTTCATTAGAATTTAAAGTTCTTCTTTGATAATGTGTTCTACCATTATTACCATTATGTTAGTTGAAAATGATCTCAAAACAACAATATCGGAGCAACTTCTGGGAATGTTGTCTCCGTAATTATTGTGATAAGTGACAATATTGTTATTTTGAGACCATTTTTAAATACCTCAATAATGGTCTGATTTAAATTTGTCCTCTAAAAGACCAAGAAGCTTTAATTTTGTAATGAACTCGCCACATTGGAAATGGAAAACATTTTAAATATCCGAAACACACACCTAGACCTGTAACAACAACAAATTTTGGTAGATAATAAATAGTCCCAGAAGAAATTATTATAAACTATTATAAATTATTATATTGTTGTTTTGAGACAATTTTCAAGTATTATTCTGGTAATTGTATAAGAAGAATACATTCTCAAAGACCAATAAACTTTAAATTCTGATTAGTTATGTCCAGTCATGTTGGTTCCAGTCATGACTTAAACTGGGACTGAAGTTTAAACTCACAGGAGACAGAACAGGTTGCACCGGAGAGTCTCTGTGGAAAACCGGAGGCGCTTTGCTGAGCTTCCAGGCTTTTCTTAGTTCTCTCTCCCTCCTGCGGCGTTTGATCCTCTGCCTTCTCAGATTGATCAGAGATTCAGCGATTGCAGGGCTGCACATCTGCAGCAGCGGGAAGAGGAGGAGGAAGGCTCATCGGTTAGATCAGGGTAGGTAAAATGACGTGCAGAGTGTGATAACGTCGTTACTTACACACATGAAGCCTCGCAGCTCGGTGACGAGTTTGTACTGAGATTTACAGATCTGACAGTCGGGCGGAGTGGCAGCACCAATCTCACCTGAGGAGAGAAAATAACAAAAATATTTTTTTAAAAACAAGAGTTTTGACCTCATCAAACGAGACAGAGCTTCATTTAGATTACAGCTGGAACGATTGATTATTTTATTTATCAATTATTCTGATAATTAACTGAGTAATCAGATGAAACAAATTGGCCCATTCTGCAGATTTTTTTACACAATATTAGGAATATGTTAAAAGATGCAAATAAACAAATAATTGATTATTATTATCATCAATTAATTACTACTTAGTAATTAATTGATTATTGAATTAATGGTAAACTAATTTAGTAATTAATTAGTCGTTAACGCTAATAAGTATATTTTTGTTGCAGACGCATCCTCTGCAACAAATAACCAAGAGTTCACTTAAGAAATGATATGTTATTACATTTTAGACAATTAAATGTTTCTTTTCTGATTTAAAGACTAATTGAGTTATTTGTATTTTTAATTCAGAATAAAAAAGGTTTAAATGAGGAAATATGCAGAATGTGCCAATTTTTCTATCTAATTAATCGTCAGAATAATCAATATACTAACTGATAGCTAAATTAATCGTTAACTGCAGGCTGACATGAATACTGCAGCTGCAGAAACAAATGAAAATAAATATTGAACCAATGCAAATATGTTAAAAAATGACTGGCAGGCCGATACCGACGTCAGTGCTGATTTATCGCGCATTGCTAAAGCTAACAGTTCAATATGCCACTGATAAATCTGAGTAACAGGAGCAGATGATCAACGCAGAAGGAGAAAAGCAGGAGAAGTCCTGAAACAAGCCCCGGCAGAAGCGGAGTCGAACCTTTTCGCAGCAGCTTGTCGGGCGCTGCGATCCTGCTGGGTCTGGGTTTCTTCGGTTTCGGGGCTCCAGCAGCCGGCAGAGATTTTTTTGTCTTCTGAGAGCTGGAATTGAGCCTCACGCTGTGGTCGTTCAGAACCTTCTGGGCCGCCTCACCAGAGACAATACCTGCACCAGAGAAGACAATCAGGTCAAAGGTCAAACACAGCCAGGTGATTCCAGACGTGGCTGAGGTGAGAACCTGTGATGATGGGGATGGGTTCAAGCAATGAGAGAGTCGAAGCAGCAACAGCAGGAGGAGCGGAGGAGGAAGCGGAGGCCGTCAAGGAGGCTGAAGTGGAAATGTGGCGAGTCCCCAGAGGACTGCTGAGGGTCAGAGTGACGGGGATCTGGATCGAAGTGAAGCCGCTGGCTGAGCCTCCAGGGTGAGAGTGAAGCTTCAGCTCTGCACCGCCACCTGCAGGACAGACAGAAAGGTTTTAGTGAATGAAGGAGCTGAGCTGCACGACTAACTGTTTTCTGCTGGTCTGGAGGATTTGGTTCGATTGCGGATCAAAATTTCAACATTTGTTACGTTTTCAGCAGCTGCTGCAGTGCATCAAACAAACCTAAACAAATTGAGTAACCTGTTCCCCTCCTCGCCTGTGGGGGCGCTAGACCAAGAACCACTGAAGGAATTGACATGAAAACCTCAGAAGAAGACATGAACACAACTTCCTTCTTCATAAAATGTAAACAAAAGCAATCGAGTAGCGCCAGATTTTAGTGGTTGTAGGATTTCTCTTTTGTTTTTGGTAAAACAAAAGACAGCCATTTCTCCTGGTAACACTAGAGTTGAGTGTTTGTTTTGGTTGCATTTACCCAGAATTCCTTGTGTTTTAGTCCTCTTCCTGTTTTTGAGGACAGAGCTTTACATATGTTTTTGTTAGATGTATCTTTTTAGCTCCAGATACATCCTTAGCTACAAATAATCAAGTGTTCAAAGGGATGCTCTGTTGTCGCATTTCAGAAAATAAAATGTTTATTTGATTTCCTAAAAATAATTCATTCATTCAGTGGGTCCGGGTTCATTTTTTTGGTCCGCATCAGAGTTTAAAACTTTCAAGATAAACAAATTAGAGTTTAATTAAAGTGGACTAAACAAGGCTGATGTGAATGAACCAAGTATTTTCTGTTGAGTATTTATTATCCAAATCAATTCATACATGAGCATAACTTTTAAATTCTGCACCTAAAATTTAACCACAGTATAAAAAAGTTAAATTACACCTAAAACTTACACAAACTGTACTTATAAAAGCTAGGAAACACACTCTTGAAGACTAAATTAAACTAATTGAACTAGACAAACAAAAAGTCAAAATGAAATCAAACTAAACTGTAATGAATAATATAAAACGCTGAACCGACGTGACCCGGTCAGACTGACCTCCAGGCAGCAGGTGGATCGGCAGACCGTTTACCTTGAAGCCCAAAGTCGATCCTGCAGGCTGAAGACATAAACTGGGTCATTACAGCAACTTACAACCGAACAACAGTTAGACATCGAGTCGGTGACGTAATTATGCAAATATCTGATTACCTTCACGGTCTTGATGGGATTGGAGGTTGTGGTGACTGGCTGGGCTGGGATGTGGATGATCCTCACTGGTTCAGGGATTTTCTCCCACTCATGATTCGCTGCAGTGGATGAAGCACACGCTGCTGCAAACGAGACAAGATTTATTAAAGATTAACAACATATTTTCTGCACCACAAGTTTTACAATTCCTAGAAAAAAAGCCAAATCTACATCCAGCCCTACAATTATTGGCACAACCGTTAGAAAAAACAACATCCTAAAGCTGCACAGTATGTAGTTTTTATTTCACAAAAAAAAATAAAGGTTTTTTTACATATTTGTTGAAACTTTCACCATGGTGTGACAGTTTAATATAAGGTAAATAATCTGTGAAAAAATGTCTGCTTTACTCAGTGCTCCCAGTACAAACTGCAGGAAAATACCACTCAGTTAAACACAACCAATCAGAGCCCGGAGGAGGGTTTCAGCGCTGTCAATCACTCTCATGCTCACCCTCCCACCTTGTTTGCTCTGTTGTTGCTTCACCACAACACAGCCTGTTGTGGCGCTAATGCTTTTTAGCATTTCCACCGTTTGTCCACCATTAGCACATTCAGCAGCGAGTACGTGTAGTTGATTGACAGCGCTAAGACCCTCCTACTGGCTCTGATTGGTTATTTCTGACCAGGAGCGGTGTGTTTCTCCAGATGACAGTAGTTACTCAGAGAGGAGGTGGAGGAAATTCATCTTTTCACAGATTATCTGCCTCATATCAAACTGTCACAACACAGTGACAGTTTTAAAAAATAAAATGAAAAAAACTTTTTTTAAATCTACAAACTACAGATTTATTACAGGTAGTTTTATTATATTTCCTGCACCACAAATTTAAAAATTCTAAGAAAAAACATGACTTTCAACAGAAAAAAAGAGACAACAAATCTCCATTCAGTCCTACAATAATTGGTGTCACTATTAGAAACTTTGAACAATATGTTGTTTTATAGTGACTCTCTGAACTCTGACCTTTAGCCATTTGCTCCTTCTTGTCTTTAAGCTTCACTGGAGAGAAGTTTTCCAGCTGATCCTCAGACTCCCTCAGATGATCGTCATCACTCCCTGCAGCAGTCTCCACCTCCATCATCTTCCACTCCTCACCTGCAAACAAAACAACACCCACAACTTTTACTTTACGCTCCAGGCAAAATAAATACCAAAAAATACTGGAATATCAGGCAGCTCAGAAGTTTCCAAACGTACAAATTAAATTATTTAATATTCTGATTCTTTTATATATATATATATTAAAGACAATATAAAAGGTATAAATAGATTAAACAAAGCAGTAATCCAGTCCTGCAAGTTTTATTTGTTTCCTTGATTTAACCTAGCCAATATAGATGGATTATTTGCAGAACTCCGTGATAAACTGAAGAGCTCATTTAACCTTTTAATTCATCGAAATTAGCAAGACACCATTATTTGGAGGTTTGAAGTGCAGTTCAAAAATGTCAGATTAGCAATTTTAAGTTTCTTTATTCTGCTTTCTTTTAAGTGAACAAACATCCATTTAGTTAGTAAAATTTAAAATGTGACCAGCTGCTATAACACTATCAGACATCTAAACTCAAACAGTTCATTTGTGACAACAATAGATTAAACAATACAGGAAATTAGCATCACTTTGCCAAAATTAAAAAATTATATGACAATGCAATCGTCTGTGCAGTTCCAGTTTATGCAGCAACACAATTACAAAGAATTGATCTGATGCAATATTTTCTTATATCTTATTTTTCAGGTGACATGAATTAAGGTTCTGCTTAAGAATAATAATACATGGCGAGTTTGATGTTTGGGTGGGCATTTATCATATTGTTTATCATTTACTGTGAGAAAGTTCTTTTGATAATATTTTATCTATTGTCTTGATAAATTTTAATTTATAATAGCTATAAGTAAACAAAATTATTTACTGGAGAGACATTTGCACAACAACCTGAATAGTCTAAAAGCATTGAAAGAAGCCACCAATGTCAAGCAGCACCTTCAATGACCCTGAAGTGCATACAAACGGAGTATCTAAAACAATCTGAGTCAAAAAATAATAAATATATTGAGTAACAAAGGGACAAAATCTGATACTTTTTAAAATCCTAAATAATTGTCCAGGCTGTTTATTTATTAATCAGCAGTAAAAAAAAAAAAAAAAAAAAAGAAAGAAAAAAAGTTATATTATGTCAGCTATATAAATCTGTTATCTGAAATCAACACAAAAAAATAAAAATACGGCATAAATCAAATCTTAACCGAATTACACGTTAACACGGTGAGAAGGAAAAAAGAATATGAGAGTGATCAGAACCAAAATATATTCTATGTATACTATTCAAGTACTGAATCGCCAAACTTAAATAATTTTCACCTGAACTGTAAACCATAAAAATGAATTTCACACCTACCGTCCGTACGGTACGAGGACTGTTAGCTCCAGGCTACAAATGCTACTTCAAACACTGTTGTCCATGAATTAGATTTGTAACTTTTTATCGTTCATTTAAATTTGCGTACTCTATTAAATGATCGCATCTAATGCTGTTTAAAATTAATGTAACTGGAATGTTGTACTGATGTACTACCTCTTTAAGACTTAGCTTTTCAATTAGCTAGATGAGCTAACCGACTAATGTACCTATCAAAAACAGTACAAAAGACGCTACTTCAACATTAACAACCATAAAGCGTGCTAACTGCTAAAGTTAATGACTTTACACTTACTTTCAGTCTAATAATCCTGACGTGCGGTTTTGAAAATCACTGGCAATGTTGTGTTTTGCAGCAAACACGTAGGGCTCTCCCTGCATGCACGATCTTGCCCCCACCTTCCTGAGCCAGTTCGGGGTTGAGCTAACGAAGCTAAAAGCTAGCCGAACAGCTAAGTCTTTTACTTCATAAACTCTGTGTGATATACGTTTGACAATAATATTTCGCGTGTACTTACCTTCTCTTCGCTTTTAGTATGATAACTATTTGTTTATTCCATTAAAATTGAAACTACTAAAAGTCTGTGTTTTAAAAAATGAAGACTGAATATATAAACTATTGAGAATTTCTGCTGTTAGCATTTAGCACCAAGAACACGTTTGAGGCTGGTTGTGTGTTGTGAGAGCGCAGCCGTATCCCTCCGCCCTCTGTGCTTTAACTGCTATTTCTTTCTTGGCAGGTACTACGTTCAGGCGAGGCGGAGTGATTTATATCTGTAGGATTAGAGAAACCCAAATATTCTTGAAAGACTGGAATTTTCCTTGAAAAGTTCCGTTTTTCTCCTAACGATGTTCTCATCGATATAAAACAATTCCATATTCAATAAACTCTTGCTCAGTTCTCTCCTTCAATGATGTGTATGAAGGTTTAATGTATGCTATGCATGCTAGCAGAGATTAGCATGCACCGTCTCATAAAATTGTAAAAATTACGGTATTACATTAAGCGATTCCCTTATTTCGGTATATGTAAAGTTTCAGAAAGCAGAAAATTGATTAAACAATAATGAAACGCATTGCAGGTCAACAATTTACGGTAGTAGTTGGCTAGCGCTTCATGCGTGCTATGCATGCTAACTGAATAGCAGGTATCTGGTTCTTGCAAGGGAATAACAGATAAACCAAAAGATCTTGTTATCTTCCGATTATATTAAATTTTTTGGAATGTTAAATAGTTTTCTTTGTAAATATACAAAAGTTAAAGTATTTATGCTTTTAGAAATAGAAAGCATCCTGCATGACACGCATGTTTTCAGGAATTAGCATGTGCTAACGTTTTATAAAAATACTACATCCAGAGATTTCTTTGTTGCATTATCTGCAATTTTCTTCCATAGTCCTTACAACCCAATATAGCAGTGGTTATTTGTAAATCTCAGAATACAGCCGAGCTGTTTAACCAATAATTACTTAAATTAAGCACTACTGCTTATGGGTTTAATAAAACTATTTTAAATTCCTGTTTTAAACAGCTGCTATGTTCAATATGATAATGACCTACAAATTCTATGATCATTTGTTGTGTAAATAATTAAGTCTAAGTTGCCATTAAAGCAGCTGAACACACAAGCAGTACATAAACATGATTAAAATTACCACCCCATCCCCCAAGAACTGCTAGCAAAATGAGCTAATTTATTAAAAACATTTACATTGGTCAAATTAAATGGAAACATCTGCATTCAAATGTTCTCTTACGATCACTTCCAACACTTATAATTTCTCTGAAACAAAACGTTTGCAGTCTTGTTTGATAGACATGGAGACAATGAATCCCCTGTAAGATCACTACACACTTGTTAAAAGCAGAGAGGCTTTTTATTCATGAAAAAAAACATTTTAAATGATAAGAGTAATCATGGTCTTTATGCACAATGTTGGATGTTTCATATAACATGGAAACAACATGTAAACTTACAGGATTACAAGGACAAGGAAAGTCATTATCAAAAATGAAAACAAGCATAAAACAGTGATATGCTTTTCCATGAGTGACCTACCAAAGCTACTCCATTAGTGGATCAATCACTGACTCATCTAGGAGGTCATGAAAGACCCCAGAACATAAAAATCACTTAAATAAGTGTTTGGGATTCAAGTTTGAGGAAGAAACGGGGCAAAAATGGTAACCAATGCCAGGACCAACATGTCCAAAAAAACATCTTGATCTGGTCCCCAAGAAAAATACTCTCTGAACTGATGAGACAAAACCTTTTTCTGAAATACGTAAGTTTTAACATATCTGGTGTAAAACTAGCAAATCAAATTCTGATTGACTAAATAAATATATATAAAATAAAATTGAGATAAATAATGATAAAAAAATTAATGAATTATAAATAAAAAGTAATTTAAAATAAGTTTTATATTCAATTGAGTTTTCCCAAGGATAGTCTTGCCTTACTTTCGTTCAATAACTTTCCATCACTGCTGTATCTGTCAACAATGAGCTACGTCGTACGTAATGACGTCAGAGACCCGGAAGAAGATTGCATCGGCGTTTCCTCAAGAGCTCAGCTGATAGACATTTACAACAACAAAAAAACAGGCACATAGAGCTTCCATAACGGGCGGTGCTGGCATCTTACCGCTGGTTTAGACTTTGTTTGTTTGTTTTTGTCGCAGTTGTGTCGCCATCATGAACGTGACGCTCGCGGTGAAGCAGTACATCTCCAAAATGATCGAGAACAGCGGGCCCGGGATGAAGGTTTTGCTCATGGATAAGGAGACGGTGAGAACCTGATGCGGTACCGTCTGGGCTCTGGGGACTGAAACAGTCCGGTATCTGCTGTTACTCTGTGTTCCTGCAGTGAAGCAACTATATAGCATCGGTTCTGGTTCTGTGTGGTGATCCTGTGTGTGAATGTTTTTGCCATTTTGGATGTCAAAGAGTGCATTGAGTTAGAGGTGTAGAAAGTATCTTACATTATTTAGCTCTTAAGTCAGCTGTGGAGGGTTATAGTGTTATCTGAGATTCCTTCATCTGTCTTGATTTCATTTCTGATAGTTTAATCTGTTTCAGAATTGTGCAAAATCAATTTTAAAAATGCTTTTCTATATCCCAAATGATTTGTTCATAGTGCTTTTGAACTTTCCCTCATTTTCTCTTGTTTCAAATGCTCCAGTATATCATATCAGAGATTTGTGTGAGCTAAATCTGAGGATGTGTATTTATTCAGCTTTTCTAAGACAATAACCTTGCTTCAAAATTAGACAATTGTTTCTGTGAGTTCAGGGTTTTTAGATTGACTTCGACTGAGATATGAAAATATTTGCTGCTATTAGAGCTGCAACTAAAGCTTATTTTGTCATTTGATCATTCTATCATTATTCTAACAAGTTAAAAAAATAACACATTCTGCAGATTTTTCATTTTACCACTTAAGACTTTTTATATTATACATGCATAAATAAACAGAAAATGCAAAAGCATATTATTCTTTTAGTGATTGCTTGATAATTTACAGGAAATTTAGATTAAAAAAACCCTCTAATGTCAGCATGTGAGAAGCTCGGCCCTTTCTGCTTGACTTAACATCAGTACAGTGTAGTGCTGATCTGTTGACTGATTAGTAATTTGATAGCAAAATGTGCTTAATAGGAGGTTTTTTGTATAGAATTTGAACAAGGTGAAGCTAAAAATGCTATTTGAGGAGTTTTGGGTCAAACATATTGACAGACAAAGGTGATTTTTATCTTAAATGTAAAATGTATTTATTTTTTGCAGAAGTTTGGTGGAATATCTTCTCAAAATATGTTTCTATGTTTTCAGCAAATCGTCTTTTTTTGAGTCTGGATACCCGAATTAAGAATTAATCAATTATAAAATTAGCTGACAATTCAGTAATCTGATTACACCCTTTGTGTGTCCACCTTGGTTATTCTGGCTACAATAGAGTAAAACATGTTTGTGTGTTTCCAGACCAGCATAGTGAGTGTGGTTTACACCCAGTCTGAAATCCTGCAGAAGGAGGTTTACCTGTTCGAACGGATCGACTCTCAGAGCAGAGACAGCATGAAGCACCTGAAGGCCATCTGCTTCCTTCGTCCAACCAAGGTACGCAAACCGGAGTTGTTTCTCTTTAAAGCTGATGTATCTAACTTTTATGAATAATATGTTTTTGTTAAAACTTTCGCTACGTGACAGTTAGACCTGTCATAATAAGTAATAAATCAATTAATCACATGATAATTTAAAACAAACTCAATAATTTTCATTTGTAAAATTTATTGTTTTTCTCTTTCTACCAAAAACTGGATGATAAAATTCTTCAGTCTGGTGTTTTCATCACCTCTATCCCTTTTTTTGAAGGGTAATTTTGTTTACAGAGACTTCATAATTCATTTTATTTGTTGTTTTGTTTTTTTATTATAAATATTTAAAGTGTCTTCTAGTTCCAGTGTTAAATGTTCATTAGGAATTAAAGTTCATTGAGAATTCGTTTTTGCATTATATTACTTGAAAATGGTCTTAAAACAACAATATTATAATTAATCATTATAACCACTGGAACATTTTACTGGACATTTTACACATCCAGTAAAATGTGTTATCGTGAGAGTTCAATATGAGACAGATGACCTGTGGCGCGCACACGGGCATGATTGACAGCACTAAGACCCGCCTTCTGGCTCTGATTGGTTGTTTCTAGTTAGCCCAGGGAGCACAGGGAGACAAAGTGACAATTTCAACAAAAATGTAAAAAAAAATAACAGCTGCATATGGCAACATTAAATGAAAAAAAAGAGAGATTAACATTAGTTTTTGTTTTTGCTGCAGGAGAACGTGCAGCATCTCATCCAGGAGCTAAGAAGACCAAAGTACAGCGTCTACTTCATCTGTACGTCAGCCGATGGTTTTACTGAGAAGGTTTAGGTTGACTATGATGCTTGTTTTACTAGTTTCCTGTAAATCAGAGCTGCTGTTCCTTTAAGGTTTGTGGTTGTGTCATTTCAGACTTCAGTAATGTGATCAGCAGGAGTGAGATCAAAGCTCTGGCTGAGGCAGATGAACAGGAAGTGGTGGCTGAAGTCCAGGTGAGAGATGAAATATGTTAGCTTTACTTTAAACTTACATCTTTGTAAACTTACATCTTCACCACAGACAAAAAATGCTGCAGCTACAGACTGTAAATTAGATTTTATAAATGTTCTATCAAGTTTGTAGTTTGCTAAAAATATTTAAAAATTAAATTGTTTTTGAGAAATAAACAGTTTGTAGTTTAACTCTGGACTGCAGTTGTCCTCAGAAATTGCAGTAATTTAGTGTTTGGTTTCTTTTCCTCATAATCTCATAATATCTATATATTTGTTAGTGTATGTATATTTATATACATGCATCTGTATTTTTTTGTGTAAATATATTGATGTATTTATAGTTTTACACAGTATTGTTTTTTATCTTGTATTTAATTTGTTTCTTTTTTGTTCCATTTTCTGCCATGACAGCTTAAATTTCCTATTTCTTGATTAGATTATGTATTTTTATTTTTGCACTATTTAACATTATACTTTTTTATTTATTTATTTTTTATTTACATGAACTCCTGAGTGGTTTTACTAAAAAAGGATAATCTTTTCTTGTGATATCTAATCTTACCATCTGTTTCACAGCAGCTCTCTTCCATTTATGTTTTTTTTTCTTGGTGCAAACTAAATTCTTTTTAACATGTTCTTGTGGAAAATTGGTTTGTGGAATCATTTTATTTCTGTGTGCAAAACAGAATAAAGTAAACATCTGCAAATGGTGTTTTTGAGCAATAAAAACCAAATTACTGAGTGTGGGTTTGTGTTTTTCTGCAGGAGTTTTATGGAGATTTCATTGCTGTGAATCCTCACCTGTTTTCTCTCAACCTGCAGGGAGTTTCCCGGGTAAGAAAGATGGAAGCTCTTATATCTTATGTAAATAGACAAGTAAAAGCAAAAAAAAAGAGAGAAAATGTAGAATTTATTAGACAAAACTTAATGTCAGTAATTTATTGATCTGTTTTTTGTTTTGCAAGCATGAGCAAATATTGTTTTTATTTTTTGTTGGGATTGAAATCCCTGAACTGTGGAGCATTTAATGTCACAAGTTCAAGTGATCAAATAGAAAAGACGTTTTCATTTTACCTGAAATGTTAGTTCTGGTTCAGATAGACCAGAACTTCCGTTGGATCACAGTTTGTGTCGATGTTGGCGACTGACATCAAAACTGGATCATTCAGTAAATAAAATTTTGCTCTTTTTGGGTCGATGTGAACCAGTTAAAATGAACAAAGGTGGATTTCTGAGAGTATAATTAGTCTGGAGAATTTTTTAGGACTGATTTATTGTGATTAATCTGTATTTGAAATAATCGTCAACTAATTTAGTTATCAATTAATCATTAATTGAAGTATTCAGGTTAAAAAAAGGCTATTTATTAAAAGAGCAACATATTCAGAGCATTAGTTTGCCAAAACTGTTCAAAAACGTATATATTGCATTTAAGATAAAAGACAAACCTTTTTCTGTAAATATGTTCTACCTAGATCTCCTCAGGTGGCAGTTTTAGCTTCACCTGGTTTTTATTCTATAAATGTTAAAAGTACTTTTTTAGCTGCAGATGCATCCTTTGCTGCAAGTGACCAAATGTTCATTAGAGGAATGCTGTTACTGCATTTGAGACAATGAAATGTTTATTTTTTTTAAAAGCAGGAGTTGAAATATTTGCATCTTTTAATATATTTTTGATATAAAAAGGAATAGATGGTTCTAAGAAAAATCTTCAAAATGTGTCATTTCTTTTCATCCCAAAGCTCTTCAGAATAACCAACAGGATAATCTTATACTTTAATGAAATTGTTGGAAAGTGTGGGTCCATGCGTTTATTTAAATGTTTGTCATGTTCACGTTCGCCATCTTTGTTTCTCGACCAGCGATGCGCCGATCAGGTTTTATCTGGCCGAAACCGTTTCCCGGTAGGTGAGAGCTGCTGATTCTGATTTAAGAACGTTTTGATGAGAACCAACAAACTGCTGCTGCTCGCTCTTTGCTAGCCCTCTGCTAGCAGCAGCAGTTTGAATCAAACCTTCATCTGATTTTTATGAACCTCAGGAGAAAGGTCATCAAAGTACCTGCTGGTGGTGGTTGATTCTTCTTGACAGTGAAAATGTTTCTAACGTTTGATTGGTTTAATAAACTGGGTGAAACAGATCGGTTCTGATTGATGGGCATCTCTCTGTTGGTTGGTGTCATGCAGTCCGGCGTCTCTCTGAGAACCTGTTTGTGTTTCAGGGTCGGACCTGGGAACCCTCCATGTTGTCGCGATGCACGCAGGGTTTGACCTCCGTCCTGCTTGCACTGAAGAAATGTCCGATGATCCGCTACCAGCTGTCCTCTGACATGGCCAAACGCCTCGCAGAAAGCGTCAAGGTTTCCATCATGTTACATTTTCCCTTTTTTTTCTCCTGTTCCACCTGAACTACATTTAATTTGCTCTTAGTCATAATTGCAGTGCCTATAAAACTTATTCACCCTCTAGGATTGTTTTACTGCTTATTGTTTTTAGAAATCATCCGTGGTAAACAAAATTAGCATTTTCTGACAAAAAAACTTTTTAATGTCAAAGTAAAAACTGATTTCTACAAAATGTTGCCTTTATTTAGCACATTTTAAAACGACCACAGTTGAACAAATTACACATTGAAAGTATGAATCAAATTTTTTTTACTTAAAAGTTTGTAAAAGTACAGAAAATCTGGGATAATTTTATTTTAGTTTCCAGATTTCTTTCCTTTTCATTCATCTAAAAGAACTAATTCATGAGCAAATATGGAGCTTTTATGTTGATTTGGTTAAAAATATGCACTTTACCTTTTAATTTTTATTTTTTGCTAATAACAGAGAACCAGAAGTTCACTCAGGGAAAAATAAAGCAAAGAAACATTTTACGTTTTATTTTTTACTCTATATCATCCTGTGCAGGTTATTAATAAATACACAAGCAAGAAAATATGACGCACTGCATAAACACAAAATCTGGACCAAAGTATTTTCTAGTGCAAATATCTTAGTCTACTTGAAACACAACAAAACTAACTTACAAGTAACTTCAGTAATAAAGGAGTCAATAATTCCTTCATATTGATACTGGCAGATTATTTAACCTATAACATGAGGAAAACATCTTGTTATAAGTGAAATAGTCTGCCAGTGGAACTAGAACTGGTTGCTAGGTGACGGGCTGGGCTTGGCTGTGGTTGCTAGGTGACGGGCTAGGCTCGGCTGGCGTTGCTAGGTAACAGCTTTAGTGCCCCTTGAAGTAAAGCAATCTGCCAGTGGATCTAGTACTTTTTAATCAATGTTAAGGACTTAAAATAAGCTAATTTTTTTGTTTTGTCGTGGATTAAAATACACTCTGCTCTTCCTCTTTTGTATTGAAACTGTGAGCATAACGTATTTTGGATCATTGAATTGTGTTTGTCTGCTTTCAGCAAATCATCACGAAGGAGTACGAGTTGTTTGACTTCAGGAAGACCGAAGTTCCTCCTCTGCTGCTGATCCTCGACCGCAGCGATGACGCCATCACACCGCTGCTCAACCAGGTGACCAGTCACACAGATACAGGTTTCTTATAATAATTAGCTTTTATTTAATTATATTTACGTTTATTTGTTGATGTTTTTTTAAACTTGTCTCAAGAAACAGGGGTTTGTAATTTTAGAGGATTTTTACTCATACTTTGTTCTGTTTCTGAATCCCATCTTTGAAATTAAATAAAGTTTAATTCTTAATTATTATGTAGGAAATATAAACAAAAATGTCTTTACAGCTGATTTTTTTTTTTGTATGACTATGACATCATTTTGGAAAGTTTTTGTTCATTATGGGATATTTTTGGTTTGGAAAGTGATCAAGATAGCAGATAAGTATTTTTTAAATTTTACATTTGGGTTTATATTGAACTTGTAAACAATTACAAAGTAATTATTTATTTGTTCAATTAAGAATCCTCTTTAATCTTTATCATAATAGAGATTTTTCTTCCTGGCAAACATTATAATAAAATAATACTTTTACATACGTTACAAAAGAGAAATACCGAAAAAGACAAACAAAATCAAAACATAAAATTAAAATCCACCACCTCAACAATTTTAACATTTTATAAACATTAAAAAGGACAAAATGACAAACTTTAAAAAACAAAGTTTCAACTGTGTCAAAGATAGATTAAAATCAATCTTCACTTAAAGTATAAATTCTACCAATTCAATATTAGTTTATGATTTATTATTTACTTTTCTAAGGTTCTTTTACATGATTGTATTAACTCTTGTAGGTATAAAAGTGTTGAATCCCCTCATTACTTTGCGAAAATATAAACCGTGGCGATGAGCTGCGCTGGTGGGATGTATGTTTTTGTGTGAAATATCTGCTGACGAGACGCGGTCGGTGTGTCACAGTGGACGTACCAGGCAATGGTCCACGAGCTGCTGGGTCTGAACAACAACCGGATCGACCTGTCCAGAGTCCCGGGGATCAGCAAAGACCTGAGGGAGGTGGTGCTGTCCGCCGAGAACGACGAGTTTTATGCCAACGTGAGTCCTGAAACAAAAACACGACGGCTTCCTGTTTACGCTCAACTGTTTCTGAGCTCTCAGACCGGCAAGCTGATTAAATTTAAATCTGGTTTATAAAAACAAAAGTAAGAGTTTGTGTTGTTTATTGTGTTGCTTTGGTTGTTTAAAGGCAACTTCTACGCCTGTACTGTCATTTAGTTTCTCTTATATGATGGAGTATTCGGGACAGGCTAAAAAAACATATTGGAGTAAAATAATAATAATATTTCTCACTTCCCTTTAAATTATCTGAGTTGTTAAGATATTCCTACTGAGTCTGTCGGGTTTTAATGCTTTAACTAACACTTCCAGAAGAGATCTTTATTATTAAACATAATGTAAAATATTCAAGTAACTTTGTGTTCTGTTCCATGTTTCTGTTTACAGAACTTGTACTTGAATTTTGGGGAGATCGGGACCAACATTAAGAACCTGATGGAAGATTTCCAGAAAAAGAAACCCAAAGGGCAACAGAAGCTGGAGTCCATTTCTGACATGAAGGTTGAAGTTACTGGGTTGATTTATTGGGTTGAAAAAACTAAAACAAAACGGTTTAATGAATGTTTTATTTTCTTTTTCTTATTTGGGCTAATGTAGACAGAAAACAAGCAAATGAAAATGATGATTATATTTCCACCAATAAAATTATATTTCTGAGTTTCAAAAGTTGAACATTTTCAATTTCTTGAACTCAGAAATTTCTGTTTTTGTTTTTTTTCTAGAAAATTTCTGAAATTAATCTCAAAATGTCTGACTTTTTTCTAGCACATTTTTGGAAAAAAAAAACTCCCAGCCGGTTTTTGGCAACAAATTAATGTTTTTTTGGTGTCTTTAAATTGAGCCGTTTCAGAAACATTTAGAAGGTAACGCCACAAATCAGCACTCACTGCGCTGTTACCTAGCAACCCCAGCAGAGCCCAATCCGTTACCTAGCAACCCAAGCCGGGCTCCGGTAAATTCAATTCAAAAATACTTTATTAATGCCAAAGGGAAATTAAATGTTGTGACTCATATTAATTAAAAACTCTTGACCATCCAGAGTCTCAAGTTCCCAGGCTTCTACAATCTGTTTACATTTGGCCAGCTAGTTTTCCTACAGTATGCGCTGTACAATGGCTGCTGGAAAAGACAAGTGCTTTGTTGTTGACTTGCTGCATTCTTGTTGGATGTGCAGGAGGCTCTCTGAAAAACTGTACAGCTTTTCCAAGCTGTACAGTTGTATAATTGCACATCTGATTGCAGCCATTTCCAGTAGTGAATGTAAACACTGAGCTGGGGGCGTGGCCAGCAGCAGCTTGTTGGGATTTAAAGTGACGGGGGCCTTAAAACAGCTCATTCTGAGAGGAGATCAAATTTAGACAAATCTAACCTGACTGAAATTTCATCATCTGTAAATTATTTTTTTCGTCCCTCCAGGCGTTTGTGGACAACTACCCTCAGTTTAAGAAGATGTCGGGAACCGTGTCGAAGCACGTCACGGTGGTGGGGGAGCTGTCCCGGCTGGTGTCTGAGCGGCAGCTGATGGAGGTGTCGGAGGCGGAGCAGGAGCTGGCCTGTCAGAACGACCACTCTAACGCTCAGCAGGTAACGCTCTTCATCATCATCACCTCAATCTCTCATCAGAAACCTAAAGAATAGCACAAGGTTAAATGCAAAATTCACATTTGGAACATTTTGATCTCAACTGTTTCTAAAAACAACCCAAGCTCTTTAAAGTTTTTTTAAAGATGTTTTGACGATAAGGTATTGTTTTTTGGTGTCTGGAAATAAGCCTGGTTGGAGTAGCTCTGTACTTTATTAAGATTTTTTTGCTGTTTTTGGACAACCATTTCTTCTTGTTTTGGATTCGGTGAAGCTGTAATGATTTTTGCCAGTTTTGTTTTTGATATGATGCGTAACCTTATTTAGTGCCCCTTTGGGGTCAATAAAGTATTTTTGAATTGAACTTGAATGGAATTGTCACATTACATGGGCACTGCGCCGTTACCTAGCAACCTCAGCTGAGTTCAACCCGTTACCTAGCAACCCAAACAGAGCTCCAGAACGTTGGGTCAGCTGGTTTTACCTCTCTATTTGCTGTACAATGACTGCTGGAACAGACAAGCAGTTTTACTGTTTTGCCATTCAGAAAACACGCTGTTTTCTTGTTGGTTGTGCAGGAGGCTTTACTAATGCTTTTCTAAAACGGCTCATTCCAAAGGGACCTTGAAATAGGCAGAACTGGTCAGACGAAAGTCTTATTATCTAAGAATGATTGTGTGCAGAAGATGTAATGGACATGTTTTGTGTAGTCCAGAAGCGTAGGTCACCTTTAAGACATCTTTTCTGTCAGAACGTTCGGCGGCTGCTGCAGAATCCTCGGGTTTCGGAGCTGGACGCCGTCCGTCTCGTCATGCTCTACGCTTTGAGGTATGAGCGCCACAGCAGCAGCATCCTGCCGTCGCTGATGGAGGAGCTGAGCAGGAAGGGAGTTTCTGAGCGCTACCGCAGGGTAATCACAACCTTTTGCGTAGGAATGTATTTGCTGATTTTGGCCTCTGGATGGCAGATTGAAGCTTTACGATGTGCATTCCTGCTACAGATGGTTCAGTCGGTTGTGGAGTACGGTGGGAAGAGAATCAGAGGGAGTGACCTCATCACACCGACTGATGCTGTCGCCATCACCAAACAGTTCTTCAAAGGACTAAAGGTAAAAAAATATTACTTACTTCATCAGATAAGCCTGAAGAAGCATTAACCTTCCTGCAGGGTTTAGAGAAAAAACAGCATTTTATTGTGTATTTTGATGTATTTCTCAGGGCGTAGAGAACGTGTACACACAGCATCAGCCTCTGCTGCACGACACTCTGGATCAGCTGATTAAAGGTCGACTCAAAGACAGTCAGTTCCCGTACCTGGGAGCCAGCAGCCTGAGAGACAGGTAACACACCTGTGGAAACCCTTACAGAAATCACTCTCACAGATAGAAATTCACATATTTAATTTTTGGTTTTGAATGATTTTTTTTCAAACCCTTCTTTAGAGTTTAGAGCAGGGGAATGAAAATACACCTTTATAAAATTCTACAGATACACACATATTTTTCTCCAGAAAGTCACGTTTTGAAAACATGTTTCAGGCCTCAGGACATTATGGTGTTCCTGATCGGTGGAGCGACGTATGAAGAAGCTTTGACGGTTTACAACCTGAATCGTAACACTCCGGGGGTTCGGATTGTGCTGGGAGGAAGCGCCATCCACAACACTAAGAGGTGTCAGATTCTCTTACTCTGATTTAAATTTTTTTATAAGTTAGATTCACTTCACAGCATATTAAAAAATTCAACAAAAGAGGACCTGAGTACTCATCCTTGTGGAACTCCATATCTAAGTGTAGTTATATAGACAACCTTTTGATTTTACCATCTTAGATATATAGCTTATTGGACAGGGAAAGTTTTGGAGGACATTTTGTTTCAGTTGTTTTAGCCAGAAGAACGGCCAAATATTTTCTGTGCTAAAAATGTCTGAATCTGGATCTCAGCTTAGATCATTTTACTGTTATAAATATGTAACTGTTCTTTGTTCATCTCAGGTCCAGCAGATTGACTTTACAACACACAATTAGATTCACAGTATTTATTCAAATAATTAAGTTAGAACAAATGGATTCTGCCCCACAGTTACACGCAACAGGAAAGAAAAAAAGGGGCGGAGTTGTCAGTTACTGGTTGCTATGGTAACCACCAACTGCCAAGAGTAGCTGGAGAAAAATAAATTTAATTAGGCAAATAAATCGACCGATTTTGACCTGTAATATTGTTCAAATAAAACGTTGCTACATATAAACAGATTTTTATTTTGAGATACAGTGAACAGATAAATTACACATTCATAATATATTCAGTTTAATTTTAGCTTTTTACATTTTTTTTCTTCTCCAGTTTCCTTGAAGAGGTGATGCTGGCGACGGGTCACAGCGGCGACAGAGCACAGGGAAGTGGGCGCCACTCCACCCGGCGATGAACGCTAACTCTCGTTCTGACTCTTGTATAATAAACTTCATCTCTCCCTCCGCTTGTTTACGTCTGTATTTAGAGGAGCTTCCAGAGATCTGTGAATTACCTGGATGTCCTTTTTAAATACCAACAGGTTTGTGTTTAACAAACACCCACTACAGGCAAATTAACAGCTACTCAATCAGAAAAAATGTAGGATTTGGGAACAGTCTTGTTTTCAGGCCTGTAACTGTACACTCGGGTCATGGTTGATTCAGCTCATCGAAAGTGAATAAACTAATGAATAATAACATTGACTTTAATAAATGTAATTTTAAATACATGACATGGGAAAAGAAAAGGATGCAGAGAGACCTCTTAATTCTTGCTGCAGTCTGAGCTTTAAAAATAAGAACCTTTAAAGGTTTATGATTTTGGAAAACTAATAAACACAAAACAAAAACTTTTAACATAAAAGTTAACAAACGCAAACTTTATGTTTGCATTTGTTAATCCTTTGTAGCAGCAACATTCTCAGGAAAACAAAGGCTAACTACTGAAGACTCACTGATTGTCTTTCTAAAGTGTTGTCACAAGAAAGGCAAATTTTCATGAACCTTCAACTGCTACTTTTATGACTTCCTGTTGCAGCTAGCTGTGCTGCAATTCTAACACTTAGCTTGTAATGGTATCAGCATGTAAAGATTCAGTTTCAGAGCAGTCATTTTTTGTTTTGACTCTACTCTTTATTTCTAGGACCATTTTATGAGCATCTCAGCAATTTCCAACTGTGAAAATGATACTTTAAAAACGCTCTTTTTCTTATTTCCTCTAGGCACTAGCTGGACTGCTGTAACACCTTTTGAAAATTCTGTTTTCTGTTGATTTTTTATTTTGCAGCCTCTTGTTGCACAATGAAAGCTACAAATCTACAAATATCTAAAAGAATTTCCAACATACCAGGCAGTCGCTCATTCTTAAGTGCTACTTTTTTAGCTTCCTGTAGCAGATAGCTTGGTGCTAGTGCTACATTACATATTTACAGCATGTATTTTTATAATTATTATTTGTCCTTTATAGTAGCTCTGCAATTTATAATATTTTTATTAGGATCTCAACAATCCTACAATGTCTGAGGAAATGGCTTCTGAGAGCTTTGTCGTTAGCTAGCGGGGCTGCACTGCTAATGCTAGCTTATTTGTACATACCAGATCATTAAGATTCCATTTCAGATATGCTATTTATTTCTGTCTTTTTCTTTAACAGCAGGACTTTTGCTAGAGCTATTTATTTAAGGATATTAATAACCTAAAGAAAAACTGCATAAAAATTTCAACAGTGTAAATGACACTTACTTATGAAAGCAGACCAAGTAAGTGTTGGTCTGCTTTCATAACATGTGAATATTCAGTTTAATTTTCACATGAAACATAAAAAATAAGACATTTTTCTTTGTTTGTTTTGCAACAGAGTCAAAACTATGAAGCTATGATTTATTTTGTAAACATACTAAGAATCCCAGAACACATGAGGCAACAGCTAGCTATAGTTTTAAACTGCTATTGTTTTTAGCTTCGTGTAGCTGATAACTTTGCTTCCATGCTGCTAACCCAAGCTTATTTATAAACATGTTTATTTTTCTATCTTCTTTGGTCTACTGCTGATAATATTTTATTATTATCTAAACAGTGCTGCAGTCTCTGAGGAAATGCTGGTGGGTTTTCAAACTCTTTGCTACCTGCGCCGCTGTGCTAATGCTAGCTAGCATATCAAAAGTAATAGGGTCAATATTCTACCTACATCTGAAATAATTTTCTTAGCATCAAGGTTAAAATAAAAATAAAACTCTCTACAGTTTGTTCTATATCTTAGCTGCCAGGACTTGACATTGTGTACTGTCACAGACCAGAAAACTGAAATTATCTTCAAATTTGATTAGGATATAATCAACTGACATAGTCTTATCAATATTTTCAAAGCAACAGTCATATAATTAGGGCTTTTGGAGCTTTCTGTCTTCGATTTGAAGTGCAGTTTTTCATCTGTTTGGATTAATTGAACATTATTTTGCTTCTGTCATGCAGTGATTCTCTTGTTTCTTCCTTAAATTTTCCAGTGAGTCTCTTTACATGTTTCTGACTGAATGTTAATTTGAAAGGATTACTATTAAAATGAAAAAAAAAACAGAGTTGAAACTGTGTTTGTGATCTGAATCTGTATCAAACAGAAATTAATTGAAATATGTGTAATACTGGTGAATATATTAAAATGTATTTTAAAATATATTTGTTAATATAATCTCTTAATTTGGTTTTAAAGTTGGATCAGGTATATTGCAACCAGATATTAAATATTTATTATGATTAATTATTAGTATTCATTTATGTGATTGAGGTATTATGCAAAAAAGTTTATTTGTCTTCTCAGCTGTAAAGTATTTTGTTTTTCTAAAATCAAAATGTATTTTTTAAGTAATTTTTTTTTACATTTATATTTACAAACTTGATTCATTTTTTCAACAATATCAAGAGATGTCAGGTTATATATTTCAATATACACTGTAGGAACAATGTAATTATATTTTATCCCTTTAAGAATATGTACCAAATGTCTGAATACATTCTTCAATATTTGTTAAAATATATGTACAGAATATATATTATGTATTAATCTAGTATAACCCATAAATAATTGTGTTAATTTAAAATACAGAGGATGTTACAAAAAAAAAAAGATGTAAAGCTTTAATTTTACCCCATTATAGGATCCTAAACAATTTATTTACAGTTTTTATATTTAAATCTGACCTGATTTAAACTTGTTTAGTTGCTATAAATCCATCAGGGAAGATAATGTTTATGTGGACTGTTTTGTAACTGTTTGTGCGTTTCTCAACTTCCTGTTAATAAGCAACTTAAGTTTACTTTGAGTCATATAGAAAACCGTCCTAAATTATTTAAAAACAAAAAATATTGATCTTTTCACATATTTACCATGCGATGTACAAAAAGTGAACCCTGGAGTCTAGATAAGAAGCACTAAAGTCCCAGAATCCACCAGAAAATGGCTGAATGGAGGTCAAAGGTGAAGGGACTGAGTGAAAAATAAGCAACTGAATTAAATGGATGAAATTTTCCTGACATGAATAAAATAATGTCCGTAAAACTTTGTGTTTTACGGACATTATTTAGATCACAAACATAATTCGTAATAAATTAACATTTTAAGGTTTTTAACAAAAAATAAAGTGAAAAAATTAACATTACAAATCCGACTCAGAAATTAGTTAAGTTATAAAAATGTAAAATCTTGATTTAATAATGTAGAAACTCAATTAAATAAGTTGGGGCAACTTTTTAAAAAGTTTGTTTTAACTAATAATTTTCAGCTTAATTGATGAAGACAGTTGATCAAAAATAAATTAAATATTTTAAATTTAACAATTTAAAGTTGATGCAACTTATCTGAGTCACAGCAACAAGGAACCAAGAGTCAAGTTGAATCAGTAAATTATTTTTTTACAGTGTAGAATGAGGGAAGCTGTAATAACAGCCAATATCTGACGGATTGGAACCAGAAAATGTTTTATTGATCAGTTCTGTCACCGGTGGGAGTGAACGGGTTCATTGACTGGTTCTGTCAATGTGGGTCAGAGTGTTTGCCTGCTTCTCTTGAACAAAGAGCAAACACTCGTGTTGAACTCGTTGTGGGTCCAGCTCTCGGTCAGTCAGTTCTCTCCGGTTTCCTGAACCATGAAGCTTCACGCCACTGGACCTCTGTTGGTTCTGGTGCTGGTTCTGATGCTGCTCAGCTGCAGCACTGCTGAAGAATGCAACCTGCCTCCAAAGCTGCACCAACAGGACTTACACAAGGTGAAATCACAAACCAGAACGCCTGGACTCATCGGACGTTTTAGCAGAGTTCCTGATTGGTTATTGGTTCTGGTTCCAGTTGTCCGAGGCCCGGTGGGTTCTGGTTCAGGCGATGGCCGATTATCCAGCAGGCAAGGAGCTGATGAAGAACGCCAACAGCTCCATCATGGAACTGAAGCTCAAAGGAAGCAACGAGAGCTTCCTGTTCGTTGAGCGGAACATCGTGTGAGTTTAATCCGGGCTCAACTGGACCGGGTAACTTTTTGCCTCTGTTACACTGTAAAAACACAAAATCCTATCAAGTGTTTTCAGTTGAGTTTCTACTGCAAACTTCCTAGTACTCTCAAAATAAGACAAAGCAAGCTTACAAGTAACTTTTCATCACAATGTAGGAGCTCGTTTCCTTAAAGAAGAAACCGATTCCATGGTCAGATTATTTAACTGAAAACAGTTTGTCTTGTTAAATTAAGTAATCTGTGAAGTGTTTTTCATCAATATTAAGGATTTATTTACTTAAAACATGCTCATGATGTTTGCAAAAATGTTACTTTTATGGTTTTGTCTTATTTCAAGTGTATTAAGATGTTTTTACTAGAAACTAGGCCAAAAATACTTGGTGAGATTTTGTGTTTTTGCAGTGTGGAAATTATATTAGGGCCTTTAGGAATAGAAAAAAGAAGAAAAATCTCAGGCAAAAAAATCAGAAATTTTGAATTAATCTTTTCTAGAAAAAACAATGAAGTTTCTGAGTTTTAACAGTTGAAGAATTTTTGAATTTTCTAGACAGGAAATTTTCTGAGATTAATATCAAAATTTCTGACTTTGTTTTTATTAGCAATTTTCATCATGGCTCCAAAACTTTTTATCAAAAAAAAAAAAACAACAAAAAAAAAACAAGAGTTGTTTTAAATTAGTTTCTTTTCATTTAACAAATGTATTTTCAAGATGTCAGTAGAACCCTGTTCGTTACCTAGCAACACCAGTAGAGCCCAGTCTGTTGCCTAGCAACCCAGGCCCAGTAAATTCAAATTCAAATTCAAAAATACTTTATTGATACTGAAGGGAAAGTAAATGCTGTAACTCATATTAATTAACAAAATATTGACTTACCATCCAGAGCTTATTGAGCCTCCAGATCCGGGTCTCTATAATCTGCTTTCTGTAACTTTCTAAGGTTCGTTGATTTGGGTCAAACATAATTTTGTTCTGTTTTTTCCAGAGCTGGAAACTGTCTCATCTTCCGTGGGAACCTGTCTGTCCCACATCCTGAGACATCCAACCATACGCTCCTTCTGGATGCTGATGGTGAGTGTTAGACAAGATCTAATTTTATACTTATTATCTCAGTTTTCTAAGTTATTATCTCAATGGTGCCTGCAGTAGTTTGATAAACAGTCACAGATTATCAGTCTCGCACTAAACTGTCACGACATAGTGCCAGTTTCAATAAATATGCAAAAATATTAGTAAAAGTTACATCAGGGGTGATGAAGGTGTGGCTCAGGGGCCGTTTGTGGCCCTTGAAATTATTGTGTTTGGCCCCAGAATAGAAGTCAAAAATGGTAGAAACAATTTATAACACAAAATTGGGAAATGTTCTGTTTTTCTTCCAACAGTCCAAAGTCATTTTTATGTTATGTTAAATTTATTTTTAAGCAAGTAAAACATACAAACAAACAAAAAAATTGCAATAAATTAAATTTGCCTTTTTAATTTAATGAATCTTGTGGTTTGCCAGTAGTTTAAATTTTCCAGTTTTGGCCCCCAGGACTAAAAGTTTGAACACCGCTGAGTTACATATTGAATGTTTAAATCAGGAGAAGTGTGATCAGCACAGAGGGAACGGTTGCTGATATTTTACTGTTGCTGATTCCTTGAAGGCGAGCGGGAGTTTGGCGGTGTGGTGACGCCGTACAATGATAAAGGTCGAGCGGACATCCACCAGGCCTGTCCGAACTGCCTGCTCATCGTCTACCACGGCGTGTTTAAGGGAACGCCGGGGAGGATGCTGCTCATTTACAGTGAGGAAAACATTCATCTGACATGAGATTAAAACTGATCTGCAAAAACTCCATACTGGGTGGAAAATAAGACAAAATTATCAGTTGTTTGAATGCATGATGTTTTTGTTCTGTTAGAGCTAAAATATTCTGTCTTTAAAGCATTTAGAAAGTTTTGGAAACCAATAAAATGGGAATCTGTTGTTTTTTTTGTCCGTTTAATTGCAAATATCTGCAATGTTTTGTTTCAAATTGTGTAAATGTAAATAAAGAATTCTAAATTCTGTCTGCAGAGAGGATGCTGACTTCCTGTCATTTTTTGTGAAACAGGAAGTGAGGGGAAACACCTGGATGCTGAGGAGCTGAAAGCTGCTGAGAGCGAACACCGGAGGATGGCCGAGTGCCTGAAGTTCAACGTCAGGACGAGTTTCCGCTACGACGGGAAGGCAGGTCAGGAAAACGACTAAAGAAACTGTTTGACCTGGTCAAACTGGGCGGCAGACTTCAAATTGCATGTTTTAGTTGTTATAGAAACCAAATAACAGCCAAACATTTGTGAAATGTTTGAAAAGAAAACCAATGTTTTCTATAATTGGTGACAGAATATTCTCCAAATAAACCACAAATTACCAGAATCCTAGAACATCTTAAACTCTGTTTTATTTTATATTAAATGACAAAAACAAGCAACACGCATGTTAATACACAGAGATGAATCTCTATATTCTGTAAATTTAACCTCCATTTCAGCCATTAATTTGATCGTAAAGCAGATTATTTAAAAAAAATGTGTTTTTGTTTCTCTGCAGATTTTTGCCTGGAAAAGAAGGAAGAAACAGAAGCCTGACACAACATGTAGGGTTTAATAAAGATATATTTAATGTGATGATGACTACAGTTGTTTCATTCATTCTCATGTGTCTCGATTTGTTGCAGAGTGCTGATGAAAATCTATGCTAAAACACTAGTCTGGCAAAAATAGCAAACATAAGTTATTATAACAAAACAAGTAAAGAAGTAAGAAAATGTGCTAAAATGTAAAAAATGCATCATTACTGAGAACAGCTAAAATGTTAGTGGTTTAGTCAAAATTAATAAAAAAATAAGCTAAATGAAACCCCTGAGATTATGAATTATCTGACATAGAATTGATTTCCTTTCACTTATTGGATGTGATTTTATACTGAAAGTAGTTAACGCTGTGCTTTAGTGCTATAACAGGCTAGGCTATGCTAGGCTAGGCTTGTCTTGGCTATATGCTAGGCTACGTTATGCTAAGCTAGGCTAGACGATTTCTAGCCACATTCAAATAATTTAGCGATCCAAATCGTTTTACGCCTCATCAAAAAAGACAGAAAATAAGGAGGCATAATGGCGACAGTGGTCGGAGTTTGTTTTGTAACTTTTGTGGTTCGCAGGTCCGAATCCCGGTTCCGTCTGCCTCGGCCGCTTCAACGGGAATCTGTGGATCGACTTTTAAAACCAACGATCGCCGATGGTCGACATCTGATATGACGGAAGTTTTGGGCAAAACTGAGAGTCTCTGGATGAAGCCTGATGACAGACAGGGAAGCTAATGAGCCCGGAAAACCCGTTTATAATTTGTCTTCCACCTCACGATCATGCGACTGTGTGTTGGGGCCTTTGTCAGAAAGAGGGCTACATTTTGCACAAAAGAAAAAAAATTTATTTGGATTATTCTGAGGCATTTTAGCGGAGGAAAAGAACATATATGGGCGCCAAAAGTCGAAAATTTGCACCAAAACCAAAAAGAAATTTCAGAATTTTTTTCTAGAAAAATGTTTAAAAACTTTAAATGTTCTGAGCTTGTAAAGTCAAACATTTTCAACTTTTAGAAATTTTCTGAGTTTGAAAAGATGAAAATGGCCAACTTTTGTTGCTCAGAATTGTTATTTTTTTCCCTAGAATATTTTTTAAGATTAAAATTTCGTTGCCTGTTTTTCGTGCAAATTTTCGACTTTCCAAACTCAGAAAAGTTTTTTCTAGAAGGTTCCTGAGCTCCATCTCAAAATGTCCAGTTAAAATAATAATAATAATAATAATAATAATAATAATAATAATAATAATAATAATAATAATTTGCAAATATAAAAAAATAATAACGATAATGATTATCATTATTATTTATTTTTGCAAAATTAAAGTTTTTCAAACTCAGAAATTTCAAATTTTTCTTTTCTAGAAATATTCTAAATTTAATCTAAAAAATTCAGATTATTCTCCAGCAAATTTTCCACTTTTCAAACTCAAATTTCCAATTTTTTCTTAAAGATTTTAGAGATTAATATGAACATTTCTTTTTTGGCAGAGATATACTCTTTTTTTCTGTCTACAATGACCATGGTAAGCCGTCAAATAATTAATATCTACTTTGTGTTCGTCTATAAAATCTAAACGAAATACAACTTTTGCAAAGCACTGTAAAGCTTTTAATTAAATCAATTTGTACCATAACCTGACAGAAAATAACGGCAGAAATTATAATTCACATTTTTTAATTTTACAAATGAAATATATTATTATTATTTTATTTATTTCTCATTGTTTTGCTGCTTAACTTTTCGATAAAATAAAATTTTTCAGGCGTATTTCTCCTGTTGTTCCCCTCTGGCACCGCTGTGTGTCGCTGTCGCGCTCCTTTTTAATTCGCTGGAAAGCAACCCTCCGTGCGCGGCCTCGTGCTGGGGAGAGCGCGCGTGCTCGAAGCCAAAGGGTCCGCGCACGCGCAGGAGGAAAGGATGCAGCCAGTGTTCAGACAACAGCCGCGGCGCTGAGGAGGAGACACAACCGGCGTGGACCCGAGTGGACGCGGCGGCACCGACACCAGGACCTCAGCGGGGACCGGAGCGACCAGAGTCCGGGCTGCAGCTCCCTCCGGGCCGGACCGAACCTCCTCCTTCCGACTGCGCGGTTCCCCCCGGGAGTGAAGAGGAGGGAGGATGAAGAAAAGCAACCAAAGCAGACGGGTCAGTCAGACACGTTTTATTCTTTATTTTTATGTTTTATTCCCAGTTTTAAACATCCATCCGGGATTAAGTTGCTTTAATGTTTAATTTGGCAGAAAGCAGAGTATAAATCTGAAAATAAATCCCTCAGATTTCTAATCAGGTTCGTTATTTATCAATATTCATCGCGCCGCTCCATTGAAATTCCCAATCACTGCCACGTTTCCGTCAGTAACTTTAACTTCATTTACATCTAATTCATGAATTAAGGAATAAACATTTTTTGTTACATATTTGTTAGTCGTCTATTGTGTAAATAAATTAAGTTTAATTATATTTTTTTTCAGCCTTTTTATGTTTTAATTCAGTTTTTGTTTATCTGGTCAGTTAAACATTTAAGTCTTGAGTGAATATTTAAGGACATTTCACCGTCATTTAGGTTTTGGGATCCTCAGATTAACGTTTCACACACATCCAAAGGAGGAAATTTAGTTTTTTTTACTACACTAATTTAAAGATGCAGCTAAAAATTGTGGGATTAATGTTGAAAATGTTCTTCTTCTTCTTTCCCTCCAGATAAATAACTGTAATCCTGAAACCTGTTATTGTCAGATCAGAGGATAAAACATCCCAAACCACTTTGATCTCAACTTTCATGTCTTGTTTTTTTTGTTGTTTCTTTGAATTTTCCCCTTTGAAAGTTTCTGTCCTGTTGCTTCCCGTCTCCCGGTTGGTTTTATTTAGTCTCTTTCTCTCTGCAGCTCTTCGCCCAGCTTTCTTTTTCCTCTTACTTCTGTCAGAGTCGGGCTGTTATGCAATTAAAGTAGGTCAGACTGACGGAGAGCAGTGAGATCATGACAAACACGATCATCATGAAGATTTGCACTCCTCCATCAGTCACATGTTATTCCTCCTCTTCACTCCTCCCTTGTCTTTCTTCCTCTTCTTCTGCTCTCAGACCAAATCTTTACCTTCTAACTTCGTTTTTTCTCACTTTTTATCTACTTTCATCTGGTTTTTCCAGTCATTCCTCATTTTTAAACCTGAAAATAAGATTAATTGATCGTCTTATTAGTTCATGTTAATCATTTTTTCGTTTGTTTGTGAAATTAAAACAATTTTTTTTCTTGTTTGTGCAATAATCACACATTAATAACACAAATTAATTCTTTCTAGGGCTGCAACTCAATTATTTTGCTTATCAAATAATCTATCGATTAGTATGGCGATTAGTTGATTAATTGGATAAAAAATTGCCACATTCTGCTGATTTTAAATTTAAACCCTTTTTCTACTATATTGGAAATACATAAATGATACAAGCAATTAAATTTTATTACCAAAAATGTAATAACACAGCATTTACTGAACAGCTGATCATTTGTGAAATAAAAATACTTCAACCCTTTCTGCTTATGGTATCAATACAATTTAGGATTGATCTGTTGATTATATTTTGGATTAACTGACTAATAATTGGATTAATGGATTTAATTTTACAGAATTTGAACCAGATGAATTTAACTTTGCCAATTAATTAGTTCTGGGTAAAACATATTTACGGACAAAGAAGTTTATTTTCATCTTAACTGCATAACGGATATATTTGTTGTACAGTTTTTGTTTAAATATGTTGTTCTTTAGATCTGTAAACCGTAGTTAACGATTAATTTCTGACTAAATTACTTGATGATTGTTTTAACAATCGATTAATCACGATTAATCATTTCATCCCTATAAGGAATTACATTTGAGGAGTTTTTTATATCTTCAATTCATAATAAATGAACTTATTTTTACAGTTTTGGCTTAATTACTTCTCTGAGTTTGTTGCTTTCTCAGCAAATTATCTTTTTTTTAAGTCTGTATACTTCAGTTAACGATTAATCAATTGCTAAATTAGTTGACAGTTATTTTGGCAATCTGTTAGTCTGATTAGCCCTCCTCCATGTTGGCTGTGAACTTTTTGTTTTCATCTTCTTCTGCTTCAGGGCTTCCAGGACTCCGGTCCGCTCGCCGTTCAGCAGCCGGAGAAGGCGGGTTGGATCAGGAAGTTCTGCGGTCGAGGGATTTTCAGGGAGCTGTGGCGGAGCCGGTACCTGGTGCTGAAAGGAGATCACCTCTACATCTCAGACAAGGAGGTGAGGAAAGAGCAAAACGGAAACGTAGTCAGTGGGACGGCACTGGGAGGACTGGGAGGACTGGGAGTCGTTTTGCCCGATGTGTTCTGGAGCTTCAGCAGCCATTTGGTGTCAGCGACCTCACTGTGGGTTAGTGTCAGAGAGACGGAGACGGTTTCTAGAGCGGCGGCGGAGATTAGCAGCAGCGACAGGTTCAGGAATCAGATGTTGGAAAATGAAAAAGAAACTCAGAGCTTGTGATCTGATCCAGTTTGTGTTCCTGTAAAGGAACCGATCCTTGAACAGGTTGGGATGGGCCAGTGGTCCAAACACGTTCATTGCAGTTTTGTCACAAAATAATTTTTAGATTAAGAGATTTCAGTCTTCTCAGTTCTGCCTGTTTCGAGCTGATTTAGGGTGCTGTCACTTTAAATCCAAATGAGCTGCTGCAGGCCACGCCCCCCACTCAGCATCTTTCCCAGCAGCCATCGTAGGGCGCATACTGCGGTTAAACCAGATGACCACCAAATGTGCTGGAGTTCCACTTGCTAGGTAACGGTTGCTAGGTAATGGGCTGGGCTTGGCCGGGGTTGCTAGGTAACGGTAGCCCGGTAAGTGCTTGTTTTTAGAAGCAGTAGAAACCCAAATGGAAATACAAAAACATGAAACCTAACACTTACAAATCCTTGCAAATGCTGATTCATTTCTTCTTTTTTTTTTTACTTGTTGAGTTTCAAATGGACAATTTAAAATATTTTCCCAAACCAAGACACCCAAAGAGAAGAAGCTCGTAACCCTAAAGGTAAAAAAACACTAAATAAACTCATAATTATCATAAGAAAACCCAAGACAACCAGAGAGATGTGTATAAAATCACAAAGAAAAACAAATAATAAAATAAAACAATAACAAAACTCTTCAAAACACCAAAAAGACTCAAAATAACAAAGCTGAGAAAAGATTAAAAACATCCATAAAACAACACTGATACACCAAAATAAGAGTAAAGACAACAAGGAAAAGAGATTTGAAAGGAATAAAAAGAACTATCATTTTTGGAACAGTCCAATAAAATATGGATTTAGTTGATGAATATTTGCATCCTTGGTAAATTACACGGGTCAAACATTTGTGAAGTTGGTTTAAATCTTGGTAAATCCAAGAATCTCCAGGTTTCCAGTAAAATCAGGAAGTGACCTTTAGATGTTTCATGAAGTCAGTTGATATAAAATGGATGCTTCAGTGAGTCGAGGGAGGAACAACGTGCTGTAATCTGTGTTTACCTCCAGCTCAGATGATGGCCGGTCGGCTCTGAAACATGAACCGCCCTCATCAAGTTCCTGTTCTGTGGAAATACAACATCCTCTTTAGAGAAACTGCTTCACATCAGAGTGAGTCTGATGTGAAGCAGATTTTATTGCTCTGTGGCAGACACATCTACTAATGTTAACGGTGATTTATCCTTTAACAGGTTAGGATAAATCTACTGTACAAAACTTTTTTTTTTTTCACAAAATCATTCCTAATTAGTGAGATTTTAGTTTGGTCGGTTCTGCCTGTTTTGAGCTGTTTTAGGGCGTCTTGTCTCTTTAAATCCAAATAAGCTGCAGCTGGCCACGCCTCCAACTCAACATTTACACTTTCACATGAAAATGGCTGCAAACAGAAGCACAATTTTACAACGAAACATCTTTGAAAGGCAAAAGTAAATCCTCCTGCACAACCAACAAGAATGCAGCAAGTGGTAAATCAACAACAAATCACTTGTCTTTTCCAGCAGCCATTGTACAGCAGTAAAACCAGCTGACCAAACATGCTGAAACTCCAGCTGGGTTGCTAGGTAACGGGCTTGGCTTGCCTGGGGTTGCTAGGTAACACCCTACTGATTTGTAATGATTTTGAAATGGCTCTTTTTCCAGACACCAAAAATCTTCAACTTGTTCCCAAAAACTGGCTGTGCTGGGATTTCTTTAAGCCCTTTGGTTGTTTTTAGAAACAGTCGAGACCCAAATGAAGTTGGAAAAACCTGAAAAATTTAACACAATTGGTCCCTTTTAATGCGGCGCGGTTTGGCTGCAGGCCGTTTGTTCGTGTCGGGAATCAGATGAACCTTCCTGTCAGTGGAGCGCTGAGTGTTCACACTGATTCTGTTGTTGCTCCAGCATTACGTAACTGTCCTTTATGCAGCTCCACACACAGGCTGCAGGACGCTGAGTCAGACTTTCTCAAACACTTTCTTCTGAGTTTCGTCTCCACAGAGAGCAGACGGGCAGGCCTGTCTGCTCTCTGTCCGTCTGTCGGCGCCGAATAGTTTGAACAATAAAAATGGCTTCAGTAGTTGGTCAATTTGATTTCGTTGTTTTGTTTTTTCCCAGCTGTTTGTACCGACCATTCATTAGTTTAAACTCACTTTAAGTGATTTAAATCACATGTGTCAAACTACAGGCCCGGGGGCCAAATATGGCCCGCTGCAGCTTTTCATGTGGCCCTTTAGACTCCAAATGACATCAATAATTCAGTTCTTTACAAATATGCAAAAAAGATTCCCACATTTTTCTCTGATTTTACTGCAATTATTTTTCAAAATTGGTCAAAAACATTTAGTTTCAGTGACTCAGCATTACTTGATGTCAATCATAGTCCATGATTGATACGGCGATTGATAAAAAGGCACATTTAGCATCATTTAGCGCAAATATAATAAAAATTGCTTAGAAATATTTCTAATTTAGCACCATAAACTCTGTGATTCTGATTGCAAAACAACTCACTAAAAAAAATCACAAAATCCGTGAAAATATGTTTAACGTTATTTAATTTTAAGAAACGCTTATTGAATGCTGAAACAAACAGATGTTTATTGACATTTTAGCAGATATTTCAATGGGTTTTATCAATAGATTCTGGCTCAACTGGCCCTTTAAGAGCAACTATAAGACTTAAATGAAGCTGGAGGACATTTTAAAAATCCAAAATAAATAAATAAAACAACAAAAACAACAAATAAAATTAATTATAAAGTCTCCGCAAACAAATTGTCTTTGAAAAAAAAGTTTATTTGAGACCAAAACACAAGAGTGAAGAGTTTAGTCACCCAGTTTTTGGTAGAAATAGAGAAAATTGACAAATAAGGCAAAGGAAAATTATTGAGCTTGTTTTAATTTATCATGTGACTCATTGATTTATTGCTTATCACACCTCAACTAAAAGCAGAAACTGTTAAGACCTGATCTAATGGGACAGAGAAGTGGAAAGATTACAGAGATAAGATAAAACCAGAAAGAAGAAAATCCCAAACTGGTTACAAACACAAACTGGTTACAAACACAAACTCTGCAGAAATAATTAAAGTATTGAAAACATCTCTCAGAAAACCAGAATCCGTTCCCCGGCTTCCCATTTACGCTGCTTTAAAAATAGACATTTCCAGCTCCATGCGGATGCAGAGTCAGGGATAAAGTGCGTGTTTCTGCTGAGAGAGGTTCTGTTCGTGTGTGTTTTAGCAGCAGAAACTCGTGTTCCTGTTATTGTTGCTACGAACCGTCATAATGACTCACGCTAACCCAGTTAGCGCTGCTAGCTCACGCTGGGGGAGTTTGATCTTATTATTTACATCATAAATCATAAGATTTCTGGGTGACGTCGCGCTCAGGGGTGAGAAGAAAACAAGTTTGAGGCCTGAGTGAAAATCTGTAAATCACTGCGATCTGCTCTGAAGCGATGAAAGAAGCCTACGTGTTTCCTGTAATTACATATTTATTTCACGGTGGGATTCGTCCTGTTTCTGTGTCTCAGAATGACCCGGTCTGCTAACTACTGCAGCCAGAGGCGCTGTGTGTGTGTGTGTGTGTGTGTGGTGTGTGTGTGTGGTGGTTCTATTTTTAAAGGTAGCAGTTTTATTCTGAAACTAAAGCAGAGAAGACATTCCTCCTTCATGCAGCTATTTCTCATGAAAAATGCAGATAATTGATCGTCCGGACACCCAAAGCTCCTCTTTTGTCTCGTATTTTCTGAAACGTCTCCATGTCGGCGGCGCTGAGGCTCAGGCTCCATGTAAATAGTATAGATTGTGGTATTGATAATAGTATTGATGTCTTCTCAACATGTGACTTCCATGAACCCTGCAGCCATTAAACACACCAGAGGAATGTTAAATCATCCTTATTATGATCAAAATATGGAACGATTTTATACATTAAAGGTTTCTGAGTGTTTATGAAGCGACTTTTATTCATTTGCATTGCAGTCTTGGATCAAATTCAACAAACTAATTAACCCATAAACTGCAAAGTTATCACATTTAAATGGAATATTGCCAATATTTTATTAACATTCATCATTCAGACAAACTGAACATATTTGTGACATTATGAGAATAAAGCACAAACATGTAGATATATATATTTATTATTTTAAGCCACTAAAAAAGCTGCTTCAGACTTTTTAAGATTGTTTTGTTTGGAGCAAAAATATCCTGAAATTAATAATTAAATAAGATTTTCTCTATTTTTGTTAAAAGGGAACAAATAACATATACGTCACAGTAGTTACTTTTCTGGGCAATTAAAAGTCCCAGAAGTAGCTGAAATAAACGATAATATTGTGTAATATAATGATAATGATTCAATAATGTGAGATTCTCAAAGATCATAAACTTTAAATTCTGATGAATATTTAACTCTGGAACTGAAAGACATTTTAAATATTCAAAATAAATAAACAAAGCAACAGAAATAACAAAGAAAATGAATTATAAAGTCTCTGTAAACAAAGTTATCCTTTAAAAAAGTGGCTAGTTGAGACCAAATTATGGAGACTTTTATCATCCAGTTTTTAGTAGAAAGAAAAAAAGAGAAAACAAAAGTAAATCATGCAAATAGAAATTATTAGGCTCATTTAATTTAGATCCAATTAACTGATTTATTGCTTATTGTGACAGAACTACTCTCATATATTTACTTTCTGTGTCTCATTTACTTGAATTTCCATTTTCTTCTTCATTTACTGCATTTAATGTCTTTCTGATTATAATTTTTTATTTTTTCCTAATTAATTTTTTTGAATTTTTATGCCGTCTTTTGCAGCATTTGGTTAAAACACCAGCTGTGACAGAAAACCCGTCTCTAATCGATTAAAGATGCAGCCGTGTTCTCCACGACTCGTTTCAGATCCAAATGCAGATCAGCGACTGCATGGATGCAGCATGAGCATCACGCTGCATCCATGCGACGAATGGAACAATGATGCTTGATTGGATTCTTTTTTTATTTATTCTTGTGAGGCCACAAAGACAGAAGAACTGAGTTTAATGGGTGTTCTGTGTTTCCTCGTTTCCACGGAGCGGTTTGCTGTTTTATGGTTAGCAGAGTTCCTGGTAGCGTTCACCAAATTAACTTTTTAAAGTTGAACGAAGTGAAAACTCGTCTGATGAATGAAGATGGAAATCAGACGGAGAGCAAGACGACTCAGTTTTCCCACACTGAATCCAATCCTGACTCGCTTTCCGTTAAATCAACAGCTTCATCGTCTGCGCATATGAATTTAATAAATAAATTTAATAAAAATAACACTGCAAAACATCCGCATTTATTCTATTAAACACTGTGTCCCACTACTGACTTAATGCAGGAAAAATTTTCTTCTTTACATCTTGAACAGACGGTATCATATTTATTTATCTGAATGAAACGAGTCAAAATCTTCAAGCTAATGAGCCAGATGTTCATTAGCTGAATGTGAAAAATATGAACTGGAATGAAAACAGCTGCTCTTATTAGTGTAAAATGATCAATAATTCAGTTTAAAAAAGTTGTTTTCTATATAATTTATTATTATTAAAAGTTATAGAAGATTGGGTGATGGGTCAAATAACCATCATTCGATTAAACACAGTTAAAAAAATTGTCTCCCAAACAATATAAAAGGTCCAATAGTAGCAGAGCCACAATGTGGAGGTTTGGATCGGTCCTTTGGGTTCAGGTCTCTTCATGAGCAGCTGGGTGGAACCAGATGGTTCAATCTGTGGGACAAACACAAGCTTATTTCTGTGTCATCGACTCTGTGCTAAACGAGCAGCACAGACAGATGTGGACGAGTGTGTTAAGCGTTTCTACATCAGGCAGAAAGGCTTTAACACTGCACCTATTGGCGATTTATACCTTTTTTTTAAGGAGACGTTCACAAAATTCACATTTCTGTACTTCCATTTGGATCTCTGCTGTTTCAATAAAAACGACCCAAGTGTTTAAAAAAATGCACACAAACATTTTTTGGTAATAAGTTAATGTTTTTTTGGTGTCCAGAATGAGCTTTTTTTAAAATAAATATCCAATTTATTGAGTCAAATTTGATGGATACTGCGCCGTTACCTAGCAACCCAAGCTGTGCTCCAGCATGTTTGGTGAGCTGGTCTTACCGCTGTATGCGCTGTACAATGGCTACTGGAAAAAACCAGTGTTTAGTTGTTGACTTACCCTGAGTCTTGTTGGCTGTGCAGGAGGCTCCACTTCTGTTCTTCAAAGATGTACAGTTTGCAGACTCATACATGAGGATGATTGACAGCGCTGAGACCCTCCTCCTGGCTCTGATTGGTGGTTTTCGATAGAAGACGGTGCAGGAAATTGATCTTTTCACTGATTATTGGTTTCATATCAAACTGTCACAACATGGCGACAGTTTGAACAAATATGGAAAAAACACATTTTGTAAAAACTTCTTGCTGCAGCTTTAATATTACGACTGTATTCTTGTAACATTGTAAGTTTTATTTTTCTAAATAAAAAGAAATCCTACTCTGACCCTTTATTTTGTCATAGAGTTGACCTGGTTTCAAAGTCCAAATAAAAACTGAATAAAACGCTCTGAACTATGAAAACCCACGTGACAAAAATGCAGATTTTCAACAAATTAAATCTTCTAAAACCAAAACTTTTAATCAATTAATCAATATAGTTGATTTACCATCCAGCCCTTAGGTTTAGCTAAATTTTTGGGTGTTTATTTTTTAGTGAAAGTCTCATCACCACTCAGTGTCTCGCTCTGAAGTTTAAACTTTACATGGTTCCTTTAATCACAGATTGTGCTGCCCTAGAAGAAGGCTGCTGCCAAGAATCTGGATTATAAGCAGCTGTGATGTAATCTGAGAGATTTTTTCCTGTGCTGGTGTTTGCAGGTTAAAGACGAGCGTAAAGCCCAGGAAGTGTTTGACCTGGCTGATTACGAGCGTTCAGAGGAGCTGAGGAAGGCGAAGAGTCGGAGCAAGAAGAACCACAGTCGCTTCACGCTGCTGCGCTGCAAGCAGCGAGGAAACACAGTGAGTTCTGTCTGACAGTCTGAAAGACCCGGTTGGAACAAAATCTGCAGCGTTTGTTACATTTTCAGCTGCTGTGGTTCACTTTCACACTGCAATGTGTAAAACAAAACAAACCGCTGAAAAACCTGTTCCCCTCCTCACCTGTGGGGGCGCTGCATCAAGAACCACTGAAGGAAACAACACAGAAACATCTAAAGAAGACACTGAGCGTAATAACAAAGTGTAAACAGAAATGGAGTGGCGTCAGATTTTAGCAGGATTTCTCTTTTCTCCCTTGGTAAAAAAAAACTACGAGCCATTTCTTCCGCTAGCGCTGAACTCTTGCAATTGTTTTGGTTGTATTTACCCAGAATGCTCTCTGTTATAGTCCACTTCCTTCTTTGTAGCGATCTCCGAAAAACATGAAGGGTGGTTTTGGCTTGAATTTAATCAGAGCCACTGATCAACCTGCTTTGGAGGCCCCAACATTAATTAGCACAGCTTAGCTTAATTAGCACAGCTTAGCACACTGCAAAAACTAAATATTACCAAGTATGTTTGGTCTAGAATAAAGTGAAAATATCCTAGTACACTTGAAGTAATTTAAAACTATCTTAAAAGAACTTTTTAAGCAAGATATAGAAGCTTGTTTTAATTCCTAAATATGTATTTTTAAAAAGTACTCAGTTCACTGGCAGATTATTTTACTTATAATAAGACATTTTCCCATAGATCTACTATAGATTTTTCTATACTAACAGAACTAGTTTTTTTTCCATCAAGGTTGAGAGAGCCTTAAAATAGGCTCCTATATTCTGCTTACTTGTAAGTTTTATCTTATTTCAAGACATTTGCACCAGAATATTTGCTAAAAATTTGTGTTTTTGTAGTGCAAATCCAATCTTCAAATTTTACTTAAACCTACACTGTAAAAAAAATCTTTAATTTACACATAAATATGGTAAAATTATTATTTATACGGTAAAATTCTGGAAACCACAGCTGCCAGTATATTACTGTAAATAAAATATTTACTGTTTTTTTACAGTGTAGAAAACCCATTAATAACATTTCTAGAACATGACTTTCTAATAATGAAAGTCAGTTATACTCATCCAATAAACAGTATTTAACTTATAGAATTTCATTAGTTCTAACAGTGAACGGATATTTAACTCCGAATCGTTTAGTTTTTGTTTTTCCGTGTGAGAAAAGTTTTTTCCAGCTGTAGCTTTGATGAGGTCATGCAGACCCAAATCCACCAGAACATAATTCAGAGCAGAGGAGGCTTACTAGCAGATCTTATGATGTCGCCGTGTCAACGCTGCACAGCTCTAATCGTCCGGTTTCTTCTGCTCAGATTATCTATTGAAAAAGCGTATGAGGGAAATCCACAGGACTTTGACTTTACACTCCAGCTCAAATGATTTTGGTTTTTTTATATGCATGTCTGATATATGTTCATCTTCCTGATGTCTCCGGTGTTTATAAAGCAGCTTTGAAAGTTTTTATTTTGTTTTTTTCATGTTAATTTTGTTTTAGGTAACTTTAAGTTTCCTGGAATGTTTTGATTTTAGAAACTTTAAGAGTTAAAACTTTTAAAAAACCTCAGAAACCTGAGAAAAAAATAAATGTTAAAGAAGATCCGTCCGTCCGTCCGTCCGTCCGTCCGTCCGTCCGTCCATCCATCCATCCATCCATCCATCCATCCATCCATCCATCCATCCATCCATCCATCCATCCATCCATCAGTTCATCCATCCATCCATCCATCCATCCATCCATCAGTTCATCCATCCATCTGTCAGTTCATCATCCATCCATCCATCCATCCATCCATCCATCCATCCATCCATCCATCCATCCATCCATCCATCCATCCATCCATCCATCCATCCATCCATCCATCCATCCAGCCATCCATCCATCCATCCATCATTTTTACATTCCTTCCTTTCTCTCTTCTTTGCATAAAAAGCACCAAACATGATCAGAAATCCTGATTTCAGAACCAACAGATTCCCATTAACCTGCACATAATGGCTGCTGAATTTACAGGATAATTTGTCCTTTACTTCCTGTTTCTGCGCTTTGTTTTTTTATTGTTTCCTGATCACTAGGCCTGTGTTGTTTTTCTTCCTCCACTTTCTGTCCAGTTTCACAATGTTTTAGCTGCACAATCCGGTCAGGAACAGGAAAGACCCGTCCACAGAGAGATATGTGAGAATGTTACATCAGCTATTTTATGGGCTGCATTTATCCTCTCCAGATGTGAAAATCTGAACTTCCTACAGTTTGTCCTTTCCATGCGTCTCTGCTCGTGTCCGTCTGTCCTCTTCTTCCGGAGATTATGCCATCCTGACTGTCCAGCGCAGCCGCCCCATTGGAGCATTTCCTCCGTCAGGATTGGTGGATCTAAACATTTATGTCCCTCCCACACGCCCTGAGCGGCTCTGACTGGCCGAGATCAAAGCCGCTGGTGGTTTTTTTCTTTACCCCCTGAAAAAGCTTAATCTGCAGAATCCCATTAGTCCGTGAGTTACAGCAGAATAATCCCTGAAACACTTTCACATGCCAGTCTTCCTGCTTACTCTTTCTTACAGTCGTGCGGAAGAGAAAACGTGACTGAAACGTAATCTACCACTCGTGTGTGTGGTAGATTATGTCTGCTTTAGTTTACAGATTAATATTCTGGAAGGTTTTCTAAAAAGTCACTAAATGTCAAAGTTTTAACTTATTTATTATTAAAACAGCTAACCATAAGTAAACATGGATGTGTACAGTTTTAACTCAGCATTTGATATTTTTATTATCTTAATATCTGCAGCATTTTTGATGAACTGCAGGCCAAAACCCTCTGGAAAACTGGATGTAGCAGTGTTAATAACGCTTAAAATTTTCTATCTTTTTAATTTTCAGGTATTTTCCTAAATGATAGACCAATATGAAGGAATACATTTAGGTAGACTGGGAGGAAAAGCATACTTACTTTTCATCTTGTTGTTTTTAATGAAGTCTGTGTTCACAGTCATCCCCATTTACTTAAATAAAATGGACCAAGGAGAAAGCTGAAGGGAAATTTAAAGCAGAGTTTTGGTTGTAAAACAATTTCCGAAGCTTTAAACATCTGACAGAAAACATGATTGTATTTTTATATCCCAGCTGACAACAGAGAAAAAAGTCACTAGATTTTTTATTTGTTTCAATTTAAACTCAAAATCTTTTTATCAAGAGATTTTATAAAATATTTTGTGGAAAAAAATGTAATGAAAATGTTTTGTCTGCTAACATAACATAGTTTTCATAATGTCACAAAAACTTTGTAACTGACAGGTGTCTTGGCAGGTTGTTGCTATGGAGTTGCTATGACAACAGTAAATAAGCCACAAACTTAGAAGCAGCTCTCGCCTCGTTTCTGTGTGACTTATTAAAAATATAAGTATATTACAACTCGAGTACTCTACTTACTCAACTGTGTGTAAATACTAAGATAAATGTCAGTAATATTTACTTTAGTAAATACAGTCGAGCTAGCAAAATTAGCTTAGCTAATGTAGCTTTTATCTGCTAGCTAAGACAGACATGTAGCCTACGTGTTTGTTACTACATGTACTTACTCTGCCTGTTACCAGAACCTTGATATTCACATGAAGAGTTTGTACGTTCTTTATAAATCCATTTAAATATTGATTGAGTCCTTAGATTTCAGGTCGTGACTCTCCTTCATGTTGTACAAACTCTTCCTGTTCACTAAGTAGTTATTAACTATATCGTAGTTTGAGATCGGAGGCAGCTTGTCCACATCGTCTGACATGATGTGGACAAGCATCATGTCAGAGGGTTGTCAGGATCCTGACAATCCTGAAGGGTTGTCAGGATCAACCCTTCTTCTCGTACGGGTTGATCCTGACAGCAGCCATTTTGTTCATGTATCTCTTGTACATTGGTGAAGCGTGTCCATGTTTTCTTTTTGTTGGTCTCAAAGCCGTTGGTCCGCTATGCATTGTCCTCGCCTACTAAGATGGTGTGGATTACTTCCGGTTCAGACTGGTGGGAACTATGTCCAGGTCACCTTTAACATGTTGGTCAGAAAAGCTTAAATGTCTTCTTTTTCAGGTTCCTAACCTGGTGTTTCTGGCTGTGAGTCCGGAGGAGAAGGAGTCCTGGATCAACATGCTGAACGTGGCTATAATCAAGGCTAAGAACAGAGTTCTGGACGAGGTCCGACCTGGTTTGTTTGCAAGTTTCTAAGAGCGTTTGAGGTGGAAATGTTGATGTTTCCAATGGGCTTTCAGGTTACCATTGAGGAGGACAGCGCTCTGGATCATCTGACCAGAGATCGGGCGAAGATCCCTCACAGCCGCCGGCTGCCAACCAGAGGTCACCTCATGGCCGTGGTACGAACATCCCCCGTTCCTCCTTCCTGTTACTCTGGATTACCACCTTTCATGAGATCGTCTCTGAAACCTCAGGCCTCCACCTCCTCCCACGGCATGCTGACCCTTGACCTGGTTGCCGAGGAGGACGGTTTCTGCCTCGAATATGACGACGACGAATCCTGGGAGGACAGCTTCCGGGTCGACCTGCAGAAAGGCGACTCTGAAGGCGGGGTCGGAGGTCGTCAGCGGGCGGGAACCGACGTCTCGAAGCTGCGGGTGACGACCAAAGAGCCCAAAGTGAAGACGGGGAGCCTACCGAGAGGCAGCGAGCGCTCCTGGGGCAAACAGCCTCACCTGGACGCCTCGATAGTCCAAAAGAACCAGCAAGTCCAGGTGAGACTATGTTTCCATCCAACTGGTTTTTGAGCTAACTCTGAAAATGTCGTAAAAAGAAAATGTGAGTTTGGTTCCATTTACTGTTTTGGAGAAGGCCTGGATGATGAATAAATAGCAATATATATTGCAATAAATATATGATGAATATCAATAAATAACACATCAGATAGATTTCTCTATTCTACATGTAGAATATTCACTGAGCTCTGATCCAGAACTGCAAAGCATTCTGGGAGATGTAGGCACAGAGAAAATCTCTCATGACCAGCCAAGCAATGCTGGTGCACTGCAAAAACACAACATCTTACAAAGTAATTTTTGTTTAGTTTCTAGAGCAAACATCTTAATGTGCTTGAAATAGGACAAAAACTAACTTACAAGCAGCTTGTCAGCAAGATTCATGAGGTCGTTGTAAGTAAATAATTTCTTAATATTGATGAAAAAGTTCTAATCTTATTGGCATAACAAGACATTTTCCACATGTTACAAGTGAAATAATCTTCCAATGGAAGTAGAACTTTTTCCTGGTAAAATTTTGTGTTTTTGTTTGGTTACCTAGCAACTCACTCATTCTTTGGTTACCTAGCAACGACCTGTTGAGTAACTGACGCAGTAGCAGTTCAAGGTTTCTTCTCCACTGTGTTTCATAGCTACTTAAAAATAAAAAAAAACAACGCTGTGTAGTGAAATCTGTGGAGAAAACAGGAAGGGTCACATCACCAGGATTTCAGATATTTAAAACAAAAAACAGACAGTTATCAATATTCATGCGTGTTGTGTGGCTAGCAGGATTTGTCATAAGTCATAAACAGGAAGTAGACGTTTCAAACCAGCATGAACCATCTCATCTTTAAAAACAAGATTTTATTTGAATTGGTGTGTTTCCATTGAGCTAATTTATTTTCGTAATTCCTATTTGTGCGATGTTATGGTCAGTGGATCATCATCTGAACCCGTTACGACCTTTGCCCCTTCAGGTCCTTCAGGCCCAGTCTCGAACGCCGCAGCCAGGGAAGAGGTTCAGCATGCAGGGTCGGAGCCGCTGCGCCTCCATGGATGAAGTCCTGTCCTCCAGGTGAAACATCCACAGATTAACCTCTTAATCTGTCTGGAAATTACTAGATTATCATCTTGAAGTGGTTCTTTTGATTGGGGAGAGACTCTCAAACTAATATTTTGGTAATTTCATTTGATCCACTTTTACAGTAACGTAGAAAAATGACAGGTTTTAAAATCAACTCCTTCGTCTGCACCGTAATCTGGAGCCTCTGAAAATTTCTAAGACGTCGAAATTCTGACTTTAATCTCAAAATTTTGACTTTAATCTCAGAATTTCGACTTTAATTTCTGAAGTCTGGCTTTAATCTCAGTCGTCCTAATCCTCTTCTGTTCCAAATATGTCAGATGTAATAAATTAAAGTCACGCTGATTGTTTTTTTTTCTGTCACATCTAAATATATTAATCGTTTTGCCATCAGGAAGGATATTAGAGGCCATCAATTAAATTTTAAGCGCACTTTAACAAATTCTGGGATTTTTGACAATCAGACAGTTTAGCTGTGAAATATGAGCACTGAATCTGAAAATGTTTTCACCAATAAATGGCTCATCAAAGCAACACAAAAACTGTGAGCACAGATTAGATTCTTAGTGTGATCGCTGTCTGTGCTTTTAACTGGACTTGTTCTGGTTGTAAATAAGAGACGGGTGCATTTCCCTGTCGTCCCTATTTGAATCCCAACTGAGGCGCTTCTGTTGGGATTTTGCATATTCTCATTTTGCATGCATTGGGATTTTCACTGGTTATTCTGGTTTACTGTCAGAACCACATGTTAGTGAGTCAGTGACTCTAAATTGGTTGGTCTGTTGACGTAACCTGGATGTTCCTGTCGTTAGAGCCACTGGATGCATTGATGGGATTTCTCTAATTGGCTTTTGTACTTGCTCTTAATTTTATTGCGTTATTTATCAGATTGATACAGAGACTTTTTCACCCTTCCTAAGTTAGAACAGAATCACCATTTTTAATGAAGTTACAGCAGCAAGTCTTGTTTTTATTGCAAAAGCAATACCTTGAAAAAAGATCAAATTAACTTTCAATAAACTTTTCAGAAACATATTGTTTGTTTTATGTAAATAATTCCTGTACTGGTTCAACTGAACTGCTTTATTTTACTTTAAACTTGGGAAAAATGTTTTGTTTTAAGTGAACTGCCTGTGGAACTAGTACGTTGTTGTCCAGGTTACTGGCTGGGCTTGGCTGGGGTTGCTAGGTAACGGTGCAGCGCCAGTTGATTGCAGAACTAGCTTTTTTTTAGCGATATTAAGGAATTATTGCCTTAAAACAAGCTCCTATATCTTGATGAAAAGGTTTTTTGTAAATTAGTTTTGTTTTATTTCCAGTCTATTAAGATATTTTAACTAGGAACTACACCAAAAATACATTTCAACCTAATGAGCAGAAAAGTAGACTTATCACATAATAGGGAACTGATGGTCTTCTGGTGCTCTGAACACACGGAGGCTGATAATAAAATGAACTTGAAAATGATTTGATGCTCAATCTGGTTTTCCAGACCAGCAATGATTCGGTCAGAGTTTCGTTCGGCTCTTCGTCGCTGTCCGACTGAAGAGGAGGCAGGCGGCGGCTCTTCCGCCCAGCCTGTCGGCCAGCTGCAGAGCCTCATCGCCCAGAGGATGCAGAGAGCCCAGGAGCTGCTGGAGGAAATGAGGCTGCAGGTCGGACTTCCTCAGAAACCTCTGTCCCTCCGACTGTAAGCTGTGAAAATGACGGTAAATGTCGCTGTTCGTAGGAGCTGCAGAAGGCCAAAGCGGAGAGAGAACGAGGCGGCGGCTCAACGCACCTGAAGGGGATCAACTCCCCTCGGCTTCATCACCTCAGGGGCTCAGACTCTCCCCACTCCAGGTTGGTCTCATCACACTCTGCTACAACCAAAGATTATTTCATCCTGACCATTAATCGATTAATCATTTATTCTGACCATTAATCAAATAAACAAATTGGTATATTCTTCAAATTTTTCATTTAAACACTTGTGCCTTTTCTATGCAATATTAGAAATATGCTAACCTCTGCAAATAAACAGTTCAGTTACTTTTTTAATTAGGAAAATAAATGTTTTATTGCCTAAAATGCAATCTTTAGTGAATTTTAAAAAAATGCCACTTCAGGAGTTTTGGGTAAAATATATTTATAGACATTTTTATCTTACTTGCAAAATGTGTAAATATTTTGTACAGTTTAGTTAAATGACTGCTCTGAGTTTGTTGGGGTTTCTTCCATTAAATATAGTGTAGTTAATAATTAATTGATTGCTAACTGATTGATTGACGATTATTTCCATAATTAATTTATTATCATTAATCCAATTAATGCAAACTGTATATATATTTTGTCCAGCTTGGATAAATTATTACTCTAAATTGATTGTTTTTTTCCAACATCTAACTTTTTTGAGTCTGCATCGTGTAGATAATGATTGATTACTAAATTAGTTGATGATTGATTAAAAAATCGATGAATCTGATTAATCGTTTCAGTCCCAGTTGACAGAGTTTCCTCTCGTCATCAGTAGATCGTCTGGATCTCCGAGAAGCAGGAGCAGCGACTCGCCTCGCCTCCGGGGCAAAGACTCGCCTCGCCTCAGAGGAAGAGAGTCTCCTCGATCCAAAGCCAAGAAGAACCGCTCCAAAGCTGCCGACTCGCCTCGCTCCAGAGGGTCTCACTCTCCGGCAGCTAAAGTCACCGACTCGCCTCGCCTGAAGGATCCCAGTGGCTCTCCTCGATCCAAGAGCTCCGACGCTCCAAAACTGAAGGGGTCATCGGGTCCCAGCTCCAACAGAAAGGATTATTCTCCTCCACAGAAGACTCCCGAGACGCCGCCATGTTTGAATAGATCCAACTCCTCTCAGGCGGAGGGATCCGGTTCGTTGCAGGGCAGCGAAACTGACTCCCCTCATCTGGGCATGATTAAGGAGAACCAGCAAAACCAAAACTCCCCAGGTCTGCACAGATCGTCCGACTCCGCCCAGCCCAAAACTCCCGACAAACTCCGCCTTACTCCTCCTCCTCTGGAGCCGCCCGAAGAAGATCAGGAGGTGGAGAGGCGGCGCGCCGAGGCCGAGCGGCTGCTGGAGGAGGCGGTGTCGTCCTGGAAGGAGGCGCAGGAGGTCCTGCAGGAGGTGAAGGAGCTGCAGAGCCAGACGCTGAGGCGGCAGCGCAGGAGGACCTACGAGAAGATGACGACGTCGGCGGCGACGGCTTTGCAGCCTGCGGCGACCGCGGCAACCGCGGCCGGAGAGGAGGACGACACTCCGACCTCCCCGACGTCACCGGAGGACGAGGACGAGTCCGAGACGCCATGACGAGAACAAACACCCGGCAGCGCTACTCTGCATGCTTACACTGCAAAAAAGATAAATCTCACCAAATTTGTTTGGTCTAGTTTCTAGTGCAAAGATCTTAGCGCTCTTCAAATAAGACAAAACTTACTTAAAATTTCTGCTAGAAATAGAGGCTTGTTTCAGCAAATGATTCCTTATAGTTGACCTCTATGCTTCTTTGTACATAATAGGAAAGATCTATGGGTTATGCAAAAAGTTAATTACATGTTTTGCATTACATGATTATCAGATAATTAGATTTCAGACTGGTACGTTTAGCCTATTTAGAGTTCCTTTCAGTTTCAGGGCGTTTAAATCCAAATAAGCTGGTGGCCACTCCCCCAAATCAGTTACACTCTCACTTTAAAATGGCTGCAAACAGATATGCAATCATACAATCGTACATCTTTGAAAAGCAGAAGGAGAGCCTCCTGCACAACCAACAAGAACGCAGCAAGTGGTTTCTGGATGATAAGTCAAGAACAAACACTTGTCTTTTCCAGCAGCCATTGTACAGCACATAGAGCAATAAAAACAGCAGATCGAACATCTTTGACCTCAGATTGAGTTGCTAAGCAACGGGCAGTGACTGCTGATTTGTGAGGTTACATTCGAAAATTTTTTGAAATGACTCATTTTCCAGACACCAGAAATCGCTAATTTATTTCCAAGAAGGTGTTTTTTAAGCACTTTGGTTGTTTTTAGAAGCAGTAAATATCCAAATTTAAGTAAAGAAATGTGCAAAATGTGAATTTTGCGTAATACGTCCCCCTTAATATTAATATAAAAAGTACTAATTCCACTGATTATTTAACTTACAACAAGACATTTTCCTATGTTATCAGAAAAAATAATCTGCCAGTTGAACTAGAACTTTTCTATCAATATTATGGAATTGTTTACATAAAAAAGTTCCTGTTTCTTGCTGAAAAGTTACTTGTAATTTAGTTTTGTCGTATTTCAGGTGTAATAAGATATTTGCTCTCGAAACTACACCAAAAATACTTGGTAAGATTTTCTGTGTTTGCAGTGTATGCGCAAAGAACTAACAACGTTTACACAATTTTTACATTGTTGATCATATTTCCCCCCACAATTTCCAAATTTTCATTGATTAAGGCAACAAGACGCACGTGACGATAAATGTGGATTATTTAAGCACCAGGGATACGTTTCGTTCCAGGGGATTTATTAACTTTAATCCTGTCTGGCGCTCCGTCGTCACCAAGCAGTAACCCCCTCTCTGCTGTCAGGAGACCTCCTTCTGCGGCGGCGGCTCCACATTTAATTTTAATTACCGCAGCTTTAATGGAGAGGAGCTCTTCTTCACCTCCTCTCACGATGCTGCACGGCTTCCTTCTTTGTCTCCGAAGAGAAAATCCTCTCCGTTCATTTTAAAACCAAGATGTCAAACCTTTTTATGACAGTCAATGAAGAGCACAAAATGACTTTTTTTTTTTAAAGAAACAAAAGGAACTTCCGATTTCTGCACTGATTTAAAACTTTAACCTGCTTGTTTGCTGATATATCACTGAATCTTCTTTGTAGCATTTCTTTCAAAAAACGTCTTTGAAATTGCCTGATTTAGTTGTAGCTTAAAGGTGACCTATTATGCTCCCTTCAACAGTTTAGGATAGTTTTATGGGTGAAACTAGCTAACCAATCGTCCTGGAGCTCCACTTGGGTTGCTAGGTGACGGGCAGAACTTGGCTGTGGTTGCTAGGTAACGGCCTAGTGCCCCTGGAATGTGGCTCTTTTGCCAAATACCAAAAAAACATTAACTTCTTACCAGAAAATGGCTTTTTTTTAAGCGCTTGGTGTTTTTTAGAAGCAGCAGAAACCCAAATGGACGTATAAAAACGTATAATAGGTCTCCTTTAATGAGCAGCAGATCTGCTGAAGTTTCATTCCAGTTTATTGTTGGTTTTCAAATAATCTCAGTCTTTTCAAGCTGCATCCAAAATCAGGGAGTTTGAAGTTGTAAAATATGAGCAAAAAAAAGAAAAAAAAAAGCAATAATAACTGATTTTTTAAATTTTTGTTTGTAATTTCAGGCTGAAAAAAAGCCGCAGACCAGCTCAGATATTATAAACTCTGCACTATGGACTGAACTTCTTTGTAACAATTTTGCTGCAACCAGCTTTTACTGTATGATTGAAAACTGAAATCAGGAGTTTATTTGCACATTTGCTGAATATTTGAGGCTGATAGTTGACTTTTTATTAAATCCTCACATAATGTTTGATTTTTTAAAAAATAATTAATTTATTCCTTTAAATTATTTCCCATCAGGACATTAACAAATGTGCTTCCTTTACATACAAGATCATCCGTTAGATTTCAATATCAAGAATCAACCGAGTTTCCAAATAATGATTTCATTTAGTCAGGGAATAAAGAGCCAAACGAACTTGATCCTATGTGGAAATTAAATTGACCTCAAAAACTAACTGGCCACATTTCATCACAATAAAGAGAGAAATAAAGACTTTTTTTTTTTTACATAAATACTTTTTTGTAATTCTACCACATCTTTCAAAAATCTTGAGGATCATAAAGATGCTTTCAAGAAATTGCAAAAATCTTATGATTATGCAACTTATTACTACTGAAAACTAACTATGATGCTTGAACTATTATGTCACATTTATAAATGTTACACTATTGATATTTAATAACACTTGTTTTGGGATGAAAAACTGTTTACTAGTTCTCAATTTTTTCCCTCTGAATAATAAATTATTTTCATACTTCATTTGTAATTTTTATGCTGCAGTTGAAGTTAACCTATCTATAAACCCACCCACGGAAGTTTTCAAAGATATAGAGGCCTTGGCGACATGAAAACAATCTTTATATTTGTTGATGTTTCGAAAAACGGTTGTTGTCTACGCTGTTGTTTCCAGATGTTTCTTCATCCACACTAAAAACTCTGAATAAAACACAAAATGCTGTAGTAACTACTCCAGGCCTGTAGGTGGCGCTGTGACGCCACCGCAGAAATACACCAAAGCAGAGGAGAAAGTGTTCGGTTAAGTGGGCTACAACGTCAAAAAACAACTCATAAAACATGGTTATAGCTGCACTAAAAGATAATTTTCACACATGAAATGTTTCTTTAAAGCCAGTTCACAAACAAGAAACAATAAAAAAAAACTGTATGTATTTTATGGCTGCATATAGACGGCACCAAAAACATTAGCAACGGTTAGCTAGCTAGCTAGCTCAAACCATCCGTTCGATTGAAACTCGCTAGCTTGCTAGATAACGGCCATTCATCACACGAGTGCCGCTTCACAGTAATTTGATTTAGCTGTTGATCAAACACTTTATCTTAAAGGACAAAATGTCAGCTAAAATATCATTTGGCTAAATAACTACTATTCCTGTTCACTCCTTGATTATTTAATGATACGATCAATAAGTTGAATAAATCTGAATTTTACAAATTTAGCGCAGAATAAATGCCACAACTTTAAAAGTTCAGTTTTTATTGGGAACATGAAGGATGCTAGGAGCTGCTAATGTTCTGTTATGGTTGAATATTGTCTCTGTAAAAAAAAAGTCACAATTTGTAAAATATAACTTTCTTATTTAAGTTTGCAGTGTTGCAATGTTTGAACAATTTTTCCTCCAGTTTGTGAGTTTTTGCACATTTGTCATAAATACTGAGAGCATGGATAAAACAGCTGACAGAGCTAAATCACATTGTGAGTTATCTGTACTGTGAGATTTTGAGAGGACGTGAAACAACTGTATTAATTTGTAATTTATTTATATGTTTATGCACATTGAAAAAAATGCATTTTCTAGGCAGAATCCAATGCTGTAATCACTGTTTATATAGAAATATCAGTTCCTGCGTGGTTTGCTAATTTTACTTGACTTCAGATATATCTGTTCATGTTTTTTATGCATTGTGGGAACACCAAAACAAAAACACTGCTGATTTTCTGTGCAACTACTGCTAATGCAAACTATAATAAGCTAAACTGCTGGTAAGGTGAGCAGCTTCCCCTGCTTTGTTTTGCTTTAGGTTAGTTTCAACACCATGACGGGTTTATAGAAAACTTCTGAGTCAAACTGACTCAAAGCAGGTCGATTCATCTCACCTTACGAGCTGATAATTTTTATTTCTTCTTTAAATAACAATAATAATTTTAAAAAAAAGGTTGTTGGACTAATATGTGGATGGTGATGTATGTATGTGCATTTTGCATTAACTTGTATACGGCTCCAAATACATAATGCAACTGCAAAGTTGTGAAATAAAATAAAAAAAGACTTTGACCTTTACTTAAATGATGCCAAAATTCAGATGAACTACCTTTTTCTTGTGTTAAAAATAGTTGCAGTAAAATACTTATTTCTTATTTCTTTACAACATAGTTGGAAGATGTTCTTGTATATTAAAGACAGTCGTTATGTGTTGTCAGCATTATATTTTTACCTAAATGTAAGAGTTTAACTGTTGAGTTTTTTCACAAGACTATTTATTACACTGCAGCTAGCATACCATGTTGTGAATGCTAAAGCTAGTTAGCATAGCCACCAATGACAATGGATAAACAGTTTTTCTGTAATGGTAAGTTGTTTCATAGCTATTTATGCATTTATTAGAGTACTTGAGGATGATTGGCAGCATTAAGATCCTCCTCTGGGCTCTGATTGGTTGTTTTTGGCCGCCCATTTTTTCAGACAATAATAGTAGCAGCTAGGGGAGGAGGAGGACGAGAGAGATCTTTTTACAGGTTATTTTACTCATACTGTCACGACATGGTGACAGTTTTAACAAATAAGATATTCTATAAAAGTTACTCAAACTGTTAAGTTACTGCGACCTTGGTTTTGACTTTTAGAAAACTGCTGGAGCTGAGCTATAGCAAAAATACCATAATGCTAATTCAAACATAAGTGCACAACATTAATTATTCCTGTGCAGCCAGAAATTATTAATAATTAAAAAGCATTTAGCTGTCACAGACTGTAAAAAAAAAAGTTATCATAGAAAAACCACTGACCGTGTCTTTACATTTCTAAGAAGTTGCATGAAATTGTCATCGTTTTGTGCCCATGAGGTTGTTGAATCCTCATTATGTGACTTCTCATCTCATCATCAACACAAACATCCAGAATGGGTCACTGAGCTGCGTGGATAGATGAGCAGATGTAGGGCAGGACAAAGAGCATTGCTCCATTACGCAGCTCCACCTCCATCCACAACACACACCAACATCACTATGAGTGGGGGTGTGTGGGTGATCATGTATGCATGCATGAGCATTTTCTGATGACTAATCTGCTGCCATTATGGGCCCTGTATTCGTGTGTCGCCGCAGGAAACACGCAGAACGAGAAAATCAGGCCCACCTTAAAGGAACAGACTCAGGAAGTGTCGCCGGCCTGGCTGGGACAAAACGCCCAGGACCAATGAACTGTTAATAAAAAGCTTAGCGGGCGTTTTGAACAGATTCACAGCACTTCATGGGGATTTAACCCAGATCTGCAGCAGAACGAAGGGCTTCATTATTTTTAAATACCCCTATAAATATCTCATCCTTCCTGAAAAAAGCATGAAAATTACTTCTATGTTAAAACGACATTATAGGAAATTAATGTGGGTTTTTTTTTTAAAATAACTGAAGATGTGTGAGTTGAAAACCATTACAGGAGAGCTGCTTCCAAAGATTAATTTAGTACTTATTCTAATAAATAATCAAGGTGAACAAACCTTGATTATTGTGGCAGTCTGTGTAAAGCAAGAATAGTTACAACTGGAGCGGCTTTTTAGGATTTTCTACATTTGGTTTTTGCAAAATGAAAGAATTGAATGCATGATAAAGAATAGAAATAAGTTGTTATGTTTGGTTTTACTGAACAAAATCAATAAAGTCGCCTGTAGAGATTACAACCTTAAAACTGCCACACCACTGTAAGTCATTACTCTGTTTCCAGCTCTGTTAGAAACCACAGAAAATCTGTTTTCTTATTATGTTCAGCTTGAATTTAGTCAGTGTTTGAATTAAATGCACAAAGAATTAATGAGCTAATTATTAACTGTTTATTGGATTACAATTAGTTTAAATTTTTTAGTCCTTCTTTTAGTGTTGTAGTTTGGCTGCCAACCAGCAGAGGGCGTCGCTGGTCATCCTTAAGCGTATCCAGCTGATACAGAAACAAAGATGGCGGAGGTAATACCAGATAAACAGAAACAGTCCAAACAAAATCAGATGTGGGATGAAAAATGGACTTTATGTGGTTCTGTTTTTCTCTTTGTGCAATGTAACACAGTTTTTTAAGAAAATTGCCGCTTATCAATTAATTGCTAGTCGATCGATTAGACCAATCAAATTTAGATTAGCTCATTAATCGATAAACAGCATCATAACTATTTGAATACCAGAAAACAGTGAAATGTTTAGCTTGGTGACATTTGTAAAGTTACAGTGAAAGTGATTCAGTTCCACCAGAAGCTCCACAAAATCAAGCTTTTATTTTGATATTCCACTTCTGCTTTGCATATTAGCTCAATATTTTTGCTTGAGCTTGAATATTTAGTTGCAAGCTAAATATTAAGCTAGCAACCTAAATACTTAGTTAGCAATAAATAGCAAGAATATTTTTATTTTAAACTAAATTTCAAACTTAAAAAGTTTGTCTGTAATTAAATATTTAATTTGAAAACTAAATATTTATTTTGCAAACTCAATAGTTGGCTTGTGAATTAAATATTTAGCTTGGAAATCTGACATTGGTAAATGTGTGAATAACCTGGTGAAAATATGAATTTGAAAAATTAATTCCTGCATTTTCTTTCTCTGACAGGCTGTTAATTTTTTACAGTGTAACTCTTCACACCGCAGCCCAGGTGCCAATACTTTGCGCATCTGTGGGTTTCCACGTTGGTTCTTTAATAACATTCATTTACCGATAGACATGGCGGACCGTCATGTTCGCATCAGAGCTCAGTAAATTATTCACAACGAACCGACAAAGAATGCTTCGGTTCCGCCAGGAGGGAGGGGGCGATACGGCGGTGTGTTACATGTTTTATTAACACACACACACACACACACACACACGCACACACACACCCAGTCGGTGTTCCAGGTCAGTGTTACAGCTTGTTCTGTTAAAGCAGTCAGGATTAGGAGGGGGATGGGAAGCTCCGACCTCCTTTATTCAGCCGAACTGCGCATTACCGCACTTCCGGTTCCAGTTCATGACGTCATCAGGCTTCCATTACTCCTGCAGTTACTGGAGGAACGAACATTGAACTGGTTACCATTAATCTGATGTTGGTGCATCCATCCATCCATCCATCCATCCATCAGTTCATCATCCATCCATCCATCCATCCATCCATCCATCCATCCATCCATCCATCCATCCATCAGTTCATCATCCATCCATCCATCCATCCATCCATCCATCCATCCATCCATCCATCCATCCATCCATCCATCCATCCATCCATCCATCCATCCATCAGTTCATCCATCCATCCATCCATCCATGTTTGTTTGGTGAACTTTTGGTTACAACATGTTTATTTTTCATTCAGAAAATCCAGAAATGTTACTCAAGTAATAGCACAGGTACTTTATAATAAAATTACTAAAGTAAGAGTAAAATGTGCAGCATAGTAAAAATACTTCTAAAAGTAAATTTAAAAACAATGTTACTCAAGTAAAAGTAATTGAGTAAATGTTACTAGTTACTGACCAACTCAGGTTACGAACCAATATTTTAAAAATGTTCCCAATCTGCCATTTTCCACACAAATGCAGAAAATCACCAGCCAGAAGAATCACATCATCTGCTAAAAACAGATATAAGGATGCCCAACCTTTGTTTATGTTCTTTATTTTAAAACAAGCTGAGTCTTTAGGGCGGATTTGGTGCAACACTTGATCTGCAGCTTCAACATGATCCTGTGGAGCAACGAGGCCCTGGGCTGCCACTGCCAGGCTGACATCATTAGGTTCAGCTGCAGCTTGCAATCCGGCTGCCGACGTAGCAACAGAACTAAAAATACTTCCTGTTTATTACACACACACACACTGGAGTGCATTACTTTGACTTCTATGTCATCCTGGACAGTAACTGTTACCTAATACGCTGTTTTATGATGTGATGATGACTTTAGCTCTCAGAATGTAACAGTGGAAACGTCACTAAGCTCAGTAATAATTCACCCAAACACACAAAATTACCAGCTAACTTGGAGGAAACGTGAATTTGTGTCGCATCTGCATGTATCCATGTCTCATAAAAAGACCATGACCAGCATAAGGCTTTTAGGTCAAAGAGTTTAAATATTTCAGAGGAGCTAAAACGCATCAGGATGTCAGAACCGACAATTCAACAGAACTTAGATATTCAGAATTTTTAAGTGATAACTTTTCTCATTTGGAGGTGAAACGTAAAACACAGAGTCAGTCAGAAAGGCGTCTTTATCTTAAATCTGACCCATAAGTCTCTGCTAACGCGCTAGCATCTGAACATGAACCCTGCCAGCAGGGACTGATTCATATTTCATCAGAAAAGCTGCGCTATAGACTGACTGACTCCTCTGAGGAAACGCAAGCCGGAGCTGATAGATGTGCTTCTTATTGATCTGTGGGAACGCGTTCCGAGAAACAGAAATGTAGGATGTAATGATCTCTCCAGCTTGGTTATTGCAAACACATTACATTATATTTGTATTTATCGTGTAATATCTACCAGGGATGGTCAAACCAATTCTTTCTGGGTTATGATATTTAATATTTAACTCAGTGTAGTAATATGGAAGTACTTTGGCTCAGTGACACAACGCTATGTAAATATACATTCTGTTGGTTGAATGTTCCCTTTGTGCTGCACCGATGCCCAGAGAGGGAAATATTCTCCTCATTTACAGAGAAATAAAACACTTATAATTTTATGATGATTTTAATGTGAAAAGCTGCATGTCAACCAGAAACAATGAGGTAAATATCTGATCCCCACAATACTGCCCAAACCCAAACAACAGCTAAATCAGTCAGTCAACTAACTCACTAACTAAGCAACCAACCAATCAACATGTCATTCAGAAACCAACCAACCGACCAACCAACCAACCGACTGACCGACCGACTGACCAACCAACCGACCGACCGACCGACCGACCGACCGACCGACTGACCAGCATGTCATTCAGAAACCGACCAACCAACCAACCAACCAACTTACTAATCAACCGGAGACCCATCACCAGTCACTTACCAGCCAAACAGCAACTCAACCAGAAACCAACCAACCAACCAACCAACCAACCAACCAACCAACCAACCAACCAACCAACCAACCAACCAACCAACCAACCACCAACCAACCAATCAGCACCACTTTAAACTGGAACACCACGGCTGTGGCTCTCCCAGTCAAACCTGCTTAGTTTCTCAAACTTTTCTTGCTTCTAACAATTAAACTTTGAAGATTTAATTCACTTCCTTCTTTAAATCTCCTGACTCTCTGACCTCATCCTTGAGACTTCAGTTGCTTTAAAGCAGAAAAAGTCTTTGGTCCAAACTCTGGAGGAGATAATTTACTTTACTTTCAAAGTGTCGTACTATCCCTTTAAAAACCAACCAGTAAATCTACAAAATACTAATCAATTAGCCAACCAACCAACCAACCAACCAACCGATTCACTGCTGTCCCTTTAAGAAAATGAACCCCTAAAATAAGATCCAAAGCTTTTTAACCTCTTTGGGCCACAATATAAATGATTCTTCTTCCTTCCTTTATGAATGTTTGTCACTATAACAAATTATTCCACAACATGTTGCAATAAACTATGATGTTGCTGTTTTGAGTCCATTTTCAAGCAACATAATTATGGCATGAAGAAAACCTCTCAAACTTTAATTTATAACAAATGTTTACCACTGTAACTGGAAGACATTTTGAATAAACAAAGAAACAAATAAAATTAATTACAAAATCTGTAAACAAAATTGTTCTTCAAAAAGAGGAGAAGGTTGAGACCAAAACACCAAAACCTTAAGAAAACAAACAATTATGGAAATTATTGAGTCTGTTTTAATGTATCATGCGATTAATTGATTTATTGGAAGTGTTTTCTCAGACAGGAAGCTCCCAGAGGAGATGTGTGTGTCACTGTGTGTGTGTGTGTCACTGTGTGTGTGTTCACAGCTGCTGCCTCCATCAATGGACAGTTTATCTGTTTAAATTTCATAAAGTGGATCAAATGGATGAGGAGAACAAAAATGGAGGCTGGGCAGTGGAGGTCACGACTATTAGCGTCCTGATCTCACCTCCTTGTTTCCTTTCCTCACTCCCTTTGCTCCTGCTTTAATGTGACTGGTTCCAAGCAGCTTCTGCAGATCAAACAGAGACTGAAACGTCTTGAAAAACAGCAACGGGATCCGTCAGAGTGGAAATAAAAGATCTAACAGGAGCAAAGCTGTGAAATGATCCTTTCATTTAGCTCCAACACTCAGCTGGAATATTATTTCTAAAATGCTGAAGCCATTTATAATTTAAAACTCAGCAGGAAGACACAGGAAGAGAAGACCGCCCCCTGCTGGATAAATGATGAACAACATCTACAGAAATAACCAAACAAATGTTCATTAAATTCAACAATTTGACTCAGAAAGTGAAACTACTCTATTTATTAAATTAATGACAACCAAAGTTATGTGCTTTAATTTTCTTTCTTTAAATGTTAATAACTATGTATCATATCTAAACCCAAACTTATACAAAAAATCTTACAAAGTCTTTTTGTTCTTACACTTTAAATAAGACAAAAACAAGTTGTAAGTAACTTTTGGAAAGATATAGGATCTTATTTTGAATCAATAATTCCTTAATATTGATTTTAAAAAGTACTAGAGACAATTTCAAGTGTAAAATATGACAAATGTCCAGTTTTAAGTTAAATAATCTGCTGGTGAAGCTTTTTAAGATTTAATAAATATTAAATATTTACTGTCATCTATATCTTTCTTGTAAGTCAGTTTAGCTTATTTTCAGTGTTCTGATGTATTTGCATTAGAAAATAGACCAAAAATAATTTGGAATATTTTATGTTTTTGCAGTGTAGCTTAATTTTGAGCAGAAATGTTCCCTTACTCACAAGTATGTTGATGTATTTAATATTTATAAGCACTTAGTGTTTGGTTGGGGCTTCTTATGCAGGAATTACTTCCATCTGAAAAGTGAACTTCAGTCATTTCTCTTCCTATCACAGCTAACGCTAATCTGGGAGTGAAAGAACTTCAGGAGGGATTTGTGGGCAGAATTTTAAATTTAGGATTAGAAGGATTTTCTAAACAATAGTTTTAATCATATTACTACCAACAATCAGCTGATTTTATGTTGGAATTTTTTTTTTTTTATCCCTGCAAATTTAAAATGTAACTAAGTTCACTAAATATATCTTTAATTTAGAAATCTAAGGCCTTGTTCACGCGTGATCAGGTCTTTCTAAAAACCGCCACATCGTTTAAAAACATAATACCAACATGGGATCAGTTTCAGAAGTTTTCATCCTTTACATAAAACTGATTGTTTGATTTTGTTCACTGACATGTTATAAAGTTTCCTTTTTAGAAAATAATCATTTTTAGTGATATTAAACAAAGTGTTTGTGTGGATTAACGGCTGAAACGCCGGAAAATATATTTATTTTCCCCAGATTTCTGATTACATGTGGAAAATTAGCTACAAATGTTTATTAAAATTAGTTTCTACCCAGATGGCGTCTTTTTTCTGTTGCTTCCTGACTGAAATGTTCTTCATTTAAGGAAATTAAAACATAGAAGGATAATAAAAGAGGCAGCAAACTGAAGTCATAATAAATAGATTTTAATGAACACTGTTAATGCTGATCTGTCAGAGATCATAAAAATAACAAAATGACAGACAGACAGGAAGTCAAACAGCAGGTTGAGCCTAAGTTGGTTTAAAATGACAGCTAGAAAAACAAAGATGTCTCCCTTTGTTAATTCAGGCTTCCTGCACTTCCTTCACTTCTCCTTAAATTAACTCTGAGTGTCTGAAGGATCAGTAAATCACGTCGTTTTTACTGCAGATGTTTACAACAGAGGATTAAAATTCAAAATCTGCAGGAAAAAAGAGAAAAGAAAGCAGGAAAACTACACTGCAAAAACAGAAAACCTTAGTGCTTCTAATGCAGATATATTAGTACACTTGAAATAATAAAAAAATATTTATACGTAACTTTTCAGTGAGAAATATGAACTTTTTAAAGTCAATAATAGCCTAATATTTATTTTAAAAAAAAAATCCACTGGCAGATTATTTAACTTTTAACAACACATTTTTAGTGAAATAATCTTCCAGTGGAACTAGTATTTTTTTCAATCAATATTAAGAAATTATTTACTTTAAATAAGCTCATATATTTTGCTGAAAAGTTAGTTTTGTTTATATCAACAATACCAAGATATTTCTGCTAGAAATGAGACTAAAATACTTGGTGAGATTTTGTATTTTTACAGTGTAAGAAGGACAGAGAGCACAGAAAGAAGGAAATAAGTGAGCAATGAAAACTGGGAACAAGGAAAAAGAACAGAAGAGGAAAGCATCTAAACAACAAAAATAAACTATTAAAAAGCAAGAAAGGAAACGGGAAAAGAAGGGCAAAATAAATGTAAGATGTAAAGGAGAAAGGATAGAAGGAAGGAAAAAGGATGAAAAGAAGGGGATAAGGAAGGAAGCGAGAAAGGAGCTGAAAAGAAAGTAAAACCCAAGAAGAGATGGAAGAAAACAGGAAGAGAAGCGGAACCAAGAAAGACAGAAAAACAGAAACAAAAGGATTAAAGGTTGTAAAAAACGAAGGGAACAAGAAACCGAGAAGTAAAATATGGAGGGAGGAAGTGAATGACATAAGGAAGGAACATTTAAAAGACTAAAAAGGAAATAAAATCTGGAAATAATTTTTTTTTCAGACTTGTGATTGTAATTATGTTGGTTTGACACTTTGTTGCTCCACAGCGCCCCCTTCTGATTACAACAAAGAGAGCCTGAGGAGGCGAGGAAAGGAGTCAAGGATGTTAAAATCTGAGCATGAGAACCGGAAGTGGGCGGAGCCTGAGCTGTGACATCTGACAGTTAAAAAAAAAACAAACGAGCCGCTCGCTTTAAAAATATTAACAGCTGCTGATTCAAAACAACATAAACCAAGAAGAAGAAAAAAACACATTAAGAAAACAATAAAACACTCAAATCAAAGAAAACCCACAAATCTAAGATTTCCTTCCACTCTATCACAAAAAACGACGTACAACGAGTCAAACACACACCGAAACGACAGGGTCTGCTTGTGTGGACCTGAGGAGCGGCAGGTCTTCCTATCACTACCTGGAGAGGAGCGGACATGGCTGGATCTACGCGGTTCTGACCTGACAAACATGGCTTCCCTGAAGGGTTCTGACGGGGAACCAGCTGCGGCACCAATCAGCTCTTGAGTTTATTTTTAAAAGATTTTCTGTGGGTTTTGTCGCTGCAGGATCATTTGAAACAGGAGAACTGCAAAGATTTAGACATAATCTAGAGTAAGGGAGTTCAAAGTAGGGCCCGGGGGCCGTTTGCGGCCCCTGGAATTGATTTTTTTGCGGCCCAACTCCGACCACAGTTAAAGAATTAATTAAATAAATTAGGACAAACCTAGGGCTTTTGAATTAAAATCTACTTAAAAACTGTTAACTGCAACACAAAATGTTGCCATGTTGTCATAGTAACCAGAACCACATCTGCTCATTCACTTATACTCTAAATTTCACCTGATAGCAAGTGTTTTCAAATAAACACTGACCTACATCCTGTTTTTATTGCTGAGAACAGACAAAATATTTTTTTGTTTTCTTCAGTAGAGCCTAAAATAATTAGCTAATGGATGCCTTTCATCAATTTACTTAAATTTATTTCATTTGAATTATTTATTATAATTTTTAATAATAATTGTTGTAATTGTCTTGTATTTACTCATTGTATTTATTGACAAAATGTGTGTTGTTTAAGTATTTTAACATTGTTTTGTTTATTTTTAGCAGGATTATAGAGGAAGGATAATTCTGGCAAAGTTTACGAAAAATGTTAATTAATGTGCTACCAAATAAATTGACAAGTTTTAAACATGGCAAAGAAAACATACAAAAACAATTTAATCGGCTACCCTGTTCCTATAAAAAAAAAAAATCTGATTACTTTGTTTAATTAAATTAGATGGTGTTTACTTTATTGTTGAATGCGTTAAAAAAATTACATTTTTGGTGATTATAGTTTTTTAAAATGATATTTGGCCTGTGATTAATTGTGATGTGATAAAAAGTTTGGACACTCATGATTTAGAGGTTTGAAAATAAACCAGTAGCTTCCAATCAGACGGAGAGATGAATAAATATAGAGGATTTTTATTAAAATACTAAATTATTCCAATAGAAAGCAGCATTTAGTTCCTGTATATTTGGCCTAGATTCTCGTGCTCTTGAAATGTCATAAAACTAACTTATAAGCAACTTTTCAGCAAGAAATATGAGGTTATTTTAAGTAAATATTTCCTTAATATTGGTGAAAAAGTTCAGTTGTCAGATTATTTCACTGGAAATATGGGAAAAATTAAAACATTAAAATAAAAAAAACATTTAATTTCCCTTTGGGATCCATAAAATCTATTTTAATTCAACTGAATTAAATGTCCTGCTACAACTGAAATAATTTGCCAGGAACTAGAACTGGGTTGCTAGGCGACAAGCTGGGTTTGGCTGGGGTTGCTAGGTAACGCACAGTGCTAGTGGAATTTGTATTTTTTAAACTCAATATTAAGGAATTAATGACTTGAATAAGCTCCTATATTTTGCTGACAAGTTGCTTGTAAGTTAGTTTTGTCTTATTTTTAGTGTATTAAGATATTTGAACTAGAAACTCGACCAGAAGTATTTGGTGAGATTTAGTGTCTCGGCCATGTGAGATTATTTTAGTATAAATACGTTTCCTGAAAGATTCAAGCTGGGCTTCTGTTTTCAGAGGGTTTTTTTTTTTATTTTTGAGCAGCTCTGTAATAAAACCACCTGGAGTTACGGATGTGGGCAGGAATCTCTCATATTGTCTGAATTTGGGAGCGATCGGCTCTCGGTTTAAAGGTTTTCCCTGAAGATTTGCAAGAGGCGTGTTTAGCGGGTTTCTGTGCTTGGAGACTGACATTGGCAGCAGCATGAGGAAAGCAGAACCTCAGCTGCCCGGGGGGTTCTGGTTGTGGGCGAACATTGGGTTTGACCCTGAAGCAGGTTTTCTTTCTTTCTTTGTTTTAGTTAAAGGGAAACGTGGAGTCTTCAGCTGGAACCAACAGGTAAAGTTCACATCAAATCTCTTTCTCTTTAAATATAATTTCATCTAAAAAACGAGTGACTCTCTAACAAACTGAAACCAACTATCTCGGGTTGCAGCGCCGCGGCTGCTGCTTGGTGGAGGTTGGGTCCAGATGGGGCGGGACGACACGCAGACGACAACTAGTTGTCCTCGTCGTCGTCGTCGTCCTCGCCTTCATCGTCTACGTCTCTCTTCCTCTTCTGTCCCTGAGCGCCCTGCTGCTCCTCTGCAGACAGAACACACAGAGCCTTAAAAATTATTCACCCCATAAGGATTCGCTCATGTTTTGTCACAGTATGAATAGAGCTGAAACGATTAGTTGGTTTAATCATGATTAATCGACTACTGAAATAATCATCCGCTAATTTGGTAATCAATTAATTGTTAACTGGAGCATACAGAGTCAACTAAAGTCAAAAGCCAGAACAATTAAGCCAAAACTGAGCAAAAAATATAATATTTTGCATTTAAATTAATAAAAAAACCTTTCATAGGTAAAATAGCAAAACAAGGGGCCCCAGAACCAGCCTTGGTGTACCCCACATCAGGACTGAAACGATTAATTGAATTAATCACGATTAATCGATTACTGAAATAATGCTAAACTAGTTTAATAATTGATTAATAATTAACTGAAGTATACAGATTCAAGGGAACATTTTCAGAACAGTAATTAAGCCAAAAATTAAATAATTTTACATTTAAGTAAGAAAAAACCTGTTGACTGTAAATGTTTTACCCAGAACTCCTCAGATGGCATTTCTTATATTCACCTGGTTCAAATTCACTAAAGGAATGCTATGCTATTGCTTTTTAGGCAATAAAATGTTATTTTATTACTTAAAAAGGAATTGAATTATTTGTTTATCTGCCTGTTTAAATGTATTTCTAATAATGTTTAAAAAGGTTTACGTGGTTAAATGAAAAAGCTGCAGAATGAGACAATTTTTTATCTGATTAATTGCCAGAATAACTGATAACTAAAATAATTATTAGTTGCAGCCCTAGTTTAGATTGTGAGAAAACATTTAATTGAAGAAGTTTCAGTTTTTGAAAAGGAGAAAACTGAAAACAACTGATCACTTTCCTTCCAGTTTGCCTCAATCACTTATAATTCTAGTAAAAATAATAAAAGTTTCAACTTGAACCAGCTGCAGGATCCTCACCTTCCTCCTCTGCATAGTCATCCTCATCCTCGTAATCTTCCTGAAACGAAGATAAGACGCAAAAAGAGACGGAGAGAAATATAAAAACTTCAAAGTGACGTTACAAACTGTTAGATGTTTCTGATTGGACGACACTAATGAGGCTTTTTGTCTATTTGTCAGGACAACATGGAGGCCGAGTCAACAACCATCAGACCAACTCTGACTGGATGTGAGTTAAAAAACAACTTCAAAACGCACTGCAAAAACACAAAATATTGGCAGGTGTTTATGGTCTTTATTCTGGTGCAAAGATTAGCAAACTTCAAATAAGACTAAACTAACTTACAAGTAACTTTTCAGCAAGAAATAAGAGCTTGTTTTAAGTCAATAATTCCTTACAATTGATTTTAAAAATACTACTCCTACTGGCAGATTGATATAAGAAGACTTAGTGGCTTAAAAATAACATCTCAGATTTTTTTCATCCCAGATCTGATTTTAATCAACTTGTTTCTCCTTTTCTTTTCTGGAAAGAAATCACAAATGGTAGAAAATACTTTCAGAAAGTGAATTTTGTTGCAGTCGTCCCTTCTGTGAGTTGGACAGCAAAGAATTAGAGCCAGATTAAAATTTTTGTTTGATTATAATAATATTAGCAGAATAAAGATTCAGTTTTACCAGAATAAAGTTGTTTTAACGAGGAAAGCTCGGATAGAGTCATCTTGACCAGGTCAATCGTTTCAAAGTCCTGCTACTGATAATAATTTGATTATGATCTACTAAAATGGGAAATATTTCCTTATTTGTAAAAATGACTCCAAAGTGTAACTTCACACGACTCTCTACATTCCTCATTATAATTAATCTTTTTAATTTTTGTGTTCTCATAAAATTATTTCTTTATTGTCCTAAAATTTCGACTTTATTCTGATAACATTAACACTTAATTCTCTCATTATTTCAACTCTTTTGCCCTAAAATGGCATTCTGAATGTAGAGTCCACCTGAACTCAAAGCTAAATAGAAACTTTAAAACAAAATGGCCGCCGCCCTGGGCGTGCTGACATCACTCTGAACTACGGAACCGAAGGAGTCGATTGGTGAAAAAAATAATCACTATTTTCCAAACATTAAATCTTCGATCAATTGATCAAATTGATTTCTCGCTCAGAGGGAACCAAGACATTTTTCTCCTATTATAAGTGAAATAATCTGGAACCAGAACTTATGATTGACTTAGAACCAGCTCATATATGATTTAGTTTTAATTTAATTAAGAAACTAGATCAAAAACAGTTTTGTGTTTTTGCAGTGTGAACCGTCAGTGGTGGTTGTTCTGGTGCTGAGCTTGATCCACAGCAACACTATGCCTGAGGTGAATCCATCTAACTGGACCGGGTCTAACAGAACCAGCAGCAGCTCTGATGCAGGACTCTGTTCTCTGCTGCATGATGGGATGGGAGGGATGGAGGGAGGAGGCTGCTATGAATCCTGAGGTTTCAGAGGCGAGTTGCCCACCTGATTGGCCTGGTTCACCTGAAAGCTCAGCCCCACCTCTCTTCCCTCTGAGCCATCCTCATCCTCCTCTTCGTCATCCTCTTCCCCGTAGTCGCCGGTCGGCCCCGCCCGGTCCTCGCCGTCCTCGTCTGTAAGCAGAGCGCAACACTGAACGTTTTCGATCGCATGCAGACAGAAACATTCCCACGAAGCAGAAGGGCAGGAGCGTACGGAAGAGGATGAGGGACAATACAACAAAATCTGACATTCTTATCAGGATTTTGACTTTAAACTCTTTCTAATTCTGTCAACCTTTGGCTAAATTCAAACAAGCAATCAAACTTTCTTCAATTATGTCGTTTGTGTATGAAACATTATCACATAATAGTTTCTTCCTTGTTTAAGGATTTGCAAATCGGCACTCATTCCACACTGAAAACCCGTTCCAAATGTGTTTTGTAGATTTGAGTTTTAACAGAATTCTAAGAAAAAGGCGAAATTTTGAGTCTAAAGTCAAAATCACTACCAAAAGAGTTAAAATTCTGTGATAAAAGTCAGAATACTGACAAAAAGTAACAATTCTAAGATTAAAATCTGAATTCTGAGGAAAATGTACAAATTCTGAGAAGAGTCAAAATTATTTGAAAAAGCAAAATTCTGAGAAAAAAGTTTAAATTTTGAGATTAAAAATCAGAATTCTGTAAAAATGCCAAAATTCTGAGAAAAAGTCAAAATTGTGAGAAAAAGACAAAATTCAGGGAAATATATAAAAATCTGTGATTAAAGTAAGAGTTTTTTTAACATCTTTTTCTGCTCTGATGGCCCTCGCCCTTTTCCGTGGTGCTGAGTCGTTTCGGTCCATCAAACCGGGCCCGGGCTTGGTCATCCTGGTCATCCTCTCACCTTCATCGTCAGCCTCAGAGTCTGGCGCCTCATTGTCCTCCTGGTCGAAGCCGTCCAGGTAAGTCACCTGAGGCAGCAGCTCGAACACGCTCTCCCTGTAGTCCTCCAGAGAGGTGATCTCACAGTTAAACAGGTCCAGACTCTGCAGGCTCTTCAGGTTTTGCTGCAGCAGGAAACGTCACAAAGTAAGACTCCCCTAATAATAATAAACTAAAACGAACCAAACTACTCGAGGTAACTGACCAGCGCCTCCAACGTGCTCAGCTCTTTAATCTTGTTCCCGCTCAGGTTGAGGTAGGTCAGGTTGGGACATTTCTGTGCTAGAGTCTCTAGAGACCCCGATAAGTTGTTGTCACTCAGCTCCAACTGAGAGGAAAATGAAAAATAACTTCATGTAGACATTCCTGCTCGAGCCTACATTCAGAAACAGAGTTTTATAGAGCTGAAAATCACATATAAGAACCATTTTTAGCTAAAATATTACAACAGCAGACCAGTCTGGATGAGTTTATTTTATCTACAAACTGAAGATAAAAATACAACAACCTAGCTTAAAGTAATTCAGAGTTAAGTACTGATTTGCTAATGTTTCAAAGTTGATTTATTTGTGAAATATAAATGGTAAAAAAGTTTGTTTTTTTTTATATCTTGTGTTCCTTGCAGTTTTGTCAATACATAAAGGGTTGATTTTTTAAATTCAGTCATCAACTAATTTGTTATCCACACATGAAAAGGTACAAGGTTTATATTTATGTCTGCCCGACACATCAAATTAAACAACCAAACCCCTTAATAAAGCATTACAATATATAAAAAACCCAAAACATATGATGTCTTATATTATAAAACCACTAAACATAAAAGGAAAGAAAAAATTTTAAAACCAAATAAAATACAACATAATTTTAGCTTATTTACCCATGCAACCATCAAATATTTTCTTTCTTATCGATTTTTTGAAATATTTTCTTTCTTATCGATTTTTTGAAACTTAAGATAAACTACACTTTTGATAGTTCAGGTTTAAATTATTTCAACTACTTTTATAGCTTGATGTTTATTAACTTTACAAGCATCATAATTAGATTCATTAAATGAAAAACAACAACAACAAAAAATCTTTGCACCCCAACTGGTAGTAAACTTAATTTTGACTTATGGATGTCTGAAAGAACAGCAATGGAATATGTAAATATGACCAAGTAATGTATGGACTCTCAAGCATTTAAAAAGAATTTAAAAAGTTGTAGTGATTTATAGATTTAGTGGCAGCACTTGGTTCTAAGAGGAAAACCAAACAATGGAAGAATAAGCTTGAAAACAGCCACATATTCCATCAAATTCTTCTTGAGAAAGTTGGATAAATAGCTGGAACTAAAGAAAAACCATAAAAAGTATAAATCTTTGCTCAAATTATATTATTTTTATTGATGTTACCTGCGAAACAGGTGAAATACAAACTACTTATTGCTGTGATCTGAAAATTCATTGTTTAGTTTTGGGTTTGAGACAAACACAATGGCGACACCTGGTGGACTAACAGGTGATCTACATGTATTATTCAATACAAAAACAGAAACAAAATGCTTCATTCCCCCTTCGCCGCCATGAGACATTTCTGAACTATTTCAATTAATTCTGCATTTACTTTTTTTTTAGCATATTGATTCTCTAAAAAAAAAAAAACATTTTAATTTAAATCTCTGAGTTTAAACTTAGATCTCAAAGTCAGAGTGTAAATGTTTGTGGTTCAGGTGACAGGTGAGGTGGGCTTACCTTCCGTAGTTTGGGCAGTGAAGGCAGCTTCGCCAGTGAGCTCAGACCGACGTTGACCACGCTGAGAAACTCCAGCTCTGTGAACTCGTCCGTCAGACCTTCGACCTCGCCATCAGCAGACCGACTGTTGTCCACAACCAACTCCACAATCTGAAACAGCAAAGATAAACCCATCGATTAGAAATCAGAATTTTCACCAAAAACAGCAGAAACTGAAATATGCCACTTTTTTATGACTGCAAATGGATCAGAATGTTTTTATACAATTTGTTTTAGATTGAGCAAACTTATGATAGAAAACAGCATAAATAATGATAATTAATTCACATTCATTTGTCAATTAATTTATAAACTATTAAACTAAACTAGTTCATGTTTATTCATGACAAAATGAAAATATAGTTAATTAATTAAAAACTAATTGATCAGAAAACAAACAAAACAATAAAAAAGCGCACGCCTTACATTTATACAAATAAATTTTTATTTCTATTTACAAAGGAATTTATTTATTCTGCATTTACATCTAAAAATTATATATTTTGCATTTATATTTGTTATATAATTATTAATAATCTTATTATTTATGTTTTACTATATTAGTACTTATTTAATTCTAATTCATATATTATAATAATTATTAATACACTAAGTAATTATAGTTGAAATTATTATATTCAATATTTAATCATTAACATATAATAAAATACAAATAATAATTAGAATTTCTTTTACTTACATTTTAATTTATTTTGTATTTTTACACTGACCTATTTGAGTCTTTGATTTTTTAAAATTAAATTCATTTTTATATTTATTATTGACTAGTAATACATATTTAACTATATATGTACAGTTAAATACATATACATATTTAACAATTTAAATAATAATTATCTATCTATCTATCTATCTATCTATCTATCTATCTATCTATCTATCTATCTATCTATCTATCTATCTATCTATCTATATACTATTATATATATATATATATATATATATATATATATATATATATATATATATATATATATATAATATATATATATATATATATATACTAAGATATATAACTACTAATAATAATATTATTGTTGTTGTTATTAATGTATCTCAATATAGTTTCTGTACATTAAATGTTTATTTTTAGGACATTGTAATGGTAATGGAAAGGTTGACCGATGAGGTCAGCCTCCACTGGATTATGATGTTTGCAGATGACATTGAAATAAGCAGGGAGGAAGAGGAGGAGGGGGAGGAAGAGGAGAGCCTATGGAGTTTAAATATCTGGGTGTCTATTAAAGCTGCAGTATGTAACTTTTATTTTAAAAAACCATTTTTTGTATATTTTTTGAAATTGTCACTATGTCATGACTGCATAATATGAGAGATAATCTGTGAAAAATCTGACAACTGGAAACAACCAATCAAAGCCGAGGGGTGGGTCTTAGCGCTGTCAATCACTCTGTGTTGCTGCTCCTCCTACGTAGTGAATACTCAGTTAACATGGCCACCAGTGACAGCAGATAAATAGTTTTTCTGTAAAAGTAAGTTGTTTCTCCCCCTTTAGCACACTTAGCAGTACACAAGGTGGTTTGACAGCACTAAGACCCTCCTCCTGGCTCTGATTGGCTGCTTTTGGTTGGGAGCGGTGCATTTCTTCAGATGATAATAGCAGCTCACGGAGGATGTGGAGGATCTGTTCACTGAATATCTGTCTCATATTATACTCTCAAGACATGGTGATAGTTTAAACAAATATGTAAAAAAACCATTTTTTTAAAATGAAAGTTACATACTGCAGCTTTAACTACACCTGTGTTTACTGTAAATAAATAACAAAATAAATGGGTCAATGTAGTTCCTGTTGTATTGGTGAGACTACTGGTTTTACTCTGACTAGTAGCTGTTTTTATTTCCCAGAGTCCTTTAGTCTTCCAAGCCTTATATAACGTAAGAGCCTGAGCAGAGCATCAGCCTGCAGCTCCATCATCATCTGCGCTGTGAGTGTGCAGGGTTTAACCCACTGTAATCTGCATGCAGAGTGCTGCAGGAAGAGGAGGAGGAGGTGGAGGTTTCTCTGCATTAACCATCTGCCGGCTTCCCCCAATTTATAAAACATGACCGCAGCGTTTCATCTGTTCAAGTAAATTAACTTGGAGTATTATTTAACCTGAGCTGCTGGTTATATAACACACTCACGCACGCATGCATGCAGCTTTAAAGACCCGGTTTATGGGAACAGTCGACACAACCGGGCACACCAATATCAGCGCTCACAGCTTTCACGTAGCTCCTCGAGAGCACACAGTAATCTCATTTCTTGTACTCTAACGGCTCAGGTGTAACGCCATCTTGTTCCGTTACGTCGCCCTCATTCGGTCGCCGAACCCCCCGGTTACCTGGTGGCCACGTTACCGCGGTGTAACGCCGCCTTGTTGTGACCGGTTTCTGTAGGTCACCGAGTCGACATTTTCGCCGTCGTCGTCGAAAATTCCGCTCGACACGAAAGCTAATCCGCTTTCTGTAGCGGCAGGTCGGTAACGCGTTACCGCTCCGCCGCGCCGCCTGTGACCGACCTTTGCGCGCCAGCGAGCTGGGTCGAACCGAAACCACCAGAACAAAAAAAAAAAAAGACACGAAAACACAATAATTTAACTGTGGATTAAAGTGAACATTGCCTGGCGTGACCGGACCTGTTGAAAGAAAGTCTGCTGTAAGACAATGTCGTCGAAGTTTAAAGCGGCGGCGACTTAAAAATGTCCGCTCATAAAGGACGAGCGAGTCTATAACGGACATCGGATGAGTTGTTGTTCACCCACACCGTACTCCGGGAAAAACAGATTGAACACGAATGATATTATTGTTTTAAAGAGGAGTTTCCCCGAGGAGCAGATACGGTGAGAAAAGTTAAAGCCGAACAAGTTGAAGGAATTAGCAGCGTGTATCGACCGTTGAGCCGGAGTGAGAGACGGAATTTTGTCGGAGAGCAGGGGGGCGGTACGACCGAGGAACCCCGTAAGATGCTCCACATATACTCAAACAACTATAAAGAGCTGGGCTCTAACTCATACTGTCAGCGCGTCGATAAATATAGTTTAGCATGCGATTAGCCTGCTCGAACTCAATGAAGGGAGTAAGTAAGTGCTGAAAGGCGAGAAGCAAGGTCCGGGCTCCGGACGCGCATCACGGACAACAATTACCACCTTATTACGGTCTAAGTCGCTTACCTCTGCTGGGCTTCGGTTCCGCAGCTCTAAAGTAATCCTCTTCTTCATATCCATGTTTAACTGTGACGTGTGGTTGTTTAGAACCGAGCGCTGAGCAGTTGAGAAAAGTCCCGGGGATCAGACGGGTAGCTGCCCTTCTCTGTTGGCCGCAAGTTGCCTACTGATCCTCCATGATAACTTGCGCCCTGCCCCCTCCACTACAGCCCCGCCCACCGAAAGAACGGGGTTGGCCGTCCGTGTTTTTCTCGCTTCTGATTGGTCAATAGAGACGTCAATCACGATCATTGGTATAATAATCCTCTGTCTGGATGGCTTAAAAGGCGTAGGAGTTGTAGTATTGGATGCGGGTGACATTTTTAAATTTGTCAGGGTTGTTGATCTAATCAATCAATTAAAATAATATTAACGTAATTTTTAAAATATATATTATATTAATATATTATCACAACAAATGTATATTTGTTATCCAAAATGTATATTTTTAAAAGAAAATATTTTATCACATTACTGAGTAGCTCAATAGTTGGTGCCCCTAACAATCTCATTATAACTAATGTATATGGAGGTTTTTCCTCTAACACATACCTTTTTTTAAATTAATCAGTTCATAGATACTTAGAAGAGCAACTTGTAGTAATCCATGACTTTCATTTTCCCTGTATTATAAATGTAACATGACAACTGGCCACTAGGCTGGATGAGGACATATTTTTATCATACCACCATTCAGAGACAATGGTGGTAAGGAAGTTTTAAAAAACCCCGAAACTTATAAGCACGCTGTTGTAACTTCTCAAGATCATAAGGTTTTTATCAGAAAACCTTATTTACCAAATGATTATTTGGGATTAATGGTAGAAAAAAGCCTTTTCTGTTCCATCATCACAAACATAAACATGGATTTTGATATGGGACTTTTCTCAAATACCACAATAATCAGATAATTGGCATAAAAATTAGTTTCTGTGGGTTAAAATAATAATAATATGTTGAAAATCACTGTCAGGTATGGTAGAGGATCTGTGATGCTGTGGGTCTGTTTCTATTTCAAAGATAATAAATATTAATTAAATAAAAATCTGGGGAACTCTACTAACATTAAATTTCAATATATATGCAATCTATATTAGGATTTTTTTCCCAATAAATTATCTTGCCATATATTGTGTTGCTTTAAATGTCACAAAGTTTATTGAAAAAGAGCATAATAAAATGAAGATTAGTTAAAAAAAAAAAAAAAGCAAACGTATTTACAAATACAATTGTTTTTTACAAAAATATCATGACCAACGCTAAACTAGAGCTACGCTGTGCTCCAAAAACTATAGAGTTCATAAATAAATGAAGCAAACTATGTATAGTTATCATCGCTTTGAAATCTCAAAGACACAACAAAGACGTCCTCCGAAAACAAAAAAGAAGTTTATATTTAATTGCAGGCAGCCATCATCATCATCATCATCATCGTGATCCTCATCATCAATGTCACAGAGAAGCCAGTTGGTAAAGTTAAAAAAATACAACTTTGTATGTACATAGAAAAGGGTTGGTTTTGCAAAGCTTATAAAAATAACTATAACACAAACAACAGCTAGTCTCAGGTTGAAGGAGAAGTGGGGGGTGGCAGGCAGCTGAGAGAATACATGTGATCGATCCGAGTGCAGTGAAGTTCAGGAACACGAACTGGACCAGCACATGTTTGGCTTCAGGGGATTCATCTCCAACCCAACTGTAAACTCATGTTCGAAAGGTTCCTGTAGGTGCGCGGGAATTTAATTTATTGAGTTTTTACTAACTAATTGAGAGAAAATGTATATTTCTTTGCAAGAAAAAGTCAAAACAGTCCTAAATGAGGTTAGTGGTACTTCATTTTACTGCAGGATTGTTCCACAACTTGTTTTTTTTACAAACCGTAAAGTTGTAAACAAGTTGTTCTGCTTCAATTTGTGATGGTAACGATCTGTAGATTTAACTGAGATGAGAAAGTTGATGCTCTTATACAAATTTCAGAGATGCACCGATCGAGTTGGAATCAGCCAATATTTCCCCAATAAGCTCTGATCAGCATATCTGATCTATTCTATTCTTTAAATCAAAACACAGAACTCCCCCCATTTTTTGGTTGAGAAATGATTAACCACAAACATGTCATTTGCAGTTTAGCAATAATTAAATTACATTTTCACTTTTATGTGTAAAAAAAAAAAAAAAAAAAAAAAAAAAAAAAGAAATTGGTCAAAATCTGAACCTCAAATGGAGAGGAAGAGGCTGATCAGTGCATCTCTGATGTTAACCATTTTGATAAAAATCACAACAAAACGAGTTTCAACAAACCGCAAATCACACTGTAAAAACGCAAAATCATAAGTATCAGTTGTCCAGTTTTTAGTGTATATATTCCAGTAGACTTGAAATAAGACAAAACTAAATTACAAATAACATTTCAGCAAGACACAATTAGTTAATATAGATGAAAAAGTACCAATTCCACTGGCAGATTTAAATGTGTACTTCCAGTACTTATATTTATTCCTTATAAATACTTTTCATTGATAAGAAAAGTATCTTAATAGAAATGAAATTTGACAATTGAACTAGTACTTTTATTAATCAATATTAAATGAATTGGATATATTATGCTCAAACATGAGCTTTTCCTTATTTAAAATGTAATTGGATATTTTCACTAGAAACTAGACCAAACTTACTTGGTATGATTTTGTGTTTTTGCAGTGTAATCAAGCTTACAGCCAACATCCAGACCCTCCCAAAGCCTCAAAAATGAAAGCATCAGGCCTTCAGAAACACTGTGCTGCTGTTTGTCACAGAGTTGGTTCCAAACCAGAACCGCAGACAACACTGCAGAATTGGATAAAGATGAAAGATAAGGTGGAGAATGCATGGACAAAGGGAAGACATCAAGTATTTCTCAGCTTCTCGAGGGAAAAACCTTTTCCTTTACTGCCTGTAACAGTTGATCTGGGTTCACCTTTAACACACACAACAATTTAGGGCTTACCTTTTGACAGTTTGTTGGTCTGCTGCACAGAAGAAAACTGAATAACTCGGGGTACAGTTAGAATATTTTAACTGGTTTTGGACTGCATATAAGTGGGTTTTGTTTTAGAGTAAACATGTAGTAAAATATCTGGGTAACTGCTAAGTTAGTTTGGCATTAAATGATTTAATATTGCAATATAATGGATTAAATCACGGCTGAAACATAAAATCTTTGGTCTAGTTTCTGGTGCAAATATCTTGGAACACTTGAAATAAGACAAAACTAAGTTACAGGTAGAACATACCTGTATGTTTTATTATTGTTTTAAGTCAATAATTCCTTTTTAGAAAAAGTTCTAAAGCGGTTACCTAGCAACCTTAGCCAAGCCCAGCCCGTTACTTAGCAACCGGTTTTAGTTCCACTGGCAGATTATTTCACTAACAGGATATTTTTCCCATGTTAAAAGTAAAAAAAATCTGCCAGTGTCAATATTAAACAAGCTCTTAAATCTTTTTTTTAAAAGTTATTTAAAACTTAGTTTTGTTTCAAGTGTACTAAGCGACTTACACAAAAAAACTAGACCAAAACCTGAACTGCTTGGTAAGGTTTTGTGTTTTTGCGGAGATGATGTATCTGAATTTTATGTTGAATATAATGAAATCCCCTCCAAATACACCAAAAATAAAGATCACATTAGAAGGAATCACTGCAGTGTCTCGATAATTGTTCAGTTGTGGTAACTTTGGGATTCACTTAATGAAACGACAAAAACAGAACATAATATACGTTTAAAAAAAGAAAATAAGAAAACAAATGGGTCTGATGGACCTTCAAAAAGAGGACATACTTAGGGCCACGCTAAGAAAGAAAAAATTAAAATTACATGCAAAAAGTCACAATATAAGGAGAATAAAGTCAAAATAATATAAAGTAGAAAAAGATACAGTCATAAAATTACAAGATCAAAGTCATAATGGTCCAAGGATGAAGTTATACACAAATTAAGTCAAAATAATACAAGAATAAAGTCCTAATATGACAATTCATGTTATTACAAGAACTAAATCAAAATAATACGAGGATAAATTCTAAATTATGAATAAAGTCATATTACCACAATAAGATGGTAATATTATGACTTTATACTTTTATTACTTCGACTTTATTCTCATATTATTTTGTCTTTATTCCTGTATTATTTCACATTTATTTTTGTTTCATTTTGACTTTATTCTCATCATATGAGTTTGATCTTATAATATTATGACTCTATTGTTGTAATATTTCAGCGTTATTCACATAATGTTATGACTTTAATCTGGTGATTTTATATTTTTTTTATTTCCTAGCGTGGCTCTGATTCTCCGATGTTGAAACTTGAATTAGGACAAACTGAAGGTCTAAGTTTCTTTTGTGTCACATTTCGAAAAGGGAAGCAGATTGTAGTCCTATCAGGAACAGAATCGTTCGTCTCTGTGCCGAATCGTTACCACATTTCCTCACACTGAACTTCGCAGACGGATGACAACGTAAAGCAAACACGACATGAAGGTCCATGTCAGCTCATGCATCTTTTCCCTTTCTGTTGCTCGCATCGAAGCGACGGTCAGCTGATCTGTTAGCATCCGGTCATTCAGGGGTTTAAAATGAAGCAGAGCTGAACTTCCTGGTCGGTCCGACTCTCTGTAAGGAATCCATCTCGACTCGGATGCTCTGTACTTCCTGTGGTGAGTCAGCTCCTTCCCTCTGTCACAGTTAAATGAGTCCAATCAGCCGCCTCCTGTTACGATGCGTCTCTTCCTGCGTTAGGAGCTGACCTGCGTCGCCTCGCCGCCCGTCTCCACCAGCGTCACCTGACCTTCCTCCCCTTCCATGATGATTCCTCCTTCCTGCAGCACAACCATCTCTCCTTCCTCCTCCACTACGCCGGAGGCGCCTTCCTCCTCGTCCTCTCCTCCCACCACCTCCTCTGGGCTGGCGGCGTTGGCACCAGCCGCGGCGTTTCCGTTGCTGGTGTTGGCCTGACTCTGAGCCATGGCCTCCAGCTTCATGCGGTACTCCTCGGCTTCCTGCTCCTTACGGAGGAGCTGCTGCCGATACTCCTGAGCCTTCCTGTTAGCTTCCTGCAGCTGTCTCTGCAGCAACTCCTGTAGAGCGAAGAAGAAGAAGAAACCTTTAAAATGAAAACAGACAAAATAGCGAACCAAACTGACCCGATCCGTGAGCGTCAGTGGGACAAGGCAACAGTGAACAGAACTTTTTAAATTCAGACGTAAGTTGATAGTTTTGAAACATATACAGAAAATCCCATCAGTACCAGATCATCCAAAGTTTGTTTTCTGTTTCTTTTTTAATTTCTCCACATTCACCAGTCAGTCAGTTTCGGTGTTCCACATGGTACTGTACTTGGGCAAGTTTAATTTATCCTTTAATATCTCCAAAATAAGATTATTCATAACAGAAATGCAGTTCTGTTCAATAAATTAGAATTATTTACTGAACATAATTTATGTAAAGCACATCCAGATAAATCTTGTTTATTAGATTAAGGAGGTTTTCACACCCAATAGTTCAGTAGGCTCAGTTTGATTGGGGACCAAAATCACAACATTTGTTACATTTTCAGCTGCTGTGTTTCTCTTTCACACTGTGTCAAACAATCCAAATTAATTTAAAAAAAACCTGTTCCCCTCCTCTCCTGTGGGGGGGCTGTACCAAGAATTACTGAAGGAAACAACATAAGAACCTTTGAAGAAGACAAGAACTCAACTTTCTTCTTCATGAAATGTAAACAAAAATGGAGTGGCGTCAGATTTTAGCGGTTGTAAGATTTCTCTTTTGTGTTTGGCAAAAGACTCTGAGCCATTTCTGCCGCTAGCGCTAGACACTTGCATTAGTTTTGGTTGTATTTACCCAGAATCCCCTGCTTTATAATAAAACATCTGGAGGAACTTTTTGACTGTTGAATTTAATTAAATCACCTCAAACAGACAAATGTGAGTGAAAATGTCTTTTCCTTTGTAATAGCCCTGTTTTAAATGTAATTCAGCTACGTGAACAGGAAATACTCACAGTCTCTCCTGTGTCGTTGTGGTTGTTGGTCACCTCCAGCTTCCTCTTCCTGGAGGGCGGCTGCTGCGGCTCCTCTGTTACCACCTCCTCCGTCACCGTGTTGGCCGGCACTGCGAGCACTGACAGGAAAAAAAAAAAAACTAATAATAATTATCGGCGCATAAACCGTCCTGCAGCCTCCAGCTCTCTGTCTGGGACTTACTCTGCTGTCCGTGCTGCATCGTGACAAAGAAGGGCTGGGACATCCCCCCCGTGGTCTGAAGGTTGCCATGTTGGTCGGTTACGATCGTGATGACCCGCTGACCGCTCTCATTCACCACTGCGGCATGCTGGATGTTGGAGTCCAGAGCACTGGCTGCCATCGCCTCCTCTGACTCTCCTGCAGAGCAGAAACATTTCAGAGAGAGAGATCGCTTCAACTGGAGGCTCTGACTTTACAACCAGCTGAAAGAAATATTTATACATCTTAAACTTTAAATCGAAAGTACTCACAGGTCAAGAAAATATTTATAAAAACTAACATCAAGCAAATAAAGTAGCCTGATTTTTTCCCAGCAAGAAATACATTTTACTAGAGTTGTCGTACTTTATATTTTCCATTGTAAGAAAATTATGTTGCTAATAATTTTATAAAATTAATAAAAAGTCTCCATCTGTATCAGATCAACTATCTGTGCTGAAAGGGTACAGATTTGTATTTTTTTGAACTGCGGTTGAGGCCCGCACAGAATCAGTCCATGGGCCAGAAACGGCCCCCAGGCCGCACCTTGAACACCCCATATGTAAACCTTTTCACATGTTTTTATGTACAATAACAAACTTCACTCCTTACACTCCGAACGCTTCAGTTCTTCATTTAAATGCTGTTGTGCCAACATAAGGCTCAGTTTGGGTTCTTTACAGTTTAAAGGTAAAGTTTCTGTTCTCACCTGCGTTAGCTTTGTTCAGCAGCTCCGCCAGGTTCACCCCCTGGATGGAGGGTATTCCCTGGATTATGAACTGTGGCTGGTTGGTGGTGCTGGTCGTCTCCACATTCATGCTCACCTGGTTCATGTTAACCTGGTTCTGCATGCTCTCCTGTAAGCAAACACCAGCAAACACTTGGCTAAGTGCAAACATGCTATAGCTAATTAGCTCGTACTGTGGATTAAGCTAGAGATTTATAATTATTCTGTTGGTGTGGATCTTAAGTTGGCACTTTGATGTGGCATCCAGTAGAAAAAGTAAATGTTTAAGATGATTTGCAGCTGCAGTAATAATAAAAAACAACTTCATTTGGCAGAAAAAGGCGAAGCTAACTGGGTGTTTTGCTGCTCCTCTCACCTGCAGCATCAGCATCAGCTCCGTGTTCTGGATGTCAGCTGCGATGTCAAATGGCGTCTTTTCGAATTTGCTGCGCGCGTGGACGTCGGCGCCGTGTTTGATGAGGGTGTCGCACACGCCGTGGTGTCCGTGCTGCGCCGCCCAATGGAGAGCCGTCATCTTGAGCATGTCTTTGGCGTTGATGTCCGCACCGCTCTGAAGGCAGATTTACCAAAAGCGGTTAGAAACATTAATTCAAGCCCCCTGGTGCTGTCATAAAGGTAAAGAAAAGATGGCCGACTGAAACAAACTGTAACCAGTCGGTCCTGAAATCCCACCCTGATCAGCAGCTCTACGATGACTGTGTGTCCCTCAGCAGCTGCCATATGCAGCGGGGTCCTGTCCACTTTGGTTCGGGCGTCTCTGCTGACGCCAGCTCTCAGCAGGACGTCGGCGGTGGAGTAGTGGCCGTGCTGGGCGGCCAGGTGGAGGGGCGACGTCCCCAACTGTGCAAAATAGAAGAAGGAGAAGAAGAAGAAGAAGAGAAAGAAGCCAAATTAAATATCTGTGACATCACTGCAGTGAATAAACTGGCTGCTTCAACTGGTCGGTGTGGAAAAGTGAGGTCAAAAAGAGACAAAAACCATTAAAATAAATATTGTTATAACAAAACTGAATGAATTTAATGTTTTTGCTTTGAACCACTTAAACTCTTTATTACATTCTTAATATTCAGATCCTTCTAAAGTATTCACCAACTCTTTTCTCCATTTTGTCACAATTTCTGCAGAAAATATGAAAAAATACATTAAAAAATTTGTTTTCTGGTGTTTGACATAAAATTCCTATATAATTAGGGCTTAAACAATTAATTGTGATTAATCAATTACTGAAACAATTGTTAACTGATTTAATAATAAATTAATAGCTAAAAATCTGCTACGATTGATAATTGAGTGACAAAAGGTGCCTAAACTTTTTGTCACTCAATTATCAATCTGTTAATCCAAAAATGAGTCGATCATTCCACAAATGATCAAACGTTTGCTACAGGAATGCCATGTTATTGCATTTTATGCAATAAAGTGTTTATTTTTTTTATTTAAAAAAGGAACCAAGTTATTTGTCTGTTTGCATTTTTAATGTGTTTCTAATATTGTATTAAAAATTAGTAGAGGTTAAATGAAAAATGTGCCAAATGTTTTCTTTTAATCTGATTAATTGTCCAAATAATCGATTACTAAAATAATTGTTTGTTGCAGCTTTGAATAAAATACATTAAAATGTGTAGTTGGAAATGACAAAATTAGAAAAAAGCTTTACTTTTTTCAAGTCACTGCATAATTTAGAGGTAAACCAGATTATTGCAAAGGGGTTTTCTGGGCGTCTCACCCAGTCAGTGGTGAACGGCGCTCCGTTGGCCATCAGGTTTCGGACCTCGTCATCGTTTCCTTTCCGAGCCGCTTCCAGCAGCCGCTTCCCCAGATCCACCAGCGACATCTAACACACATCAGAGCAGCAGTTCATAAAAAAAACACTTTCCAATGGTTATTATCATCCAAAGTACACAGATTTTAGATTAGTAGCATGAGCCATATTCTGTAAACTACAAAATGAATTCTGATTTGTCAGATTAAAAGCGCCTTTTGAATAATTTCTCTAACAAAGTTTATTAGTCTGATGTCATATCTAATCTTAAATGTTTTCATTAGCTGTAAGCAGAAAACCATCCTAATTAACAAAAATAAGGGTTGAAAATATCAGTCTGTGGTGTACCTTTCAATAACAATGTAATTTATTGAATATGGCTGTGTTTTCAGTTTATGTTGTGGCTAAAAACATGAAAATGAGACACAGGCAGCGATGGATACATGAATAAAAACTAAAAATGACTCCAAACTAATTACATCTATTAGAAGATACTTATTGAGTTTTTCAGACAAGAAAATGAATTAACAGCAGTTTAAAAATAGATCAAAGTAAAAACAGTTGCTTTTTTTCCCCCCAAAAATGTAAAACTTAAACAAATTTTTAAATGGTTACAACAATGGTTTTAATGGTTCTCAAATGTTTTGGGAATTAGTTTCACACATTATCCACAGAAACGACTTATTTATGTCTGAAAATATTCTTTTATTGCTGCTGAAAGCTTATAAAATCTACCATTAAAAAAACTTTAATGATGCCTTTCTTATGTTCAAGTGTGAATATTTAAGTTGACTTTTAACAGCTTATTAAACACCAGAACATAATTATTTCAGTAAAGCTCTAAAAAAATAAATAAATAAAGTTAAAAATTCCTTTTAAAAAAGAAGGGTATATTAGCTTTCACTGTAACGGGGTTGTAAAGCTAAATATGTGCCCATTATCGGACAAAACCCCCGCCTTTCAGTAACAAACTGCATTTACAACAAAATAAAAACTTGAGCAGAATTTCAATAATTTAGTTTTTAAAAAATTTATAAAAGCAAATTATGGTCTTATAAACAGGACCACGCATACATATTCATATGTGTCCGATTATGGAATTACTTGCATTCAAGCGTTTAGCCCATTACCTTCCGTTTTTGCTAAAACTATAGAGAAACAACCTCTTAAAAATCAAAGTGGGACCATTTTGTAAAACGAGTTATTAGTTTGAGGACCTTCTGTGAGTTTATAATGGTAATTTTATATTTTTGTAACTGTTAAAAGTCCCGTCCGATAATGGAACTCCAGCGAACAAACAGTGTTTGTTATTGCGAAACAGCGGAGCGGGACGAGACTTCTGTCTCCGCGGCCGAGGAGCCATTTTACGCGCCTTCACGGCCAGAAAATAGACCGCCATGTGCCACGTACCCCTTGTCCCCCCATCTAAGCTGCTTTCTACGGCATTCTACATATAAACATCTCCGTCGGTGCTACCGAGAAATAAACAGAAGCACCGACAGGAAACTGTTTGATATTAAGTTGTTGGTTTTCCGGGGGAAGTCACACAGAAATTTCCTATTTTACACACGGAGAAAAAACTACTTCCACATCCGGTTAAGTTGCATTCCGCAAGCGTGCACCGCCAAAGCGCTTACCGGAGTGTAGGATGACATTGTTCCACCTTTTGTGGTTATTTATGTAATCTTTAAATACGAGAAAGCTCGGAAACTATGAGTCTTCTCCTGGCGTAGGACGGCAAAGCGGCTACTTACCGCGTTCAGGTTTGTTCGGGTCCTACCAGGCTGCTCCTCTCTGCTAATGTTAGCAAGCTAGCCGGCTAAGAAGCGCAAACCCCACCGCGTGAAGAGGATTTGTGCGATCTTATGGTCCTCTGAGACGTAGCATGGGCAGGATATGCGAAGAATCTGTTTCAGAATTCGCTAAAAACGGGTATTTGGGATCACTGTAGCTTGTCGGTAGTCCTCAGAGCTTGTTTACTGGTGAAAGTTAGCAATCGGTAGCAGTTACGAAGCCGGAAGTTGATATTGAGCCTTCAAAATAAGACTAGTTCTCGTCATTTTAATTTAAGAAAATTAAATGTCACAAAAATGCTTTTATCTCGTCTTCCAATTTATGCGATTCCGTTAGTTTTTAAAATAATCAAATACTTCAGCTCTTGTCAAAATATTTCATATAAATTAAAACTATTCCAGAAATACTTTAAAGTTTATCTAAGATGTATTAAATTAAGAGCTGCATATTGTATTAGATCACAACGTGTGCCATACATGCCACTGAAATATTTGAACAATTCTTTGACGATTTAAAGAATTGTTCAAATATTTCAGTGGCATGTATGGCACACGTTGTGAATATATATATATATATATAATATATATATATATATATATATATATATATATATATATATATATATATTCAAATAAATTAAAGCCTTTATAAATTGAGGTTTTCATTTTTTTAAGCATTAAGGCTTAAAAAAATAAAACTTTAAGGTGTAGATAATTTTTTAGCGCCAAAATACACTAAAGTAAAAAAGTATTTCACCAAAGTACCAATTTATCACCGCTCCTCTTTTATTTTGAAAGTCGTGGCAGGAAATGGGTACTTTTTTCAATCTGCTTTTTAGCACATAACTATGTTAGCATTTAGCCCGCAAGCGTTCAAATGGTTAAAAAGTTACATTTCGGCTGGTTTTTACCTCTTTTGCTACCCGGTAAATCCTGTAACCGTATCTCAACAGGGGTGCGTGAAGGTCTGGCAGGGATTTACCCGCCGAAGAGCCGTTTAAAAACTCTTGATTATTGTGTTTTGTCTGATACAAATATGGCGGCGGCGCGACACCGGAGGTAGAAGCCATAATACGTTAACCTCCCTGTGGGCGGGGCTTAGCAGTTTACCGCAGCATGTAACGCTCAGATTCAAGCGAAGGCAGAAAACACCCTGATCCCAGAAAAGGGTGTAAAAAAAAATCAGAGCTCTCCTGTCCCTTCTAAGACTATTTAAAAAATGTAAGAGTTGAATTTAGAGTAGAGCTTAATTTAATTAAAATATAGCTTAACTCCCCAAAATAAACATGTTTAAACATGGAAACTACTTAGTTTAGACTCTTTGCAAAGTGAAAGTTATAATTTCTTAAACTTGAAAGGCAAATATATTACGTTTTTTTGTATTTTCATTTTAAAACTATACTTTTAACCTCATCAAAAGCAAAGAGAAAAGAGATCTGGCTAGTTCTGTGTTATTTACTGATTTTATCTGCTTCAATAATCCACTTATCGTTCACGTTTCAGCCAGTAGAAATAATATACACCTGGATTTTTCTTAAGGTGTGAAAACGCTTTTTTTATTTTAATTTTTTTTATTTTAACTTGTCATTTTCTGCTGATAATTTATTTGAATCTTGGGAGAAATGTGATTAGTAGTTTATAAAATTATACAATATTTTTGTACTCAAATGCCTTCCTGCTCCTCCCATGTCATGTAAAAGTAAACATGTTTCTGTTCCAAATATTAAGTTTTTTAAATTACTTTAAAATACTTGTTTAATGCAATAAAATAGAACTTATTAAAATCATACTGTGTGATTGTCTGGATTTTGCTTTAATTCAGTCGAAACTTACTCCAGATATACAGATTAAGTTTATTATTTTAATGTTTTACACAGATTCTAATTATTTTTTAGGAAACACTTGATACATTTTATTGAAATAAATCAGACTGGACTCTTGTTTTTTTTTTTTTTTTTGTTTTTTTAAAAAGATGCATTTTATTTCTGGTGTCAGGTCTGTTCTGAAGTTTCAGTCTTGCTCAACTGTAGCAAGTGACAAAAATAAATAAATACATGCATAAATAAAAACATGGATAATTTGCTGTTGGTACAGCAGATCCTAAGAAAACAAAAAAGGCACAAATGTTAACACAAAACAAAAATCAAACTGCAGGATGTTAAATAGTTAAAGTCTTATTTCATACCAGATGAATCAGACTAAATGGGACAGGAAGTCATTTGGTCCTGCAGCCAAAATGTGCAGATAAAATTAATTTATTTTAGATTAAATATATGAGCCATCATTTCTAAGTGTTGCAGTTTGTGAAATCCAAATAATTAAAGTTGAACAAACTGAGATGTAATTAAATAACCTTAGATAATCAGGTGAACTTTAGTCTGGCTGCAGAATTAGGAGGTCTAGTCTCAGATTATTGACGGTTCTGGACGAAGTCGGGCTGATCTGGGTTCAGGTTCTGGCGGGTTCAGGGCAGCAGGTTCAGGTCAGCCAGCAGAGCGTCCACATCAGCGATGGGAGCCCTCCAGTAATTAAAGGAGGAAAACTCAGACAACTCCTCGTCCTGCAGGAAAAACAAGCGTAAAGATGCTGCAGGTTCTGGGACAGGACGACCCAATGAATTCAAACAGTTGGTAAACCAATCAGCTCGCCTCGTCGCCGCGCAGCTGCTTGTCCCTCGCCTTGCTGCTGCTGATCGGATCGCCGACGGCGAATCCCAGATCCTCTAACTCCGACAGGTCGAGGGTCGGGATCGGCTGCCTCCAGAAGAGGAACGAGTCGTACTGGCTGCTGGATTTCTCCATCCTGTCGCCGTCTGAAAACAAAAACGATTAAAAGAAACACGAACAGACGTACAGCGGTGTCCAAGCTGAGGCCCGGGGGCCAAGAGTGGCGCATGCAGCAGTTCTGTGTGGACCCTGGACGCAGATTAGCAGAGGTGGTTAGATTTACTCAATGACATTTAGCAGAGTAACTTCTTTGTAAAAATACGCGTTTAGGAATATTTTAACCATGCTGTACTTTTTACTTTCACTAGAGTAAAATTTCTGGATTTTCTACCCACTTATTGAAAAACAAACATGTTTTAACCAAAGATTTCATCAGACACACAGCTACAGTTTTTGTTAAAAGTTTCATAACTTTTTATTGACAGAAACTGATTTGGAAAAATGTTATTTAGTCTGATTTTGTTATTTGTTGCTACTTATATAAATTGTTATTTTCGTCTTTAAAATGCTAAACATTTTCCCTTAACTAGATATTTTGGTCCATTTAATGGCGTAATTTTTAAATATTAAATGATTAATAATTTGATCAGTTACTCAGTACTTGAGTAGACTTTTTACCAAATACTTTTTTATTCCTACTTTTTACTTTTATTTCAGTGGAAATATGTTGAAGTAGTGCTACTAGGAATGTTTTACTCCAGGAAATGGAGCTGATGCAGATTGTGACTCTTTGTTTTTCTTTGTATGCAATTTTCAGTAACAAATGTATTTCTTAAATAGAAAATATTCTGTGCAAAGCAGTTGTTTTTCTTTCATTAGCCATAGTAAATTTAGTAATCTTTTACTCAAACATAGACAAGGAAAGAGTTGTTTTTGTTGCTGAATAAACTAAAATTGACATCTTGACCAATGAGTTAAGAAACGGTACAACTTTCCTTTTCTGAACCTTGTACTTAAAATATATTACATGTTAATTTGTTAAAAAGAAAAGAATACACAGCAAAATTATTGTGCATTATTAGCTGAATCGTATTTTTTGCAGTGTTTTGGTCTAGTTTCTAACACAAAAATCTTAGTTCCCTTGAAATAAGACAAAACTAATAATAACTTTTAAGCAAAATATAGGAGCTGTTTTAAGTAAACAATTCCTTAATATTGATTTAAAAAAGTAATAGTTTCACTGATATTGTTACAAGTGAAATAACCTGCTGTGGAACTAGAACTGGTTGCTAGGTGACGGGCTGGACGTGGCCGGGGTTGCTAGGTAACGGCACAGTAGATCTGAAGCTTTTTCATCAATATTAAGGAACTGACCTAAATAAACCTCTGATTTCTTGCTGAAAAGTTACTTTAATGTTGCGTTTGTCTTATTTCCAGTCTACTAAGACAGATTGATCTTTTCGCAGATTATTTATCTCGTGACAGTGACATGGCGACAGTTTCAACAAATATGTAAAAAACAGAAACATATTTGATAAAAGCTACAGCTTTAACCGGGCCAAACAGCTGAATCCCTGGTAACTCAAATGCAACAAAAAAGCTTCAAAATCTGATGAAATCGGTCAAAACCTTTCCTGTGATTTCAGTCAGTTGATGATGTCACAAGTTTACCTCTTGTGACGTCATCAACTAAGCAGCTCACAAATCAGGACGAGTAACATGTTATGCTTTTTATTTTGTAAAATCGTGGCATAAAAAGCAATACTACATAACCCAGCAGTGTTTTTATTTTATTGATACATTTATTATCAATAAAAAACACAACAATGCAGTATTTAAAGTAAACTGGAATATATTTGCATGGCAGAGACCAAATAAGACCAAAATGGAGGCTCCCATTGGAGCTAATTTGGAAGATGATGGAGGTGATTATTGTTAGCCGGGTGTGGTTCTGCATCAGTCCTCAAACAGATGCGGATTATTCCTGACACCGACATGAAAAACTGGGTCACCGCAGACGGAGATGTGCTCAGATTTCTGCGGGTTTCATTTCAGACTAGTTTTATTTGCGTCCTGCATGCGTCAGCTCATCCACATCAGCACCGAGAAAAACCTCCAGGCGACAAATACACAAAGATGTTGGTTAAAAATTGACGCCTACATCGGCTGTTGGAGATATTGGTTATTGATTATTGGTTTTGGGGGCCGGATCAGCGGCGGATTGAGGCGTTGGCCGGCGCAGAAATCACGACTCAATCCATAAATTATAAACAAATCAAATCAAGTTTCACTAAATAAATCAAAACTAGACTAATAGAGTGTGTACCTCCTTATTTTATTAGTGTAATTTTATTTTAGATTAACCTCAGACGCGGCGAATATTAAAAAGAAACAGGGATAAATATTAAATAAAATTCTTAATCGTCAGAGGAGGTAAATGTTTTTCTACCTGTTTTACCAGGATGCTTCCCTTTCCTTTTGTTCCGCTGGTTTCTTTCTGTAGCCGGTGGGTCAGGTGGTGCCGCTGAGGTTCTGCCGCAGCTTCGGCGAGCTCTGCGTCAAGTTCGGAGGTTTATACAGACGCACTTCCGGTTGAGAACTTCAAAATAAGACAGGAAGACCCTTTCCCTGTCAGTCCAGCTAAATAAAACGGATTTATTACCTAGTCGTTTGAAACGTGACATTTTATTGTTTTTGATAAATAAAAATCTGTCTTAATATATACATTTTAATGTAAAGAAAAGCTTTTTAAAAATTAAAAAAGATGACGGCTGCAGTTTTTAGGTGTTGATGTTTGCTTGTAGTTTCCATTCATATAGAAAGAAAAATAGATGTTAGTAAAAATGTACTTTTAGTGTAAATTAATTTTATCTGTGCACAATTACATCTACATATTAAGAAAGTGTGTTTTATTTTGAAAGGAGATAATATTTCCGGTACGCTGGGCTGCATTTCTTCTGGGTTTGGTAATGAGCGCACACTGGTACCATGTGGTCACACAATGAGGTTAAAAATATAATATTAACTATTTCATCAATTCATTAGTTTATTTATTTATGTGGCTCAAGAAAAGCTGGATGGCGGCGGGTTGGTCAAACAAACAAGCAAACAAACAGCTATTCTGTTCTACTATTTTCTAGAAAATGTTTCACTTTTCAAACTCAAAATTTACTTCTTCTTTTTTTTTAATTTTCATATTAATCTCATAATTTCTGAGAATTTCCTTGCAGTTTTTCCACCTTTCACTCTCAGAATGCCTGAAAACTGTCTGGAAAACATGAGAGATTAATCTTAATATTACGATGGCTTTTCTAACAAATTTTCAAATTTATAAATTTTCTTGTTTTTTTTTTCTGGAAAATTTCTCTGATTTTTCTAGAAAACGTTGAACTTTTCAAACTCAGACATGTCAAAACCTTTCAAGAAAATTCACATTTTTCCACCGCAGTAAATTTTAAAATTCTCTTGTTTTTTCTAAAACTTTTGAGCTGAATCTCAAAATGGTTTTTTTTTCTAGCAAATTTTGAAATAAATTTCAAAATTTCAGATTTTTTTTCTGGTACATTTTCCACTGTTTAGACTCATAAATTTCCTTAAAATTTCTGAGCTCAGTCTCAGAAATGTACTTTTTCCTTTTTATCTACAATCTCCCTCAAAAACAGGTAAATTGTTTTTTTTTTTGTGTGTGTGTGTGTTCTCAGATGACTGTGTGAGGCCAGAAGGGGGCGCTGTTCGGCCGTTCAGAAGCAGTAAAAGGGAGGAGAAAACAAAAATGAAGGTCTTTGGTGAAAAAAGAGGGCGGATTTCCTGGTTGGAGCCACACCTCACACACACAGGGAGAGAAAAGGCAGCGAGTCTGTCAGAAAGCTGCAGCTGGCTCATGATCTCACTCCTTCAGCCGCTCATCGCCTCCCTGCCTGCTCCTCTCCGGTGAGTCTGCCGCCTCTTTTCTTTAAAAATAAGCAACTTGAGCTTTTATTTCATTGTAATTCACTGGAGAAACATGTGAACTGATTAAAATGCATAAAATCTTCAGATGTTAGCTGAAGTTCGCAGGTCAATCACCTCCCTGAAGGACAGATTAATCTGTGAATTATTAATCTACTGTACACAAGAGTCACGTAATTTAAAGGACCCTGACATGTGGATTGAGATCAGATTAGAGGTTTTTAAATATTTTCAGATGCTTCTTTGCTGCCATTCGCTTTGGGCAGGAAGCATGTTAGTAATTACTGCTTTTAGCGTTTAGCCTTAAAGCTTGTTTACCTCCTGAAATGAGGGTTCAGGTTGTGTTGAAGGTCCAAGAGAGCAGAGTGAAGTTTCTAATCGGGTCAGAGAATCTAACGGGTCACAGGATACAGCATACCACCAGAACTCATGGGAGGAAAACTCCCCTGGGCTTCATTACCCTCCGCTCTCTGGGCTGGATTTCCTGCCTGGACGAGGTGAAATTATCGCACATAATCCATTTTATTCATTTCTCCTCTGTGCACTGCAAAAACACAACATATTACCAAATAATTTTAGTCTTGGTTCGAGCGGAAATATCTTAGTTCACTTGAAATAAGGCAAAACTACCGTAGAATTAACTTTTAAGCAAGATATAGGAGCTTGTTCTGAGTTAATAATTCCTTAATATTGATGAAAAACTGCCAGATTATTTCAAGATTAACATGGGAAGAAAAACTACCACTTTTCAGTCAATAATCAAGAAATATTTACATTAAAAAGCTCATCTTTCTTCCTGAAAGGTTACATTTAGTTAGTTTTGTCTTATTTCAAATGTACTAAGATATTTCCACCAGAAACAAAACCAAAAAAATTACTTGGTAAGATTTAATGTTTTTGCAATGTAGAGAAATGCCTGTCTGTCTGAGTTGTGCACTGCAAAAACACAAAATCTTACCAAGTAGTTTTGGTCAAGTTTAGTGGAAATATCTTAATAAACTTAAAATAAGACAAAAGTAACTTACAAGTAACTTTTCAGTGAGATATAGAAATTTTTTGTATTTTAAATAAATTATTAATATTGATTAAAAATGACTGGTTCTACTGAAAGGTTATTTTACTGTTAATGTGTGAATCATTTCTTATTTTTTGTTAAATAATAAAGTATTTTTCATGAATATTAACCAATTATTGACTTAAAACAAGTTTCTATTTCTTGTTTAAAAGTTAATTGTAAGTTAGTTTTGTCTTATTCCAAATGTACTAAGATATTTTGACTAATTTAGGCCAAAATACTTGGTAATATTTTGTGTTTTTGTAGTGTAGTTTGAGTAAAGAACCATAACAAATCAAGTAATGAGGAACCTGATCGCTTAGTTCTGTAAAATCTAAATATTTAAATGAATCTGCGACTAAAAACTCTCCTGAAAAAACAACTTTTCTTTTCTTGGACAAAAACAAAAAGAGCGGAAACAATCAGAAGATTAGAGCGAGAAGGTGGAGGTTAAAGTCAGAGGTCGGAGGTCGCAGACGACCCCTCTGCTCAGGATGAGCCAAAAATAACTGCTGGGCTGTGACTGATAGTTTCTGGGTGTAGATCTATAGATCTGGAGCCAAATTACAGGTCTGCAGAGGCTTTCGAGGCGTGCGGTGAGCGGGAACGAGGGAAACACTGCAGCGCTCTGTTCCCAGTGTCTGTGGGATGTATTCACAGCGTGCAGCGGTTACGTTAGCAACATGTTTAGTCATTTTTGGAAAGCCCTGACTTTCCACTGGGATCCACGTTTCTCCAGGCAAACATTTCTGGAAAATTAAAAGAAGAAAACCTCCGAGCCAGCAGATATTTCTCATCAGTTCTGCTGCAGCTTTGAGCTTTTAGTCAGTGTTTTGTGTGTTTGTTTTGTTGTGCCAAATGCAAATACAGCATTTTAAGCTAAACGCTACATTGAGCTGTAGCTGTGACCCAGTTATGGGTTTGACCTTCTCACAGAAAACCCAGTTCGTCCTGTTTGCAGCAGCAGGGCGGCTGGTTTCTGACTGGGTGAGAAGATACTTTTTCTTTTAAGGGAAACAACTGAAGATTACCAGAAAAAGTTAAATATGTGCAGTTTGGTTTCAAGGAAACCAGTTTTTGCTGTTTGTGTTTTTAGACTTTGTTTCAAAATTGTTTTGAATTAGTTTCATAAATTCGTTACTGTCTTGTTAATCCCGGGTTTTAGTTTCAAAACAGAAGCAGAGAAAAGCTGTTTTCAAGACAACGAGATCTGATTTTCTCCACATGAAGCGACTCCTCTTTCTGAGTAAAAACATTTTTAGTTATTTCAAGCTGGAAAAGTTAAAAATGTCATACAGAGACATAAAAATAAAATTTTCTTCAGGTGTTCAAAGTGAAGTTCGGGGGCCATTTGTGGTCTCTCGGCTGATTTTGTGCGGCCCCCCCTCAAGAATAAATTGTATAAATTGGGAAAAAACTTTTAAACTAAAATTTATTTAGAGAAATATTATATGCCACATAAAGTGATAATCTAATCCCAGCTTTCTGGTTTCCTTTTGTTGTCATGGTAACAAGGACCACATCTACTCACTAAAATCTACTCTAAAGTTTATATTTAGTGGACCTAAATCTGCTTTTTAATGCTGTATTAAAACTCAGATAAATGCAGAAAGTGTTTTCAAATGAAGACTGACCCAGATCCAGTTTTTATCGCTCAAAATAGACAAAAATATATTTTTTAGTTTACATTAATTGAGCCTAAAAATAAACTCGATTTCTTTCACCCACAAATCCTATTTGTAGTTTTTGCTTTCTGATCCAGTTCCTACAAAAAAATCGATTTACTTGATTTGCTTAATTAAAATAGTTCCTAGATTAACAGAAATCACAACAACATTTTGGTGATTTTACATTTTTAAAAATTCAATTTTTTTGTTCCGAAATTATTTTTAAGCTGACGATTTTGGCCAACGTGGCAAAAGATTTGTTCAGTCCTTGAACACCTTGAACAAAACAGGTTCTTTACATTTTCTGCAGAAATCGTTCTTAGATGATGAGATTTCCCTCTGCTAAGCTCTGAACTCGTTTCTGAATGAGCTGTTTTGGCGTCCTGTCTCTTTAAATCCTAATTAGCTGCTGTTGGCCACGCCCCCAACTCAGTGTTTACAGACGCACATGGAAATGGCTGCAAACAGATTCTCATTTGTACATCTCTGAAAAGCAGAAGTAGAGCCTTCTGCACAGCCCACAAAAATGCAGCAAACGGTTTCTAGAAGTCAACAAGAAAAGTGGACTTTTCCAGCAGCCATTGTACATCAACAGAAGCTGAGCAAATATGCTGTTCTGCTTTGGTTGCTAGGTAACGGGTTAGAAAGGACTTAACATTCAGGTGGTTTTTGAAACGGCTCATTTCCAGACACCAAAAAAACTTTAACTTATTGCCAATAAATATCTTAGTGATTGTTTTTCAAGAGCTTGGGTTGTTTTCTAGAAGCAGCTGAGTTTCAAGTTGAAGAATAAAATTCTGCAAAATGTGAATTTTTCATAATAGATCCCCTTCAAGGCTGAAACTGATGGTGGAGGCCAAGAAATCTCCTCTGTATAAAGTGGAAAACTTTTGCCGATCTCACAAATCTTATGGTGCAAATGAAGAGCCGTCAGGATAAACATTGTTGTGCAACGTGTTGCGTCAACGCTGCATCTAAAATATGGAGCCTTGAGGACTGACGTCTTCACTGAAGTGCCTCCCAAATAGTTGCCTGATTCCCGACTTTAAAGACCCAAAAACTGGGTTTTGCATAAAACCCTGGAGTAATTATGTGATTACTAAGACATTCCTGGTGAGGTTCTGTCTCGAATGTTTATTTCTGGGTTTTCTTTTGTTATCTGGTTCCCACAGTCGGCCGGGTTCACTGACATTAAACGTCAGCTTGGCTGGATTTCAGGTTCTGACAAATGTCTCAGAACCAGCAGCGGATGTGTGTTACAGAGTCGAACACTTCGCTGAGATCATCCCTTCAACAACCTGCATCCAGTTAAATCACTGCAGGAGGTTTTCCAGAACCTCTCACCAACCCAGAACCAAAACCCAGAACCCAAACTCAGAACCAAAACCCAAAGTGTTTTGGTTCAGAGACTCTTTCTTGCTTTTATGTGTTTTACAGGAAATGTAATGCCTGAAGAAACTATGAAACATTTAAAAGTTTCATATGTTTAATAACGGTTTATTGCTCTGTTGTCGTATTTGGGTCAATAATCAATGATTTAAATTATTTAAATTGGGAAATTAAGTGAAAATCTCTGCATAGATCTATAGGACTGTTTTATATCTGATGGATGCACAATGAAAACTTGCATCTAATTTGATCTGATGTTTTATTTCAGACTAGAGCTGAAACGATTAATCGTATCAATTGTGATTAATCGATTACTGAAATAATCGTCAACTAATTTAGTAATTAGTTACTCATTAACAAACCAAAAAACGGCTTTTTGGTGAAAAAAACCCCAACATATTCAGAGCAATAATTAAGCCAAAATTGCACAAAAAAGATATAACATTTGCATTTCTATAAATAAAAACCTTTTGTTTGTTAATATATTCTGCAGAAAACTTATCAAGTAGTGTAGTTTTAGTTTTGTTTCAAATTCTGTAAAAAACAAAAGTGAAAATAAAAAATCTGCTATAAAGCATCTTTTCCTATCCAATTTATTGGTTAATCCAAAAATGTATCAATTAATTTACAAATGTTCAAACTGCTGTGTTGCTATTATAGGCAATATAATGTTAATTTAAAAGAGGCTGATGATGTAGATTTATACATTTTTGCTGATTATTATCTGTAAAAAGAAATTTAAAAATTAATTTTCTGGTCTACAAAAACCCAAATAAGTTAGGACTGAAATGATTAATCGGATTAATTGTGATTAATTGATTATTCAAAGAATTGTCAGCTAATGTAATAATCAATTAATGGTTGACTGGAGTAGACAGACTGAAAAAGGTCATTTGCTGAAAGAAAAACACACTCAGAGCTAAAACTGTAAAAAATACAGGACTATATTTAGTCCTATACTATAGGCCTGTAACTAAACCAAAACTGTAAAAAATAATGTAGGTACATTTTGTGTGGAAATAATTACTCTTTTGTTAACGTTTTTGACGGTGTAATAACACTTACTGACATTATTATGACTACTATTACGACATATTTATGACATAAGATTATTGGTTAATATCACGTTGTCACAACAAAGACTTTTTGAATAATGTCAACTTTGTATTAACACGATTTACCAAAAGACATTTTATGACAACAGTCATAAATATTCATAAAGACTCCTTAATGTTCATGCCAGGTGTTATTACATGTTTATGACAGTGTCATGTCAGTCTTACTCACACCCCATCAAATAAAGTGTTACCATCTTTCTTATTTTAAAAAGTAACCGAATTATTTGTTTATTTGAATCTTTTAATATTTTTTCTAATATTGTATGAAAGAAGATTTAAGTGGTTAAATAAAAAATGTGCAACAGGTTCCCATTTCTTACGGGACTGATCGCTGGAATAATCGATTGAGTGTTTTGAATCGGCTGAAAGCGTTATTGTTTAAAGGCTTGCGTCACTTTAAGGTGTGTTAACTTTCTTCTTCCCGGGGGAGAGAAGTGAAAGCTGCTCGTTGTGTCAGAACAGGAGGGTCGGCCGTTAACCAGTTGGAAAGTTTTCTACCTTTAAATGTCTGGATGAAAAGGCGTCATTGTGAGGCTTGTCTCCAGCTGTAGCCGCTCCACGTTCTGCCACCTTAAACGCTCTGTCTTCGTATTCAGGGGTCAGCGCTTTCCTGTCGTAAAAATGCATTTTTTAAAAACGGAAAGCTGAGAGAGACGTTTTGTTGGCTGGTATTTACTCTGCGCCTACATGAAAAGGTTTTATTTTACAGCTCTCACTCACCTCCGTAAACGGAAAGTCCAAGGAGTTCACTGACAACCTGATTAGGAGTTCAGGACTTTGACTCACTAAAACAATCACTTCTGTAAACACTTATAATGACTAATAGTTTCATAAATGTAGCACAACATATTCAGTATTGACTGGAACAATAAGTAAATAGTTTTAATAGGAACATTAATAAAGGCTTTCTCTTTGACAAAGTCACAAATATGTTCCAGCATTATCATCATCCACTCTTAATTGTTTTACAGCTTGGAAAAAATGGTTTCGTTTTGCAATAAACAGAAACACAGAGCCAAATTTTTCACCGTGTGATTGTTTATATGATGCTTCCAAGAAGGAAAACTTTCTTTCCACGCCGCTGTAAATTTACAGGAATCTTTATAAGTCAAAGAGTCGTTTTTTTTGCTCTCAGTCCAGTTAAATTAAACTCATTCAGAGCCACAAATGGGGAAAAAGGTCACAATTTAGTTGTAATTTTTAAACAGTTTTATTTCTATTTATATATATATATATATATATACATATATATATATATAAAATCAAGATTTGTAAGAAAAAAGGATACTTACATTTCTGGAAAATTATGTAAAAAAAGATCCTATGAAAAAAAGAGTGTAAAATTGACCAAAGCAATGACTGCAGATAATGTAGAGTAGTAGGAGAAAGTAACACGGTGAGGAAAAGTACCAGGACTCCCTAACCTAAAAGTGAAAGAAGCTTTTTCGGCTCTGTGTGGTTTTGTTTCAGTGAAAACTTAGTGAGAGTGACGGATGAAAACACAAGAGCAAACTGAAGGTAAACTCAGAAACATTTGAAGTGTTTGAGTAGTTTAGCTAACCCAGCTGCTCTTCAGGAGGTTAACGTGATCCGTTAGATTCCCCGAACAGGTTAGGACCGGCACAGAACATGCTCATTAAAATCATTCTTAAATAATACCATTTCAATTGACTAGTTTGAGTTCCTTTCCGAATTAGCTGTTCTGGAGCCTTCTGTGGTTGCTAGGTAACGAGCTGGGCTCCGCTTGGGGTTGCTAGGTAACGCGCGCAGTGCCTCCTGATTTGTTACATTCTGTAGATTTTAGAAACGGGTCATTTTCCAGACACCAAAAACATAAAATGCCCGGGTTTGTTTGGGTCGTTTTTGGAAGTAAAAGACTTGTGAAATGTGAATTTAGCACAGTAAGTCGCCTTTTATTGGGTTTTTCTTCCACTGTGTTGTACATTAACTGCCTCATCTCGGCTCACAGCAAGAAGGAATGACTTTTGAAAGTATTTCTTAATGATCCTGGTGGCCACTTCCTGGAAAACTACAGAAATCCTGATGAGTAATCCGTTACTTGGCGTTGTGTGTATGAACTTTGTAGTCCATTCGGTCCCTCTGATTTCATCAGATCAGGGCGCTGACTAATCAAAGGAGAGAAGTGGTTTTGGTGATACAGTCCGTCCTTCCAGTTTTGCGGCACATATTAACGCATAAAAACAAATGATGCATTTTTAATGGGAACTTGAGGTTTCTTCAGGTCAGTATTAATAAAAATCTGAGAATAAGACGTCATTTCAGCCAGGAAGTGGGGCCAACAAGGAAACGTTTGCTGCTTTTAGACGTCTGACCAGGGAGTAGTTTACAGTTCAGCCTCATGTTTAATGTGATGATGGGGTAAAACTGAAGGTTGAGGATTCAAAAAAACCCTCAATGAATTAAAATACATTCTCTAAATAGTGTCTGTACTTAGAAAAAAATGTTAAAAACTGATGTAAAAGTATGAAAATGACAGAGAACGAGTCGCCAAGTGGCACCACTTTGAAGTGGTGCCACTTGAAATGTAATAAAGAACAAAAAACAACAAGAGTTAATGAAAAGACTGAAATATTCTGGTTAATTCTTTAAGTTTATTTGGTTCTACATTATAAAACTAAAATAGTAAATCATTCTGAATTCCAGAGAGGATTTTATAGTTTCTTGAAAAGCAGCGATAAGGAGATTTTGTGAAACCCAAAACCTGGTTTTCCTGGTTCCATCGGTTTTGTTCTTCTTCTTTAATCTGAACTCATTTCTTTTTTATCCAGCTGGTTGTTTTTTTGTTTTCGTCTTATCACAGCCTGGTTATGATCTCGGATAAACTGAAGCAGGAAGTGTGAATGGGTCTATAAAGGAGGAAGTGGAGCGGAATAACAGCTCAGTTATTAAACAATCCAGGCTTTTTCACAACTTACAAAACGTCAACTGGCATTTATTTTAGCAGCAATTCCTCAGATTTGTTCACTGTCATGTTCATAATTTGACATTAAAATCAATAATGAAAGTCACTTTTAAACAGGAAATGTATTTGCTTTGGGTTTTAGCATTAACATTACCTTCTTAGACTTTAACTTAGTCATTAGAGTTTTTCAGTGCAGATGTGACTAATTCCCACAGAGCAGAGGAAGACGGTCTCAGTTTTCAGGTTTTCTGTCTGCAGGCTGTTCTGACGCCAGTCATCAAGTTCGCGGGGTCGTTGTGAAACTCGGAGGTCAGACGGCTGTAAATAAGCGTTTCTCTCCCGTCTGCTTGAAGTGTGATCGTGTGACCTGCAGCCGCTCGTCTCCAACAGACGGGCTGTTGTTGTCGTTTTGTGGCGTTTCAGCTGATTCCCCCCTCCAGCTGATCGTCGCTCAGCTGCTCTCACATCAGCAGGCCGGTGGCGACCGCGGCTTTTTGTTTTCATCGCTGTTTCGGTTGTTTGAATATCTTTGGACTGTCACAAAAACTGGAATATAGACACAATAGAAATAAATAATCATGTATTTTAAGCATGATTCTTATAATGTCTGTATTTGTTGAAGAAATATTTCAAACAACCAGACAATGTTTCATGTCTGACGTTTTGAAAGGATATGTTTGGCTTATTTTATTTTATTTCTCCATTTGGTTTCTAAAAACCACCTGGCTGTTTTGGGCAATAATTTAATGTTTTTCGGGGTTTAAAAAATGAGCCGTTTCAAAAATCTCCCAATTGCTAAGTCACATTCAAATGCTCTGCGGCGTTACCTAGCAACACCAGCCAAGCCCAGCCTGTTACCTAGCAACCCAGTCGAAGCTCCAGCACGTTTGTTCGGCTAGTTTTTACTGCTGTATGCACCGTTCAGCGGCTGCTGGAAAAGACAAGTGTTTTGTTGTTGACTTACCATCCAGAAAGCAACTTCCTGCCTTCTTGTTGGTTGTGCAGGAGACTCCACTTCTGCTTTTCAGAGATGTACGGTTGAATGATTGTGCACATGTTTGCAGCCATTTTCAGGTGTAAATGCTGAGTTTTGGGCCTGGCCAACAGCAGCTTATTGGAATTTAAAGTAACAAGATGATTATGATTAAATGCAGTTACTTTATGCAGTTTAATTATATAAAACATACTTTGTGTCCCAAAGAAGCTTATTACAAATGGGAATGTGCTTCAGCAGCACTGTTTGTGCTTGTGGGACAATAATTACTGCGACACAGTTACGTTAAAAAATGTTTTAAAGTAGTTCTTATAGTCACTTTTATTAAAATGTGGCTGAAATCGTTTGGTTTAGGAGTCAAAGACCTTCAGAAAGGCCGGAGAACTGTAGATTGGCAGCAAAGCTAAATAAATAAATGAGAATTAATCAAGTTTTCTGCACAGACTGTGGATCCTGCCACCTGCAAACAACACAATGGGAGGGGAGGAGCAGTTTTGCCTCCTCCCAGTGATGTAATGGGACAAAATTTATTATAGCGGCGCACAAACAGACTGCCGGACAGGAAGTTTAGACTGAGTTTGCACCATTGTGCTGCTTATACTCATGAATGGCCATTCGTCTGTCCGTCCATCCAGACACCGAATATTTACTTCACTTCAAATTCTGACTCCCAATTGAGCCTCTTTGCTTCCTTTTTCTCCTGTCAATGTTCTTCTTCTGTTTATATTAATATTCAACCTGCAGCAGAATTTTGCTACAAATACAAAATCTAATTTTAATGCACTTGAAATGAGACAAAACTGCCTTATTAGAGACATTTCGGTGAGATTTAGGAGCTTGTTGGTAGTAAATAATTGGTTAATATTCATGAAAACATACTTTAATGCAAAATAAAGCTGGTTGCTAGGCGACAGCCTGGGCTTGGCTGGGGTTGCTAGGTAACGGCTTAGTACCCCTTGGCACTGGAACGAGACCGTTTTTTTGTCAACATTAAGGAATTATTTGCTTAAAACAAGCTACTACATGTTGCTGAAAAGTTACTCATAAGTTAGTTTTGTGTTATTTCAACTAGACAAAAAGTACTTTGTTAAACTTTGTGTTCTTGCAGTGCAGGTCACAGAAAAGCTGCAGAAATTAAAGCTTTGTGACTTTAGATTCAAGTTTTCTAAAACAACATGCAGTTTTTATTCTTCCTGTCCACCAAACTTTGTCTGGTTGTAATCCAGAGGTGAACACGTTTGTTACGGACAGCAGCAGCGTTTCAAACGGAGGGAAAACCATCACATGTTTTCTGTCCTGATATGTCGAAATGACGGTTTGAGTAATTTATGTCAGATTAGGCTCAGACGTGTGGAATGTTTTTCGAGTGATGGCTCGCTCAGACAACACAGGATCTGAGTGTTTGTCTGAAAACAGCTGATGAAGGGGACCAAGTTGTCAAAATGGAAAATAATCAGTTGTATTCGGTGGAGACCGTCAGACGTTTCAGTCCACAGTTTGATGAGCTGTTTGATTCCCAAACAGGAAGTCCTCTCCTTGGCGAAGCCGACCCCTCGGGCTGAATTCCTCTCTGCTGATCTTTGTGGATGTCAAGCATGAAGCTACATGTTTCTGGCCTCCACATTCCTCCCTTATCATCTGCTGAAATGTGCTGGAGGGACTCCAGATATTTTTCTAACTGACTCAGAATAGATGCAGTTAGAGCTTTTGATTGGCCTCCCAAACAAACGGGGGGAAAAAACAGATTTATTCTCCTTAATTAACCCACAGATAAACGTCACAACATCAGGTGAAGATAACTGAGATCCAGATCCGCCACCAGCAATGTGTCCCACTAATTTCAAACATTTGATCCCATAAACAAACTCTGGCCTGAAGGCACAAGTTTCCTCCGGTTGATGAATCATTTTTACATTTGATGCCTGTAGTTGTACTTTATGTGCCTGCTGAAAGCTGATCTTTGGTCTGCAAATGGTTTAAAAAAAATTTTTTTTAACATTTCACAGTATTTATTTATTTTCTAAGCAATAAAAGCGGCAGTTTATTTTGTTTAAAGAGTAACTTCTTGCAGATGAGCTACAAATTGGTCCTAACGGCTGGTAGCTTTATTTTACTGCATAGATTGTAAAAAACGTTTTGTAAAATTTGCAATGTTTAGCCTCAAACCGGCTCAGTGCTGCCCTCTTTGGGCTGGACAGCGGGTACTGCAACCAAATTTCCCCCTTGGTTACAGTCCAATATTTTGTTTATTTCATTTAAAAACTAACTATGCCCCAAGTCAATGTTTTGGTTGCAGAAAAGTTGTATAAACTAATTTTCAGGATCCTGTCTTTATTCTAATATGCAAATTGAGACATTTTTTGTAATGTTGAGCCTCAAACCGGCTCAGTGCTGCCCCCTTTGGGCTGAACAGCGGGTACTGCAAACAATTTTCCTGTTGGTGATAGTAGAATATTCTTGCTTATTTTGTTTAAAGAGCAAATAAACCCTAATATATATATATTTTTGTTGCAGATAAGCTTCATAAACTGGTCCTGCTATCTTTAGGTGTGAGCTGCTACTGACATCTCAACAGCTATTGTTACTTTTATTAACTCTAAAACAATTAAAATTAAATAGATAAGTACATAGAAATGAGTGGATTATATTTATATTTAATGGTTGCCAAAGCACAAATCAACTCTGTTTTTCTATTGTTGTGCTTCTAAGTTACAAATAGCTGTAAATGTAATTAATGCTTTTGTTGGTAGTTAGAGAATAATTTCTTTTTTTTTAATTTCCATGCTGTAAAGTTTAGCATCCAGAGTTTCAGAATCTGTTCAAAGAATAAAGAAAAGAGTTTAATATATTAATAAACATGATGTATTATTTTGGGGTAATTTCAGGCTGGATGTTTAGTGATGCTCAGCCTGAGGAGTTTTCTGATTTGAGCCACCGGTTCAGCTCCTGCTGTGCGTTGCGTGTCTGTTTGTCTTACTTCCTTCTGCTCCGTGTTTGGACCACACCTAATGTTTAGTCACGCTTAATGTTGCTGCCGTGTTGACGTCTCCCAGGGTTTGGTTCCCATGCAACCCAATGACAGACTGCCTCCACGTTTTCAGAAGACTTTGCTCGTGTTTGAGGATTTCTCCTGGAAATGTGGTGATTTTTGGACCATAAGTGCTATTTAAGCATCTAAAAAATGTAATCACAGTTTCGCTGACCGAGCCTTATTTGGTATCTTCATGAATCCGCAGCTCTGCTCTGCATCGTGGCTTTGATTTGAGGCGGTTTTTAAAGAAAATAACTGAAGGTTAGATAAAGGTCTGGCTGTTTTAGAAAGCTAAATCAAGCCGTTAGCTTGTTGCCTCATGAGCAGATAAAGCAATCTAATGTGGAGCAATTTAAAGATTGCAGATTGATTGTGGTAATTTAGAAACTTGAGGCCATTTGAGTCTTTGAGGTGGACAACCACAGAGGCATTAAAATAATTCCTGGTCGCTGAGGCACTGAAAGGCGAATGATGTGATAAATGAAAGGAGCAACTTTCAGTCTCGTTGCGAAAGACGAATTTACAAAACCAGAGGATTAAACTTATAATGAGACAAAATTATTTAATGCTCTGCATCTGGAAAAAGAAAAAGTTTCTAATGGGTTTTTTTTTGTGTTTTTTTTCTGTCTTCGCAGGACGTTTGGATTCCAGCGTTTGAATCTTCTGAGGAGTAAATTTTAATTTTAATTTTCTGCCTGTGAGGATTTTTCACCAGTGGAAATTTGTGGATTTTCTTTTTTTCCAATCCAAACCCCTGGAGTCCAGCTGTAGATTTTTATTTTTTAATCTACGGTGGGGGTTTTGTCAGGGTTTTACCCTCTGACTGTCTACATTTGTGTGGCTTTTTGTCTGGATGCCCCAGGATTATCCACAGACTGCAGTTCCTTCCCGGGCCTGCAGGGCGGCAGCAGAGAGCACCGGCCAGCCGCTGGACAGGCAGACCGTTGGCATGAGCGACTTCTGGCACAAGATGGGCTGCTGCGTTGTAGCCAAGCCTCCTCCGGTGAGAAACCAACACCTCTGGTTCTGATCCACATGGGAACCCATTTAAAGTTACACTGTAAAACATTAACAGATTAAATTTGGTTCATAGAGAATAAATATGGGTGGTCATATATAAATGTCAGAGTTCCAAATTAAATATTTAATTTGCAAGCTAAATATTTTGTTTACAAACTGAAAATGTTAATAGCTAAATATTTAGCTTTAGTTGTAAAGCTAAATATTAAATTTTGCAAACTACATATTTAGGATTAAAAATAAATATTCAGCTAGAAAGCTAAATATTTAGTTCACAAATATATGTTTTTGGTCTTAGCTAAATATTTATTTTGAAAAATAAATATTTAGCTGGAAAAATAAATATCTTGGAGTTAAGTATTTAGTTTAATTTATTTTCTAAATAGTTATTTAGAAACTAAATACTTTAAAAAATATTTAATTTGTGAATATCTGGTATTCACAAATAAATGTTTAGTTGAAAATTTTATGTTTAGCTTGGAAATTAATTGCTTAGTTTCAAATAAATATTTAGTTCTCTACTAAATATTTAAATATTTCGCTCCCACTTAGGCATGTACTTAGAAAATAAATATTTTGTTAGAAAATATTTAGTTTTAGAAAATAACAACTTTATCAATTTTTTATATTCACAAATGAAATATTTGTAAATATTTAATTCTCAAATGTTGGCTTGTGAATTAAATATTTAGTTTGTGACTCCTACATTAGTAAACGTGTCAATAGCATGGAGGAAAACATAACTTTGAAATATAAATATTCACATTTTGATTAAACCAAACCAAATTGCTGTTCATTTTTTACAGTTTAACTTTTTTTTTTAAAATGAAAAACTGCACAGAAAAACACTTTTTCAAGAAAGTCTGAAGATATAAATACAGTGAAAACCCTAGATATTTGATAACTCAATGAATAAAGTAAAATAATTTACCATTAACATATTTTTTATTACATTGATACTTTATTAACTGACGTTGCACTGAGAAATTGTCTGTAATCAGCTGATTTTATGCACAACTGGTTCAGATCTGAAACTCTTGGGTGTATACATTTTGAAAAAGATTATTTTTAGTTCTGTGAGACGAAACTAGAAAATAAATAACTTTCTGTCAGCAGGTCATGTCAGCGTTCCTTCAGCCTGAAGTTACAGGAATCTGTTGAAACAAAGTTGTTCTTTCTTATCGGTTTGAGGAGTCTATTTCTGGAGATCAGATTATTCTGGATTAGGAAATCCTGGCAGTCTTGAAAGAAAGGGTTTGAGTTGCTCAGTCTACTGGGAATTCTTTGCTGTTAGTAGTGCTAACGTTGCTAATCAAACTACCCGCTAATGTAACAATACTTGAGATTCCCCCACAAAACACTTATAACTACCTAATTCAATAGTTCAAACACAAAATAGACTTAATATCCATCAACACACATCAGTAAACTGGTTAGAACGAGAAGCTAAATATGCACGTTATTATTTCTGCTGTTGCAGTTTAATCAGTTAGCACCAGGAAAAGAAACGGCCAATGTTGTCTGTTTGCACATTGTGTGTTATTTTAAGAATATTTCATTTAAAAAAAAAACAGCAATAGGTGAATTTTACATTACGTTCCACAGAAAAAAAAAAAGCCTTCAGAAAAAGAGATGATGGGTAAATTATAGTTACATTAGTAAATAATTAGCATGTTTGCATTTATTTCTCATTTCTCCAATCACATAATATAAGGTTTGTTGATGATATGATAAGTCTTAAATGTGCATTTTCAGCCGGTGTATGAATAAATACTTGTGAACTTAATGAGAAGGGAGAAAGATTTAACGCTAACCTTACCTGACTGTTGATTCACCTAAACGAAGTTCAGCCCTAAACATGGCGACTGGATTCGTTCCATCAGATGTGACCCCATGATGTCTCCACCAGTGAGAAAACAAAAACAGAACCAGACTCTCAGTTCCCCCTTTTTAAACTTCATGCCAAAACAGCATACAGTAACAGACCAGATTATTCTAGTCATACAGGTGGATAATATTTAGCTTCTGATGTTTATTAACCTGATTACGATTCAGGCGTTGCTAAGCGCGACGAGAGGAAAACGTGGATGCACGGTTCCATTCATTCAAATTTCATGCCTTATTGGCATCAATGTTGCACTAAAATTGGGTTAAGAATTGTTTGATTGAACAATTAAATTAATTTAAGTATTTTTGGTCCACTTTCTAGTTCAAATATCTTAGTGCTATTGAAATAAGACAAAACTAACTTACAAGTAACTTTTCATCAAGTATAGAAACTTGTTTTAGGTCAATAATTCTTCAGTATTTATAAAAAAGTACTAGTTCCACTGGCAGATTATTTCACTTATTTCACAATAAACGGAGACTGTGCCGTCACCTAGCAACCTCAGTCAAGCTCAGCCCGTCACCTAGCAACCAAATTCTAATTCCTTTGGCAGATTCTTTCACTTACAACATTTTCCCATGTTATAAGTAACATCACTGCAAGTGGAACTTGGACTTTAAAAAAATCAGTATTGAGGAATTATTTACATCTTGCTGAAACATTTCTTGTGAGTTAGTTTTGTCTTATTTTACTAAGTACCAAAATATCTGATCTACAATCTAGACAAGAAATACCCAGGAAGAGTTTGGGTTTTGCCGTAGAAGAGCCTGTTAGAGTAACTCATTAACCTGGGACTGTGGGAAGAAGTTGGATACCGGGAGAGAACTCATGCATTCATGGAACAAACGCCACGCAGAAGATTCAAACTCAGGACCTTCTTGCTGCAACAGTGATACCAAAGTGCAGCCTGACACAGAAATCCACAATAAATGAAACGGTGTCAACTCAATTTTAGTTTAGAATCGATTAAAGATGTATTTTGTGCAAGTTTCATCTTGTAAAATTACTTTTTGGCTAAGCGTGCGTTCACACCAGCCCTGTTTAGTCCGCTCTAATCGAACTCAAGAAAGTCCGGTTCGTTTGAAGAGGTGCGAATGTGTAATCGGACTCTGATGTGGACCATAAAAGCTAACCCTGGTCCGCCTAAAAATCAAGGTCTTGGTTCAATTAAAGTGAACTCTGGTGTGATTCCAAGGGAAATGTGAATGGAAAGCGGACCGGAGACCGCTCAAAAGACAGGAAGTGGACTATGGCGCAGGGATTTCTGGGTAAATACAATCAAAATAAACACGCTAGTCTGGCGCTAGTGGAAGAAATGGATCGTAGTCTTTTACCAAAGACAAAAGAAAAATCCTACAGCTGCAAAGTCTGACAGTTGTCCACCTTGTGGAAAAGCAAGTTGCGCTCAGTGTCTTCGGTTTTCATGTCGTTTCCTTCAGTGGTTCTTGTTGCAGCGCCACCACAGGCGAGGAGGGGAACACGTTTTGCAAAGTATTTGGTTTGTTTGACAGAGTGAAAGTGAACCGCACCAAATTAAAATGTAACAAATGTTGTAACTTTGATTCCCAATCGAACCGAGTCTACTGGACTATCAGGTGTGAAAACGACCTAAATCATTACAAATCAAATTCAAAAAATTTATATGATTTTATAACAGCTATAAAATCTGTTATAGCTACATGTTATAGCTACATTCACAGTGTCGCTATATCACGTACACATTCACAGTGTATGTGAATGTCTCACCTGAACTGTAATGTTTAACATGCTAAATAGCTAACAGAGTTAGTGTGGGCCCCTGGCTTTATGGGCGTGAAACCCCACCACATGTACCTTCACATTGAGCGTACAGACACAGGGTTCGCTGGCGGTGCTGGGAGGAAGTTCTGGATATCTCTGGGGATCTCCTCCCTCCTTCCTCCGCCTGTATTTTTAGTTTTCTGTTTGTTCCATTGTAGCGCTGCAACAATACACCTTTAACAAACACACCAAGACACACAGCAGCCAGCAGGGACTTCACTCTGGGACCAAAAAAAGCCATTTCTCTTTCAGGATCTGCAGCTGTTCCAGAAAATAACATAAAATAAATTAATGTGATTGTCTTTTTAACATTTCAAGCATTTTTAATTGCCTCTAATTACATTTTCAACTATTTTTTCCTCTATTTTTTAATGCAAATATCTTAACACGCTTAAAAAAAGACAAAACAAACTTACAAGTGCCTTTTTAGAGAGTGAATAATTCCTTAATCTTGATTAAAAAAAAAAAACTACAGATTATTTCATTTATAACAGGAGAAAATGTTATAAGTGAAATAATCTGCCGGTGGAACTAGAACTGGTTGCTAGGTGACGGGCTAAACTTGACTGGGGTTGCTAGGTAACGGCACAGTGCCAGTTGACTGTCAGTGTAGCCAGTATTTTTTTAATCCTTATTAAGGAATTATTTACTTTAAAAAAACGTTGCTTTTTAGCAATATATATGTTGCTAAAAAGTTACTTGTAAGTTAATTTTTGTCTTATTTCACGACGGATACTAATTACTTGGTAGGATTTTGTGTTTTTGCAGTGTAGCCTTTCTTGCTCTTAAACGACCCTTTTTGTCGATTTGAGTCTTTTTTTTTTATTCAGTTTTGTGTCTTTTCCTTTTATATTTTCATTTTTAGAGTCTATAATAATATGTTTTTGTTTTTTCGGTATTTATTTTAATTTTCACTGTACTTTTTTGTTTTGCGTTGCTTTCGAGATTGTTTAGTTTCACTTTGTAATATTATTGGTGGGTTTTATTGCAATTTGCACCCCATATTTTGTGATTTTAATTGGTTTTTACCTCTCTGTGGTTGGTAAAATTGGTAACTGACTCATAAAGGGGAACCTGAGCCCATCATAGTGATGCGCAGTAAGCTGCTGTAGGCCGTAAAGTGGCCTGCGTCAACACTATTTGTTGAACAGCTGATGGAGTTAAACATAACATAGCTCCGGGATCAGCTCCATATGTCTGTGACGTGCTTTTATTTTGAAATTCCAGCTTGTTCCTTTGATGCTGGTGACTCAGATTACATGATGATGATATTTGGGGTGAAGACGAAGCAGCTGTTTATCAGCCCAACACAAAGGTTGCCACGAGAGACGTTTTTCCCTGCCACTCCGCTTTAATTGCAGCAGGCTCTGTGTTGCGTAACATAAACTGCTCCAGGATTAGATTAGGCCTCAGTTTGTTGAATCTTAAAGCATACTGCTGCCATTAAAATCTGGCAAAGCTGTAGCTGTGTGAGCAATCCCAAGGTTATGCTAAATGACCACAAGTAAATCTGAAACAGAGAGCCTCACAAAAGTAAGGAGAGTTTGTGTAACTGTTGAGCTAAAAGTTGCAGCTCCTCGTTGTTGCAGGACCTCAACCCGACTCACGCGTCCTGATGAAATTAAGAGTCAGATTCCTCCGGTTTGTCCGTCGGCGCTGCCCGATTAATTACTGTTGCCATGGCAGCAGCTGTAGCTGTGGAGGAGGACGCGTGTAGGCCGAGCGGTGAGTCACTCCCAGCTGGTCGGACGCAGGAAGCCGCTGCAGTGTGTGGTCTGAGTCTCCATCTCACAGAAATTTTCCCCTCTAGCTGCGTTTTCTTAAAACATTTGGAACCGCTAATGAAATTAAAGGGGCAGCGTTATGTAAGAGCTTCACATCATGTCATAATGTTGTTACCTCATCAGAAACATCCCTGCAGCGTCGCTTCTTTGATACATGTCTGAGAAATCCTTTGGTCTCCATGGCAACCATTCAGCTGTGCAAAACGCCGGGGTGGACCTAGCTCCGCCTCCGAGTCGCAGCTCCTCCTCGCAGCTCACGAGCTTCCGCCTCCCAGAGCCGTGGTCCCCCCACTCAGCTCCTTCAGACTAGCCAGCAGCAATTAGCAAACACCTGGTGGGACTGCAGAGCTCATCAAACGAACCTGTTCTCAGTGTAACGCTGGTTAAAACTTTGTTAAAGGGTTAGCAGAGGAACGACTTCCTGAAGGCTGAGTTTCAGAAAGAGCAGGCGTTTTTAAAGAGACAGAGGCCCAATTTCATTGCATTGAATTACAAAGTCAAATTTCTTTTAAGTGAAATTAGTTTTATAACAACTGAGGGTAACATAGTTAATTGATTGTGCTACAAAATGGTCCTGGAAAGACATAATGCTGCCCCTTAATATCATCATGAAGGTAAATGATAAAATACTATAAAAGCAGCAGGTATAACAGGGTCCAAACCCCTTCAGCCCTGATCTTCCTGATGCATTTTTCTTTTTTCTCTGCTGTTTTTTTTTTTTTTTTTTTTTTGCATTTTCTTCACATTGTTTTATTTGTGGGTTTGCTTCCCTCTTCTTAAGCACTGATAAACCAGTTTGTGATCAGTGTATCTACACATCATTTTTTAAACATATATTGTCTGAAATTATCCCAGAAACTGCAGCTCCAGGCTTTGTGATGTTCAGGGCTTGTTGTGTCGCTTGTGTTCACCCATCACTTTTAGTTCTGCTGGGTTACATAAAGGCTCTGGATAATCCCGAGCATAAGCCTCTTAAATCACATCTAAATGGTTTTGATTGCGGCTTGGATGTGTTTCCACACAGCGGGGTTTACTGGACTTCAGGAGGCGAACGAGGTTTTAATGAGGGGTTTCGTTGGCTGATTCCCAGAGCTCTGATTGTCCCTGAATGCACCACACGGAGCTGAACTCTGAAGGAACCTTAAATTAAACCCTAATTCCAGGTGTTGGATGTAATTTCTGAAGTAAAATCTGTTGTAGTCGCTGCTTTGAAGCGTGTGGTTCCTGTTTTATCGCGGAGACCTCGTGGTTCCTCTGGGTTTTTTCCTTTTTCTCCGTCTGTTGCGTCACGTTTTGTTGTTCCTACATGATTCAATGTGGTGATTTGAGACTGAGAGTATGTGGACGTGTAGAGACACATCAGGGACAGACCATCGGAGGAACAAAAGAGACGCATAAGAAAGATATGAAAGTATTTCAACACCAGAATCGTCACATTAGGGCAGCGGTCGACTGCACTGCAAAAATTCTTACCAAGTAATTTTGGTCTAATTTCTAGTACAAGTATTTCAATACACTTGAAATATGGATTTTGTATCAATATTAAGAAATCCTTGACTTAAAACAATCTCCTAAATTGCTGAAAACTTCTTTATAAGTTAGATGTTTTTTTGTTTTTTTATTATTTCCAGTGTATTAAGATAATTGCACTTCAAACTGAACTAAAATACCTGGTAAGATTTTGTGTTTTTGCAGTGCATGTGGCTCTTAAAAACCAATAAGGAAAAGTTTTTGTTTTTTTTTATGAATGCAACAACAAACAAAAGCTTTTCTCTAAATACTTATGCAAAATGTTTATATAAAAATATGTAACAGTCTCTTAAATGTATCTTTCTTAATTTTTTACTAGTTTATACCAAATGTATTTCTTTCATTTGTTAAAATCTGAAAATACAAAATTTTAATTTGATTTTGTTTGACTTCCATAATGAAACATTTTATGTTGCACTGCAAAAACACAAAATCTTAGAGAAGAGTGAGAATTGAAATAAATGCAGATAAAACAAAAATATAGGCATTACAAATTGAGATATAAAAAGAAAATACATACAAAATGAAACAGAGCGAAGACAAAAACGCATGTCTATCAGGTATGTCTATTAAGACCTATAAAGATAAATGCACTGCAAAAATGTGTGTTTGATTTTGTTTCTCGTGGAAATATTTTGAGAAAAGATAACTTACAAATCACCTTTCAGCAAGATATGAGCTTGTTTTAAGACAAAAATGTCTTCATATTAATTTTTAAAAATGGTTACACTGACAAACAACCGACACTGTGCCGTTACCTAGCAACGTCAGCCATGCCCAGCCCGTCACCTAGCAAACAATTATAGTTCCACTGGCAGATTATTTCACTTTTCCCATAAGTGAAATAATCTGTAAGTGGAGCTAGAATTTGGTTGCTAGGTAACGGGCTGGTATGGCTGGCGTTGCTAGGTAACGCGCAGGAAGCTAGTACTTTTTTTTTATTAATGAATATTAAGGAATAATTTACTTGCAAGTCAGTTTAGTATTGTTTCAGATGTACTACGATGTTTGCGCTAGAAACCGGGTCAAAACCACTTGGTTGGATTTTGTGTTTTTGCAGTGCAGAGCAACAGGTGCACCATCTGTCCACGTTGTCCATTTCCTTTTAACCTGTTGCTTTCAGTTAAAAGCCTGTTACATTCAAGCATGATTTTATCCCTCAGATTCCCTCAGATCCAGTGTTCAGGACAGAATGACTGTTTATCTAAAGTGAATAATCTCTGTCTCTGTGCAGAAGAAGAACAGGAGGAAGATCGACCGCAGCATGATCGGCGCGCCGACAAACTTCATCCACCTAACGCACATCGGCTCCGGGGAGATGGGAGACGGCCTGCAGCCGGTGAGGCGGCACAGCTTTAATTTCAGACCTTTGCGGTTTATGTGACTGTAACTCAGGAGAGAAAGTAAAAGTAAATCTGTGCAGCTTCCCAGCAAACAGAGACGGCCCAGGCTTCAGTCCAGCGTGAGGACAGAGGCGCTCTCTGTGTGTGTGGGTGTCAGGAAGTGTCTTGTGGCACTGCATCCTTCCTGCTTCTATTTTGGCTTTTCTGTCTTACATCTGGCATGTGGAAATCTGCCTCCACTCTGGCAGTCACTGAGGTCGCTCTGGACCAGCCTAGAAATCCTGCTCCGGTGTCGTTTGGTGTGAATGCAAGAACACATCAAACTAATGTCTGACGTTTTCCACCTGGAGCTGTCTTAAAGGGGATTTCTGTTAGCAAAATTCACTTTTTTATACTTCCATTTTGGTCTTCACTGCTTCTAAATACAGACCAAGCCCTTAAAAAAAAACAACCTGCTGTTTTTTTTTTTTTTACATAAATTAGTGTCTTTTGGGAAAATGAGCCATTTCAAAAATCTCTTGAATGTTAAGTCAGAATTGACTTGCACACTGCAAAAACATAAAATCCTACCAAGTAATTTTGCTCTGGTTCCTAGTGCAAATATTTTATTACATTTGAAATAAGACAAATAGAGGCTAGTTTTAGTTAAATAATTCCTTAATATTGATGAAAAGGTTCTTGTTCTAATGGCAGGTAAATTAACTTTAACGTGAGAAAAATGTCTTGCTGTAAGTTAAATTATCTACCAATTGAACTGAAACTTTTTCATTGATTTATAAGGAATTATTTTCTTAAAACAAGCCTATATATCTTTACTTTTAAGTCAGTTTGTCTTATTTCAAGTTTGCTAAACTATTTGCACTAGAAAATAGAGCAAAATTGCTTGGTACGATTTAGTGTTTTTGCAGTGCCGTTCGCCGTTACCTAGCAACCCAAGCGGAACTCCAACACTTTTGGTCAGTGCTGTACAATGGCTGCTGGAAAAGACGAGCATTTTATTGTTGGCTTTCCATCCAGAAACCACTTGCTGCATTTCTTGTTATATGTAAAATATTTATGACGAATCATTATTTTTAATAAGTTAAGCTTTATTCGTTTATTCATTTATGTCTAAAATTAACTTCTAAATAATATATGTATATGTTCTTTTGATAAAAAGTATGCAAGTTTAATAAGTTTGTTTGGTCCATTAAGTGTTCAATTTGCTTTTAAGGAGTTAAGATATTTATACATTTTTATTATATACTAACATGCGTTATCTAACTTGTTTTCTAAAATAATTTGTTTTCTCTTTTTTTTTATATCTTTATCCATTCCTGTGAGGATTGTTTTATGTGCTGCGTCTCCTGCCGGGTGACTAAATGTTTTGTTTTTGTTGTTTTTAACAGTCAGGGTCTGTTCAGGAGCAGATGAGGTCCAAAGGCCCTAACATGAACTGCAGGAACAGCCTGTTATAGCCGGTAAGGACACAACTCTCACTCTGAGCAGAAAAAACAGAAAAGATTAACGTTGGGTAACTCAGTCTGTGTTACAACCTGCAGAACTGTTGAAAGCATTGTGACTCTAAAACCTTATGATTCATTATTTGTTCAGTAATTCTGACCTTGGATGACGCTCAGTCTGATCACAGCCGTGTGACTTTTTGGCTAAATTTTCCTAATTTTTAACCACTAGATCTTATTTAGAGCCCCAAAATTAAATAATAAGCAAAGTATAGGGAACTGAAGGCTTCAGTGACAATTTTTGTAGCTGCGGGACAAAACAGCTCAACTCAGGAAAGAGTTTCTATAAAAACACTGAAAACTTAAAATATTTTACACATTCAGATAAAATTTGTATGTCATCTGTGACTCTTTTGCAGAACCGAAGCCAAATTGCAGCTTATTATTAAGCATAAGCTAGCGTTAGCACTGCTAGCCACAACAGGAAGTATAAAAAGGTAGTTTAAATCTCCGATTGTCATTTAATAAAACATCTACAGAGCAGGATTGAAGTGAAACAACAACACAAGTAAAATCCGAGTCGTTATTCATCTTTCCGGTTTACATACAAACTAATATTAGCATCAAAGCTAGCTGCTACTAGCAGCCAAAGAACTGGTTGTTTAAACATATTTTGTTGCTATCAAATATGACAAAAATAAAAAAAAAATAACACAGCAAAAACCTAATTTCACTCATCATTCCTGCTTATGTTCAAACTAACAGTTTTGCAGCGATAATATTAGCATTGTAATGCTAGCTGGAACTGCTACATGCTACATGGGGTTGGAAAGTTGTTTATTTTGTCCATAAAATGTAAGTCAAGTGGGGAAAAAATTTAATATTGCTATTGATGTCAACTTTGCTTTAATTTTTGTGTTTGAAAACCACAATAGTAAAGCCTCCTCAGACTAATGTTTGGATAATAGTCACGTAAAAAAAAAAAAAAAATCACATCTTCTTGTTTTTAATTTTGATTTACACACAAGAACTGTGTGTGGAAAATGTCAAACCTCAAAATGCCTTGATATTAATTAAATGATATACATTTTCAGTGTTTAAAAATGTAAAATTTATGCCTCCTTTTGATTTATTGGCTCTTACACAGATTGAGGATCTATTAGATTATAATGGAGTAAATAACTGCTTACCTGTATGCACATTAAATGATTTAATTTTAAATCTCTGGGTCTTTTTTGTCCAGGACTGTATTAAATTGACTCAGACCAGCTGACTGACCTCCTCCGCACTCTGAACCTCTGAGCCTGTCCTCCATCATCCAGCTGACGGCTTCATCCCTCCCCGCTGCCCTGCCGAAGTGTCGCTGAGCAACAGTGGAACCCTTCTGACCTACATTTTAAAATGATTGAGCAAATGCAATAATCATAATAATAATATTTTTTGTTTGTTTCTTTCACCCTGGTCAGGTCTGAAAGTCGGTAGCCAGACAAAAATTACACTGATGTTATTTTTGGGGGTGGATTTGGCACCAGGTCTCTCATCAGTATTAAATTAGACATAACTGTCATTGTATGATCCAAAAAATAAATCAAATCAGGAAGATAAGAACAGCATTTAACTGCTGGTGAGTCTAAATTTTCAAGATATCTTATTCTGCCGAACTCTTACACTGCAAAAACGCAAAACAGACCAAAGTATTTTTACTAGTTTCTAGTTCAAATACCTGAGTACACTTAAAATAAGACAAAACTAACTTTCAAGTAACTTTTCTTTCATTCTTTAAAACTGGTTTTGATGGCAGATTATTTCATTTTTACCTTAAAAAGTAATGTTAGAAGTGAAATAATCAGTGGAACAAGAACTTGGTTGCTAGGCGACGAGCTTGGCTGACTGGCGTTGCTAGGCAACAGCTTAGGGCCTGTTGATCATGGATCTAGTACTTTTCCATCAATATTAAGGAAGTATTGACTTTAAACAAGATCTCATATTATCCTGAAAAGTTAGTTGTAAGTTAGTTTAGTGCATTTCAAGTGAACTACAGCAGAACTACAACACTTGGTAAGATTTTGTGTTTTTGCAGTGTATTATTCAGCACCTTGTGTTTTGTCTGCTGTTCCCCAACCTCAGACGTCTGGTGACATCATTGGACTTCATTTCCCAGAATCCTTCAGGTTGGTCGTCACCATCTGGGTGCTCTGTGACGACAGACTCATGTTTTAAGGAGACAGAAAAGTCCCTTTTCTTTTTTGATACACTGGACTGGAGTGTGTGTGTGTTTGGGGAGAGGCGTGTACGTGTGTGTGTGTGTTTTTAATATCTGAACATTGTGGGGAACTTCAGTAATTTTATTTGTGGACATTTATGGTAAGTCTTCGGCCTCTGTCTTCAGAGAAACAACTTTGAGGTCATGGGACTGCATGATGTCAGCGGTGGCCTATAAAAAGGTAGAAAAGAAGCACAGACATGTGAATGTGTGTGTCATAGTGTTCCCAGTTTAGTATAAACAACCCACATGTCTGCAAGTTCTCTTTTAATCTTATTTTACTCTAAAAAGAGAAATGTTCGGCCCATTCCAGTGTTGGCTTGGGATGAGAATAATGTTTTTCGGCCATCAATGTTTGAGATATTTCTAGTATTTTAAGACATTTCATGCTGCACCTGGTAGCGGACGTAGAGTTTGACTGCTTTATGTTGTGAGTGCTTGACTTAAAAGAAAATCTGTGTTATTTGTAATTTTATGCTATTTGGGGGGATTTAATGTGTGATATTTGTTGAATTTATATTTCTCGTTTCTTTGGTATCTCACCCCATCCTGATTATCTTATTTTGCTTATTTAGATTTTTGTTTTAGATTTTAGGCTTTAAGTTTTTACGTGTCAAAATTTCTGTATTTCATGTCTTGAGCAACGTTTTAAACACTTTGAGATATTGTGAAACCGAAACTATTTTGTGACACTTTGAGGTATAATATTTCAGATGATTTTTTTTAAAAGCAAAACATATTAAATTTGTTCAGGTTTTATGCCTTTTAGTTAATCAGATAGATTAATTACAGCGCTTTATAAGAATAAAATCTTGTGCAGTGCCAAATTAAACTGTACAGTCCCTTTGAAACAAGTATTTTTTTAATAATTGAAAAACGTTTATGTAAATATTTTATATTTTTCTTTTATATTTTGTACCTACATCAAGGTCCAAATGTGTCAACAGTTCATTAAAACACCATAAAGACACAGAAGAAGAATAAAATATGTATATGTTCACTGAATGTCATGTCACTAAAGTTCTTACATTTTCAAAGTATTAAACCTTCTCATATTTAGCAGGAGAGAAAATCCAGACTTATGTCATAAATTAAAGATTGGGTGATTTTTAATTTCTGGTCCAAACATGTAATTAAACCACACAGGAAAAAAAAAAAAATAAATTCTTGGGAGACTTTTATCAGTCCCATAGGAGTGAAGTTTAATATTATTTCCCTTACAAAATAATATTCAATTGGAAAACAGGAATTAACATTGATGTTAGCATTAGCAATGTCATATAGCTTGGTGACTTAAAGCTCCTGTTTACTACTGCTTTAATTTGAATTGTTAAAATATTTACCAAAATAGATCAAGAGTTATAAAAATCAGACAAAAAACATTAAAAAAAAAAAGAAGCTGAAATCAACTCTCTAGCGTTGGGATTGAGGGAAAGCTACCGCTACAAGAAGATGAAAATTGGTTCAAAACTGAATGAATCCCTGCTGTAAAAGTTTTTGAATAATACAAGAATTATTAGGTGTCTCACTGTTTTGGAGAAACATGAAAACGGAGAGACTAACAGATCTACAACCAAATCCATTTCTGTTTGCATATGAGCTAGCATTAGCATGACTAGCTACTACGGGAAATTGGAAAAGTTGCAGTTTAAAAGCCTCGTTCGCCACTGCTATAAAAATGTTGCGCTAAACTTGTAAAAAAGGTTTTTGTTCACGATGTCCATCTTACAATACAGATGGACAAAAAAATAAAAACAGCTGAAACTCAGAGCTCATGGTGGCCCACAAACTGTCAGTGATTAAAGGTATTCTTTGATACCTAATAATATCATTTACAGACTTTAATGTTTTGCAGATCAAGAGAACTGTTCTAGCCTGGTGTGCTCATATCTGTCTGACAGGTTTGAATTTGTTCATGTTAATAACAAAGTTTCCTCACACTCCATCGTTAATTATGGAGTACCTCAGGGCTGGATGTTCGGGCCACTACTCTTTATTATATATCTGATTCCACAAAGTAAAATTACTAAACAGCTTTGGATAAATGTCTACTGCTAACAATACCAAATGTTAGCTTATCATTCCTATTTGTGTTAAACCTTCACATCTAAGTACTGTAGCACAGCCAGCTGCGTAGGTAGTTTGAAAAGCAGCAGTCTCCTAATTTTTTTTTTTTTTTTTTTTTTTGGTCAATCGTTGTGGATTGCGATGTGTCTTTTGACTTTAGCACAAATAATTAGCAGTTGCTAGCTAGTTTTCAATATTGCTAATTTGACTTTTCTACAAGTTTTCTAACTCCTTAAATTAACATTTTAAAGTTAAAAACCAAAGCAAAAATACATGCTGTAGTACTCCAAAGTAATGAACGTATCGATAACTTACCTGGGGGGAAAATCCCTGGTTTCCATGAAAACCACTGAGTCACGGTGTTGTTCCCCGTCTCTGCTGTCGTCATAGTAACCGTCCACTTCCTCCCAGTGGTTGACACAAACGATGGTGAATTTCTGCTGAAGGGAAAATCTGATTCCGTTCGCTGTGTGAGTTTAGAAATGGCCTCTTATGTTCCTTTTGTGGCTCACAAAGGCTCTTAATCCAAGTTTTCACCCAAAACCTCCATGTTTGAAACAGACCTCGAAGCCTCCCGTTAAAATTTTTAAGGTTTTACAGAAGTATTTAGAGCGTCCTCAGCTCAGATGCCTGAACTAATGCAATAAATAGTTGGAATACTTTTGGCTGCGTATAGCAGAGCATTTCGGAAAGGCCCATTTGGACGCCACATGTGAGCTTGAAGGCTCTTCCCAGACTCCTCCAGCCTGGAGAACAAACGGATGAAAAGTTTTCACATTTATGCCGACCTTTTGTCCCCGACTCCATTTCCCCCCCTCTCTGACTTGTGGAAACTTTAACCTGCTGAAGTGTAGTTCCTTTTGTTTATCCCGGCCACAGTTTCTCCCTTCCTCTTCCTCTTCCTGTTTGGTTCCCATCCACCCTTACAGTCCCACAACACTGGAAACACTTTCCCCTTCGGACTCACCTTAACGCAGAAATTTGATGCTTATCTCTTCCGTCATTATTATGAAACCATCCCTGTGCTTTTTGTTGTTTCCTAAAATACTACTGATGTAGTCAGAAGGTCACATATATTGATATATAACTATTGATCACAAAATTCAGAATCAGTCCAAACCAGAAATTAAAAATTTGTTTACATGCTTAGAAAACATCCAGATAATCGACTAAAATTAATTATTTTATGAATGATTTGACATCCCCCCCAAAAAGCTGATTTCTGTCAGTCTTTGTGTGTTAAATGTGTTTTTAAATAATCAAAAAAACTTAACTGGTTTCATCTGAAGGCTCGGCTTTGAAGTGTCCATCAAATTTTAGCTGCTAAGCACACAATGTAGTGACAATAAATCACTATCAATATATGTAATCATAAATAATACATTTAGTACGTTCAGAATTTAGTACATTCAGTACAACCTCACAGCATTCTGGGGGATGTAGGCAGAGGAACGACTTCAGCAGCCAGTTAAGCTAAGTTGGTGGAATCAACTGACTCTCTGGCGCTATGGTTGCCCAGCAACTCGCCCATTCTTTGGTTGCTTAGCAACAACCTGCTGGGTAACTGTAGCAGTTTAAGGTTCCCCCACTGTGCCTCAGAACTGCTTAAGAATAAATAAAAAACGACGTAGAGTGAAAACCGTTGATAAAAGAGGAACGGTTACAGCACCAGTTTGTCTGTATTTCAGATATTTAATGCAAAAATCTAATCAATAATTATCGATATTGACCGATATGAAACTCTTATATCATGATATGTTTTACAGTCATAACGCCAAGCTCCAACAAAACAGATATTAAAAGTTGTTCCGGTGACAGTCTGCTAATTTGGTTTTGGTAGATTTGAGGAACAAGTTAAAGATTTTATCTGAGCTCAACAAACATCAAGAAGAAGAAGGCTGAATTGTTATTTTAAAATTGTTGGAATATAATATGATTGTTTTATTATTAGCAGATCAAATCTCTGTTGCCAGTTGAGTATATCATCAAAATACATAAAATATTTCCCTTGATTACTTTACATGCTTTCATTTGCAATGATTTTATAGATTATTGTGTTTTGAACGGGGAATTTGTGTGTGACTGATGGTAATTTTTAAAATATTTTTTTGTATTTTCAGTTGAGTTTTTGTTATGTAATCTGTTCCTCCTCGGCAGGAAAGGACCAACAGGGTGACTTTATTCTCCTTATGTAATAAATGTCTCACGTCCGGCTGAATAAATCTGCTGTTTTCTTCTCCTCCGTCTCTCTGCATCCCTGTGGTGAAAGTCCTTTATTTTAACGCCACAATATTTTGACGCGTGTGGGCAGTAACAGAGAAGATCTGCCGGAAAAAAAAATACAACATTGTACAAGTTTTAAATTCTTTAAATATGACAAAAATAAAACATTTGAAAGCTGAGACAGTAAATCCCTGTAACTTATTCATGGAAAGCCTGCTTCTAAATAAACAGTTGATCATAACAACTTTATAGCCATAAATACTGAATCCTAGCATATTTTAACAACAGCAGAATCATAACCTGCAGCAATGTTTTTCAAAGTAGGGGGCCGCGGTCCCATGGAGGGCCGCCAGAGGGCGCTAAAAGGAACTCAGAAAGTTGGAGGAAAGATGAGAAAAAATGCTAAAACAAAATATTGTCACCAAACGGCAAAAACGAGATTTAGCTCATTATTTTATGAAGGTGATATTGAATCTAGTAATTTTTTTTTACCATACTTTTTTAATTACAAAGTTTTTCTGATTAGTTTTTCAAGCATTATTTTAAAAATATATAAATTAAAATAGCTTCTTGAAATGTTTTTTGCCATGCTCATCTTTCTGACTGGCTGCTAGTCAAATTAAATTATTAATTATTATTAATTATTAAGCTACTTTGCTAGCACAGCTAGCATAAAATGGAAACATTTCTGACAAAACAAAGACCGGAAAAACCATCCAGCAGACTTCCTGTTTAGGAAACTAATAATAATAATAATAAAAAAACACAAGGACTCCTGGACACCATGTATGTTAAACAAATGTTTATGTTTACATGTTTATGTTAAAAACAACATAAACATGCTTTGATTCATTTGTTAAAAATAACATTATATTACATAGTAAATAAAACAGAGGCAAAAATAGCTCAAAAAGTCAATTTTTCCTGACATATTTTGTAGCTTTGCCTGTGGCTAATTGTGGCTAATGTTACAATTAAAACCTTTTGCTGGGTTAGAAACATGACATATGAGCACAAGTGTATAAAATGTGAGTTTTCTGAAAAGTTGTGTTGTTTCCAAAGAAAAATAAACGCTGGTTTTAAAGCTGAGCATGCAAAACAGCATGTTTTCCACTGAATTTAAAGCCCTTTGTTTGGTTCCATGGTGGAGATTAAACTACAACTGCAGCTTCAGCTCCTTTTTAAAACAAAAGTATTAAACCTTTTAGCTCTGCAGTGCAGTCAGTACTTAGTACAACGTGTTTTGACCCAGCTCAAACATGGCATCACACTTCAGGATCACGTTTTATTACAAGCAGCTGCGCTGGAGACCACAGGCCTGAAATAATGACGGTTTAAACTCCGCGTTTCCACGGCAACCGGAGTCCGGCACCAGGGGGACGGGAGGAGGGATGGGAGGGCACAAACCGAAAGATGTGGTCGCTGCCGGCTGGCGTTTGGAGCCGGGGTGTGCGGGTAAACGCATGCACGGCGAAGAACGTCCAGGGTTTTCACAGGACGCTGGCTGCAAAATGAAAACCGTTGTTTAGGAAATTGCTCCTCTGGCTGGAAAGAACGTAAACATTTTGTTCGTTGAGTTGAAAGCGTTCGCTCCTGATTGATGTTGGGCTTCAGTTTTCAATTCGACAGATGTGGAGAAAAAAAAAATGTTTATGGGTGTCATTTCCTAACATTGATCTGCCGACAGGGAACATGGCTGAGTTGATCTAAACTACACAAACTGAGCATTCTGGGTAAATTTAGCCAAAAACAGACTGTTGGTTCAGAAATATCTATTATTCTCCAACAGGGGCGAAATTCAGGCGTCACAGCAACAAGTTAACGTTAAAAACATATAAAAATAATGAGAGACTGTCCAGTTAGGACAAATTCACAAAACATCATAAAAATACAAATTACTGGAGTCAATTATTCTTGTTTTTTATGTCAAAACTCCCTTCTTTTTCTTGCGCTTTTATTTATTTAATGTTTCTTGTTTGTTTGTTTTAATTGTTTTTGTGCTTGTAAATATTAACTTTTCCTATTTTGTCACATTACAACCACGAACATTAACATATTTAATTGGAAATAATCATCATATGAGACCAAAATAAAGTGGAAACTGTGAAGTATAAAATTATAATCGCTAATGACCAGAGTTGTAACTAGTTACATTTACTCAATTACATTTACTTGAGTAACTTTTTTTTTAAATGTACTTTTAAGAGTATTTTTATTACGCTGTACTTTTTGGTTTATATTTTAGCAATTTCATTATGAAGTATCTGTACTCTTTTAACCAAAACTCCACCAGATACACTGCAAAAACACAAAATCTTACCAAGTATTTTTGGTCCAGTTTCTCATGCTACATTTGAAATGAGACAAAGTTAATTTATAGATACTTCTTTTTGTTTTAAATAACTAATTCCTTAATATTCATGGAAAAAGAACTAGTTTCATTAGCAGATTATTTCATTCTAACATGGGAAAACATCTTGATATTAGTGAATTAGAAGAACTTTTTCATCAATATTAAGACATTATTGACTTAAAAACTCGTATTTCTTGCTGAATAGTAACTTGAATGTTATTTTTAATCTTATTTTAAATGTAATAAGAAATTTCCACTAGAAACTAAACCAAAATACTTGGCAAGAATTTGTGTTTTTACAGTGCAAAGACACACACCTGCAGTTTATGCTAAAGTTTCATAAATTTTATATTGATCTGGAAAAATGTATTTGCCTGATTTTATTATTTTGTTACTTATTTTAATTATTGTCATTTTGGTCCTTAAAACACAAAAATTTCCACTTAACTTTATATTTTGTTTTGTCTGATTGTATAATTTTTAAATATTAAATGATTGATAACTATCAGTTCCTCAGTATTACTGTTTTACTCTTACCCAAGTAATTTCTTGGACAGTTACTTTTTACTTTTACTTGAATAAGACTTTGAAGTAGAGCTACTTTTACCTGAGTATAGGGTGTTGACCCTACCCACCAAAGCTAATGACTAAACAATCCACACACAAAAAGTACTTGGTAATATTTTATGTTTTTAATCAACTTTAGAAGTAAACCATCATATAAAAGAGCCATCCCAGTGCTCCCAGTGTGCTTCGTTTCTTCCCCATTTTCAGGTTCCTGTTATGTTTTACATGCATGTAGGAACACAGAACCCTGGGGAAAGAGGAACAGAACCAGAAAACGTGACGTTGGGTTTCTCTGTGTGTTTGAACTGGTCCTGAAAGCATGAAGTGAACTGGGACCAGCACATGATCCGCTCCGGGTTCCTGTTTGTGGGGTTTCCTCCTTCCTGTCCAGCTCCATATCCTGATGAACGGGCTGCGCAGACACATCCTGACAGGACCGTATCCTCGCGCCAGCTCTGACATAACCTTTGGTTTTTACGAGACTTTTCTGATTTACGTTGTGGCTTAACTGGCGGGGGAGCTTCAGAAAGTGGTTCAGCATATTTAAAGCTTCCACTCACAGTTAAATGTTTTTTATTAACGTCCATTTTCTTGGTCAAAGTGACCGAGTTCACATCATGCAGATGTTTTCATAACGATCTGGATCCGTACAGTGTTATATTTTTTACACATTTTGATTTTGTTCAACACAAATTCACATGTTTAGAATGTACAAATGGATTATTGTGCTAAAAATTACCCAACACAAAATTTTATTAAGTTGTTTTTGGTCCAGTTTCTAGTTCAAATATCTTAACACTTAAAATAAGACAAAAAATGTTTTATATTTGAAGGAAATATTTCCTTAATATTGATTTTAAACTAGTTCCTCTGGTAGATTATTCCACTCATAACATGGGGAAAATGTCTTGTTTTAAGTGAAATAATCAGTGGAACTAGAACCTGGTTGCTAGGCGATGGACTGGCATTGCTAGGTAACGGCACAGGACCACTCGCCAACAGAACCTGCACTTTTTCATCAATGTTAAGGAATTATTCACTTAAAACCAGTAACTTAGTTGTAAGTTAGTTTGGCTTCATTTCAAGTGAACTAGAAATATTTCCACTCAAAACTAGACAAAATAAATACTTTGTGTTTTTGCAGTGCATCAGTTCTGACCCACATTCCCACAGTATCATTCTGCCACCACCACATTTCACCGTGTGGGATTGTTTTAAGCTCACATGGTTTGTGGGATTTTATGCAAATATCTGAGGCTCCCTGTAAACAAAATGGTTTACATTGATTAAAACAGAACTAATGTCAGACTTTTGATGAGTGAATTTAAACATTGGAACAAAATTCAGAATCAGTTTTAATGGCCAAGATTATGAGCAAAGGAATTTAACTCGCATGCGTACAGATGTAGAATACAAACATTAGAGGAAATAAAATATGTAGGTCTTTTTGTTGCCTTTTTTTATCCACAAAGAAATGTTTGACCATTTGTTTCACAGTAGAATCTGTAAACTCAGCTGTTTTTTTCCCCCAGATATTGCCACACAATTCTCATGAAAGCCGTGTCATTTCCCTCCACAGATTGCAGAAGGACGAAGTGAATTATGATGCTACTTCTGCATAAATATCATCGGAACAAATCCCTCAAAAGCATAGAGTTCAGTGACAAACATTAAATTTAACAAGCATTTTTATAAAATGTGATTGATCAGAAAAAAATACGCACCCACGTGTCCAGATAGGTTTGATGAATGAAATTGTGTTTAACACTGAATGTGTAGGGGAATATATATATATATTGTTCTCATTTACTTTAATTCTTAATAAAATGGTGATTCACAAGATTAAAAAAAAAAAAAAAAATCCTAATTCTTTACAGCAGTTTAGTCACTGTATTTTTAAAATCTAAAATTTCAGACAAAAAAAAACAAAAAAAGATTAAAAAATTCTATAAACATCAGGCAGCTTGTGTTCATAGTTAATTTGCATTATGTTCTTCTTCTTTTTAAAATAATAAAAATAGGAAATTATTTAAAATGCATAGTTCTGTAGCTTCCATCAACACTGTTTACGAGATAAAAACTGAAAGCTTTTTGTAATCCTCATCCTGAAACTGGAAGTCTGCAGCGAGATGATCCATAAATACAGAGAAATGTTTTGATCTGTTCAGGCTAAGCTTCATCTGGACTGGTTCTGGTCATACCTGCAGAAAAAAACAGAAATTATGAGAAAATTGCATCTTCTTGTTATTCAGCCATTTTTCAATATGGCTGAATAACGCGTCACAATAAAAGCGTTTCACATCAGTTGATATTGATGAATATTGTCTTAAATATCTGAAATTCTGCCAAACTGGTGACCATAACTATTTTATGCAGTTTTCACTCAATGTTTTTTATTTTTATGCATTATGGGGCAAAACCTTAAACTGCTACTGCACAAGTAACCCTATAAGTTGTTGCTAGGCAACCAGAGAATGAATGAGTTGCTAGGCAACCAAAGAATGAGAGAGTCAGTTGTGCAGTTCTGGAATGAATATTGTATCAGACATGTCTAATAAATTTGATCACATGTCTATCGTGATAGATACTATTGATTTATCTTGTCAGTTTTTGTTAGGAGTTAAACTGTTAGGTAAACAATCCTTTGTGTTTGACTCACTGTTGGACGCAGTCTGGGATCTGCACATGCTCCGTGGGGACGAAGAGAGAAAGCTCCTGAAGCGTGTTGACGAACTGAAGCTTTCTGCTGAACTTGGAGCTATAAAGGGCAAAGGATTATTGTTTTTTTGGCCATTTTTTGCTGTTAGAAAAAGTGAAGACGAAGAGGCAGCAAACCTGATGAAGGGTTTGATGATGGTGGCGATGATTTTGATGTACCAGGTGGGATGGACCACATATAAACCCTTCAGATTCTTCCTTAACCTAGAAATAAACAGATTTTAGAGTCAATTGTTCTCCAAACAGATAAATTCATCTGATGCAACACCTACACTGTAAAAACAAAGTCTTACCAAATATTTTTGGTCTAGGTCCTAATGCAAATACATTAGTACACCTGAAATACAACATTACTAGTTTTGTATAAATAATTCCTCAATATTGATTTTTAAATAAATAAATAAATAAATAAATAAATACTACAGATGTCAGATTAACTTATAAGATCATCTTTCCAATATTTTAAGTGAAATCCCACATTTTAACTTCAATTTTTCTCATCTTGTTCCACTGGAAGATTCCACTTTCATAAATATTAAATAATTAAACAAGTCAATAATACTGAAACTAAATCAAAAATACTTGGTAAGATTTTGTGTTTTTGCAGTGGATTATGTCAAAAACTCTTAAGATGTAAATAAATATAATTTACTTTTAATGCATCTCACCTGGAAAACCCCCGCCCAAACATTTAAGATGTAATAAACCAAAATCTGACATTAAAATATAAATCAGTTCATGTAATATGCAATTGATTTTTGTAATTTATCCTTTGGGTTTTTGTTGGATCCGTTTTGTTGAGTTAAATTAGTTTTACATTTTTTACTGTGGAGAAAGTACTCCCTCTACTGGCAGGATGCTGAAATAACAGTTTAAATGAAACCGAGATAAAGAGGTGGATTATGTGAAACTCTTAGATTATTTTCATTGTTTACACAATTAAGACAAATATTGAGACAAATAATAAGCAAAAGTCCAATGGACGTATGAAAATTTCCACAGAAATGTATAATAAAATCCAACAATACAATCCTTATGAGTTGATCATAAACTTAATATTTCTATTTTCCTCATACTTAAATCAATATTGTGTCTTAAAATTGTTCATAAGGGCTATAATTAACACACATTTTAATGAGACCAAAGATCATATTGTTCTCCCATATCTTTAGTAGGATGTTATCATTTGTTGGTGCAAAAGAAATAAGCCTAGAAGGACAAATTGAAAACCTCACAGCAAAAACACAAAATCTTAAAGTATTTTTTGTCCAGTCCATAACAATTTTTCCTATGTTATATTCAAATAAGCTGCCAATTTCAAAGTATTTTTCTATGAGTATTAAGGGATTATTCACTTAAAGAAGCTCATATCTTGCTGAAAAGTTACTTAAGTTAGTTTAGTCTTGTTTGAAGTGTACTAAGATAGTTGCACTAGAAACTAGACAAACATACTTGGTAAGATTCTGTATTTTCAGAGTCTCTCCCGTTTCGATGCTACCTGCGGTCTATGGTGGTGTAACACTCCTTCAGCCAGCCGATTCCCGGGAGTTTTTCCTTCTGCCCTCCAGCACAAAGATAAACTATCACGTAGTTTTCTGCCACCATCAGCTCCAGAGTCCCGATGACAAACCTGACAGACAGAAACAGAAACTAATAAGAATCCAATAATCAATCAGTAATCTGATCGGTTTCAGCGCCTCACCTGAACAGGTTGTCCATCACATACTGGTAGTTCTCCAGACTGTTCTCCGGGAGGTAGCAGGAGGAAAACACGATGATGTCGTCCTCACCGTCTCCATAGTAACCTGACAAATGGCAGCCACTGGTTAGCTGAACAACTAACCAGTGGCTAGCTGGTTAGCTGTTAACCAGCTAGCCACTAGTTCTGCAAAAACACAGAACCTTAAACTATTTTTGGTCTAGTTCCCAGTGCAAATATCTTAGTACACTTCAAACAAGATTAAACTTAAGTAACTTTTCAGCAAGACATAGCAACATTTTTAGCAAAGATGTTTACTTTTGTAGATATTTACTTTAATATCATTAATCTCATTCATTAATTTATTTCCATTGTAATTGTTTTTAATTTTAGACTTAAAGCCCATTGAGATCAAGATAAAAAGGGCATTATAAATAAAATCTATAGTTTTTTATTATTATTGTTGTTAGAGAATACTTTGTTAATCCACAATTTGTTTACAAGCTATTCCATTCAAAGTGTTAAATATACATATTTTTTTAAAAGCTTTTTTTTTTTTAAATAGCTAATTGATTCATATTGATGCTAAAGTACTAGTTTCCTGTACTGTTACCTGGCAACGCCAGCCATGCGCAGCCCATCACCTAGCAACCAAGTTCTTGTTCCACTGGCAGATTTTACCATGTTAAGTGAAATAATCTGCCAGTTGTACCAGTAACTTTTCATCAGTGTTAAGCTGTTACTGACAGGTTCTTGCTTTGCTAAAGCATTACTTGTAAGTTGGTCTTGTCTTCTTTCATGTGTATCAAGATAATTTACACCAGAAACTGTTTGTGTTTTTGCAGTGTGAGTGTTAGTTTGGTGCGCAGGAAGTGGGTCGAACCTCCGTGTGACAGAACTCTGAGATACGGCTCCAGGACGCTCATGTCGACCCTCGACTCCTGAGGAGGGTCACCTGTTGTGAAGCAGCGCCACCTGGTGCCGTTGCTGTCCACCACATCTTCCCTTTCCAAGGCTCCCAGTCCAAACTGGTCAGGCCCTGGTAGAGAAGCAGCTCCAGAACCCGACCTGGGTCTGGACCCAGACTCTCTGAGGCGATGGGAGGCCACACCGAGTCGCCGCATGTCATCTACAGAAGAAGAAGAAAATGTGAATTTGCTCATGACGTTCACGATTTGTTCTCTAAGGTTACCTTCCAGGTCCAGGTCATAGAGGGGGAAGTGCAGCGATTCGCTATCGGACGGCGTCTCCACGGCGTCCAAATCAAAATCCAGTGCGGTGTCCTCTGCATCCTCAGGTGACTGGGAGAGAAAGGTGGATTGTAGGTCATCAGACGTCATCGACTCGCTGCCGCCTGGAGGAGAAATGTCAGTTTAAAACAGGCCGACACAGAAAGACAGATAAATAAAAGCAACAATAAAAATGTCACCTAATGACAGACTCAGATTTGGAGCGGCCAGCACTTTCTTCTTCGTTCGTCGTTCCCCATTCAGATTCAGACTGCTGGGCGGAACTGAGACAGGAATCATGGACAGTCAGGATGTTTTACGTACCATAACAAAATCAGGAATAAATATATACATTTAGGTTTTTCTGTTATACTCAACTTCCCTTCACTACGTAAACACAAAATTTGACCAAGTAATCACACCATATATCTTCTACTGATATTAAATAAAAGTTAAGAAAAAAAATTAAATATCTTACCAAGTGTTTTTGATCAAGTTTTTAATGCAAATATCTTAGTAACTTGAAATGAGAAAAACTAAATGACAACTTTTTAGCAAGATGCAGGAGCCATTAATTGAGTTATTAATTCCCTTAATATTGCTTTTAAAAAGAACTAGTTCCACTGGCACTGTGCCGTTACCTAGCAACCCCAGCCAAGCTCAGCCGGTCGCCTGGCAACCGAGTGCTAGATCCACTGACAGATTATTTCACTTATACGGCGAACATTTTGTAAGGTTACACAGTAATAATTCGCTATATTTAGCCTGTCAGTGAAAAAATGTGGGTGTTTATTTTTCAAACATTTCCATTAAATGTCGAAATTCAAAACTAAATATTTAGCTTACAAACCATGTCTTTAGCTTTCAAATTAAGTAGCTTAAATAGTTAGCATCACTTTAACCCAATATTTTTGATTACTGTGGGAAACTTGCAATAAACTCACTTATAGATTAGCATGGAAAAGTGCAGGGAACTGTTGGAAAAATTGGAGCAACTGATATAATTTGGCAGTATACAGATGAAAACTGCTTTGATTTAATTTATCTAATAATATTTAAGCAAACAAATGTCTTGAAGGTTTTATTTATGCGTCGAACTGAGTCTAAAAATGCTACGGCGGGCTGGATTTGGCCCGCGGGCCTCCAGTTTGACACATGTGAGATAGAATAACTACTGAAAATATAAATGCAGCAGAAGTCAATAAAACTTAAATTAAAACACATTTTGAGGCTTGTATAAAGCTGCCTGGTGACAGAACACTGTACCTGGTCTCGGTCTGCTGGGTGTTAACGGGTTCTGCTCCGATTCCTCAGATTCCTCAGCTGCCGAAGAACAAAAGAAACGCAGGAAGTCAGTCAAGAAACTGAGAAGGGAGAAGAAACAAAGCTGGTAAGCTCACCTGTCTGGCTTTCAGACACCTGCTGGATCCCTCCTGAAGATAAAGAATAAAACTGATCAGAAAAGATATTTCTGAGGTTGGGATTTTAAGGAATCTTGCAGTTTCTCACCCTCTTCATCTACAGCAGGTGTTTCTACTCTTCCTTCCTCCTCACCTTAAAATAAAGGAAATCTGAAAAACCTACAGATTGTTTTATAGATGGCCTCCTGTCTTCAAAAGGTTGATGATGGTGAGACTTATGGCTGTTCCTCTTACCTGCTGAGTCCCCGTTTGGCATCGCCATGACACCGCTTCCTCCTGTTTCTACGTCTTCTGCTGGGAGACATTTTCAAAAAAAGTTGGATTTTTATTTCAGATAGACAAAAAGTTTGATTCTTTTGAGATTTGCTTAATGGCGTCTTTTGAACTACAAACAATCAAAAGATAAACACTGTAAATACACAAAATTCTATAAAGTATTTTGGTCTAGTTTCTAGTGCAATTATCTCAGTATGCTTCAAATAAGACAAAATAACTTGCAAGTAACTTTTCAGCAAGTTATACAAGCTCATTTTAAATCACTTATAACATGGAAAAAAATGTTACGTTAATCAGTGGAACTAGAACTGGTTGCTAGGTTACGGGCTGGGTTTGGCTGGCGTTGCTAGGCAACGGTGCAGTGCCCATTGATTGTGGAACTAGAACATTGTTCATCAGTATAAAATAATTTTTATAAGTAAGGTTGTATACTTTGCTAAAAAGTTACTTGTGAGTTAGTTTTGTCTTATAGAGAAGATATTTACTAGGAACTAGACCAAAAATACTTTGATTTTTGCAGTGCACAACATTTTCTTCTTTTAAAAGAGAAAAAAAAAAAACCCAGCAAATTAAAAATATATTTTATTTGGGTCATCCAATGTGAAACTTGTATTTAAATGACAACTGGATTTTAGTCTTCACTTTTTGAAAGAAACTTGACAATATTAGGATAGATGTTTTGACAAAAATAAAAAAACTGTCTCTGGTAGACCTCAGTGAACTTTTTATTACAGAAAGATTTTTCTATATGCTTCTGAGACAACCAGCTGCTATGTGGATAGCATTTCCTGGTGGTCTTGGATGACATTTCTGCTGAAAAGTTATTTTAATTTATTTCAAATACACCAAAATATTCACACTAGAAATTCAACTAAAGATACCTGGTAAAATTTTGTGTTTTTGCAGTGAAATATTGGAATTAAATTATGATTTAAAGTGAAATGAATGGTTGATTGACCTGTTACAGTAGAAATGTTTTCATCTGCAGCGTCTTTGTGGCTGGTTTCGCCGCTGGTTTCATCTCCCAAAATGATCCTGCAGAAAGATGCAGTGGATAAAATAGTTTCTTTTAAAGTGAAAATTCAAGTATTTCATATGATTTTTCATGTCCCAGTTAAATAAATCACAGGTACTGAGGTTGACCCCTGACCTGAACGTTTCTTCTTCGTGTTCTTCTCCTTTGGACTCCATGTTGCTTCTGTTCATGGAGGAGAAAATAGACGCAGTAGTTTGTGTTTTGGATTCAGACAGAACTGATGCTGCCGGATCTGGCTGGCAGAAGAAGGAACTTAACAATAACAGCTTTGCGTCACCTTCCTTCTCAAACCTGTTTTCAGTAAATAACACATCTAAACCAGTTCTTGCAGTTACACTCACAGGGCAAATAGTCATTTTACATGTACATTTCATTTATTATTTACCAAGTTGGACTGATTGTACAAAATATAAATCAGCTCTAAAAATACAATTTTCTTGCACATTTTAATGTTTTGTCTCAAATCTAAACAGTATATGCATTTCTGGATTTAAATATTTCTATGCGCGTTTTTATTTATTTTGTAGTCAAGTCATACTTACGACACTTATTTCCTGTATACAGATATGCATTTGCTAACATTATCACTTTGTATGGATTAGTTAACAGAAGCATGCATATTTAGATTTAACATCAAGCAAAGACGCTTTTGAGAAAAAAAACAAAACAAAACTTAGAAACACCCTAGTCTGGAAAAAGGCCAAACTTTAGAGAGATATTGAGATTAATCTTTGAAATATTTTTGGAAAAAACATGGACATTTCTGAGCTCCAAACATAAAAAAGTTGGGAGACAAAAAGTCAGAATTTTTTTTGATTAATCTCAATAACTTTCAAGAAAAGTTAGTGTGGTGCATCCTATTCAGGTGTGGTGCACCTGAATAGAATAATTAGGTAATTCTCAGGACTCTGGAGAACTGATCTACACAGGAGGAAGTAATTAAGCCATTTCATTCCAGTGTTTTGTACCTGTGGCACATCTAAAACCTGCAGGACAGCGGCCCTTCAGGACTGGAGTTTGACACCTCTGGTTTAAAGGGTTTTTACTTTTTAGAAAACAAAAAGTTAAAAAAATAAAATTAAAGCTATAAATGTCTAACAGCCCTACTTATAAGATACCGAAAGTTTTGTTTTTGTCGCAACATGCAGATACATTTTCTAGAAAAATTAAGTTCATAAGTCAGTAGAAAAAGAACCATGTTTTTAAGTTTAGTTGTAGAATATGTTGCACAATTAAAATTTCCCCGTTAGCCACTCGGCAGCTCTGTTGGAGAATTCCCACAACTCCCAAAATTTGTAGTTTCTAAATGCATTGGACATGCTTCAATTTCAAGAGAAATTTCTAAGTTTTCTCTTGAAACTTTTTCAAACTGATATTTCCTCTTTCTTTTTTTTTAAGAAAATCAGATTTTTGGCAGAAATTTGCTCCCTTTTTTCTAGTCCTAATACACTGCCATAGAAATCTGCATTGTTTAGTTTACTGTTGAATAAATAAAAAATCATTAATTTTTGCAATTATATTTAAAACAAAATCAAAAAAATTGTGTTTCTTTCAACTTGGCATGTTTTGTCTCCCGTGACAAACATTTTGCAGACCAAGTTGTAGAAATAAACCGTATTTTCTGATCATTTTGACCAGTAATGGGTAATTCTGATGCTCTTGAACGCTGAAATGAGAAACAGCTGGAACAAACTGAACTATTGACACAAGGCTGGACAAATGTTGCTGCTCACTGGATCCGAACCAGGAAAACAACAAACCCAACCCACAGCCTTCCTGCTCTCATTTAGGCTGATTACAGAAACAGATTGAGCCGAAATGTAAAAATCCAACGCCGCAGAAAAGATTCAAATAAAAGTTTACCATAGAGTAGAAGTGGGCAGACTTACAGCAGCTCTTTCAGCCCCGGCAGGTGAGGGCGGACAGGTGAGACGGTTCGGGACAAATGGAGGAGATCTGAATGGGAACCAGCTCCACACCTGCTGACTCAGCTGATCCGTTTATGAGCGGACTCTGACACCTGAGCTGTGCTTCACCTCTCCGTCTGCACTTCCAGATATATAAAGAAAACGGAGGAGTGTTGCAGCAATAAGGGTCCCACCCCGTTGCTGTGCCAACCGGGACTGTGAGCGGGCGTGGCGGGGCGGAGACGGTCATGTTGCTGCCTGCAGAACGACTCCGCATGGCAAAGTGTGATACAGCTTGTATTGTTATTACAGTTATGTCTCATAGCGTTGCGACAGACGGAAAGGTTTAAAGCACAGGTGTTAAACTCCAGTTCTGGAGGGCCACTGCCCTGCAACTTTTAGATGTGCCTCTGCTGCACCACCTGAATAGAATAATTAGGTCATTCTCAGGACTTTGGAGAACTGATCTACACGAGGAGGAAGTAATTAAGCCATTTCATTCCAGTGTTTTGTACCTGTGGCACATCTAAAACCTGCCGGACAGCGGCCCTTCAGGACTGGAGTTTGACACCCCTGGTTTAAAGGGTATTTACTTTTTAGGAAACAAAAAGTAAAAAAATAAAAATAAGACAAAGCTATAATAAACTTCTAACAGCCCTACTTAAAAGATGCTGAAATGTTTTGTTTTTGTCTTAACATGCAAATACATTTTCTAGAAAAAACAACATTTCGGAATTTTAAAAGTAAAAAAAAAAAAAAATTCTAGAGATTCTTAAAATAATCTCAGAAATGTTGTAATATTTAATAATCTTTCCTTATTATTTGTGTTTTTATTTTATTTTTGGATTTGATTTCTTAATCTGGAACCTGAGTCAGAATTTTGTACCTCAAACAAGCAAAGGTGGCATGACAAAAAATAAATAAATAATTGAATCCTTGAAAAAAACAAAGATGTTTCTGAGCTCCAAAAGCTCAGAAAGGCGTTTGATTAATTGTAACCTGCAAGAAATTATACCAACCTTTTTCATTATTTTTTTTACATTAAACTCAGAAGTTTTCTAGAAAAAAAATTAAAAGTTGAAAATTTGCTTGAAAAAATTATTTGAGAATAATCTCCGAAATTTTCTAAGAGAAACGGCTTTAGCTTTTTCGCTTTATAATGTGTCTACAAAAGTCTAAAATGTGCAGAAAATATACTCAGATATTGAACGTAATCTTAGAAATTTTATCAGAAAAACAAGGATATATTTTGAGCTCCAGAAGTCTAATATTTACAGAAAAATACCCAAAAATTGTGCGATTATCTTGGAAATTACCAAGCTTCAAAAATAAATTTTAAAAAAATCTCAGAAATTTTGGGATAAATCTCAGAAATTCTCTTGGAAACTGGAAAATTTCTGAGCTCCAAAAATCAAGAATGAGCAAAAACTCAGACATTTTGAGATTAATCCCAGAAATCTAAAAAAAAAAAAAAAAATGCTAGACAAAATTCAGGCATTTGGAGATTAAATGTAATTGAAATGAGCTCAGTTTGAACTGAGTAATTTCTTTCTCCTTTTTAAATTTACTTGAGTAAAAATATGTTGAAGTTGTGCCAGCTTTACTTGTGTGCAAGTTTTGGTTACTCTACTCACCTCTGTATAAATGTAAAACTTTATTTTCTCCTTCGAAATCATGACAAAAAGCTGTTTTATTGTGAATAAAGTTGGGGGCGGAAGTGACGTTGAGCGACTGTTTCGTCACTTCCGTCATATTCAACATGGAGTCCAGCGGTGTAAAGCTAAACTTCTGGGAGAACGGACCAAAGCCCGGACAGTTTTATTCTTTCCCTGGCACCAGCAGCACCGGGCCCGGAACATCATGCGGCCCGGTCAGACACACACTGTGAGTAGATGCCTGGCTCGGAACCAGAACCTCGTAATGTTCGCAGAATCCGAACACCGGTTCTGGTTTCGGTTTGATCTCCGCTGCTGTGCTGTATCATCATGGAGAAACGGCTGCTGCTAACCAAGGCTAAAACATTTAGCAGTTTTACCTCAACATTTAGGTTTACAGCTTTTTTAAAGCAAACAGACACTTGAAGTTATTATATTAATTAAGTAATACAGATTATCAGGCTTTAGGTAATCTATGTAAATCTGTTTTTAGGCGTTTGATGAATCGTAACCTGTTAGCTGTCTAAGCTAGCTTATATCTGTTGTTGTTCCCAGATATTAAAAGTAAGATAATTACTTTAAAGACGATCTGTAGTCTTTAAAGTAATTACTAGAATAATAAAAAGCAAAACTTTGAGAAAAAGTTTATTATTTTTATTTTTATCCTGATTTATAAGAGTAGTTGAGTAAAACTTTTACTTTTGAGGAAATAAAGTAATTATAGGTGTTTATTAATATGCCTGTCACAATTATACATTTTGCAGAATGATAAATCATCCCAGTAATTATTACAATAAATGATAATATTGTGATTTTCAGACCACTTTTAAGTGAAATACTAATAATGGCATAATAATGCAAGTTCACCCTCTTAAAGACTAATAAAATTATATTTAGTAAAGGACACTAAAAACTGGAACCGGAAGATATTTTAAATATCCAAAATAAAACATGACAACCAAAACCAATTAATAAAACGGAAATAAAAACCAATTTCAACCGAAACCATAAATAAAATTAGTTATGATGTAAATGTAAACAACATTTTGCTTAAAAATCAAATTATCTTTTTTTAATTGCTTATTTTGACAGGCTTACCTTTTACTGACATTCTGAGATTAAAATTCAAATCAGTAATTATGTTTCTTTTAGCATGAAACCACCCAACTGGGGGTTTGAGAAGGCAAACAAAGAAACACAGAAATAGATGTTGTTGTATTATATATGGTTACAAAAAAGTAAAGATGGAAAAGTAGATGTTTAGTAATTTTGTAAAATCTTTATGCTTTTTTAGTTTTACTGTACAGAAACTGATCTTTATGTGCTGCAGCTATGTTACTCATTAGGAATATTTTCACCAGGCAAAAATATGCAGATTCTACAAACTTTTACAGTCATGTTTATTATTGAATATTTTTTTGTTCTTTTCGCAGCAACCCGATGGTAACTGGAACATCGGTGCTCGGTGTGAAGTTCACAGGCGGCGTCATCATCGCGGCGGACATGTTGGGTTCTTATGGCTCTCTGGCTCGGTTCAGGAACATTTCCCGCCTCATGAAGGTGACGACCGTTGTCAACACAAGAAAACAGAAATTTATATAACTGAAAGCTGTCTATAATGTTTTTTTAATTGTTTGTTTATTTAATAGGTGAACAATAACACCATCCTGGGAGCATCAGGGGACTACGCTGACTATCAGTACCTGAAGCAGGTCATTGAACAGATGGTGTAAGTTCCTCATTAATGATTAAAAGCACAACCTGCTTAGAAATCAAACTTTAAGAGTCTGTAAATAACTCAAAACATCCCAATATGTTCATGTTTTTGTCACGGTCATTGACATTTACTAAACAGCAACACATTTGTCATTATTATGACCAAAGAAAACAACAATAAATGTGTTAAGAGACTAATATTTTAATTTCAGGTGAATATATTAAGATGTCGTGTTATTGCGGCGCAATTTCAAGCTGGGTGGTTTGTGAGGGTTTTGTTAAATTGGTTAGGTCTGAAGAAGTTTGAGAAACATCGCTCTAGATCTTACTGGGACATTAATTCTCTAATCTAATCCTGAAAACGTTCTTCAGGTGATAGAAGGCAGACAATGTAACCGTCTTTATGTGGCTCTGAAAGTTCCGGTCTGAACGTTCGGACCTGATCTCTAGTTTCCAGCTGTTATAACTGAATGCTGTTTCTGCTGTTAGCATCGATGAGGAGCTGCTCGGAGATGGCCACAGCTACAGTCCGAAGGCCATCCACTCCTGGCTGACTAGAGTGATGTACAACCGCCGCAGCAAGATGAATCCTCTGTGGAACACCGTGGTCATCGGAGGTTTCTACAACGGGGAGAGGTGAGCGCTCCACAGAAATGTCCTTCATACTTTAAGAGAAATAAATATGATTTATTTCTACTCTGTAATTATGTGGTTTTTTTATGTCTGCAGAAGGTTTACTAATACTTTATTAATCCCAAAGGGAAATTAAATAAAATTAGTAATAATAATTTTATTACAATAATTATAAAAACTTTATTTAATAATATTTTCATGGCATTGTATTTTATTAATTTTATAAATAAATTATAATTTTGTTTAATTTTACAAAATTAAATAAAAATGTAAATTGAGTTATTGCGATAAACGATAATATTTGAGACCATTTTAATGTAATGGTTGAGAACAGATTCTTAAAGATCATTAAACTTTGAATTGTCATGAACATTGAACACTTCAACTGGGAGACATTTTAAATATCCAAGATAAATAAACAACAGAACCAATAAATACATTTAGTTATGGAGTCTCTGTTAACAAAATTATCCTTGAATTTAAGGGATAAAGGAGGCTAAAGCACCAGACTGAAGAGTTTTGTCAACCAGTTTTTGCTAAAAAAAAAAAATTAAATTATTGAGTTTTTTAATTTATCATATGATTAATTGATTTATTGATATTGTGACAGGCCTGCTAATACCGATTATAGTGACTAAATATGAACCAGCTGCTGCTCTTTCTCCCCTCCGCTGCTTTGTAAAACTTTATTAACCTCCTAAATGTTTCGTCTTCTCCAGTTTTCTGGGTTATGTGGACAAGCTGGGCGTCGCCTACGAGGCTCCAACAGTCGCCACCGGGTTTGGAGCATACCTGGCTCAGGTGAGTCCCCGTGTGAAAAGGGAAAACAACTTTTTATAATTTCAACGTTAAAAAAGATTTGGGTTCATGAATTCATTCAACCATAACTGCAGGACAAGGCGATGAACCATATTTAGCTTTCTTTTTTCACCTGTGTGTTCCCTCTGTTTCCATGGTATCAAGTGATGTCAATAAGGCCAGGCTTCGTTTTATTTTGATAGGTATTGGGGACAGGCTACGTTTCTCTTCCTTCGATGATGAGAATAAAGTCGTAACTTTATGAGGAATCCAGGATTCCCAGGCTGTGTAGCGTTTGATGCGAATCGGGTCTACTGTGGATTGAAAGTTTGATTTGTTGTTCTTCCAGCCTCTGATGAGGGAGGTGGTGGAGAACAAGGCGGACATCAGCAAGCAGGAAGCCCGGGATCTGGTGGAGCGCTGCCTCAAAGTGCTTTACTACAGAGACGCTCGCTCCTACAACAGGGTGAGTTCAGCTCACGTTTCCAGTTGGACCTGGAGTCAAAGACAAACACCAGCTAAACTTTAACCAGGAGTCTCCCAAAAGCTCCGCCTGTATAAAGCCACAGAACATGAAAAGAAACAAACTTTTAGACGGCTCTTATTCACTACTTTGTAATTACTACATAGAATATACTTCATTGACCCCAAAGTGGAAATCACTTTTTAGTTGACAAGCTCCTATATTAACATTACAAATATAACCATAAATTATTTATAAGTTTAACATTTACATTATTTATAAATAACTCTGATGTAAATCATTTAAATATGACTGAATATAAATAAATAAGTTAATAGATAAACAAAATAAGAAGTATTCACATGGAAATATGTTATATACAAATCTACAAATGAGTCGAGATAAAATTAGATTATTTTAAAAAATACCATTTGATGTTAGATGGCTAAGAATCCTGTGGAGGAAAAATGTTATCGTCAGATAATCTATTATGACTTTGTTACGAGGTATTACATTTTTCTAATGTAATATTTTATGTTAATTGGATCAAATGTAGTTTTTTTTCCTCTACAGTTCTTGTTGTTTTTGTTCATTTTGTTTTTTTCTTCTCAGAAATATTTACATTTCTTGCTTGAGGAAAAAGCAGCTTGATGTCAGAAACTAAACACCAGAAATAACGTTTTAATAAATAATTTTAAGGTGTATCTTATTTTTAAAAAACGGATTGAAAAACAGAAAAATATTGTGAATGAATTTATTATTTTTTTGTTGTTGCATGTTTTTCCTCATGTTCTCTCCAACTGTCTGAGGTTCCTACAGCGCCCCCTAGCGGCCCTCCATTATAAAGAAACACTGCTTTTACCAAATGTAGAGATTTTATGTTTTTAATGTTTTTATTCCAGCATGAGATTGCCATCGTGACCGAGGAGGGCGTGGAAATTATCGGTCCTCTGTCATCAGAAACCAACTGGGACATCGCTCATTTGGTCAGGTACGTCCAGATCTCCTGCGAGACACAAACCCCTGTTGTTAGACTTTTTTCAGGATAACTTTGTGATCTTCACAGGGTGAAATTTTACTCCTGCAGTAACTTGTTTTTGTCTGCTTTCTCTGCAGCGGGTTTGAATGAAGACGAGTTGGAGCCGTTTTCCTGCTACATCAGAAAATAACTTCCCACCATGCAACCTATCTATCCCAGTTTAGTTTCTTTCTGTTTATGTTCACTTTTGTATAATGGAAAAATAAATACAATAAATAAAACAACTATTGCAAATCTCATTTTATTTTATTTACTATCATTTCCTCTAAAAACCTGTGAAACTTAATAAATAAGGAAGTAAAATAAACACATTTTGTAACAATTTGTTATATTTATTTTTACATGGAGTGTTTCTACTTTTAATCTAGTTATTTGCTTTATGTAAACATGAATGGTTTCTTTATGTAAAGATTTCAGCACCATCGCAAGAGCTGAATACATGATAAACTTATTTTTTCCAAATTGATTTACATCAGAGATCTATTTTCCATAAATAGAGGTGACATTTTATTTCTTATTTGATTAATATATCTGTTGAAGAAGATCAATGTATGTTTTTTATTTAAATAAATTAGAATTTATTGCGATTTAAATTGTAATGTCAGACAAAGAAAATTTAATTTTGTTATTGTTCTGGAAAACCCATATCGGTACATCTATTTTATATGTGTAACATCACTTTATGTTTAAAGACAAAACTGGAATATTGTCCGTAAACTATTTAATTGTTTAATAACATTCAAGGTAGAAAAGAAACGATAAGCAGTTGGTATGATGACTGCAGCTATTGTTTTCGTGTTCGTTTCATATCTTTGTCTTATCAGGGGGCTGTTACTAGGTAGATTTCATAAGAGAAATTCATCTCTTTTGTAACTGGGCAGACCAGGACACGTTGCCCAATCAGAAAATTGTCTGGCGAAAAAATGTTTCCGCTCAGCCAATGAAATGGTGCCTAATTTGGGTATCCAAGGGGATTTTTGACAGCGGACCAATCGCAATAGACGTTGCCTTTGTAGTCAGGCAGACATAGTACAGTCGTCCAATCACAAAAAAATCTGAAAGGGGATTTTTGCTGTATCTTGGTTCAGGTACTTTCTTTTTCTTTTTAAAATAAATACTGCAATGTGAGTCACCCAGTAAGCCATACATTAATAGTATATTCAATTACCTATTACCTTGAATTATTTTTAAATTCTAAATGACGCTCATAAACGTGTTTGGTAGGGCTTTCTACGCTTGCTAGCTAATGCTAATGACACTATGTAGCTAACTGAGTAGTTAACCGCGTTAGTCGCTTTAATATCCGTATCTTTTGGCTAAAACGCATGTTTATATCCTCTGTAGATTCCGGATGTTTGTTAAACGTGTCATTGATCAACCCAGCTACTAAATGTCTTTGCTTTTGCCAGCAAATGCGATGGACGTGAGTGTTGCCTGCTAGCCAGTTAGCTCCGCAGTAGCATGTACACTTGCGTCTGTGTGTGTTTTGTAGTAAATGGCAGGCACATGACCACCGGCGCTGCGCCTGCTGTAAACACGGCAGTCAGAGCTGACATGGGAGCTCCGGCATTTCCACTAAAACCCGGCGAGTTGTAAGGAGGGGCCGCGGCCGAGGACGGGCTGCGTTCGCTGCTGGTGTTTATATTCCTTCCGCTCCTGTTGTGATAGTTTAGTTCACCAATACCCCGTCAGCCAGCATGTGTCTTTACCCGGCAGCCAGCGGGCCTTTTTCTATTATTACAGCCGGTCAGAGTGGAACCGGTTTGGATTCTGGGTTTAATGACAGCACAAAGCGATGCTAAAGCGAAGCCAGCGGCATAATTGTTACGAATGACAACTGTGTTGCATCACAAATAAGTGGTTATTTAAACCGATTTTCTTCTGTCACTGGATCCTGCAGCTCAATTCTGCAGGCTTTGTTTGACAAAAACAATTACAAAAGAACTTCGGCCCAGATTTACCTGCAGTACACACAATATAGAGAAATATTTAGGTGTTTCGGCGTCACCGCCTGAGTTGTGTTTATTTTTTTAGGCCTCCAATTTGCTATTTTGCAGTAGACATGTTTGTATTTTAAACCTAAACTTTGTTCTTTTTTCTTTAAAAATATATTCTTATATTTAAAAAAAAATGAAATAACGTTTTCTAATATCTTTGTCTTATAAAGATATTATAAGACAATAATATCGTTCAAATTCTCGCTCTTCCCACACCGAGCCATGAGGCAGATAAAGATGCTATTATCTTTTGCTATTATATGCTAACACTATATAAATGTTTCTGTGTGCTGCACCTTTTAATGTTGGAGTCCAAAGAAATGTTAATATTCATAATAGTGATTTCTTAAAACACTTTTTAGGTTGAGCTAACTCCTGCTTTCACTTCCGTTTATTTATCAACCAATCGATAAATCAGTCAGTGAACTGAACTATATGTTGAACAACATGTTTTGAACATTACGCAGCAGATACTGCAAATTGTCAGTCAGCAAAACAAAAAAAGTAACTGTAGGTATGGCACAAAAAACAAAGACAATACAAATAAAAATGTTTTAAATATTTATTTTTAACCTAACAATATATTTTTAAATTTCATACAAAAAATATAACATTTCTAGAAAAAACGAGAAAAACTTTGTTTCAAGTATCAAAAAATCTTTGACTTTTGAAACTCATAAAATTTCCAAAAGTCAAAAATTTGATTAAACTCAGAATTTCAATGTTTTTACTAGAAACTTTCTGACATTAATTAAAAAAATTCTGATTGTTTTGTAGCATATTTCCAATTTGTTTTTCATTTTCATTTTTTGTACCTACAGTGGCTCTGTTACTGGGTTTCCAGTCATGTTGTTGTTTTTATAGGCAGGTTTTTGTGTTTTCAGATGTTGGTTCTCAGCACAGGTTAGTCGGTCCAGATGTCGGAGGACCAGCAGCACCAGCGGGCCGACGCCTCCCACAGGGACAAGGGCGGCCTGGAGCCGGGGGAGGGCGACACAGAGCCCAGCATTTTGCTGCAAAAGCTGAGCAGCAACATCTCGTAAGTCATATAAGAACTTCCTCAAAATGATCTGATGCTTTTTAAAGCGTTTTTAAGTTACTTTTATTATTCTTACCAAAAAGCGAACTAAAGAAAATTGAGTAGTTTAAACTGAAAGTAAGAGAAATTTAACTTTTTTTTAGGCTTGTTTTGCAGAAAATATTTATAAATAGCCAAATTGATTTCACAATTTGAACTAGAATATTTAATATAAATTGTTTTCACCATTTAATTAGAAATATTAAGAGTAATTTGAGCTTTTCTTGTAGCAGCTGGTCAGATTGGAATTGAATATATTATCATTAAGAAGTAAACAGCTCCTTTTAGGCTAAATCAAGTCAAAAAATATAAACATATCTGAAAAAACTAATATTAGTTGGTAAAAATTATTAGTGATATATATAATTAGTATGTTTTCACCTAAACTTCTTTCTGTATACCTGAACTTTTAGTGACTGGATTTGTTTTTTTCTTGCAGAAAGAACGTTCAGACCAAAGTGGATCAAATCTTGGTAAAAAAACAAAACAAAAACATTTTTAATCTTAAATTTAAATGTTGCAACTGCAGAATGTAATGCAGGTTTGTTTTGTTTAACAGCAAGACGTTCAGCGCTTCTCAGACAATGACAAGCTGTTCCTGTACCTCCAGCTGCCCTCGGGGCCCAGCTCCGGAGACAAAACGTGAGAATCGTTGATGAACATTTTACGTTTATGGCAGATTTAGGCTGATTGATTAAATGCTGTGTTAAATAAAATAGATACCTGAGACAGGCTGTACCTGCTGTCAGACTTTCTATTGACATTTTCAGCTCTTTATCTTTAATACATTATTGTGATTCTTGATATGGGCAGTGTGGCTTTTGCCCAGGGTGACATGATCTGCATTAATGTCAAAAAACAGGGGGTAAAACCCCCCCCAAAAAACCCGTATGCATCTTCAGTTTTTTCCAACTAATTGGAAAAAAATAACTTAAGATATAACAATGTAGTTTTGGTCTATTATGAGTGGCTGTTGTGCAATTTATAAAGTGATTTTGTGCAGACCTGAAGCTATTTTTACTTACAGCTCACAAATGCTAAAATAGCCAAATAGGGTTTAAAACACACAACCTTACAATAAACATCTCTACTTGTGGACATATTTGAAATGTCTGCAATGTTGGAATGCAAAATGTGCTTAAGTATTGATTATAACAGCTGTAAAAATAGAGTTTGATATGTAAAGTATAGCTAATTAGGTAAAAAAAAAATTAGTCTTCCCAGGAACAGTTGAAGATATTTGGATTTGTGGCAACTTTCTACTAAATGCTTCAAATTGGGCCAAAATGATGAAGTCGAAAGTAGAAAACAATGACAAAATATTTAAAAAAAGAAAATAATTTAAATATTTCATAGTGAATCAAAATAAAAATTAAATAAAGGTTCAGCATTAAAAAATCTACTCAACAATAAATGAACAATAATTAATGAAAAAGGTCTGAAAATGAGTTTGGAAAAAAAAAACACATAATAGAATCTTCTTTGAATGATCTAAAACGTGCTATACAAATTAGATGTATTATTATTATAATAACCATTTTTGGGCTGGTTGCTAGAAAGTATTAACAGTTGTGTCAGAGTCTGTTTCTAAGTAAAGCTTAAATAAAAGTGCACATTTATGGACACTTTTTACTATGAAACTAATATGAATAGTTACAAAAACATAGTTAATTAAATAAAATATTTTTCCATATTCTGCTTTTGCTTGCAGGCCAACTTTGTACCAGTTTTGAATTATAGTTATGGCTGCAGAAAATAATTCCAAGTGCCACAAATGGCCCACGCGCCACACTTTGATCACCCATGGTTCAAGCCGTTGTTAAATTTACCTAATAAGTCCAGTTTTCTTCTGATTCTTGTCATTATTAATGGATGGTAGATGTTTACCTGATGTGTGGGTGTGTATGGGTGTGGGTGTGTGTGTGTGTGTGTGTGTGTGTGTGTGTGTGTGTGTGTGTGTGTGTGTGTGTGTGTGTGTGTGTGTGACACCCAGTAGTGGCGACCCGAGTTCATTCAACACAGCTGACCAGCTGCACACCTGTAACTGGATCCGGAGTCACCTGGAGGAGCATTCAGACACCTGTCTGCCCAAACAGGACGTCTACGAGACGTACAGGTGGGGAAACGCACACAGACAGACACACCCTCATTTCCAAGTTACTCATAATGCCGCATATTGAACTGCTCCCGAGTATAAGATGCAGAAGCCTTCTCTAATGGCTGAGTTATGAATATTTTATGTTACTGCTGTGATTTTTATTATTAACATATGATTTGAAGTTTATTTCTTGTTTAATGGAAACCGGATTTGGAAAATTGTGTTCTGGACATTTGCAGAATATTGACAAAGATTTGCGCAGCCTTTAATGTTCTGATGATGTAATCTGTGTGCTGCAGGAGGTACTGTGAGAACCTGCAGCATCGACCCCTGAGCGCTGCCAACTTTGGGAAGATCATCAGAGACATTTTCCCTAACATCAAGGCGAGGCGACTCGGCGGCAGAGGGCAGTCCAAATATCCTTTAAACCGCTGCGTGAAGCAGCCTGACTCATTCTTTGGGTTTTAATCTGGTATTTGTGAAGATTTTCCACTTAATTTGATTTAATTAAAGATTTCAAAATGTAACAACCAAGTTATTTGATTCAGGGGTATTTTAGGAGGGACAAAAATGTGCTGTACAATGGCTGTGCAGGAGGTTGTACTTTTGCTTTTCAAAGATGTACGGTTGTATAATTGCGCATCTTTTTGCAGCCATTTTCACATGCCAGTGTAAACATTGAGTTTGGGGGATGGAAAGCAGCAACTTATTTGGATTTAAAGTGACAGAGGCCCTAAAACGGCTCATTCTTAAAGGAGCTCAGAAAAGGCAGAATTGATCAGATGAAAATCTCATTATTTAAGAATGATTTTCTGCAAAAAATGTAATGAACATGTTTTGTGTAGACCATGGAGCTGTACTGTCCTGTTCAAGGAAATGTAATAGTTCACATTTAGCAATAAACCAATGTATCAGGTTTGGATACAGAGGTAGTCAGTCCTCTCTCTTTATGTCTAGCACACATTTAATTTGTGGAAAGTCTCTGAATAAACTGAATGACGGGATGATGCTTTGCCAAATCTCATGAATTTATGCTTGTTATAAAAGTCAAAATTTCCCTGCAGCTGTTTACGAGTGCAGCTGCAAAATGTCTGAATGATGTCATGTTAAAGGTTGAATTTGAGCCCAGAGCCGTCCAGATTATTGATGATATTTTCATCTGCTACAGTTTAAACCCACCATGCTGGTTATATTATGCTAAGATGCAGCACAGGAGTTTAAACGTGACACATTATGCTTCCTTGAACAGATTATGATAGGTATAGGGTCTATACAAAACATGTTCATTACATTTTATGCATAAAATCATTTTTAGATGATGAGATTGTAGTCTGGTTCCTTTCAGAATGAGCTGTTTTAGGGCCTCTTGTCACTTTAAATCAAAATAAGCTGCTGCTGGCCACAATGCCCAACTCAGCATTTACACTGTCACGAGCAAATGGCTGCAAATAGACGCGCAATTATACAACAAAAGCAGAAGTAGAGCCTCCTGTATAACCATCAAGAATGCAGCAAGTGGCTTCTGGATGGTGAGTCAACCTCAAAACATTTATCTTTTCCAGCAGCCATTGTACAGCGGTAAAACCAAAATGTGCTGGGACTCAGTTTGGGTTACTAGGTAATGGCGCAGTGCCTGTTGAATGTGACTTATCAGGAACCTTTTGAAACGGCTCATTTTCAGACATCAAAAAAACATTAACTTATTGCCATAAACAGCTGGATGGTTTGGTTTAAGTTGTTTTTGGAAGCAGTTGAGACCAAAATGGACAATAGAAATATGCAAATTTGCAATTTTTCACTCTTTGCACATTGGGGGGAGGAAGAGGGGTAAGCGTACCGTTAAAGCATAATTTTTCAATTTCTTTTGTGTTACAAACGTACCGTATTTCCCGGAGTATAAGTCACACCAGCCATATAATGCATAATAAAGCAGAAAAAAAATATATAAGTTGCACCGGAGTATAAGTCGCATTTTTGGGGGAAATTTATTTGATAAAATCCAACACCAAGAACAGACATGTCATCTTGAAAGGCAATAAAAATAGAATAGAGGTAACAACAGGCTGAATAATTGTACGGTATGCTAACATTACATAAACAACAAACTGAGAACATGCCTGGTATGTTAGCATAACATATTAAGAGTTATTCAGATAACTATAGCATAAATAACATGCTAACAAGTTTACCAAACTATCCGTGTCGCTCCAAATCACTAAATCTTCATCTTCGGTGTCGCTTGTAAACAACTCGGCTAACTCCGGACGTAGCTTCTACCACACACATTGTCAACACAGGCCTAGAGCGCCCTCTGGCGGTTTAGTGTGAAAATAACATGTGATATGATAGAATAATGTGTTAATAATTTCACACATAAGTCGCTCCGAAGTATAAGTCGCACCCCCGGCCAAACTATGAAAAAACACTGCGACTTATAGTCCAGAAAATACGGTAATAGCTACAAACTACTTACAGTTAAAGTATTTTTGACTGCGAAAATAGAAAATTTAGCTTGTCATCTTCATAAAGAGGCCAAACTTTTGCATGTCCTCCAATTGTTCAAGAACAGCAGCTGATTTAATTTGGGTTTGCCTTTTCAGTCTTTTATGGTGAGTTTGGTACTGCCAGTTACCAGCTGCTTAGAGCTTAATGTTATTTATCTAATATGTATCAGTGCAGCATCCACTAGATTGTTTGAGTGAGTCAGATGGCTGCAGTTGCCGGTTGAATTCCTTAACCCGTGTGTCTGATACGTACTGTTATAGTGGCATCAGGAGGAAGACGGTTCTGAACATGCCTCTGCTGCCCAACCTGGACCTGAAGAACGACCCGGTACTCACACTCTTAACTATAAACCAGTAGTACGTCTGTAAACCAGAACTACCAATCCTACTCCACCAGTTATTGGTGCCAGGATCCCAATAACTGGTCAAAAATGATACCAACATGATCATGCTCTGTGTGTTGCTCCTGGTCTCCAGTCGGAGCTGACCGAGCTGGTCCAGACCTACAAACAGGAAGTGACGGAGGCGGCCTGCGAGCTGATCTGTGATTGGGCCCAGAAGATCCTGAAGCGATCCTTCGACACTGTGGTAGAAATCGCTCGCTACCTGATCCAGGAGCACATCGTCAACCCTCGCTGCAACCAGGCCAAGCTCGTCACGTCCGCAGCGCTCGCAGGTCCGACCCGTTACGTCATTAGAAACTGGTTTTTGTTTTTGGTAATCTGGACAAAAAAACTTGTGTAAATCAGATTTTTTTTCCCCCCAATCATTCTCTCACATGTTTCAGATCATCAAACGAATTTTGACACCAAAGATTCATTTACGCCAGGGGTTTGTAATTCCCTTAATAACTTTGGCAGAAAGTAATAAAAAAAAACCCTAATACATTTTAGTAAATAGATAATAAATGTTTTAGCACCTTTTTTCTTTATTGGCCAAGATTGTGGCTTCAATGTCTGACAGTAGGTATAAATATATATAATTTGCTTGATTATTTATTTATTTATATTCAGTCATGTTTAAATTACAATATATGTATATAGTTATATGTATGTCTATATATTTACATTTTTAATTAGATTTTTTTCCATATGCATTTTTATTGCTTATGTTTATATTTGTATTATTACTATTTATCACCTTGGATGGAGTAGCTTGTCAGTTTATAAGTCTATTCTATTATATTCTGTTCTATAAACTTTAATCCGTTAATCAGGTTTATTTTTACAGCACATTTGAGCAACAAGGCAGTTCAAAGTGCTTTACATCATAAAAACAGAAAATATAAGACCATTAAACGTTACATTTTAAACTTTTGTGGGAATAAAATATTTTTTTTTTACAGCATTTTCTATAAATATCAATAGACCATCAAAGGTAATTTATCAATCAAATTTATTGCTAACTTTTTGCTAGTTCTAAGCTTGTGGCTTGCTTATTGTTGTCATAGCAACTCATAGCAACCACCTGCCAAGATGGCCGCCAGTTACAAAGTTCGCAGAACTACGTATTCCCTGCAAAAGCTTGAATAAGTGTTTATGGAGTGGACAGCTATCTTTTGTTCGTTTACTGATCAGTTACAATAACGAAGGCAGAACAAATTTATTTGTTAAAAAATGTTTATTGTTGTCCAAAAGTTTCGACACAACAGGCAGTGAGGGAAGTGTTTTATTTCCAATTGTAACATATTTTAATGTAAACACTGCAGTGATCATAATTTGTGTTATTTGTGTCTGCTCCCCAGGCGGTCCAGCTAAAACCCATAAAGTCATAAAGAAAACTCTGGTGATGTCTCCAGCTGACGGAGACGGAGCCGCAGACCAGAAGGTTTGTTTCCGGCCGATCGCTCTCCTTGCTGCGCCTGCTGCCGCTCACCGCTGCTTCCTGTCTGTTTACAGAAGGAACAGGGAGACCTGTCCTCGTCCTCACCCAAGATGTCTTCTGGGGACAAATCCACATCAGCCGTCCCCAAGCCTTCCTCAGCAGACGCCCCTCCTCCTGCTCCTCCTCTTCCTCCTCCTCCTCCTCACTCCTCCTCTACCTCCTCTGCCTCTCTGCAACCAGCAGTGAGTCAACGACCCGACACAATTTAATTTTATAAATGTAGCTGAGATGTAGATAATGAGGGACATAAAAAGTATTCACATCCTTTAAACTTTTCCCAATTTTACCCAAATTTTAGTGCATTTGCTTTGGATTTTATGCAACTGAAAGTGAAAATATACTAAATATTTTACGGTCAGAAATCAGAAAAATATCTGTACATTCTAACAAGTAAATGTCCTACAGTCTGGCCCTAATATGTGCTAAAATGTACATCTAACAGAAGGAATTAGTGGGGAAAAAATACACTTTTTAGAAATGTTTCCTGTTATTTTTGATGTAAAAGCTGGGGAAAAGATTAATTAAAATCAGAAATAGTAAGAAAAGAATTTAAAATGTCATATTTTTGCGTAGCTTTGGTGGAAACAGACGGCGCCACATTGAGGCTGCAGTATGTAACTTTTGCAGAAATATGTTTTTTTTTATTTTATTTTTTTACATATTTGTTAAAATTGTCACCATGTTGAAATTGATTAATATGAGACAGATAAGCTATAAAATCATCACCTTTTCCACTTCCTCCTAGAGCAATTTTTACTGTCTGAACAAATGCATCCCTCCAGAAAAATCAGCCAATCAGGTGCAGGAGGCAGGTGTTAGCGCTGTCAATCAACCTGGTGAACATGCTGCTAAATGTGCTTATGGTAGAGAAATAACTTACCGTTACAGAAAATGCTAACTAAGCTTAGCATTCAAGGCAGGCTTTGAACCAGCTTTAGCATAGCAGATGGTAAAGGAGAGTGTGTAAACATCAGAGTGATTGACAGCGCTAAGACCCTCCTCCTGTCTCCGATGGCTTGTTTCTGACTAAGTGGTGTATTCCTGCGGTTACAATTGGGAGAAATTGATTTTTTTTTTTTTTGACAGATGATATAAAACTGTCAAAAGTAAATAAGTAAAAACATTTTTCTTTATAAAAGTTACATAAACTGTGAAGTTTGTGGTTGAAGTGTGGAAAAGTTTCAAAAGGTGTGATGCTTTCTCAAAGCAACGCAGGTCAGTCTGTAGGCAGGATTAAATGTTTTTCAGTGTTTGATGACTCAACATGGCGGCGTGTTTGACGCGTCTCCGTTGGCGCTGCAGGTGGAGGCGTTTATAAAGCAGTTACCCAGAATCCTTCCTCGCAGCACTGTCCCTGACAAGAGCTTCTCCGTCCGCTCCGCTGTGCCCCCACAGGCGCCGGCGGACGCCTCCGCCGTCGGCGTGCCGTCTGCACATGGAGGCCCCGCCGCCATCACCGCTCCTGCCAACAGCGGTGGGGTGAAGGTCATCACCATGACGGCGCTGCCCCAGCAGCAGGGCAGGACACTGCCGTTGATGATTCTTCCTCAGAGCTGTTTGTCCTTTGAGGCGGATAAAGTAGCTCCACCCCCTTCTCTGTCTGCCCAGCAGCACGCCGTGGCGGCGCCGACCTCAGTGGTCCAGAAAGCTCGAGGCGCCGCCGCCAAGCGACCCCAGGAGGGGGAAGTGTCATCCGTCGGTGTCTCAGCCACTTCCTCTCTCAGCACTTCTCCGGTTAAACGGAAACGTGGCCGGCCGAGGAAACCCCGACCGGAAGACGCGGCTCCGTCCCCGTCTCCTCAGCCGCCGCCGCCTCAGCCGCCGATCATCACGCCACTGACTGGCGGCGTCATCCAGAAGGCGACCTCCTCCTTGTCGTCCCCCGCGCAGACGGTGGTGGAGCTGGTGATCCAGGAGCCGCCAGGGCTGGTTCTGGGTCAGCTGCCCCCCATGTCCGACCCGGCCCACCGGCTGGTGGACCCCCGTGGCGTGGTGGTGCAGTGCCAGCCGGGCGGCGCCGCCGACCCGGACAGCCAGGTGAGGCCCGTGCTGCTCTTCCACAGTCCTGGGAACCCCAGCTGGGAGCGGACCCCCATGGTGGAGGTGATCCAGAAGGCGCCGAGGCCGAACAACAACAGCGGTGGTGGCGGCGGGCTCGGCATGGCTCCGCTCCCGCCGCTGCCCGCACCCACGCTGCATGAGGAGCAAGGCGAGGTGGAGATCACGCTGACGCCGGTGGAGGTTCACGTCAACCCGCCACCTGCCTCCACCTCCTCTGCTGCTCCTGCCTCCTCCCTCTCAATCTCCTCCACCATGGTGGTAAAGATTGAGGAGGAGGAAGTAGACAACAGCCCCCTGGCCCAGAAAGGAGGACATTAGCTTTCACCAACCACCTACTTCTGTATTCACTCAGATTTTACCTCAAGCCTCCCTCCCCCTCCTCCTTCCATCCTCGTCCTGATTGGTGGAAATCCCAGATTGGCTGGAGCACGAAAGCCAATCCAGAAGGATAAATGAAGCCAGGAAGTCTACACTTTAACTGCATGTTTGTTTGTGAGCGACATGTGGTTTACACTGCAAAAACACAAAATCTTACCAAGGATTTTTGGTCTGGTTTCTTACACTTCAAACAAGACAAAACTAACGAGGAAGTTTTCAGCTACATATAGGAGCTTGTTTTACGTCAGTAATTCCTTAATTTTCATTTTTAACAAAAGTACTTGTTACACTGGCAACTTTCTTCACTTGTTTCGCAGCTGGTTACCTAGCAACGCCAGCCCAGCCCAGCCTGTCACCTAGCAACCAGTTCAACTGGCTATTTTTCACTTATAACAAGCCTTTTTTTTTTTTTTACCTGCGACATTTGTCCCTGTTAAATAAACTAATAAATTAAATGTTATAAGTGCCACTATTACTAGTTGTTTTTCATCAATGTTAAAGAATTATTAGCTTAAAACAAGCAGCTATGTTTTCCTGAAAAGTTACTTGTAAACTAATTTCGCCTTATGTCAAGTGCGCTAAGATATTTCCACTAGAAACTCGACCAAAGATACTTTATTTTAATTCTGTGTTTTTGCAGTGTACATCTGAACCACTTCTTGTTTCTTCTTCCTTCCTTGCCTTATTCGCTGTATTTTTAATCCTCCCAAAAATTTCTGTGTCGCGGTTTGTTTGTTTGTCTGTGCTTAACTTTTTTAAAAAATAGAAAAACTGAACGATAATTGTACTAAAGAAATAACACTGCAAAAAAAAAAAAAAATCTTACCATGTAATTTTGGTGTAAATCTCTTGGTACACTTGAAATGAGACACAATTAAGTAATGAGTAACTTTTCAGCAAGATACAGGAGCTTGATTGAGCCAATAACTCCTTTATCTTGATGAAAATATGTTGGTTTACCTGGCAGACTATTAAAATAAAATCAAGAATTGTTCCATGTTATAAGTAAAATAATTTTACTACTTTGTATTTTTCATCAATATGAAGGAATTACTGACTTGCCTTGCTGAACAGTTACTTAGGTCTTATTTCAGGTATACTAAGATATTTGCATAATATTACTTGGTAAGATTAAATTTTTTGCAGTGTAAAAGAGGAAGAACGGAAGGTGCCATGTTTGTGAAAAGGGCGTCAGGTGGTACATACGGGTTAGATCCTTCTAAAGGTTCTCTGTGCTAAATGAACCAGAACCAAGCTTTGATTCGCCTTTAATTCATACAATTTATTCCTGAGGAAGTTGTTGAAGTTTTAATAATATTTAACAATTTGGTAAATGTGAATTAAAGCTTGGTTCTGCTCTGCTCTTCTAAAGAGTTCCTTTGTTTTAGCAGATTTGTGTTTTTATCCGAGTGAGCTTTGTACATGTCTCTGATTGTGTGTTTGAAAGATTAAAAACTTAAATTTACTCATTACTCAGAATAATATATCAAGTAAAACTAGACATTTTATATAGAAAAACAACAGTTTTATACGTAAACTTAACAAAGTCAGAATTATTCCAGAAAACGTAGCCAGAGAGTTGGAATCGCTCTTGTAGATTTCAGTAGATTTATTGGTAAAAAATAAAAAATAAAATCTGGAACATATGAGGTTGAGTTTGAAAATGTGAGAAAAGCTGCAGAAACAGAAAATGTTTACTGTAAATCGAGAACCAAAATGACGCTTTTATTTAACTGTCAGCTAAAACGCTTCAGCTGTTTGCTTAACTTAAAACCGATAAAATGTTGATGTTCCACTAAAACATGCGGAATTGACCCAAATGTTGCAGTTTTCTTTAATAAAACATTAGCCCCTTTCAGATCATACTCTGGTTAAAAACATTCCAATTAAATCTGCTTTTTAAGGGTCATTTACGTCACATAAGTTCATCATGTAGGTCACATCACCCTGATATGACTGTACAATAATTTACAACAAAGACGCATTTAACTCATCCAACTACTTTTATTTGTATTAGAAGAAGCAACTATTACTCCCAATTCTTGGTGGAATAATATGTTTAATTCCTGCTGGAATTATAACATTTATATATTTTGACTTCAGCAAATTTACAAATTTGCAAAATTTTGTGGTGATTGGCTGGAAGATATGGCTTAAAAATAAAATTTCTGATTTTTCCATACCATACTATGAAAAAAAATTGCTAACAGAAAAATGTTTTCAAACATTGGCTTTAGCTACAACAATCCTTTTTAGTTGTACGACGGAGTGTTAAGGCCAGGCCATTCAAATGTTTGTTAAACTACAAGAATATTGTTATATTAACAGAATAAAGATGCATTTTTACCAGAAGAATGAATTTAAATTATGAGAAAATAGCTTATAGTTGACGAGATCTGACGTGATCCGATCAGTCTGTGTATTTTTTTGTTTAAAATATTTTGTTTTTAGCAGTTAATGATAATTTGTTGCTGATTAGCTAAAGCACCACTTATGTCCTTATCTTTAAAAACTGACACCAAAGTATAACTTCACGAGATGCTCAATAGTCCTCATTTAATTTTTTTGTTCATTTTTGTCCTAATATTACAACTGTATTCTTCCATTATTATGACTTTATTGTCGTAATTATAAAAAAATAAAAATTAAAAGTCCAAATAAACAGAAGCTGTGAAATACACTTGGCAACAAGATGGCCGAAACATATTGGAAACCCATTTTTCCACTTTGGAAAAAAGATTTCCAATAAAATCCAGGCTTTTTCAAAACATTTAATCTTCAACAATCAAAAATTGGATTAATCGATAAAATCGATTTGTCCCCCAGCCTGATGCTTCACTACTTTAAACTGCAATAAAAACTGACAGTGTAGAAATTTGATGTCTGTCTTCCTGTTTCTTGGTCTGAATTCTTCAAATGAAGCCAAATATTCAAAAGTTGAAATGTATGATCTGAAAGGGGCTACTGACACTGAACAGAACTTATTAAAATAACAAAAAAATTGTTAAATGGGGAGAATAAATTATGCAATGCAGGCTGTGAGCTAAAGAAAAATGTAAACGCTAAAAATAAAAGCCTCAGCTCAGGCAATAGAGCAAAGCACAATGTAATTTGCCACAAAGCACCAACACATTGAGATGCAGTAAAATGTATTAATTACTGGGTGATATTTGCGCTGTTGTTGGTTTCTGTGGTGAAGTTTTAGATTACACGTTTAACCTACGGGTTGCTTCGCTGTTGTATGTTGCCATTGTGACCTTTGCCCCAATTCCAGCCACCTGTTGCAGCGACATCGCGGTCAGCAATGTGACACCATTTTCTTACTTTCTTTGATGGCTGTCGAAGAAAATAGTTTCGCTGCCTTATTTTGACGTGATTTTTTTGCTAAGATTAAGTTCAAATATCTCAATATATAAACCAAGTAACTCAGGACTGTTGAATAAAGAAAAGAGGAAGAAAAAATGTTGTTGAAGGAGTAAATTTCCATTTATTTTCTTCTTTGCACAAAAAAGTACAGTTTTCACTAATTAAAATTGTACAATATTAAAACTTGCAAAAGTAAAGAAGAAGTTTACTGAGGTTAAAAAGTCGGATATTTGCGACAAAATAATTACGATTGAGTTGGTAAGCGTAGAAGCACATGTGGACATTTTTCAGAGTGAATTGTAGATTTTATCTCTTTCTCTGATACCGACACGGTTCTGGTTCTAATCGTGGAAAATTTACTCATGTTTCTTCAACGTCGGAGAATGTCAACGTTTTTTCATTTAAATACGTGAAATTAATCTCAAAACTTCCAAGTTTTCTTGGGTGAAAATCTACTCCTTCTGAACCATTTTTTTTTTCGTTCTCTTAATCTTGAGATGAACATTTTCAACGAAAACATCTCAGATGTTTTCCCAGATCTCTGTATTTTTCTCACAGTTAATATGCAAAACAATAATTTCTTCTTTCACCTTCTCATTTTTGGAGGGAGTTGCCATGGAAACGTCACATTGCTGACACTCTTCACCTCCACCAAACATTCTGTCGCTCCACTGGTGGGCGTCTTTTTCTTCTTCGTTGGTGCTACAATGCCATAGGGCTCCATTACTTTGTCTGTCCTGCCTGTTTTCCCACCATGTGACCACAAATTTGTAAAAAAGAAAGAAAAAAGCCAGTTTGTGGACTTGTGTAAAATGTGTTTCCCTCTGTCCTCACACATAGTGCTTTTTTCTGTCAGAGGGACCCTGAAAATATCAAGACTGTTATATGAAAAAAAAAAATCAACCTTGTTGCGTTGTGATGCAAGAAAACCACTTGATTATACGCTCACTGCCCTAAATCTATCAGTTAAAAGAAGCACGAATATTAATATTTGTCGTTGGCCTGAGTTTGGTGAAGTGCCAACATGATTCATCGTTGAACTGAAACAAACGTTGCACTGCTGAGAGTTTAAAGAGGGACTCTGTGTGTATATTATGAGTTTATTGTACTGAGAAAATACTCTGTCAAGTATTTATGAGTGATGTAATATTCTGCTTAATTCTTGCACTCTGCTAGAGGCCGACATCTGCCGGCTCAGATTTTTATTTCACCAGCATGATAACGCTGGTTTAAACTTGACTCAGTTTAGAGTTTAATAGTAATAATAATTAAAAAAGGAAAATGAACTCTTTTTTTATATAAAGGTTAAAGTAATTGTAGGGTATTGAGAGGGTAAAAGCAACATTTCACTTGTGGGCTTTGGTTGCAACAATTGAGATTTTAAAGGTTTAATTTAGTTCGAAAACATCCAGTCAACTTGTTTCTCATCTGACTGATTATGGTAGGTTTATGGATAAAATATCAAGGCTTCGGCGACGCTTCGGCCGACTATCCACCGGTTCTTCTTTGTTTTCTGATTTCATCAATGTGTTATTCCGAGACATAAACTGAAATGGAAACGTTTTCTTCTAAAATGGTAAAGTTTTTGGCTGTTTTCTCTTAAGTCCACACAGAAATAAGAAACCAAAACTGTTTATTCCTTAAATGAGTTCAGTAGTTTTTGCCCTTATGTGTTTGTGTCAACAGCAAAATCGCGTCTTTGGTGAAATTCCTGACATACAACTTGATCTTTGACCCCAAGTCCGTCATACATAACAACAATAATGGCGGATTATGTGGTGTTGCTGCAGCAAAATGTTCTACGAAGCGCTGCTCTTGCACGGGTTTGGGCTGACACGTGGTGTACCAGCCAGGATAAAGGTTCAGGGGAGTAAAAACAATATTTTGGTTTTTGGTGTTTCTGTTTCTGTGTAGATAAAAGCATCTTTGGAAATGTCGTGTGTGGACGCACATGTTTTCGAAACCATTCCCTTGTGGATAGAGCGTTAGCTAAACAAATCATTTGTACTTTACGAGTAGAGGCGACGCCAAGAAAATAATAAATTATGAGAATAAAGTTTTAGTAGTACACAAATTAGGACTTTATTCTCTAAATATTACGACTTTATCATCTTTGTTATGACTTTACTCTCATACAACTTTATTCTTGCAATACTATGACTTAATTCTCATTTTATTGCACTTTAATACTCGTAAGAGTTTATTCTCGTAATATTTACTTTATTATTGTAATTTAGTTTTTTTCTTGATGTTTTATTAGTATGATCCTAATACTAATAATCCTGTAGTCCTTAGCCATTCTGTGCTATTTCTATTCATTGCAGCTGAGAATTTTGTTAAAATATAGAGATAAATATCCATAAAATGCCCCAAATTTGCATAATGCTAAATATTATCTTCATAATATTTTTAAGTACCTCTCAGTTGCATTAATTATGGTTAATGCAACCATAATTGATCTAATTATAAAACATGGGACATTGCAACTCAAACTGTAGCACATCTGTGTGACTTTGTGATGTTTTTTTGCTATTTTTTGGCAGTTTAATAAAGTAGATGAGAAAATTAAGACTTACCAAATGTTTAGAAGTCTGGATCTGCAACAGTAACCTACAGTTTGGACTAAATTGAACAAATTTATTTCTGTTTGCTTTAATTTGATTAAATAATGATTATTGTTCCGTCAACACCAGATTTTTTTTTAAGGTGTTGTGAGATTGTTACCAAAGCCCAGTTGGAGACGATGCTGATCTGTAAGTGAAATGTTGCTTTAGGGGAGGAGATGTTTTAAATAGTTCAGGTTAAAACCTGAGGATATTCAGCAGCCGATTCCCCCCAGCAGGACCATTCTGGACCAAACTGGCCAAAATTATTGTTTATAACCGGAGTTATGACTAATCTAGCTTTGTTTGGCGCTCTCACAGATTTATCTGAAGAGATTTATTTTCAAAAGGAGAGCTATGCAGTAGAACAAACGTTTCTGATGTTTGTTTGCATTCTAATCTGGAGTTTTTACTTCAGGGGAAATAAGAAACAATGAGTTATCTTATAACACGTTGACGGGAAGGTCAGAGTTTTGTCAGCTGGTTTGCTTGAAAGTCATCAGAAATGCCTCGAATTTTAAAGAGGAAAACCGAGTTTGGATTCAGGCAGTTCAGACGCCAGCGCAATCTTTTCTCTGAGCAGGTGGAAGTAGAATTACAGGAACTTTGAATGTTTGAAGCTTAAAAGAAGAGCGAGCATTTGCAGTTTGAGATTTAAAAAGATCAGGAGGTGGAATTGGTGAAGGTTTTGGTAGAAATGGTCTCAAATGTTAGGCATGCCTCGTTTTGGCTAACTCTGGTCCAGCATGGCCTTGCTAGGAGTCTGCATGGGGAACCGAGCTTTTGAACGTGCAAAGCAGAAGAAAACTTTCACTGTGGAAATCCAGAAACGGGTCAGTTTAGCAAAGATAATGAATCGGGATTCGGGTATTGGTGCGATGATGCTGGAGAATCAGACCAAGTCACGCAAACGCTCTGCGATGGCACTTCCTGTTTACGCACTGCAAAAACACAAAACCTTACCAAGTGTGTTTGCTCTGGTTTCTACTGCAAATACCTTTATACGCTTGACACAAGACAAGACTAACTTAAATGTAACTTTTCAACAAGATACAGGAGTTTGTTTAAGTCATTATTGATGAAAAAGTTCTAGTTCCACTGGCAGCTTATTTCACTTATAACAAGATATTTTTCCATATATAGAACTAGTTCTTTTTCATCAATATTAAGTAATTATTGACCTAAAACAAGCTGAAAAGTTTATAAGTTTGTTTCGTCTTACTTCAAGTATAGTGATATATTTGCAGTAGAAACTATACCAAAAATACTTGGCAAGTTTGTCTTTTTTTGCAGTGCAGCCTGGCGTCACTTTTAACTCCAAAGTATTGTCACTAATTTAGCTAATATAAAAAAACATAGTTGTTAAAATTAAATAAACATCCAGCCTGCTCAAAATAATATTCAGACGACTGGATTGGCTGTGATTAAAAACATAAAATTAGCTTTTTTTTTTACTTTAAAAGTTGACAATAGCTGCCTTTATTAAGATTTTGTTGGGTAATATCTGTTGGAAACAACACAGAATGTCGAGAGGATCAATAAAATTGATAATAAATTGGAAGATGATAAACTCTGCAGTTAATGTAATGATGGTGAACAAAGGAAGCTGTTAGCTGATAAAAACCCACTCAAGAAAGTCTAAACTTTAGCAAAAAACATTTTAAAAAAGATTCTGCCTCTGCGCTTCCTCTGGAATTCTGGGTAATGTAGTCCTTGAGTGGGGATTTGACACAGAGCAGCCTTTTTTTGGTTTTGTTTTTAAATTGTCGCTCTCCAAATGAATTTGAAAAATCCTGTGTTGTTTTATTTTGCTGTCGGTCTTTTGTTCTGCGTATTGCTGTGTGTCTTTGCTGTTTCAGACAGTTGTACAGCTTGTTGATGTGCAGTCGTTTCCCTCCTTACGGTTGCTCTAAAAATCTTCCCTGCTTTATTTTATTTGTGAAAGACACTGCCAGCACTTCGCATGGTTTCCCTGTGGCTGTTTGTTGGGTTCTCTTTATTATCTCCTGTAAATGTTGATTTTTTTTTCTTTTGTTAACCTGCTGGCTTTATGTTTTTTTTTTCCTGTTTTTTTTTGTGCACTTTTAATGTTCCATAATGAGGCAGAGAGGGAGAAAAAATATGTTTTGGCTTGGAGATGATAGTTTTGAGTGAAATGCACCTTGTTTTGCCCTGTTTCTGTTGTGAAATTAAAAAGAGTGACGGAGGAGAGAAGCCAGAACATTAATGTGAATCTATTTTCCTACATTGATGGAATAAAAGACGTGACGTTCATTTATTTTCTGGTGTTTACTTTATTCCCTCTATGATCATTTGTCCTTCTACTCTATTCTAATCTCTTTAATTATAAATTTAAAATGTTTATTTTTTTAGAATGATATTAAAAAAATCTGAAGCGTGGTAATTGGAAGGATTTCCTGATGGGCTGACGTTGAGAGCTGTGTGGGAAGACAGGATTGTCGTTTCGGTCCAAAACGGAAACAGCCAAAAACAGCTGCTTTGCCAATTCACCTGTAAGAACCTCAGACCTGATGACGTCTTAACTTCAAAATAAAAGGTTTTCCTTTCCATCTGTATCAAACTGGGACCGAATGAGAATAATTATATATAAAGGTGGAAAAAAGGAATGAAATGAGTAGAACTGTCGTCATTTACTGAGATAAAAAGCATAGCATGAAAATCTAAACTATTTTTATGTCTGAACAACATTTTAATCTTTTATTTTTAAATTCATAAATTATTTGATTTTTAAAAGTTCTTATGATTCCACCCTCCATATAAGGATGGGATATTTTGGTTCATTTTAAGTCAATAAGATTTATTTTTAGAATCCATTTTAGAGATTTATATATATTTTTAATTTTTGAAATTGAGATAATTAATATTCAGAAATTAACACAATATAGATTGATGCATATAGGTATGCATTAATATATATATATATATATATATATATATATATTTTTTTATATATTTTTTATATATATTTTTTATATATATATATATATATATATATATATATATTATTTTAAATAAAATAAAAAAAAAAATATATATATATATATATATATATATATATATTTTTTTTTTTTTTTTTTTTTTCATTTTGCTAGTTTAGTTTAATCTATTTCGGTTAAATAATTTGTATTTTTTCGTATATCGGTATTTTAATGTGCTTTTATTGTGAACATTTCACCGGAAGTTGCAGACTGTACCCAACGGTCGTCTTTACGGATCTTGCGTCACTGCTTCTTTAAAGCAGGGAGCCGTGAACGGCCAGGCCACGGAATCCCGGAGCAGATGGACCGCGACGGAACCTAAAAACACGGACCAGAACCCTCTCCGCAACCTGGATGAAATACCGGGACTTAACTGGGGGGTTAAAAAAGATTAAAACTGGATAATAACCTTGTGTTTAGGAGCTTTTGATCGGAGTGAAGGCGCTCAAGTAGCCGGGTAAGTCCCCCCTTTTCCTCGGTATTTTCACTACGTTTCACTTTTTCGGTTTTCGTTCTGGTTCTGTTTTTGCTAGTTTCGTTAAACCGCTGTTAGCATTGCGGCTTCTTCTGCTGCTCCGTCGTTAAATCCACGGGTGTGGGCCTTGTGTAGCCCGGTTATCGTCCTCCTTCCTCCAGTTTGTTTTCATCAGGAGGGAGCGGCTCTCCTCCTCCTCTTGTCCTGCTGGCAGCTACACTCCTGTATCTTCACAAGACACTTTAATTTTAAATTGATTCAACTTTTATCCTTAAAACGACATTTCAATCCTCATTTTTTCATATCCTATTGTGGGTTTATACGGAACTCTCCATGGATCTTATATTTACTAAAAAAAAGATTAAAAATCAAATCCATAAAAATGAAATATTCATATAATAGTTTTAAGAATATGTACTTTATTTTGCCATTTTTAGCTTGAATTTTGAAACTAACTCTTAATGTTGACAAAGAAAGAGTAAGTCTTATTTACTTAAAACAAATATATTTTAATGGCACTGATAATTTCGTAAAAAGGCGACTTTTATTTCGAAGAATATTCACGAGCTTTATTGTGAAAGTCTGTTTTTAACCGTATCCGGCCTCTGGACGTGGTTACCATGGTGTTTCCCACCTTTTTTAACCATTGCAGGTGTGACAGGCAGAATACTCCAGGCATCGCGCCAGTCATTTTAAGGATGCTTATTGGTCCCCCGAAAATGACAGAGACCCAGACATTATTATCAATCAATAAAATCCTCCCAGGCCGAGCTTGAAAACTGGATGTTATGCTGCCAACACTTAGCTTTCGTCAACAACTCAGACGGAAGTGAGAGCTTCGCGCAACACAAGTAAATAACCTGGCCAGAACACTGTGCTAAATAATAAAATATAATTTAATAAATCTTCGAGGCACATACATTTTTCTCGAGGAATTTTAATAATCGAGGTACTCGAATCACTCCAGGAATCATTTCAGCCCTGCTTTAATTGTAATTTTTGTTCCGTCCAGTTGAAATTTCAAACTTTATCCACACTGTTACAAGATTCATTTTCACAAAACATTTACTAAAATGATATAGAAAAATTACAAGAGATTTTGCAAAGCTATTTTGTTATAGCTCAATTGGTAACTTTTTTGTAATTTTCAAATTCTTATTTTGAAAAATATTCTATCTTTTGCCACTATTTATGAATCAACAGAAGTAGTGATTTGTTTGAAAACAGAATTAACCCAGTAAGAGTTAGAGGTACTAATTTGTAACATATCCTCTTCGGAATATTAGAGTCTCCTATATTCATATTGCTAACAATTATTTGAATGGTAGTAATTTTTGGTAAGCATATTCCAAGTGTTTTGAACATTAATTTTTTGTTTTAATGTAATATTTAGCCAGTTGGACTGAGTTATTTTAGTAATTGATTAATCTATAGATTGTTCCGACGATTAATTGGATTAAAAAAGAAGAGATGCAAATAAACAAATAATTAAATTCCCTTTTTAAATAAGAAAATACATTTTTATTGCCAAACATGCAACGACATGATATTAATTTGGTAAATCTGAACCACATGACGCTAAAAGTTGTTTAATCTTGAATGCACCATTCAAATAGTTAATTTACTTAAACTAGCATGTTGGTTGTTTTTTTTTTAAGCAAAGGGCCTTTTTTGAATCTGTATATTCAAGTTCACAATTAATTGATTACTAAATTAGTTGATGGTTATTTTAATAGTTGATTAATCTGATTAATCGTTTCAGTCCTGGAGTCAAAATAAAAGCATCATGAGAGAGATGGTAAAACGAACACAAGCTTCTCGCCACAAACGAGTATCTCACTATGAACGCGTTTATTTAGGAATGTATGTTTTCTGTGGGTCTTTTAAAAAAGGAACATGTCTTACATGGATTTTACTTCATAATGAAGAGTGGAAGTGACAGCTGGATTGTTGTGTGATGGTTCTCGTCAGCGTGGCTGAGATAAACCTCACACTTTGCCCCGAGCCGCACACGTCTCCCTCCTACATCGCTGCGAGCACGCTGCGTTCACCGAGTCCGTTCGAATCAGTCTCAGCCCCTGACCTCTGAACTGTTTCATCATTCGCATCCCTGTGTGAAGAATCAAAGCAGCTCCTGAAATCACAACAACTCTGGATTGAAACTAGGTGCATTTTAATAATTGATTATTCTGTCAGTTATTGTGATGATTAATCTGATAAATTTGGCACATTTTTCATTGAATCACTTTAATCCTTTTACACAATATTTGAAATGCATTAAAATACAATTTTGTGGATTAATTAATGGACATCAAAAGGTGCTTAATAGATTATTTTTTGATTATTTCTTACACAGTTTGAACCAGGTGAAGGTAAAGCTATCCCAATTGAGTTCTAGGCAGAACATATTTACAGACGAGGAAGATTTTTCATCTTAAACACAAAGTGTATATATATTTTGTATAGATTTGGATTCATTACTGCTCTGACTGGTGTTTTAGCAAGTGGCAATTTTTAGAGTAGAGCTAAAACACATTTAATTGTTTTAGCTTTAACTTAAACATCTTAAATTTAGACCGATTAAATCTTCTGCTCACAGTTTAGGATGCTTTTTACAAAACAAATTTAATCGGATCTAAAATGTAGAATTAGTTTGAAGTGCTGTCTCCTTAAAAAGTTCATTTTAATTTTAAAAACTGTGAAAAAAATTATCCACTTTGTTTTTAAAAAAGCCCTTTAAATTGTTATTTTCAACTCCTACTATCTGGAAAGCTTTAGGGTCTTGCCAGGTTGTCTACACCCCATTTTTCTGGCTAATTAAGCAAAGTGAATCCGAGTGTCTGAAACCGAGTTCTGCAACCGGATCGGTCGGCCAGTGAGACCTGAGATCCTCCTCAAACGTCACAGAAGAGAGCGGCGATCAGAAACAGCTGCAGGATGTGAATCCCACCACGCATACAAAACACAAATCTGATAGAAACAATTTACAGCGAGCCGGCACTCCCCTGCGTAAACGACGTCACCGTAACAACAGCCTCCACATCTGGAAAGCATCAGTTGTGTGTTAGCTCAACACTATCTCCGCAGTGGGATGATCTCATGACCAGCTGTGTGTGATCAGGGACTCCTTTAGGAAGATGAAGACCCTTAGGGTGCGTTCACAATTAAATTAATTAATTTAATTAAACTCAAGTCTGTTTATTTAGAAAGTCCCATTCGTTTGGGAAGGTGTGAACGCTGCATCGAACTCTGATCTGGACCAAAAAAGCAAACTCTAGTCTATCTAAAAACTGGAGACAGTTGAAAAAGCAGGAAGTGGACTGCAGCGCAGGAAATTCTGGGTAATTAAAACCAAAACAATGTAAGAGTCTAATGCCGGCGGGAGAATCAGCCTTTGGTGTTTTACGATTAATCGGATTTAAAAAATGGCAAAATCAACAGATTTTTCATTTAACTTCATAACCCTGTTTTATACAAAATTAGAAATAAAAGATGCAAATAAACAATTCAAGTTCCTCTTAAGAAAATAAAATTTTTATTGCTCATATTAGTTCAGTTTTGGCTCAATTATAATTTTTTTTTTTTTTTTTTTAGCCTGTTTTAGCCTGTATGTTCAAAATAATAACTTACTAAATTACTTGGTATTTCAATAATCAATTAATCATGATTAATCGTTTCATACCTAAACTCAATATAAAAGTTAATAGACAAGAGAGAGGGTAAACAAATCTCTCAAGACAAAAGAGAAACCCTACAACTGCTAAAATCTGACTCTACTCCATTCTTGTTTACATTTTGAGGTTTTTGTGTTGTTTCCTTCAGTGGTTCCTGCTGCAGCGCCCCCTACAGGCGAGGAGAGGAACAGACTTTTCAATTAGTTTGGTTCTTTTCACACAGCACAGTGTGAAAGTGAACCGCAGCAGCTGAAATTATAACAAACGTTGCAATTTTAGCCTCCAATCAAACCGAGATTACTGGTGTGAAAACATCCTTTGTCATAAAAAAAAAAACGAAAAGTAAGGCGTTCACTGATGAACTTGTCAATAAATCAGAGTTGTAGGTTTCACTCAGTGTGTCGAGAGAAAGAATTGAGGAAGCCTTAAAAATTCAGTTTTTTTTTTTTGCTGGGTTCTTTTATCAAAAATTATTAAAAATAATTGAAAACGTATCTTCAGTGAAGCTGCGTCTGAAAATATGACTCTAAATGGGACCAAATCAAAATAAATGTTATTTTTTAAGCCTTTCAGAGGCTTTCAAGGCATGGTGATCTGTAAGCAAAAAGAAATGTGAGGGAGCAGTGCGCTGTGACTGATAAAACATTTAAATAGAAACAAGACGCCTCCTCAGGCTGCAGACACATAGGGAGGATGATGATGATGGTGGTGATGATGCACACCGCCTGCGTCACACCGTTGGCTCACCAATCCAGCATGGAGGACTTCCTGTCCCGCCTCCTGCCATGTTTGATGCTGCTTCACAGATATGGATCGTTTCCTGAGTCAAATAGCAACTAGTTATATTTATTTTTAAAAAATTCACATGCAGGAGTATTTTTCACTATGGTGTTATTTTATTAAAATCCAGTGAAATTTCTGGATTTTTTTACCCACTGAATGAAAAACAAACATGTTTTAATCAAAAATTCACCAGACACAGACCTGCTGTTTCTGTTAAAGTTTCATCAGTTTTTTATTGACAGAAACTGATTTGGAAAAATTTAGTTGAGTTTGATTTTTGTTTTGTTTATAAATTATTGTCAATTTGGTCCTTAAAATACCAACATTTCCACTTAACTTGGAATTGCCTGATGAAGTAACTTTTAAATATTAAATGATGTTTTGATCTCAGTACTTCAGTCACTTTTTACTCTTGAGTAATTTCTCGAATGGCTACTTTTTACTTTTAGTTTTTTTGAGTAGATCTTTGTTGTATGATTATTTCTGATTTGGACTCTTTACGTGAACAGATGAGTTTTATTCAGATGATTGCAGAAAGTCGGACAGATCTCGCATCATTTGTTCTTGTTTGAAATAAACAAATAGCGAATGTTGCTACTTACTACCCAGTAATATATTATACAGCCATAGTATTTACATTTTCTCTTCTTTTTGTAGGCCTTTCTTCCCAAAATGGCCGACACCGAGGTCTCCTTATCCCCGGCGCTCCGCCCGCTCCACATTAGCCCCGCCCACTCTGCCCAGCCGCCGCCGCCAACCTCCTCCTCCTCTCCTACCACTTTCTCCTGTCCTTCCTCACCCTCCAGTGCCTCTTCCTCCTCCTCCTCTTCATCCTCCTCCTGTTCTGAAAGCTCCTCAGACTGCCCCAACCACCATCACCACCACCACCATCACCATCCTCGCCCTCAGCTCCAGCTGCCGCCGCCGCCGCCTCTCAGCGAGCAGCCGTCGTCGCCCAGCGCCAGCCCGCGCAGCTCCAGCCCCAGCGGCAGCATCGGCAGCACCGGCAGCCTGGGCAGCAGCAGCGAAGGCATCGGCAGCAGCGGCGTGTCGAGCGGCGGCGACCAGCGGGGCCCCAGCCCGCTGCTGGACGTCATCTCCGAGGACGCCATGGAGATGGACCTGGTCGTCGATCAAGGTAGCGACTTCCAAACGAACGGGGCAGATTAAAGTTCCCGTCTGATATGAAAACGGATCGTAAACTCATTTCTCCAGGATGAAGGTCCAGATTTACGGCGCCAAGCTGATAATTTTTAGTTGTAAACAGAAAGCATGAAACGATTTAATTAGATTTGAGGCAGCTGTAGCTCTAAAACCAAATTAATTTAAGTCATGAAAATAATTAAACATAGGGCTGTCCCAATAAGCAATAAATCAATTAATCACATGGAAAACTAAAATTAACTCAATAATTTACATTTGCATGATTTATTGGTTTTGTCTTTTTGTCCGTAGAAGAAGACCAGTCTTCAGTCTGGCTCTTTGTCCTTCAGACTTCATAATTAATTTTGTTGTTTTGTTTATTTATTTTTGATTTTTAAAATGTGTTCCAGTTTTTGCATTGCTTATTTAAGGACTGCTTGCTATATATTTAGCAGACAAGCCAAAAATCGCTTGCTGTCTTTTTAATACATTTAGTTTGCTAAATATTTAGCAGATTAGCTAAATATTTAACTTGTTAATATTTGCAATCTAAATAATGCTTGCTATATTTAGGTTAGCTAAATATTTAGCTTGGGCCAAAAATATTTTGGTTCAAGCTAAATATTTAGCTAATATGCAAACTAGCTAAATAATTTTAGTTCACACCAGCAGAAGTGTGAACTAAATATTTAGATTCCTAGCTATTCTGCAAATTAGCTTGCAGAAAATCAGAATTGTGATGTAAACCTTTAACTTTCCAGGTAGATATTTAGTAGGCAACTGAAATATTACATGCTCTGAAAAGCAAAAGTTTGTCTTCCCTAAATATTTAATTTGAAAGATAAATATTTAATTCTTAAACTAAATATTAAGCTGGTGAACTAAATATTTAGTTTGACGTTTATAAAAGTAGGAATAATATGGTGAAAGTATGACCTTGAAATTTCACCATTATTTCTCTGACTGCCTAACTAAACCACATTATTGCGGTTATATTTAACGTCGCCGACTTTATGAATGCGATGAAAACGAGTTGCTAACAGATCTTCATCTACTTCCTCCTCTTCCTCCAGTGATTGACCCAGAGGTGGCTCTCAAGGCTTGTCAGGAAGTTCTTCTTAAAGTGAAGCTGCTCGACAACAAACAGCAGCAGGACGACCAGAAGCAGCAGCAGCAAGCGGAGACAACCGACTGCTGCGGCCCGCCGTGGCACGTGAACCCCGACACCAGCTCCATCAAAGAGGAAGAGGAGGAGAACGACGACGAAGGACAGAGAGAGACTCCTGCCGTTCAGAAGCAGACGCCTCCTGCGGCGCCGTCCGAGTCGCCTTCGCCGTCATCTTCCAAGCAGTCATGGCTGCTGCGGCTGTTCGAGTCGAAGCTGTTCGACGTTTCCATGGCGATCTCTTACCTGTACAAGTCGAAGGAGCCGGGCGTTCAGGCGTACATCGGAAACCGGCTCTTCAGCTTTCCGGACGGCGAGGTGGACTTCTACCTGCCACAGCTCCTCAACATGTACGTCCACATGGACACGGAGGTGGGCGACGCCATCAAACCTTACCTGGTGAGTCCACACACACGCGCACACACACACACACACACCTGGTGATGTCGCATTACGTCACGACACCATAATATGGAATAATGTAATAAAATGTGCCTTCAAAATGTAAGAAAACATCATTAAAACTTCATTATGTAATAATCAACGCAATATTATTTATTTTTTTGTCTCTTTGGCAGGAAGGAAGTGTATATTTCCATCTACAATGGGCTTAATATTCCGTCATACATTTGTGTTTCAGAATAAACTAAAATACTGACCTCAAGCTATTGATTTTCTACATTTTCTTTTCTTTCACAATCATTTCGTACATTTTGGGTTAATAAATAATAGTTTAAATGGAACTCAGTATATATTATTACTGTACATCTGTTGGCGTTGCAGAAGCTAATCTTGTGATTTGTTCCTCAGATCCACCGCTGCCGGTCCAGCATCACCTTCTCCCTGCTGTCCGCCTGGCTGCTTGGCGCCTACTCCTCCGACATGCACATCTCCACGCAGCGCCACTCCAGAGGCACCAAGCTCAGAAAGCTCATCCTGTCCGACGACCTCAAGCCGCGGTCGGACGAGCCTCGGTCCGTTTCAGGGTCCGTCTCCCACAGCCCGCTACCCTCGCCGCCTCACCGCCACCGCCGCCACAACAGCAGCAACGTGGATGCCTGCGGCTCCCCGGACGGCCCCGACCACGGGGACGTGTTCGTCTCTCCGTCCAGAAGGACCCACCAGAGATCCAAGTCCGACGCCACCATGGCGAGCGGCTTCCCCGGCGCTGGGCTCAGGCGGGCGGGCAGCAACCCGAAGGTGGAGGCGGTCCATGAAGAGGTGAGAGATCGTCGCGTCAGGACGGGTTTCTGCTGCTACAAATCAATAACCACCAGTAAATCGCCACAAACTCTTAACCAATATCTACAGATAATATTCAGTACTTTCACTGTACTTCAGAACTGCACAGCATTCTGGGAGTTGTAGGCAGAGGAAAGATTTTAGCTGCTGAAACTGTCGGGGCCAGCTAAGGCTAAGCTAAGTTGGCAGAATCTACTAACTCACTCACTCTGGTTACCTAGCAACCCACTCATTCCTTGGTAACCTAGCAACACTCTGCTGAGTGACTGGCGCAGCAGCAGTTTAAGGTTTCACCACTGTGCCTCATAACTGCTTAAAAACAAAACCAAAAACAATCATGGAGCTAAAACTGACAAGCTTTCAATTTTAGCCATAAATATTAAAAATATAATCAATAATTATTGATATCGACTGATATGAAACGCTTATATACGTTTAGGAGCCATATTGTCCACACCTAGCTAGCAGTCGTCATTTATCGTGAAATTTTATTATCATAAGAATTTTAATTTATCGTTGTCTCAATAAATTTTAGATAATTATGCTTTAAAAAACTGACTTTATTGCAGATGGGGGTTTTTTAGTATTTTTTCCAGTTTGTTCCACAACATCATCAATAACTATCAGTAAATTTGAAAATATGATTAAATGTAATTATTGTGTGCAGTTTAATGATACTTAACTACATTTCCACAATTGCAAAAATGTGTGTGCGTGTGTGTTTTTTTGTTTTTAAATTAGTGTAATATTGAGGAAGTTTTGCAGACATTTTGTAATGGAAACCCTGCTGGTTTGGATTCCAGATGTTTTTTTTATGTTGCACAGAATCTGCAGATGATCTGAAAGCACCAGGAACAAACTGATTCTGAAGGAAACTCATCCAAAAATAAACCCCAAACAATCCAACCGAAGCAGAAAAATCTGATGGTTGTCTGGTTTTTAATGGATCCAGACGCTTTTAGCTGAAAGTAAACACGATGTGAAGTCAAATGAGGAAGGTCAAACTGGTTTCCAGTCAAAGTTGGCAGAGAAATCAAAAGATAAATGTGTGTTGTCACATTCCAGGTTGGCAGCTCGGTCACATCCTGGCTGAGAGCCAGACGTTTTCTGTGACGCGATTGGAGAAAATACCTACTTAAAGAAACAACTGCTGTCATTTTTGTTCTCATTTTCCACTTAATCTGAGATTTATTAGTCGATTCTGGTTTGGAAAAGCTGAATCTGAGAAATAAAGCTCCTTTATTCTCTACAGCTGAACTTTTGAACTGCCGATAAGAAAAGCTGCTCTGTTTGATTTTGATCTCGCTTCCTTCGCAGAACTAGAAAGAAATTCTGGTGCAGATTACAGAGTAACCTGAACTGAGAAAGTCAAACGTTTTCTCTGAGTTTGGCTGCAGACGTTAAGACGGTAGGAATGTTTCCTGCTGACATGACGGACTGCGGCTGTCAGCAGGTACCTTCAGATTCAGCTTGTTTAACTTGCAAAAGAAAGAGGAGAGCTACGGCCGCCTGGCTGGGAGACGGACGTGTCCTACTGGATGTTGATGCAACACAATCCGAGCTGCGTCAGACATTTGTTTACAGTGGGGCTTCAGGAAGGCCCGTCCCTCCGACATCAAATGAACTCCTGCTTCAGAATCAGATACAAAGTTTGACTTTAAAGCTTCGCTCTGATTTGGTGCAGCCCTTCCTTTCAACACTTTGTCTTTTAACGCTGACGGGAACTACAGAACTGTGCTTTCCGTCATCTGAAATGCAGTTCTTCTCTGTTCATCTTTTACCTGAAAGGCGGAACCTCGATTTTTGAAACTTCCTCTTTTGTCTCTTTGCATCACAAAGAGATGAAAGTGGACTGGAGAGAAGTTCAGAGGCAGAGGAACATGAGACGCCGCCAAGCAACATAAACTAGCTGTTGTGAAAGGAGTGGTTGCCGTGGAGACTGAGCGGCGGCGGAGGTGGTTGGGTTTTGATAAGACGAGTGTCTTATTGCGGCGGGAGGACGCAGATGCAACAGATGCCAGACTCCATTTAAAATATTCATGGTGCAAATGCAAATTACTCTGAACCAGCGAGATTTCTCTTTTTTTTAAAAAATGAAAATTAACATTGGAGCAATAATTAAATAATTTGTCAGATGTCAATTTCCTGCTTCTGGTTGTTGCACATTTTCTTCTTCTTATCATTTTACATCAGTGTGGTGACACTCTGAAGATGTTGCAACAGAAAGGGGCCGAGATAATTATTATATTACAATGTTTGCTGACAATTATCCTTCCTAAAGTACGTTTGAGTTCAGTGTTTGACTTCCAGCCTGGAAATGATGTAAAAACTAAAAACACTTTAACCAGAATTCATTTTATTGTCATCGAGCACAAAAGAGAGCACAACAAAAGTTTATTTGAGTTTACATGCAGTAAATTTTTATACAAATATTTGTTAATTATCATAGAATATACAAAACTGATCATAAATTACAGCTGGACAATAAATCAATAACAATATGTGTCGCAATAGACATATGATGAATATTAATAGATAATACATCTGATAGAATATTAAATAATTGATCCAGAACCACTTAAATCAATGCAAATATTTTTTTTTAGAAACTTCTGCAAAGAAATTGAGAAATTTTCTAGAAAACTGTTTTGAAAATTTACAAGATGTCAGAATTTTTTTCTTTAATTTCATAAATTTTCTGGACATTTTGAGTTTGAAAAGTCAAAAAAATGTTAAATTAATTTCAGAATCTTTCTAGAAAAAACAGGAAAATTCGAGTTTGAAAAGTAGAAAATTTGCTGGAAAAACTCAAATTGTAAAGATTAATCTCAGAAAATGTTTCAAAAGTTGAAATTTTGCCAACTTCTGAAATATTTCTGAAATTTGTCTCAAAATTTGAAATTTTTTATGGCAGATTTTTGAGAAAAAACTTTTTATTTTGTTTGTTTTTGGTGTAAATTTACTCCTTTAAAAAAAAAAAGTTTTCTATTCAAAGACCTGAAACTGTTGTGTTCATGTGGAGTTATCGGGTCGTTTGTTGTTTTGGTTCCACTTTTGTGAAATCTGAAATCTGAACCCGTTTGCAGCCGGAGCGCCTCCGTCCTCAGAGGGAGTTCGTCAAGTCTCTGTTCTGCATCGGGAAGCGTTTGGCCACGCTGCCCACCAAAGAGCAGAAGACGCAGCGGCTGATCTCAGAGCTGTCGCTGCTCAACCACAAGCTGCCGGCCCGGGTTTGGTTACCGACCGCCGAGCACCAGCACCACGTCTGCCGGGTCCCACACACACAGGCCGTCGTCCTCAACTCCAAGGACAAGGTCGGTTCAGAAGCCCCCTTTACTCTGATGTCCCCAAGTAAAATATAGGGCAACAAGGTGTCTGAGGTCATTTTAATTTTGGGTCAGATTAAGATTATTACTGTTCTTAAAGGGCCGGTTCTGCCATAATTGCTAAAACCCATTAACACCCTGTTATAATATTAACAATTGTCTGTCCCTTCATTTAAAATTACATTTTACTAAACACCTTTTTAAACATTAATCAAGAAATTTGCTTTTTTTTTTTTTAAATCACAGATTTTGTGGCGTCAATTGAGAAATTTTGCAATATCTGTGCTTACGTAGGACAGTAAATATGACTTTGTTTTACTCGCCATATCAATGATGAACCATAACCAGGTCGAGGCTAAAGCAGCAGGTAGTAGAAGTAAGAAATACTGCCACCTGCGGGTGGGAGTTAGCATCACTTCAATCCAATCGTTTTGATGTTCAATAGCTGGATTTTCTATAACCAGAAAATTGTGCAAATTGAAATGAAGAAAATAAATTTGCGTGCCAATTAAAAAAAAACCAAAAAAACATTTCTACAAATGTGTTTCAGTTTCCTGTTTTGTAGTGAAAAAAATTATTAGATATTGTTAAATATTAATAAAAAGATGTGTCTGCATTCAGTGAGTTTTTCTTAAAATTAACTGACATATTTTCACATCTTTTGATTGTTTTTGTAATTTTTTTTTTTTTTAAACCAAAATTTCTGATTTTTGTGGTAATTGTTTTTGCAAATATTTGAGCTTTTGTGTGACAGTAAATGTGACTTTATTTTGTTTTTTGTTACTGGCCGTATCATTCACAAACTAACTTGAAATCAAATAAGCAGCAGTGTATCAGAAGTAAGAAATGGTGCCACCTGTAGGTGGGAATTGGCATCATGCGCACAGAGACATTTCCACATTAGGAGAAAACCTGCTGGAGGTTTTAAAAGACTCAGCAGAACTCAGACCAAATATCCACAGGTTTAGATTAAAGCCTAAACCAGAAAAGATTTACTGGAAATGGTTTAAATTTGATGCTTTTCCTAGAATCTGAAGAGTAATGGACTCAGTTGATGTGCATGCCGCACTTTCCAGCTTTTTTACTGTAAAAGTTTGAAGACCAGCATCATTTTCTTTCCACCTCACTGCTGTCCAGCACTTTGTTTCTTTCTGCCACATAAAAATCAACTGAAATACATTAAAGTTTGTTAGAAAAATTGTGAAAATGTATTTAAAAGCATCTGTCGTGTGTTTATTCCTCCTCCTTCAGGCTCCGTACATCATCTACGTGGAGGTGCTAGAATGCGGCAGCTTCGAGACGTCTCCGGTTCCCGTGCGGATCCCGGAGACCCGGATTCGCTCGGCGCGCTCTGCGGAGAACCTGGACTGCGGCACGCCCGGTAACGGCAGCGGCATGACCTCGGAGCACAGAGCAGGAAGTTTCTCCACCGTGCCGAACTACGACAACGACGACGACGCCTGGGCAACCGACGACATCGGACAGCTGCAGGTGGAGGTAACGGCTAACGATTATTCCACTAATTGATTAGTTTGACAATTAATCAGACAGAAAATAAATTATTTAACAATTTAGCTTTTTTTATGCAATATTTGAAATACATTAAAAGAGGCAAATAAACAAATAATAAAAATTTTTATACAAGAAAATTAAAATTTTATTGCCTAAAAATTCACAAAAATAGCTTTCTGTTTGGCTTAGCATCAATACACTGATTGTTTTTAGATTAACTATTGATAATTGGAGCTAAAACTGTCACCTGAGTTCTAGTAAGAACAGATTTACTGACAAATGTTAAATAAAATGTTTGTATTTTTCTACAGTTTTAGTTTAATGGTGTGAAAATCGCCTGTTTTGAGCCTGTATACTCCAGTTAACAATTAATAGATTATTTCAATAATCAATTAATCGTTTCAGCCTCAGTTTGTTCAGGAGAAACTATTAATGTTTTATTTTTTTTTCAGGGAGAGGCTCAGACCAGCAGCAGTGACAACATCAGCCAGTTTTCCGTCGACAGCATCACGAGCCTGGAGAGCAAAGAGCCCGTGTTCATCGCCGCTGGAGACATCAGGTCTGGGTCAAATCCCAGGCCCGGGGGCCAAACGCAACCCGCCGTGGCTCTTTAGGTGGCCCTCCTGACTCCAGAGGGACTCATAGATAAACCTTTGTTTTGTTTTTAGCTGTATAACGCCAGCTTTTATATAAATAAATCGATTCTGTGATCATGAAAATTAACGTAAAATCAACAGATTAGAGCATTTGTTCATGCTAATGCTTCAGTAGCTGCGTTTCCATTACAAATGTTCAGTTTCTGAGATTAATCTTTGTTCTGCTAAGGTAAAAATAAATACAATTTTGAGCTTTGGGCGTTTCCAGAAGGCAGTGAAGAAGGGTCGTCGGATTGGTCGTCTGATTTCTGCCTCCATGTTTGTTTTTAGACGCCGCCTGTCGGAGAACCTCGCTCAGACTCCGACCACGTTCAGGAGAGACCCAGAGGACCCGTCTGCTGTCGCCCTCAAGGAACCCTGGGAGGAGAAAGTTAGGTTGGTCCTCTAACACAGTCTTTCTCAAACTGTGGTCCCCTGACATCCCCTAGTAGCCCGCTAGGTACTGCATGTAAACAACCGTTTATTCGCCGTGAGGTCAAGTGCAATGCTACAGCTAGCTTTTGATTGTTTTTAACTATAGTAATAAATAAATGGGTTAAAGTCGCGTCATTGATCATTTACATTGATTACATTTACAAAACAAACACATTTTTCATACATTTTCATTATTATGAACAAAGAAGACAACAATGTTTTCATTTCAGGTTGTTTACATTTAGATGTTATTGCAGGTAAATTTTAAGTTGTTTTTTTGTTGAATGGGTTAAGTAAGTTTGATAAGCGCTGCTGCAAACCAAACTGTCCCCTCACCTGAGTTTTCTTCTTCTGTGGTAACGCCAGGCGGATCAGAGAAGGCTCTCCTTATGGCCACTTGCCCAACTGGAGGCTGCTGTCGGTCATCGTGAAATGTGGCGACGACCTGAGGCAGGAGCTGCTGGCCTACCAGTTCCTCAAGCAGCTGCAGGTAAACCAGCGACATTTAAGGCCCAAGTTTCAAATCTGGATATTTTTGCTTTTGTATGAAGTTCTTTAAAAGTCCTGTGAGTAAATATTTAATATTTTCTGCCCATTTGTCCATAACAACTGGAACTGGCAATATCTAGTAGTTATCTTTGCAACTTACCGTCTATTGAAAGTATTTAATCAGATTAAACCAAAGACAAACAGCAGCGAGAGTCAAATTACCCGATACTGGCTGGAAAGCTCAGTATCGGACATTTTCCTCCAGTGTCAGAGTGTCGATTAGGAGGGTTAATCAGTTAATTGAATAAATAATCAACAGATCAATCTTCCACTGTATTGATGCTGCGTCCAACAGAAAGAGCGCTGGTTTCCACTTGTTGATAATTTAAATCTTTTTCAGCTGTAAAAGATCAAATGTTTCTTATTTAAAAAGTTTATCTAGTCTTTTGTTGTATATTTTTAAATAATTTTAATTTAATTAATCACCAGAATAATTGATAACTAAAATGGCGATCAGTTGGTTTTCATGTTTTTTTTTTGTGCCTTTCAGTCCATCTGGCAGCAGGAGCGAGTTCCTCTGTGGATCAAACCCTATAAGATCCTGGTGATGTCATCAGACAGCGGGATGATCGAGCCCGTCCTCAACGCCGTCTCCCTGCACCAGGTCGGCCGAACTTTAACCCCCACAGAGCCCAAGTCTGCAAAAGTACAGTAATGTAAAAATAAACTGGGATTTGTTTGTTTTAATCAGGTGAGGAAGCAGAGTCAGCTGTCGCTGCTGGACTACTTCCTGCAGGAACACGGCAGCTTCACCACCGAGGCGTTCCTCACTGCTCAGAGGAACTTCGTCCAGAGCTGCGCCGGATACAGCCTCATCTGTTACCTGCTGCAGGTCAAGGACAGGTGAGGAGGAAAACAAATTCAGCTTCAACTTAAAGTAAATGGATTAAAAATGAAATCTCTCAATTTTTTCTACCGTTACTTATTTTATTTGGGGTTTTTTGTCGCTTTATTTTCTAAAAAAACAAAATATTGGCTTTTATTAGTTGTATGACAGAATATTAGTGTTGTGCTGTGAGAAGTTTTGTTTCTTTATGAGAATATAATCAGATTATTAGGGAATAGCGACACATTTTTACCAGAAGAACTTCTTTAATTATGAGATAAAAATTGTTTTAATGAGAAAAAAAAGCTTCTAAAGTTGTTAAGATTTAACACAAATAGCTCACTATTTGTGTCACTCTATGAAATAACCTCCTGCAACTAATAATCTGATGCCAGTGTGTTAACAGATTAAATAATTTCTTAACTGTAAAGAAACCGGTTGACTGAATTTGTTAAACATGTCAAAATAAACTTCAACAACAGGATTTCCTGTAGAAAACTTGCTGAGCGCGGTGGTTGGAGTGCTGCAGCAGATTCCTTTTTGATTTAAAAAATGTTTAAAGTTTACCAGAAATTTGAAAATATCACCAGTTAACTCTGTGGTACTGGAAGACATGAATTACCATCTACACATCAACTATAAAGTCCTAAAAAAGGCATACATAAAACAATAATACAATTAAAATAAATAGATATTTTTTTAACTTCTTCTGTTTCATCTCACGTCTTTTGATTCTTTCCTTGTCATTTTATTCACTGAAGTTGTTGGCATGTAGACTGGTAAAAACAGGCAGTCTGTCTGTTTTCTGAACATAAAGATTCACCTTTTGGTATCACAATTACAAATAAATTTATTTAATAAATAAACAAACATGTTCAGCCTGGTGGGAGTGAAAGTTAAGCCTGACGGCCCGCCAGGCTTATGATGCACTGGAGGAAACCCTCAACAGATTTCTTTCAAGTAGTTCAGAAAGTGCAATATATCTAACTAGATTTCTAAATATAAGAGCACAAAGCTAGAATTAGACTGAATGGATTCATAGACTTCCAATCTAGAATTTAATTCAGTTTCAGAACCGATACAGATATTGATATCGGATTGTTGCGTCTCCAATTTTCTTTCCTTTGCTTGTGAAAGTCAGTTCAGGATCATGTTTTGGTTCTGATCGACCCGTTCTGGTTTTCTGTGATCTGCGCAGACACAACGGGAACATCCTGCTGGACTCTGAAGGCCACATCATCCACATCGACTTCGGCTTCATCCTGTCCAGCTCTCCCCGGAACCTCGGCTTCGAGACGTCCGCCTTCAAACTCACGTCGGAGTTCGTAGACGTGAGTGGAACCCTCAATGAGCTGGGAACCAGTTTGTTGAACTGGAAAAGCTTTTAATTTGACAGATTTTCGTTGTTGTTTCAGGTGATGGGCGGCCTCGATGGAGACATGTTTATTTACTACAAGATGCTGATGCTGCAGGGTCTGATTGCAGCCAGAAAGCACATGGAGAAAGTGCTGCAGATTGTCGAAATCATGCAGCAAGGTACAAATAAACCGTGCAGCACCTTTTATCGCTGCAATATTAACCACAGTTATGAAGCAGCTGCTTTTATAGCCTTTTTATTGCACAGCGGCTTGTTTAAGCCTCATTGAAACACCATTTTATGACCTCGGCTGTAAAAAAAACTCTGATTTAATTACTTTATTATCATCCAAGAATCAGTTTACAGAGATTTCAAGGAGTAAATGAATAAGCTCGTAGTGCCAAGGTACAGCAGTGGTGCAATCACAATAAAAAGTACATTTCATGTAATGTATTTTAAATAAAACCAGAAGAAATGTGTATTAATCAGATTGTTTAAAGTAGGGGTGTCCAAAGTGTGGCTCAGGGGCCATCTGTGGCCCTGAAAATATTTTATTCTTCCAACAAAGAGCAAAAATCTTTTGTTCATGTCAACATATGACATGTTCATTTTCCAATGTAAACCAATGATATAAATAATAATAATTTAAAAAATGGCTGCAAAAAGATACAACCGTACATATTTGAAAAGCAGAAGTAGAGCCTCCTGCAAAATCAACAAGAATGCAGCAAGTGGTTTCTTAATGACGAGTCAGCAACAAAACGCTTGTCTTTTCCAGCAGCCATTGTAAAGCGGTAAAACGAAACGTGCTGGAATTCCACTTGGGTTGCTAGGCAACAGTTCAGTATGACTCAATGTTCCGGAGATTTTGAAACGACTCGTTTTCCAGACACCAAAAACATTTGAGGTGGTTTATCTTAAGCACTTTGGCTGATTTTAGAAGCAAATGGAAACATAGAAAATGTTCAAAAAGTGAATTTTGCATAATAGATTTTCTTTAAGTCTCTTTTTTTTTTTTTGTTTCTTTTGGTCCAGGCTCCCACCTGCCCTGCTTCCACGGCTCCAGCACCATCCGGGGCCTGAAGGAGCGTTTCCACATGTCCCTGACGGAGGAGCAGCTGCAGCTGCTGGTGGAGCAGCTGGTGGACGGATCCATGCGCTCCATCACCACAAAACTCTACGACTCCTTCCAGTACGTCACCAACGGCATCATGTGACCTGTGACCCCGGCGGAAATCGCACACAAAAAACCCCACCCACCCGCTGCTCCCACTTCCTGTTTGGGATTCAGGAGTTACCGTGGCAACGACTGGATTTACTGGATTTTGTGATTCTTCTGGAATCGGATGGATCTGATCTGGTTTTTGTTCGGATCTTGGAAAAATGCAGAATCTAGATCGTTTTCAGATCACAAACACTAAACGTGTCGGACGGCATCGGACATGAGTTTACTGTGCTGCTGGACCTAAACCACTTCTACTGGACTCGACTCAGAACCAGAACCCCGGTCCTGGTGTCTGGACCAGTCGACGGTTTTAAAGCTGTTGCTGTGAAACGATCATTTCATCATGAAGGATTTTGTTGTTTATTTTCAGGAACTTCCTCGAAACTGTAATTTGGACTCCAAATTTGTGAGACTTACGACTGAAAGGCGGTTCTGTTTGGGCACCGCCTGACCTGGAAACGGATCAAGTGCTTTACAAAATACCACAACTCCGCGTAACATCAGCAGATTTCATGACCGGAAAACAGAGGAACTGGGTTCAAAGTAATTTCTTAGCCTTAAATGTTCAGAAGTGTTGAAAATAACCAAAAAGGAGAAAAAGTTTATGGTGCGCTTATTAATAATCTGCAAGAAATTATATCAGTCAGTTGTTCCCTGTAGTAGTAAAGTAAAAAAAATATCCAGAGGTTTATTTATATGGAAACTTTTGACCACTTGAAACCTACAAATACTAGCAAGCCCTTTCAAACTGAAAAAGTGCAAAAAAACACAAAATCTTCCCCTGTATTTTTGTCATATCTTGTACAAATATCAGGTTTGTCTTTTTTCAAGTGAACCAACTTGGAGCTTGTTTCACTTATTTTGATGAAAAAATAAAACTTCCACCGATTATTTCATTTATAAAATGGGGAAAATATGAAGCAAACCGCCTGGAACTGGAACTGGGTTGCTAGGTAACGGGCTGGGCTTGGCTGAGGTTGCTAGGTAACAGCTCAGTTCCAGTTGGCAGTGAAACATAATTTGCCCATGGAACCTAGTACTTTTTAAAATCAAAATTAATGAATTATTTATGTAAAACAAGCTCTTATAACTTACTAAAAAGTTACCTGTACGTTGGTTTTGTTTCATTTTTGCACTAGAAACTAAACTAAAAATACTTGGGAAGATTTTGTGTTTTCTGCAGTGCATCTGAGAAAGTCAAACTGGGCAGCGAACACCAGCAAGCGACCGAGGAAATGAATCGGTATTTGTTCTTACAGAACAGCAACACTAACGCGGTAAAAGCACATCAGGAGCTGAAGGTGGTTGGTGTTAATTTCTGGATTTGTTCTCTGGATAAGCAGAGGGACAGAAAAGAGACTTGAATATGTTTGTTTTTTTGCCTTTTACTTGGTGTGTGGGAGTGGTTTTGTCTCAGTGGGATTCCTCACAATGGTATTTATTTCACCAGACAGACATCACAACTGCAAAATACACTTACTAACAGTAATGAATTAAAGTATCGACTTCTTAGAAAAGAATCATATTTAAACCTAAAACCCAAAGAGACTCTAGATGGGAAACACGGCCTCCCTGTCTGCAAAAGCTGCATATTGTTTCATGACCAACAGAGGGCGACACTTTCCAGGAAAGGAGTTTTTTAACGAGCTGAAGGTTTTGCTACAATGGCGTATTAGAGCCAATGTAGATAGAAAAAATATATATTATTTTAGATTAATTGTGAAGAAATTAAAAAAGAATTCGGAGTTTAAAAAAAATCTAATTTCTTTGAAAAAAAAAAAAAACAAATTTTGAGATAATTTTGAAGAAAATTTTCAGAAGTTTTTTTTCTGCAAAATGTTAGTTTATTTTCTAGCACATTTTTGACTTTTCACACTTAGAAATTACCTAGCTTTTTCTTAGTGAATTTACCCAAAAAAAAATTCTGAAATTTTCTAAATTATTTTTTTTCTATCTACAAGGCGCTAAAACACCGTTGTTGTTTTGCTACGACCTTCTGAGCTAAAATAATACTAAGAGATGGTTTACTCTAAACGTTTCATTCATTTTGGGTGAAAAGTAACAGACTGCAGTTTTTTTAAGGAATAATAACTTTAATAAACTTAAAGTTAACTGCTAACTTTGTAGATGTGATTGCTGTCTGGTGCAAAAGTTCATTATTCGTTGTCGGTCCAAACCAAATTTCAGAAGAATAACTACGTAATTTTTAAAAATTCTTATCAGATTTATTTTGTTTTGGGGAAAAACGCTAACATCAGCTAAAATTTAAAGCATTGACTTAAAAGACGAAATCGAAGCTCTTTCTTGACTCTTGTTTACTTTCAGCCGCTAGCTGCCTGCTACGTCAACAGATAGCCTAGCTTGTTACAGTTACATTAGTGTTGTAAATTTAACACTCCACATTCTCTTCCCTGATTGGTTGAAACACATTCCTTTGACCAATCAGGACAGTTTGTATTGAGGAGCTAAAAGGATTTTTAAAGTGATGAGGGATTTTCTGGACATGTCGAAGTGTTTTGCTTTCTTTTAGTAACTGTCCATGAAAATGTTGTGATCTTGTTTTCAGTGTCGACGAGCAGAAACTTCAGGCTCATCTAATGTTACGCCGGCTTCACTCCAGATTCCCGAACACAAAGTATTTATACAACACAACAAAGTTCCCTCATGTGGTTTAGTATTTGTTTACTTAAAATGTGTAGCTTTACTAACATTAATGAAAATTTGAGAAGTTAATCGACTTGCTAGCAGATTTTGGGCTGAGTTTGAATATTTCTCTCATTCACTGTAAAACAGACTTTAGGCCATTTTTAAATTTTGTTAACATGTTGCATCAAATATAAGAAACCGTTAAATGTAGCAGCTCATTACCATAAATTGCAAAGGATCGTGGTCAGTTTATGGTTAATATTGTTTATAATTAGCATATTGAAGATTATATAATGACATTTACCAAGCCAATTCGTGTCTTTGCCATTTTAGCCTATTATTGCCTCTATAAGCAATCAAATTTATGTCCGTTGTGTACAAGTTAAATTCTCTGTTTATGCAGATGAGCAGTTATAAAAATATATTGGAATATAATCCAATTTAATCATACGTGATTGTAGCTTTTATATTGTCTGCCATTTTTTCCGCCAAGAAACTCTAACAGTGCAAAATGACTAAAAGTCTCACTTCAAACCAAAACATTGTCGTTTTCATGGTTGGTCAGACATTTTGATGATAAATTCATCAAAATGTCCCAAATTTGAACAACTTATGTTTTATTCTGAATGAGTGAAAAAGGTGAGCGTAGCCCAAAAGGTGTTAGCATGTTTACCATGTTAGCTAGCTAGCTGTCTGAAAATTGTCAGCTTTCATCGTAAAGTCATGAAACGGCTCAACGTTGATATTTAACAACAGTTTTATAATCTGGATGAAATGAAATTGAAGACATTGTTACAAAAATGCTAATTAGCATCCGCTTGCTAACAGCAGTTAACATTTGTACATTCGGTTAATTTACTAAATGACAAAACATTTCTCATGTTTTCACTAAAACTTTAGCTTCTATGTGGTTAACTGATCTTATGGTTGATAAACAACTATTCTCTCTATTTTTATCATAGTCAAGCTAGCCCTTTATTTAGCTAATGCTAAATTGCTAGCAAGAATAAAGTTAATTAAACTTTAGGTTTGAGGCATCAAATATGATTTAAATCTCCACTTTAATGAATCAAACTCCTCCTTAAAACTTTTTGAACTTTAATTAAATAAAATTCTTGCTAGTTTATCTCAGACAGAAATAAATTTTAAATGTTATTTTCGTTGTGAAAGCGAAGACTGATGCTTGCTCTACAACAGGTTTGTGTGTTTTATTTATTTTTCCAGCCATATTTTCTGTGAATCTCTTCCAGAAATAATCAAACGTTTCTTTCTCTGGACGAACATCGTGGCATAAAGCCGATGGTGCTGAAAGGCGACTGATATTCCAGTTTTCCTGAATGTTTTTGTTGGTTGAACCACTATTGAAGGAAAAGCACAGATTTGTTGTGAAAGCTGCATCATGTTACTTTCTGCTAACCTTAAGGCTCTTACTTTATACATAGCTGTGACTAAAGTTTACCAGATAAGCAACTGAAATAGCAAACTGTCTTTGTGATCTCTTTTTTTGTGTGAATATGTTTTCATGTAAAAAAGAAAAGTAAAAAATAAGAAAGATGCCTTGGTATGTACAGAGCAAACAAACTTATCAATGCAACCAGAGGGATGAATGTTTTTAGCCCTCATAAGTGCTTTTATATCGGATATCTGAGCGAATCGGAGCAAGTTTTACCACAAACTCGCTCCGATTCATTCAGAACCTTTCATTGCCTTTGTTCCTTTCATCAGCTCTCCTCACTTTCAATGTGAAACTTTAAGTGCATTTATTCTAAATGTGTTTTGTTTGAAAGGATTCCTTGTTGTTTCTAACTTTCTCTCATGTCACTAAATATATTAAAGACATCTCGGTCAAATCTAAACGCATTTTGGTCTGAGTTTGACTAAAAAAGATGCAAATATGAAAATCTATTTTACTACAAAACAGGTTAAAATCTTTTTATGTTTTTGATGTTTATTGGAAACTATTTCAGTTAAAGATAATTACTTAGAAAATAAGCTTATGTAGTTTATAAGCAGAAAATATTTCATTTTTAGCCAAAAATTGCAAGATAAACTCGTAAAACTTGTACTAGGACAAAGTCGCAATGTTGACTTTATTTAGTAATGCTACGACTTTTTCCTCATTTCAACTTTATTCTCATATGATTTTATTCTTGTAATATTGATTTTTTTTCTTATTTTATATTTATATTTTCTAATACTTTGATTCTGAAATGTTTTAATTATTTTACTTTAGAATTACTAAAATTGTTCCCATTTGCTAAATGCCAAAAATAAAAATAATCTGCAACATTTTTTTGTAACTTTCCTCGAAATGATCTGCTTTTAGTGAGTTTTTGATTATTCGCAGAAAATGATGTTCAAAACAAAGACCTTTTTTTTTTTTTTCTACAGAATTTCAAACAAAAAAAACAAAACAAAACATTTACAACTGCAAAATATGTAATTTTTGTACAGTTTCTGGCTTAAGTTCTGCTCTTTTATAGCAAATTGCGTTTGAGTCTGTATTCTCAAGTTAATTAACTAAATTAATCACAATGAATCACTTCAGCCCTTAATTAAAAAAAAAAAAAATCATAAATTTGAAATGGATATTAGATATTGGTATCCAAGTGAAGAACTGCACCTTGACACTGATTCAGATTTTATTGACAGTTTGACAAAACAGCAAATTAAACAGACCGTTACCGTGGTGACGGCGGTTAACTGGTTAAAATATCATGAAAGAAGACAACATACAGACAGGAAAGCACAGACTGGTTCTCAGAAGTCACCAAAACAAACATGGCACTGTGATTTGGGCCGCCCGGTTCTGAAACTACAACATCGACCGGAGAGAAAAAAGCCAGATTCCTCAAAAACCTTAAAGTAGAAGATATTTAGAGCTTTTTAATCAGAAACTGCAGCAAAGCACAGAAATAACGGAGCTCAGACGGTTTCACTGGGACTTTACTCCATGTTTCATTTCGCAGCTTGGAAATATGACGCCATGTTAAATATTTCTTTCAGCTGGAAGCCATTAAACAGTCACAAAAAACAAAATACTACCAAGTACTTTTGGTTTAATTTACAGTTCTAATACTTTAGTACATCTGAAATAAAACAACTTACTTACAGGTGACTTTTCAGCAGCATATAGAAGCTTGTTTTAACTCAATAAAAAGTGTTGGTCCTACTGGCAGATTGCTACATTTACCAAGTTGCCTAGCAACCCCACCCTGTTACCTAGCAACCAGTTCTAGTTCCACTGGCAGATTTACAACTTTCTGATAAATATTAATGCATTATTAACTTAAGACAAGCTTCTATTTCTTGCTGAAAAGTTTTTATAAGTTAGTTTTGAGTTATTTCAAGAATACTAAGATGTTTGCACCAGAAACTGAACCAAAATACAAAAATAAGAATTTGTGCTTTTGCAGCACAAACAGTCGATGGAGGTTCTGAAGGCTTCATGACGTCGCTACGGTTCAAACAAAAATACAAAACTAAAATAAATTAAGGTTTAGCAAATACAGTTGAGGTTTAAATCATCTCTGGAAGATTTAAGCAGAACCCACAGAATCATTATTTTTCACTTCAACAAACACAGAAAGGCTCAAACTGAAGTAAAATCCTTTCAGTCAATGTGGAAATCACATCTTCTACTTTTAGATTTCATACTTCTTATTGTTTCGTTTTACTCTGATTAGTCATAATTATGTTTACTGACACAAATAAGGCTGAACGTGGTCTAAGACTGTCAATAATTCAGCTGAAAAAGCAAAACTTATATATAGACACGGTATTTACAGACTGATTCATTATACTACATACTCAAGATAAATAAAATCTAATTTTTAAATATCAATTGTATGTTGGATGATCCAAGGCCGAGACAGTTTTGAAAAGTAAGCCACGAAAGTTCATAGCCCAACAAGATGATTTCTGAATCCAAGCAGAAAGTTAAGTGGAAGGAAGAAAACTGGTTTCCTCATCAGAAACAAACTCAGGTTGTTTCTGATGAGGAAACCAGAGATTAGAGCAGTTCTAGGTTGAACCTCATTTTCATGTTCGTCTGCATCAACAAGCGATTAACGGATCGTTTCTTTTCCCAGAGCAGGTTTTGTAACGGATACAGTTTTTTTAGTGCAAAGAACGAAATCAGAGCTCATCTGACATCCGCCGGTTTGTTTGGACCAGATTTACCAAACAACAAACTTCCAGTTTCTATAAAATCTCCTTCGGTCTAAGCTTTTATAAGATCTAAGATCCAAATCTTTGGGCTTCCAGCTGGAATCAGAGCTGCAGGAATCTGGATTTTGGCAACAAAACAAACAGAAAAATTTCACGATTGTGGATTAAACAGGATTTCCTTTTCATTTATGACACTAAAGTGAGAATCTTCACTGCAAAAACAAAATCAAAAACAGTATTTTTAGTCTAGTTTTTACTGAAAATATCTTAGTGCACTTGAAATCAGACAAAACCAACTTACAATAAATTTTTCAGCAAAGGAATAGAAGCTTGTTTTATGTAAATTATTCCATTATGGGGAAAATTGTGTTATAAGTCTAATAATCTGCCAGTTTAACCAACACATTTTTATAAATACGAAGGAATTATTGACTTAAAACAAGATACTATCTTGCCGAAAATGTTTCTTGTAAGCTAGTTCACTTAAAATAAGACAACTAAGACATTCGAACTAAAAACGCGACAGAAAACACTTGCTAAGACTTTGCTTTTTTTGCAGTGAAAAATATTACGTTTGTGAACTTTACAGCTTTTTTTCCTCTATGACACTAAAGTCACTTCAAAAACCAAATCTTGGCCTCATTTCTAAAGCAAATATCTTTATATTCCTGAAATAAAATGTTTGAGCAAAGACATTTTTCCCATTTTGAAAGTGAAATAATCTGCCAGTGGAACTCGAGCTGGTTGCTAGGCAACGGGCTGGTCCTGGCTGGTGTTGCTAGGTAACGCCAGCTATGAAATAAGTGAAAAAAAATATTTTCTTTTTAAATATTTGTTTCACATTAAGGAATTATTTACTGAAAACAACCCACAATATCTTACTGAAAACTTACTTGTAAGTTAGTTTTGTCTTATTTCAAGTGTATTAAAATATTTGCTCTAAAAACCAAAAATACTTGGTAAGATTTTGTGTTTTTGCAGTGTTAGAGTTTCTGTCATTTAAACGGAATAAAAAGAGTCAGAGTGAGACCTCCTGCCTCAGAACCCCAACTTTGGTTCTGATGTTTTAGGAACCAAACAGGGAAATGATGTTTTGGGTCAAGTTCTAGACCAGCTTCATATTCTGGAGCTCGTAATTAAACAGTTCTGTGAAACGTTGAGTTTTTCTGCTATACAACAAAACAGAGTCAACAACAGAGATGAGAGAAAACAAAATGGAGGCTTCAGGAAGCTCCTGTTTGGAAACAGCCATACCCCAATAGAGGGCGCTGCTGAGCAGAGTTACAGTTAGCGTTAGCTTTAGCGATTCCCACCCAACATATCAGAGGCGTTTAATGTTATTCACACAGAAAAGGTCCAAGATTCACGATTTCTTTGGTAAGTTTCTATCAACGTTTAAAAAACTGAAGTAAATTAATTATCCCAGTGGAAATATAGGAATACACTTTGATGTTTTGTTCATTTTATCAAGTTAAAACCACAAACTTTACTGTATGCACTGCAAAAACACACAATTTTACCATTTACATTTGGTCAAGTTTATAGACCAAGTTGAAATAAGACAAAACCAATTTACAAGTAACTTTTCTGCAAGATGTAGGAGCTTGTTTTAAGTGAATAATTCCTTAATATTGATTTTAAAAAGTAAAATGAAAAAAATGTCTTGTTATAAGTGAAATAATTTGCTAGTGTATCTGGTGCTTTTTTAAAAAGTCAATATTACGACCAATATCTTGCTGAAAAGTTACATGAAAGTTAGTTTTGTCAAGTTTAAAGTTTACTGAGATATTTACACATAAAATTAGACCAAAAGGTTTTGGTAAGAATTTGTGTTTTTGCACTGAATTAATGGGATTTTATGCAACAGACCAACACAAAGGAGCGTGAATTTGCTAGCTCCACCAGCAAATTATTTTACTTATAAAATGGTAAAAATGTATTGTTTACAGCAAAAGAACCTGACAGTGGAACTAGTAGTTTTTCTTATCAATACTAATGAATTATGGACTTGAAATGAGCTGCTATATCTTGTTGAAAAAATACTTTTAAGTTAGTATTTTTTATTTTAAGTGTTCTAAGATATTTGCACTAGAATTTAGACCAAAAATACTTGGTAAGATCTAGTGTTTTTGCAGTGCATGCAGCTAGGGGAGTTTAGATCAAAGCATATCATTGTTTTAGGATGGCCTAGTCAAAGTAAAACTGTGTCGACACTTAAAAACTGATGTTCAAAGTCATTCTAAATTGAGTCTGAATGAAAATTACTATTTAACTTTCACTTTGAACATTTGTCTATCACAAAAAATCCCAATAAAATGGAGAAATTCTGGTTTTAAAGTGCCAAAACGTGAAAAAGTTAAGAGTTCTGAATACTTTTGGTGACGTGTAAATAAGTGGGGGAAGTTTCTGACAAATAAACCAACCACTGGCCTCCAAACTGTTGGAAAATGTTATAATAAAAAAAAAAAAAAAATGTATGGCTTCAATCGCTGTCAAAAGTCATTAAATATCTGACTGAAGGTTTAAAGTATTGGCAACAGTTAAGCTTCCGTTTCTCATTAATGAATAAAACCGACCGTAGAGCAGCAGTTAGACAGTTTATAGGTAAAACCTCGATTACTGCGATGAGCCCTTCATAGAGGCGGGTCCGTTCTTCAGCTGGACCCGCCCGGTCCAACGGACTCCCTTTGTTTACGTTTTCCCGACTGGAGGACACAGACCCGCTGGACGACAGCAGCCATGTTTGGCGTCCAGCTAACTCAGTGTGTGAGACACGCGAGACTCCGAGAGGCCGCAGGCCCTAAACAGGAAGCGATTATAGGATGACGCAGTCCGACTCCTTCTCTCTTCTTCTGGCCTGCTGCGACCCCTGAGCTCTGACCTGGGAAAACATAGACAATAGAGTCACGTTTGGAAAACAACAAAACTACTGAAAATCATTTTATGTTTTTTTTATTATGGATTAGAAAACTCACAGCGACCATTATGAGCTAAAATAAAATATTAGCTGCGCTAAACAACTGATCAAACATTAGTTATGCTAATGCTAAAGCGCTACACCAACATGATATTTAGCAGAAGCTAATGCTAACATATTACACAGACTTGGCTAAAAGGCTACTCCAGTACAGCATTTAGTGGAAGCTAACGCTAAAATGCTAACTTCAATAAGACAATTGAAAGACTAAAATCTTCTTATGTCAAACAATTTTTGCTCTAGAAACCAAATTCCTTGGTGGGTTTTTATGTTTTCATTGCTCTGAGCAGCTCATGCCTGCTGCGGCGTCGGTGCTGGCCCCGCCTGTTGCTGCTGTTGCTGGAACTGCTGCTGCTGCTGGTACTCCTCCTGCTGCAGCTGCCGGGCCAACTCCAAGTCACTGAGAGGTCCAGCAGCGCCTTCCTGCTGCTGCTGCAGGGAAACGGCAACCAGGTAGTCCTGAAGCGAAACAATCGATCAATAACAATGATCAGGGTAGCAGGTACGCTGTCCGGCGGAGGAGTCCCGACCTGGTCGATCTGCCTCTGTTGCTCCTGGCTGCTGGCCGGCAGGTGGGCGGCGGCCGGCGAACGCTCTGGCGCGTGGCTCAGCCTGAAGTCGGAGTTGCAGAAGTTTCCGTCTCCTTCGACGTTGTGGAGAGATTCCCAGACCATGCTCTCCTCCTGCAGGAAGCCCTGATCTGTCACCAGCAGGTACAGGTGGCCCTGAGGAGGATGCAGAGGGCAAAGGTCATTTTCACCCTCAGGACAGCTAAATAAAACAAACATTATCTTGCATTTTTTATTTGTAAACATCTACTACAGGAAATATGTTGTAATTTTGAAAGGGCAACAATTTTATTCCTGTTAATTTATTTATTCTTCTCTTTATCTACTTACGTATTTATTTTTATTCTGTTTTTATTAATCACAATTACTGAGTTCAGTTTTGCAAGCAGGATGTCTGTCTGCCCCCGGTGGTGTGTGGTGGTACTGCAGGGTGTCTGTTTACCTCTAGCGGTGTGTGGTGGTACTGCAGGGAGCGTTTCCTCCTCACCTTGTGTTTGATCATGGTGCTGAAGTGGTTGTTCCTGAAGAAAACGGAGATCTCTCCCTCTTTCGCCGTGGTGTTGAGCTCACAGAGGCCGTGGTACGACAGCTGGGTAGCCGTTGACTCCAGAAACTGCTCCGCCACCAGACCTACACAAACACATCAAATTATTGTTTAGAGTAGCAGAGAGTGGGCAAAAAATGTTTTTCTTCTGCTTTGAGTAAACTAAACACAAAATATTTTTATAGACAAAATGATGTTGCAGGTTTGCCAGATTAAGAAAAGAAAAAAAACAAACATATCCTACATTTTCATATTTTTTGTTGTTGTTTTTGTAAAAGGCATTGGATCTGTTACCCTTTTCTTGCTTCTGCAAATCAGTCCTGATAAACAGAATCCGGCTTTTCTGACAAAAATCTACAAAAGGCCCGTCTTAAATGTGGATCAGAACCAACTGTCTGAACTGGGAAACCAACATTAGGCTGTTCCTAGCACCATGATCACCCAGAATCGCTCAGAGGGCCGTAAATGGTCTCCGGGCCTCATCTTAGACCCCCCTAACTTAGAGACACATTTAAAGAACATGAAAATTTGGATGAAATGTGAAAATGGCACCTGGAATTATTTTTCTAAGGCTCTATTGTGTTTTTTTTTTACAGTGAGTTAACAGAAAAAGCTGATTATTAGTGAGGGGCAGCTGTGAAGAGGCCGGGATTCGAACCCGCGGCAGCAGCATTGAACACGTTGTCCTACATGCCTCTTCAGGTCTCTGTGTGTGTGCTCACCTTCGCTGACTCTGCTGCTGTCTGCAGAGTGTTTGCAGTCGATGATTTTCTCCACCAGCTGGTTGTAGCTCAGCTTCCCCACAGCAGCCACCGTCTCTAGACTCTAAACGGACACACAGCGGGCGGTTCTTCAACCACACGAGTCCAGCAAGAGTTTCTGCTTCTATACTTCCTCATATGATGAATTTACAGAAGATGTAAACTAATGTTCTCCATGTTAGCTTACTGCTAATGATTATTTTAATAATAGGAGTAAAAATTGCTACATTTTACAGATTTTTAATTTAAATACTAAACCTTCACACAAATCAATCCATATTTTAAATAAGAATATAAACATTTTATTACCTGAAATGCAAGAACATAGCATTCCTTTAGTGAATCTAAACCACTACAGGAGTTTTTATTAAAACATATTTACAAAAGAAGACTTTTTCATATATTAAATGCAAAATGGACGTATAATTGGTCCAGTTTTGGCGTAATTATTGCTCTGAGTGTGTTGCCCGGTTAATGATTAATCAGTTAGTTGACGATTAATCACGACTAACCCAATTAATCGTTTGAGCGTCATTGCTAACTCTGGGTTAGCGTGTTACCTGTGGGTCCACCAGCCAGCCGTGGTACAGCGGGATATTCAGCAGGTCGAACACGATGCACTCCGGCGTGTATTCAAAGTCCGTGACTCCCGTGAAGCGAACATTGACGTCCAGACCCGTGGACAGCTTCGGAAGAACCGCCATGGCGTCGCTCATGTTCTGCAGACACAAAGTTGCCAGTCAGTTCATCAGCATCACTGCTGCAGGTTTAAATAAAGCCCTGATCAAACCAAGAAACACAAAGAGTTCTGTCCTGCAGATGGACTGAAAGGCGACTCAGGAAGGACGAAACCATCACTTCAAAAACAACATGAAGAGTCACACATTTAAGACTTTTTAATGCCATTAATAATGAAACTTAAGACCTGTATCACAGCAGAAATGTGCCAAAGTAAATTTTATGTTCTAATTTGGTAGTAGTGTAGCATCGCGTGTTGGCAACAAAAGTGAGCCAGTGGTGAAGATGAACCTCACACTTTCCCAAGACAGACAAAAGCTACATAACTAGCCAGCTGGTATATTAGGAGCTAGTTAGCGGTAGCCACAACAGCACTGAGTCACAGAACACAATAATTATGTTTGTAGGTGACTCAAACGTTTGCCTGACAGTAAAATTCCTTAAAAAAAAAAATAACTACAAGATTAAATATTCCTGATTAAAGCCAATTTACATTTTCTAAATTAATCTAAAACATTTGAAGGTCTTAATTTTAGATACATTAACATTTAAAGGATGCGCGGACATCCTGGCTTCTGCTGTGTGAAAATAAAATTTATTGAATTTAGTCTAGTTTCTATTGCAAATAACTACTTAAAATAAGACAAAACTAACTGACAACCAACGTTTAAGCTTGATATAAGAGCATGTATTGCGTAAATAATTTCTTGCCCGGTTACCTAGCAACCCTAGCCAGGCCCAGCCCGTTACCTAGCAACCCAGTTCTAGTTCCACTGACAGTTTTTTTTCCATGTAGAACAAAACATTTCTCCCATATTATAAGTGAAATATAACATGGGAACTTGTACTAATCATCTTGTATCAACTCACAGATGATTGAAGTGAATCTCAGGTTTTAGAAAAATATTTCCTGTCTTTTGTAATTTCTTTTTATGAAAGGAAAGAGAGAAAAAGTATCAATTAAGATTGGAAATCAAATATGGTGTGGAAAAAAAAAAAAAAAACTTTAGTTCCATGCTATTTGAACCAGAACTGAAATAAAAAGAAAAGTTTCTCAGAAAGAGAAGCGTTTTTGTTTTAAATCTGGATGTTTTTCAGTGTGTTGGTACCTGCTGGAAGTTGAGCTCAATGGCATTTGTCTTCTCTCGGGGTGTGACTGATAAAACACACTCTCCTATATGACACACACACACACACACACACACACACACACAGGTAAGATTACTAAATCATATATATCTATATATATGTATATATGCAAGTTTTTGTGCTTGTTGTTCACAGTCACTGTGGAACCAGCAGGTTGTGAAAACAAAACATTCTGGATATTAGTCGCAGTTTTTTAATCTGATTAATAAATAATCCTAATCCAGAAAATAGCCAGCGTATCATTTGTTTTTTGCTTCAGAAAAAGGCAGAGATGTAATCAGAAACTCACCCAGGTGAGCCATCAGCTCCTCAGTGGTGACCACTTCCGTCTGAGCAGGAAGTTTGGCCTAAATAAACAGCATAAAGAAGTTAAAATGTCAACTGGTTAACTCAGATTTATCGTGCCGGCAGCCTTTAAATCTGCAGGAACTATCAAATTCATGACCATTCAGGTAACGATAGAAGTTTTTAATAGAAGCTGAGAATTTATCCTCTGAAATACTTCAATTTCTTTTAAAAAATTATAGATTATTCTGAAAAAAATGACATTTAAGGCAATGAATTGAACAGTTATTAATATATTTACACCAGACTTGATTATTATGAACATAATTTATTGCAAAATTCACTTTGAATCAACATTTATTTTGTTTTTGTTCAAATTAAGTCTATTTTCTATTCCATAGGATCTTATTATTGTGATATTTGGGCCAGACTGAAAACACTATTACAGTAAAATTATGAATGTTGAGCGCCTTGTGAAGTTACTTTGGTTTTACAAATAAATCAACAGCAGACTGTCCTGGTAGTGATACTAATCACTAATGACGACTTTATGCTGGTAATATTATGAATTATTATATAAATTAAAATTCAAAAGTATTTTTTAATCCGAAAGGGAAATTAAATGTGAAATATATATTATATTGAGTAAATATAATTAAATTAATTATAGTTAGACTAAGTAGACAGATAGATAGACTAAATTATATTAAACATACGATTTTATTCCCGATAATATTCTGACTTTCTTCTGGTAATATTATGAATTTATTCTCGCATTACTACGACTTTATTCTCATTAGTTTGTCTTTATTCCTGTATGATTTCATCACTTTAATCTCTTAATTTTTTTTCTGTTTCTAAAACTCCATCATATTGTTAAGAGCTTTAAAGGACGGTCTGATTTACCTTCCAGCGCAGGAAGAGCGTGTTCATGATGGCCAGCAGGGGGCAGGGTCCGTTCTCGCTCTGGGTGACGATGGGAGTCTTCTTCTCCTTCCAGGTGATCCACTTCACCAGGTAATAAGCCGGCATGGCGGGTCCTGGCTCTGCAGGAGCTGCAGCCGCAGCAGAAGCCGCAGCAGGAGCTGCAGCAGCGGCGGCAGCAACAGCTCCCCCTGTGGCCAGGATGAAAAACTGCAGCTAATGCTCAAACATCATCAAACTTGAACATTACAATTATAACGACATTAAAGGCTGTAAAACATCTGTGAAAAAGGGATGAGATTGAACACAAAACAAAACAACTCCTTACAAACTTTTTAACTGAAAAACCTTTTTCAAAACTGCTGTTTCCAGCAAATCTATTTTTGTAATTCCAACTTGTGTAGATTTATGCTAATTAGCTGCGTTTTCATTGGCTTTAAAATTCTGCAAATTGAAATTGCAAAAATAAATTTGCTTAATGGAAATGGCAGTTTTGTTTTTTGATAAAAAGGTTTTGCATGAGGATGAGGCGGTATTTTGAAAAACTTTCCATATTATGGAGTCACATGATCAGCACCTGGATGCTACTGCTGGCGGAAAAGACGAAGAAGAAGAAGACAGGAAGTGGAAGGAGGATGACGCCACTGCATGTTTTTAACAACTTCGGTTCATTCAGAAGTGATTTTTGTTATGTTTCTTATTTAATGGAAACAAAGTAATTGTGAAATTGTTTCTTTGAGATTAGACAAAGATTTGTGCTTATTTATAATGGGAACGCGGCTAATGACGGTTAAATCCAGAGGGATGACCTCACCTGCCGCTTCCAGCGCCTCATCCGCTTTCAGACTGGGAGCCTTGGCGGACAGAGAGCCGCCTTCGGTGCCCGGAGCGGAGCAGGTGGACAACAAGCCGTCCTCGATGTCCAGAGAGTTTCCCGTGGTCGTGACGCCGTCGGACAGGTCCAGGCTGGGAATGGAGAAGGACGCCGAGTCGGAGGATTCCCGCTGCTCGTCGGAGTCCGCCGCCGTCATCCCAGATGAACTTTCCTCCAGGTCCGGGTCTGGAAAACATACAGAGAGAGACAGAGAGAGAGAGAGAGAGGATGACTCAGGCTGATTTAAGTAACAGGAAGGCTACAGAACGAAACAGGAAGGATGATAAATCTAAAACATTTCACATGACTGCGGATGCACGATACAACGGCGTTAATATCAGCATTTTTTAATGCTGATAATATTTATCTGTCCGATAAATAAAACAAGGCTGATATGATATTTATTTTTATCTCGTTTCCTACTGTTTCTGGTTGTTTTTGAAAAAGGTGTTAAAACTGTAGTGAAATAAATAAAACATCAGATATTGGTCATTACAGCAAAATTAATTTCGGATATCAATATCGGTACAAATTTTAATATCGGTGCGTTCCTTATTCTGACTGATAAAGTCAAAATATATTAATGACAGTAAAACACAAACTTTATGACATAATTAGAAATTTGCTGCTTGATTTTATCATATTTTTACTTTAAATATACTGCTCAAAAAAATAAAGGGAACACTCAAATAACACAATATAACTCCAAGTAAATCAAACTTCTGTGAAATCAAACTGTCCATCTAGGATGTGTTATTTGAGTGTTCCCTTTATTTTTTTGAGCAGTGTATTATCTTACAAACCTCCAGAGAATCCAGGTATCAGCAATTTAAATATTGCACCTTAAAATTAAAATCTGATTTTAACCTTTTTTATTGTTTCCTCTATTTTCTAAACAAAAATTAAAGATTTTTTTAAAAGTAGTTTCTATTTTGATCCCTCCTGTGAGTTGTGTGACAAAGTATTAGAGCCAGTCAACAAGAATCCGTTTAATTTTGAGAACACAGTGATAAAAGTAGCAAAAAAAGATGCAATTTTACAAGAAAAGCCTTAAACTTAAGAAAAAATGTTGCTTTAACGTGAAAAAGCTGAGGGTTAATGTTATTTCTTTGAAAAAGACACAGTTGCTTGTAAAATTGTTTCAAAGTTACTGTTAATAATTTGATGACGATCTGTTAAAAAGATTAAGTATTTACCAAAGTCTGGTCAACAAAGTTTAAATTTTGTGGCTAGTTTTCATGTTGGCGTTCCCATAAACTTACAACTTTATTCTGGTAATTTATTATTTTATTCTCACCATTAATGTAAAGGCCTCAATATTTTATTGTGGAGGTAAACCAGTAATTTAATGCCCCTGAAAGCAGAGGCTGAACTCGTCAGACAAGATGGCCGCCCTGGTCGTGCTGACATCACTCTGAAAATCAGGAAGTAAAAAAAAACAAACAAATTTTCCAAAAATGAAATCTTCAAAACCCAAAAATTAAATTAAATTGATTAATTCTGTTTATCTAGATTCACTAAAGTTGGAAATCTACAGAAAAACCCCCAATTCAGCAGCAACTTTTAAATAAAAATGCACCAAATATGATAAAGTTATGATGGATTATAAGAGCTACAAAACAACATTAAGTTTCAGTTATACGAGGAATAATAAGTAAATAAATAAAAATAACAGAACAAAATACCTTTTTTTCCAACCAAATTAAATTTTATTTAATATTTCTAAAATATTTGTTATACTAAAAGTTTGTTTTAAAATAAACTAAAACAGAACCCTCCTCCCCCACACTGTTTACGCAGCACTTTACTTCTTCCAAGAAAATATGATTCAGTCCCATTTATTAAGCAGCTGGTGGGTTTCGTTCCTGTTGTTTTGCTCTGCTGGCCTGCTGCCACTCATATCCAGTAAAAACAAAGGATCATTGAAGCGCTTTTCTGCTCCGTCTCAGTTTCCTGAATATTAACCAGCTGGAACGCAGCCGTACGAAATACAGCAAGCCAATTTGGCATTTAATGTTGCACTGAAGGGACAGACTGTCACCGGATTCACGCCACAAACGTCTGAAGCCTCTTTATTTCAGCTCCTTTCCACAAATATCAAACAACAAGTGGATTTTTAAAATACATTTAGGGAGTTTATTGTTAGAAACTCCTTCATTTTAATATTTAATTTGTAATAAATCATAAAGTTTGTATTGATAACAGCCTGGTCCTACATTGAGAGTATTTTGCACAGGCTAAAAATCCAAAGAAGTCTGTTAGTAAGTAGAAAACGACAGATACTATCAGTAGCTGCAGCTGCAGTTTCAGAGAAAATGAAGACAGGACATTTTGGGTAACTATAAATAAACCTATTAGAAATATACTACAGAAAACCATAGATTGAAAAGATTGATGCAGCTGAGGTAAATGAGGTCAACTAAAGCAAATTTGCACAGGTTTTAGTTAGTTTAGTCGGCACCATTGGGATTTCCTCTGTTTTTACTCACTAAACTTATTTTAACATTCCTTGTTTTTGATATATTTTTTGAAATACCCACATTTATTTTTCATCCTATTATAAAATAATAAGAAATTGTCATATTTGACTCCAATTAAAGTGTATCTTCTTTGGAAAGCCAATGTAAAAAAGCATTGTTACAACATTTTACTGAAAAAAACTAAATTAAAACCACTCAAAGCAGATGCTTTCTATTTTACCAGAACTCCACTCAGCATCTTCTGGGTTAAAGTTGGATGAAGAGATTTTAGTTTTTTTCAGTTCTGTCTGTTTTGAGTTACTTTCAGAATGTTTTAAGTTGTCTGTCGCTTTAAATCCAAATTAACGCCCAGTCACGCCCACCAACTCAACGTTTACGCTCACAGATTAAAATGGCTGCCAACAGACAAACTTACACAACTGCATATCTCTGAACACAACCAACAAGAATGCTAAAGTGTTTTCCTGGATGGTAATTCAACAACAAAACACTTGGCTTTTCTGGAACCAAAAGTGCTGGAACTCAACTTGGGTTGCTAGGTGACGGGCAGAACACTGCTGGGGTTGCTAGGTGACGGGCGGAATGCGGCTGGGGTTGCTAGGTGACGGTTGGGCCTCTGATTTGTGATGTTAAATTCTGGAAGTGTTTGAAATGACCCCTCAGAAAGACTAATTTTCATGTTGGGCAACATCAATGCTCTTAAAGGGCCGGCTGTTTAATAATTTACTGATAAAACCCATTAAGAAACTATGAAAGTATCAATAAATAGCTGTGTATTTGATAAGTTCTTTCTTACATTAAATGGTATAGGACATCCAGGTTTTTATGATTATTTTTCAGAATCACAGATTTTCTGTTGCTAATTTAGAAATATTTCAAAGAAATTCTGCAATATTTGCACTTATCTATGAAAAATGTGACTTTTTTCCCCTTGTCATTTTGACTGCACTAACTTGAAATCCAGTATTTCTGAGGCAGCAGAGGAGTAAAAGTAAAAAATACTGCCACCTGCAAGTGGGAGTTAGTGTTACTTGAACCCAATGTTTTTCACCACTATAGCAAAGAAAATTGTAAATAAAAATAAAAAGTGAAAAACTGCTTCCGTCTCTAGATTTTACCTGAATTGCAGTGATCAAGGAATCACAACAAACTGGGATTGATTGATATAATTTGCCATCTGGAGAATAGTCGGCCACATAAAAGCTATGGTAGGCCAGGTTTGGCCCCCGGGCCTCGAGTTTGACACATGTGCCATAAAACATTAACCTGTTATCGAAATAAACATTTACTTATCCGTGATGTCGTCTTACCTGGCTCTGCTCCTCCTTCAGGCTTTATGTGTCTGAGCTGGACCGACAGAGTTTCGTCCTCCGTCGTAGCGATGGTCATCGTCTCGTTTTCCGACAGACTAGGCGATGACTCTGGTGGTGTGGGCGTGGCCTCGTCATCCTCCTCCGGTTCTTTACTGCTGACGTTTTGGACTTTCGCCTCCCGGTCGGACCCATCGGTAAAAACGGAGTCGTTCGTTTCTTTGGAGCGGCTCTCCGTGTTCAGACTCGGCTCCTCTTTGCTGCGTCCAATCAGCAGGCTTGCTGGAGCGGCTGGCGGCGCGCTGGATTCTGCCATAATCAGCCGAACTGATGAAACTGGATGCAGACAGACTCAGGCTTTCACTTTCCAGGTTTTAAAGGAGAAATTAATTTATGGCTCATGAGATCAGCACATCTATCTTCAGGATGGTTTAAGTGGAAGATGAGGCTCTGTGGGTTGTGAAGAACATCTCAATGTGACCAAATTCTGCTGAAACTCCCAGAAAAAAACTGCATTTTTCTGCCTTTTTATCTGTAAATAAACATCCACAGAGTTCCAGGTGCCGGTCAGGCTCTCATCCTGACTTGACTGGAGAACTGAAAGACCCAAAGAAATAAAAAAAAGAATGACTTTCCTCTTAGTTTTTGTTCCAGGGTCGGAAAAGGAAGGGGGAATTTTCTGAGTCTTCAGTCAGACCTGAAGAAAAAAAACAAAGATCTGTTTGTGGTTGCTTCGTTATCACAGATATAATTCTGCTTACGGCTGAAACAATTAATCAGATTAATATCTAATTATCTGGATGGTGATTCTGTGGGCATTGAAGATGTCCAATAGCAGTCCATATCACAACGAATCTGAAGAAGCCTCTGACTGAAGAATGTATGACAGTCTGATGATTGGCTCAATTTCTGGGCACTAGAGAAGATATTCCAAACCAACATGTCCTGGATGACATAAGTTGTTACCGAGCATTGCTAATCCACCTCATTTGCTTTGCCACTCCTCTTATATTCTCTGTCTGCATGAAAAGAGATGTTGGAGTTGGGAATAAGATTCTGTATAATCTCCAAAATGTTACATAAAGTGTAATCTCATCTGCTGAGGCAGCAGCATCAGAACCGGAACTTAAAAAAACCTCAACAACCCGATAAAGAAAGCTGGTCCTGGTTCTGTTCCGGTTCTATACCTTTGGAGAAGATGGTGCAAAGGATTCTTCATAAAAATCAAGAAAACTATGCCAAGCCCTGAGCATCCTCTTCATGAGACTACTTTATTACCTCACAGCAGAGTGTCTTCAGTCAGAAGCTTCTCCAGAGCTGCTGTAAAACAGACTGCTACAGGAGATCCTTCCTGCCTACAGCATCAACAACAACTCTGAAGAGTCTTGGACAACATGAGCTATTCTCTTTGATTATTAAAGTATTTCTGAATTGAATATATTGAAATATATAAAATAAAATTGGTCAGTGTTAAAATTTTAGCTTTTGAGAGTTTTTGAGATGCCTTAGTTATCACCAAATGATGGTATTACTTAAAAGTTGAGCGTTTGTTATGACGCTCAACTCTTTTGAAAATGTTGCCGACCTATATGTGGTCAGGTCACCTCGCCACAACCTTGCTTTGTGGTTTCTAAAGGTATATCAGGCGAAACAGGAAGTAAACATATGGAACTATCTGATGTGTGTTGTCGTTTGGAAGTGAAAGGTAACCGAAGTGAGGTTTTTCCCTTTAAATTAACCAAATGGCTGCCTTGACAACGATCATTAGTAAGCAAAGTGACTGCTTAAGTTTACCAGAATGCTTCCTAGTCAGGTAAGAAAACACAGCGTCGCTCTATTAAACATATTTTATTAGCCAAAACTTTCACCTGAAGCTGTTGTTTCAAACTCCTGACAGAATTGGCTTAGCAGAGAGTTTTTAAAACTAACCTCACCTCAAATGAAACCTGCCTCAGCCCTGAAACGCCCGTCCTGCTGATGCCTCATCATCTTAAGCAGCTTTCTGACACAACTCCCTGCGTTAGCAAACCCGCAGCTAGCTTCCCTGGGCTAACCGAGCTAACTTACCTACTAAAACAGCAACAACATAAACTGATATGGTGGAAAGTGTAAAAGAAACACGACGCTGATTGCTGCTGATTTTGAGAAGAAGATGTGTTTTAAACGCCTCACCTTTTCACCATCGACTGCGCCTCGGTGATCTGCGCTGATGGTAGCTGCTGAGCAGGCATGCTAGCTGTTTACATTCCTCTCCGCTAAGCCCCGCCCACCAAATGAAACTGACACGTCACAATTTGAAGCCTCACTTTAACTTCCCTACACAACACTTTTGTTTATAAAATATGGGATTAAGGTGGATTATTCTACAGCCGTATCCGTTCTCAGGACAGCAATGACTAACTTTTATAGAGAGAACCAGCGGCCATTTGTCAACTCATGCTGCGTTTTGTTAGCCTCGGAAATAGGAGCTTTCGTGAGGGAATGACGTCACTGGTGTTGCATTTTTAGGAATTCTGGGTGGAAAACTATTTAAATCAGGTGTAGGCTATATCTAATTTGGAATTACACATAATGTTTTTGTTTTGTTTTTTTTAGATTTGTGCCAGAATTAAATACTTCTGCGTCATAAATACGTCATAAATATTTGAGGTAATAAATAGTTTTCACAGTTGTATATGAGTGGCGACAGACTAAACGAGATTTATATCTAATTAATGAGAAGTGTGTTCTAATTTGAACAAATAAAGGTTGTAAAAGGTTGTAAAGGATGTAATATGGCAACAATTTGCGGGATATTTACTGTCCTAAAGAAGCAATGAGAAGACGGAAGAAGCCCCTATTAAGAAGTTATGTTATAGACAGAGCCGGCCCAAAGTATAAACAAACTAAGCAGCCCCAAAACAATGCTTGAATTTGAACACGTATCTAGAAATTGAATTTATCTTGGGCTTGACTTTCTTTGCTTTAGAGCTGCCAAGGACCGAAATATTTAAATTCTTTGCAAAAATAAAATTTTGCATCCAAACAATCAAAAGAATAGATGCAGAAAACCATGATACCAACAAACTAACATTTTTAAACCAGCCTCCTCTTGTTTGAAATAGGAATTTGTTGAGTACCTTTTTAGTGGCCTTTAATTATGTAAAGATAAATTTTCACCTTAAGGTTTATATTAAAAAAAACTAATCACTAGGCTGTAATTTTCATTAAAAAGCAATAAGGTTTCCTATGAAGAAAAAGCTCAAGAATTTCTTCCTAAGAAATGTTAAGGATCTGAGCTCTTAAATTTATTTGAATATAAAGTTAATGAGCTGATAAACTTTGTTTCACACATGTTGATGAGTCTCAGAAATGACTGAGACAAAACAAACAGAAACCTCATGTTTGTTTTGTGTCTGGAAACGGAGCTAAAACAGAAGCAGATCTTCTGCCTGCACTCAGACATCAGGGGATTAGCTTTTATCAGTAAATTTCAGTAGCACCTTTCCAGAAAAAACGTATTCAGCTAGAAGACAAACACAATTCATGTCCAGAAATCTAAACAAGTCATTACAGTAAAATCTAAATCTCGACAGATTTAAATAAAATTACATACAAATTATGTGCTACTCGTTTTACACTGCATCCACATTTATTTTATTATACTAATTATTAAAGAACTAACATCTAAGGAGATTAGCGTAGCTGACTGCAGCTTTACAAAGTTATTTAAAAAACACATCAGTACAGTAATGGCTTGGCGCCACACAACCACAAGGTGGCGCTGTCGCAGTAGTTTTTCCAGGTTCATGAGTGTTTTTAATGTTTTAAATGAGTTTTAGACTTTACAAGTAAGAAAAAAATGTGATTTTTTTCCCCTAAAATAGAGAGACATTAAAAGTGAAACAATGCAATAAAAGGAAAATAAATCAAACTCAAATCTTTATTTAAGGATTAACAGCTGCTTTCAACACTTATTTATTTTTCTGGTTTACATTTTGAGCCTCCACTGCAAGGATGAGACTTTACTGACGAGTTTCAGGTTAGTTTCACCGTAAGAGCTGAGGTAAAAAACTGAAAGTAAGCAAAAAAAATAAAATCCTTCAATAACATTTGCAACTGGCCACCGTTTGTAAAATTTAAAAACTGCTAAATTGACATCTGGAGTCTTTTTAATAGTTTTTAAATGTGATTTAATCGTTCTTTCTTCATGGAAGTTGACTCTTCGCTCCACTCAGGACTGGTTTGCTTCTGGAGCGGACTTCTTGTGACAGAAATCTGTTAAGGGAAATAAAAGATTAATTATCTGTTGCTGTTGGTGGCGTCCTGGTGGTTTTGTTTACAGCGGCAGACCTGCCACTCCGTCGTAGTTGTACGGTTTGTCGTGTGGGACTCCCAGACACTCGGCCAGTTTCTTGTGGTCACCGTGGGCGGCTTTGTGTTGCTCCACATCCCGGTGCGAACCCTCCCTCCCTGAGTCACAAACAAAACAAGATCAAGTCAACAAAACGTCCCAAATAATAAAACATTTCGTAAATTATCCTTAGTGAATTTATTAATGTGAGTGTCTGTTTTACGGTAGCTAAGCAGGAATTTCATCACTGAAGATTTGTAGGTCATCAGCAGACAGTCGTCGCAGCTCTCGTAGAAGTCAATATTTCCGGTGTCGTTGTAGTTGATGTCCACTCCGTTCTTCTCCACTCCTGAGAAACAGAAATACACAAATTAGGCTGGTTGCACTGATGCAAGCAAAGGCACAAAACACCAACTACACACCAAACATACCAAATTTAAATGGTGAATATTTATAGTGAAAATATCTTTGTACACTTGAAATATGACAAAAAACATGACAAACATATATGACAAACATATATGACAAAACAAAAAAAGTCACTTTTAAGCAAGCCGTAAGAGCTTGTTTTAAGTAAATATTTCCACTGGAACATTATTTCACTTTAAGGGATTTTCCCATGTTATAAATGATTGTTGATTTATTCTAAAGAAGTTACGTTGTGTTTGATTTTTCACCCGGTTTTACTTATTTCCATTAGACCTGAAACGATTAATCCGATTAATCATGATTAATTATGATTCATTGATTTTTGAATTAATCATCAACTAATTTAGTATTTGATTAATTAGTAACTGGAGTATACAGGCTCAAAAAACACTACTTACTGAAAAAAACTAAATACTCAGAGTCGTAATTATACCAAACTGTACAAAAAAATACATACATTTTGCATTTAAGGTAAAAACACCTTAAACATATTTTAGCCAAATTCCTAAACTGGTATAGTTTTAGTTTTATTTCCTAACTTTATTGAATTTTAAGCAATAAAAATTTATTTTCTTTGTTAAAAAGGAATTAAATTTTTTTTTATTTGCATCTTCTAATATTCGTTTAGTGGTTAAAGTGGTCAAATAAAAAATCTGTGGAATTTTTGAATCCAATTAACCAATTAATCATCAAAGTACTCAATAGATTAATTGATTAATAAAAATAATCATTAGTTACAGCCCCAGTTTTCTTTTTCTCCTGTTGCTTTGTGTTGACTGTCTTATTTTTCTTTAGACTAATACATTAAAAACTCACGAGACTCACTAGAAATATTCACAATGAACATATCTGTCCTGTTTTGTTTGTGTGCAACGTACTGATTGATTGAGCGGCCAATGTGTGATGTTCAGCGTCGTCAGAGGGAACCGTGAAGTTCATAAAGTAGGTGGTGCAGGAACCACTAGAAGTCGATGACACCGATTAGAAACGACACCAGCATTCTGCTGAACTTTAAACTCTCAAAAACGGTTTACTGAATAAACTCAAGACATCTCCTTTCCAACCTTTTATTGTAACATCATGTTCTAATCTATTGTTTCCACTGCAAAAACACAGAACCTTATCAAGAACTTTTCATCTAGTTCCTAGTGCAAATATCTTAGTAAACTTAAATTAAACTACAATTCACTTTTTAGCAAGATTTAAGAGCTTGTTTTGAGTCAATAATTCATTAATTATGATTTTTTAAAGTTTCACTAGAAGATTTTTTTCATTTATTTCACAATAAACCAGCGCTGAGCCGTTACCTAGCAACCCTAGCCGAGCCCAGCTCGTCACCTAGCAACCAGTTCTAGTTCCGCTGGCAGATTATTTCACTTATAAAAAGACATTTTTCCTTAAATTATAAATGAAATAATCTGTCAGTGAAACTAATACATTTTCATGAAGGAATTCTCCTCTTAAAACAACCTCCTGTATAAAAGTAACTTTTTGCTGAAAAGTTACTTTTAAGTCAGTTTTGTCTTATTCAGGTGTCCTAAGATATTTGCACAAGAGACTAGACCAAAAACACTTGGTAAGATTTTGTGTTTTTACAGTGTAGCTTTTATTTAGCTCCAGTTTCTGAGGAGTTTTAAGGTTTTATTCATGTTAAACCTTACTAGATTGTGTTCCTCTCGATGTACTCGATTGTTTTGTTGTCAGCGAGGAGTTTGAACTTAATGTGGGAATTGGTTAGGTTTCCCAGTAAATCTTGGCCAACGTGAAAGTCAGAGACAGACCAGACCAGAACCCATTCACCGTAAATCTGCAGAAACACAGAAAAGAGGGAATGTTTGATTAAGTTAGAGATCAAGCAATTATTAACAAAATGTTTTTAAGGAGATTGAACTGGTGTTACTGGCAATATGACTTTTAGAGTAAATCACTGCAAAAGCTGCAGGACATTTAATCAGGGCTACTAAAAAAAACAACAACAAACTCTTAAGTATTTTATGTGTTGTTTCTAGAACAAATATCTTAGTGCACTTGAAATTAGACAAAACTACTTACAGGTAACTTTTCAGAAAGATATAGTTTTTTTCTAGAATATTGATAAAAAGTACTAGTTGTTAGTAGTTCAGATTACTTCATTTAAAACAAGACATTTCTCTCGTGTTTTACGTGAAATAATCTGCCACCAGAACCACAACAATATTAAACAATTATTGGCCTAAAGCAATATTAAGGAATTACTAGCTTACAACAAACTCTCATCTCTTACAAAAACGTTACTTCTAAGTTACTTCTGCCTGCTTTCAAGTGTACTAAGACATTTGCATTAGAAACTAGACAAAAAATTCTTGATAAGCTTTTATTTTTCTGCAGAGAAACATTTGAAAATGCCTCATCCTAGTGATCTAAGTTAGCATGCTGACCATAACGAGACTCACCTCATGCAGGTTTTTAGTGGGCAGCCTTTTGGCCAGACCCTGGCACTCCTCTGGAGCCGGTGCTGCATTGCAGCCGATCGCTGCCAACAGCAGCAACGCAATCTTTGCTGCAGCCATCCTGCTTTCAGACCCAACAGTGACAGTCACTGAGGCCGGTCGATTTATAACGATCCTCAGCTGCTGCGGCTGCGGGGCCCCACAGTCCAAAGATAATGTATGTTCAGAGGGCAACTTATCTCCGACTGGTCATTTATTTAACCTTTTTAGTCATCAGTGGAAAAGTGTTTAAACTGAAGAAAAACATCTAACATCAACATGAAGCCTTAAACCAAAGAACAGTTTATCAAGTTTCAATTTATCAAACATCCAAGAGTTGGATAAACTAGTTTTTAGGTTAGCACTTAAAAACTGAAAGGAGAAAAACACAGGAGTGGGAACCATTTCCCAGAATGCTTAGCAGCACGTATTTGTGTCCTGAGATGGACGTGCGGTACATTGATCTGACTCTTGTTATGAAGGTAAATGTTTATTTTAATGTCCTTTTCACCCTAAATGTTTCTGAGCTTTAATAATGATGTTTAAAAAGATTAATTATTGGGTCAGAAATTTTGTTCGTGCAATTTGAAACAAGAATTTAAATAATTGTGAAGTAAAATAAGTAGTTATTTTAACTTGATATTGTGAGTGAGAATAATAGAGAAATGCGGCTCTTTAACCAGGTGAGGGCATATTGTGCAATAATTATTTGCAGCATTAAGTTCAAACTCATAATTCAAGATTAATAAACTTCAAAACTAATGTTTAGACAACTATCTCACTAAATCAACTGTCTTGCTGAAGTAGGATTTTCAAGGCAGTAAGATTCAAGTTAAACCTCCTTTAAATGTTTTACAGTGCATTTTCTTATTCCTTTATGCATTGAATTATTCCATTCATGCTTATTTATTTATTTATTTATAATATTTTTTTGTTTTTCTTTCTTTTTTCCTTCTTCATCTGTTTTCCATGTCTGATCTTTTCTTATTATCTCGTTTCTGTTCATCTCCTCATATTGTTGTGGTTCTCAGTTATTGACGTGCTGTTGGCATTTTGGCTCTTCTTTATGTCCGCCTTCACCGATCTTTCAGGGGTTAACACAAAGAGTCAATATTTATTGATCAGTTTTATTTTCTTTGCAGCTGTAAGACTACATGTTGCACAAGAAAAAACATTTTGGTCATTGTGCAAATTAAATGCAGAACGACTAGAAGGAATTTGGCAAACTGATGCTCTCCTCTTCTTTGCAAAAACCTGCAGAAACAGACAAAAGAAAATGAAAACCTCAGCACATTAAACTGTTAGAGCAGAAAAACGTCAAAGCTGTCCGCACTTCTCTCAGGCTTGTGGAGGAAGTCTGGTTCTCCAGAGAAGCCCAAGCAGCTCGCCTGCTTCTTGAAAAGCTCCATGTCAGACTCCGACATGACCGTTCCTCCGCCTGGAAAACAAATAATAGAAACTAATTAATTTACAGTTTGGAAGAAAACCAAGAAAATGTATCCATGCAACTGATTTCTTCTCACCTAGAAAGTAAAGAGAACGAGCGGTGATTTCGTTCGGGGCGTTTGCGTGACTGAGTTTAAATAGATTTTGGAGAATTTTGATGTTTTTGGCGGTGCTGTTTATCATTAAGACCAAACAGCCGTCGCAGCTGGGCAGCACATGAGACTCAGAGGTCATGTTAAGATCTGGGAATAAACACAGAAAAAAGTGAAAAAACACGAGATAATCATCTGAAAAATGTTTAAAACGCCTGAAATTAATTAGAATTAATTAAAAGAAAAATAATTTAGTGAAACCAGAGACCTGACATCATTCCATTCGATTCGATCTTAATTTTCATATTTATTCATAAATATTTTAATATATATTTTTATAAATAGAAAAAGAAATATTTTCATATTTATTTGGCAAAAGTAAATATGAAAATTAAGTAATAAAATTATGAGAATAAAGTCATAATGTTATGAGAATAAATTTGAAATATGGCAAGATTAAAGTTGTGGTTTTACGAGAAGAAAGTAATAAAATTACAAGCATAAAGTCATTATTTAGAGTAAAGTCTAAATAATATGATATCAAAATAATAAAATATTTCAAGAATAAAGTCATTATGCAATTATGTGAATATGACTTATAATAAAAATTATTTCAATATTTTTATTTTCTTAGCATGGCCCTAATACTCTGTTGTACATTATCGATATGATTTAAAAAAGGAAATTAATAGAAATTTAGGTGAAAAATCTGGAAAAAGACAATTGAAACTGAGAATATGTGCAGTGTTCGTAAGCACAATTACATTTAAAAAAAAGAAAGAAAAATAAACAGATGTAAAATCCAGTCCTCAAATGGTTTGTGTTTTTAATTGTAATCTATAAACTGACCTCTCCTGCAGGATTCTGACTTTTTGTCAAACTTACATGAGGACGTTACTCTGTTGCCCTCTATCTTCATGCTCTGGGAGTTTTTCACGCAGGTTCCATTTCTAGGAAAAATGTGAGTGACAAACATAAAGCTGAACTATTGTGCTTCCTCAAACAGAAAAATAAAATAAAATAAAATGAATAAATAAATAAAACAGTATGAATCTGTTCTGGATTTGTACCATCAACTAATTTGCTTTTGTGCTTAAAAAAAAACAACCTTTTTCTTTTTGTGTGTTACTGTAATCATATAGATAGTATGTGATTTAAATACTGCATCTAAAAAAATAAAAAATAAATAAAGAACACATGAAATATAGTTTTGTACAGTTTGATAACATCTATAATCTCATAAAAGACATGATTATAATAAAAATAAAGGTTAATGAGCCTGGAGACATTGATGGAGTAAACAGCTAACAATCCCATGAGTTCAATAAACAATTTTATATTGGATTATAATGTTTGAACAGAATTACAACAATTATTTTTCATTAAGAGAACTATAATTTAGTCTAGAAAAATAGGTCCTCTTATAACAAGTAATATTTTAATTAATACAATTAACTTTGTTGATTTTTAAGAATAATCTGGATGGTGCTTCCGGATCACTTTGTGCAGTGACAAAATAAAAAACCCGCAGCTCAGTAAACGTGCTGGAACTCAGTTTGGGTTGCTAGGTGACGGGCTGGCCTTGGCTTGAGTTGCTAGGAAACGGAAGCTTCACTGGGGTTACTAGGTCATTGGCAGTGCCTGCTGTTTTGTGACATTACATTCTGGAGATTTTTGAAAAGGCTCATAGTCCAGACACCAAAACACATAAATTTATTTCAAGAACAGCTGTGTGGTTTTTCTAAACCCTCGTGTCGTTTTTAGAAGCAGTAAAATCTCAAATGGAAGTACAAAAACATACAAAAAACATGAACTTATTGCCAAAAACTGGTTGGGTATTATATATATATATATATATATATATATATTAAGCTTTGGGTTGCTTGACACACAAACTGAAAAATACTTCCATATAACCACCAATACAACAATTTCTCGTAATTGTATTTATGAAGAGGTATTGCATGTTTACACAAAACAACTCAGTTATCCAACATTTTCAGATATTATGAATAAATAGCTTTCAGTTTTTTGCTTTTTTCTTCCTTTATGTATTTTTACCTCAGTGATTCTGTGATGTTGTGTTTTCCTTTTCTCTCTGTACATGTAGCAGATGTGTATATTTACTCTGAACTCACATATTGCTCCCTTGAACTGTGACAATCTCATTGTTGCCTCCCGGCAACTCTGTAATGTTCACCCAGGAGCTTTCGGTTAACTTCAGCATCGCATTATGAAAGTCGTGATCCGTGTAGCCTGCAAGAAAATTTACTTTTCCATAGATCTGCAAACAAACAGGGAGCTGGTTACTGGTCAGAACATGAGATATGAAGAAATAACTGATTTTATGTTAAATGTTTGTTGTGTTTTTACTGTTTGCAGATGGTAAAATGCTTGTTATCCAGGTTAGCTACCTGTTTAGCTATGTAGCTGGTTAGCTTTGTAGCTAACTAGCTAACCAAGACACTTTACCATTTGGTTATCTGAATAGCCAAATTATTGTTTGATTATTTAAATCCAAAGTACAATTTAGATATGAATACGTTCACTTTTTTGAGTTTGAGAACATCAGGTACAGGTTTGCAGTAGAAGATTTTGACAAAGATGTTCTTATTAAAATCCTGTTTGGACAAATGTTTCACAAAGAGCTAATGCTAATTTTGTGACTGGATTGTATTCATGAAAAAACAATTTCACCACTGTGTTTTTTTTTTCAAGAAATGCAATTAAAATCACACTTGAATAAATTTGTTGATGCAATAAATCATTAAAAAACATGGCGTGCCATCATCCTCCGTCTACTTCCTGTTGCTTTCTTCTTCCTGGTTTGCACCATGGCAACATCTGGTTGTTGATCGTGTGAAATAAATCAACTTTGATTCAGCTAAAAAATGACCTCATCCTAGCGACAAAACTTATCAAAAATTATGCAACGGAAACGCAAATAGTGACAGGAATCACAGCATAAAACTACAACTCTTTGCCGTGAAGACGTAACGGGGTGTGAAGGAGAGGAAGTGTTTACCACAGATGGGTCGGCCAGAGAGACGGGTGCGACCAGCGGCTGGCATTCTTCAGGTGAGAGAGCTGAGCCAATCAGAAGCAGCGAAGCAAACAGCAGCGTGCTGAGCCACAGGTTCATGATGACAATACAGAGACAATCAGATCAAGAAAGGATGCAAGAAGACGGAGCTACAGCAGTAAATCCTGTGAGCTGCTTGAATTTTATACAATCTGATTAGGTAACACATCGGTGGACTTTATGACAGTTGTGTAAGAACTTTTTTTTTTTAAATGGGATTTTCCTGCGTATGGTTTGTTTAAGGCATGGGAAATTTTGCAACGATAGTGTCTGGTTTGTGTAGCAATCATTTGCTTTTTTTGTTTGACTGCCTTTTCACATCAATAACTGTGTGTGGGTTAATTGAGGTTACGGTTAACCCACTCAAACACTGATTTCCAGAAAATTCCTCAAGAATTTTCACTAGGATGCAACGTAAATGTACTGACGCAAGAAAATGCTTATGATTCAGCAAGATTTGTAATGAGACCATTATTTACCCCAACATATGTTACTTTTTGAGTAAATATTAAGAAGCAGGTGCTTATTTGTCCTGACAGATAAAAATCCCTCCACTCTGTGTACTTTATTAGCAAACAGGGAACAAAAGGTCAAAACAAAGTTTCAGAAAACAAGTTTATCAGAACTGGAGAAATCAGCCAAAGGTTTAACGCAGAAATTCGACTTTTATCTGAGGGAGTCCAGAAGTAAAATGGAGACAAACACCCAGGAGAGTCCAAAGTGCAGCCCAGGACCATTTGTGGTTTAAAATATGATTAAACAGAAGGGAATCATATTTTATTACATTTCTGTTCTGTTTCCCCTTTAAATCTCCAAACAGCCCAAGATGAACAATGTGGTTGCCATGTTTGAAATTAATTGTAAAAATGTCCTTTTCACTGTTCTAATTAAAGAAACAAATATTCTTCAGACCAGAATGATTCGTTTCCCTGTATAGTTTAGGTGGTTCCCCTGTTGGTTTGTTTTTCAAGAAAACAAATACTTGAAACAGCTCAACATTCGCTGAGTGCCATGAAGACTCACAATTACTAAACGTGCGGCAAAAGCTAACAGTGATGTAGAGGGCCGCACAGGGTTAACTCGGTGAATTTGACGCTGTCAGACGCGTGCTTCAATAACCTCCAGGCCGCTTCCTTTGTTGTTGTCATCATCAATTTATTCCATAGATTGACTGCAATACTTCAGACTTTAACTGACACATGCTGACCAGGCTAACCTCTATGATGGTGCCAACGATAAACGACATTTAGCACGGTCAACAGAAATTATGACCCTCCACCAGCGCACCCGTTTCCTCTTACATACTAAACCAGCGCGTCAGTATGGCTCCCATTCATACCTAAGTGACAGTCACGCCCACCTACGACACACCCACCACCCAAGTGTCAAAGCTGTGAGCTCCTGCCACATCAGTAATGCTCATTTAGATCACTTGGCTCTTACAATTACAGAGCTTATAGTTTTCTATCTGAAGCTCAAAACATCTAAAATAAGTTAAACAGAAAGTTGAGAAATATAATTATTTTAATAAAAAAGATTTTTAAAAATTAAAAAGGGACAAATCATTAAGAAGGAAAACTAATTAAAGTGTAAAATAAAATAAAAAAGATAGGACTCAAATATTTTACTGAGATTATAAAGACTTCAGTTCAGCAGGTCAATAATTAATATAACCTAGAAGTCACTCATACAAAGATTTAAAACACTTCCTAGTTCTATTTTAAAGATAATTTAAATGTTTTTGTTCAGAGAATAAAGTATGAAAACAAACCTTACACTGGTTGCAGTAGCAGTTAATGGACACTAGGAGGAGTCAGAGGTCAACTAACTTAACCTGAAATTTAAACAAGAGACAAAACAACAAAACCCTCCTGAGGTGTAAATGACAGAGTTTGACTCCATTAATCAGAACCAGAACCACCCTGGTTCACCTTCTGTTACATTTCCTATCAGAAATAAACTCATGTACAGAAACTCAGAATGTACGGAAGAGGATTAATGGAAAAAATAGAAAATAATAATAATGTTAATAATAATAAAATCAGTTTTTGCTCATAATTCTGAATTCAATCTAAAAATGTAGTTTTCTTACAAAATTCTTTTTACTCTAAATTTTTAACATAATATCAGAATTCTGATTTATTTCTCAGACTTTTCCAAATTTTAATTTCAGAATTCAGATTTTTTTTTTTTCCTGGAATTAAGATTTTCTTCTCGGACGTGTTACTTTTTTTTCTTCAGAATTTTAACTTTGACTTAAACTTTATTTTTAAAATCCTTTCTAGTAAATTACTGCAACAGCACCAATAAAATGTTTATCCAAGACATAAAATGACACGACTTAGAGTTTGGATAATCTGAAATATGGCTGTTGAAGGTCTGCAATTAGAAACAACAGTTTTCAATATTTTCATTCTGACAGAAATTAGGGAACATGAAACATTTTGAAGAGAATTTGTAACACTAGAAAACTTTTAAAAACGTCCTAGCTTGCAGAAAATAGTTTTATTATTGCATGTTGCTTAATGGCAGCATTAGGAATATAAGTATGTATTTATATCCAGGAAAAACAGCAATGTCAACCTAAAAAAAAAAAGATAAACTAATCTGCTATGAAAGCTTTAAAGGCTTAAATCCTCACGTACAATAATGAAGCAATCATGAAATAAAAGCTTCATGCAGCAAGAAAATTAGCAATTTTCTCCCAGTAAGAGTTAAATAAAAATATAAATAGTGTGAACATTGTTGCAGGAAGATTAGTGTAAATCACATTTTATATTTTTATTAGAATAATCAGTGAGAATAATGAGAGACAGAAAAAAGTCCGGAATCCAAAGGTTTATTTCCTGCTGTGTTGATGATGAATAAAACCGACTTTATTAGAGTTAAATTACCTCATCATTATTCTGTTAGATTTTTTTGCCTCACAGCTGGAAGCGGTGCATCCGGAGAACAGACCGGAGGTGATTGGTTGATTTTTATTTATTTTTTAAGATCGCGCATTCATTACTTTACTTCCCTACAAGCCGAGGAATCGCAGACCAAAGCTGTTTGTAAATGTAAAGACGTTCAGAAAGCAATAAGACAGAAATACAAAACAAACAGATTTTGAATAATACAGTGTTTTCCTATGAATGTTTCATTGTTTATGTGCATTTTTCAGTCTGAATCATTGAAAGATTTGGTTCAGCTGTGATAGAGAAATGGTCTTTATGCAGTTAAAACCTTCAGGGTGTTTTTTATTAGTTTTGTTGGTTCACGACATCAACAGACCTGAGTGAATCCTGCATGTGTCCCAACGCTCTCCTGATAAATCACACTCATTAGTCATGATCAGGAGAAACACAGTGTGCATTTAGATGTGGAATATAAACCTTTAAATAAGCCGAGACTGTGTCTTAGAGGCTTAATCCAGTCGAAAATGTATTTCTATATCAGACAAATATAACCTGGGTAAATATGAAAAGCTGCTTTCAAATGATCATTTCAGGTAGAAATAGTTATTTACTACCCTAAAGCTTATTGAGAAATCATCTAAAGAAAACCTCTCTGATTTTTTAAAAGGCCGTAAAGAGGATGTAATTTTAATTTTTACTTCCATTTTGGTTTCTACTGCGTCTAAAAACAGCTTAAAAACATTCCTGCTGTTTTTGCCGTTAGATTAATGTTTTTGTTTTTTTGGTGTTTGGAAGATGAGCTCTTTCAAAAGCCTCCAGATTGTAGCGTCACAAATCAGCAGGCGCTGTGTAAATATTACCTACTAACCCCAGCAGACCGTTACCTAGCAACCCAGGCAAAGCTGAGCCCGTCTCCTAGCAACACGAGCTGAGTTCCAGCAGTTTGGTCGCCTGGTTCTGCGGCTACATGCTCTGGAAAATAAAAGTGTTTTGTTATCGACTTGCCAGACACTTCCGCTCTTCAAAGAAGGAGAACTGCGAGTCTGTTTGCAGCCATTTTCACGTAAGAGCGTAAATCGTTGAGCCTGGGGGCGTGGCCAGCAGAATCCTATTTGGATTTAAAGTGACAGGAAACAGTTCATTCTGAAAGGAGATCAAAATGGGCAGAACTGACCAGACTGAAATCTCATTATCTAACGATTAGTTTTATTATTTAATTAACAAACGTTATATAGCCCATAGACTTATTCTAACTTGTTCAAGGAAGCACAGTAGTGATCTACAGCAAGATCCAATGTTGACAAATGGAGAAAACATGGAAACATGGTGAACATTCTCAGGAATGACCACAAATGCACCAAGAACTACATCTAACCCACAGCAGATAAGTTAAGGTGAGATGTTTTAAAGCTAAAACATTTGTTGAACAAACAGAACATCTCATTTTCCCCACAGAAACATCTTGATGGTCTTTAAGACTTCAGGGAAAATGTTCCGTGGACTGGAAAAGAGATTTTAGAGGCCGTTTGGCCAGTTTCATCCAATGTAACAAACTATTTATGAAAGAAAACAAAACAAAATAAAACAATATTGTACTGACAGAAGGTCTAAAGTCCAGTTTAGATGCTGTGGCATCCCAAGTTATTGTTTTCAAGTGACAATGTTAACACATTATTATTGTCGTCATGACAACTGAAGACCAACCAATCAGAAGTTACATGGCAACATTTATATTACATAACTTAAATAGCTACTGCAGACCATTTGAAATGACTAGTTTTAACCTCCCTGTTTTCAGTGCAGCATTCAACAACTGAAGGTTGTTTTTTCCAAGGGTTTTATTAAATAAATTAAATTTATTTAATTTGTTGGTTCACGACATCAACAGACCTGAGTGAATCCTGCATGTGTCCCAACGCTCTCCTAATTAATTAGCAGCCGTGAGGCTAAAGCGCCTCCATACCAAAATCTGTGTTGCAACACGATGATTTGAAGCATTGATCAGCCTCTTCGTCCGCAGTGCAGAAGACAAACTTCTTCTCTGATCCTCCCACGCTGTGTGATCTTAACTCAGCTGAGAGTCAGGACGACAGGCTTTTTACTTTTAGACATTTAAAGGCGCTATTTTCTACATAATTAAGCGTGGAGGTGGTTCGGCTTAACGAAAAGCAGGAAAGGTCAAAGTCAGCCGAAGTCGGCGGAGCAAAAGAAGAGAAAGACTGCGTTAAATCTGAAATTATTGAAGCAGAAAGATGAATGCCAGATCAATCAGAGATTTATCAGATTTACCTCTGTGCTAGAATAATATCCAAGGTTTTTGAGTTTTTTTAGATGGAATATACTGTAATATAGTATCAGCAGTTTATTCACTGCAAAAACTCAAAATCTTATCAAGTATTTATGGTCTGATTTCTACTGAAAATATCTTTTACACTTGACACAATAGGAGTTTATTTTACATAAATGATTCTGTGATATTGATAGAAAATTACCAGTTTCATTGTTTTCTCTTATAACAGGCATGTTTTCCATTATATATGAAATAATCAAGTAGTTTTTTTTTAATCAATATTAAGGAATTATTTATTTAAAACACAACCTTATAATAATGCTGAAATGTTATTTGTAAGTTAGTTTTGTCTCATTTCAAGTGTATTAAGATATTTGCACCAGAAATTAGGAATTGTTGGTAAGATTTTGTGAACATTTTACAACTTTTCTTGCTCATTAAAGTGTATTTTTTCTGCAAAGTCAAAATCTTTTTGTTCTACTTTATTTTATGTGTACTAATATCCTAGTACACATAAAATAAGATAAAGCTAATTTACAAGTAGCTTTTCAGCATTACATTAGAGCTTTTTCGAGTCAATAAATCCTTATAATTGATAAAAAAGTACTGAATTATTTTGATTATAATGCAGGGAAAATGTCTTGCTATAAGTTTAATAATATATCAGAGTAACTAGAACTTTTTTATTAATATTAAGGAGTTATTGACTTAAAACAAACTCCTGTTTCTTGCTGAAAAGTTAGTATTGTCTAAAGTTTACTCAGATATTTCCACCAGATTAGATGAAACATACTTGGTAAGATTTTGTGTTTTTCTGAACATTTACACCCAGTCAAGCATATTAAACAGATATAAACAAATGCACGTCATATTTAGTTTTTTTTTGTAAGCGTCAGGTATTTTGGATCGTCTACCAGAGATCCCAACTTTACAAATCAAATCCACTGTTCTGATCAGCAACCTGCTCAGGTTTCCCTGAGTTTCATCTCCTTCATTAAAATGCTGTGCCCTCGGGCAGCTTTGTCGCTTCACAGGCGTCTGTAAAGGTGTTAGATAAGGTAAGAGTAACGCGCGCTCGCCGTAATAAGGGGAAGGCAAGACGAATCGGATCAATCCAGTATGCGGGTTTCTGGTGAGCCATATTTTCCAGTTTCTGCCTCTGTAACTCCTCATGTTTTGGTTTTTGTTCCATTAATTTGTTGCAGGTGTAAATCTGAAATGTTTACTGGTTTTCTCAACTGTTCACTGTGTGATGTCTTTTATGACATTTCTATGTTTTTATGATGTAAAACACTTTGAACTGCCTTGTTTCTGAAATGTGCGATACAAAAACTTGGCTGATTGATTGGTTGAAGTCAGAGATTTGACAGGAAGTGAAGCAAAAAAAGCGACCAGGATCCGACGAGTGACAACCAAAACCCAGTAAATGTAAAACCTGAGGCAGAAAATGATTACACACTAAGAAAACAAAAACAAAAACAAACAGTGTGGTTTACACCAACTTGGTGTAAACTAGGCTTGTAAGAAAGGAAGAAAAACAAAACAACAAAGAGAATAAAAAAAAATCTAATAAAAACAACGAAGCTTCCAGATAAACCAGGAAACAACCTGCAAACCACCCTGATAATTTGGTGTGTTTATTTAAGTTTTATCACTTTTCCCGAAGCGTGACTTCACTGATGTTGGGTGTTGTCATGTCGCTATTTTCAGTACTGGTTGCCATGGGAACCACACTTTTTGTATCCGTTTTTATTATCAGCACAGAGAGAGAAAATGTGTTTGTACTAAACCTGTTTATTTTTTTAAATATGAGTTTTTAACCCATACCCATATTTAACCCATACTTAAAGTTTTGATGTAACTTCATGAAGGTTTCCTTTTTTTTGTTTTTAAATTCATTGCGCGTTCAAAAACCCAAATCAGATCAATATGCCACTTTGCAAAACGCTGAAATCCCCCCTTTTTTGTTAGCAGCAGCATGTTGTAATTTGTCTCCACCCATCAACCATCTGTCAGCTTTCATGTGTGATTCACACATGCAGATTATGGAAATACAGGCTAATAACATCCACAGAGAAGCAGCTTAATTTAAAAATACGACTCAAATCTCTGCAAGCAAGTTTTCTCATTTCAACAGAAAGTCTCTGGGTTTCTATGCATAAGAGCTAAATATATATATATATATATATATATATATATATATATATATATATATATATATATATATATATATATATATATATATATATATATATATTAAAATGCAACTTGCAGGGAGATTTCGGACAACATCGGAAAAGAAATACCTCAAACTGAAGGTTTAGACATGGGTGTCCAAAGTGCGGCCCAGGGGCCATTTGTGGCCTTTGGGCTCATTTTATGTGGCCCACAAGTGTAATTAAAAAATTATACAAATTTGCCACATAGCTGCAGGTGGAGACTTTTTGTTACCAACATAATTTTTATGCACAAAAAAATACAAAGTACAAAACAATCCACAGACTTGTAGTGAGAAGTCCAATTCTTTCTTAAATTTGGCTAACAATAGCGAACGTTTCATAAGAAAGCCATTTATTGTGAGTGAAAACAAATTTAGAAATTTAAAAAGAACTGAAAACATGACATCTTTCTGTCAATACAGCGAACATGGAAACTTAAAGTATTAGTAAGTAATAAAATTCTGCAAAAAATCTCAGAAATTTGCTGGAAGTTTTTTTTTAGATTAATATCAGACTTTTTCCACAATAAACTTTGAAATTTCTGATTTTCAAATGTCAAAACATTTATCAGAAAATTTCAGAGTTTTTGGCAGATTTTAATCCTTTTTTTTTCTTTATTACTGTCGTAAAAATTGCTTTTGATTACAATGAATATCTGGCGACTTTATTTGCTCGATCCAAGGTTCCCTTTTCGGCCCGCTACTACTTCTGAGTCCACAATTTTGGCCCACTTGGAAAAACGTTTGTAGCCTTCGGGTTTAAGAAGAACAAAAATCACTGGGAGCAAATTAAGACCCAACAGGAGTTTTTATTTCTTTACAAAACAGAAGTGCAGCGTCAGACAGAAACAGAAGGCAGGGAGGTAAATCTACTCCTCGGGTTTTAACGCGACGACTTGCAACCACTGGGAGAATGCACTGAAGCTCTGTTCACACACTGACACACAGTCTGCACGTCACCTTCACTGTAAAAAACAGCAGATTAAAGCAACAGCTGAGAGATTACCGCATCACACAGTTATGTAAGCAAAGAAATCAAAACCGCTGGAAAAACAAAACATAAAAAAAATACATTTTTTGTCTTCTGTGGGCTCAGAACTGTAACAAAAACAACTGAGTGTTTTACTCTGAAAACCCATTAAAATAACATATTTAGTTATAATTTTACGTAATGTTTAACAGCTACTATGCAAAATGTATTTATAACCTCATAGAAAATGTTTGCTAAACAGTATAAGATTACCTTTAAACTGTTTTTATTTAAAAAAGCTTAAAAGTAATCTTTAAAGCTATCTTTAAAACACAATTTTAAAGCTACTCAGAGCTTTAAATAATTCTGTAAAAAAATAAAACAGTTGTGCATTTTTTTGTCCTTAGCGTCTGACATTTATTTGCTTGTTTTTTACATAACAGTGTTTAGACCAATTACATTTCCTGTTTTGCAAAAAGTAACGTGTTTCCATGAAGCAGCTACTCTAACTTTATTACCAAAAATGTAAATTTGTAAAAATAAAAACAAAACAAACAAAAAAAAGTAACCAATTAAATGTTTTATGATTTTTTTTGTTGCAACTCCAAGGAGAAATTCACAGTTGTCACCAGATAGAGAAACACTGCAGAGAGCAGGACGTATAACTGGTACAAAAGACCCTGAAAACACTGAGCTAAAGTTTATACCAGTTTGTTCTTGTACTGTAGGTGACACCTTTTCAAAGCCACAACACAATGAAAATACCAGAGTGAACAGTTCATTATTTAGTCATCAAAAAGCGCGTTTAAAACAGGAGACTTCACAGTTTAATTCCCAACACGCGGTACTTGAAGGAAAAATACACCTTACTGACCTCTGAAAAACAAATTGCAGTTTTCTTCTGGCTTAAAAACAACATTTATTTTTCACACTGACAGCCGCGGCCATTGCAGCAGGAAGTGAAGGCTGAAGGATGTAAACAGTTACTTTACTAAAGCATCACATTTCCTTCTTTAGCAACAGAAAGTTTACTAGCTGCAGCAGCAGAGAAATAAAAGCTGAAACTAATTACTTTTATATATTATTCCTGGTGAGTTCGGATTAGCATTGGTAGCTAATGCTAATTCACTTCAGCATTAGCTACCAATGCTCAAGCTAGAGTTAAACCACTAGCTAGCTTATACCACAACTACTTTGTTGTGGTATACACCAGCTTGGTGTAAACTAGTAAACAATTAGCTTAAACCACTAGCTAGTTCTGAACTAGCTTGTACACTTGTTTAGTAAACTAGATACTTGACTACTAAACTTGTAGTGGTTTACAAGCTAGCAGTAAACTATCTGTGCTGCTAACTAGAGCATAGATAGTGCTAAAGTAAATTAGAAAAATCTTGTATCAGTTCACCATTTTGGAAAAATAATTATTAACCTGTTAGCCATAAAGGCTAATGTAAAATGCAGGATTAGCTGCTCCACTACGTGCATTGTTTAGGCACCTGTCTTGTCACCAATGCTAAAAATATGTCTAAAATGTATTTTGCATAAGTCCAAACAAGAATAAATTTAGCTACCGTTACATATGTGACGTATGTGCTTTTTAGGGTGTCGGTGCCTTTAGGAAAGTGTTGGTGCTTCTGAATATAACAGCTTCAATAAAGATGGACCCATTGCATGTCCCATTTCAGAAAAATTGAAAATAAAAAGAGGCATTGTCGTCTCAGTGACATTTCACCTGATGGCTGTAATATTTTTATTATTCACAGAAAATAGGGTCAGCTCCCATTGCATGTCCCATTCAATATACTGAGGCAAGTGAGGCAAGTGTTTTTTCATTCGTGCAGACTGAGCGTTTGCATAGTGTAGCATGAGTGTAAGTTCCTCAGTTATCAATGTAGAGTCTCTAAGGAGCAACGCTCATGCCACAAATATATTGATTTATTATTGGCAGCTAAAAGTAATAATTTCCAAGGGTTGTTCATCAATCAGTCCCATGCAACCATAAAGTTGATTGAAAGTTAGATTGTAAAGTTTTATTCTCTAACATAGACAAATCACATGGTGAACGTTTTGGCTTAATGTAAGCAGATCGTGAAATTTCAGATAATTACGCTCTTATAATTAATTCGTTTTTCAAGATGGCAGTTTAGTGGAGATAACCACAAACACCTCTTTTAAAATGTTTTAACGAATATTTAATTTGGGGACAAAACCAACTACCTGTAAAAAGATACTTAATACTAAAACATGCCACATTTTAAGCACATTTCTTTCAGACTTTTTACAGTACATTTTCTCTCATCTGGATGTGTCTGCCTTATGTATTTTTTTTTAAATAAACTTTGCAGTTATTTTTCTTTGTAGAACTTGTTTCCATCTCCAACCTCCAGACCCTCTGACACTTCCAACCTCTAAGCCCTTTTTCAACAGGACCCAATTATTCTGCTTATGTTTCCAGGTGGATTTTTCCTTCAAGTACGATGTGAAAGTAAAGAGTAAACCAACAGCCTGAGGGCGAAATTCACCTACAAAGCCGCGGCCATGCCCGAAGTTTAGCACAAACACGCACACGTTATAAACAAACACTCAGCAGACAGATTTCCTGTCCCGACTCCCTTAAAGGGTAAAAAACATCAGCAAGAGCACTGCTTGAGTTTCTAATCCTATGTAAACAGACTTAGTGTAAGGCAAAGAGGAAGAGGAGGATAAGGAGAGGAAGGATGCAAAGGGAGAGAGGGGATGAAGCTGCGGATGAGAAAACAATAGTGAAGAAGGGAGAGAAAGGTGAGGATGGTTTGAAAGGCAGGCGGCAGAATTAAAGGGTTTAAAGACACAAAGTTTTACCGAAGACTCGACTTCTGCGAGAAAAGTTGAACAGCTGCAGCTTGAACAGAAAAAACACAAAGAAAATGTATTTTCTTTTCACATCAACTGTTTGGATTAGAGCCACTAAAAAAAGAATGGTAGCACTTTATTTGACGGCTTGTGAATAAGACATTGTCATAAACATGTCATAACATCTGTCATGAACATGAGTAAGTCTTCATGAATATTTATGACCATTGTCATAAAGTGACATTTGGGAAATTATGACAAGACTCATGTTTATGACATGTTATTACATGTTTATGACAGGCTTTATGACATGTTTATGACGGGGTCATGACAGTCTTATTCACAACCTGTCAAAGTGTTACCAAATAAATAATTTTTTACTTTTTTCTCAGAAAATTTAATTTACTAAAATCAGAAGTCAGGATTCTGAGAATAAGAATTTTGAGATAAAAATCTAAATTCTGTAAAAAAGAAAAAAAGTTCAGATTTTTAAAATTAAAGTCAGGATTCTGATGAAACAAGTTAGAATTTGGAGAAAAGACAGAATTCTGAGATCAAGAATTTTGAGAAAGGTCAAAAATCAGATTTTTGAAATTAAAATCAGAATTCTGAGGGGGAAAAAAATCAGACTTCTGAGATTAAGAATTGTGACTTTAAGGTCAAAATTAAATTACTGATTTATTTTTTTTTATTTTATGCATTTGAAGCCTAAAAGCAACGTCTCCTTTGGTAAATGTTTCCATTTCCATGTCTTTCTATGATGAAACAATGTGAATACGTTAGACTGAGTGGGATGTTTTTGCTATGAGCTGTAAACATTTCTTTTTGTTAATATGCAGAATGCAGTTTAGAAAAGAATCCAGGTCTCCATAAGTAGATGCACCAGCCTTGGTTCATCACATAATGTCCACTGAAAACAGTCAATATTGTAAAAAAAGCATATTTTCTGGACACTTTAATTTTGATAGAAATGTTGACAATACCACAAAAAATTGGTTCTTTTTAAATAACTAAACATTTTGCCTAAACTCTTAGAGATAAGTTATAATTTATTCTCAGTAGCTCATAAAACAAATTAATGATCTCATGTTGCAAATGTTAAATGAATAAAATAAATTACATCGACTCCCTCCACTGTCATTTTAATTTATCTGGGGATTATTTTAGATCATTTTCAATTCAGCCGTTACCATCTTACTGCATTTCACTTGATATTTAGTTTAGTTTTTTTATGCCTTTTATTACAGGTTTAAATTAAGTACCAATTTAAATTATGTTTAAAAAATAAGTGATTGTCTTGAGTCTCTGATGACCAACACTAAAAAAAATAAAATTCATGTCAAACAAAATAAGAAAAGTTGTCTCAATGTCAACTTAAACACACTGTGTGGCTTTATCAAATAAGCAGACATCGATTAAAGCATCTTACTCCAACTTCACTAACACTGCAAAAACACAAAACCTTACCAAGTAATTATGGTCTAGTTTGAATTACTTAAAAGTAAATCTTCAGTAAAATATGGAGGCTTGTTTTAAGTAAATAATCCCTTAACATTGATGAAAAAGTGCTTATTTAAGTTAAATTATGACATGGGAAGAATGTCTTGTTATCAGTTAAATCATCTGCAAATGGAACTACTTTCTTAAAATCAGCATTAAGAAATTATTTACTGAAAATAAGCTTCTACATTTTGCTAAAAATGCACTTAAATATTGGTGAAAAAGTGCCAGTTCCATTGGGGAACAGAAGCCGTTACCTAGCAACCCCAGCCAAGCCCAGCCCGTCTCCTAGCAACCAGTTCCAGTTCCACTGGCAGATTCTTTCACCTCTAAAAAGACATTTTCCCCACAAAATAGGATAATTTTCCTGCTAATAGAAAAAACGTTTTCATCAATAATAAGGAATGATTTACTTAAAACAAGATTCTATATAACTTGCTGAAAAGTTCATTTGAATTTAGTTTGCCTTATTTCAAGTTTGCAGTGGAAACTAGAGCAAAAATACTTGGTAAGGTTTTGTGTTTTTGCAGTGAAAAGCCTACAGAGGTTTTTTTCTTCGTTCTTTCTGCAGCAGCTGACAGCGGAGTAATGAGAGTTTTAGCTCTTTCAAGGGGAGACAGGCGCGAGAGCAAGTGAAAAGATAAGACAGTGAGACGTCCTGGAGAATTATTTTCTTCCTTTATCACCATTTTACTCCTTTATGAGCTTTAGCAACTCAAATGTATTTACCTGTCAAGGTGGCAAAGCCAGCGGAGATTTAAAAAATCCAATGAAAGTGGAGGGAGAGGAGAAGAGATAAAACGAGTAAAGGTGTAAATCGGCAGTGAGGACGGAGGGATGGAGGAGAGGAACGGGTTTAGTTTGGCAGTGAGACGCTGGGACAGTCAGCAGTAGTTTGTGCAGGGCAGCATTTCCTCTCTATGAGTGAGTGTGTTTACAAGACAGGCATATGAAGTGAACTGTGTGAAAATAAATGTTTCTGCTGTACAAGAGTGGGTATAAAAACCTGTACACATGTTGAAATGGCAGGTTTTTGTTTTGTATTTCTATGGAAGAAGATTAGTGCCACCTGCAAAAAAAAAAAAAATCAATGCATTTTTTACTTTAAATCCCAAATTTTGACTTTTATCTAAGAACTCAACTCATATTTCAAATTTTGTGTAAATTCAAATTAATAACCAAACATTCTTAAGTGTGTGCAGTTAGCAAATTAAAATGTCGTAACGAAAGATTTGTAAACCTGCACTGAAAGCCGGTGCCAAATTTATTTGGTAGATTTCAGTGTTAACACCATGTTTGTTTAAAAAAAAAAAGAGTCAGATTTCTGAGATTAGAGTGATAATTCTGAGGAAAAAAGTTAATTTTTATTATTTTAAAGTGATAATTATGAGTTTAGACCCAGATTGAGTTTTCAAATCTGGGAATTCTGAATTTAAAATCAGAATTTTGAGATTAAAAATCAGATTCCAGAGAAAAACTGTGGGAATTTTGAGATTTAAAATCAGAATTTTGAGGTTAAATTCTCTTTTTTTTGTGGCTCTAATCCTCTGTAGACTTACGCCCAACATATCTCACTTCAGGTACACACTGAAGTCTTGGAGGGGGAATAAAATCAGAATCACCATTTCACCCCAGATGATAAAATAAAGTTTTTTGCATCAAAAAAGCTGAAATTTTAACATGGTTGTATAGATTTTTAATACCCACCATCATGTTTTCTGAGGCAAATAAGACAGAATTTATCTGATACTTTTGCAGATGAAATCTTAATTATAAATAAAGATATAAAATATAGACAGCAGTTGATTCATGGCAGAGAAGCCAATATTATGAATCACAAACTGCCATTAAACAGCAATTAGAGACGTTGAGTTAATGAGAGTGAAGAGACTGTGATTTCTTCAGTAAATAAATGGAAAAACGTGTTTAAGAAACCATTGAATGGTTACAGCTTCGATCTGAAGACACCCTGATGGGAGGGCGGGTGGATGAATGAATGAATAAATGAATAGTTTCATGCTCCATCTCTGTTGGAGACCTCCGTTTGGGATTGACGGGAGGCGCTCCAGAACTTAATAAGAATAATAATAATAACTTTTAACACAATAAAATCCAGTCATAATTCAAATTGATAAGATTTCCTGTCCTCGATTCCACCTGATCATGCTGATTTCAATCAGCAGAGGCTCTGATGAACACGGGGAGAAAAGTCTCCGTCTCCCTCAGAGAGGAAATTAAAAAAAAGAAAACCATCCTGTAAAACTTTATGTCAGTTTTTTTTTTTTGTTCCTTTCAGGTAAAGGTTCGGTCACCTTCCTTGCAGCGAAGCTCCCCTCCGGAGATCTTCAGAAACCTAAAGATTTACCAAGCGAAGAGCAGATTGGGTCCCGCTGAGGAGGAAGAGGAGGAGTGAGGAAGATCGCTCCAGGCTTTCTGCCCATCTGCATGGAGAAAAAAGGCTGAAAGTCGGGTTTTCAGCACTGCAAAAAATCAAAATCTTACCAAGAGTTTCGGGTCCAGTTTCTGGTGCAAATATCTCATTCCACTTGAAATGAGCCGAACTCACTGAAAACTAACTTTTCTGCAATAATATAGTATTTTAATAATTCCTTCATTTTGATGAAAAAGTTCCAGTGAACTTTTTCACTGGAACTTTTGGAACTTTTGCCACTGGAACTGGCAGAACTTTTTCACTTCTGCCAGTTGAACTTGAACTGGTTGCTAGGAGACGAGCTGGGCTTGGCTGGGGTTGCTAGGTAACGGCTTTATTTCACCTTGCCAACAGGACTAGAACTTTTTCCACCCATATTAAGGAATTATTTACTTAAAATATCTTGCTAAAAAGTTACTTATAAGTTAATTTGTCTTATTTCAAGATGTTTGCACTAGAAACTAAATCAAAAATACTCTTAAGATTTTGTGTTTTTACAGTGAGTTTGAGGTTTAGCACCTCTCCTCCAGGGGCCTAAAGTAGCCGTCTAAACCGAGAATGAAACAGAAATCTGTCCGTTGTGTTTAGGTTTGCGCTCTGATGTCTTCATCCACTCAGGAAGCGAACCGTGCCACCTTCCAGCGTTCACACCTGGCCCAGCGGAGAGCCGCGCTCTCTTCTCCGTCTGACTCTTTACTCCGACTTCAAACCCTCGCTCTTCTCCGGGGGGTTTTCAGCTCTGAGATTTGACAGGAGACCTCCAACCATGAGGAGGCCCATTACAGCAGAGTGTGTGCAGGTCGCCTGAGGGGGGCCCCGCTGCAAGACAGAAACAGATACACATCACCGCCGCCCCTCTGCTGCGCCTGCGAATGCGTCTCAGAATCCTAATGTGCATGAAAGACGCATGAAACCGAAGGAAAAGCTGGTCTGGGGAATGCAAAATCGCATTTAACGATCTGTTTCCTGTTCCTGCCGTTATTTCAGTTTCAGAATTAACCCAAAAATATTTGGGTTTTTGTTTTAGTAAGTTATTCACTACAAAAACACAAAATTTTACCGAGTATTTTGTGTTTAGTTTCTGGTGCACATATCTTAGCAAACTTGAAATAAGACAAACTTAAAAGTAACTTTTGAGCAAGCTTGTTTTGAGTAAATAACTTCTTAATATTGATGAAAAAGTATTATTGTCTTGTTATTGTACTTATAACAAGACATTTTCCCATGTTGCAAATTAATTTATCTGCCAAAAGAACAAGCACTTTTTCATCAATAGTAAGGAATTATTTACGGAAAACAAACTTTTCCATCTTGCTGAAAAGTTCTGTGGAAGTTTGTTTATTTCTAATAAGATATTTGCACTGACAACTAGAAACACTTGGTAGGATTTTGTGTTTTTGCAGTATATAGACAGAGTTGGGTAGCCGCTACTTACATTTTCTCAATTACATTTACTTGAGTAACTTTTTTGAAAAATTTATTTTTAGGAGTATTTTTACTACACTGTACTTTTTACTCTTACTTGAGTAAAATTTCTAGATTTTCACTGAATAAGAACAAACATGTTTTAAACAAAAATTCACCAGATACCTGCAGTTTTTGTTAAAGTTTAACATTTTTTTATTAAAAGATACTGATTTTGGATTTTGTTGTTTTTGCTACTTATATAAATTATTATCCACAAATCCCCAAAATTTCCACTTAACTTTATATTTTGGTCTGTCTGATAATTTTTAAATATTAAATGATTAATTATTTGATCAGTACTTAAGTAAACTTTTTACCAAATACAATCTTCAGCAGTAAACGTATAAAAACGACAGAAGAAGATTACGACCACTGGAGAAGAAAAAAAGAAATTCTGGTTTTAATCTTCTCAGATCAAATGTCAAATTTCAAAATTTTGACTTTTGTTTTCCTCCAGAATTTGGAATTTTTAAAGAATTTATTCCAGAATTCTATTGATCTAATTAAAGTCAAAACTCTGGCAAAAAAAAAATATTTTTCAGTGAGAACTGCTTTAATTTAATTGATAAGTTATTTAATCACACAGCGGTTGTTTTCAGGTGTAAATAAAACGTTATTTACGTCTCTCTGGGCCCCATAAACCTTTACGGCGGGCCGCGTTTGGCCCGCGGGCCCTCAGTTCCGGCCCTGTTGCTTTGGGTGGTGTTGTGTTTATCTTTTCTCCTAATTTCAGTGACATCTTGAGGGACAACAAAACGCCTAAATCAAAGTAATTTCTTTAGAGTTTGACGTTCGGAGGCCGTTTCTCAGACTCACCTGTTGATGTCAGCAAAGCGGTGAGACGCCACGCTGCCGCCGACGTCCCTTTGTGTCGCTGGGAGAAATGTGTTTGCGTTGGCCACTTGTTCCTTCAGGTCCTCTTTAATTTGGAGATTTTGACTGTAGACTTCAGCTGAAAACACCAGTTACTAAGCAACTGGCAGAGAGCGGCTGGAAGCCGACTCGTCTCATCTCTGCAGTCAAACCGATTCAACGCAGCTTTGTTCACTCTGTCCTCCAACTCTCCTGCGCCTCCTCCTGCATCCTCCTCCACATACGCTGCTAAAAAAATAAACGCCTCACCGTCCAGGTGAACTTCACAAAATGTTTGAGCAAGTCTTTAAAGTCTCTTAATAAGTTTCGAAAATAAATATAAAGCAACAAAAACAAAGTTCTTCTCCCATGAGAGACAGCAACCCTGGCATGTTGCCCAGCAGGCGGTTGATGAAATTCGCCGCGTCGCTGCCGACTCCTGCAGTGATGCTGGAGAGCCGCAGAGCTCGGGGATTTCTGCAACCTTCACCACGTCTGAGCAGAAACCAGACTGGAGGTCCATTCACAGCGTCACGCTGGTCAGAGGGGCTGCAGCTTTGGCCAAACGATGCAAATCTTTCTCAACATTTTCAGAAATATTTTTTCTGTCACAGCAAGAAAATATCATTTATTTGACATTTGTTCAAAAATTTAGGCAAAATTGAGTGGTAAGTAGTTACTTTTACTCAGTTACATTTACTTGAGTAACTTTTGGGGAAAAAATTACTTTTTATTTTTACTTGAGTAATTTTATAATGAAGTATTTCTACTCTTACTTGAGTAAAACTTCTGGATTCTATACCCACTGATAATATTAAATGACTGATAATTTGATCAGTTACTCAGTACTTGAGTAAACTTTCTACCAAATAGTTTTATTTGAGTGTAACTTTTGGATCCTCTGCCTTTACTAGTTGTTGTGTTTCTGCTCAGGTGTGACGCCTGCTGGGTGAGACAACGATCACAAGTAAAGCGGCAACAACACAAAACGCACTTTTCTCTGTGTTACGTTAAAAGTCCAGGTGTAAAAACAGTTTCAGGTCCACATCAAAACCTCTGAAGGTAAAATAAACTGGATTGATTGATTGAAATGCAAAAACAGAAACTCTTACCAAGTGTTTTTTTAAATCCTAGCAAACTTGAAATAAGACAAAACTAACTGACAAGTAACTCTTTAGCAAGATATAGAGGCTTGTTTTAAGTAAATAATTCTTTGATGTTGATGAAAAAATTCCAGTTCCATTGGCAAGGAGAACTAAATCTGTTACCTAGCAACCCCAGCCAAGCTCAGCCTGTCTCCTAGCAACCAGTTCTAGGTCCACTGGCAGATTTTTCACTTTATAACAAGATATTTTTTCCTGTTACAATTGAAATCTGCCAGTGGAACTTTTTTAAATTAATGTTGTTCCATTGACAGATTTTTAACCTACATTATTTAGTTAAAAGAAGCGTCTATATCTTGCTAAAAAGTTAGATTTGTCTTATCAGACCAAAATTACTTGGTAGGATTTTGTGTTCTTGCAGAGTGACTTTTTTTTTCTCCCCGAAGCTGATTCAGCTGATTGTGATTTATTTTACTAGTGGTTCATTAAATTTTGCTCCAGCTGACTTCTAGAACAAACACAATCAAGAAAACGTGCGTTAGTGTTGGTGCCACGATTGGTCAATGTGATCGTTGCCTCAGTTTACGCGTCGAGTTGTCAGGGTTGCTGCCTCTCAGGCTGCCTGTCAGGAAATCCGGTAATCAAACGTGTCCTTCTCCATGTAGTCCGTCCAGGTAGACGACGGCATGCTGCGGTACGGGTCCAAAAGGATCCGGAAGCAGCGGACGATCAGTAGGCCGAGGAAAATGAAGAGGATGAGGACGAAGACGAAAGCCGCCCTTTGCTCGAGCGTGAGGAAGGAGGCGGAGGAAGAGGATGAGGGGAAGTCTGATTCAGAGGCTGAGAAGGTGCTGCTGTAGAGGTCGTCCGCCATGTTCAGACGATGGTTCTGATTGGTTCAGTTCGGGATCAGCGTCCTCATCTGCCCACTGAAAACCATCTTTACAGCAGAGTCAAATCGGAGATTTCTGCAAAGCAAAACAATACATTATTTTTTACTGTAAATTACAGCAGATCTCAATACAGATTGTTAATTTTTGAGCATAATGTTCCTTGAGTAAGAGAAGTACAGAAAGTTTGTGTATTACTTAATGTAAAAAAAAATTAAAGCCTGTTTTCCTTAGGTGTCTGAGCCAAATGAATGATCGGTTGTGAGTATTTTACTCGGTTCAGCCACTGCATGTGCAGAATTTAATTGAAGTGGATTTTTACAGGCCAAATGTGATACTGTGAGGAAACCTACTGCAACTGATAATGTTTAGAAAGTGAGACTTTATGCTGCTTCCATTCACTACTGCTATGTTTCTACACAGATTATTAACCAAAGTTATTCTGCTGACATAGACAGCGTCTCCATTACAAATGTACAAAAAACATCACACATTCACTAATGTTAATAAAACTCAATTTAGCAATTGCAATGTTTTTTTATTCAGATCCATGTGCATCAGAAAATCAAATTCACTTAAAAACTTCCAGAGTTTTTGTTTTCTGAAATACAATTTCTGTGTAGCTGAAGGCTTTAATGTTGTTATTTTTGTCTCTGAATGCCATTGTGTTATTTTGGTGTTTTGCTAAATTTATTTGTGGCTCCTTTTTTAAAAAACATATTTATTGACTAATGACATGAAAATAATATACAAGCCAGAAAAAAAGCAATAAAATGAACCAATAAAAAATTACTTGTATTTATATTTCATACAAAAATATGTGAAATGACAAGAAAAAAATGTAAATTAAATAAGAATAAATCACAGATTCTCCTTTCCAAGTGGAAATACTTGAGTATTTTTTATATAAAACACACTTCATTTAACTTCTTTCAGTTTCACAATGTGTAAGTCTGTTGTCATACATGATGTTGATACAGCAATAATAATGCAAATGTCTGCAATCACAATTACTCAAAATGTCTCAAAGCAATAAAGAAAATGGTTTTCCTCAGTACACAGAGAGAAATGATAAAAAAGTAAGAAAGAAAAATACACCCCATTTACATGTAAATTGATTTTTATTCTTGTTGCAGTGAGAAGTCAGCGCAGGAACTAAATGCAGGACTGAACAAGCAGGAGGTCAGCGCAGAATACTAATGAACTTCATGTCACAAAAACAAAACCTGAGGCGCTGCCAGAGGAGCGAGCCGGCCGACAGAAAACATGCAACATGAAGTTAGACGCCTGCAGAAAAGCAAGGCTGTGCAGCCAGAAAGAGAGGATTTTAAAAACCGCTGAACGAGGAACCAGCAGGATAAAGGAGCGACACCAGGTGAGTTTACGAGGATCGGTGCAGGTAGATGATCTGAGGCAGAGGGAGGACGCCGTCACATGGGGGAACGAAAAGAAATTCAGATAAAGAAACTGAAATCTGGAGCTAGAAACTGATCAGAGCAAAAAAAAATCCAAACTCTTCTTTCTGGCAGACATGAAGAAAAACAGCAGAATTTCCCAGACCACAGACTTTAGAAGGCCTCTGAATAATTTATGCTAATATTTCTGTGTCTCAAAAAACAATAAAGTTTTTCTTTTTGCTTTCATTTTCACAGTTTGACTTTATAAAATCATCCCCTGGACATATTAAAGCTGCAACTTTTATAAAAAGCAAAAGTTATAACTGACACCATGTTATGAGATGCATAACTTGTGAAAAAATAAATCTCATCCACTGCCTCTCGTGCTACAATAGCTGTTTTTGGAACATCCCAGTCAAAAACAGCCAATCAGAGCTAGTAGGAGTGTTTTAGCGCTGTCAATCATGCTTGTGTACGCACAGTTGAATGTGGTCATGCTCAAAAGTGAATCAAAAGAGTCGACTCTCGGTGCTCAGCTCTCACTCTCAGTGGCTCCGCCCTGCTCAGAACTTTGTTTTGATTGGCAACATGGCGGCTTGTCTAAACTTCTTCAAATACTCATGAAGATGAAGCTGAGGCATTATATTTGCCTGCACCTCTGCTCCTGTCATGAATCTGATTGGCAGATTTTTTTCAGTCTTTTGTTCATTTGTTTTTGTGTTTCTGTACAAAAGCCTCAATTTTGTAACAAAACAAACAAAATTATGCAAAAAACAAAACAAAATGATTTGTTAACATACAAAACATTCAGATTTTCCAAGTTAAGATAAAATATGAGGCGACAGACGGTAATCTGCTTATCCGCCGTAAACAGAGGCCTTGCTAACTAGCCTTAGCATTCACGACAAGTTATGCTAGCTATATCATAACAGAGCAAGGGGGTGTAAAGCCGTGCCTGATTGACAGCGCTAAGACCCTCCCCCTGGCTCTGATTGGTTGTTTCTGGTTCATAAATAAAGAGCCGTTTGGGACCTGGAAGAGGCGTCTTTTAGTCTTTTGTAGAGCCGGTTCTCTTCCAAGAAACTGTCTATCTGCCGTCACCAGTGGCCATGCTAACTAGCCTTAGCATTTCTGGCTATCCGGAGGCTGTAAGCAGCCCCTACATAAACATGATTTACAGCGCTACGACTCTCCTACAGGATCCAATTGATTTTTTTTACAGATTATCCGTCTTGTACCATACTGCCATGGCAGAGTGACAGTTTCATCAAATATGTAAAAAAATATTTATTCTTTCAATAAAAGTTACTGCAGCTTTAAAGATTAATTTATTTCTTAATAAACTGAAGGTTTCGGTTCTTGAGATCTTGATGGTTGTTTCTTCGCTTCCTCAGACTAAAACATTGCGACCCATGAACAGGCTGTTGGTCCTTTGGTCGGATTGTTGGTTTTATGTTGTGTTTATTGTGATTTTCTCTAAATAAATTGGTTTGGTGTGCAGATTTGCACCCACCTGCTCCAGTAGGTTTTGTTAAATGGAGCCAACCTTTGTCCTCCTTTTCTGCTTTACGCATAACGGTTATTTTCTGCAGCAGCATGGAGTCGTTTCAGTGTCCTCAGAAAGCCAAGCTGCTTCTTTAAGTCCGTGTCTTTCAAACTTCATGTTTCTCCTCACGCTGTTGTTCTCTTCCCAGCAGTCTGTGGGTGGGATTGTGGGTGTCGTTAGTTTTAAACACATCATTTTGGCAAGAAGCTTTTTATTTCCTTCCCACATGGAGATTAAAGCCAAACTCAATTGGCTTTCAATTTTGTTGTCTCTTTTTCAGGCTCGGTTTGGAGCTCCAAAATCAGAAGGTGATAAATTAAATGAACTCTAAGCTGTTTACATGCACAAACAGTTGGATTATGGGGGATTTTGTCCTCTTGAAACTCAAGTTTGTGTCTGGTAAGTAAAAGGAATAAATGCATTTTGTAGGTTTTTCTGTTTGGACTCATCCGACATGTCCTGCAAGGTGAACCTAAACCTCTGCAAAAATTACCATAGGTTTTTAATCTAAAATGTCATGAAATATCACTTTACATGCGTTACGTAACGCTAAACTTGATTAGTTTGAACAAGACGAGCGCAGAACGTCTATGAAGGATTTGCTGAGTCTGTGTATTCAAACTCCCTCCTGCCGTCCTCGTTAATATTTCACTCCCCGTCTTTCTCTCGTTCCTCATTTTCATTCCGTTCACCTTCAAGTTTCCCAACTTGTTCAAGAACAAAACAAAGGAGAAACCCCTGGAAGACAGCTCCGACGCGTCACATAATCCCTTAAAACTGATGTTTATCACATCATGTGGTTATTTACACTCTGTGCTGTTTTCTGCAGATTCATCATAGCGGAGGTTAAACACACACACACACACCACACACACACCCACACACCCACACACACACACCCACACACACACACACACACACACCCACACACCCCCCCCCCCCCCACACACACCACACACACACACGTTGGAGGATATAAAGTACCAGAGTCCCTCCAGGCTGCAGCTGCTGCCTCACAAAATGCGTGAAAGCTGAAAAAAAAAAAAAAGTAATTAGATTTGATGGGACAAATCATGCTGACCTCAGAAGTGTCACTCTAACCGTAAAGACTCATCGCGGCCGAGCGAAGCCCGGAGCCTTTGAAGAACCATCTGCGTAAAATCAAAGAAATGTAGAAAAGTTCTGGGAGAAGTTCAGAACCGGGCTGAGCTCGCTGTTCTTCTTCAATCTGTGTCAAACTGATCCTGAGGCTGCGGTTCTGCTGCGGTTCTGCCGTGACATGACGGGCAAGTTATGCTAATGGGGAAGTTAAAGGGCCAATCCGCTGATTTTATACGTCAAGGTCAGTTTGCTCAGCTTGCCTGGTTTAACTTGGTTTCTGGATACTTAACAAAACATTTACTTTTATTAAAATATGTTTTTTTTTTTTTTTTGGCATATTTCTGAAAAATGTCACCATGTCGTGACAGTTTGTTATGAGACAGATAATCTGTGAAAAGATCAATCTTCTCTTGTCTCCTACTGTTGCCATCTGAGGAAATGAACCGCTCCCGACCAAAAACAGCCAATCAGAGCCAGGAGAAGGGTCTTAGCGCTGTCAATAAACCTTGTGTACTCGCTGAAAACAATTTACTGTTACAGGAAAACCGTTTATCATGAGCGGTGGCTATGCTAACTAGCCTTCGCATTCACGACAGCCTCTGCTGGCTGCATGATTGACAGCGCTAAGAACCGCCTCTTGGCTCTGATTGGTGGTTTCTAATGAGCATTTGGAGAAAGCAGAGGAGCTTGATGTCTTCACAGATTATCTGTCAAGACATGGAAACGGTGTCAACAAACGTAAAAAAAACAAAACAATTTAAAGTTACGTACTGCAGCTTTAAAGTGAAAGGTATAAAACTTTCAGCACGGAAATTTAAATCATCATTAGGTCAAAAAAATAGTAACTATGAGTTATGAGCAGGTTGTTTAAAATACTTAATAAATTTTTAGATCTTAATTGATCAAGGATTCATGTTGTACTGGATAAAATCTGCTTGTTTTAATTATTTACATTATTTACAGAATAAAAACAACCAACTTCTATCCAAAAATACGTCAAAGTCCAGTTAAAATACTCTAAACTATTTAAGCTAGTAAATAAGATGTTGAGTGACATAAAAAGCAGAAAAAACTAAAACTGTGAAATGGCCTGTAAATAACAAAAATGATGCATTTATATCACAGTTTGGTGTGAATATGTTTATTTAAAAAACTAATTTAACTGAGGAATTTGGAATTAGGAAAAATTTAATTAGCATAAAATTAGCGTTACAGGCAAATAAAACCATGATAGTGAGACAACTTTCTTATTAATGTCATAAAACAATACTGAAACTATGGAAACATCAAGAATAAAGAATTTATTTCACTGATTTTTCATATATTTTGGAAGATTCTCCATAGATGTTTTAGGCTTCAATGAACCTGAGTTATAAAGCAAGTTTTGTCTGATTTTCTGGTCTGACAATCTCATATTTTCAGTGAAAATTTCCTGAGTGTTAATGATATTCATGCTGCTTCACTGATTTGTGTACACAGAATGTAAGTTTTCCTCTACAGAAAAAGCAGAGGTAACACCAAACCACTGGGCAGGAGAAACCATACTGAAGCCCAACCTATGAGACAAAAAATATTTCCTTTGGGAACAGTTAAGTATTTCACTATCGGTGTAATCAGGCTGCCAATGAACAGCAATTGGTATGTTTTCAGTCTGTTCACAATGCAAAGCAGAAGATAAAAACATTATTTTAATAATATAATTTACTAAATAATATCATGAATTAGGAGTCAATAACTGTTTGATTCTTAAAACCACAGAAACTGATCCACTTTAAAGAGAAATCACTGAACCATTTCTTCAAAAGAGATAAGAAGAGCTTCATATTCGTTTCTACAGTTTATAATATCATTGGTTGAAGATATTCAGTGCATGTCAAGGCAGCTCAAGCCTCCTGAAGCTTTTCACTGTAAAAACTGTGTGGGAGTGCAGTGGGAGTGGAGGAGTGGGAGACGAAGAGGACGTCAGTCTGTGAGGGAAACCGGCTCCTGCAGGAGCTCTGAGCAGATACTCAACCTGAACAAGCTTCTTGTTTCTTACTTTAATTCAATTCACCACTGCAGGTATAATTTTAGTTTGAAGGTATTTCAGGATTCATTCATCAATATACTGACAAATTATGTTTAATAGGAGAAGAACTACAACAGAAAAAAACATACTTTTCCACATTCTTAAACTGTATCTTAACTTTTCTTTTTAAAACGAGGTTGCAGAGCAACGTATATTCACATAAAACTCAAATTATGCCATTCGGCCTCGGCTCACAATCACCACTTCCACACAAATACTGCAAATAAAGCAGGAAACAAACTTCTGTTCACTGGATCTGGAGAGAAGAAAGATGCCCAAGCTTCAAGCAATGCAGTCTTATAAGCCGCTACAGAAAAACAATAAACTTGAGTTTACCGTCAGAAAGAGAGAGAAAACTTTAAACACAAGACGACAGCAGGATATATAGCGGAAGGCACAAAATTCAGAGTTGAAAATAAAACACTGTCGGCTGTTCGAGACGTTGCTCTGTGCTAGAGTCTTGTTTGTTTCCTCACTGTCACAGTTTGCATTAGACAATCAGACGTGTTATGAGTCCCAGAAAACAAATGATTTTCTCACAGTCGTATAAAACAACAACCTACATAAGAATAAACGTGATATTAAAGTCTAACAAGGCATTTGAAGATTATTTGTATAATGAGTTACAGTCTTTGTACTTTCATTTGGGTCAAAACTGCTTCTAAAAACAACCAAAGCACTTAAAAAAAGGAAAGTTAATGTTTTCTTAGTGTCTGTAAAATGAGCCGTTTCAAAAACCTCAAGAATGTAACCTCAATAATCTGCCAGTGGAACTAGAACTGGGGTTGCTAGGTAATGGGCTGGGCTTGGCTGGGGTTGCTAGGTAACGGTGCAGTGCCCTTTGCCAGTGTAACAAGAATTTTTTCATCAATATTAAAGAATTATTTACTTAAAACAAGCCTTTATATCTTGCTAAAAAGTTACTAGTAAGTTAGATATTTGCACAAGAAACTAGAACAAAAATACTCTAAAATTTTGTGTTTTTGCTGCATATTTATTATTTTTCATATATACATCTTTAACCTTAAAGAGTGTTTGTGTCTTGTTATGTGTGTGTTTTAGCAGTGTTCTACTTTCTTCCATGTTTTTAAGTGAAATATTAAAGTAAATAGAGTGCGTTTGCAATGGGGGGCGTAGTTGGCCTAAGGCACCAAACGGGCTAGGACCACACCTGCCTGTTAACTCTTAATCTGCTGAAAGATTTAAACTAAATCTGAGGCACAAAGCTTAGGTACAACAAAGCTTTCCATGAAATCAGCTTGTGATGAAGCTGTCTGTTCTGTTCACCATCAACTGGACCGACGGACCGGTTCATTTCTCTGCAGAACCGAGGAACACCAACACGTTTTCTTTAATCTCCTACAGTTTAGTAAAAAAGAAAACACTAAACTGCGCTGTAATGTGATGTGCTAATCTTTACAATCTCTGTGTTATTAATAAATCTGTAAACCGGTAAATTGGTTCGTCGTTAATACTGAATTTTTTTAACAAACCAGCTGTCATTAGTTTCAGATGCTGTAAATTTAATGAATCAATTTGCAGAAGTTTAATTTTTCATTTCAGGAAGCCGAGACAAGAGAAAGAACAATGCATAAAACTTTGGATTATTCATTCGATCAATTTACTGCTCCGCTGTTTCTACAGTGTGTGTGTGTATGTGTGGGTGTGTGTGTGTTTGTCCGGCTTTCATGCAAGACAGAATTCAATTAGAAGATGATGTAGTTTCACTGAGCCTCCAGTTTGGATTTGACGGCACAGAGATGATGGAGTTTTATTCATGCAATTAACAATTCATTTCTTACCCTCACACACACATTCAGATGTCTGTTTTGCACACACACACCAAAGTGCGACGTGCTCCAGTGTAGAGACCATTTATTTGTGATGCCAAAACAGCATTTTTTATGGTTTTTGAACTAATTACCTGTTTACAAAAATTTAATTTGTAGAATTTTGTAGAGAACAAAACTGAATTTAAAATACAAAGCACTGAAACTATATCACATTTTGCAAATAAATACACAAAGTGGTTATTTCTATTCCACTTCCTTTATCTTGCCATGCAGGTTTGTGGAAAATAAATAGATAAATGAAGTAAGAAGCAGGATTTTTTCTCATTTTTTGTGAATTTAGGATAAATGTTAAATATGGTAAATTTCTGATTGTTTTCCTCTGAGATTGTTTAAGATGTTTGTAAGCCTGATTTCTCTTTTACTTTTCCCTCCTTGCTACATTAAATGGTGTGTATTTCTTCACAGAGTGTGTACATCATACTGGCAGTGTCTTTTCTGAGCTTTCAAGTTTGTTCAAAACTTTTTTCTTTGCACACAATTCAAACTTTTTTTTTTACATTTCTCTTAAAAATTAAAATCAAAACACCCTGTGTGTTAACTTCACAATCAGTCTTCCCCACCATCATCGCAAATAAAGAGACTGAATCAGAAGCAAAGAAAGCCAGGGAGAGAAATAAATTAAATTTAACAGAATAAAGAGTTTTTTGTTCCGACTGGTTGATTTTTCATTAGACAGGAAAACCCTGCAGTTGGAGCGAGATTCAGGAACACAGTTGTTAAAGTGGACATAAAGATGATTTTAATTGACATGAAATTAACTGTTTTACTAAAGTTAATTACAATTAACAACAGCTCAAGAAATATCGTATTTTCCGGACTAAAAGTCGCAGTTTTTTCATAGTTTGGCCGGGGGTGCGACATATTGTCAGGAGCGACTTATGTGTGAAATTATTACCACATTATTATATCATATCACATGTTATTTTCACACTAAACCGCCAGAGGGCGCTCTAGGCCTGTGTTGATAATGTGTGTGGTAGAAGCTACGTCCGGAGTTAGCCGAGTTGTTTACAAGCGACACCGAAGATGAAGATTTAGTGATTTGGAGCGACACGGATGGTTTGGTAAACTTGTTAGCATGTTATAATTATCTGAATAACTCTTAATATGTTATGCTAACATACCAGGCACGTTCTCAGTTCGTTGTTTATGCAACGTTAGCATACTGTACAATTATTCAGCCTGTTGTTGCCTCTATTCTATTTTTATTGCCTTTCAAGATGACATGTCTGTTCTTGGTGTTGGATTTTATCAAATAAATTTCCCCCAAAAATGCAACTTATGCTCCGGTGCGACTTATATATGTTTTTTTCTGCTTTATTATGCATTTTATGGCTGGTGCAACTTATAGTCTGGAAAATACAGTAGTAAAAACATGATAATAGGTCAGTGTTTGTTGTGCAAATACCCCGAACTGCACAACATCTCCCAGAAATCAGTATTTTCTAAACAACACATGGGGGTGACCCAAGGCTTTTTTTATTAGTCGATCTGACAGAAATCTGAGAAAAACGTAATACAGAAGAGGATTACGGCCAAAATAAAAATTATATTGACACAATTATATTTCTATCAGAATTCTGAGAAAAAAAAAGTAACAATTCTCAGAGAAAACTCAGAATACTTACAGAAAAAATGCTTAAAGAAAAATAATTCTGAGAAGGAAGTCAGAATTCTGTGTTTTTGTCCCTAATTGTCTTCCGTAGGGTTAGCACCGTCTCCACTGTAATTGTGACAATCTCTCTGATATATTTGATGCTAAGCAGCTGCTGTGAAATACAATATTAATATTTGTAGGAAAGGCATTCATCACTTTAACACCTACTTAATTCAGACACCATTAATTTTACATTGCTCAAAAACTGAAATATTAAAATAAACATTGATTCCACAACCTGTTTACCAGCTAAGTTTCGCTTCTTTTCCTTTGAGTATATTTTTATGTTTGCCTCTTTACGCCCTGGCCTATTTAAAGGCACAGTACAGCCTTCTCAGCATGTGATGCTGCAGCCCTGAATGACAACAACCCCCTGACTTTTCCTGCAGGCAGAAACTGAACAACCACTGCAACATCACAGCTCACACACACAGAGAGAGAAAGTGCTGCGGGACGCAGCGTGGACTCCTGCTGCATCAGAGGACCTACACATATTCCCTCTGACTGCACTGGTAAAGCCTGACAAGAGGAGCGAGCAGCTATGAAACGCACACAGACGTCTCTGTCTTCCCGGATAAGAAGCAGCTGCCTGCCTGTCAGCAGCGCCTGGACAAGAGACACTTTCTGAAAGTCAAAGACGCAATCATGTAAATCAGGACACAGTTGAGGTCTCCAGCCTGTAGAACCAGAAATACAGAAAGAAACAGAGCCAGATGAACAATTATCAGGTAACATGCCTAATAATTCGACACATGGCTTTACAGCAACTTCATATTAAGTGCCAAAATCGGTTCTCATTAGCTGCTTTTCCATTACAAATGTACGCAAAACTCTCTCTATGTTCCCACACATTTTCACAATTACTGTTTTAAGAAAGGCTGTTAAAATCCCATGCGAATACGTTTCTTCATACAATAAGTTATTAAAGAAACATGAACCTCCAACTACTTCCTGTTTTCGTCTTCTTCGTCTTTTCCACCAGTAGTAACGCCCGGTTGTTGATTTGAAAATTGTTTTTTTTATACATATATATTTGGGTTTCCGTAAAGCAAATTTGCCATCAGAAATGGCCAATAAAAATGCAGATAACGATGTAGATGTGTGAGAAAAATTGCTTGATTTTGTTCGCCTGCCAAACTCGACACCAGGCCCGGGTTAAACTATTTTACTATTTCAAGAATCTTTATTGATCAGATGAGAAGTCTAAAACAAACACATGAAGGAGGTAAACATTTACATGATAATACAAGAACACCATATTTTAAAGGTATTTTAAACGAATACCTGCTAAATGATTGAATTTAGCACTTTGGTATGTTAGCATTAATTTTCTATGTTGATATAGCGTTTTAGCTTTAGCGAAAGTAATGTTTATTGTTATTGCTTTAGGATTAATGCTGCTAACTTTTTTTTCAAATATATATTTATTGTTTTCAACAAACTACTGTCAACAAAGCAGCAGTCTGGACAGTTAGCAGGATACATTACCTACAAAAAGTTGATTGTGACGCTTTGGGGAATTATGTCCATTTGTACTGTTGTTCACCAAATAACTACTATAATAAGACGTTAATAAATGTTAACATCGCTGCCTGTAAAAAGGTGTGACTGCTTCCTGAAAGCAAAACAGAGGAAGTAGGAACCAGGCAGAGCCGTGATGACGTACACCAGCTGGTTGTATGACAGCTGTGTGCTAATGCAAACAATCGTGCCACGTCAAAGGTGACCTATTATGTTTCCTTGAACAGGTTAGAAAAGGTTTGTGAGCTATACAAAGCATATGTATTACATTTTTTTGCACAAAATCATTCTTATATTCTATTTCTAGGTTGGTTTTGCTTCAGAATGAGATGTGACTTTAAATTCAAATAAGCTGCTGCTGGACACGCCCCCCAACTCAATGTTTACACTTGCATGTGAAAATGGCTGCAAACAGATGAACAATTATGCAATTGTGTGTCTTAGAAAAGCAGAAGTTGAGCCTCCTGAACAACCAACAAGAATGCAGCATGTGGTTTGTGGCTGGTAAGTCAACAACAAAACTCTTGTTTCTTCCAGCAGCCATTGTACAGAGAAACAGCAGTAGAACCAGCTGACCAAACATGCTGGAGCTCAGCTGGGGTTGCGAGGGGATTTGTGACGTTGCATTATGAAGGTTTTGAACACCAGAAACATTGAGCACTTGGGCTGTTTTTAGAAGCAATAGAAACAAAAACAAAGTATAAATTTAGCATGATTGATCCTCTTTAAACTTCTCCACAACTTCAACCCAGATATTCTGCGAGCTACGGTCCACACTGCTGAGTTCTGAATATCTGCAACTCTAGTTACATAAAACAAACAGCATTCACTCTTCTAGGAACACTTGAACATTAGCGCTGAAGCCGAAGCCAGAAAATAAGCTTTTATTTACATGCACTGCTGCAGCCTAAGCCTTAAGCCCATATTAACCTTTAATTCATTAAAAAAAAAACCAACTGAAATATACACAGATAACACTTCAACCTTAATTGGTTTGAACATCACTCCTAAGTAAGTCAATGTGAAGCAATTTGAATTACTAAAAAGGTGAGTAAATCACTCCACAACAACCCCTTTGCATTAACCTCCCTAATTTATTTTTATGCATGCAAAATTTCAAACACACAGATTAACAATGACTTCATTTTTTCCATTAGCATCAGACTGCTTAGCACTGAATATGTCACCAAGCAATGTCAGGGGTTAATAGGCGTAAGAAACAGAAACGTGTGTGTGTGGGTGTGTGTGTGTGTGTGTGTGTGCTGTGGATTAGCTCAGGCTGCGATTTGTCAGCAGACTCTCTTCGAGTCAACACTTGAACTTTGTTCCCCTCCGTCGGGAAAAGTCGGATTTGTTGCCAGCTGCTTCTGACAAATGGCTGCTAAATCCCAGCAAGGTGTTTTTTTGTGCGGCTAAGTGTTACTGTAACCAGAGCGACTCTTCACCAGGCGAAGAAATGAAGCCAAAGGACTTATAGCATCTAGACGCTGCTTCGCATGCATGACCATCGGTGATTACTGCAAGTATTAGCAGGGACACCCACTCAGTTATTAAAAAAAATATTGTACATTTGGTAACTAATATGGAATTATCAAGTTGTTGATGTTAGAAATGCATTATTTGGAATATTTTGGTTCACTTCCATGAAAATTGCAATTGCAAAAGGAGGACATAGAAAAGGACAAAGGTCTATATAACTATTAAGATTAAAGTTGTTCAGATTAAACAGAAAATCCAGGAAAATGAGAATATCTGATAATCCGTTTGCTCAAATTTGAGGATGCATTTTCAGAGATTATTTTCAAAAGAATTTCTGAGCTTTTTAGCAGAAATTTTGTACAGTTCTGTGACGTCAAGCTTTCTTTTTTACTATCCGTCCATCACAAAAATGATTTACATTGTTTCATTGACGCTCGTATCGTCAGCTCTGCTCAGAAACTGTTTTGCAATTAAAAATCTTGTAAATGAGGTGATTGTTGAATTAACATTTTGAAATAATTTTGCATTTTTTGACAACAAAAAGAAAAAAAAAAGTTAATGGGATAAACCCTGTTGCAAAATGAACCTTATTAAGATGCAGCAGAAAGAAGAGGATCAGCAAGCAGATGTAATTTAGACCACAGGGAGCAGATTGCAAATAATATGGAATAATTTCTAATAATATGCTAATTGGCACAGAACATCCTCCATATCATTGTTGTTCAATAATTTATTATAATGAGTGAAGGTGCTGCTATTTACTGCTTCATACCTCCTATCTTGTTTTAATTAATTTCCTTTTATATTTTTTATTCTACTTTTGTCTTTTTTTATATATTTATTGTTTAGTTGTTTCTGTTGATATTCTGCTGCTGGAAGCCAAATTTCCTGAAGGATTAATAAAGTTAAATCTATTTTAATCTAATAAGTTTTTCAAGTATAAATCACAGAGATTGCTTTTTGTTCTTCATGAATAAAGTCATAATTTGAAATCTGTATTTTTTCATTCAGGGTATCTTTGTGTGATTTTGATCATGTGTAACAAAAGAAGAAGAAATCTGCAAGAGTGGAAATATTTTTTCACTGAATAGGATTTAAAAATGTCAGAAAAAACACATTTACTTCTCCTTATAAAGAGATATTTTGTTTTGTAATAACAAATGATGACATAAAACAGAGGTAGGCAGAGGACCCCAAAACTATAGTAAAGTAAAAATAGTACTACTTCAAGTAAAACTAAAAATTAAAAAAAAATATTTGGGAAAAAATCTACTGAAGTAGATTTAAAATTTAAAAATCACATACCAGTACTCAGATGCACTAAAATATACAGTTAAGTGTGTCTTGTGTTTGTTTCTCATTTACTCAATTAAAAGTAAAAAGTACTCCTAAAAGTACTTTTGTTCCCAGAAAAATTACTCAAGTAGATGCAACTACCCAACTCTGCACAATATAACTTCAAGCTCCAAATCGTAGAAGGGTCACTCAGGGCCCTAAAATCATGTTCACACACACACGCACACACACACACACACACACACACACACACACACACACACACACACACACGCACAGAAGCGGAGAGTCATCTGTTAACCAGATTGTAGCTCAGCGCCGCCTCATCGATGCAGAACAGACCAAACTGTGTTTGCGATGAAACGACGCTCCATCATCATCACCATTACATAACAATTGCTATTGACTGCCATTACTTTCTTATTACTGACAAGCGTATCTTTATTAGTGTGTGTGTGTGTGTGTGTGTGAATGACTCATCTTGTGGGACATTAAACTATTTATATTCAGAGATTTGGGGGGGAAAATAAGATCCTCCCGACTATCAGCCTGCAGGAAGGGGATTATTTAAAGACAAGTAGCGTTTCCAGGAAAGGCGCAGGAAGTACCTGCATGTCAGTTAAATGTCAAACACAACAACGCCACTTTAGCTACACGACTCACAATCTTCGTGTTTCTGTCGTTACGGTTTAGAGCCGGAGAACCAGGCGACCCTGAAAGCCGCAGTTTTAGATTGACAGACAAAAAAATGAAAAATAAAAATGTGCCTCTCAGGCCATTTTACCTCCTCTCAGTGTTTTTTTTATGATTGCCACAATGGGCTCTCAGAGATTATAACCATGGCGACAGAAAAACCCCAGCAAAAGCAATAACGGCCCTCTTCGTGAGAAAGAGCAACAGGTTTTTTTTCAGACATTAAAAAACAAACATTTCCACAAACACAAATGGGTAACACTGTATTTGAACTGGTCATAAATACGACTTGACACAAAGGAGTCTTCAAAATGTTTATGCAAATCTGCATTAAGAGTAGAGCTGTTATAAACTGATTATTTTAGTAATAAAGTATCAATTATTCTGATGATTAATTGAGTAATTAAATAAAATTTGATAAAATAAAATATCAGTAAATTCTACCATAACAGCAGCATTATTATCGGATATCAACATCGATTCAGATTTTCATATTTGAGCTTCCCTACAAGAACTTATCTGCAGTTTAGAAAATGTACCTGTAACAATAACAGCTCACTAAGTTAACCTGAACAAATACACTTTTAAAAAATGTCTATGCTCCAGCTTTTGGTTTATTTATTCATCTTCAGTCAGTTTAATAGATGAACTCTCACCTTGCCCAGACATTTATAGCTTTGTGTTCATGTCAGCGACGGGATTTGACACTTTTGTTCGTCACATACAGAAACATCTACCAGCTACGTGCCGCCACGATGAGCTCCGCTATCCATTTGTTGAGACTGGGATGATATGAAATACATTTTCCAGTTCGTCCATAAAGCTACACTAACGTTAATTATCTAGAGCACAGTGTTCAGTCTATCCGCTCGCCTGTATAAATGCACCCGCTGCGCTCTTCACCACCACCAGGAAAGGCTGCCGTACGTCAGGCATCGCGCCAGTCATTTTAAGGATGCTTATTGGTTCCTCGAAAAACGACAAAAACCCGAACACGATCATGGTAACACTTTATTTGACGAGTTGTGAATAAGACTGTCATGACACCGTCATGAACATGAGTAAGTCTTCATGAGTATTTATGACTGCTGTGTTTAGCTTTAATAATATAAAGCTACATGTTGTTTAAAGTGTAATCAGTAATACTTTTATCACAAATTTATGTCAGATTATTATTTCTTGGTTAATGTCAAGTTGTCATAACAAAGACATTTTGAATAATGTCAACTTTGTACTAAAAGTGTCATAATTTACCGAATGACACTTTAAGACAACAGTCATAAATATTCATGTAGACTTACTCATGTTTATGACATGTGTTATTACATGTTTATGACGATGTCATGACAGTCTTATTCACAACCCATCAAACAAAGTGTTACCTCAATAAATAAATTTCCCCCAAGACCGAACTTGTCATTATTTACTAAATTATGCTTCATGACAAGTCGTAAACATTTATGAAGACTCCTTTGTGTTCATAACAAGTTATGTTTTACGACAGTGTCATGTTATGCACACGCCTTCAAATAAAGTGTTACCCACAATTATAAATTCTGAATGGATTCTCCTCATTAAAGGAGAAAATTTATGCTTTACACTTTACATATATATGTGTTGAATTGGTGTAAATACAAGTTTGTTTCCTTCTGCTTCTAAATAGATTTTTTTTTTTTGTCCTTCCAAGAAAGCCTGGATCTATTTCTGCAGCATTTGGTCCATTAATCCCAGCAGCTGGTGCTGGAATGTTGCTGGTAACACTGGGTAGCTGATTGATATCACACACACGATGGAGTCAGCACACAGCTTCAGTTATTGCAGCAGAAACCAGCGATCAGGACTCAGACATGAACCTTCAGAGCCGCATAAAGACAGTTACAAAGCCGGCCTTCTGTCGCCTGCAGAACCTCTCCAGGATTAAATGACTAATGTCCAAAATAAACTTAACTGATTGATCAAAAGTTAATTTAAAAGTGCGGTGACAGCCGTAAGAGGAAAGATTCCCATGGGGACAATTTAAAATGACATTTGGTCATATGTTGTCCACTTTTTTTCTGACTGACTTTCTGAAATGCTGCTGTGATGGTGGGACTAGTTTGTGCTAAAATGTTACATGGACGTATTTTTTACTGTTAAACGCATAAATTTGGGGACTTGAGGTTTCCAAGAACACTTATTTTCAGAAAATATGAGTCATAGTACCCAACAACAGATTCAACTTTCATAAAATTAAAATTTGGAAATAGAATTGGTGCAGCAACTCTGTAAGTAAACCTAATTTCTTTACATTTTCCTGTTTTTTTTTTACACTGCCTTCCTTTTTCTAAAAAATGTTTTCCAATTGTTTTGTTTTAGGTCATTTCAACGCATGGAAAAATATCACCTGTTGAACAACATAGGCTTATTTTGTGAGGTTAAAATATTTTTTAATAACGAAGGTTTAGTGGGACTTTGCATTTTTGCTGAAATGTCCTATCCAAATAAACATGAAAATGTTAACATTTCCTGATTAATCCAAATGTATCAAATTAGATTTTCTGCAGCCTTAAGTGATTGCTGTGGTATAAATATCTCTGCACTTTACTGTGTGGCTAGCTCACTGGCTAGCTCATGGCTAGCTCTCTGTTACTGCCTCTTACTCTGCAGTTGTGGAGTCACAATGTCAGGGCTCATAAGCGCCCCCTGCCACGAGGGAAGAGAACTGCCTGCCTCACCTCCAATCTGTTCTCTGCCGTTTCTGATCGCTCTTCAGCACATGAATCACAGTTAGTGACAAAAAACACTGGACATTATATACGTAAACTAAATTATGGAAAATCAGTTTATTTTTTTTAGCCATTTCATTGACGACGTACAGACAGGAACATTAAGGCACATATTACTGCCCCCTGCTGGAAGGGAGAGGGTATTACAGTGTTTCTGATTAGAGTCGATCAGAGATGGAAAATAGGAACACTCTTAACATTTAATTTTCCCTTAGGATCAATAAAGTATTGTTTAATTGAATTACAACACATACAATTTATTATTATAATATTATGACTTATTTCTGGTATTTTTTTCTTAGCGTGGCCCTAATACTCTGTCGCAGTAACAGAAGGTAAAATGTTTTGTAGAATTATTTCCAATAAGCTCAATGTTGTGCTGCAAGGCGACAAAATGTAAAAATCTTGTCGGTAACTGAATACTTCTCCACGGTAACGTAGCATCCAGTGTCCTGGTTGCACTGTTTTAATAAAATGTAATTAAACAGCGCATTAATCAGCGGCCGCATCGATTTCCGCTGCTCCTTAGTGTCTGAAGAGCTTCAGCTCAACCACTGAATGTGTTTCTAACTAGAGGAAGTGATTGTTGCCACAGTGACGCCCGACAGCTCGTCAATAAGTCGTCCCAGCAGGTAAGCCGGACGGGGACAGGAAGAGACCAACGCTGCCCACAGGAAGCGTGGGAGCAGGGGGAGGAGGACAGACAGCGGGCCGAACATTAGGACGTTTTTCTGCTCTCCGCTTTTCAATTTAGCAGCCGGCGCAGAGGGAACGGCGCCCAGCTGCGTCCAGACGCAGGAGGATGATTGCTGAGCTAATAGTGGACAGAAAAAAAGCTGGAGTCAGAGCAAACATGGCCGCCGTCCAGATGACGCTTATTGTGAGAATCATGAGAACTATTTTTTTTTTTTAATGTCAGAAACGTGCTCGACATTAAGGCTTGATGGCAGCCTTCTGATCTTATTTATTCATGTTTTTGTTTTGCTGCTTCTTTGTCTCCCGCTGTTCATGAAGATATTCAGCGTGTGAAAGTGACAGCAGGGTGTTGAATGTTTTCTGCTCGCAGTTTCTAATGTCTCAGGCTTTTGGACTCGTTTTCTGTCTCTCCACACTTCATCTCGCTTTACTTCACTGCTGTAATTACTTTCTCTGTGTCTCATCTCATTGTTGATAAAATCTATTTATCTGATGGCAGGAAGTGTTTTGGAGTCAACGCCTTTCCTCATCCTTCCATCTGTCCATCCATGTTTTTTTTTTTTTTACGCCGTTTGTCTCTTGCTCTGTTTCAGGTTTGGTTGTGATTTTCCGGCATAAACAATCAGGTGACAGCAGGCTCCCCCGCTGCGTCCGCACACATCGCCGACGTCTCGACTAAAAGAAAAAGAAAGAAAAATGACCCCCGACTGCCAAACCCGACGCACAAGCGACACCTTGAACGAGCGAGAGTCTGTGCGTAACGAAGGCCCTGTCCAGATTAATCCAACTGTGTCAGATTAGATTTTAAGTCTCACCTTCAACACACTTTTTGTTGTTCAGCAAAACACTTTCAGTAGCATAATATGTTCCAAATTTCAGTTTTTAATGGACAAGATATCTGTAGAATGTTGAAAAAGATTACTACATAATATTAGAAATGAATACTAACTTTGGAGGTTAAACATACAGTAGTTAGAGGAGGATAGCTTAGCACAGCTTTAGCCATGTTGAGTATCTTGTTCCTTTGAAATCTGATCATTAATGCACATATTTCTGCCACCTGCTGGAAGGGAGTGGGTATTACAGTGTTTATGATTAAAATCCTGGATGCTACAAATCAGATCGACTTTTCAAAAAGGAAAGAAAGAAAAGATTTGGAGCGTCATAAACCCCAGACAAAAGTAATTCTTTTTTTGTTATTGTCCCTAATGGTGTTCCGTACACCATGGAGTAGCAAAGAACTGATTTTTACCAATCAAATCTCTGCCCATATATGAAAAATATGAATGTTTAACATCTAGGTAAAATCACAATTGATAGAAATGAATTCATTTTAAGTAATTTTTTGGTCTAGATTCATGTTGGACAACACAAGCGATCGTTTTCACTAAACAACTTTCAGTCTAGTCAAGAGTAAATCTGCAGAAAAAGCGTCGAATGTGACAAAACCAACGAAGCGAGACGTGGAGAGAAAAGAGACGATGCTCTGAGACTCCCTGATGTTCCAGTTGGACGATCGTCGCCCCGTTTCAACGGCCTGAGATGCAAACATCGTGTCGTCTTCTCCATATGTCTCTGTCATGTTCCTGATGGTTTCAGTTTCCGTATTTGCTTTATATCTACATTTCTTCTCTGGTCATTTTGCAGATATTTTGGGTTTTTAGCCTCTTCCCTCTTTTGAAATAATTGTTTTAACATGCCAGTCTTTCTGATTCCTATTGAACATTTTGCCTTATATGTTCATGAAGTCTCACTTAAACACATTATGGGAACCAGAAGGAAGAAACATTAATTTTTTAAGTCAGGGATTTTTAACTTAAATGACTTCACACACAAACAGAAATATTTCTGGTGTTATGTGGGGAATTAAATCACCAGAGGCTGATAGAAATGCTACATTGTCAAGTCTTTTTATTGCTTGGAGTTTAAGAATAAAAAACATTTTAAACTTTCAGATTATAAACAGAATCCAGATTTCTGTGGTTTTTCATGCAAGCAACTTCCTAAGGCTAGAAAAGCCATTAATTATCACAAAACTGGAACTGTATCATTGGAAAAAGGAAAATATGTAAAGATGGAAACCTGACGCTTCAGTTGCATCAGTTTTATGAGACAGTTTTTTCACATCTTGATGTTTTAATTAATGGTTGATTTGTGTGAAGTTTTACTAGCAGCAATGTCCTTGCCACTGAAACGCTTGACAAAAAGCAGTGATGACAGCAAGCGTTTCCCTGCAGGAAACCATCTTGGACAAAGTAAGAACATTTTCGACCATCTCTTTGTTTTTAACCAACCTTTCATGGCTGATTCAATCAGATCAAAGATATCACATAAAGTTAAATAAATATTTTGGTATTATAGCTGCTTTTCCACCGACTTTATAATGGAGAACATTGAGATTATAAAAATACATTTGCTAATTTTGCACTAAGATTAGCTTTTGTTGTATTTTGCAACATTTTAGTTGAATCTGGAGTCATGTGACCAATCAAAGGATGTTTCTACTGGCGGAAACGACAAAGAACCTGACAGGAAGTGGTTGGAGGATGATGTTTTTTATTGATTTGTCTGAACAAACTTATTCACGTGTGATTTTAATTGCGTTTCTAACTGCAATTGCAAAATTGAGTGTTTTTCTACATCAGAGGAATATTGTCAAAGTTTTATGTACATTTGTAGTGAAAACCCAAAATAAGAAATCTTTGAAATGATGTCAATGGTAATTCTGTGGTAAACACAGTGAAGATATTTGTGATGATTTTCAATAACTTTGCATCAAAGCTGGCATGATGTGAGTTGTTGAAAAATACAGGGAAATGATGAAAATAATAATTTAAGGAACAGGAAATGATAGGAAACCACAGTGAGAACAACAGGAGGATATGACATTATGACATGATGAGTATAAAAAAGGAGGGACTTGATTACCTGGTGCAACACAGGTGAGTAAATGAGCAGATGGAAAACAACGGGAAGGGAAAAAGTAACACTAGAAATCAAGAAAACAGAAATAAATGTAACACAAGAGCAAACTAAATTCAAAGACCAACAGATCATGACAAAAGCGAGACCTTTTACCTGAAAAACCTGTTTTTCTTCAAGTTTCTTAAAAAAGAAATTCTTATAGGAAAAAGTCAAAACTACTTGTTATTCCTGCAGATAGCGGCCCAATATCTCCAAAATGCAACAAGGACGTGACCTCGCTTTGATGGTTCATTTAGAAACTTTGAACAGAATTATTTTTAATTAAGTGAAGTTTTTAATATTGATTGTTTATGGTGTTAAATCTCGAATGTGAACTTGCCTTAAATAAGTACAGTAGATCTCTCACAGTCTGAAAAATGCTGAATCCATTTTTATTGGCTTTCTTATGTAAGCCAAGACTTTCTCTGATTGGCTAATCAGTACCTCATGGTAACTCCTCCCCCCAGAACAGCTACGCACAAAATATGACTGAAACCGTGCAGAAAGGACTGGTCAACCTCTTAAAAATACATTTAAAGTGCATTAAAAAGCACTGTGACACTTGTCAGACCTGCTCAGTTACCTTTTTCCCCAATAAAACAGCAAGTGCCAAATCTTTTTTTCTGTATTGTTGGAGACTTTTACGGTAACAAAGCACCACCAACTGAGCAGTTTTTGAAGAAAAATGCAGATTTGTCTGTTTTTATACATATATTTGCTTATTCTAGTCAGTAGAGAACATTCGAGATAATTAATAAGGTGTAGTTCTTAAATTCTTTGATTATTATTTAATTGTTTCTTAAAGTGTCATTTTTTTATGAATCGAAATGAATAAAAATCCTAAGAGAAATTAAGAATGATTCATTTTATGCAACAAAGATTGGGAAGGTTGGATGCATCCTTCAGATTGATTTTGTTAAGACTGTGAAAGTGATTGATTAATAAAAGGCGACATTATTGAAGGTAGCTCAACAATCACTACAGGAATTTAATTTAATATGAGATCACTCTTCAAGACAGCAACCAACCACAATAAAAACTTAAGAGGCAAATTTAGCAAAAACTGATCTTTGCTCGTCTCTTTTCTACTCTTCTCTTAGTGTGTTTTATCTTTTCCTTCTCTAAGGTCTATTTCTGTATCTTAGATCATTAATGTGTCTATATTTGTGGTCTGTCGTTCTCTAATTAAATTTAAACCTTTGTGTTTCTCGCTTTGAGGTGCTATTTCTGTCTTCCTCTTGATTCCCAGCTGTCTGGCTCTCCCTCTGTGAGTCAGCAAATATGGACAAGACAAACACAAAGATGAACATAACAGAAATCTAAATATAAGGCGAGATGCGAGAGGTTGAGTCTGGATATAAATGATCTGACAGCTAATCTGTTTTCTTCTCCATATTTAATCATCTGTTCTGTCTGGGATTCGGGTTCGTATTGACCGCACGCCGTCCACTCTGGGGCCGTCTCCGGATGTCAACAGCTTTGGCGTCGCTGCATTTTCACTCGGTGTGTTTTTAACACTTTCGCTTCGGACGGTGTGGGAAAAAATACCTCAAAATGTTGCAGGAGAAGCTTCTTGAACACCAGAGACGCTCCTGTTACTAACTCAGCTCTGGGAGTTAGAAATATTCGAAAGGAGGAAATAAAAATCAGAACATGCCGATTCCGACTGACTTTAAATACAAAAACAGATCGAAAACTTTCTGCTTAAAGGGGCAGAGTTATGTAAAATCTTTACATCATGTTATAATGTTATTCTCTCATTAAAAAGATGCCTAGGTTGTTGCCTTAATTCCTTCATGCATGTCTAAGAAATACTTTAATCTCCATGGCAACCATTCAGCTGTAAAAACTGCCTGGGTGGACTTAGCTCCGCCTTCGAGGCGCAGCTCCTCCTCAGAGCTGCTACTTCCAAGTTTCCGAACTCCTTCAGACTAGCCAGCAGCAATTAGCAAACACCAGGTGGAACTGCATATCTGCCGAGCTCATTGTAGGAAATGAATCAGTAAAAACGTTGTTAAATCATTAATAGAGGAACGAAAGTGGAGTTTCAGAAAAAGCAGGAGTTTTTAAAGAGACAGAGCCCCATTTTCAAGGAGTTAAATTATGAAGTCAATATTCAATTTTTATGTGCTATAAAGTGGCACCATGTGCCTGGAAAATACATTAAACTTCCACTTTGAAGTGTTTTTTTTTTTTTTACTGCCAATAAATGTATTCAACTCACTTTTCAGTGCATTTTCTTCTCTAGAAGGTTTTCCTTCTCTAGGTTACACAAAATGTATCTTATATTCTTATTCCCCTCCATCAGCTTGTTCCCAAATTATATCCCTCAGATATTCTTTTTGCCCTAAAAGACCAAATATATAATATAGAATGCAGCTGAAGCATTCAAGGGATGCAGAAAAAGCAATAATGCACAAAACATCACATTTTCTGATAACTCTTGTTAAAAACACAATGCTTCTGCGCCTTGTTTCAAACATCTGCTGTAATTTCTAATAAATTCCATTTTAATTTGGACTGAGATCAAATTAAAGCACATGCACGTCTCAGAGAAAGCTGAAGAGAAACACGGCCCAAAGCCGAATCAGTCTGCACAGTTATCACAGAAGCAAGTTTAAGGTTTCTGCAGCCCAGTTATTGAACAAAGCTGGTCCACTGTTGTGCACTGAAGTGTGGATGAACAGACTAGGCATCTCCATCTCTTTTGTTGGAGTTCTTTAGAAGAAGCACTTTTTATTCTGGGCATAGGAGGCTCTGTTAAAGCTGAGGGTCACTGCGGCTGAAAGCCAATAACTCCAGAAATCAATTGCAGCTCTTTTTTACATTCTAAAAAGAACATGCTAGAAGAAATGTCAATGCTCTGAAGGGTCTACATTTAAAATTGCAACTTGGTAAAACACTATATTTTTGAGTTGCTCCATTTAGAAAATTAGCAAACTTCAAAAAATACAAAGGAGGCAAAATTACAAATCAACCTCACCATAATTTCCTCCAGCTACTCCTGATTAAATTTGCCCTCCAAATTATGTTCCATCTGAATGGAAACTAAAAAACATTTTTCATTGCTAAGAAAGCTTCTTGAATGTGTATAACTCCCAGTTTAATATAGCAGGTAAAAATACATAAATTTCTTAATTCTTAAGTTCCCACGTGTTAAATAAATAAGCCACATCTTGGTTATGCTAGTGCGAAAAAAGCTCAAATAAATCGGTATCAATTTGCGGGGTTTAAAATAATTGCTCAATGCTGCCACCATTAAGCCAGAATGGGAATTACAGAAGACGTTATTATTTCAGGTAAAATCAATCAATCAATCAATCAATCAATCAATCAATCAATCAATCAATCAATCAATCAATCAATCAATCAATCAATCAATCAATCAATCAATCAATCAATCAATCAATCAATCCATCCATATTTAAACAATCAATATGTAGTGGTATTATTGAAGTGTATTTACCTTTCACTGATTTCCTCTATTTTATATACACAGGATAAAATAAGTATTGAAAACATCACAGTAATCATATTTCTAAAGATGCTATTGACATCAAATTTGGTAACAGCCCCAGTATTCCATGCATAAAAACATTTAAAGACTCTTTGTGTGGGAAAATGGGCCAAAATTTATTCATACAAAAGGCATCATGAAACTGCCATTACCAACAAAGGCTTTTATAGAAATAATAATCTGTCAGCATGTTCCGTACTTTTTTCCTGTGTCACATTCACATTGGTTTCTTTCTTTGTATGGATTATTTTAGTTCTTATCAACACCTGCTGAAAGTTTTATGTTCATTGCACCTTTGTGCGAAGTTGTGATGTGAACAAAAACTATTTCACCTGCTGCACCCTAAATGTTTTCAGCCCAAACTAAATTTAATAAATAATAAAATGTAGTTTTAAAGACTTCACCTGGTCCACCCGTGGTTCCGCCACACTTCGAGACAATGAGCGCCGTCAAACGTTTGCAATAACTAGCAACTTGAACACTGCAAACTTGCAGGTTGTTTGTAAATTTAGACTAATCCAATGGTTTTCAAGCAATTGGTTAAAGTTTATTCTCTAGCATATTAAACAAACTGAAGTCTGGATTTTGACTACATCACACCAAAACCTTTATTTTTGTGGGGTTTTTTTAGTATTTCAGAGATCGACTTGAAATGGGCTTTAAGTTGCTGTCCTGTTAAATAATCTAAGTGTGTTTGAGTTTATATTGTCACACTACCACATTTTTCATTTTTAATTCAAATGCAACATCATAATGGGCACCGTCCAAAATGTTCAGCTTTCCTTTTGTCAGCAATCTGAATTTTTCCCAAAGTTTTGGGCATTATGACGATGTTTTTTTGAGAAATGTGCCTTTATGTTTTGAGTGTTGTTAAACCGGGTCTATCTGATTCTACAGTTCTGATAACAGAACATTTTTGTACTAAATCTGGTGAGGACTACGTTTTTTCTGTTCCTGAATCAAATGATCATCTGAAAAGTGCATTTCGCATTTACTCAAGTTAGCATTGTCTGACAGTAATCTGAAACCTTCAAAACATAAGAACAGAAATAATATGAGGAGGCAAATACTTTTTACAGCACCATGTTGCAGCTTATAGGTTGGGTTCACTAATTCTCACTAATTCTGGTACAATCACTTCATAACGGGGGTTTTATTTTAACATGACATGTCAAAATGTCAGAATTTATTTTGTTTGGTCAAGAAGTTGCTTCTTCGGACATTTATTGGTGTATTAAGTTCTGTCACGGTGCTGTTGACGGTTGGTGGTTACTGTAGTAACCGGTAACTGACGGCTCCTCCCCCTTTTTGTTCCTCGTTGCCGTCGGTAACTGTGTGGCAAAGCTGCTGGATTGATGCTGACCACCAACTTGATTTCCTGTTTTGTTAGAATAAATGCAGCGAACCTGAGTCTTTCTTTCATTTAGTGAACAAACATAAATACTTTTGAAAAATAAAATAAATTTTTTCTTCACTAAATTTTTTTTTTTTTTTAGTTGTCTAATCATTCCACCCAGAAAAAATATAATTTCTGATGCGGAGTTTCTTTACCAGAACTGTAAACAGATCTCTACCAAATCTTAACTTTCAGTTTATCAAAGTAATTAAGGAATAAACACATGCTGGAAATGCACATGAAAAAAATAAAATAAAAAAAAAAACAGGAACAAATTCAGATAATTGAAACTGAAAACGTTTCACGAAGAGCAGCAACAACCTGTGGATGACACGGCAGCTCATTACTGAGCTCACTAACATTTCATCTCTTATTTCTCCCAACAAATTGCTTCACGACAAGCATCTCTGTCTGGGTGAATGTGTTTTTCAATAACGCTTCAATTTTATACATTAATGAATAACTGCGATATTTGAGGGAAAAGTGACATGGATGTTGGAATCATTGTTGATTTTTGTGATTATTTAAGTAATTAATAATAACTTGTTGATGAATAATTAAGGTGATATCTAATTAACATTAATCATTTAAGCTACTTCACAACCCTGCAAAGGTATAATTAATGTTTATTTAATCAAACTCAGTTTTTGCATTTATTTTTTTTGCTGAGGAAAAATAAAAAAATCTTCTGAACAAAAAAGAAAACATATTCATGCAAATGTTGGGCGTGATATGACCAAACGTCTTGCAGTGACAGAGGCAGCTTTTGGTCACAGTTTTCTGGGTGTTTACCGGCGGGGAGACGCCATCACACCAGACTGGCACAGAAAGGGTCCATGACACGGCTCACCTCCCTGCACCACACTGAACCCTCACAATCTGGACCCACATGCTGGCCAATAGGCACAAACCACGGCAAAATAAAATAAAATAAACCCCCCCAAAGTGACACAAAGGTAAGTTGGGACTCACCCTGCAGAGGCGGCGTCGGGTGCCGCTGGTTGTTTTTTGTTTTTTTGTGGCGTCGGGGTCACCACCTGAACTCCGACGATGCCGAGAGCTGAAGCGACACTTTCCTGTGTGAACAAGTTGTTACCATCTTCTCGCAGCTTCTCCGGAGACGGAAGCAGAGGTAGAGCAATCCGGGCGACTTGATCCGCTTGCTGTTTTTACATCTTCCTGAACATTTGGCGGGTTTTACTTTGCCAAGACAGAAAGCTCTTCAGTGTCTCTCTCCGCCGCTCTGCTGGCGCCTCGCCTTTCTCTCTTCTCCGCCTGCCTTTCGACAACAACTGAGGGGAAGATGCTCGCTGGCGCTGGCTGTGTCTCGTCGCCCGTGGCAACCAGTTGCTATAGCGATGGACCTGAGCTCATTGGGAGACGGAGGTGATGATGGAGATGCTGGGAGGCCTATGAAGGGATGAAGGCAGACTGGGAATGATTATTGGAAAGTTTACAGGTCATAAGATTTTGTGAAAGAATGAAAAGAGAAAAATATTTTTGAATATTTAGTTTAATTCAGTTTTGAGTTGTTAGTGTCAGATCCTTATAAAACTTTGTAAAATAAGAAAATTATAAGCACATTTAGTCACTTTTCTCTTTGTTAAACTCTGTTTACTGAACACTCTGATGGGCTGCTGCAATGTCAATTCTCTGCAGAAAGAAGGAAATCATTAGTTTCTTTCTGTACAGTATCAAACATCTTTTTTTATACATAAAACAATAGAATAAAAACAGCCTTTGTTGTCAATTCAGGCGTGACAACAGTGTCAGATATAAAGGTTCACGCAAAAAAATGTCTTATATTGCTAAAACAATATATATATATATATATATATATATATATATATATATATATATATATATATATATAAGCCAAGATTAAGAATAATAGTAGTAATATTATACTGTACAAAAATAAAGCACAAAGTACTGCACAATTATTACAAATTAAAATACTAGGGGTGCACCGACTTATCGACCATTTATTGGTGTCGATTTCCTAAATTCTAGGAGATCGGTGATCGGCCGATACTTGCATGTGAAGCCGATTTTATCCCTGCATCTTATCTATCTACGCAAAGGTCTAAAAAGCAACCACTGTCGTCTTCTTCTCTCCCGTAAGAGAAGTTGATCGATCAGGTCATGTCTGCATGTTTGCAACAATAATCAACCCACAGTAACCAACCCGACTATAAGTCGCTCCGGAGTATAAGTCGCACCAGCCATAAAATGCATGATAAAGCAGAAAAAAAAACATATATAAGTCGCATTTTGGGGTGAAATTTATCTGATAAAATCCAACACCAAGAACAGACACGTCTTCTTGAAAGGCAATAAAAATAGAATAGAGGCAACAACAGGCTGAATAATTGTACGGTATGCTAACGTTACATAAACAACGAACTGAGAACGTGCCTGGTATGTTAGCATAACATATTAAGAGTTATTCAGATAACTATAGCATAAATAACATGCTAACAAGTTTACCAAACTATCCGTGTCGCTCCAAATCACTAAATCTTCATCTTCGGTGTCGCTTGTAAACAACTCGGCTAACTCCGGACGTAGCTTCTACCACACACATTATCAACACAGGCCTAGAGCGCCCTCTGGCGGTTTAGTGTGAAAATAACATGTGATAGGCTATATCAATGTGTTAAAATTTCGCACACAAGTCGCTCCGGAGTATAAATCGCACCCCCGGCCAAACTATGAAAAAACACTGCGACTTATAGTCCGGAAATTACGGTATATGTCGGTGTGTCAGGCTATAAAAAATACTTGTGACTTGAGTTTGTGTTTTTGCAGTGCAGTGAAGTGTCTGCGCACACAATGACAGAGATAAATGTCAGATTGCACAAAATTAGTGCAAACTTGTTCATTTTCAAATTGATATAATTTAGAAATTCCATTTTGTCAACAATCAGGTTGCTTTCTTAATGCCTACAAAATAATGCAGGTTTAGTTTATTTCATAGAAAATAACAAAAAAAAATCACAACGAGTTTTCTTTTGAATTTTTAATTAAAGAAATATCAGGTTTTTGTGACCCTGCACATTGTCAGCTTGAACGGTTCTGCTGGAGCGGATGACATCAAGCTTAACTGGTTTCGCTTTTTCACCATAACAGACCGCAGCAACAGCATCATTATGACTGATGAGACTCTGATTTTCTATTTATCTCCTGCTCTGTCTGACTCCTGCCATCACTTAACAAGACACAGAGACACTTGAACTCCTCCGCTTTTCTGGTTCAGATCTCTCTCTCTCTCTCTCTCTCTAGATAGATAGATCTATAGATCTATATCTATATATATATAGATATATATAGATAGATCTATAGATCTATCTATATATATCTATATATATATATAGATAGATATATATCTATCTATGTACTAATGAAAATGGCAGTCGACGAGAGTAAATAGAATGGAAATGCAGGGAGCATTATGTAGATATATATAGATCTATATATATAGATCTATATATATATATATATATATATAGATATATAGATAGATAGATATATATAGATATATATACAGATCTATATATATATATATCTATATATAGATATATATAGATAGATCTATAGATAGATCTATAGATCTATCTATATATATCTATATATATATCTGTATAGATAGATCTCTCTATATATATCTATATAGATATATACTATATATATAGATATAGCTATATAGATATAGATAGATCTATCTATATCTATATAGCTATATATATATATATAGATAGATCTTTCTATATATATATAGATATATATAGATATATATAGAGAGATCTATCTATCTATATATATACTGTCCTCTATATATGTATAGAGGACAGTTACAAGTACCTGGGAATACCACAAGCAAATGGCAACCTCGATGAGGTCACAAGGAAAACAGCCACAGCCAAATACCTCCAACGAATAAGGCAAGTCCTGAGAAGCCAGCTCAATGGCAAGAACAAGATCCAGGCAATAAACAGCTACGCCTTGCCAGTAATCAGATACCCTGCAGGAATAATTAGCTGGCCAAAGGAGGAGATACAGGCCACAGATGTTAAGACACGAAAATTACTAACAATGCATGGAGGGTTCCAGCCCAAATCCAGCACCCTGAGACTGTACACGAGCCGCAAGGAAGGAGGCAGAGGACTAGTGAGTGTGAGAACCACTGTCCAGGACGAAACATCTAAGATCCATAGATACATTAGGGACAAAGCCTCATCAGACAATGTGCTCAGTGAATGTCTCAGACAATGGGGAACAGAAGTTGAGGTGCTGGAAGTACCATCATGGGAGGACAAACCCCTACATGGGATGTACCACCGGCAAATAACTGAAGTGGCTGATATCAGAAAGCCCTACCAATGGCTGGAAAAAGCTGGACTCAAGGACAGCACAGAGGCCCTCATCCTGGCCCCCCAGGAACAGGCCATAAACACCAGAGCAATAGAGGCCCAGATCTACCACACCAGACAAGACCCAAGGTGTAGGTTGTGCAAGGAGGCCCCTGAGACAGTCCAGCACATAACAACAGGGTGCAAGATACTGGCAGGGGCAGGCATAGTGTACAGAAACATCTGTGCAGAATATGGACTGGAAGCCCCGAGATCAAAGTGGGGAACACCCCCAAAGGTGGTGGAGAATGGCCGAGCTAAGATCCTGTGGGACTTCCAGATCCAGACAGACAAAATGGTAAGGTCGAACCAACCGGACATTGTCGTAGTGGATAAACAACAGAGGAAAGCCGTTGTGGTGGATGTAGCAATACCGAGTGACTGCAACATCAGGAAAAAGGAGCACGAGAAACTGGAGAAATACCAGGGCCTCAGGGAGGAACTGGAGAGGGCCTGGAAGGTGAAGACCACAGTGGTGCCTGTGGTCATCGGGGCCCTCGGGGCAGTCACCCCCAAACTGGAGCAGTGGCTACAACAGATCCCAGGAACAACATCAGACATCTCAGTCCAGAAATGTGCAGTTCTAGGCACAGCAAAGATACTGCGCAGAACCCTCAAGCTCCCAGGCCTCTGGTAGAGGACCCGAGCTCAGAGGATAAGAATCACCGCGGTGGGTGAGAAGGGAATTTTTATATATATGTATATATATTGCCAATCGTCAATAAAACTCAAGAAGAAGAAATGTTTTACACTTGAACCAACAGGCGTGGATAAACACGAGGCAGGGCGTGGCGTGGGGATCCACGACGAACCGCGCCAGCTGGAGCCGAATCCAAAACAGTAAGTTATGTCGAAGCTTGTGTTAAATTCTTAATATTGATTAAATGTATTGGTTCCACTGGCAGCTTATTTCACTTATAACACAGGAAAAATGCCATAAGTGAAATAATCTGTTTGTGAAACCAGAACTATTTAAAATCAATATTAAGAAATTATTTACATAAAACAAGTCACGATGCTTGACAGTTAGTTTTGTCTTGTTTCAAGTACTTATGACCAGAAACTAGGCCAAAAATACTTGCTGACATTGTGTGGTTTTTCAGTGGTGGTAAGTATAATTCATAAAGTTATTAACTGCTATACAGCTTAAACATGGACTTGTGAGCTCCCTCTAGTGGAAGAACTCTGTATTCAATACATTTCCAAATAAAAACACACTCATAATGTTAAATCTGATTATATATGACTTTTCATTATCGGTGTATCATCTCTGAGCAAGTGTATGAACACACTGTTTGTGTTCAGATCGTGTTTGTCTAAAAGCAAAGAGGCGGCATGTGACTGCAATCAGTGCAAACCTAAAATTATCCCAAACATGCTCACTTGAAACTGCAGCTGCACTGACAGACAGCTGTGTCATTACAGGCCGGTAATTTCAAACATTTGATGGAGGCGATACAACAGCTTCTGCAACAACACCACGCAGGAAAAAAAAAAAAAAAATCACAGCTCAGATGCTGCATGAGCGCTAATTATCACCTTGTCTGTGTATTTCAGGTATAAAGACACAGAAAAAGTAGCACTCTTGACTTTGATGATACAAATTATGGCTGGACTCTTATAGAAGATGCTTGAGTTTATCATTACTAGTGGAAGGCTAGTCTAGGTACTTTATTTTAGGATGTGTTCATGTAGAAGGACTTGACTGTGGTCAGAATATCTTAAATTAACCAACTATTCAGTCTGATCATAATAAGCTCTTAGTCTACACCACATGTGTTAAACTCAAGGGGCCAAATCCAGCCCGCCATATGGTTTTATTAGGGCCACATAAAATATCCGTTAAGGTAACAGTTGTGTGCCTAAAGGGGCAGTATTATGTAATATCATCTTTTCATGATATAACGTTACTCCCTCATTAAAAACATACTTGGAGTGTTGGTTTGATTCTTTCACACGTCGACGAGAAATCCCTTAATCTCCATGGCAACCATTCAGCTGTAACAAAGCCCAGGGTAGACTTACCCGTGCCTTCGAGATTAGCTCCTCCTCAGAGCTCTTCCACTCAGCTCCTTCAGACTAGCCAGCAGCAATTAGCAAACATCTCTTCGAACAGAGCATCTGATGAGCTCATTATATGAGCTACTTCTTGGTGCAATACTGGTAAAAATCTTGCTAAAGGGTTAGGGTGTTAACTGAAACATTTGCAATATTCAACAGTTCAGTCAATCAATCAATCAAATTTTATTTGTATAGCACATGCCTTGCTGCTGAAATTCCTTTCAGCAGCAAGGCATTTCAAAGTGCTTTACATAATAAACACAAGAACACAAAGTCATGCAACATAGAATCAACAATCAAAAACTACATTAAGTCAAGTGCCATAACAATGCAAATATAACATTTTTAATATTTAACCTACAAAACTCAGCCAATGGACATTGACCTACTGGGCCCTTCAAAAACTCGGTTAAATGTGATGTTTAACCTACCAAACTCAGTTAAACGTGATGTTTCAACCTACCAAACTCAGTTAAACGTGACATTTAACCTACAAAACTCAGTTAAATGTGACATTTAACCTACAGCAGTTAATAGCAGTTAAAAATTAAAAATAGCTGAAATGTACAACATTAATAATGACAGTTAAAAACGGAAAAAATACTCATGAAACACTGTACATTATTCAATTTGTCTAAAATATATGTTAAAATATAATACTTGTGAAGAAAACACGGAGCTGATTCTAGTACTTACCACAGTTACCTAGGCAACAGAAAAAAGGGGGAGGAGCTGTCAGTTACTGGTTGCTATGGTAACCACCAACAGCAGAGCATCAGAATTTAAAACACCAATAAATGTCAGAAGAAACAAGTTCTTGACCAAACAAAATGAATTCAAAAAATAAATAAACAAATTTTGACAAAGTTCACGTCTATAATATTGTTAAAATAAAACCCTGTTGTAACCTGGTAAAGTTAAACATTCAAAGCATGAATTAGAATAGATGTTACTACTTGTGGCCTTTCTCTATTGCACTAATCACAGCTTGACGTCGTCCCTCCGGCTGACCGAAGCTGTTAAAATGGTGACATTTCACTGCAAATTCAACTCATCCAGAAGGAAAAGTGCACATCTGACAAGACTAATGTTACCTTCGCTGTACCTCTAAAAGGAGAACGAGAAGCACCAAATCATGCGATTTTTCACTGCCACAGGTTCGACACACACAGGGGGAGAAAAACACGCTGCTTTCGAGCTCGCTGAGTTGTTTTGCTGCTAGGAATAAAACCTGCAGAATGAAGGAAACAATTGAGATAAAAAAATAAGAAAAGTAGTTTGTTTTATATTATGTTAGATCAAAATTTGTAAAAACCAATTTGCTGCAGCTTTAAAGCTGAAATCTTAGGAAAGCTTTGACTTTCATGCGGTCATACCTTAGGTTAGAGGGTTAATTATTTTTTTAAATAAAATACTCTGAATTAAAAGAAGCAGAAAATGACTGTGATTAAACATCCTTTGTGTTTAAACAATGGAGACTGATCAGTACAGTGCTGTGGCCTTGATGGGCTTTTGTTGAATGTGGTGCAACATTTAACATTTTATTTTGGTTTATAATTACACTAGAAAAACTCTAAATATTACCCAGTACTTTTGGTCTAGTTTCTAGTGTAGTACACTTCAAATAAGACAACTAACAGGTCACTTTTCAGCTATAAATAGAGTTTCTTTTAAGTCAATATTTTTTGATTCTTGGGAAAAAAAAGTTTTAGTTTCACTGGTAGATTATTTCACTTATGGCAAAAGATTTTTTCACCAATAAAACTTGAAGTTTTTCATCAATATCAAGAAATTATTTACTTAAAACAAGCTCATCTATTTTGCTGAAAAGTTAATTGAAAGTTACTTTTGCCTTATTTCAAATGTGCTAAAATATTTACACTAGCAACGAGACCAAAATACTTGGTAATATGTTGTGTTTTTGCAGTAAAGATTTAGGGTTGGGTATTTATCGTGTCATTTATCATTTATCGTGATACATTTGATTTATTTTTGTCATAATAAATTCCTATTAATGACATTTAAGACCTTCCAAAACTGTCCTTATTGTCAGGATTGTTATTTTTACTATTTTCTCCACTCAATAAAAGCCTCAATAAATACCAATAAATGTGAAAACAGTGTGTGCAGTTAAGTGACACCAATCACGCTTCTTTATGTGACCGGTGTCCTAAGAGAAAGGTATTACAAATATAAGTATTTTTTTAAAGCAATATTTGTGTTTATGTTGATACAATTGCTGTACTACACAGTCACAGACATACAACTACCTAAAAAAGAAGTAATAAATAGTTCTTATTGTCACTTTTACCACAAAATATTGTGATAAAACTTTAAGTTCATATCGCCACTCCTAAGAAGTAGTGATACTTTTGATGATGAAATAGTATTATAACATGAAATAAAGCACAAAAAGACAATTTTACCTAAAACCTTTCCCGTTAAAGGTAAAAAATAAAACTTAAAATCAGTGAAACAAGGTTTTTTTTTCTGGTGCGTTGCTCCAAATGAGACAAGCTGGGGTCTAAATGTAGAAGAGTGGTTCAGGATTCAGCCAATAAAAAGTCTTTCAGTCTTTTAAGCATGCCGGTTCTGTGGATCTTATAAACAATACATTTGTTTAAAGGCCTGAGAGGCACCGTCTCTTCACAAAGTCTTTATTATCTATCTGGGCGTCCTCAAGGTCCACCAAGCTGTTAAAATGAATAATGTCCTGCATTTTCCAGGCATTAATGGGACTCAAAACCTCTATAGTTCATGAGCCTAAAGTAGCTCACTGTTTTCCACCTGCCTTGTTTCCATCCCTGCATGCTTCTTCCCAAAGGCCTGCATCCTGCCAGCACCAGACCTGATACCCCTCCTGTTCGCCATACGGCAAATCACATGCCTCTTTTGCCCCAACGCGACACGGAGAGTAAAATAAACCCTTTTCACCAACCAGCGACCAACAACAAACGTCTCAGATGCAGAACCTCCTCAGCTCAGGATAAACAGAAACATCTTCCATAAGAAGTGGAAATTAAGAAACAAGGATCATGTATTTAAAGTTTGGTCACTAGAGGTGGTTCTTAAAGATTCAGGATGTAACTTTTATTTTAGAAAAAATACGTTTAGTATGTAATATATGAGACAGATAATCTGTGCTGCTATTGCTGTCTGAAGAAATGCCTGGTCAAAAACAAAAAACAAACAAAAAACAGGAGGAGGGTCTTAGTGCTGTCAATCATCCACATGTTTGCTGATAAATGTTTGCTGCTTTATATATATATATATATATATATATATATATATATATATATATATATATATATATATATATAATATATATATATATCACTTATTTAAAATAAGTGAATTTGCTCATAACTCTTTATGTTTGAGCATTTAAAGCTATGATTAATTTTATATGCCATAAAGTTATCTTATAACTTTAAAATATTAAAATATATACAACTTTGCCCCAACAAACCAGAGAATAAAAGAAACCATAAAATAAAAGAAATTATAATTAAATTTGAATTAATTATGTGTCATTTTAAAATATTAAATCAGAATATATGATGAGTTACTCAGTACTTGAAAGTGGATTAAACGTTTAAGCGTTGAAATATGAGCATTAATAGTTTTAAGAAATGTCAAATAAGCCTAAAATGATTATTTAATTCAATATTTTTTATTTAAATTGTATTTTTTAATTTCCTTGAAAATATTATTTCAGTACCGCTCTGTGTTGCTGTGAACTCCAGCGCCCTCTGCTGGTCACTTTTATCCAAACTCTCAATCCATGGATCATGACATCAATTTAATGTAATTCTGTCTAATTTTCATCTTGATTAAATTTACATAATGAGAGCATCCTGGTATATGCAGAGACCAAAACAAATCCTGTTTTGACCTGCTTGAATAATCACATTTTATTTATTTTTTACAATAGATTTATAGGCAAAAAAATTGTTACATCTAAAACAAAGCTTTGAAGAAGAAAAAAAGTTTACTTAGCTAACTTAACTAAGACCTTTTTTGATAACAAGTCTACGAAATAACTTTTTTTCAATTTTAAAAGCCGGTTTTCTTTTTTCATTTTGCACTATTATGATTATACGATTATGATTTTTATGGCAGAATATGCTTATCTGTGTTTCATCTGGTACAAATCAAATAATTTATGTTTTGTTTCATACAGAAGTACAAAACATATGAAAGAGAAGAATCAGAAATCAAGATTTTATATTTAATGTATTCAGTTTAATTAGTAAAACACAGAACAAACTATTTTCACTGAAGATATGATGCAAATAAGGCAATTAAAATATAAGTAGCATCAAGGTCTTCTGAGGTGCTTGAAAAGATGAGACCAATAAAACTAAAAAGAACCCAATATTTACAGAATAATTTTAAAAAACCACAGTATGTGATAGGATAATGTATAAGAAAAAACAGATATTGCCTTTAGAGTTAGCAACATTATCGGGTTACAGATGAGCTCGTTATGTCTAAAATTTCACAGAGTGCAAAGATCTTAAACAGAAGCAGGACTTGCAACACCTAGATCTGAAATAGGAATCCATCTTGCATTAGAAAAAGGCAATATTGATGAGGTAGGTGTGACGATATTTATGTGACAAACTGGAATGGGCCTTCATTCTTTGATGTCTAAAATCTGACTTTTGCCTCATGATATGCGGCCAATTCCTGTTTGTTTGCTGCTTCTGGTTTACTTTAGCGTTCCTAATTGTCTCTGAGAAACTGAGAGTCACAAGATCAGCATCACTGGTTGTTTTCAGTTCCTCTCAGAATAACATGAATAGCATAGCATTAATGCCCAGATAAGGAAAATAAAAATCTCATGATGGCAAATGGGGCCATTTTACAGCACAATAAAGTAACTATGTTAACTTCAGCTGTTATAAATCTGCTGTATATGTCAAACATGACTTAACAGAAATTTGACTTTGCAAATTGATGCCTTGAAATTGGCCTCTGTCTCTTTAAGAAGCTCCTACTTTTTCCAGGAGGCCACCTTTAGCACATCTTTACAACAATGCTACTCCATTATGCTGTGTACAACTGTTTGCTAGTTGCTGCTGCCGCTAGTCCGGAGGAACTGAGAAGGGGAAAGAAGGAACATTGTGGAAATGTGCACAGCTTTGTGGAAATGGGTGGATCTTTGTAGAAATGGGCGGGGCTTTGTGGAAATGGGCGGAGCTTTGTGGAAATTGGCAGAGCTTTGTGAGACCAAGCATCTCACATGATGGTTACTGGAGTTTAAAGGATTTTTTGATTCATGAAAGAATCAAAACAACACTCCTGACATGTTTTTTAAAACAAAAAAAACATTATAGCATGACGTAAGGATATAAAACAGTAAATTTTACATAATACCGTCCTCTCCTTTAAGAAAAAAACTGGTAAGGAGGTAATAACATGTCAAAGGTTACAAGACTGATTAGCGAAAAAACTCTTATTGGTGTATCTTCAGAAGAGGTAAAAAGTGGGATTCGTTGGGTCTCCATTGAGTGACGTTCAAGGAATATTTCTCTGTGAATAGATCTAAAACTTGCTGGAAGGACTTTATTTCTTCTAGTGTCTGTCACCTTGTAGTTCTCATGAGCGGTTTGGAGGAGCAGCTTGAAGCCTGAAGTCAGAGGAGCAAAATAGAGGATGAATTAATAGGTGTTGATATTTTTTTGTACTTTTTAAACCTTTTAATTAGAGGAACATTTTTAAGCCATAGATTTGGACCAGATAAATTGAAACTGTCACCGTGACAGTTCGTTTTGAGACAGATAATTAGTAAAAACGTTGCACTCCTCCACCTTTTCAATGAGTTGAGCTCCTGGTCAAAAACAACAAAAACTAAGTGTAAGGGCCAGGAGGAGTGTCTTAGCGCTGCCAATCATCTTTGTGAACTCGCTGCCAAATACGCTAATGGAAATTAGCTCAACTTTACAAGCAATACGTTCATCCACCGTCATGCTAACTAGCCTTAGGATTCACAACAGGCTCTACTGACAGGGAGAAGTTGTATTGGAGCAGAGAGCAAGAGGGGATTAGGGTGAGCATGATTGACAGCGCCAAGTCCCTCCCACTGGCTCTGATCTGTTGTTTCTAGTTAGCACTGGGAGAAGGCAGCGGAGCTTGAATTTTTTCACAGATTTTCTGTCAAGACATTCTAACAGTTTCAGAAGTTACAGATTGCAGCTTTAACAGAAAAGATTTGATAATTGTTCTGCTTTACTCGCCGTGCAGCTCTCTCTCAGCACCCTGCCGGTCCGGTCAGCAGGTCCGTATTTTCTGAGTCCCCTGCCTGCAGAGCTCTCTGTACGTTCTGCCAGAAAACTCCTGGATGCTCTGCAGCCTGAGGCCAGCTCAGGTAGGTGCGTTTCTTCACCAGTTTCCTCATGCGGTAATGTGGAGACAGATGATGAGCAGGAATCTCCTCTAAAAACAGGAGAATCAGAACATCCTTCTGTTCGTCGAACAGACGAAAGCTGCAAGATGTCAAAGAAAACTAAGTGTAAGCTGAACAGACCTGATTTTGTCATATCTGTTGCAAATAACCACTAATGTTATATTAATTTTGCTTAAAAAGACACTTCTTTTTGGTGAAATAACATCGGAAACAATCATTAGTGGTGCTTGTTGTACTGTATGATGAACTTGCATGATAACCCTAAATATAAGCATCCAAAAAGTTGAGGATCTACTAAAACTACAAAAAGTACAGATGTTAGTTTAGCTCTAATCAAACAAGACTCACACTTTCCACCCTCTAACCTCAAACAATGCATAGATGTTGTAAACATAAATCATGATTTCCCCATTTAGAAAACATAATGTTCAAGAATAGCGCCCCCACCTGGCCATCTGGATCTCTCTGGAGCACCATTCACTCTGCAGGTAGTTTCGGCTGATCACACAGATGGTTTTCCTGCTGCCATATATGGCATCAGTGATGTTCTCTATGATGGGTTTACCTGTGGACACAACATATGTATTTTCAGCTGTATCTTAAAAAGACTTTACATGACAGTAAAGCCTCCAGTTCAACTTCTGTCTGTAAAAATGACAGAAGTTGCTGCATTTTTACAAGCTGCAGTTTGTAAAAATGCAGCTTCATCAAATTTATTCTCATGGCCATCTACTCTTCTCGTTGCCAACTTCCCTTAAATCACACATGTATGAAATCATCTTATAATTTGTCAGATCAGTAAATAATTTTTATTTTTAAAAGCTAACACTGCTGGGTGGCCTTCCATATCAAAAACCACCAATGGTTGATATTTGAAACAAAGCATTTAAAAATGGGTTATTTTTCATTCTCAGATACGTTCTGACATTCCAGTTATTTTAGGAAGTTTTATTAAACGTGACCTATTATTCTTCCTTCAACAGGCTAGGATAAGACTATTCTCTATACAAAATATGTTCATTAAATATTTTGCACAAAATCATTCCTAATTAAAAATAATTTAGTCTTTTTAGTTCAGCTCCTTTCAGCTGTTTTAAAGCGTCTTGTCACTTTAAATCCAAATAAGCTCCTACTGGCCAAATATGTACTACAGTACAAAATTTAAAAGCAGAAGAAGGGTCACCTGTACATCCAACAAGAGACCATTAAATGCTTTCTGAATAGTTAGTAAAAACAAAACCAAACAACATTTCACTTGTCTTTTTCAGCAGACATAGTACAGCACATGATCGGAAGTCGGATTGCGTTGCTAGGAGACGAGCTGGGCTTTGCCCAGGTTGCTAGGTAACGGGCTGGAGTTCTCTGGGGTCACTAGGTGAAGGCCAGCCCCTGCTGCTTTCAGAAGAGTTTTGGATTTTCCACACACTAAAAAACATTAACTTACTGCGAAAACCAAGCAAGCAGGTTTTTAAAAGCAGTAGAAATACAAATGGAAGTAGAAAAATGTGAATTTTTCATAATATATCCCCATTATAGAACATTAATGTTTTTGAAAGTTTACAAAGTCACCAACATTTCTCAGTCCTCTACATGTCAGTCATTCAACAGTATCGTCATGAAAATAAAAAGTTAAAAGATTTTATTTACCTGGTTGGAAATCTCTGTGGTGCAGACAGAGTCTCCAGCCCTGCTGTCCCTCCAACACTGGGAGCATTTCCCTGTAAACCCAACCCTCATCGTGGACGTTGTAGGACACAAAGGCATCAAATTGATGAGGGTTCATGGTCTTTCTCTTCCTGCTGTCATAGAGAAAAGCCCGGAAGAGGTGGAAGGTGTATTTGAGATGCCACCTCAGGAAGTTATAGACGAAGGATGTGAGGAGAGTTAGAACAACCAGACAAGTGCTGGAAATGAAGTAAAGAAAGCTGCCATCTTCCCAACAGGTATTGACGTCAAAGTCTAGTAAGAAGGTACCACGTTTAGACACAGGAAAGGAGCATTCATACTGATGACCATTGAATACCTGCGTTTGCTTGTTGCTCTTTACCCATTGGATAAAACCTGCATTTAAGCACTCACAGGTAAACGGGTTATTCCTCAGATCCAGATATGTTAGAGATGGAAGGTACTGGAAGACAGTCTCATTGACTACAGAGATGTCACTGTCTGTCAATTTCAGATATCGGAGTGCTGTAAGATTGGCCAGCATCAGAAAATCCAATGACTTGATCTCAGACTCGGAAAGATCCAGAGTCTGCAAATGTGGAATTGGTAGGAACATTTTATGTTTTACAATCAAAAGATCAGTTTTTGTTAAAGCTAGACTCTTAAGCTGAGGAGTTGGCTTAAATGTTCTTCCATCAGGAGGGTCTCCGTAGATGTTTGTAGCTGTAAACATTTCAGCAGGTGTAACAGTCATAAGAAACTTTTTTACTGTATCAAAGTCAGTGGGTTGGTCTTTGGCAATCAATGTGAGACTTTTCGGTGAGTGTGAGTTAAGGTGTATTTCAGAATAGTTTGAAACAGAGGTTTTAAAGCTTTCTTGAGGGTGTAAATATATTGAAAGATGGTCCAAGAGCTGTAAGTCTTTGCAGAAAGGTAAATTATTTAAAAGCTGTGTTTCCACATTTAACATTTTTAGAGACTGTAGTTGTTGAAATTTGTTTACGTCTAGCGTTTTTATGGGGTTCTGGATTACATCCAAGATCTCAAGCTTATGTAGGGGAATGTCAAAGAAGTCTCCAAATGTCATTAATAGATTATAGCTCAAATCCAAAACTATAAGATTAGGAAGTTTTTCAGTCACACAACTTCTGATGTCTGTTATACGGTTGCCATTGAGGTATAGCTCTCTAAGACTTGTTGTGTTCACAAAATCCTCACAGCTCAATGTGAGGATTGTGTTGTTTTGCATATTTAAGACCTCAAGGAAGGCAAGGTTTCTTATATCATATGGGACTACGGTGAGTTTGTTGTTCGTCACATTCAGCGACTGCAGTCGGTTGATTGATTGTATTGAACCTTTTCGCAGTTCATCCATTTGACCGAAAGACAAATCAAGCTCAATGAGCTGAGAGCATGATGCAAGTTCAAAGGTTAAATTCTGAAGGTCGCTGCACATCAAATTCAGACTCCTCAGTGTCGGTATGTTACAAACTGTAGACAAAAGTCTTCTCTCTATTCACCTGCTTGTTGCGTCTAAGCTCAGATACGAAAGAGAGTCGAGACTCTTCATTACTGTCTTGATATTTTTAAAGAGAAGTACTCGCCAACCAAGATATAAATGTGTTATGTTTCTCAGAAAGTGTTTGTCCGATATGTACCATTTCATAGACGACTGGAATGGGGGCAAAAGTTCTATAATTTGGAGGTGAGGAAGAATTGGAGTTGTGATGCTAAACATTTGCATGTTATCCCCAGAAACATGCAACTCTTTAAGACTTGATGAGAAGTTAAGATGCAGGTCTTTCGTCTCAAAGGAAGACAACGAGTTTTGTAACAGTTTAAGTTTCTGGATCTGTGGTAGCTGGAGGATGGGTTGGATTTCAGTGATTTGTTGGAATTTATTTCCACTTAACTCTACAGTTTGCAAGCTGACAAGGAAGATGAATGCGGTTTTATGAATAAACTGGATCCTATTAAAACTGAGTTCAAGCAGGGTAAGATTAGAAAGTCCTTGAAACATGTTGGCTGTTATACTGGTAAGATTATTCCATCCCATGTTGAGAGTATTTAAGAAAGCCAAATCAAGAAATGATCCATTTTCCGCAGAAGCAATTTTGTTTGATCTTATTTCAAGAATCCTCAGTTTGAACAAACCATGGAAATGATGTTGTTTAAGTTTAAGAAGCTCATTCCCACCAAACTCTAATGAAACTGCATTGTTAGGGATGTCATCAGGAATAGCTAACAGTTTCCTCTCTTTGCAATCCACATAGACATCAGCAGACAGATTCTCCCGGTAAAGTATAGTGCAGTTCTTTAGAGAATAAAGCAGAGAATGGTTAAAATGAAGCAGAAGAAGGAAAAGTCTCAGAATCAAGAGTGAAGACAAACTTCCTTTGGTGGCCATAACTGCAAGTTTATCATTCAACGGTGATCACCTGCAAAACATTTACACAAATTCAGAATTTATTTGTAGTTGTAAAGTTGTACTTTGAACATTAAACTTATTAAAAGATGTGAATATCCCCCTAATCAATCGTCTAAATAAGTTAAGGTTGTAAATTTATATTTTGACGTTTTTATGATGTAATTTTTTTTTAGTTTTGCAATATTTTACCTGAACTGCCTCAGTGCTGGCTATGAATTATGAATTATTTTAATTTCCATCCTTAAAAAAAAAATTTCCACTTCACTTTATATTTTTGTCCTTCTGATGATGTGATTTTAAATATTAAGTGATTGGTAATTTGATCAGTTTCTCAGCACTTGAGTTGACTTTTTATTCAAAAACTTCTTTACTCTTACTTCAGTAATTTCTTGGAAGGCTACTTTTTATTTTTACTTGAGTAAAAATATGTTGAAGTAGTGCTGCTCTTACTTGGGCATAATTTTTGGGTATTTTATCCACCTCTGTAAGTTGAGGACAGTGCTTCTTTCATCCTGACCTCCCCATCGTCTCCACGTCCCCACAGTCCGCCATGTTTTTTGTCTCCACCCACTTTGGTGGATTTTTTCAAAATTTGCCAGGTTTAGCTTTTACACTTTAAGGCCTTTAGGAACGTAACATTTTTGTTATGATCCTGCTGCCCGTTTACAAGTTTCTGGTGATTCTCTGGCTGTAGTGCTTTTTGAAACCAGGCGTCAGAGCGGGACTTTTCTGCAATACGTCCTGCGGAGGTGTGACGTATTCTGCATGTGCGAAGAACACAAAGGTGGAGCATTTTTTTCTACACTTGCATGGGCAGTTAACAACAAAAACAGTGGTGGATAGCATTGTCTTGTGCTGCACTACTTAACCTATTCAGTTTAACACAGAGTTGACTAAAATATTCAAAATCATTCTGTGGAATTACTTATAATTATGAGCAGTAACAAGAAGAACTGCGGATTATCTAGTTATAGTTGCTGTCTGTCTCCATGGGTGGACAGTAACTGTCAAAAGCTGATGACGCCTCCGGTTGAGAGAAATAAACAACAAAAACAAAAGCCTAAAGCAGAAGCCAACTCTGTTTCCTAGAAAGTGAACGATGTTCTGGAATTTCTCCCTAACTTGTGTTGAGTTTTTTTTATCTGGTATCTGATCCACAGAAATCCTAAATTCTTCCAAATTTTCCAAAACGGCATCTAAACAAATCAAAATATGTTTTTATTTTAGATTAAAAAAAAAAAACAATCCAACTTTTAAGTAAATTGAATGTGTCATAGTTAGAATTAGTTTTGTAAATAATAATATTATCGTAATATAGAGTAATATCAATGTTTCCAATACTCACATTTGATCCTCAGCAGTTTGTGTCGTATCTGACCGAACTGAAGCTCTTCTTTAATACTGTCACTCACTTTAAGAGAGACGATGTGCGAGCTGTGTTGCTATGATTGTGTCAGATATTAGATGTACCACTTTTATAAAAAGGGGAACCAATTTTTTTTTCTTAAAGTATTAGTGTGCACTCATAATACTCGCCCTTTTCTACCAGATTCTGTTCCTGCACCAAACTTTCCAATAATAATCTTGAATACATCACTTTATCACCAACCAACGTCTCTATTTTCTGTAGTTTACCAATAAGAACTCAGCAGTCCTTCCCCACGATCATATAGGATATAACATGAGTACAACATGATATTATTTGCATAATAAACTATTTGTTGGTCATTTTTACATTTTTCTACGAAAGAGAACAAACTTCGGGAACAAATTCCTGCAGGTTGAAAACAGAAAACAGAAAATTTAAGATTTTATTTTAAACAAAAGAATAAAATAGTAAAATAAGACAAAGGCTAAAATTACATGATGAGAACATAGATTGAAATATATATTAAAAAAAACACTAGATATAACTGAACAGATGGCACAGAAAATAAAACACAGTTGTCAATTTTGCTTCATATACATTATATGTTGTTCTTCCACATGTAAAGACAACAGTCGTCTAAAGTTTCAAAGATCTACAGTTGGAAAAAACTGCCATTTTTTCCAGTTTAGCGGCCAGTTGAGTCTGAGCTCTTAAATTTAATGGGTTTAACTTCAGTAGAAATCCTCCTCACAGTCAGATAGTGGAACATCGCAGAAAGCCGATGAGATGTTTGACTTCCAGTTTGCACAGATGCATCGCAGTCTAATTCTGTCTGCAAGAAACTGTGAGACAGAAAAGGGGGGGGCAAGTATCAGCTTTCAGTTCCTCTGACGGTAAAACTCAACTACGGTACTCTTTGCATCTGAAGAAACTGTGAACTGCAGTATGCTGCTTAAAGAGCAGCGGCTAACTTGTTGCACATTGGAAGACAGCGCCTGGAGTTTTCTCATGATGGCAGTGCAAAGTTATGCTTTATAATCACACGTGAGGAAAAACATTGATTTGCAAATATAACAACTTTGTCTTGCAAGCTCTTTCTTAACTATGTAATGCTATGGGAGTTGTATGAATGTGTGTTTGAGGGATAGTCTAGTGGGTTGTTCATTTATTTACATTTATGCCAAACCATCAGAGAGATACTGTTTCTCCATTAGACCAGTCATAAAGCTGCTGGCTAGCCTGGAGGAGCTGAATCATCTTAATGCATATGTCCTTTTTGTTTTGTTTTATTTTTGTTGCTGTTGTTCGTTCTCTTATCTGGTTAATTTGCACACACCAATGTTTGTTCTGTGTGCACCAATTAGTGAATAAAAAAAAAAAAGTATGAAGGAGTTGAGTGGGAGAGTCGCGAGAAGCTCCAAGGAGGAGCTGCACCTTGAGGGCGGAGCTGGGTCCGTCCAGGCGTTTTGCACAGCTGAATGGTTGCCATGGAGATTAAAGGATTTCTTACTCATGCATAAAAGAATCAAGACAAAACTCCAGGTATGTTTTTGATTACATAAAATGATGTGAAGCACAAAAAATTCATTTTGCGTCACATTGCCCCTTTAACACCTTGAAATAGAGTGAATGAATGGTTAATCTCAACTGTGATCTCACAACTCTTTACATTTTCTCAGGTCAGTGGGTCCGTGTTTTCAGCGAGAGCGCCCCCTGCCTGCAGAGCTCTCTGGACGTTCTGCCAGAAAACTGCTGGATGTTGTGCAGCCTGAGGCCAGCTCAGGTAGGTGCGTTTCTTCACCAGCTTCCTCAAACGGTAATATGGAGACAGATGAAGTGAAGGAATGTCTTCTAAAAACAGCAGGACCAACACATCCTTCTTCTCATCAAACAGGCGAAAGCTAAAAGAAATCAGATGAAAGAGAGATATCATTTGGGAATATTGATTAGTTCTAAAGCTGACAATGTCTGGTTATGAATTATTGCTAATTTGATGAAAAATTAATGCCAAAATTATTACAAATTCGATAAAGGCCACAAGAAAAAACTAAATTACAAAGCATGTATTCCACATCAATCATTGATCAGATGCTCCACTTCAATAAATCTCAGAATCTGTGTGTATTTATTATATATTTAATTTTAATGAGCTGTAAACCCCGATTGTCACAATAAAGATAGAATCACTTAGAGCAGGGGCCATTTGTGGCCCTTGAAATGATTTCGATCAGCCCCCTGACTAAAAGTCAAGAACTGTAAAAATGTGGCCAACAAACCAGAAATCAACTGATGACTCCAAATATTTTGAAACTGAGTTTTCCTTTTAATAAAAGCAGCAGTCCAAAGTCATTTTAATGTTGATCTTTAAGGATTTATAGATTTCATTAAAATTTTGCTCATTGTTGAGCAGGTGAAACTAAAGACGGAAAATCACAAACAAATTTTTAATTTAATAATTTTTGTGGTGAAAGAGTTTTTTCAACTTTCCAGTTTTGGCTGCAGGAACAAAAACTTCGCACTGATTTAGAGCATATAATTCTGTAAATAAAAAATGCATTATTTTTAATTTTGAAAGGTTTTTCACCAAGATGCCCACAGATTCTTTCACGTATGTTAAAAGCCTCTTGTATCCTTTTATGTTCTCACATTAAAATTTGAAAAGCTGCATATAAAACTCTATATTCTTGTTTATAAAAAAGAGACAGCGCCCCCACCTGGCCATCTGGATCTCTCTGGAGCACCACTCGCTCTGCAGGTAGCTGCGGCTGATCACACAGATGGTTTTCCTGCTGCCATAGATGGCATCAGTGATGTTCTCTATGATGGGTTTACCTGTGGACACACATGTGGTGCATTAAGTGTATTTTTTGCCATTTCCAAAATCAGGATATTAACAAACACAAAGAGAATTGCTAAACTTATTTTTTAATTCAGCAAACAAACAAACAAAAAAAAAAACTATAAACAACACACAAATTGACAGGTAAAAACAATTAATTGATGTTTTTTTTATGTTATTGTTGTTAGGACCTTCCACTGATGATGTAATGAATTTATGACATTACCGGCATATACGTTAATTTCCTGATGAAAGATTTATGCTCAATATATAGTCATTATTTGCTTTTTGGAATTATTTGTGCTTTGCAAGGAAAATATCACAACAACACCAAGAATGTTAACTTTGATAAAAAAGAAAAGAAATAATTTTATTTTCTAAAGGACGCTATTAAATCGAAACACAAAAACTTTCCTTCACTTATTGGCTGAGGTTTACCAGTAAGTTTGTGACCACAAAAGCAGAAGAAAAGTCACCTGCACAAAAAACAAGAATCCATCAAATGCTTTCTGAATGGTGAGCCAGGAAAATAACACAAAACGTTTCACTCGTCTTTTCCGGGAGATATAGTACAGCACATGATTGGAACTCGGATTGCGTTGCTAGGTGACGGGCTGGGCTTTCCCTGAGGTTGCTAGGTAACGGGGTGGAGTTCTGATTTCTGTCGTTACATTCCGAAGAGTTTTGAAACGGGTAATTTTCCGCACATTAAAAAACATTAACTTACAGCTTACAGTTGTTTTTAAAAACAGTAGAGATGCAAGTGGAAGTAGAAAAAATGTGCAGCATGTGATTTTATTCATAAAATGTCCAGATTAAAGAAAAATTTCAGCAAAATTTCTCAATCCACCATGTCAGTCCATCCATCCATCCATTTTCTAGCACCCTTGTCCTTAATGGGGTCGGGAGTTGCTGGTGCCTATCTCCAGCGAACATTTCAGGCGAGAGGCGGAGTCATCCTGGACAGGTCGCCAGTCTGTCGCAGCTCCACGTCAGTCATTCAACAGTATCGTCATGAAAATAAAAAAGTTAAAAGACTTTATTTACCTGGTTGGAAGTCTCTGTGGTGCAGACAGAGTCTCCAGCCCTGCTGTCCCTCCAACACTGGGAGCATTTCCCTGTAAACCCAGCCCTCATCGTGGACGTTGTAGGACACAAAGGCGTCAAACCGATGAAGGACTTCCTTTTTCCTTCTCTGACTGTCATAGAAATAGGCTAGGAAGAGGTGGAAGGTGTAGGTGAGATGCCACCATAGGAAGTTATAGGTGAACGATGTGAGAAGAGTCAGAAGTACCAGACAAGTGCTGGAAATGAAGTAGAAAAATCTGCCATCATCCCAGCACAAATGAACGTCAAATTCCAGTAACAAACTTTCTCGTTTATCCACAGGTGAGGAACATTTATATTGATGAGCGTTTACCACCTGTGTCTGCTTGTTGTCCTTCACCCATTGGATAAAGCCTGCATTTGAGCAGTTACAGGCAAACGGGTTGTTGTCCAGGTCCAAGTACGTGAGAGAGGTGAAAGACTTGAACACAGTGTCATTAATCATATCAAGTTCATTGTCAGTCAGTTTCAGGTATCTGAGTGCTGAAAGGTTGGCCTTCACCAGAAAATCCAAAGAGCTGATGTTGCATTTGGAAAGCTCAAGACTTTGCAGGTTTAGGATTGGAAGGAAGAGTTCTGGATCCACGTCTGAAAAATCAATCTCTATGAATGTCACACTCTTGAGATAGGGATTGGACCAAAACATGGCAACAGGAGGAGCATCAGTAAAGATATTGATAGCTGTAAAATTCTCCAAATATCTCATTGACCAGAGTATATCTGCTAATTGATATGGAAGGCAAAAAATGTTGCATATTGCTGTGTAGCTTTTCATTGATCTAAAGACCACGATATCTCTAGAATAGTTTGTTTGAAAACTGCTGAAACGGTTTTGAGGGTTCAATTCTACTGTTAGATTTTCCAAGAGCTTTAATTCCCATATTTCATCACGAGATGAAATAATATTCTCCAGTTTATTGACTTTATGAAATGAGCTTTGAGTCATCCCATCAAAGAAAGTTGTTCCTAGATCCAACTGTTTCAGGGATTGGAAACCAAGAAAATCAAGCATTTTTATGACAGCTATTTCATTGTGGTTTATGTTTAAAATTTCAAGCTTTGGCAAAAACATGTTGTTTTCAAAAGTCATCAGTTGATTAAAACTCAGATCCAAAAGCTTTAGGTTTTCAAGATTTAGAAAAACACAGTCATCCACTTGGCTAATGCGATTTCTCTTCAGGTAAAGCTCTCTCAGTTGTGTTGTGTTCACAAAGTCCTCACAGGTCAAATTTGATATGTAATTGTAATTCAGATTAAAGATCTCAAGGGAGCTGAGATTTCTTGCATCATGAGGTACTTGGGTTAGCTGATTGTCACAAACGTTTAGCGATCGGAGATGCTTCATTGACCCCAGTGACCCTTGAGGCAGTTCGGCTACGTCACTTTTTCTGATATTAAGCTCTGTGAGTTGAGAACAGAGCTCAAGTTTAGTAGGCAAACTGTTGATATGACTGTTAAACAAATCCAGCTTCCTCAGTGTTGGTACTTTGCAAATTGTGGATAACAGTCCTTCATAAAGATGCATCTTCAGGGCTTCTAGTCTTAGATGGCTTAAAGATTCAAGACTCTCCAGGAGTTTTGTGATCCCTTCGAAAGAAAGAATAGACCTCCCGAGATATAAATACGATATGTTCCTCAGTAACTGTTTGTCAGGGATTTCCCATTCCAGGTCTTTATAACAAAAACACATAGAGATCTCGACTTTCTGGAGGTAAGGAAAGACGGGTGTAGAGATGCTGAAAATTATCAGGGAATCACCGGAAATATCCAACTCTCTAAGATTTGACGACTGATTCAACTGCAGGTCTTTGGTCTCAAAGGAAGAAAAGCCATTGCATTTAAGTCCAAGCATCGTGATCTGAGGTAACTGTAGGATGGGCTGAATGTCGGTGATCTGTTGAAGCCTGTTGTTTCCTAAATCTAGAGTTTGTAAGCTAGTGAGGAACTGGAAAGCTCTTGTATGAATGACCTGAATACCGTTGTTGTTGAGAAAAAGAACAGTAAGGTTGTCCAGACCCTGAAACATGTTGCTTGTCAGGACATTAAGTTTGTTATTTCCCATGCAGAGAGTTTGTAGAAACATCAGATCAATAAAAGACCTTTGATCCACATGAGCAATTTGATTTGATGTTAAATCCAAAATTCTCAACTTTGACATGCCAGAAAAATCTCCTTCATTAATTTTCTGCACCCAGTTGTTGTTCAGGTTCAGTGTAACTGCTTCTTTGGGGATGTCTGTGGGGATGTTTTCGATTTTCCTGTTTGCACAGTCCAAAGCCATATCAGCAGAGGGATTCTCCTGGTAACGTATTGTGCATTTTTTCAGTGCGTAAGGAAGTGAAAGATTGAAATAAACAAGAAGAAGGAGAATCCGCAGAACAAAGCATGAAGACGGATGGCTAGCAGTGGCCATTTCTTTAGTGTGAGCTGGTTGACAATGTCATTCAAGAATAATTACCTGCATGCAAAACATACACAAATGTAAGCTCAGAGATGGGTAGAGTATCACTACTTCAACATATTTTTACTCAAGTAAAAGTAAAAAAACAATTTGGTAAAAAGTCAACTCAAGTACTGAGTAACTGATCAAATGATCAATCATTGCCCCATCATCTGGACCAAAATATAAAGTTCTATGAAAATTTTGGCATTCCAAGGATGAAAAAGACAATAAGTAACAAAAAATAACAATATCAGGCAAAAAAAACAAATTCTACATCAGTTTTTTCAATAAAAATGTCTGAACTTCAACAAAATCTGCAGCTGTGTTTCTGTGTATGCTGAATTTTTGATTAAATTGACTTGTTTAGCTAAAACAAGTGGGTAGAGAATCCAGAAATTTTACTCAAGTTACTGTAGCAATACTTTAGAATCAACACAAAACAGGAGACAGCAGTTTAAAACTAATTAGTCCAGATTTACATGGCTCATTATTAGCACAAAACATAAAATTTATTTTTGAAAAGTGAATAAAACTCATAAAAGAGAAACTAAATAGAGATAGGAAACTACCACATCTTAATGGAACTTCATCCAAAATATAAAATTGTTAAAAATCTACACATAATTTCATAATCTCTACACATTTATGTCAAAGACAAAACGTAGAACTAGTGAAAAGTCCCAAAATAGTGACACATAATTTGAGCAGTTTTGTAATCCAGCACCGTGTTCAGAGAAGTTAAATGTATTATTAACATGATAAAAATCATGCAAACTATAAAAACTGCTAAAGTTACTTGAACAAATCAGAAGACCCCCACAGCACCAGAATGTCTGTATTTATAAAAATAGTGTTAGCAAAATAACACTTACAGAATACACAAAGTAATGCAGGGAAATGCTGAGGATTAGAGGAAAACCTGCTCCATCATCTTAACTACAAACAACTGGGTGAACAAAAATTATCAAGAGATAAATGGTTGGCTGGCTGGCTGGCATCCACAATAACCTCTTTCAACTCTCAAAGGATCTTCTGAACTATTTTTGTTGCTGAAAATTGTTCAAAATTGAATTTTCTTCTTGTTGTTGTTTGTTTTTACTTAAGGTCGTTTCCAGCTTAGGTATATTCTCTTAACAAGAACGACAAAATCATCTAAAAGAACTTTAATTTAGCATCTAAAAGGCCATTGCTATTGCTGATAATGAAAAGAAGAGTAACTGTTTCTGCTACTCACGTTTGATGTCTGCGTTGCATTATTTTGAACTGGCACTGGAGGTTCTTCTTTCTAGATTTGTGTCATGTCTCGATTCTTTAAATACACAAACAGGAAGCCACATCTCTTATTGTATGCTCACTTTGTTACACTGCTTTTACTTTGATGAAACCCTCAAATGACGACCAACTCACTGTGGACAGTATTTGAAGTTGAATCTATGTTTAGTTGTCAGTGTGAATATTTGGACGACATTTTAACAAAGTTAGCATAAAAACCAATATAGAATATAGTACAGAGGTGTTGTTAAGCGTTCATAAAAACAACCCTTTGATCATTTGATATTTTTCTGTGCATTTCTTTGATTATTTCAGTCTGTTCTTAGTTGCTTTGGTTAGATCATCTTTATTATTTATTTCTAGTGTTTAAATGTCCTTTTTTATGGTAAGATTTGTTTTCCCTTCTCCCCTGTTAGCTGTTGCTTCTCCTTGCAACCTTATGCCATCCCTCTATCTATATTTGTATGTTTCTTATCTTTTTCGTTAAAATAACTAACTACTACGTTCAGCCTCTTTTTCCACCTGCATTTGGATTCAACTGCTGCAACATGACAGGCACCTTAGTGCAGCATGAAATATGTGTGATTTTTTGCTTCTGACTGGGGATTTTTTTGATACTTGTTTGATATTATATATTTTTTTGACGTTAGCTGAATATTGTCAAAGTTTGGCGCACATTTACAATGGAAACACAATTAAAACCACTGAGCAGTTGACTAGAAAATTCGATATTGCAGTACAAATTTTTCTCTCCTGTTAGTTTCAAAAATATTTGTTTTTAACTTTTCCTCATTTATTTACATTTATTTCAGACTTAAAAGCATAATCAACAGAAGGATGAGTACCGGGCAACAAACACCACTCACCATAAATATATGTGGTATCTTAAGTTTTATTAACAGACTCATTCTTCTTTCTTTTATTTACTTCCTTGTATTTAAGGAACTGAGTAAAGAAAAAGAACAAATTTAAATTCTGCCCACAGCATCATTTTAGCAACAACTTCTTGAAAAACTTTACATTGCAAAGCCCACTAATCTTTTCATTGCTTTTTTATTTATTGTTATGTTTCCTATTAGAACATTAATGGAAAATTGTACTAAATACAAAGCAAAAATATAAAAATAGTTAATGCAAAAACATTCAAACTGTCATTAGAAGCTTTAAGTAATAGTTATGTAAACCAAGATCATAAATGTTCTTAAAGGGCCGGTTGTGCCAGAATGTATTGATGAAACCAGTTAAACTGTTAAAATATAAATAAGTTCAGTATTATGCAATTCTTCAAATTGCATAATACTGAACATCTTTTCAATCATTCGAGGATTTCGTGATTTTTTTTGCAATAAAAAATGTTTGTGGTAATTTATAAATATTTGCACTTATGTATGATGATTACATTACTTGCCGTATCATTATGCATCGTAACTTTAAGTGAGGCAGCTATTCAGTGGAAGTGAGAAATACTGCCACCTGCAGGTGGGAGTACTGCAATGTTTTCACCAATTTTCCATAAAATTTGCAATAAACTCACAATTATGCATTACTGTGAAAAAGTGCAAAGATTTGTTTATTTTACGTGAATTTCCACAATAACTCACAAGACATTGGAGGAACTAATTGATGCAATTTGGCAGTAAACAAAGAAAAACTGTTTAAATTGGTTGATAAAATCATATTTAAGCACACTGTTATCTTGACTGTTCGAATTAAGTGTCGATTTAGAGTCTGAAGGGCCACACAAAAAGCTATGGCGGGCCGGATTTGGCCCCTGGGCCTTGAGTTTGGCACAGGTGATGTAAGCAATTCATTCTTTCACTGCAAGGAGCAATGGTCACAATATCTTAGAAGAAATGAAGAAAACCTGAGGTAAACCCCAAAATTAGGTTAACGATAGCAAGAAATTACCGACTCACCCTGGAAAAAGGAAAAACAATGATGCCATAAAAAAAAAACAATGTTTACAGCCAATCTGTACATTAATTCAATCTCTGATCTAACTTTTATTTGTGGTACGAAGAAGAATTAATGTCTCCATTTTTGCTTTTAAATGTTATGATGACATGATATATAATTTGATTTGAAACATTTTTACTCTTAATGTTTAAGTTATATGAACGGCTATTGTACATTTCTCAAATTCCTGCCGGTCCGGTCAGCAGGTCCGTGTTTTCAGCGATAGCGCCCCCTGCCTGCAGAGCTCTCTGGACGTTCTGCCAGAAAACTCCCGGATGTTGTGCGGCCTGAGACCAGCTCAGGTAGGTGCGTTTCTTCACCAGCTTCCTCATGCGGTAATACGGAGCCAGATGACGAGAAGGAATGTTTTCTAAAAACAGCAGAATCAGAACATCCTTCTTCTCATCAAACAGGCGAAAGCTGCAAAACAAAATATTAAAAAACGTAAAAATTAACATGCCAGACCACTCAGCTCTTCTTAAACAAACTTCCATAAAATTGTAAAACAGCTGAAACACTGAGTGCCTTTAAATCCAACTGTTAAGAGTTTCTTTTGAAATGTTAGGAATGAAACCAGCATTTGGGAAAACCTGTGTCAGCAGGTAGCAGTAGTGGAAAAAGAAAGATACATTTAAATTTAGGCTAAAATTATAACAATTTGGCTGAAAGTTCTCTCAAAAAACACATCTCGGGTTTTCCAGAACAGCCTGTAGGTTTCGCCAGTGAACTGCAGCTGTAAAAAATCGATTAACCAAAAACGTCCTCCATGTAAAATGGTGCACAGCATATTTTTGTCCTTACCTATTCTTTGCAGACATTTACAGTTTCAGATAATCCATAAATAACTGCAAAAAATATTTTTTTTCCATGTTTTCTCTCAAAACTTCTCTAATTTTTTTTGAAGACACAATTGTTATCCTTTCATTGTTCAGAAAGACAGCGCCCCCACCTGGCCATCTGGATCTCTGTGGAGCACCACTCGCTCTGCAGGTAGCTGCGGCTGATCACACAGATGGTTTTCCTGCAGCCGTAGATGGCGTCAGTGATGTTCTCTATGATGGGTTTACCTGTTTACAGATGCATTAGTTGTTATTTGATTGGAGTTTTTGTCATGGCAGGAAATGAAAAAATACCAAAACGTAAATGAGGAAATGGTTGTGTTTAAAGCTGAAGTATGTAACTTTTATAAAAGATATTTGTCACTTAAGGCGACGTTCACATTGCAGCCTTAAGTGACAAAGTTACATACAAAGATACCTTCTGTATCTGATCTTTTCATGACAGTCTGAACAACACAGATCAGATTTTTCCTAATGCGACCCAGACCATCCAAGAGGTATCTGATCTTTTCACGTGACTAGTACTAGTATCAGATAGTACGTCTGATAGTACAGACGTACTATCAGGTTGTATTCATCCGACCTGAACGTCATTGATACTCAACAAACGCATGGAGGGCCATTGGAGGCGCCATGATGGACGTCTGAAGGGAGGGCTGGGAGAATTGAACAGAGCGACTGAAATTGTTTTCCAAAGTTGGTTTATTCATGGCGTCTTCTTGTTTGAGTCAAACTAATTTGTCTGTGAACGTAACACACCTGATTGGGGCTCAAAGATGGCGATATTGACTAAAGTTGGAAACAGCTAGCTTAGAAACCGACCCATATCTCCTCCCTCCTGACGTGTTGATCAAATTACCAACTTTGCCTGAATTCACACCACATGATTTACATCTCTGTGTCATAAACAGCGTTTCTCCTCACACCGGAGAATACTTTAAAACAGACGAAAGACGAGATGCTAACCAGTTTTTCCATACATGCTTGGCTGCATGAGAGAGTGGCATCGTCTCCATAGTTACCAATGTTTGAACGCAAATATGGCATTACTTTCTCCATAATGCCATATTTGATATCTTTCATCTACTTATAAGTAGATGAATATTAGTATTCTTACCTTGTAAAAAGTGTTTGCTGCAAATCCATGATTACACCAAGGGGCTGCCAGTCATTATGATTAACAGCTGCTATTGATCGCTGCTCCTTCTTTCCCCATTAATGGTTAAACAATAAAATGACAAGTTTGGTTTCTATCCCTATCTGTTTGTGCAGCCGACCGCTCACCATTTTTAGCATGAAATCAACTAAATAGAGGCAATATTAGGTTACAGATGTCTGTTTTTAGACTAGCTTTACAGGACCGCTTTGGTTGTTTTGACGTCCGTCATGGCGGAGGAGCGCAGTTATGGAGAGCGTAACATCACGTGCAAAGGGTAAATACATAGTTTACCTGGTTGGAAGTCTCTGTGGTGCAGGCAGAGTCTCCAGCCCTGCTGTCCCTCCAACACAGGAAGCATCTCTCTGTAAACCCAGTCCTCATCATGGACGTTATACGACACAAAGGCATCAAACTGATGAGGGTCTTTTCTTCTCCCCTTCCTGCTGTCGTAGAGAAAGGCCCGGAAGAGGTGGTAGGTGTAGGTGAGATGCCACCTCAGGAAGTTATAGACGAAGGATGAGAGGAGAGTCAGAGCAACCAGACAAGAGCTGGAAACGAAGTATAGAAACCTGCCATCGTCTCGACATGACTGAACATCAAATTCTAGTAACAAGCCTTCTTGTTTGTCCGCAGGAAAGAAACATTTATATTGATGAGCGTTTACCACCTGGGCTTGGGGGTTGGTCACTACCCAATGGATGAAGCCTGCGTTTGAGCATTCACATGAGAACGGGTTGTTGTCTAGATCCAGGAATCTCAGAGAGGGTAGAGACTGGAAGACTGTCTCGCTGATAACATTGATCTCATTGTGAGTTAGGTTCAAATATCTGAGAGCAGAAAGGTTGGCCTGGACTAGAAAATCCAAAGACCTGAGTTTAGACTCGGAGAGATCCAGGCTCTGCAGGTTTGGCAGTGGTAGGAAGAATTTAGAGCTTAAGTAGGACAAATCCGTCAATGATAACGTCAGACTTTTTAGCTGGAGGTTCAGGTCAAATGTTTCCACTTCGTAGTAATTTATGTAGATATTCAAAACCGTAACGGTTCCCAAATTTCCATAAGCTTTGAGCATTTCCCTAATTGTATTTAAGGGCACCCATTGGGTATTGGTGCTTCCGATTAAAGTTAGCTCCTTCATTGTCTTAATATCATTAAAGGGTTTATCATTGTTTGACTGAAGACTTTGGAAAGTCATGTCTGTATGTAAGTAGATTGTTACATTTTCAATGTTCTCTAAACCACTGAAATAAGGTACGTCTACAAAATGATAGGTTTCCACCTTCAATTCTTTGAGAGCCTTCATGTGTTGAAAAACATCTGTGTCCAGATACTTTATGGGGTTGCTGCTGATATCTAAGGCCTCAAGTTTCTGCAGGGAAATTATGAAAGAGTCTCCGAATGTCTTCAGCTGATTGTCACTCATATCCAAAACCTTTAGATTGACGAGGTTTTCAGTAATACACCTTTCCAGTGCGGTTATGCGGTTCCCGTTCAGGTAAAGTTCTGTCAGGCGTATGGTGTTGGAAAAATCATCGCATTTCACCCCAGAGATGTCATTTTTACACATTATCAGGATCTCAAGAGTAGAGAGGCTCCTTATGTCATCTGGAACTTCGGTGAGCATGTTGTAACCCAGATTTAAGAATCGCAGTTGCGTCATTGATTGCATTGAACCTTTTGACAGTTTATGCATAAAAGTATCTTCCAGGTTTAGTTCGCTGAGCTGGGCGCACGATGCAAGGTCAGTAGTAAAACTGTCAAAGTGGCTTTGGGAAATAGTAAGCTTCCTGAGTGTTTGTATTTTGCAGACTGCAGATAGCAAACCCTTTGCAATCCAATCGTCCACAGATCTAAACTTTACATTTCTCATTCTTTCAAGACTTCCCAGAACTTCATGGATTTCTTCAAAGGAATCTAATGCTGCGGCAACATCCACGTTTGTTATGTTCCTTAGTAAGCTTTTGTCAAATAACACAGATTTTACACTATCTCTGAGTAAGAAGCCTATTGTCTGGAGGTGAGGGGAAATTGGCCCTATGATTCTCAAGATTTTCAAATTAAAAGTAGAAATTTCCAACACTTCAAGACTCAAGGAGAGATTCAAAGGGAGATCTTTGGTGTCAAAAGTTGTAAATCTGATGTATTTTAAGTTGAGTCTAAGTAATTGTGGGAGATGGAAGACTGGTAGAATTTCTGCAACTTTGTTAAGTGGATTATAGAACATCTCAAGAGTTTGCAAGCTGGTCAAACACTGGAAGGCAGATTCATGAATATGCTGGATCTTGTTTTTGCTGAGGACCAGAACTGTGAGGTTGGACAGGCCTTCAAACATGTTGGCTGTCAGATTGGTAAGTTTGTTATTTCCCATATCAAGTGTCTCCAGTAAAACCAAGTCGACAAATGATCCTTGTTCAACGTAAGCGATTTCATTCACTGTTAAATTCAGATTTTTCAGCTTTGACATGCCGTAAAAGTCTTTTTTATTAATATTTAAGAGCTGATTGTGTCCAAGTTGTACTGACACAGTATTTTTAGGGATGTAATCAGGGACAGTCACAAAGTTCATGTTTGTACAGTCCACAGAAACATCAGCAGAGACGTTCTCCTCATAAAGTATTGTACAGTTTTTCAATGAAAACGCCAGCAAAGGGTTAACAGGAAGCAGCAGAAAGAAAAGATTAAGAAAAAAGTATAAAGATAAAGTATTTACAGAGGCCATGATTATTATTTGAAGATAATCACCTGCAAAAGAAAAATGCAGTGGAAGAATAACACCTTGGTTAGGATTACCCATTTAATCCGCTTGGCAACAATTGTTGTCAGACATTTTTTGTAACTTCTTGAAGGTCTAAAAGTGTTTTTTTTTTTGGCTGATAGTTGAAGTTATAAAACAAAATAATAGGTTATGTACTCTATAAGCAATATCTATTTAATGTAGGCAGTCGTGTGAATGGTCACACAACTTCCTGCCTTACACTGAAAGTGAATGTCTGTATAAGAGGAAGTCAGTAAAATACTTTAATAAACAAATAAAACTAAAATATTTTGTATATTTATTCTTTAAAGAATCTTCTACTGATCCAAGTGAGAATTTTATCCCTGCATGCATCAAAAAAGAGTAAATATAAGCATGGCAACAATTATAGCATAACAAACATAAAATGTAATGTAATTTATGCATTATTAATGTAATACGTTACACATTAAGGACGTCCAAGGTTTGACATGCATGCACTTATTTTGCAGGAAATGAACTGGGACTAAACAGGTTCAGTTAACGACCTTTCACATTTCACCTGAGAGGTTCAGCCGACGTTTCATGGGTGTTGACTGTTTAATCCAACTGATTGGTTCATTATTGTGGAAACTGCTGAAATAAAGCCATCGCTTCCTAGAAACCAATCCTGCCATACCAAACCAAAATTAGATGCTTTAATGTTGGATAGAATTAGGCTAAGAACTGATATTTGTACTCACAGTTTGATGCCCAAAGCTGTAAATGTCTGAACCGAGGAGCTGCTTCACTTCTTAACACCACCAGAAAGGAAGCTACGCTCTTCCTACATGTACTCTTCAGTGATTTCCTCTAACAGCTTTTTAGTACTTTAGTTTGATTTTAATGCATCAAATGTTTGGTAAATTTAGTTAATAAGAAGTAGAGATATTGTAATCTGCCATTAAAGCAGGTTGATGATGCGCACTTATATTACTAAATAGGAGTAATAATGTTTAAGTGTTTGATAAATGCATGTTAACCATCTGAACTGCAGAAATGTGGCGTCCATTAGCCTGATGAGAAGCTGTACGACAGTGACACCTAGTGGACAGTGGACATGACTAAACAGTCATTCAGCAACGGTGTAAAACACACTGAAGGTGGTTTAACTTGAAAATGAAAGTTTAAACTTAGAAATTAAAGTTCATGAAGTTGGTTTAACAACAAACGAGTGTCTGAACATTTTTTTTAAAAATTTATTTCTGATAACTCATTAATCTTGAATTATGAGTTTAAACTTAATGCTGCAATTTAAGCCAAACAATTATTTCACAATATGCAGGGAAAAAAATCTGCCCTCACCTAATTAAAGAGCCACATTTCTGTATTATTTCTACCCACAATTCTTGTTTTAAGTGACATGAACAAAATTTCTGATCTAAAAATTAGTTTTATAAAATATCCCAATGAATTCACCTCAGAAACATTTAGTGTGAGCAGGACATTAAAATAAACATTTATCTTAATAAAACAAGAATCAGATCAATGTAACGCATTTCCATCTCAGGATACAAAAAAATACCGCTAAGCATTCTGGGAAATAGTTCCCACTCGTGTCTTTTTCTTCTTCCGGTTTCTTTTAAGTGCTAACCTAAAAACTCTAGTTTATTCAACTTTTTAAAGTTTTACAAAAATAATAAAAAGTTAACACAACTTCCTGCTGTAGGTTTGTCTTTCACAAACTCACAAAATCTAAAACTAAAATTTATTTGACTTGAAGAAAAGAAGGTAGCAGACACGGCTTAGTGCAGCTCAAATGATTTGTAGTAAAGATTCACATCACTAAAAAATAAAATAAGTAATAGAAACACACATCAGTTTTCTTCTGATGTTTCTGTTTATACTTTTGTTTCACCCAGAGGAGTTTGTGAATGAATGCAACTCACTGATACACTGACTGTTGGCATGTTTAGTGTTTAATCGGATTTTAAAAGAAATAACGGTTCATGGACAGATGTTCAGTTTTTTTAAGCATTAAAATTATTCCAAAAAGAAATAAGTGTGATGGTTTTACGGATCAAAATGTACATGTTTTCCTCATTTATCTTTTGTTTCTTAGAGATCTGTGGCGCCTGTCATCGTCCTGCCGGTCCGGTCAGCAGGTTTTCATCGATAGCGCCCCCTGCCTGCAGAGCTCTCTGGACGTTCTGCCAGAAAACCCCCGGATGTTGTGCAGCCTGAGGCCAGCTCAGGTAGGTGCGTTTCTTCACCAGCTTCCTCATGCGGTAATACGGAGACAGATGATGAGCAGGAATCTCCTCCAGAAACAGCAGAATCAGAACATCCTTCTTCTCATCAAACAGGCGAAAGCTGCAAGAAATCAGACAAAAGAAAAACTGTAAAGTCATCAAACACTGATAGTTGCAGAACACTTTCCAAGAAATGTCGCCTAATTCAAGATATTGAAAGATATCAAAACATTTTGTCTAAGACATAAATCCTAAGTAAAGTTTGTCTGAAAGGATTTCAAATGCAAACTAATCAGTATTTCTGATATACAACAGAATATTAAACATTGCAACACCTTATTTTATCAATCTATTTATATAGGGAGCAACATACAGGCCTTATGCATTCATGTGAGAGCAGGAAGAACACATTTAGCTAAACTGTGAGCAACTTATATCTTATATGCCTTTATGTCTGTTTGGACAGAATAATATAGAACAAAGGGGAAAAGCCAACAAATTTTTCTTCGTTTGTTCGTTTTTGTAGCACCAGAGAACCTTGGCTCATGTTACATTTTTGGCTTTGTTTGTGTTCTGCCCACTAAGACAAATTAATCAGTTTGTTACAATAGGATTACTTGAAACCCTTTGCGTTCTGAAACATCTTCATCTAACGTTTCCTGTCCCAGCTCCAGTTATTTTAAACTTGTATTAATATTACTAGTTTAAATGAATGACATGTTCGTTCATGTTTCCTATTTTGAAGAGTGAAGTTGCATATGATCCTGAGAAGTAATTTTATTACACTTTCAGATTTCTTTTGATCAACATTAAAAAGTAAGAAATACATTTTAAAAAATTGTCCCAGTTGAATATATTTGTTGTTTGTTGAGAAATATCAAATCTCTGTCAGTGATAATGTTTTATATAGAGTAAAAATGTACATTTTGTTAAAAGACCAAATGATTTATGGAGAGACATCGCCCCCTATAGGTAAAGAAATTCATAGGCTTCACATAATAAACATTCTAAACAATAAAATGGAAATAACAGATAAAATGTTGCTTTACAGTTTAACATTGGTCAATAAAACAGAGTCTAAACAGCTGATATATTTATATTTAAGAGCTTTATTCTCGAGAATAGCGCCCCCACCTGGCCATCTGGATCTCTCTGGAGCACCACTCGCTCTGCAGGTAGCTGCGGCTGATCACACAGATGGTTTTCCTGCTGCCGTAGATGGCGTCAGTGATGTTCTCTATGATGGGTTTACCTGTGATAGGAGAGGGTTATGACAAAAACAGCAACAGTTTAAAATCTGATTCAAAATAAACAATGAAATAGTTGGTGTAATAAAACACAGATAATAATAAAACTATTGATGTTTTTTATGCCGATTAAATGAGTCATTGAGGGATAATCTTCTCTCTATTAAGCCCAGTATAGCAGCAAATGTTTCTGTTATAGCTAAGTAAATTACATCATGAACAAAAAAAACATGAAGAAATGAACTTATCTTAAGAAAACTGTCGGAATAAGAAATATATATAAACGCAAAATGAGAAATTAACTCATTGTTTAAAAAAAATAAGAAGAAACATTGGAAAAGAATGTGGAAAACAGTAAATTAACTCTTTATCTTGAGCAAACTATTGGGGAAAAGATTATGCAGAAAATCTTTCAGGAAAGTAACTCGCTATCTTGGAAAAACCATCAGGAAATTAATTTTTCTTAAGAAAACCATCGGGGAAAAACTCATATGCGTGAACCGTCTTCTCTTGACTCAATCAGCACTCTGATTAAAATAGATAAAACCAGAGTTCACCTGGTTGGAAGTCTCTGTGGTGCAGACAGAGTCTCCAGCCCTGCTGCCCCTCCAGTACAGGAAGCATCTCTCTGTAAACCCAGTCCTCATCATGGACGTTATACGACACAAAGGCATCAAACTGGTGACGGTCTCTTCTCCTCCCCTTCCTGCTGTTATAGAGGAAGGCCAGCAGGAGGTGGTAGGTGTAGGTGAGATGCCACCTCAGGAAGTGGTAGACGAAGGATGAGAGGAGAGTCAGAACAACCAGACAAGAGCTGGAAACGAAGCAGAGAAACCCGCCATCATCCAAACAGGACTGGAAATTAAAATCCAGCAGCAAGCTCCCCCGTCTGGACACAGGAAAGGAGCATACGTACTGGTGAGCGTTTACCACCTGGGTCTGCGTGTTGCTCTTTACCCACTGCATAAAATCTGCGTTTGAGCATTCGCAGGTGACGGGATTCTTGTCCAGGTCCAAGAACGTTAGAGAGGGTAGAGACTGGAAAACTGTGGTGTTAATCACACTCAACTCGTTGCCGGTCAGTTTCAGATATCTGAGAGCAGAAAGATTAGCGTGTACCAGAAAATCCAAAGACTTCAGCCGAGACTCGGAGAGATCGAGACTCTCCAGGTTTGGGATTGGAAGAAACAGTTCAGGTTGTAACTCTGACAAATCCGTCTTGGTGAATATCAGACTCCTCAGCTTCTGATTGAACTTAAACGTGTCGGAATATGGAGCACTCAAATAAATATTCTCAGCTTTAACATATTCCAGATGTTTCATGTTGTAAAAGACTCTTTCTGTCAGGTGGTAGACCAGACCCTGGTGATCAGACCTGCAGGCCACCGAGACACTTTTTAATGATTTTATCTTGATGGGGTCTTCATAGGTTTTTAAATAAGGAGTTCTGACAGGTCCGTTGTAATTGAAGTTGACTTGAATCTTTTCCAACTGTGGCAAAGTTCTCAAATTTACCGAAAATAGTGGAAATGATCCAGAAAACGATTTTAGGCTGTTTAGACCCAAAAATGTATAATATTTTAGATTTTCCCTAAAGTACGATGTCACATTCAAATGTTTCAAGGACTGTAAGCCTTGGAAATCATAATTATTAAGAAATTTTATAAAGTTTTGACTTAAATCCAAGATCTCAAGCTTCTGCAGGCCAACTTTGGTGGAGGCTCTGAACGTCACGAGCAAATTTCCGCTCAGATTTAAAAGTTTTAGGTTGGTAAGACTTTCCATGACACATCTCTGCAGCTTGGCAATCCTGTTACCATTGAGGTGTAGTTCTGTAAGATGTGTGGTGTTCACAAAATCCTCACAGCCTAAGTGGGAAATCATATTATCATTCATAATCAAGATCTCAAGGGAGGAGAGGCTCCTGATGTCATGTGGGATCTTTTTTAGCTTGTTGTAGCTCACGTTAAAAAACCTAATTTGCCTCATTGAGTCCATTGATCCTTGTGGAAGTTCACTTATGAGACAAGTGGACAGATCAAGATCTGTGAGCTGAGAGCATTGTGCAAGTTCAAGAGTATAATTACTGAAATCGATTTCAGACAAATCCAGCTTTCTCAGTGTTGGTATTTTGCAGGCAGTAGCCAACAGTCCATCCCTAATCCGGATGTATATAAAATATAGTCGAAGGTGATAAAGTGAGTCAAAAGTCTGCAGGGCTTCTTGAATCTCCTCATTGGAAAGTGGAAGCATTTCAAGACGCAGCTGTGTCACATTATTTAGCAGCGGTTTGTCTGGTAAATCCCATCGTGAACTGCTATTCGAAGACATAGAAAGCTCTAGTTTATGGAGATGAGGAAAAATTGGTGTTGTGATGCCAAATTTGACGAGCTGGTAACTATAAACAGACAACTCTTTAAGACCTGAAGAAAAATTCAGACGGAGATCTTTTGTTTCAAACGAGTGGTATAGATTGTAAGAAAGGTCGATGGTGTGAATTTGTGGTAGTTGTAGGATGGGCTGAATGTCAACAATTCGTTGGAGCATATTTTGCTGGAGATTCAGAGTCTCTAAGCTGGTCAGAACCCGAAACGCTGAGTCATGGATGAACTGGATGAGGTTCTGAGAGAGGTCGAGCACGGTGAGGCTGGACAGGCCCTGAAAGACGTTGCTCGTCAGGTTGGTGAGCTTGTTTTTCCCCATGTAGAGAGCTTTCAATGACACCAGATCGGTGAAAGAGCCATCATCCACCTGAACGACTTGATTGTACTCAAGATGCAGGATTTTCATCTTTGACAAACCACAGAAATCTCTTTGGTGAACTCTCTGAATGGAATTGTGTCCAAGTTTTACTGAAACAGCATTTTTCAGGATGTCGTCAGGGATAGCCACAAGCTTCCTGTTTGCACAGTCCAGAGAAACCTCAGCAGAGGAACTTTCCTCATAAGGTATTGTGCAGTTTTTCAATGAGTAAGGCAGCGAAAGATTGATATGAAGCAAGAGGCAGAGAAGTTTGAGTGTGAAGTGTGAATGCACACTTCCTCTTGCAGCCATGCTTGTTTTAGGTTAGGATTTTTGTCAGTGTTATTCCAGGATGGTTGTCTGCAGAAAACCTGAAAACAGAGAAAAAAAATACTTAATGCAACTTAATGACAAAGCTTTCTTTTGGAAAACTTTAGAAAATATCACGTTTTCAGATAAAAAAGTGAAATATTTGGACATATTTGACAAAAATATTCCCACCTTTTACTATGATGCATCTCGTTTCTACTGAATCCTTGAGATGTTTCAATAATTTGTTCCTCCAGTTGAACTCGAACATTGTCAAGGCAGAAAACTAAGCAATGAAGTCATAGAAAATGCCTACTGAGCTGTTAGACTGGCTAAGAAACAAATCTGGGGAGAGATTAAAACAAATAGTAGAAGCAACATCCAAAAGGAAAAGGAATGAATGATTGTGTTTGATGAACAACATTTGTCACTCTTTGCTTCCCTATGGTTTACAAGATTTTAAAACAATATCAAAATGTTTGCAAGCTTAGAGGAGTTCCTGAGCAAATTGCACCACAGACATTTTTAAACTTTTACTAAAAGCAGAACTGGGTGCAGTCATTCAGTAATTTTGCTGAATGTTTTTGAAGGAAGAGTGATTCATCTTTCTTTCCGCCAACAATAAGAAATGTTTCTATACCAAAACACTGCATAAAAAAATTACGCAGTCAAACTGTTTTTTTTTAATCAATGCTTTTCTTTTATTATTTAAATTCTACATTTATGTTCAACAATGAGCTACAGATCATCTTTTCATAAAAATACTTAGTTTGTTCTAAAAGTTTGTAGTCAAGCTGTTAAAAATGCATATCACCAAAACTTTTTTGTGTTTTGAATTATGTTTTTTTTTATCATTTTACCTGCTCCAGTCATAAACATGATGATTTTGGCATAAGTGACAGAAACGTTGAACAACAATTTAAGATGTTTTTGTTGAAAATGGGATAAAACAACAACATCTGGACAAAAAAATCCACATAAATAACAGAGTCAGAGATTTATCCAAGAATGTAATTTTTTGCAAAAACTAAGCTGGAATACTTCACTGACTTTTTAATTTAAGTATCATCTCACAATAGAGTTGTATTTTTTAGTTTGTTAAGACTAGACATTATTTAACTTGCAGCATCTTTATATAATCACTATTTTTTTCTGCATTGGCATAGAAACAATTACACATAACCTGTTCTTTCTCACAGAATAGATGCAACTTTTAACTAGCAATATATTCCTTAAATGTGGGAATTTCCAGTGACTGATTGAATCAGTGAAGTTTCTGATACTCACAGTGACGGCGCTTGTGTCAAGCGAAGTGTAAAATGTTTGCGTGGTTAGACTTCCTCTTATTTCTCTGAAAGACACAAGCCAACACCTACAGACTCATTGCCACTTGTGATGAAAGGGACTTCAGTTACTGAATATGGAAAACAGGAAGATACAACCTTGATGATCCTTCACTGTTGTGTCTTCACTGAGATTCTTTTAAATACATTAAGAAATAATTGTTTGTTAATTGTTGCACAGACACATTTACATACATCAGGGCATAACACCAATGAAGTTCTTACGTGTGTGATGTTTTTACATATGTAAGATACACGTTAGTGAAAATTTGAAATTCTGAACAATAGAAACAAAAGTTGAATCTAAAAAGAAAAATAATATATAAAATAAGATGTAAATCTAGCACATGGAGTTCTTCACAAAATGTCAGTGGTTCTTTGTGTTATTTGTTCCCCTTTTGCCTGAATATGACAAATCAAACCTCCTTCAGTTACTCATACATACTTCATAATATCCTAAACTGTACTTTGGATAAACAGATATTTTTTATGCTATTTGTGTTTGCATTTGTCTTGTACTCTTCATAATAACAGATGTTGGACTGAAGATTGAACATAAAGCTTGACTTAATGCAGTCTTATAACATAAACAGTTCCTTGCTTACAGGCTGTGAGTTATTGGCCCTTTGCGCGTGACGTCACGCTCTTCAGAACTCCGCCCACTCCGCCATGATGGACGTGAAAGCAACCGACGCTCTAATTTAAAGCCTGTAAAACAACAGGCAGCCGATAACCAAAAATCGCTTTTATTTAGTTGATTTCGCTTTGAAAATGGTCACAGGATGCTGCGCAGCATAATCAGACACGCATAGAAACCAATCTTGTCATTTTATTGCATAAGTTTCAATGAGGAAAAATGGCGGTGGCGACGGATAGTAACCGTTAGTCATAATGACTGGCAGGCCTCGGTGTAATCGCGGATTTTTGGAGAACACTTTTTACAAGGTAAGAAGATTAACGTTCATATACTTTAAAAGTAAGTGTAATTAGAAAGATATCAAATATTATGGAGAAGGTACGTGTCTAACCATTGGTAACCATGGAGACAACGGCACATCGTCATGTAGCCTAGCAAAAAACTGGTTAGCATGTCGTCTGCTGTACGTTTTAAAGGCTCCTACGGTGTAAGGAGAAATGATGTTTATCACACAGTGTTGTAAACATGTGGTGTAAATTCAGGCAAAGTTGGTAATTTGATCAACACAGTGAAGGGTCAGGAGGGAGGAGGTGTGGGTCGGTTTCTAAGCTAGCTGTTTGTAACTTTTGTAAATGTGCCGACTTGTGAGCCCCAACCAGGTGTGTTACGTTCACAGACAGATTAGTTTGACTCGAACAAGAAGAAACCATGAATAAACTGGCAAAACCAACTTTGGAAAACAATTTCAGCTGCTTTGCCCAGCACTCCCGTCCCTCACTTCCGACGCCCATCATGGCGCCTGGAATGATAAGTGACGTAGTTGCAAGAGGTCAACACTAAGGTGTTTTAAGATGTCCCTGTTCAGAAATCGTTAGTGGAAGCTTGTCAATGGGATTATACTCTTTTATTTCTCTCAGCATTGTGTTGGTCCAGTTAGGAGAGCTGGGTTTTCAGGGAGATCGTCCTTTGTCTACAGAGCTTTACAGACGTTTTGCCAGAAAACTCACATTAATGTGGTTTTTGACACAATTTGTGTTGATTTTAACACATCTGTTGAAAGAGTGAACCCAGATTCTGTTCAGTACCCATCCTGGATGTCAAACTCGAGACCTGGGGGCCAAATCTGGCCCGCCACAGCATTGTATGTGGCCCTAACAGGTGTGACCCTTAATCTTAGAGAAGTTTTTATCTTCTTGCTGCCAAATCACTCCTCTAGTTTTTGTGATTCCACAAGTATGAAAATTTACACAAATCCACAGATACTCACTTTTATTTCTACGCACTGATGCATTACTGTCAGTTCATTGTGCATTTTCTACAAAACATTTGGAAAATGTTGGGTTTGAGTGATGCTAACTCTGACCTGCAGGTGGCAGTACTTCATACTGCTTCTCCATAAGTGTAAATATTTCTAAGTTTAACCTCAAATTAGCTAAATAAATTACCTTTTATTAGTTGTGACAGTCTGGGACTTTTCCATGACTTCAAGTTTCTAAAGTTTGGAAAATGTTTATCTCTTTACACTGGAAATAAAAGAGAAGGGTCACATTTTGTTTCACACATATTGTTATGTAACAGTTAATTTTCTTTTCTCAACAATCAGGATTTCTCGTAGAAATCTGTCAGGGCTGTCAGAAAAGTGTTTTGAATTTAAAACATTAAGATTCACATTAAGGTTCACATTCTGTGAACTTCATTGTTCTCTCTGCGGTTTTCTGTTTACTGTATTTGTTCCTCTTCACATGAATGAGGTGAAAATTCAAACTAAACCTATAGGTTTGTACAAAAAGAAATAAAGATGAAATACACATATTTACCCATCTTACTCCAAAATAAACTTTCCCCTAAAGTAGACATCTGGATCATTGAAAATGCGTGATTTGTTGTCTCACAACGTTTTGGGGACAAACCTTCCTATTTTGAAATCCCACATTAGGTAATATACAACAAAGCTATGAAACAATTAAAATATTTGATTGAAAGTAACAAACAGCCAGTAGAAATTATTCACATTCTCTATTTAAATTTCCTGAAAATGTGGAGCGAACTGTTCACATATTTACATTGCAGTAAATAAACCAGACACTAGAGGGCGCTGTTGAACCTTCAGGAAGAAGTAAGAAAAGTCAAATGCATTATAATTTCATTTAAATTTAACAACATTCCTATCAAAATGAATTTTGTTTAATAAAAATTACTTTTTACAGAAGCAAACATTATTGGCCATGGTTTATGTGAATTACTTCATGAATATCCATGACCCAAATCATTTATTAAAATGCACTGTTTATCTGGAGTCAGACAATCTCTCTACCTTTATTTTCTACCTTAGACAATCAAAATTACTTTTATTGACAAACACATAATTTCTGAAACTTAATGTAAGTAAAACATTAACACAAAGATCTTAAGTAAAAGGTATTATGTTAAAGAAAATTATTCTTATAGTCAACTGATAGATCCGGGTGAAAATAGTTTTGAATAACTACAAATTTTATATTTTAGGAGTGTGCAATGACGTTAAACTAAGTATTCTGTGTTAAATTAATGATACTCTGAAGAGCCTTTGTCAGAAAGACAAAGTAGATTTAAGTAAAACTTTTGCCATTTCCCGGTTGGAGTTTAGATAAATCAGAAAGTTTTTTTTTTTTCATGAATATTAATTTTAACTTGTGGCTTTTTCATACAAAACCTCCAAAAGCAAAGTGACTTTCCTCTTCTCCTCTTTCTTGATTTCATGCTGCAAACTTTCACAAACTTTCAGCATCCTGCCAGTACTGGTTCAGCAATAGTGCCCCCTGCCTGCAGAGCTCTCTGGACGTTCTTCCAGAAAACTCCCGGATGTTGTGCAGCCTGAGGCCAGCTCAGGTAGGTGTGTTTCTTCACCACCTTCCTCATCAGGTAATGTGGAGCCAGATGATGAGCAGGAATCTCATCCAGAAACAGCAGAATCAGAACATCCTTCTTCTCATCAAACAGGCGAAAGCTGCAACCAGACGAGAAAAACTGACGACAATTAAATTATTCACTCAACGGAGCATTTAACTCAGCTTTTATGCTTTCTTATTATGTAAGACCTGCAAAGAAAATACATGCTACAGATATTTTACCAAATTATTACCATTAAATAGAAAACTTAATTTATCCTTTTCACATCATCAGATAAATTTAATTATTAGACAAAGATCACCTGAGAAAATGCTGCTATCCACTTTGAAGTACAGATTATCTTAAGATTTGCCATCATATGAGGTTAATTTATAGGAAAAGATTGAATTATTTTCCTAAATGTTTTTAGTGTGTATTGTACAGTTTAGTTTTAAGATATTTACAGCAGAGATTAAATTCTTTTCGGTGGAAGTGTTGTCATGTTACATCTTCTTGCCTGTTAATCTCATCATACTTGCCTTGTTCTTTTACTAAACAAAAACTTTGCTCAGTAGTCATAACATGGCAACCATTTCAGAAACATGGCCCAAAATGCAATGCTTATTTTTTTTTCTACCTGTCTGAATAATATCTAATCACTTATCCTCACCTGGCCATTTGAAACTCGTTTGAGCACCACTCGCTCTGCAGGTAGTGTCGGCTGATCACACAGATGGTTTTCCTGCTGCAGTAAATGGCATCAGTGATGTTCTCTATGATGGGTTTACCTATGGACACGAAACTGCAGTAAACCAGCTGTCTTTTGAAGAGACACTCACCCAAAAAGGGCTGTTTGTTTAAATATTAATATAAAATGTTTTCAGTATATTTTCAAGCTACCCAACTATAAGAAAAATGTCAGTTTTATTTTTATTTAAAGCATTTTTTAAAAATGAAAATTTACTTATTTGCTAAAACTGTCATTGTGTTGTGACAGTATAATATGAAACGGAAAACAAAATGTTTTTTGTTTTCATATAGTGAAGTAAATAGGGCTTTAAAAAGAGCTTTCTTTACATATAGCGTATTTTCCAGACTATAAGTCGCACCAGCCATAAAATGTATAATAAAGCAGGAAAATACATATATAAGTCGCACCGGAGTATAAGTCACATTTTTGGGGAAAATTTATTTGATAAAATCCAACACCAAGAAAAGACATGTCATCTTGAAAGGCAATAAAAATAGAATAGAGGCAACAACAGGCTGAATAATTGTACAGTATGCTAACGTTACATAAACAACGAACTGAGAACGTGCCTGGTATGTTAGCATAACATATTAAGAGTTATTCAGATAACTATAACATGCTAACAAGTTTACCAAACTATCCGTGTGGCTCCAAATCACTAAATCTTCATCTTCGGTGTCGCTTGTAAACAACTCGGCTCTACCACACAGAGTATCAACACAGGCCTAGAGCGCCCTCTGGCGGTTTAGTGTGAAAATAACGTGATATGATTTCACACATAAGTCGCTCCGGAGTACAAGTCGCACCCCCGGCCAAACTATGAAAAAAAACTGCAACTTGTAGTCCGGAAAATACGGTAATGAACACATCCTAAATTTTCTGACAGCATATTATCTTGAGCAGGGGTGCTCATACTTTTTGAGACCAAGATCTACTTTTTCTCTCACCAGCGGCTGAGATCTACCTCATGAGACGAAGACATAAAAATTGTAACTTAAACTCTATTGACTTATTTTATATGCGAATATACATCAGTTATAGCAGAAATAATAAAGTGATAGAAAACCTGATGCAGTTGCTTCCTCAGTGAGATTCTAACACTGGGAGCAGGTTACTGGTTTCTCAGTCAGAAGCTGGTTGCAAATCTGAGGCCAGCAGTTCTGGTAGATCTGAAATTTGGTTTGATGACGTCAATATGAGAAACTACAGAGTGATAGGAAGAAGCAAAGAGCTCTGCAAAGGTAAAGGTAAATCTTCTGAAGTTGGGATATAATTAATTTCGTTCCACATAATTATCTTGGTAGAAGCCATTTGTTTGTTAAAACTTAATGAAATATATTTGTCCTATTTGATGTTTGTTGTGAGTGACGTATACTCAAAACAAACGAGGTAATTAGTCCAAGTTTGTCGTTCATTGGTCGTTCAGAAACTACAGCGGCTGTAAAGCGCCACAGCAAAGATAAAACGACCCGAACAGGTGATCAACTCAAAACCACTCTTACTTTTTACTCTCCGTCTCTCTGTCCGTTAAGAACACCCGTTGCCATGGCAACAGCCTGCGTCCAGCAAGCCCAGCAGAGATTACGTTAAAAACATTCAGTCCGTTACGTTATCAGGTTTCCGGGCTAGATATTTATTTCTCGATTATTAATAAGCCTCTCATGAACACAGCGGTTGTTGATTAGCTAATTTAAACTCCTGATCTGCTAGTCAGTCGGTCTTTAAGTCGCTTTTTTTTTTTTTTTGTTAATGGAACCGAAACGCACTCAATTGCGCAACACCTTGTTGAAACAAAATTACTAAGATTATTCATTTTAACACATTTTGTTCATTTTATTATTATTTAATGAAGCTGCAAACGTTTAGGACCTCAGTGAATATTTCTGATAAGCCTGTCAGAAGAGGGAGTTCTGGTCTCAGCGTCCTGGTGGCCTTCAGTTTGTCACCTGCTGCCGAGATCGACTCCAAACCTTCCCGTGATCGACCGGTCGATCGCGATCGACGTTATGAGAACCCCTGATCTTGAGCATACATCATACAATACTATATTTTTATTTTTACTACTATATTTTTATTATTATTTTCATTTTTTATTGTTGTGTGCTATGCTGGGTCAAACAAATTTCCCCCTTTTGAGGATCAATAAAGTATTATCTTGTCTGAACTTATTTCATGTTAGCAGTGCATACAAAAGGGAGATTGACAGCGCTAAGATCCTCCTACTGCCTCTGATTGGTTGTTCTGACCAAGCTTTGTATTTCAGTAGTTAGCACAGATTTTTTTTCAGATTACCTATCTAATGTTATATACTATATAGTGTCATATATACTCCGGGTTTAAATCTTCTGCATTATGTCTCGGAGGTTTGTAACACAAACTGAAGAAGAACTGATTTTACCTGGTTGGAAGTCTCTGTGGTGCAGGCAGAGTCTCCATCCCTGCTCTCCCTCCAACACTGGAAGCATCTCTCTGCAAACCCAGCCCTCATCATGGATGTTGTAGGACACAAAGGCATCAAACTGATGACCATCATTCTTCTTCTTCCGTTTGGTGTCGTAGAGAAAGGCCAGGAAGAGGTGGAATGCATAGACTAGATGCTGCCTTAGGAAGTGGTAAACCAAGGATGTGAGGAGAGTTAGAACGATTAAACAAGTGGTGGAAATAAAGCAGAGAAAGCTGATGTTGTTAAAGCAGGACTGTGTATGGAAATCTAGTAGCAAGTTTCCTTCTTTGCCGACAGGAAAGGAACATTGATATTGAAAAGCGTTTACCACCTGTGTCTGCTTGTTGGTCTTCACCCACTGGATGAAACCTGCATTTAAGCATTCACAGGTGAACAGGTTGTAGCTCAGGTCTAAGTATTGTAGAGATGGGAGAGCTTCCCAAACAGCCTCATTGATCATAATAATTTTATTGTCTGTCAGTTTCAGATATTTGAGAGCAGAAAGGTTGGCCTGCAGCAAAAAGTCCATAGATCTCAGCATCGAGTTGGTAAGATCGAGCCTCTGCAGGTTTGGGATTGGTCGAAACAGTTCAGGTTTTAGATTGGACATGTTAGTGTTTGTTAATGTCAGGCTTCTGAGATGGGGGTTGAACTGAAATGTATCTACATCTAGAGCTTCCTCAAACACATCCACAGCTTCGAAAGCTTCCAGATGTCCCATAGCTTTAAGCATTTCCTTTAGGTTCTCAAGACGAAAGGGGAAGTATTTCAAGTCACAGTTGATCACTGTGAGAGATTTTAACAACTTTAAATCATTTAAGCCACCATGTTTGTTTTGATATGAATTTTTAAAAAGAAAACCTTTTCCAAAGTAAACGGTAAGATTTTCCAAGTGCTGCAATCCTTGAAGTTCAGGTTTATACCCATGTGGGAATGAGACATTTAGGTCCACCAGGTTCCTCAATTCTGGAAATGTTTCAGTGTCCATCAACATTATATTATCACTTGCCATCTTTAAATGTCTTAGGGACTGTAAACCCTCAAAAGTATTTGAAAATAATGTACCTATATTATTTTCACTCATGTCCAAAAACTCAAGCTTATGCAGGGCGATTTTAAATGTGTCTCCAAAAGCTCCCAGATTATTGTAGCCCAGATCTAAATGCTTTAGCTCAGTAAGATGCTCTAAAATGCATCTCTCCAGACTTGGAATCTGGTTTGTGTTCAGATTGAGCTCCACGAGACGGATTGTGTTCTCAAAATCCTTACAGTCCAACTTTGAGATAAAATTGTTATCCAAGTGCAAGATCTTTAGGAAGGCAAGGCTCCTAATGTCGTATGAAACTCTAGTGAGCTTGTTGTCACTCATATTTAGGACCTGCAGCATCTTCATCGATTGTATTGAGCCATTTGTCAGTTCATTTAAATTAGATTCCTGGAGGTAAAGCTCTGTGAGCTGAGAGCAAGGTACAAGTTTCAAAGTCACGTTGTTCATATTGTTGTAGAACAAATCCAGCCTCCTCAGTGATTGAATTTTGCAGACAGCAGATAACAGTCCTCTCTTTATCCAACTGAGAACCATATTTACTTTAAAGTGTCTCAATGAGATGAGATTCTGCATGACGTTTTGCACTTCTTTAAAAGAAAGTGCGTTCTCCTCAACATAAAACTGTGTTATGTTCTCTAGTAACGTTTTGTCAGGTATGTCCCATTTTAGTTTGGTTACTTGTGAACATGTTGAAAGTTCTACCACCTGAAGGTAAGGGAAGATGGGTGTTGTGATGCTGAACTTTCTCAGGGAGCCACCAGAAATAAACAGCTGCTGTAAACTTGAGGATTTGTTCAGCAGGAAGTTTTTGCTCTCAAAGGACGACAGATCGTTACATCTAAGGCTGAGCGTCTGTATCTGTGGGAGCTGAAAGATGGACTGAACGTCGGCAGTGTTTTTTAGCACATTAGAATCCAAGTTCAAAACTTTTAAGCTAGTCAGGAACCTAAAGGCAGAGCCATGAATGAGACAAATACCGTTAAAGCTTAAATCAAGCGTGGTGAGATTAGACAGACCCTGGAACATGTTTGCAGTCAGGGTGTAGAGGTTGTTGTTTCTCATCATAAGTGTTTCCAATGAAACCAAATCATTGAAACATTCATCATCCACAGAAGTGATGCTATTTTTCTCCAGTCCCAGATATCTCAGCCTAGACATGCCATGGAAATCATCTTTAATTGACTGAATGTTGTTGTGCCTGAGCTCAATAGAAACAGCCTCTTTGGGAATTTCGTCAGGGATGGAAACAAGGTTCCTGTTTGCACAGTCCACAGAAACACCAGCGGACGGGTTGTCCTCATAAAGTATTGAACAGTTTTTCAGTGAATATGTCAAAGAGAGATTAATGTGAAGAAGGAGACAGAAAAGTCTCAGGATGAAATTTGAAAGCAAAGCCATGCTTGTTCAGTTTATGTGTTTGTTAAGGAGATCATCTGTGGAGCACAATAAGAAATAAATTTTTTATTAATAATTGCATTAATTTTCAGTGGTTGTGGTTCTCTTTCACAGTGCACTAAGTAAAACGAACCAAACTAATTGAAAAAGCTGTTCCCCTGTGGGCTCACCTGTGGTGGCGCTGCACCACAAGACACTGAAGGAAACAACATGCAAACCGCTGAGGAAGACACTGAGCGCAACGTCCTCTTTTACAAAATGTAAACAAAAATGGAATAGTGTCAGATTTTAGCGGTTGAAGGATTTATTTATTTTTTATCTTTGGTAAAAGACCAACAGTCATTTCTCCCTCTAACGTGTTTATTTTGGATGTATTTACCCATAATGCCCTGCACTACAGTCTGCTTCCTGCTTTTGGAGCAGTCGCAGGCCCACTTGTAATTTTTAGGCGGACCAGAGTTTTTTTTTTTTTGTCCGCATCAAAGTTTGATTGTGCAATCTAACAAAACTATATTTTCTCTTTTCTAAGCCATTTTATCACATTGTTATAATGTAGTTATTTATTAATGCTGACAAAATGGTAAAAAAAAACCCCAAAACAAATAATAATCCTGACAATACAAGCAATATACTTTTTTCCCAAAACATCATTAATTGGATTTTATCATGAGAAACATTTGCCAAAATGAAATTTATCATGATAAATTTCCTAAGAACCAGACTTTATATGCAAAGAACTAAAGTTTGCTCGAAGCCGATTAAACAGGGCTGATGTGAAAGACTGGAATTAACCTAGAGAAATTTTATTTAACTTTAAATTTAGTAATATGAATATGTTTTCCTGTCTTTAAGATCTCATTGTGAAGCTTGTGTAGTATAGTCATTTGCAGAAGTTAGCAAAGCCTGAAGGTTAAAAAAATGTTAAACACAATTTATGTGTAACTTTATGACTTCAATAGGCATGTTTAAACATTTTATGACACATAAATCCAAAATAAATATCTGATGATCTCATTGTCGAAGAGTTTTCCCACTAACAGTAAATATCTTTACATAAGTACATAACGATGATGCACAATGATCCTGCACATATCTAAACATCAAACTTGAATTTAATTAAAGATGAATGTTTTATTTTCATAAAAAAATGGAAAGTTAATTAAACTTTTTCCATATTTATCAGTTGGTCAGAGATTAGTAAATGTATTTGATACTCACTGATTGTCCTCAGATGTTCATGTTCAATCTCTCGAACTAAAATAGAGAAATGAGGACTGAAAGGGCTTTTCAGCTATCTCACTTGAGACTTCCTTAAATTAAAAAAGAAAACACAAGGCATGTGATACATTTTGGCCTCATTAAAATACCTTAAACACTGAAGGGGTCCAAATAGCATCAAGCCATGTTATAATTAATTTAAATGATTTGTCATTAAGAATTAAATGTAGATTTAAATCTAGATGATTTTACAAATAATGCAGATTTCTTTTATGATTATAATCTCTGGAAGTATTTAATGTACATTATTAGAGGTCAAACTACAGATATTTAAAATGTCTTCAGGATAAGTTGAAGTGAGGTTGTTAATTTTCTTTCGTGGTAAGATGCACCAACAAAACGATCTCCATCTGGATTTTGACCTTTTCCTTATTGCGTGTCGGTTTAGTTCCTTCTTTCAGATGCACTGCTATCTTTTCACAAAAAAAGTTTAAGTGAAAGGGGTGTGTGGCGATACAACAGAATAAAAAAAAGAGTAAAAAAATGTGGCCAAAAGAAATAAAACTGATACTTCTGTGAGAAAGTAATATAATTAAGCACAAAAAAAGATGTATTGGAAACTTTTAATCATTAAAACACAATTTCTGTGTTTTTAATCTCATGGATTTAATTATTCACACATTAAATTAAATAATAAATTCAAGTCAATTTATTAAGTCGGTATGTTAAAGAAATGTAAATAAAGTGAGTTTGACACACTTAATTCAATTACATTAATTTTTTAAAAAAATGTTGGCTCCATCAATCTTTTTATGGTGGGGAGGTGTGGTAAGAGAGAGTAGAGACAGACCAGAGATTGGCAGAAGACTCAAAAATTGTATCCAAGTCAGGTTGGCAACCTGAGTGAAGTTGGCCACCCAGCCTTCTTCAAATCAGACGTAGCACAAACGTTTGTGTTGCAAAAATGTTCTTTTGTGCTGCTATCATTCTAAAGATATTAAAAATGTTTCTAGAGGTCATCAAAGGTCAACCAGGTCAAATACGACAAAATGGGTGTCGATCAACTCAATTCAAATTATTTGTTTTTATTCTTCTCTTCCAAATTAGTAAAAATAAACCAGTGCATTTTGCTGTTGCTGTTTTTACTGTTTCCAAACTGTGATGCTAAAACTCACTTGTATCACCAACCATGATTTAAAAGTGGTGTTACTTACTTTATTATAATGTGTAATTAATAATTGCTTGAGCTTCATTGTTTGCCTTAAAATTAAGCTAATAAAATCACAACTGGTAAAGCACTTTGAAATCCATCAAATGCAAAATGTTTAAATTGAAACACACCAGTAAAATGCGTATAAAGTGACTTTTGACAGAAATAAACTTGGTTCTGCTTTCTCTGCTCCACTGAGCTGTGACAGGAAGCAAACAAGGGGAACAATGAGGCTCTGTTCCTAAAACAGTGACAACCAGTACCTCATTCTCAAGGAAAATAACTTGTGTTTTCCCATTTATGCATATTTGGAGGACAGAAAATAGCTATGTAATGAGAGAGTAATAATAATAACAATAGCAGATATAACTGTTTTCATTATATTCATAACATAGTTATAATCTTAGACATTCAGTTCTGGACCTTTCCATTCAGCAATTGTATAAATGACGCACCATTTATGCAAAACATAAGTGATTTATGTTTTGCATTTACAAAACATAAGCATGCATGTTTTGTGAGAGCATTTATAAATTTTTCTCAAGATTGTTTATTGTGGCTCAACATTAAGATCAATCATCACTTTTTCTGACCTCATTTTTATTCTTGGCACTGCAAGCTGCTGAAATTTGACAATGAGTTAATTTTTTTTAAAGTTACTTTTAGTTTACAATTATTTACATTCGCTATGAATGTATTATTAGTATATACTGCTTTGTTTAAGTGATATTTGTATTTTATGTTTTTCAGTAAACATTTAAGTAATAAAACACAAACAAAAAAAGTTACTTGAGTTTTTATAGTTTTACATTATTCACCATTTGGAGCTTTTTCATCTGAGTTACTATTTTCAACATCCTTCAGGTCCGCCCAGCAGCAGGTTGGTGTTTTCAGTGAGAGCGCCCCCTGTCTGCAGAGCTCTCTGACGTTCTGCCAGAAAACTCCTGGATGTTGTGCAGCCTGAGACCAGCTCAGGTAGGTGAGTTTCTTCACCAGCTTCCTCATGCGGTAATATAGAGACAGATGATGAGAAGGAATGTTTTCTAAAAACAGGATCCTCACATCCTTCTTCTCATCAAGCAGACAAAAGCTGCAACATTTCAGATTACATAGAAATTGTATTAGTATAATAACAATGTTTTAGTTTTGTTAAAAAAAAGTTAGCTTATCAAAATGACAACATGTTCAAGTCTGTTGTTAGTTGATAACAATCGATTATGAAGTCATAGAGTTCTTGTTTTGCTGGTGACAACAATAGTTTGGAATCCTTCTCATGGGACTTGATGACCAAATACCACGTGAGCCGTATGTAGCTCAGTGAGTAAAAGTTCCTCTGGTACAATTGGTGAAGAAAGTCAAACCGATAAAATGATTATTAGCATCCAGCAAGGGAGTATCGGCGGGGCTGGTGCAGCCAAAAAAAACCTAATTATTCAACTCCATGCCAGTTGGTGGCATTAGTGCACCAATTTGTTTGCCAACTGCCAATAATCACCAAAGAAGAAGAGGGAGAAGAGGAAGTTCAAAAATGGAGAAGAAACAAAGGGAGAGCGCAAAATTTGAGAAAAGACAAAAGGCACACATGAGAAGAGAATGCCGCCCAACGTCAGAAACCGAGGGATACATTTTCTGCTGATGCATCAACCTGGCAAACCTACTGCAGGTTTTACATCTATGTCTGGAGGACAACATGACTATTAGGTGATGACATTATTTTTCTGGCTCGCTAACCTTTATCCCAATGCATTAAAAAAAAAAAAAGCATCAGCATAAAAGCATCAGTTACACCAAATATTGTCTCAGTTCACCTTATAAAAAAGTTTATAAGTAGCATTAATAAAACAATTGTGCTTAGCTACTTATCCCCAGTGCTGTGTTTCAGTTGGGTCAAGTGAACCATCTGATCTTATTATCAAGGTAAATGCATTTTGCTGTTCAGTCAACTTAATTAATCATTGGCCATTTTATAACCTAGAAAAACACACATATACGTTTGAAAGGCTTAATGTAAAGGTTTATAGCAATAAAAATCAGAAATTACAAGATCAGTGGTGCTATGGGTTGATCTCAGATGGAAACTTTACAACTTATGCTACTCCATAATCTAATGTTTGTTTTTATTTTTATTCAATTCTTTTTTCTGGTAAACAACATATTTAATATTTTTCCACTAAGATCCAGGTCTGTGTGTTTTCTGACAAGCTGCATTAGTGCTAAAGACTAAATTTGTCCAAGCATCAAATCTCACAGGATTGTGTTGCTGCTCTGTGACATGCCTAGCCAACCTGCCACTTTCTGCTGCCAATTTAATTTTTTCCCCCTTTCTGCTTAAAAAGACTTAAAAGCAACACTCCACCGCCACCTGACCATCTGGATCTCTCTGGAGCACCAATCGCTCTGCTGTCGGCTGATCACACAGATGGTTTTTCGGCTCCCATAAATAGCATCAGTGATGTTCTCCATATGCGTTTTATTAATTCTCTGCATTGTTGCTCAGTTTTGATGAAGACCAAAGGCTTTGAAAAAGAAAATATGCAATTGTAATAAGAGAAGAAAAATGTAATCCGTTAAACAAATCAGGTATATTGGAATCCAGTGTTCTGACATTTGATTTATTTATTTTTAATATGGGGACAACCCCTGGTTAGTAAGTACACTTAAACCACTCGGTTATTTTCACAGGTTACCACTTTAAATGGCCATGTCTTATTTTACTTAAGTGATTTTGAACTTTCTGCAGCTATATTCTAAGTTTGGATGTGTCAATGAGGTGACCTGGCAAAGCTTAAAACATCCACATTAACAAAAAGGTGCATGAGAATGTGACATCTAGTTGGACTTCTTTATTTTGCAACAGTGGTGTTAAGAATTTGCTTAGAGAAAGTTCTGCTTTTGAGAATGTTGTGTAAAACCACAGGTTTGCATATTGAAAGGCTGCACTTCCGTTCTTGTAAATACTCCTGAGATTGTTCTGGTATTTAATGAAGATACTTCAAGCCCTTTGGTAGAGCGGATGCACACAGACTTACTGAATATTCCTCAGCATTCCTTAAGCTTTTGTTCTGAAGTTAACATGAAATGAGAAGTAGGCAGGTTGTGTTAAAAAATGTCTCGCTGGCTTAACTGACTACCAGGAATCCTCCTGAGAACCAATAGTCCTTCAAAAGCCAACATTAAAGCTGGATGTTTTTGGTTGTACACAGATGTTTTAGGTTTTAAAACCTAAAAGCAATAGTTCAATTTTTAGACGAGGGAGCCAGAATTTGAGAAGAGTCCTTATGTCACTCGCTTGTAAACAACTTGAAAAGTTGCTAGGAAAAATGCTAGAAATTCAAAACTGGAAGAATAGAGGATCCTTGAATTCATCAGGACTGCGCCACTTGAGATATATAAGTGCTGCTTGAAAATGAAAAAACAGATCTTCAGTTCTGTGTGAAAGTTTCCACAGTCACTCCACAGACACTCAACACTCGAGTGAGTGGAGAAAGGCTGATTTCAGATGCAGAAAAAGGCTGCAGATGCTCTTTGTAGCACTCTCTCTTTAACATCAAAACATGGAGATTCACTTGCAATTTTTTAATTTTTTACAGTTGGTTCAAGTTTTTAAATAGCTAAAAAGAAACTAAATAAAATAATTTCACAACAATTAGGTGGTGATTGATTTAATTTTTGCTTTTCCCAATTACAGTTATAAATAAAGTGACCCACGTGGGCAGAAGAAGAACTTTGACATTATATAGCAGTGTTTATGAAAGCTATAATGGACGGCGCCGTTTATTTATCGAAGGGAGCAAATGAGCCAGAAAGGCTACATTCACAACTTACATCCAACTTCTTCACAGCAGTCTAAACAGCCCGATTCAGATCTTTTCACCCAAGAAATCAGATGTGTGCCTCTTCTACAGCTATAACTAATTTGGATATGATTGTTTTCAATACATCTGCAGTCTGAACGGTCATTTTAGTCGACTTTCATGTAACAAACGTGAGACATCGTCATAATTCAGATGCGGTAAAACTGGACATGAACAGTGGCCAAAAATTATGAACTCATGAGAGAAGTCTTACTGGTGACTTCATCTCTCAATCTCTTTGCTTTGGCTACACATCTAAACAGACTCCTCTACAGACGTTGCAGTCGATGGTCCACAAAAAGGCATTTCTATTATTTATGCTTTCTATGTAGTATCTTCTTTCATCTTGCGAGGATACTGCTGAATAAACTTTAAAATTGATCCATAAACGGCTCCAACCACAAACAGTGAAGTCCTGTTTCACATGTGCAGGTTGTGCAGAAGTCTCACTGCGGTCGGGTTTAATTAGTAGTGCGAATGATCACGCAGGGGGGAAAAAAAAATTCATTTATAAATCGGAATTGAGCATCAAAACCTGCTGTGCATTAAAAAAAACTCAAAATCTTACCAAGTATTTTTGGTCTACTGACAAGAACTGATGTGAAGTTTTGATGGATTTTACAAAGATGGTGCAAAAAATCAAAAGGAGGAAGAAACAAAAAATGCTTCACACTCCGTAATTTATGACTGGTGGATTTTTACATATTAAAGAAAATTGCCCCAAGAATGGAGCCTTGAGGAACCTCTTACCTTCCTCTGATTTCTGTGCGTGAAACTTTTCTGCAGCTGTACTCTAAGTCTGGATATGTTATTAAGTTTCTTATCCGAGGTTTAACAGATGGGAAGTAAAGGCGTCAAGTTGACTTGGAGACTTAAAAAGCATTTATGTTTATAACAAGAAATTATAGAGTTGTGATTTAGGTTCTGCAAAAGTAGAAATGGAGGAAGTTCTATTTTAGAATGTTGAATGCAATTTGTTCTAATGTTCAAAACAGTTTCAGCAGCGGTACATAATGTTAACTAATAAAACTAAACATCCGAAGAGGTCAATAGATTAACTGACATCCACCAATAATAGATCAAACTTTTCTCAAACTTTTGCAGGCTGAGGAATGCTTACCCCATTTAAAAGACACTCTAACATGAAATTGCCCTCTCAATCTGTACAACCTGAAATGAAAACATTAGTGTCTGAACTCATTGTTCCTCCTAATGTGAAGGGTGGTGCTGTTTTGTAAGCATGACTGGCCACAATAACATCATGAATAACTCAGGGCATTTTGAGTTGCTTACGGATTCTGAAGGTATGGATTCTAAGCTTCAAATGATAGGAAACACACGGAGATCAAAAAAAGTTATTCACAAGTGTTTTGTGAACTAACAATGCTTTAGAAGAATAATAAAAGAAAAACTTGAGTTGCGTTGACAAAAAAACATGTTCTTTTTGACTGACATAGTTTTATTTTAGATGTTAAGATGCAGCTATTCAGCGTGGGGCGCAGTGCTACTCGCAGCAGACCAAGCTCTGCATGCATGTGGCATGCTACGTATCGCAATGATGGTCAAAAACAAAAGTTATGCAACTTTCCACCGGTATCTTCAGGCTTTCTTTTTAGCCATTTGTCCGTTATTATTTTTAAACACAATGCTTTGTTAAGCTAACAGTAGCGTCACACTTTGAGCTAATGTCACGGCAGATAAATGGTTGTCTACATGCAGTTCCTAGCGGGCCACTGGTGGGCGCCCGCGGACCACAGTTTGAGAAAGACTCCTATAGGGGTAATTTACCATGAAACATCCACTTCAAAGTTAGCTGATTTCTGATGAGGGACACTACAATTGCTTTTTTTAGTACTTTGTCTGATTATCTTGTTTTTCACTCAAACAAAAAACTCTTCAGAAAATTGCCAATTTTCTAAGCAGCAAAACAGGAAGAATGTTTTGAAGTGAAGACCTGGAATGACTGTAAACAAATGGTTGATTCTGTGATGATGGAGCCACAGATAGTTGAGCTGTAGCGTCCTTGACCTGCCACAAAATGCTTGAAATGCAAAACAAAGAATGGAGGGTCCTTCACCGCATCAGAATCGCATCGCTTAAGATATTTAAGAGCTGCTTGAAGTTAAAAAAGGGTTTTCAGGTCTTTGTGAAAGTTTCCATGGACACTCAACACTTCTGAGCAATAAAAGGCTGTTTTTACATGCTGACAATAGGCAGGAATTTGCTTTCTATAAAAACAAGGCTGCAAGTTGAATTTTATGAACATTTGGTATTTTAGTTCCTTCATAACTTCTCAAAGGACTCAAATCAACAAACCAGACATAACATAATCTTTAAAAAAGTAAATTTTTACCTAATACCGCCCCTTAAATACTGACACTGGCCGAGTTACCGAAGTCGTTTTACGAACTGCTGCGTGTATAAGAAGCACCAGGAGGCAAAACTTTACAGCATCATGAGTTGATGAGTGCACCACCGGCAGTCAGAACAGGTGGTGATCATAAGACAGAGAAGACGCCTTAGAGACGTAATAAACAGCATTATCAGCAGCAACGGCTGAATATTTGCTCCATGATGCTGTGTGCAGTTTGATATGCAACCTTTATTGTTTCAGTTTCACTTTAATCGAACTGAAGTGTTAAACCGCGGTTCTGTCACACTTTCATGAGAGTTTTGATTTAAAGGACTGAAATGAATTTAATCCAAAGCAGTAGTAGATGTCTGAGTGGAAACCTTGAGGGTTAATATTATTAATATATTGTATAGCATTTCTTAAACAATCTTCTTATGTTAAAGCAATCTATTCCCGCTGATGTCTAAAGCTGCAGAGAAATATAAAATTAGTTTCAGCAACTTTAGTTTTACTCACAGCACGGTACGGCAACCAGAGCACAATCCACCAGCGGGTTTTCTTTGCCCATAATTAAAAAAATTTTTTTAATCATTTAAAAAAAGCTAAAAATGTAGATATTTTTTCCCAGAATTTGGCTTTTTCTGTGATCAAAAAACCCCCATTGAGATTAAAATCACACTTATTTCTTTCTTTTTTGATGGCCCTAATGTTCTTCCGTACTAATTGAACAATGCACGTTTTGGAGTTCATATTTATTTTATTTTAATTTTTAGTCTCAGTTTACAACTTGATAATGATCCACAATAAAACAAAATGCAAATACTTATAATTATTTTCTTGATCCTTAAACATTTGGTAGTTAGCATAAGTAATAGTTTAACAACAAAACTACTTCCAGATTTTGAATTTAAAAAACTTTTCCATAATATTATGCTAATTTCTCAATCTACTGAGATATGCCTACATAGTTTAAAGACATCCCAAGCAACAATAAGAAAAGTTTTATAACATCTGGCATATGTCTTTAACAAAATCCATTATTATAGACATTGTTAATTTGCAGTGTCTGTTCATCAGAAATAATACATTTAGTTCTCCAATAACTGAATTGCAGATTTGATCATTTCTCAAATACTTTAAATTTATTAAACACCAAAGCATTCAGTTTGATTGTAAATTGTCTCAGATTCATTAAACAGCAAAGACGTGAAGGATTAAAAGATTAACCACCCTGGTGAAACATTCACTTTATGCTGGAAATTCATGATTTGTCCGTTTTCCATTTACACATGCCGCCTTCTGCTCAAGGTTAGGCCAAGGATGGAGTCATCCTCCTCTGATCCGAACTGAATTTAATTGAACTTTGGGTGCGTATCAGTCTACCCAGACAGATATTCTCTCAACATTAAGTCTTCTTTGGCCTTAATCTCCTTTTCTCAGACCTCTTTCTCATAATCTCCGTCAGAAGTAGAGCAGGATCTCTGCTCTCCCCCTTCGCTCTGTCATGGAGTCATCTTCCGTCTTGGCCCACATTTCCTGTGTGTCCCTGGTTATCAGTTATCAATGAGGAGCACATTTCAGCATCCTCACCTTGTCAGCAGTCTGCTGCCGGCCTGCTGACACTAATAAAATCATTTTACTCAAATCCTCTTTGATTCTTGCAGCGCAAATTCAGGAGCGCTGAACAGAAACCAGAGAGAAGCTGATTGGGTTACAGGCTTTTTTCCTCACCAACATTTCACACATAATCTACTGGCTCAATACATCACTGACTCCACTTGTAGCCTGATTGATACCGTTTTCTTTTTGTATTCTTAGAATATTCATTATTTTCATTTTGAATTTAGAAAAAGGAGAAATCAGATCTGTTCCTGAAACATGTTTCTTCTGCATTTTTATACTTTATACGATGAAAAAAAACCCACAAAATCTTCCCAAATATTTTTGTCTAGTTTGTAGTGCAAATATCTCAGAGCTCTTGGAATAAGATAAAACTATCTTACAAGTAATGTTTGAGACAAACATTGATTTTTTTTTTTTAATTACTAGCTCCTCTGGCAAGCTATTTCTCTTATAACATTGGAAAAAAGTATTGTTATAAATGAAATAACATGCAGGTGGAATTGGTAATTTTCTATCATTATTAAGAAATAATTTACTTAAAAGAAGCTCTTGTATCTTTCTGAAAAGTTGTCAGTTTTGTATTGAATCAAGCGTACAAAGAAGATATTTGCACTAGAAGCTGGAAAAAAATTAAAAATCCCAAGCTCTAAAAAATGTGAAATTAATCAATTATTTTTTTTGTTTTCTTTTGTTTTTGTCTTTTTTTTTTTTTTTTTTACACTGTAACTAAATATTTTAAGCTGTTTTTTTCCAGGAAATTTTTAACTTTTCAAACTTGGAAGTTACATTTTTTATTTCTATTTTTTTTTTTGGAATTTTTTTAACTCTATAAAATCTCAAAATTAGTTTGTTTTTCTTTTTGTGAAAATTTACTTTTTTTTGTTTTTTTTGTGGTCAAACTTTGAACTCATTCGTGTTTCCTTGTAAAGTTTTGTGTAGAGGCCTGAAAGTGAAACCCATGGTAACGCTTCAGTTTCTGCTCCCTGATCTTTTTTGGCCTGTTGTTGAATAAACCTTTCATACATTGAGAGTGAACAGGTGACTATTTCCCGCCGCTGTTTTCTGCTGGTAACCAAGGGAACGTCGGGCGTGAGGTTTCCAAAATGCAACTTAATCATCAGTGTTATTGTTTTCACTGGTTCCAGGCTGAATAGCAGAACTGATCCAACTCTCTCTCACAGAAAAAGAGTCTGTTTCCAGTTCACTTCCTGCATGTATCATGCCTCATTTTCTGTTTTCATCCTCCTGGCCTATGCTTTCATTTCTTATTCATCCTGTTTCTGCCTTTGATTCTGGTCCCCTTTGATTTCAGCATTAATCATGATGGACAGCAGAGGCCGGAGCAGACAGAGGACCTCAGAGACGACGCAGGACTCGCTCTCCTCTCCTCAAGTGTTTGAGACGACCTCTCAGTTCAGGCAGGCCGAGCTCAGCCCACATTTTCGTCCTGCACTGAAGGTATTCACATTCCCTGAAGTTTTCACAGTTTGTTGCACAGCGATCACATAAACTTCAATTTCTTCTTCTGAGACTTCATGTGATAAACCAACACAATGTAGCTCATGCGGTAACTGTGAAGTGGGAGGAAAAGGTTTTATGGTTTAGAGTTAAAATAATATTTTTGAAGAAAGACAAAGGCACAGCTGCAAACCTAACAAAACATGTAGGACATCTGGAGGGAGAATTTGTTGACAGCAGGACAAGCAGCTTTGCAAATCTGAACTTTCTCTGAAAAAGTTCAAATTTGATTTTTTCAGAAATAGAAAAGTTATAAAAAATCCGCCAACATTTGTAAACTACCTGCAGAAAGATACATGGAAGAAAACCAACATTATTTATTTTTTTCATGTTTTGTTTCTTAGTGGAATATTTGTTGTGTATTTATATTTTTAAATTATTCTCAGGCCTGTTTCTCTTTTTGGCTCTAGCTGCTTTTAGCCTCAATTCATCTTACCTGTTTTTCTGTTCCTTGTTTTTCCACTAGTCCACTCTGTTCCAGTGTAGTTACATTTACTTTAGTCACTTTTTGGAAAACCTGACTTTTAGGAATATTTTACTACGCTGTACTTTTCATTTTTACTTTAGTAATTTTATTGTGAAGTGTTTCTGCTCTTACTTGAGTAAAGGTTCTGGATTTTCTACCCACTGAATGAAGTTATTCAGTTCTTGAGTTTTACCAAAGAGTTTGTTACTCTTACCTGAGTAATTTCTTGGATGGGTATTTTTTACTTTTATTTGAGTAAAAATGTGTGCTACTCTTACTTGAATATAATTTTTGGGTGCTGTAGCCTCCTCTGGACTTCCTCTGCCTTCACTCTTTCGAAAACAAAGATAAAAGCTGCTTGTAATCCTAACTTTGACATTATTTCTCTCTCCAAACGGCTACATAGAAGTAAAACCATCAAATACCTACACAGGTTTGTATTTATGAAGGATTTAGTGGTAAACGTAAACCTAACATCTTGTTGCATCATACAACTGGTGCGACTCAAATCACAACAAGCAGCTATGTGGCTCTCAGAGGAGAAAACGTTTCCTTTATCCTTGCCCCAAAAATTCGGCGGGTGTAGCCAGTGCAGTCTCCTTCCAGAGCTGCCTGCAAACTATTTGATCCGTTCCCACTAGATTTTAAGGTTCTCCTTTTCTTGCTGGTCTTCAGAAAGCATTAGGCTCTCACAAAGGTCGGGGCAGAAAGAGTAGGGTGGGATTTTCTGAGGCTCAGGTGCCGGGAAGCACTGAGCTGCTCAGTTGGAAGTATGTTGGCTCACTGAAAGTAGCGAGAAACAATTGTAAAGATGTCCAAAAGCAACCACAAAGTTACAAAACAGTACATTTACAGTCTAAAAGGTTTTGAAAATGGAAACGAATTAGATTGGTATTTTAGAAGCAGCAGCAGGAAAGCTTGAAAACGAATTGGGAGATTTTCTGTCTGCAGTGGTCAAACTGCTGGGAGTATTATTTCCTCCAAAAACACAAACATGTTGGATGCATTGTGGTCATTTCTGTTACAGCAGGAAAAAAAGAAAATAAACATCTTTTAGCAAGTCAAAATAACTGGAAACATACTGTCCAAAAAAACCAAACAAACCACAGCATCTGATTGAACCGAACCAGTAGCTGCGGATGCACCTGCATCCATCAAGGCAGGTGATAAACTAACCCATCAGGAATCAAAACTGCAAGGAGAAGTGATCTGCGCTGGTGGCGAGTTGTAGACTATTTTATTAAATAGTTATAATGATTTCTTGCCTGCTTTCTGGCTGCTGACGCTCCATGATGTCGACTGATAATCCCTCAAATTCTGTTGTTATAATTATAATGAAAAACTGTAGCATTACTTTCCCCCCATCAGTCGTTTTTATTAAGATTTACGTGGATCTTTTAGAAACTTTTGAAGACCTTTGACTTTCCTGTTGCAGCTGCTTTGTACCTACACTAACCTTTGTCAATAAAGGTCGTTGCTCCTTCCTCCTCGATACTGATGCACCTCTTTTATTTTCTGGGCGTTTCTGTGGGGATTCTCCAAACACCACTGTAGATTTTCGGCTCCTCCTCCCAGAAAGACGGATTGCTTCCTCTGCGTCAAGCCGCCGACCTTTCTGTGATGTATGGGGTCATTGGATCTTCTGCTCTTTCCTTCAGATTTATGAGGCCATCTGCAATAAAATCTTCATGACCTATTCAAGAAGCAGAAATCTGCAGCTTTTGGGAGGTCGGCCAACAGGTTAATTTCTATGAGGTGAGCAGAAAAACAACGATGACCTTACAGGGATTTTGGCTCATGTGACTTTTCTCTTCAGTCACACTCGTCGTCCAACGTGATTTGAAAACTTGACAGCTTCAATTTTTCTGCAAAAGTAAATATTTGATTTTAACCAATAGTTGTTTTTTTTGTTTGTTTTTTTTTTAACTTTTTTTTTTTAAATACTCATGTAGGCTGAATTTGCAGCATGTAAAGTGTAAATATTTCATAGTTATATTTGAAGTCAGTGCCGCCTTTATTATCAATTTTATGCTGTTTGGGTTTTATGAACATTCCTGAAAGTAGCCGTAGTTTGATAGTTTTGTCTTTGTAGGTAAAAACTATAAAACATTAATTACCATTAACATCTACTGTAGTACGATTTGTTGGAGTATAATACTTAATAACTAATTAAATTGTTTTTAAAGAAGTGTTGTCCACTAAAATGTTCTGCCTCTCTGCCTTTTTATTTGAGTAACAAATGTTGCAGATTATAAATCAATTTTTAATGTGAATCAAAGATAATTTGAGATTCAAATGATTTAATTAAGTATGACAAATGTCCAAACCAACTTGGGCTAATGTAAAAAGGTAATTTCCCTGGAAGCCTAATAACTGGTTGTGCCACATTTGGTGATTTGTAATAACTGTTAATGAGTTTTTTCCATTTTGGTGGAAAAATTTCATAATCTTACTGACAGGTTTGATTAACTCGTGGTTTTCAAACAGGAACAGCCAGATTATACTCCAGATCACAGCAGTTCAGTCAGATTTAAGAACAAAATCTACATTTATTTATTTGTATTATTCATTTAGAAATAAATACTTTGTGCTTCAGATAGCCATCTTATTCCTTTACCTACAGTACAATTGAGCTGAAGAGCGCAACCTGGTGGTGGAAGGTTATTTAGCTCCTAAAGAAGGAAGTGAAATCATCTCATTAGCAATAATGTTTGTCTGTATTCTGTTTTTATTTTTACTAAAATGCTGTGACAGTTTAATCCAGATGTAACTGGACTTAAACCCTCCGGTTTCCCACATGTTTCATCTTCTCCTGGGAAGGTTCTCCATGTTTCTCCATTAATGGCTCCCAGTTGCTCGCTGGTGTCCCACAGCCTCGCAAATGACTTTTTAACCCTTTTCAGACGGATTGATCTCATTTCCCTGGAAGAGCTGGTCTTACTTTCTTTTTCAGCTGCTGTTCCTGGATTAAACAAAATCAGGGACTGAAAAATGCAGAAACACGAAATACTTTTCCACAGAAGCATAGGTCTCACATAGTAAGGAAGCATCGCGTTTCTTCTTCTTCAAAAACGTCACACATCAATCAATCAACTTTATTTGTATATCACCTTTCAGAAACAAAATGCTTTACACCATGAAACAAGAAAACACCATAAACGCATCATACAATCAACAATTGTGAAACCGGGAACAGACATTACACTTTGTCACATGCCATCAATAAAATCACCAATACATGTGAAAATTTGCTGGTCAATATTCCATTTTTTATGGTTTAAAAAGTGACGCTAAACAGTCGGATTTTAGTCTAGACTTATTTTGTTCTCATTATTGTAGTTTATTGTTCAATCGAGTTTGTTTGTGTTTCAGCAACATGGCATTTCAAAGTGCTTCACATCATAAAAACACAAAAACGAAACACACTCAAACATTTTATCAAATCCCGTCATCACAATCATGATACACATCAAACATGTTGGTCAATGTTCCATCTATTGTGGCTCAAAAAGTGACTCTAAACAGTATAGATTTAAAGGAAGTCAAAGTTTTCGCTGTTTTGTAGTTTCCTGGAAGTTTGTTCCAGATTTGTGGTCCATAGAAGCTGAATGCTGCTTCTCCATGTTTGGTTCTGGTTCTGGGGATGCAGAGCAGAACCTGAGCGGTCCGGAAAGTTGATGCATCAACAGCAACATGACATGTTTACACATCAGAAACGTAAATTAATATACTGGGTGGTTTTATCAAAGGATAAATCCAGTCAAACAGTTTATATGCTGAAGCTTTGGGTCTAAATTTAGTTGAAAAATCATCAGGTGTGTCCCTCTCCACCAGTCAGGTCTCTGTTCTTTAAATCTATTACTCGCTTTCCTTCATCAAAGGTCCCAGTCTGCAGACTCCATCTTTGCTGCCCTCTCCATTCTTCTCGTAACTCTTCCATCAAAATCCAATCAGCTACCAGATGTTTTAAATTCATCCTTCATACCTCAACACATTTTTTCTGCTGACTGTGGATCATTGTGCGCCGCTTACTTTTAAATTAAGATTCTTTGTTGCAATTGATCTTGGCTTTCCAGTGGTTTGTTCAAACACAGCCATGGCAGTAACATGTTGAAACATCAATAATTTGGTCATGAATAAGTATGGAGCTGTGATCCATCAGCGTCCTCAATCCAGATTCCTGCAGCTTCATCAGAGGTGAAGATTAAAGGCTTTGGGTTCGTCTCTGCACACCTGAGCCTCATTCTTCAGCAACAGCAGCGGCTAATCACAAATCCTTTATGAGACCCAGGATGGAAATGTGGAGGTGTGCTCGGGAATCTGAATGTCGCTGATTAGTTCCTGGAGAAAATGATCTTTAAGAGTCTTGCTGCTGCTTGTCCTCACCTGAGTGAGGAGTGGAGAAACTCTCGAAAGAAATGGGACTGCAAATAGATGAGATTTGGCTTTGTGGGTGTGAAAGAAAAATCACACAAGAAAGCATCAGATTAACCAACTAGAATAACACTTCTTTCTAAGTGCAACTATTTTGTCCTGTTTTGGTTCGTGCAACACATTTTTCAGACTTCTTTTTGCAGCGTTAACCCAAAAGCTGTGAATGAGGTGACAGCAGTCTGGGTTTTTAGACATTACTGGAGAGAAAAAAGGAGTGAGAGAGGGAAGGAGCCTTCTGCTACTGAATAATCCAATAAAATCCTGCAGACAGCTGCACAAAAAAATCATAGCGGAGAGCAGGAAGTCCTCAGTAAAAGCAAATAGGCCTTTTTATTGATCCTATGCAGGTGATCGCTGAGCTGGGAGGCTGAAACTGAGACACAAAGACTCCCTCAACTCATTAAATTCATGGAAATACAGAGTGAAATTGATGCTGGAGCTTAAAGTTACAAGCAGAACAAAGGCAGAAGAACGCAGCTTTAAATTAAGAGGGAACAGAAACTTCCGTTAAAGCTAATGCAAGTTTTACTCGATGAGAGCAACAGATGGTATTTTTATCAAAAGGTTTCACCAACTTTAACACTTTCAATCACTCACAAACTAAAACATTTAATAGAAAAACAGTCTGCACAAAGCAACAGCAGATGTTTGCAGCTGGTTTTTCTACACAACTTCACCTGCAGTATCACATGTATTCAAGCGGCGCATTGGGGCCATTGTAGATCAAAATGTGAGATTAATCTCTGAAATTTTCTAGAAAAAAACAAGAATATTTCTATTTGAAAAGTTGAAAATGAGCAACTTTTAAAATTATTCTATTTTTTGGTGGAAATTTACTCCATGTTTTTTTTTTTTTTTTTTTTTTTTTTTTTAATCTTCAAGGGTCCTAATTTCACATCGGTGTACATTGGTTTTCCAATTACACAGGAAGATCCTTTTAAAGGCGAATTAAGATGGCAAAAACAATCCTAAATGAGCAGGAAATTAGATTTAAAAAAAAAGAACAAATGGGTAAAACAGGAGACTGGAAGTCAACAAAGAACAATTAGGAGAATTACTAAAATGAAATCAAATAAAAATATGGAAAGAGACCAGAAAAACACAAACAGACCCAAAAATGAGATATTATGTTTTATTGAAGATAATACATTTAGCTTAGGCAACAATATTCATATTTTGTCTTTAAACTGAAAGTTTGTGTTAACAGACATGTTTCTGAACCTTTTCTTTTATCAGTCTATGATGTTTAATGCTTAACATTAAAAACTCATGCAGTAATTACTCTTAGATAATGCCATATTAAATACTTTCGACCAGGTGCATCGTTTCCTCATTATTTTGAGGCTCTGAAGTTTTTGGGGGTTTCTTCTAAATTGCTTTTCTGTTTCATAGAAAGGAAAAAGGTGCTTCTGTTTTAAATTGATTGACATTTTGGAGTTGAGGATGCTTCACCACAAACAAACAAGCATCACTTCTTGGCACTGTTTGTGTGTAGATAACCATTTGTTTATTTCAGCTGCTTGTTGAGATAATTCTTGTTGCAGCAGTGAGGCGCCCCAAAGCGGAAAGCAAGGCCAACAATCTGAGCCCAGTTGGGTTGGAGCGTTGATGTTAAGCTAGTCCTGCTTTATATTCTCTGATAACTAATCCACATTGGGCCACCACTGGATCCGTGGTTGTTGCTGCTAGTTGGTTCCTCCACGCAGCATGCACAACCTTGATGCTGCTTGCATGATAATGAACCACCAGGATGTCACTATGGGAGTTTCATGCATCCTTAAAACAATGTATGACTCGCAATGGGAAGCACACTGTGTCCTTGATGAACCTCAGAATGCATTTCCAAGCTCCTGCAGAGAAAATCAACACTACTGCTCCGGTTTAAGGGCCCTTAAAACGTACTGATAACAACCTTAAACTGCCCCGATTTCTGTTGCAATAAACTGTTTTTCCTGCTGATGGAAAAGATACCGAGACATAAAGAAAGTTGGGCTGAAAGTGGTAGAAACCCGTCTGATTCTGCTACCAAATTTACTCGATTCTTCAGCGTTTGAAGCCGTTTGTGTCCCGCTGGAGTTTCTGTTAAGACGTCAAAACTGTTCAGCAGCAGCAAAACGAGCTATAACTGAGGGCTGCTACAAGAACATCTTAGAAAGTTCATGGTCTGATAAAATGTTTTTTCTGTGGCTGTCAAACTTTCAGCAAAACGCTCTTTGAGTAAATAGCGGCAATCCCTTTCAGCTTAACTCAGTGTGAAATCCTGAGCCTCTGAGAAAACTGAAGGAAAAGAAAAGGAGAGAAAAGACTCGGCTTTAGACCGTTTGCAGATGGTCGGTGTTATTGGAGGCGTATGTTTAAAACATTCTGCTTGCTCTTCGGAATTCCCTTATGTGAACTCAAATGACAAATCCATAAGAAATTCACATTACTTAATGATTTTCTAAAACACTGATACTTTAATTTTAAACTATTGGATATTTAAGATCTTCCAACTGATACAAATTTGTTTGTATTTGTGCATCAATGAGCAGTTTCATCTCTTTGATGGTCTGTTTTGATGGAAAATGACTTCTGTGCTGGTTTTTGCATGTTGATTTATCAAAGTTTTGTTTTTCTCCCTTTCTTGCCCAGCAGCAAACTAAATTAAAAATTTGGAGAAATCACTTAGGTTAACACAACAGTTGTTTACTGCATAATTAATTTTTGCCTGAATCCCCGAAGATGAACAGTTTCTGAAATACTTAGACGGGTCCATCTGGCACAGAGAACCATGTCATGTTCAAAGTCACTTTAGTAGTCTTTTTTTCTACATTCTGGTGTTTTTGTTTAAACTTTATCAAGCTATATAGTTGACTGATTTACATTGTATTACTTATTTCTAGATGATTTTTTGGTTTGGTGGCTAAAACCACCAAAAAGCTTTAATATATATTGAAAACATCGAAATATACTTACAAACAGAGGTGCCTGCATGATGGTTATCAGAGGGTAGGCACAATACTATAACTGCATCTGACCCACAAGAGCCACATCTGCTTTTTATTTATTTATTTATTTTTTACAAATTTTACAAATAATAAAACCAGAAAGGCAAAGTCTACCTGTGCGACCCAATGGAGGAGGAGGATGGAGATTTCCAGGCTCAGATGGTGTGTTAGACTTCTAGAGGAGAAGGTGAAGCAACAATGTTTGCTAAATTTCTACTGTTTTCAGCAAAGTTTCAGCTAAATTTAACTGTTTAAATCTCCTGCAGTCTTAGCGCCCTGCTCAGGAAGAGCACGGCAGATGTCACGGTCGGCCAACCAGCTGACCCGTCAGCTCTTCAGTTTGTTAAAAAATATAAAATAAACCGGCGACCCCGCTACAATCGCACACTCGGTAAAAAGCTGGGGTTCACCCTACCATTGTTAGAACTACGGGAGGGATCGAACGCCGCTCATTAATTTTTAGCTAGCTTTCCTACATAGCTACATTTGGTTCCTGCCCCAACCACACACACCTCCCACATCGTTTCTACTGCCTGGGGTTTGATGCACTAAAAACTGCTGACTGCAGATGATCTGCAGCCATAAACAGGACAGGCCAGAGACTGCAGGTGTTTTTCCGTAACACCTGTCAGTGAACTTAAGGATTCCACAAAAATATGTAATTTTAGAAACATGGAAATGAGAATTTATGTCGACAGCCGACCCTCAACCCTCAGTCTGAAAAGTTTGTTTATCTGCAATCTCAGATCACCACCAACAAAGTTCAGGAGGTAAATATAGTTTTTATTGCTGTGCTTTAAGCTACAGGAGCATCAGTGTCTAAAATGCCTCCATTTTGAACAATAGGAACCTGACATTATGTGTGATTTTCAAATACCATCATCTTCTCCTGTCTGTTGGCGTCCCACTGTGTGGCAGCTTTTCCTTCCTCTTCTCTTTCCCTTTCACCCTGGGAGGTTCAAACTGTCCAGAAGCCCCTCTGCTCATCGCGTGATCCCCTCCGCTTCGTGTCCTTGACTTTGAACTTGAAATAGCTTCCAGTCAGCAAAACAGAATAAGGATGGAGGCCATGAGAAACGATTTACAAGAGAATGAAAGAGAATATCACAAAAAGGAAATCAGTACAGGAGGAAAGGATGAAGAAATGGTTGCAATGAATGTGTGTATATACATATAGATATATACATATATATAACACAATTTAATTATTAATGCATCATCGAGACGTTTTCATCGTGAACTGGTCAATAAGGTACCATTATTTGATTTGATTTATTTATTTGAAACTGTTTTTTAAAAACATGAAAACAAGCAACCAGTAGAACAGAAAACCTTCCTGCATACACAACCAAGAACAGAACAATTAGCATACCAGTGCTTTTCTGTTTGAAAAGGAGTGAGAAAAACTTATTTAATCCTAACCCTTATCTCACATTAATGACATTTACTACTTACCGACACACTACTTATTGAAAAATTTCTAATTAAAACCATGTTATAATATTCATCTGACTTTTCGATATAATGTGCTAAAGAGCCAAAAAATAAATTGCATTTCATAGACAAAATATTAAAAACTAACTCTCATACCAAGACAAGAAAATCTACAGATATTAATAATAGTAACAATGACAATTGTAAATATCAACTGGACATACAGCATCAGAATAATTATCAACTCCTTGCCAATGTACACCTATAAATTCTTCTTTATCTGTGTTATATAACAATACTTAAAATGAGAGAAAAAACCGATTAGGCCCAAGATGCAAACTTCACCTTCACATTTACCAGATTATTGATCCATAATTATGTGCTATCTTAGCAAAAAAAGTTGTCAAATTTAATTTAATTCAGGATTTACACTACTATCATTTATTTTAATGTGCTGTACAATGGCTGCAGGAAAAGACAAGTGTTTTTTTGTTGACTTACCATCCAGAAATCACCTGTTAGATTCTTGTTGATTGTATGGGAGGCCCTGCTTCTACTTTTCAAAGACCTGTGGGTGTATAATTTCACACCATCTTATTTGGATTTAAAGTGATAAGAGGGCCAAGAACGACTGTCTTTCAAAGGAGCTCAAAATGGGCAGAACTGAGCAGAATAAAATCTCACTATGATTTTGTGTCAAAAAATGTAGAGGACATGTTTTTTATTGACAGTAAATCCATCCTAACCTGTTCAAGGAGGCATAAAGGCCACCTTTAAAATCAGATGGTGATCATGAAAGTAAAGATTAAAACCACATTTTGCAGGCTGATGTTTTAAAAAAGGTTAAGAAGTCATTTGTAAAAGGAGACGTAACAAGGGAGATATAATTTATGATATGACAATTGTAGCCTAAACAACTTAAATTACTGAATACATTTGAAAATAAGAAAAATTATACTCAAAACCGAGAGCCCTGAAAGACAAGTCCTCAGTTATTCTGCTCTTCATTTGGGTTCTTGCTCTAAATAAATTGGCATCTGTTTTTACCCCTAGGCCTCGTCATTGAAGTGACACTTTATTTCAGCTGGTTGTCGTCTATAAATCTGAAGCTGCTCCATCTGTCCTCTCCAGAGTTTCAATAAAAAAACAAGACGATCAATCAGCAACCAGAACTAAATCATAGAATGAAAAGAGACAGATTGAGCATTGATGTTGAAATAAAAACAAGCTGGAGAAAACAGAGGCTGCTCTTGTATCTATAGCATTTGACCACCAACAGAGTGAAGATGAAACGAGTGCGGAGTGAGATAAAAGGCTCATTAACGTCTCCTTGAAGTGCTGAAGGCCCAGTGCGTCTCCATGAAGGACTCCAGCGCCAATTAAAGATCTGCAGAGCTTCTGCAAATGAGAGTGACAGGATGTCAAACCCAGGGGACCTCCAGCTGATCCTAGTTCAGAGCTGGCATCTGAAACACTGCAGGGCTTAAGGAATAATACTCAAAGTTCTTTTATTTGTCAGAATGTGTTTGACTGATGCACTCTGCTCTTAAATCAAGGATTCGTCCTAATTAAAGAAACGTCTACATCCAATTAAAGCAGTTCTGTCGGTCTTGGGTGTCTAAGGCATTTACCAAACCAGTCTGCCCAGATGGGAATTTAAAAAAAAAAAAAAAGTTTTCTCAGTTGGACAAATGCAAACAAAAGTCTGAAATGCATGCGTGTCTTCTACCTGGTGTTTGACATCTTGTTTACTGATTTCTCTTGTACTGAGAGAGCAGCATGTTGGCTGCAGAGCGGCAGCAGAGAAAGCATCCAGAGGCAAAAAGAAAACATGCAAAATCCACACAGACTTCCCTGCTGCTCCAGCACAAAGGCTTCAGTACGACACGTTAGAGTTCGATAAGAGTGTCGCTGCTTTGCTGCACGTTTTATTCACTATGGAGTATCAACAATTTCCAGAAAATTTAATCAAACAGTCGGGCTTTAACATGTACTAAAAAGTTTGATTATGGGTATTTAAATAATCAGCTGTCATCTTTCATATATTTCTATAAGCTTCAGCCCTACATGTGCATCCGAAAATATTTATTCCTCTAGCTGATTTATGTTTACATAATTTTTATTTTATTTTATTTTACAGATGTATTTCTTATGACTGAAAGTCATAGCAACATTCTGGAGAGACTTGACTTGCATCTGATAGAGAATCGATGAAAGGAACTACAGATTAGGGTGATGGAAAGGAGAGCTTCCATTACATTTGTTGAAAATAAAATCAGAACTTAAACAGGTAAACTTTTTAAAAGTTACTATTTTGACTTATTGTCAGTTTCATTTCCATAAAAAACTAACTTTCCTCAGAGGGACTGCAAATGCAATAAATAGTGGACAGGAAGATTTCTGCAAATAATTTGGAGTAATGCTTAAGGAAAACTGTAAAGTGTCCTGAAGAAGATACTTCTTTCTTGTTTCAATTCCTGAGAAATCTGTTATGGTTTGACTTAAATTGTACCGTTATCAAATGGTGAAGGGGTAAAGTGACTAGAGCAAACAAATTAAGGAGAGAGAATCAAAATCTTAAACCAAAGCTTATTTGGTCACAATAACAAACTTTACAAGATAAATAATTATCCCAGTTTGAGATTATTTTGATAATGGGATAATAATACAAGAGTACAATCTCAAAGATCAATAAACTTTAAAATCTAATGAACATTTAACACTGGAACTGGAAGACATTTTAAATATCTAAAATAAACAGAAACGACAAATAAAATTAATTATAAAATCTCTGTAAACATAATTGTCCTTGAAAATAAGGCTTAGTTGACACCAAAGTGCCAAAGTGAAGAGTTTTGTCGTCCAGATTTTGGTAGAAAGAGAGAAAAACAATAAATCATTCAAATCGAAATTAATGAGCTAGTTTTACTATATCTTGTGATCAATTGATTTATTGCTTGTTGCAACAGGTCTAGCTGAACAAACAGCACCTGGAAGACGTAAAACTTACTTTGGCTTAAGATTGTGTTGCTTTATAAACTCTTAAAGCTTTAAAACTGTCATTGTTATAAAAGCTGTAAGCAACTGGTCTGCTTGTAATTATAGAAAAGTACAACTTCTGAAACCTCATCCAGCATCAGCCGATCTGCTAAAGGAGAGAAACACGATAATAAGTGGTTCAAAGGAAACATAACAATCTGTATCTGGGTCACAGTTAAACTGTGAACGGCGCTAAGTCTTCCTGGATAGAAGTTCTGGAGTTTGTTAGTTCGGAGCCTACGGTCGACAGTCTCTTCAGGCTTTTCCTCTCACTGCCTGGAAGCAGATTATAGCTACTGTACAAAGCGTGTGAGTGAGAATTAATTTATTGTGTTGAATAAAGTCTAATAATACAGAGCGCTCCTCTGCTGATCCCTGCAGGGTGTTTAATTCTCTTTTCCGAGGCGAGTTTCCCCGCAGAGTACGCCAAGAGCTCATCTGCAGGAAAAGAAAGGGAAGAAAGTGTTGACGGGAGAAAAGAAGTGAACTCTTCATGGGGTGACTGTGGACAAGTTTAAATGGGTGGTTTTATGCCTTTCAGGAAATCCTGTTTTCCCTTTTAGCTGACTTTTATGAAGCAGAAAAGGGTCAGAGAGAGGTTGGTGGTAGTAGATGGAAAAACCACCGAAAAGCAGAACCGACTTTCACAGAACAAACCACGAAATGAGTCAATAATGTTAGTTTTTGTTGGGGATAACGAGCAGAGACTGACACAGGAAGTGAAAGGGCAGGAGCGTCGGGATGCTGCTCCTTTGAGTGACTCTGTCTCCTGTGGGCAGAACTCGCCAAACAGCCTTTTCCTGCCCTCTGACCTCTAGATCTCATAGTTCCCATGACATGGATGTAAACAAAACCCACTCGGTTACAGCTGCTGCTTGTTTGCTGCTATTCCTCTGAAAGGGTCATCTTCAAGTAGGAATGCAGCTGAAAAATAGAACCATATTTGGAAAAAAAGGAAGAGCAGCGTGACTTTAGAGATGTTAAATATTTCAACATTAAAAAAAAAAACATTTTGGCTATTAAATACTGATATGTACTTATTACTGATGCAGAAAAATAACTGTTTTTGAAGATCTCAAATAAAATAAGTATGTGTAAAAGCTAATTGAATTTTAAAGATAGTACCCTGGTGTTCACTATTTTATTTCTTAAATAATTGTGCAATGAAAATAAAACACAAATAGAATCGCGTAGATTTTCTAAAAGATTTCACAAATTTCAACTTATTTAAAGGAACACGAACAAAAACATTCTACTTTGCATAGATTGGGTCGATGACATCGCAGGAGGCACAATAATTGAGGCGATCACTTATAATATGAGGCAGATAATCTGTGAAAACATCTGTTGTTGTGAAACAGAGTAAGCAGGAAACTGTGGCTGGCGCGTACACGAGAGTGATTGGCAGCGTTCAAACCTTCCTCTTGATTCTGATTGGATGCTTCTGACGGGGCAGAGTATTTGTTCAGAGAACAGATACATTTTTACACATATTATCTTTCTTATACTGTCAAAACATTTTAAAAATTTATAAACATACCGTAGCTTTAAAGGCTTTCTGATGAATATGTTGAAAGTTTGAATTTTTTCGTCTATCTTCTCTGCTTGTAAATTGAAACTTTTTCAGTTTTTCTAGTTTCCTCTTAAATAATCTGACTAGAAGGAAAAATGTTGTACAGGCTATTCCTGAGGCGAATGCAGTGGGCGTTGTTACAGTTCAGCAGGAAAAAAACTTGAAGGTTTTAATTACTAAGATTAATAATTTAGAAAATCCATATTTTTAAATTGTAAAATACCCCAACTTTTAAAACATAAATTGGAGGAGAAAAAAATTTGATCCAAATAAAAGGGTCATTTTTACAACTACAACATTTTCGTGACAGTAGATGGATAGTTAAAGTCTGTTTGTCAACCATCCAGTCCAGAACCGTCACTTTTATTTTGCCTGACAAACTTGCAAGCAGTGAACAGACAAAACAAAAACAAAAAAAACAGGTTATGGCTCGCTGCCAGAGCTCCTCACATCGACTTCCCTGAGAACGGCGGATATAAACACTTCCACCAACAGCTGGGATCTGGAGGATTTGTCAGAGTCAGAGGCCGGAGTGTGAGGAAAAAAGAGGAGAAGTCAGGAAACTAGAGGATGATGGAAAAAATGGAGCTTGAGGAACCAGATTGGCCATTTAAGGACCAGGTTTGCACATTGGAGCAAACAGAATTACAGAAAAACAATCATTTAATGTTTGCTTGAAAGCAGACATTTTTAACCCCTTCTTGTTTTAAATGGCTTTCTTCAATGTTAAAACTTGAATTTATAAAAATTAAAATTTAGCATTGCAACAATACTACATTATTTTTGGTACTAACTATAGGTTTATATATTTGTTGTAGTTGGGGTGTATTGATGAAGGGGTCGGATTAAATAAGTTGATTCTCTTTTCAGACATGTTAAATTGGACTTTTGTGTTATCTATATTGTTGTGTGTATATATTTATGGGTAGATGTGTTCACACTGGGTATATACTTATTTTACAGATTTATTCTTGTGTGCGTTCCATTAAAGTAGATTGGTATAAATTTATTTCCTCAAATTTATTTTTATGTATGTTCAATTAATGTCCATTTTAGGTATGTTTAATTTTACAAATGTTAGCGGTCGCTAACTGCTCACTGGGAGCTTTTGTTTTGTAGTTTGTTTAGGGTTATTTATTGTATTTTATATGTGATTTTTATATGTGTATGTTTACATGTATGATTGCACAGATTCATCCTACTGTTAATGCGTATTTGCTTGACATAATGATTGTGTCACGTCTGGAATGAATCAATCAAATCAACTAAGATGATCGTAACTTGTGGAGTTTTCTAAATTATTAAAGCTTCAAAGAAGACAATTCACAAGATTTTTCTAAATAGCTAAATAAATTCTGTACAGTATGTGGTAACATTTGAAATCTGAACTAGATTCCTTTTAAAGTAACAGTGTTAATTTATTGTTGTTCTGGTCCGTGCTGGATACTTAGGATGCATTGCTGGGTGTAGGCTGTGAGGCTGCTACTTGTTGGACTCAGCGACCGCACAAAAGTTGGAAAGGTTAATTGTAAAACTGACGTCTTATGGTGTAAGGGGTAAACAACGGCAGGGCTGGGGAGCAGGTGAAGCTCTGCAGGCTGGAGGTGCGCGGCCAGAGCAGGTGGAGAGCGGCGGATACACGGCGACGCTCAGACCGAGTTTATCGGCTTGTAACAGCAGTGCAAAATTAGCAGGCAGGTGGCGACTTGGTGAGCGGTGAGGATTTCTGGCTGATGATGAGGTGGAGGGTGAGGCTGTTGGCACGAGGAGAGGCCTGCTGCGCGAGGAGCGCAGAGGAAGAAATAACGAGGGTGAAATTAACGCAGACAGGGCAGAATGCTTCATGGTGACGATGTGAGGATGAGATCACATAAATCATCAAAAATGAATAAGTTACTGTGGAAAATAAGATGTAAGGTGTTTCGAATTTAGTTGTATGTCAAATTTTAATCATTTAGCACTAACAAAACTTAGATTTCAGGTTTTCAGGGAGGTCACTCATGAAATTCACTTCAAATTCACTCAACAGTCTGGAGATGTTTCTTATTTTATAAACCTGAACGATGTGCTTTTCATTCTGCACTCCCAGCATTTGCTACTCAACACAAACTGTAAGAACTAAAGGAATAACGTTTGTCTACCAACCTGTAAACATTTTAATTGGAGTTAATATTTCTGAGCCGCATTTATAAGCTAGAAGACAAATCGATTATGTTAAAACATTTTTTAAAAATGTATTAAACTAAATTATTTAATTAATTGTAATCTCATTTAGTAAAATACTAATATTTAGTTTGTAATAAATAAATTCATACGCTTTTACTAAAATGACAGTAATGAAGTAAAGTATACCTTTATTACAACTACATGGTATATTTATATTGAGATTTGCTCTTACCGTACAGTTTTTTATTCCTTTTTTGTTTGTCTACTTGATTTGATTGTTGTGCAGAACTTTTCTCATCGTGGGTCAATAAAGGAATATTTCAAATGTATTTCTATTCTATTCAAGCAAGGTGGAAGCTCTGCTTTTTTTTTTTGTTTTATAACCCAATTAAATAAAAAGTTCAATTCTCACTGAAACACAGGAACTTTCCCTGCAGTCTGACGTCAGTTCTTAGCTTTTACTAAGTCGAACTGATTGCAGTAATCCCTCACCCTGAGTCAGCATGTGTTGAAAGAAACGAGTCGCAGTTAACAGGAAGAAACTTCCAGCAGAACCTGGCTCAGTGTGAGCCGTCAAGAGCGGCTCTATAGGGGAATTTCTATACCTGGAGATTAAGGCGACAGATAAAAACGAAAAGAGAGAATGCTGTGTTAAGAGTGGGAATAGGAAGTAATTAAAGCCTCCACCCAGGAAAGGACCCAGAAGGACTTGAAATGGATGGCAATGACTTTGTTTTTCTTGAATAGCATCTGTTAAATGCTGGAATTTTGAGTCCCTCTTTCCTGCATAGTTTTATTGCTCTTACACGCTTAAAATGCTTTTGTCACAGTTAAATTATGAGAATAACTGCATAAACAAAGATGGAAAAATCCCTGACATGAAACTAAATTCCTGCAGCTAGAGAAAAACGTCAGTCTGTATTAATCATGGTCTATCTGTGTGTCCCAGCATTCTTTGAATGGATGCACAAAGAATTCCCTCTGGATAGAAACGAGCTCCTCATTTCTATCCCTGTATGTAGATGGTGGGAATTCAAGCCTGTAAATTGAGGGTGCTTGACCATAAGAGGTACAAAAGTTTCTATTGACCCTTTGCAACTATGTCACTTAATCATTCAAGGCGCCATGACGGATGTTGGAAGTGAGGGACAGCGCGACTGAAAAGTTGTTTTTGCCTGTTTATTCATGGCTTCTTCTTGTTCGAGTCGAGCTAATTTGCCTTTGAACGTAACACACCTGGTCATAGACAACAGCTAGCTTGGAAACCGACCCATACCTCCTCCTTCCTGATGTGTTGATCAAATTACCAACTTTGCCTGAATTTACACCACATGATTTACATCACTGTGTCATAAACAGCGTTTCTCCTTACACCGGAGAAGACTTTAAAACGTACAGAAGACGACATGCTAACCAGTTGTTTGCTAGGCCACATGACGATGCGGTGCCATTGTCTCCATGGTTACCAATGGTTAGACGAACCTTCTCCATAATGCTATATTTGATATCTTTCTAATCGTACATATAAAGTACATGAATGTTAGTCTTCTTACCTTGTATAAAGTGTTGGCTGCAAATCCGCGATTACACCGGGAGCTGCCAGTCATTATGACTGACGGCTGCTGTCCATCACCACTATATTTTCCTCATTAAAAGTTATAAAATAAAATGACAAGATTGGTTTTCATCCCTGACTTTTTCTGCAGCCGATTACGCAGCAACCTGTGACGATTCTTAAAGTGAAACCAACTAAATAAAAGCAATACTAGGCTACTAGATGTCTGTTTTTTTGGCAGGCTTTAAAGGAGCGCTTTGGTTGTTTTGACGTCCATCATGGCGGAGTTCTGGAGAGCGTGACGTCACTTGTAAAGGGTCAATAAACTGGAGTGATTGAAGAAGGTCAGAGGAAGTCTGAACAGATAACCAAAACTGACTGCTATACTTCAACAAAAATGGGCTGGACATTCATTTAGTAAACAAATCAGAAGAATTTAGACTTTTAAATGTAAAGTCGTAAAAATTATTTATTCAAAGTTTTCTTTATAGCGTCTTCAGAGGCTTTGAAATAGAAGTTTTAATGGCCTCATCTATTGTCAAGTTTCTCAGAAAAGCACTCTTTATGGCATTTTAAATGAGTTACAAAACATTTGATAGTGAGAATGTATAATTTGCACAAACGACCAGAAACTGTTTTTTTCCTGAACAAATTACATATTGATGTACAGCCATTATTTAACTTGTAGTACTTGATCTCTGACAGGGATCAGAGTCTTGTTAGCTGAACATTTGCTCTGCCAACAGACACATTAGATGCACATTTAAAACACTCAGAGCCTGAAGCATTTTTTGTCCTGGGTGTTATTTTTTATATAAAAGATCATGATTTCTGACACTCCAGGTTAGGCACTGACAGAAGCGGTTAACAGTTTTTTTTATTTAGTTTTTGTCCTGCAATATTTGCACTGAAATTCTGCAAAATGATACTAGAAGTACAAGTAATATTTTTACATCTGTTTTCATTATTAGGTTAGAATCAATGTGATTTTTGTTTTGCATCATTTGCATCCCAAAGGAAAAAACATGCAAATTGTTTTATTTATCTTAATTTTAAAGCGTTTAAAAACAACAAACATCCTTGCGTAGATATTTATATAATATTATAAGTTGCCTTTTTTATATGCCTTGTGACATCAGTGCCTCTAAGCAAGTTTTAATTGGCTGGCCTAGGAAACGTTGCACACCGTGGAACTAGAGATAGATCAGCAGTTATACAGCTTTAATTCACAACATCTCGAGTCAATTTAGTTCAATCACAAATATTCCAATTGATTATAGTTATTTAACAGTGCATTAAGCTCAGTTCGTTATTTGAAAGTGTTCTATCTAAGTAAACCCAGTGGACTTTGCAATCCCTGCAGCATTCACTCAGTCTGAATGTGCATGAAGCAACAATAGACAATCACTTGATGTATGCAGCTATGGTTTCTTTGTTGGATTCTGGACTTTCACTCTGATTTGCCGTGTTATTTATCAATCCACATTGATTTTTGTATTTTTAAAACAATATTTCTTTTCTATTCTAACTTTCTTCCACATTTTTTGATTTTGTACGGTTGGTGGCAAACTGCAAAATTAGCTTGTGTCTGTCGATATATTCTCCCTGTAGCTTTCCCAAAATTATCTTTTCGCTCTTGGATGTCAGATCTGACCTGTCAGTCTCAGTGACACACCTGTCATGTTTTTCTAGGTCTGCACTTTTTATTTAACAGATTAAGAAATGTGTGACAAGTTATTAAATGAATTATATATTTGATAGGCAACCTACTCTGGAAAAAGTTAAATGGTCATGAATTTTTCAAATATTTCTTTCCATGGAAAAGATTAATGGTTGAGTTGTAAACCCAAAAACTGTAACAAAAGCTTAGGTAGGATACTTACTGATTTAATACCAACCACCAGAAAATATATACAATATACTGAGAGGTGACTGTGCATCTACAGACAATATCAAACGCAACACCAAACGTAAAAACAAACAACCTGAACCATTCGGATCTCTTTAATTTAATTACATGCAGAATAGTTGTGTGCGTATTTCCAGAAGGAATAATAACTTTACATTTCAAGGAGTACAAACTGCTGGAAATCTTCTCTGTGCCAAATGCAACAAACGTGAAAGCAGCAGCATTGATGTATGTCTGAATAAACCATCAGTTATCAAAGTGTGCAGACAAAAAGCGAAGGCCCGGCCCAAACTTTCTGGAATGCAAATGAATATTATGCATGATTTCAGAGATCAAAAAAGAGCCAGAGGAGAAAAGAAGCAGAAAAACTACAAGAAAAGTTTCTGATTTAATTAAAATTATCATAAATTGAGTTGTGAGAGCTGTGTGAGTTGAAGGTAATTTAATTCCCTCTTGTTTGCTTTAATTTTGTTCTCGGCAACAGAAATAAAACATCTCCACATCAAAGAGAAACTGGATGACCTGATTCTCAGGTGAAGAGGAATTAGATGTAGAACTTCAGTAAACTATTTCTCAAGCAAACAAAAGTCTGGTCCCTTGTTGATTGCAGTCTTTCAGTCACAAGCTGTTGTTCAGTACATATATGGTATTTAGATCAGGACCAAAATCTGGGAGTGGTGATGGACTCTGACCTAAACATTCAAAGCCACATAAAGACAGTTACAAAGTCGGATGAAGAACATCTCCGAGATTAAAGGACTAGTGAGATCTGGAGAAACTCATCCTTGTGTTTATCTTTAGTTGCATTGATTACTGCAACAGCGTCCTCACAGGTCTGCCTAAAAAGACTCAATCTGATCCAGGACGCTGCTGCTGGTGTTCTGACTACAACCAGGAAGTTAGTTAGTTAGTTTTACAGTCCTTCACTGGCTCAGAGGATAAACTTTAAAATACTGATGTTAGTTTGTAAATCACTCGCAACGGCTTAGCATCACAATACATTAAACATCTGCTGTTGTCATAGCAACCTTCCAGACCCCTCAGGTCTTCTGGTTCTGGGGATGCGAACAGGGAGAAACAGCATTCGGCTTCTGTGCACCACAAATCAGGAACAAACGTCCAGAAAACTGCCAAAAAAAAAAAAAAGCTGAAATATTGAGTAACTAAAGCTGCGTTCACACTCCAGCCTGAAGTGACCCACTTCAGATTTTTTGTGACTTTTTTGGATGTGGTTGTTCATGCTTTCAAATAAATGCAACTTGTATGGAGTCTCCAGTGTAACCTGACCGTTGAGATTCAGATCGAATACGTATCGGACATCCAGGTGACATAGATCGAAACAATCTGATCCATTTCGTTCAGACTGGCATGAAAAGATCAGATTCAGGTCACATTAAGGCAGAAAGAATCGGGTCACTTCAGGCTGCAGTGTGAACGCATCCTAATAAAACGACCTGTTTAAGTTGCTTTTGAGCCATAATAAACGAAACACTGACCAACATATTTGATGCATATTGATCAGTTTGATGATGGCACTCGTCAAAATGAAATGTTTGTAGATTGTACGGTATTTTTATTACATATACTTTTTGTGCACTTTGAACTGTGCAACACAAACAGACTTTGAATGATTGATAAACTACTGAAATGAGAACAAAAAATGTTAATTTTCCAAGATTGTTGTACAAGGTTTTCTTCTTGGGTTAATTTACACACTATCTGCTTGTAGTCATAAATAATCAGGTTTTTTTTTTTTTTTTTTCCAGCACAAACGTGCCATGTTTTAAAGCTATTTAAAGATCTTGTTTAGTTTTACTTGTTTTTTTTTTTGAAGAAAATAGGACTTGGGATCGACAATATGACATTACATATTTAAGCAACACTGAGAGCTGTGTTTGTACGCATCAAAACAAACCTCAGAAATATCAGCAGTGCCCAAGTTCCCACCAGCTGTGTGTCCCAGATAATTTAATTCTTTTTTATGCAGAATTTTAAATCTTATATCATGTTGACTGAATTATTAGCAGAGCCAAAACAAAGAACCAGAAGAAAAAGTGTTTGCTCCTCTAACAGCCACTTGCTCCTTTAGAAACAGAAAACAAGACCTACATTAAAAACAAAGGCTGTGCAACCCAGCTTTTATCTATACTTAATCAAACTGCATGAATGATAATGAAACGGTGAGAAGTACTTCATTTTTCATTACCTCTGTGCATATGTTCCCTGTTTAATTGCTATGAAGTCATCCAAGCAAAACCAACAGTCACCCTTACTGAGTCATGTTTGCTTTTTTGGATGAGTTTGAACTTTTAACATCCATCGATGCTTTGGGGCGTTTCAGATTAAAGTTCCCCTCCTCCACCCGCTGCCATCCTCGTTTACACCCACCAGCTAATTTTCTTTTGAACTCCGAATAAATAAGGGGGTTTCATATTCTGTCCAGATCTCCCATTTAGTCTTGAAATACGCACAAACTCGTTAACATCTCATTACATGGGTGTGTGTTGTAATTGCCTTCTGAGATCCTGCGCTGCCAGTGGAAAGTCAATTAGCAGCTCTGTCCTGGCAGACACGATTCTCCTGCATTCGATGATTAGGTGTTAAAACCTTCAACCCATTTGAACCGGAGGCTTCATTTAATCATGCCCTCTGACACCTGAAAGTCTTAGAAAAACACACACAAAAAAAATATTTTTAGAAAATATCATTTTGGACTATTTGAGAGATAAAACTATAGTTGAACCCCAAACCAGAAGACGAGGTTCCTTTCTGTTACTGTTTTGTAACAGCTTTGTCTGCATTCAGACCTCAAGTTTGTGAATGTATATTGTATACTGAATCAAATCAAATTATTTTTGTGTCGCAACAAGGCAGATCGAAGTTCTTTACATCATAAAAACAAATCAACAATTGAAACATTGCATTTTGCTAAGTGTTGTCATAAAACACCAACTATGCTGGTCAATGTTTCATTTATTAAGGTGCAAAAGTAAGTTTAGTCTAGATTTAAAGGAACTCAGTGTTTCAGCTGTTTTGCAGTTTTCTGGAAGTTTGTTCCAGATTTGTGATGCATAGTTTCCAAAATGGCTTCTGCTTGATTGTGTTTAAAAAAAAAAATGTTTTATGTATTGTTGTTTTTTTTTGATCACCAGTAATACATTAACAGCAACTGCACAGCAAGTTGCTGTTAATACACATTAGCTGTGTTAGCATTAGCTACATAATTGCACAAATTGGAATTAATGGAAAAACACCAATTTGAAAAATAAAATTAAGTTTGTTTGATAGGATGAAGAGTTTTTTTCAGCTGCATCTAAATGCGTTTAATTAGCAAAACTGCGATGGAGACCCTTTTTATTGCATCTCATGAGTCATGTGACCTACAACCAGATGAAATTGTGTTTTTTCAACGTTAGTGGAATATCAACAAAGTTTTGCACATGTTTGTAATAGAAAAAAAGCAGTTATGTTTGTATGCCTATGCAAAATATGAGGCATATTTAGGTTTAATAAATGTGATGCAGAACTTTAGGAACATTTTGTTTGTTTTTCCTGTTTTCTCACCCAAATCTACCTTCACCTTTTGTTGTCCTCTAAACAGTTAGATTAGCAATGTGCAAAACTTGAGAGCCTGATTCTGTCATGCCTCCTTTTCTTTCCATTGTTTTTGTTCGGTTTGCTTTTTTCCCTGCAGAGCGCCTCGCAGCGTTCTCCTCAGGGGGAAAATGCTCCGCAGTGGAGGTGAAACTTCTCCGCTAAACCCTCAGAAGATGAGTTTGGGGGTAAAATAGATTATCTTTGATATTCTAATAAGGGGTTTTCACCCAGATCTAAAGCAGGCCAGGGCACCGGGGATCAAAGACAAGAAGTGTGTATGCTAAATAGGATTTTGGATCCAGGCGGGGACATTTCACTCCTTCATATCCACGTTGTTTGTGTAGATATTTGTTGTCAGGCAGATTTTTCATTATAGCATATATTAAAATGAAATGAATCTTTCCAAACAGTTTCAGAATTAATTATAAACATGCTAATGCTCTAGCACAGTTCATATGTGTTTCTGTTGCCTGAAGCCTGAGTAATCATCAAAACAAAAACTTGTCGAATATTGTTTCTAGGTAGATTTAAAAAATTGGCAACCATAGCGTAAAACTCACTGACCTCTGACCCGGATTCGTCGGTCCTCTGCCTGTGAATTTTAACATTCACCCCAAAAGACATTTGATTTTCAGAAAATGTAGGAAAAGAAACAGAACAGAACAAAATGTAAAATGTAAAATAGAAAGATTTCAGCTATCAGAAACTGATGCATGTAGAAATGCAATCCCAAATCTTTGGACTGCATTTTGATTTAATGTTTTACTGTTTGTCAAATCAACACAGGAAATACGGAGTGATGTATTTGTGTAAAACAAAATTATTTAGGGTATTAATGAAGAAATATCACAAATACTCAACCATATGGTTGCTTTTATTTGGATAAAGTTAGGAAACTTTGTAATTCTGTTTCATTCTCTTCATCTTTGACGAACATAGAAACAACACCCAGAACGATGTATGAGGTGAAAGGATGTGAAGTTTGGTCACAACAACATGTTAACCAAAGATTCTGGTTTGTGCATGTGTCAATGTTCTTTTTAAACTTCAGAGTTAGTAAATGGTAAAATGGAGGAGCATTGTTGTGTTCATGTGCTGAAGGGGAGTGGCAGAGTAGAAGCTTCTTAAAGAGACAGAGGCCAATTTCAAGCCGTTAACTTTTTTTTTTTTTTAAGTTGTTTGATTTTGTTAAAGTGAAGTTAGCATAGCTACTTGATCTGTCAAATGGCAAATTATATAATTTCCCACTTAATTTAATTTAACTCTGTCCTGTAAATTTATACCCATTTGATCAGTGTTCATATTAATCTGAAAACAAACAAACAAAAAAAAAAAACATGAAAATCATCACTAAGAAGTCTGTAGTGACAAAAATCTGAAAAATCTGTTGTTGCCGATGCGTTTGGCCGTGGCTGCACATACTCTGTGACTGACAGCTAAAATATCCAGGATGGGGAGGATAATAGCAGGACAAATCCTGCTGCCGTGGTTACTGTCTCTTAGGTGACCAAATTACATACCCTTCACTACTCCCTGCCTAATAAATCCCCTCCTCGAGGGCCACATGCTCTCAGTCAGGTGGAGAACGCAGCTCAGTAAGCAGGTAGTCAATAAAAATTAGGTAGGTAATTTATTACAATAACATAAGAACAAAAATAACCCTCAATTTACAAGATAAAAGTCGAGAGTCGGCAGCAAACATGTAGAAGAAACCTCTCGTTCTCTTACGTGTCTGGTTTCTCTCCTTCCTTTAGTATTTGTCTTCTGGTTTGACTTTTTCTGACTTCTGCTGCTGTTCCAGCATCGATGCTGGTGTTGGTTTGGTCTCCAAACACTTTTCTTCCAGCAGGGCTGAAATCTCTTATTGCTCCTCCTTTTTTCTCTTCACTGCCACCACTCATGGGTTTTTTGCCAGCCTGTTGACTCCCCATCGGGCATTAAAGTCATCAGGTGACATCATTAAAAGATAATCAGCAAGGTGGAGTGACAAGGGAAGGTCCTATGTTTCAAATTAAGACACAAAGCAAAAACATACAACGAAGCTTCATCCTGTGACATTTTCCTCATTTCTTCGTACCTTTCTTCCTGGATGATGATTTTCTTTTATACTCCGTTTACACAGATTTACACAAATCTGATTTTCACTGAAACCGTAACGCTATTTCTGCAATCCAGGTGTGTGTTTGCACGTCTCCAATGAACAGAGCTTCTGATTCTGGTGCTTTTTGGAACCAGATCTCAGAGTGGAACGTTTTGGGAAGCACGTGTGTGTGAAACCGCACATGTGCAGAATGTACAGGTGCAGGATTTGTTTGTACACATACAAGAAAACAACCAGAACAATGGCGGCTAGCGTTGTGCTCTGTGCGACTGAACCGATTCAACTGAACTTATTACAGTTGTTACATGAATACTTAGCTTTCACCTTAGTTAGAAAACATTTCTCTGAAGAACCAAGGGTCAAAAGGCCATGCCCATTTCAATTGCATGCTAAAATCACAGCGCCATCTAGTGGCCTGGCCTGACAACTACGGCAAATATGTTTCTTAGAATTGCTGCCTAAAAGTGGAGCTATTCCCAGTTAGCATCTTACAATACCAGAAGTTTCCAGTTTGCTAAAAGTGCAGATGCTGTTTTATCATGTTAAGCATGAAAATATGGAGTAGTCTCACCTGCTTCTGTCACCTATTTTCTAACATATTTTCAATTTAGATTCTGTTTTCTCCTCCCATTCATTTTCGTGATCTATCTCTTGAGTATATCCATTTCCCTCCTGTTTTAATCTCTGCCTTTCCAAGTGTCTTTTTTCTTATTGTTTCCAACATGTTCTTCATTTTTTGACTCTTGCCTCTATCTCTCTATTATCTCTTTCTTCTCTGTTCCCCCTGTTGCTTTATCACTTCTTTCTGTTTCCCTTTTTCGTCGACACTCTCCGTTTTTCATGTTCTCCTGCTCTACACCAACACCCTGATAAATAAATGGGAGTGGGAGGAGATGCCATCTAGCAAAATCAGTTAATTAGCAGCGATGGTGATCGCAGAATGGCGACTCATTCATTATCAGAGCTAATCTACATACTGATAACAGGATGAATTATTTCAGGCAGATTATTATCAGAGAAATGAACGAATCGTCTCTGTCGATTAGGGGGAATGTGTCCTGTGATCACATTTAAAACCGCAAAAATATCAGACAGAAATACAGAGATTTTTGCCCACATCATGCACAAGAAAGTCAATCTGTTGCAATTCAATTTTCCATGTGAGAAAGGATATTTTTAATCTAAATGTGTATCAATGAGACCTTAATTCTTCCTTATAAATTTCATGATTTTTGAGTCAATTGAAAGTTAATGCATCAATAAAAGTTGTTAGATGATTTTCAAATATTTAGGAATATAGAGAACCTTTTCATTTTAGTGTCTGACATTAAATCATCTTGTTTCTTGTTTTCAATCAGTCAGGATTTTCAAAATAAGTCAGATTCTCCCACCTGAGGAGCGTCTGACCGACGCAAACACTTTTGACTGGCATTGTGTTTACACACATCTCTCATAATGTGTACACAATGTTTTTTTCATGAGTGTGCATCTGGCATCTGTTTTCTGAGATCTGAGTCAAAGTTTCACACCAGAATGAAGAATCAGTGCCTTAAATATTCTGCGAGGTTGGGGAACCACAAGCTCAGGCAGACAGAGGCGGAGAGGGAGTGAGTGTGTGTCCATCTCAGTTTGTCACGCGTCGTCTTCTGCGATGCTGGCAGGCAAGATGACAGGCGGTCTCCCAGCTGTCAGGAGCAAAATCTTGAGATGGGTCTTTGCTTAAATAAGGCTGGAGAACCAGCGGTTTGATGAGGGCGGGGGTGTTGGGAGGGTTTCTGCGGCGCCGTGGCACACGCGTGTGATATGTTCCACTTGTCAGCAGGGCTGCTGAGAGGCGTCTTCCACATTAAACTGAGTCAGAGGCAGCAGAAATTTAAACAGGGAGCAGAGTTTACAAAGTCTTTCATTTTTCACTCAGTGAAGCTGCGTTCACCTCAGCGTGGCAGGAAAAAAAGTTACAGACTGAGGAGGTAGAGCTGCGAGGAATACACCCACAGACGTCTGACTGAGGTGGAGTAAAACCAAAAACTTTCTGCAACACCTGAACTTCTAGGGACATTTTTTTTTAACTGTATCATATGTTAAAGCAGCATATTTAATATTTAGGTGCATTTTTTTCTGTTGCATCCTGAACGTGTAAAGTGATGAATTTGTATGATACGTTTGCATTGAAAGTTATGAAAAATAGCTAGAGGGAAAAAAGGAATGTGCTTGAATAAATGCACCAGAATATTAAATAAATATGTTTATCATGTTGATTTTACAAATGGAAAATGCCACCCAAAAATGTTGATTATAATTCGATAAATTTATAACCGAAAACCTGATTATTTATTTAATATTACACAGCAGCAACTTGCTGTTTTTGAAAGGCCGTTCTGCTTATTTTTTCATTGAAGTTGTTTTCTTATGTCTGGGACTCAGATATTTCAAACTTTAAGACTTCCAGAAATTTATCTGTAGCCCTTTCATTATTCATTATTATCCTTCCAATAACTGCTGACCAGCTTCTTGGATGTTTTCTCTGCTTTGTTGAAGGATTTTATTCTGTGAAGTAGAAAGACTGCAGTTTAAACTGAATTAAAATTTGATCTCCTTGTCACTGAGCATGTCCTTGGCCAATGATATGAACAGGAGTTAAACTCTGCAACATTCAAGAAGAATGTAATGTAATCCAGCTGAACAGTTGTGCAGATAAATGCCCAGGACTCTCTTAGATCAGTCCTGGGCATTTAATTAAACACACATTCGCGTGTGAGCGGGTCATAGCTGAACCAGATTAAAGTGCTTCACCTCTATAAAATGAATCTGTTCATGTTTGCTACTGATTGCTGCAGAAAACCCAACCAGGAGTCTCCATTTCTGTTCTCCAAGCAGCTGTGGAAAATGGTGAGCGTAATTAAACTTTTGTGGCGCTGGTACTGGAGTGTTTCTCGGTTCTGATGTGTTGGACTTGCTCCATTGCCTGTCAGGGGAAAACCAACTCACAGCATCCTATCTATTATACATCCTTGCATCATTCCTCTTACTTTACCATAAAGTCCTTAAAGTTTTTTAAGCTAGCACAACTTTGGAAATTCAGTGAAGTGTTGAAGCTTTCTAAAATTCAGAAACAAGGAAGTAAAAGTAGGTTATGTTTTCCAATCATTATGGTTTTGTTATCTTCTTCTTTTCAACATCAGTTTGTCACTGAGGTAAAGTTCAACACTCAGGCTGTGGTTCACTGCCTGCTTGGTTGCCTTCAGTAAATAGGAGCCACTGAAGCTTAAGAGTTTCAAGGTCTTGTTCACAGGAAGGAGGAACAGAGGATCAAAGCGCTGACTTTGGCTGCCCTTATATTGATCTTCCATGAGCTGATGTACAAAGTAAGACTTTCAGTTCAAAGGCTGATCCAAAGTCTTGTCCTAACAGAGAGTCAGGTCTGGAAAAAACATTTCAGGCAAAAACAGAACAAACAGTCGGAGGGAGTCGAGCTTTCGTCACCGTACCTTTTCTACTAAGTATCCAACAGGAACAATAATTATATTACTGAGTTCCAGGACATGCTTGGTTGTTTGGTCCATTGACCATGTTAGAAAATATCATGGATCCAAGTAAAGTTTGGTGTATTTTAATTTTAGATTAAAATACACCCAAGAAGGTCCTGGGTTCGATTCCCGGTCTTTCTGCACTTAGTTTGCATGTTCTCCCTGTGCATGGTGGGTTCTCTCCAGGTACTCTGCTTCCTCCTGTCCAAAAACACCAGTGTCGGGTTCATTGGTTTCTCCCCTGCAAGGGATGTTCAATGCACACAACGATGTATCTTAAATGTCGACATAAGCGGTATTAAATACTTGATATGTAAAAGAAAAAGGTATGCAGTGCTTTGCTACTAATTGTCAACACCACGACAGCTAGGTATCAGGGTCCAAATAGGTATCACATTTCACAAAACAAAGATTTAATTAAAAAATAAATTGCAAAGGTGTGGGAGTAGGTCAGTTATGCCAGCTTGACTTTGACAACCTTAACATGTAGATGTGCTGCTCATTTAAAAACAAAAAAGTCAACTAATTATCAGTAGTGCAGGTGTTTAAATTTGTTAATTAACCGCTGTGTTCAGGCAACCACTTATTAATAATCACAAAGTAAACATTAAGCCTGAAAATGTAATGCTGTAACGGACCGAATGTTCTGCTTTTCTGTGTGGAAAATGTTTGCGTGGTTTTTTTTGTTTGGTGTTGAATCCTGATATGCTCAAGGAGTTGTTGTCGGTTTCTGTGGCAACGGGTTTGTGTGCAGCTTAGCCAACACAGACAGTGGGACAAAAACAAGAATACGAGTGTATGCCAGTTGTTCTTCAGTTTTTTTTTTCTGCATTGTTTTCCCTTCACTGTGGAACATTGAACTAAATCATTCCTACATCTGCAGGTTTCAGTTTGTACTATGAATGGCGGGTAAAAGATAATCGTTTTTTGCTCCACTATTTCTGCGCATGTGTGAAATTTCCAGATGTAAACAACAACATGCAACTTGCGAATGCAGTCATATTTGAACAGGAAGTCCTCCTGCAGCAGTTTCGTTTCTATCCCGATGAAGTCTGCCTTTTGACAGTGTTTATTCCCATCAGTAAAGCAAGTTGACAAACTTTATTCCCTCAGAGATATTTGGCCTTACCCCTCATCCACCGCCCAAAACCAATTATCCCCTGCAGCTTTGCACACTGCTTATAATCCCGAAGCCTGCAACAGATGAGGCTTCTCTTTCAGCATTGCTCAGCGTTATTCAGAAAGAAGAAGAAGAAATTGAGCGTCTTCGGGAGAAGCGTGTCTGATGAGACTAGGGGATGAAGAAATGAAGAGATTCGATTAGTGAGGCAAGGACTGGGTCGTAGGTCACCAAGGCGGGCTGAGTTGGACACCGCAGACAAATCAGCCAGCTCGCTGTTAATGGGTTTCCAATTTTAGAGCCGAATTATGCCATCTGTCTGCTAGGCCTCATTCTGCCACTTTGTGGAGGGCTTAAACTCCGAAAGGCTTTCTGAGCTCTGACAAGTTTTTTTTTTCTTTTGGAAACAACGCTGGGTACAAAAAAGAGCTTTGCAAGACTTTTCCTGAATGCAAAATGGAAAACCGGAGAAGATTCATTAGGAGATGAGAGTCTCTTCCTGACGGCCTTTCAGAAGATGAGACACCAAAAAAGTCATGAAAGACACAAAAGTATAACATAAGGATTGTTTTTTTTTTTCTAACTGTTGCTTTCTTCTTGAAGGCCAGATTGTCTTTGAACAAATTTTATTCACCTGAGCTGTGAATCTCTGCAACTCCTCCAAAATGATCATTTTAATTGATTAACATCTGATTAATTAGGTGAGGAAAATGGCCTGATTGTGGTAGATTTACAGTGAAATACTCTTCCCATTTCCACGTGTTTGTTCTTTTCTTTATACACTTCAAGTGAAACGAAAGAAAAATATTTTAAAAGTTTTTGATAAAAGAAAGAATTAACTGGAACAAGATAAAGACTCTCCATTACCTCACCATTCAATTAACGGGAAAAAAGCGCCGTGTTTCCAGCCGTGTCAAAATGTTTGTTTCGTCTCAGCATGACTGTGACGGTAAATATCACCTGGGTCAGACAGACCCCGGCTTTAGCTTGTCACCATGGAAACAGGACGAGGTGTCACCAGGAAAAAGGTCGATGTGAACTGGTGCCTGTTTTCAGTTCATGTCAGTGACAGAACACAAAGTGAGAGACACTTTCTGAAAAAAAAACCAAAAAAAAAAACACATCATCTTGTGTGTGTTCACAAAAAACTGAGAGGTTTTACAACTGACAACATGTGTGTGTTGCTTTAATGTAACTCTATTCATTGGAAAGTGGAAAAGTGGTAAGATTAATATCCAATATTAATACTTTTGATAAAAGGACCACAAACTTCCTCAGAGGACATTGTGAGTAGATGTGGCATAAAACTTAAAAACTGTTAGAATGAATGAAGTCTAAAATGGTTTTATAGTGAATTCTGATGACAATAACCAGTTGTCATCATAATGTGTCCAGAAGATATGCATCACTTCATAACATCACCGTCTTATCCAGAACATTTGTGGTTTTGGATTACTAAAGAGAAAAAAAGGTCAAAGTATGGAGAAAGTAAGAGTTGGCAACAAACTGAAGAATCAGTGATCAGAATCCATCAACAGAACCAAAGACCGGCGCATTAGCCGCAAGGAGAAACGGCTCTGGATGAATTTCATTCAGGTGAATACGACTACAGTATTTTTGGACATTGAATGTACCTTGGCATTGGTGACTGTGGTGTAAAAGTTATTAGCAATGCTTGGCATAAGCAAAGTTACAGTAGGTTGTGTTCCAACGCCAGATGATCAATCACACTCTGCCTCACTGGAAAGGTCCATTCAGGGGTTCTGGAGGGTCTTGGATTCAGGAAGAACAGTGTGGCTTTTGTCCTGATCGTGGAACACTGGACCAGCTCTACACCCTCACCCACAACCAGACTACATGGACTTTGTGGATGAGGCATCCCTTGGGGAATCTTGTGGGGGTTGGTCTGGGAGTTTTGGGTATCAGCCCTTTAATATGGGCTATTAGGTCCCTGTATGATTGGTGTCAGAGCTTGGTCCAAATTGCTGGCAATAAGTTTGGTCCTGGTGAGAGTTTGACTCCTTCAAAGTTTCCCTTTGTCACTGATTCTGTTTTGTAACTTTTAGGATTGTGAACATGGTTGTATTGGCTTCATCAGATTGTAATTCTTTTAGCTGTCTCTTGAGCAGTTCACAGCCGAGTGAGAACTACCAGGATGAAGATCAGTCTTTCCAAACCTTTCCAAAAGGTATTGAGCCGGATAAGGGCTTTCCTAACCCATTCTTCGGGTTAGGAAAGAGATCCCGCCCCATGCATGGGAATTAAAGTATCTCGGATTCTTGTTAACAAATGATTGGGAGATCGACAGGCAGATTGGTGCTGCGTCTGCAGTGAAGCGGGTGCTGTTCCACTCTATTGTGGTGGAGAGAGAGTTAAGTCAAAAGGCAAAACTCTCAATTTACCAGTCAATCTGCGAAAGAACGAGATCGAAGATACAAGTGGCCAAAACCAGTTTTCTCCGTCTGGGCTCTCCCTGAGAGATGGGCTCAGTAGCTCAGTCATCCAGGAAGGAGTCGGTAGAGCCACTGCTTCTCCATGTCGAGAGGAGCCAGATGAGGTGGCTCGGGCGTCTGGTTAGGAGGCCTCCTGCACACCTCGCTGGTGAGGTGTCCCTGGCCCATCCCATCAGGAAGAAACACAGGGAAAAATTCCAGATTCAAAGACTCTGGAGAGACGATGTTTGTCAACTGGCCTGGGAGCGTCTTGAGATTCCTCTGGAGGAGCCGGCCCAAGTGGCCGGGGAAAGGGAAGTCTGGGTCTTCCTACTTAGGCTGATACCTTCACAGCTCAACCCCCAGGAAATGGACGACAATGGATGATGGATGGATGAACAAAATTACATGAACTTTTGCTTGATTCTTATTAGATAAAGACATACTATGTCTGATTTTCTTAAACTATGAATTTTTCCTAATTTATAGTTTAGTGATTGCTTCTTTTACTTTCAGCATATTTTAGTTTTTTTTGTTGTCTTCTTCTTAGCTTTAGTCTAAGAAAGAAACATAAAAACCCATATTAAGCTTCTGCTGTTTGCAGCTTTTGATTCAGCTGAAAGAAGAGGGGAGTTTATGCCTCTCTACAAAAAGAACTGTAAGTCCCTGAACAGCAGCTGGTTAGTGAGTCTAACCAGATGGGGGTCAAGAATGATTGATTGGATACTGGAGCAAGAAGGAAACATTTCTCATATTCTGGCCTCAGGCAAAAAAAAACAAAACAATCTTCTTCTGACTTGTCTAGGCCAGGAAATCCTTGTGTTGATGCCCCTCGAGGAATTCACTGATGCCCTTTCAGAGACGACTGTCTCACAGTGTCCTACGTCAAACCTGCGGTTCTCCACTTCCATCCCAGCATCCTGGCAGTTCTGGAAGATGACTCTCCACTGACCTAATCCATCATAGTTTGTAATTTGGGTTACCTTAGGGAAACAATTACTGACTCCTCCAGTAGAAGAGCTCAACATGGTTTCATTGTCCAGGTTTAGATTTAGAAACTTGAATTCAACTATATTTGTTTTTCATATTCGAATGCAATCTCTCGACAGGCGATGAAAAGATGATAAAATATGCCACAGACATAAACTTATCTTGACTTTAAAATTGTCATTAATCTTCTGCATGTCCAATTACACGTTGCAACCTGGAGATCAAACTACATAACCTATAGATTCAGACGAAAAGACAATAAATGCCAGATTGTAATTTTCATAAAGCGGCACCTCTTGCTGAAAAACAAGGCAGATGTGCATCAGTTTGGCAAGATATGGCTGCCTTATTGGATTTTTTAGTTTAATTAGATTAATTCACATCCAAAGGACCAAATTCCCAATTAAACAGTGCTACACCTACATCTAGGTTAAACACAATTTAAATCTTAGCATGTGCATAATCCATCCAGCAATTTAAAGTGACAAAGGCTAAAACTCGTCATAAATATCTCACAAAGTGAGTTTTCAAAACAGGTGTAGCCTGTTTTTTCTTAAGTTGTGTTGTAATTACAGCTGGGAAAATTTTTCTAAAGAGTCCAAATAAGTCTTAGAAGATCCGCCAGAGCCTGGTGATACTCGGCAAGATGACAATAAAGTCCCAGAAAAGCTGAGGAATAAAAACTTTCTCAACTGTACCCAAGACTTATGCTGTCCCTCTTGAGACGGAGAGGCTATGACTGTCTGAATTTTTATGTGTTTGTTTAATTTTAACATGTATGTTTAGTCAGGAAGCTCATGTGTGCTCATGAATATAAATCCATGTGAGCAATAACATTGCTCCCCTGTCAACATTACAAACCCTTTTCAGGGCTTTGGGTGTTCCCTCTGAGAATAATACAGCCGTTCGACATGACAGACAGCGTGGGGTACAGCTGAATCCCCTATCCCAGCATGCTTTGCTCCTCGCTGCTCCACTGTCTCATGCTGCGCAGTGTTTTTCTGCTGGTATTAAATCCCACCTGATCAGTCAAATCTGTCAGGCTCTACAATTCTACAGCTATTAGAGGATAAAGACATGGCTGCCTGGAAAACAGGAAGCAACGGGAATCCCAAATGTCCACAAGCGAAGACAAACACGGCTTACCGGCATCGCTATGTGAAGCATTTTTTAAAAGTTCTGCTTTGCATTTTTGAGTTGGTTGAATTACCTTGGAAAGGATAATCCAAAAAGGCCACTTGGTTATTCTTCAACATAGGAAAAACAAGAGAACATGTTCAAGTAATGCAGAAGTGTTTATCTCTTTATTTCAGAAAACTGTATATGACAATTGTTGCCTTATTGTCTGGAAAACTACTGTAAGAGTTTAAAACTCACTTAGAAATTTGAACCAAATGGTGGAAACTTCTTGTGGGCAATAAGTTTGTAAAAGAACCATATGGACTGGCAATGTGGAATTATTGCGATATTTTGCGGTCCTATTTAGGGCTGTAACAATTTCTCAAATGATTCCAGTGCCTTGATTATTAAAATTTCTTAAGGAAATTAATCTGCTTCAAAGCTTCGTTAAATTATGTTTTATTATTTAACTCACTGTGTTCTGGCCGGGTGATTGATTATGTTGTGCAAGGCTAATTGCTAGCAGCACAACATTTGGTTTTTAAGGTCGTTACGGGGGATTTTATTGATTTATGATAATGCCTGGGTTTTTACTATTTTTCAGGAGACCAATAAGCATCATTAAAATGACTGGCACGATGCCTGGAGTACGGCAAAGCTGCTGCCTGGTGGCCGGTTCAGAGCAAAGAGCGGTGAAGAGCGCGGCAGGTGCATTTATACAGGTGAGCGGATAGACCGAACACTGCGGGCTGCTGTGCTGTAGTTGATTCTTAGCGTAAGTGTAGCTTTACGGTCAAACCAGAAAATACTTTTACAACCATCCCAGTCGCAACAAATGAGTAAAGTAGCGGATTGTGGTGGTAAAGCTGTCATCTGTTTTTTTAATGTATGACAAATGAGCCAAATCTCATCGCAAAGCCATAAATGGTTGGGCAAAGAGAGAGGTCCTCTATTAAACTGACTGAAGATGAATACATAAACTAAATAGAGAGAAGGCGGAGTATTAAATAAGTGATCACTTCTTCCTACTCCTTTTCAAACAGAAAAGCAACAATTTATTTTGTTTTTGGTTATGTATGTACATTTTCTCTGTCCTACTGATTGTTTTTAAAAACTTGTTTGAACTAAAAAAAAAAAAAAATCACAACTAAATACTGGTTTATAGACATTTTTAGAAGTGTCTTTGTGAGTCTGCTGCTTTATTGTAACATTTATTATATTTTTGTATAATTTTTGTAAAAATGCAGCTATTGTTACAGATTAATTTTCTATACCATAGAAAGCATTTGCTAGGGATACTGCTCTTATGTTAGAATCTACTAATATTTTCCTTCATTAACTTGAGAATACTCAATTAGTAAAATAATAAAATACTACAACAGACCTAGTGCTCAGATATTAAGCCTAATGTTTGAAATAAACAACAATCAGAGTATTATAAGTGTGTGTTTGTTGTCATCTGGTCTGCAGTGTTAAACTAAAGAAGCAATTCCAGCTCCAGAAGGGGAGATGCCTTTCTTCAGCTGTCAAAATCTGCTTGGTGTCAAAGCCCATGTGTGTTTTTGCATGAGTGTGTGTGTGAGTCTGCAGTGTGTGTGTTTTTTTTTTTTTTTTTGAAGAAGACAGTGCAAGCGTATAGTGTGTTTATATGTATATAACTCTAGAGAAGGCAGCGAGGGATTTGGAGGCGTCAAGCTGTCAGAGCTTAAACACACCACCAGGCCTCCAACGTTGTAAGGACCTCCCTGTTCTCATGATCACAATATGAATATAAAATAAAATGTAAGTTCCACAGAGCTTTAACACAAAGTGAGCACCATAGGTGCATTTTCAAGGGTTAAAACCAAAACTAGTCCTCACAGAAATAAATGCACACACACATGCAGTTGGTCTACTAGAAGAAGAATATGCAGAGTGACAGAAAACACATCAGCTGGGAAACAAGCTTGTTTACACCTGGTCTCAGGAGTGTGTGTGTGTGGGTGTGTGTACAGCCTGCACAAAAGCTGAATCTGACATATGGTTCTGCAGATGGTGTTCGGCTGTGTGTGTGTGTGTGCATTGTGTTGGTCTCATTGTTTTTAATGCCTGTGTATGAGAGTTAAATTCAGTGGTACATGTAGGGGAGGCTGGCAGGAGCTGGATAAGATTGCAGCAGCTGTGTGAATCCATCCCTAAAGGTGGTAAAGTTCAGTCAGTTCTAGTGAGTTTAAAACTTAGGAGAAAGGTGTGTGTGTGCGTGTGTGTCTGCAAAGTTAATACAGCGTAAAAACAGATGCATTTACATCTGTGCACATCCAGCAGAGCAACAGAGCAAAGCTCCAGTCGGTCCTGTAATCTGTTTACTGCCGACAGACTTTAGCAGGGCCTTCCCACGAATGACTAACCATGGTTGCATAAAGCCATACCACATAAAAAAGTAAAGATGGCTCCCATTGCTCAGGCCTCTGGTTACTTACAGCAGTGACACTCCACTGCTCCAGGCATTACAGCATTAAAATGACTTTTATTTTGAAAATATTGGTTTTCAGTAAGCATATTTGTATTGGTTCTATTGACATGATATGTGTATTGACCAAAGATTATTACAAATTATATTTATTTAATTGCCAAAAAAAAAAAAAATACAAGACAAGACTGGAAGTATGAACACACAAAGCACATTCTCATTGCTCATGATTTGTTTTGTGTCATGGCGGCAGACGGGCGGAGCTTCCCGTCTTCTTTGTTTCTTCATTAAAGCCTGCAGTTGAGTCTTAATTATTACTAGTGTCACCTTACTTGTTATATTTAATGGTGCATTTGACAATTTCACTTCTTCCAAAGCAACTCTAGTCCACTTTTTCCCTCTGTGCCGTTCTCCTTTAATGTTGTTTTTGTATAAATAAATAATGCTAAAATGTTATGAAGCTGGGATTAATAGAGCACACAAAACTTCAAATAAAAGGGGAGAAAAAAAAAGAACAATTTTCTGAGTTGCAAAAATGAAAAATATTCAAGATATTGAGTGAAAATAGTCTTTCGTTGCATATAATACTACGCTAAAGTTCCTAGCCGGCAAATGCTTCCACAAACTGACGCATTAACAGCACGATTAGCATTAAAGAGATGCGGCATCACAGAAAACTGAAAAACAGCCTGGAAAATCTGGATTCTTCACTCATTTGGCCATAAAGTCGTATTATCCGACAGGTCTGGCTCAGAAATGTCCTTCTCTTCCGTTTTACCAGTTAGGTTTTTTTCAACTTCCGCTAATTTTAGACCTCTCTGTAACAACAGCACCACCTGCTGACAAAAACAAGAATTACAACCGGTGCGTGAAATAAAAGCAAAACAGGGTTTACAAAATATACATTTACAGGGATCCACTTTTCACCTGGTTACGTGTGTATATGTATGAAATAAAATACAGGAAACTTTTTTAGAAACTTCACCCAGAAAAACAATTAATATAAAACTATATTATAGATAAAATTACTTTTGTTCAAAGAAAAAAACAAAGAAATGTTCAAAAATTGATTATTTGAACGGCTCTTTGAAGTGAACAGATCCTGAACATTTGAAAAATATTTACCAAGAAAGAAATATGACCAATATTTATTTTGCCCACTATCTACTCTGCAGACTGGTTTTACAGCTGTGCAATCCTCTCAATCGTCCCGCCACCATCTTGAGAAAGAGATGCGCTTGTTTCCGCGTGGTGATTGACCTAAAAGCAATTCTGACTGCAGCTTTTTGCTTTTATTCATCCGAAGCATCAACAGGCAGCTGTAGTCTATAAGAGAGCTGCATGGCAGTGATTTAGCAGCCATTTGAAAGGCTGTAGACTGTCTGAGAGGCAGCGCAGCTGTGATATCAAGCACATGGAGCTGTGCTGTCACTTGTGAAAAGCCGTAACAAGACACATGTGGCTTTGCTGCATCCCAGACGTGCACTCCTGTGGTGAACTGTGAGTGAAAGCAAATATTTTCTGACACTACAGGGCAATTTTTCACACTTTACAGTATTTTTGGTTGAGCTACAAAAAGGACAGGACACGGATTATTAAGCATGATGAATCCTAATTTAATGCCTCCTTTAATTTTTTCAATATGATTTTATTCTTGAACATCTAGCAGTTGCAGGGCAAGAGTTTGTGTTGTCAGATCATTGCGGATCTTTAAATTATTTGACAGTGAGGTCAAACATAATGTTTCTCATCAGACTCAATCATAAAAACTTGAGTTTTTATGACACCATCAGCTTCCACTGAGAAAACTTTCTCGCCCTCCTCAGCAACATTTTACTAAAGGAGCAAAGAGCTCACCTTGTTTTGGTGAACGGTTGCCATTTCCATCTATTTTCTTCCATTTCTGGAATATTTTACATCATTTCCAAACAGAATAGTTTCCTAACTTGAAGCACATTGTATAGACTTTATGATATCCATCATACAGTTATTTTGGGTTTAGTTTTTTACAAGTTTTTTCCTCTTAAACTTTCTAATCTCTCCCTTTCTTACAAACTCTGCATGCTCTTGCCTTTTTAAATTACTCCTAAAAAGCCTTTGTTACTTTCCCAGAACGTATCTCTCTTCTTGACATATAAAGAAATAGACTTTTCAAACTGTAACATTTTGTGTTTGAAAAAAAGCTGCTAAAATTAATAGATGATGGTAGATTAAAAACGTTACTATTCTTTATGTGCAGATAAAAGTTGCAGCTTTGTTTTAGGTTAGAAAAGGGAACATCTGATGTTTTAAACATCCATTAGAGGGTTTATTAAAGCTTTAGCGAGGGAAAAGTAAAGCAATCTGAAGGTGGTATTATAAATTGGATTATTATTATTATAAAGTTAAATAATTTCAATAAATCAATTCTCTAAGTGAAACATTATATCACACACAAGCCTTTTTTCTGTTACGATTTTCTGCTTAAGGTTAAAGATAAAACATTCAAAATCTAAACTGGACTCTTCCTCACTTACAACTTGGCTGCTGTTTTCACTCGAAGGTGTTATCTTCAGTACTGTTTGTTTTTTCAAAACTACTTTTCTAGTTTCAGAAGCACAAACAGCAGATTCAGCAGTTCAGGTAGGAACAGAAAGACGTTCAGATAAAACGTTGCAGGCTGCAATCTTTAGCCAGATTTGTCACAGTTGACATGAACTCATGTTGCAATGCTGCTTGTTTGTTCTAATCTGATTCATAAAGAATCTGGAAAAAATGTCCTTTCTGGGCAGATATTCTTATTTTCCTGCAGCAACAAAGAAAAATATGTTGGTGATATGAGGTTACATGGTTAAAATGTTTTTAAACTAACATGAGAAAAGAAAAAACTTTCCTCTTTCAGTCCATCTTTGCCCACCTGCGGTGCTTTTTTCCTTCCTTCCTTCCTCCCCATCCCTGGTTTTCTCCAATCTGCTGCTCCCAGCATGCAGATCTTCCACAGATGGCTCTCTTCTCGTTCATCTCAGGCTCTGCAGGTGGAGGAGAAGGAAAGGAAATTGACTTTTGTCAATGAGAAAGAGGATCAAGATGAAGATCTGCTGATTTAGTTCTGACCCACTAAGTTTAATCAACCACCGATTAACACGACACTGTATGATTGAATGAGCTTTAATAGTCCAATAAGAGTCTTCATGAGGTTCAGTTTGTGCTTCCAGATTGTAAATAAAATGCTGAAATAGTTTATTTTACTGTAAACAGTTGACATACATTTATTACACAATTATCATTTAATGTTTTATGACTAAAAAAGGTAGAATTTCAGAACTGAAATGCGTATTAAAAGTCAGCAGACCCTTTATTAATGCAAAGCTATGAATTATAATAAACTTTTCAGGTAATTTGTAATCTGTTTTCGTTGTACAGCGTTGTCTTCTACTAAGTTTTTATTAGTTTTGGTCATTTTTCATTTGTTGAAACATCAAAAGTTGGATGCTCAGCACAGTATATTATAAAATGGTTTTAATTAGACATTTTTGATAATTATTGAGTCAATAGGTGATATATTTCATTAAATTGAGATAAGAGGTAGAATTAAGTAAGTGTTCACATCTACCTACTTCTTTTCAAACAGAAAAGTAATTTTGTTCTTGGTTTTCTATAGAAACACAAAGTAATAAAGTTCAAGTTGAAATTTTCCACAAAATTAAACAAATTATGGTTTTCTGTCCTGAGACAATGCCAATTATTTTTGTCTGATTTTGCTTTTTAATTGTTTGTAACTCTAAGTAAGTTTTAATTTGCTTGTTATTTGTTGTTTCTGACCCTCAGCTATATTTTTAGAAATCAGATTTGAACCCATAAGAATGAATTTTATGAATGTTTCACCATTACAGCCCTTTTTGTTCATTGCTGTTTTTATTCTAGTGCATCTTATTTGACAAAAAAGAAAAATACACTGTGAATAATTGGAGCCTATAGGAGAAAACTAAGTCACAAGATGACTTCCTGATTTCATGTCTGATAGCAACAAACCATTTTCACAGCAGATGTTTTCACGTCTCAGCAGGAAATTCAGTTTTATTAATGACGGCTGCATTCCTGTTAGTAAAAGGTCAAGGCATACCGTTGTTTGGTTTTTTTCTTTCTTGCTGGAGCTGTCAGTTTAATGGGGACTTGTGTAGCATGCTAACTTTGTAATGTACAGTGTTATCCTCTTGTTATTCTGCTTATTTTCTACATGCATCTACATGCAAAAGATCCATTTTTTCTGCATTCGTCTGTAGCTTGTTTAATAAAGATGCTTCACTGGACGGACAGTGAGGAAACAAATCACTCTATTCTGTCTCACTCTTCTTACGGAGTGAAAATTAATATTACTCTGCCACTGAAATCCATCAACTTCACATCCTGTCTGCATGTAACCACACTGCTTTCTTTTTGGGATCTTGGTGCTTCCATAATTTTTAATTTTTTTTTGTACTCAGCCAAATGTTGGAGAACACAGCAACATGTTTCCTCCACATGTCTAGAAAATCTCTGCTTCTGTTTCTCTAAAGAACACCAAATCCGTTCTGTTTAACAAGTGAAATCTGGACTGACGTTGTAATTTAGGTGGATTTTCAAGCAAAAACTATCTGGACTGAAAATACAGCAAAGAAAGAAAGAGAGGTCTGCCTCTTTTATCTGCGTGCTGACATGTTAGCAGTCCAGATGGTTGACAGTTCATCTCTGACACCATCCCTCCATCAGTGCCTTCGTCTGACGGACGGTCCTGGCTGCTGCTCGTGACACGTCGCTCCAACCCTCAGCTGCTGCACAGACACTTCCTTCATCTTTTTCTGCAGACAAATTCACTGATGTGAAAAACAAAACGCTGACAAAAGAGCAGATTCCCTTTATCCGTTCGTTAATTAATGTAGATTAGCTAAAGTAAATAAAAAAAAAATCCATAGTGAAGGAAGAGGAATCACAAACATGGCCTTGTTAATATGCAGTGCATTAATTAATTGTTAGTCCCTAACTGACCTCTTGTCATTTCCATTATTTCCCCAGATGCCCAAAAACAACTGCAGCTGAAATGATCCGTGTAATTAGTTCATAGTTTAGAAATAATAAACTCAAAAATAGCTTCGCCGTTGGTCCATCAACACGCCTAACAAAAAACAGTGAAAACTGGATTTTAATATGACTCAGTAGTTTTCATGTTTTTAACATGAAGTTTCCTTCATGTTAAAAATAAAATAATTTGATTTAAATTGTGAAAAACATGCACAGGTTACAGCAGCTGAAAAATACTAAAGTATTGTTTACATCCCTGAATTTTATTTGGATGTTGACTGATTTCAGTGCATTTTGATGGGAATAAGTCAAAGTGTGTGTGTAGTGTGTGTGTCTGGATGCAGGTCTTCACCAGTGTGTGTGTGGCCAGGTGAGAACATCCACACCTGGAAGCGATCTCCTGATTAGGCTGCTGAAGGTTTTTTATTTTGCTGCTGGAGATTCTGGGTATTTTCAGAGAAATTATTGACCAAACTTCCTCTTTCCTACTTTTTTGTGAGATGCCTCATCGGTTCACCTCTTTGAACCTGAAATCTTTTGCGTCACGTGACGTCGAATCCCTTGATTCAATCTCACCTGCTTCCAGGTTCATCTTTCTTAACTCTTGTTTCCTCAGATGAACGCCGGTTCTGCCTGCTCTTCTTCGCTCACCTGATTTGAAATCCCAGGGACGAAAACTCTGCAGAACTTCTACAGAAACCATCTGGAACCATCTGGACTCGACTTCCTCCTCAGAGCTCTGTAAGTCTTTTCTCACCCTCACCTGATTTGTTTTAAAATAGCCAAAAGTCGCATGTTCTGGTCAAAACATGACCTGAACATCACAGCTCAAAATATTTTAGTTTTATCCTGATATATATTATATGTTTTAAATTATATCCTTAACCTCAGGATTAATGTCCAAGTTTATAATACAGTGGTGAAGTTAACAGGATAAAAAAACTCTTAAATAATCCAACAGTAGAAATGATATGAAACTCCAAAATATAGATTGTGCTACAAAGAGTGATTGAAAATAGTAGATTATTTATTTTATTTATTTAAGTTTATTTGGTAGGAAGAGACACACATTGACATAAACAAACTGAACAAAACAGCAGTCCCATGTTTGCATTAGAATAAGCTTACAAAGAAAAATAAATATTTCCTGAAAATGATAATCTGACAGCACAGAGTGGATTAGACCTTTAACATTTTGTTAAAAATGCAGTTGCTGTTGTATATATTGTTGCATTTTATTTATTGTATTTCTTTGAAAAAAAATATATAAACAGGAAAAACCGCAAAACAATTAATATTTTGTTGAAATGCCCATGATAGGGATTGACTAAAAGACCCTTCAGATCGGAACTTTTATTGCAATTAGATGCTTTATTTATTTATTGTTTTGTTTCTAACTTGAGGAGAAAGTAAACCTAAACCACTTCCTGTTATACACTTTGCTACATGTTTGGAGAAATTGCCTCAGTTTGTATAGAGATTTATCAAATCTGAGGAATATCTGCAGAAGAGGATGAGGAAACCGGACACAAATAATTCTGACTGAAATTTTTTTAGATTAAAGTAAAAAAATCCTGAAAAGTCTATTTTTTTTTTCTTTTGTGGCCTGAGATGGACCGAGTTAAAAACAGGAGGAGTCACAGGATATGCTAGAAAAATAGGGTTTTTTAATTTAACCCAGAAATTATAAATAAAGATAAACTGAGCTCATAAAGAGGTCAAATAAACAAAACTGAACTCAGGCAAAAAATGTAAACAAAATTTACTTTAAGTTGATATACATATATGTTAACTAAATGTGCATGACAACAAATAGAACAAATGTATCCAAATCAACTAATAAATGTTTTATTGAAACTAAAGTGTTGTTACCGACATAGGAGTGGGGCCATGGGTTTGGCCTTAATCAACGTCTGTAAATATCACTCGTTTAACACCACCTGTTTTTCTCATCCATGCTGCAGCTTGTTTCAATGTCAGACCCTCCCAGGTTGCAACAAAACAACCTTTTAAAATATAACAAAAGCTCCATTACTCTTTTTTTTAAAGCTATGTAGCAAAACACTGTACTGCATTTTACCAGGTTTGGTGTCTCTGTCTTAACTAAAAGTGTAAACTCAGTTGTCCAGAACAACCTTCAGTGAAGGTGACGATGACTGAAATCTCCAAGAGTGAAGAGTCTTTCTGTGCTGAGGCGCTGTTTGATCCCGCTCACGTCTTCAACTCACAATGTGAACTCCGACCATTCTTTTATTTCACAGAATAAAAGAACAATGTTCATCTTCCTCAAACATATACCAGTAAAAAGTAAAATCAGATTTTTTCTAGAGCTGAGTATGTATATTTGAACCTTTCTGCAGTGACCTGGCGACGCGTTTCTCCTGCTACATGTGTGTTTATAGTTCTGCTGCTCCTTTCTGACTGTTCCCGTCATTCAGGAGTTAAAATGGCACAATAAATATTTTCCGTCTTGTCCACGTTGCAGACTGTACTCCACTTGTCTTTGAGTGAGCTTACTGCTGCCGCACTTAATTAACAACCTGCTGTAAAGGAGCACATGTTGTCAGAAAAACCTGTAATTGGCCCGGTGAGTGGTTAGCGAAAAGGAAGATCATTTATTTGCAGAGATTTTGTCCTTGAGTGCTGGTGAGTCACCGTCTGGTCGTCACCTTTTCCTGTTTGTTTTTGAGAGGAGCTTCTGGATGAAGTTCAGGAAACATCCACTTCTGCTCATTTCTGATAAAAATGCAACTTCTAACTAACCTCAGGATTTGTCTTGTATATTTTTATGAGTATCTGGTGGTTATATGTCATAGTTCAGTCAAAATCACATATTTTTTCACACTTCAGCCGGATGTTATGTGACCATGAAAGCTTCCTGTGGAGCGTAGTCGGGAATGCCATCAGCTGGTGAGAGCTAATTAACCGCCTCCAACAGGGGGCATCACACCACCTGAAGACCTTCTTCCCCTCCATCTTACGTCTCCCTTTCATACCTATGCATCCTTTCATTTATCCATCCAACTCTCTTATTCATTTATGCATCCATGCATGTAAAATTAATGCTAACAGGACGTGCTAACTATTCCTGGGAGTTTGCCAACTCCATCTCTCCTTCCTTACCTCCGTCTCTCTCCAGTTTTACATCTTTCTGGTCCATATGGCTGGGTCGCAGTCTCTCCTTCCCCCTTTCCTCCCTCCATCTACGGAGAGGTTGGGTTTGTTAATAGCCCATATGGCCCCATCATATGCTGCCAGTGAATTCTAATGACAGGAGATTGGCAGGTGTTCCCTTCCCTTGCTGGCTGCAAACATGCCTTTAATAAAACCTCAACCTGCTGAATGTCGTCAGAAACACACGCAGGCTGCTCTGCCTTCATACAGCACAGATTAAAGTTACACTGACTTTACAAGGAAACAATAAGGAGTGATGTACTATTTCCGTAATGCAACTTGTCCACTGGGATGAGCAGTGACAGTAAAAGCTTTTGAACGCTGTAACCTTTCCGTAAAGTGCAGTAGCGCTATACCTTTTTCCCCTGATACAAGTGAGACCCTGGAGCGTGAGGCGGCTTATTGGACGGGACCCCATCCTGTATTTATGAACCTGTTTCCATAGCTGGCTGCTAAATGAAGCTTACAACTGTCGTCCCTGCTTATGCTGAGCTTGATAGATGTCTCATGCGATTGCCTCACTCTACTTTATCACTCTTCCTCGCTCAGGTTTTATGTATCGTTTGGATCATTCCAGCTGTTCGACATGACTGAATTATATAGCTGTCTGTGGTAGAGCAGGAACTCAATGCGGCTGAAACGGGAGGCGTAACCATGTGATTTTATTTGTTTTTAAATGGATGTGCTTGTAGGATTTAGGACTGCTGAGCAGATATGTTTAAAACCTGCTCAATAGGTCGTAACAAAGGGAAACCTCCTATTTCCTTACTGCCCCTTATTTCCATGATGGTGACATGTAAATAGTGCAAAGTTTTGTAATAATACTATAAACTGTACTGCCGTTTCCTTTATAAATGTGTGCAAATCTTTGCCTATGTTCTGCTAATATTGAAAAAAGAATTGCAATTTCTGTTTCCATTAAATAAAAATGTGACATGAATAAGCAATATATCATTAAAACTCACTACAGAACAGATGTAAACAGTTGCATGAAACGGGGAAATTGTAGTCTGTGATTTTACAGAAGAGCTACGGATTCAAAATGTTGAAATGCCACAACTTTTCATAAACAGCTACGGTGGAGCCAGCTGAACATTTTCCAAAAGAAACAAAAACAAACCACTACTTCCTGTTGCACCAGAAATAATTCATCTTCCAATCCTGGCAAGTTTTTAATAGTTACGAGGAATTAAGAGACAACAATGATTAGAAGATACTGCAGAAAAACCAGCGGGTAACAAAAGGAAAGATTGAATATATGAAGAAACAAGCAGAATTTTAAAGGTTCTTCTTATTTATCTGTAATCCTGATATGAGACCAAAGAAGCATATGTATAAAAACACGGGAGTCAAAACCCTTTAAGGTGAGAATAAAACTTGGGAAGAAGGAAAAGAGGATGGTAGAGGGACACACAAGAGGTACCAAGGCGGTTACCTGGGAGACGGTAACCACGGAAGCAATGTTTTGACCTCCAATCATCCCCCTCAGATGGTCTCCATCTGTTCTCATTACTGGAGGATTAAGAAAGAATAAAGAAGTGATGGAGCAATGAAAACCGCTCCAACACTGTTTAAGATCTTCTCATAATGAAGGGCTAAACTGCTAATGCTAAGTTAAAGACACGGCAAAGCGACGTCGGTTAATAATCAATTAAATTTCCCTCCAGGCAGCAAAGAACATGAACATAAACAGTTTTAGATTATTATTTTTCCAGAAAACACGGGATAAATGTGAAACCAGAATGTTATTTTAACTTTATACTGTACTATCATGACCACCTGTAAAGTAAGTTAAAAGTTATGATAACAATTTGATCAGTTATCAATAATCTAGAAACTGTTTCAACAGACTCTGGTCTCATTTAGGTTTATTTTATTTCAAGACACAGATAGTTTTCCTAACAGGGAAAGTCTAATTGTCATGTCAAAATCTTTAATTTTGCAAAACTAAATACAAGAAACTCAAATTTGTTCAAATAGAAATTAATTTACAGATTCTCAAAGTTCTGTAAGGCTGCAATGGTGAATCAGCAAAACTGACAATGTTGCATAAAAAACAGTCGTCTAGAACCAAATCATTGTTTCAGCGTTGAGTCGTTGTCGCCTCCTTTGTCTGCCAGCTCTGTTTACTGGCGAGCTAAATACAGAAAGCTGACACTTTCCTTCAAATCTGACACAACCACAATGCATAAAAACCGATGAAACTCCGCTGAGGTGTGTGCAAACTCTCGACAGGTAAACAATGAAAGTGAGGTCCAGTGGGACAGTCGCAGGTAAAACCACAGCTCTAATGAAAATGTTTGCAGGAGCACAAGTGAGTGCAGTGCTACTGAACCAGACAGGAGTCTATTTCTGACATGTTGGGCTCCATCGCGCTGTTGTCACACACAGCCTTCATCAAACTACCGGATGCACAAACCCTGAAACCAAAGCGGTGACAGCTGTGCAGCTTTTTGCAGGACCTGCATTTCATTCAGTCACATGTGGTGCTTTTCCAGAAGTGGCTTTTATGATAAAACAGCTTAAAAAAGTTGCAGAAAGTTGCTCAACACTTATATTAGCACTAATTACAACAGCAGTGGCAGATTTTTCAGGTTATTATCGGGAAGGGTGTAAATAAATTGACAAGTAAAAAGATACATTATTTTCAAAATCTTCGCAGAGATGCTTGTTTTGTTTCCTATCAGTAAATAAAATTGCTGTCTGCATAAAATGTAAGTTATTACATACCTTTTATATCAGTGCAAGGAGCTCAAAATGGCTCCCAAGCAGAGACGCAGGCTGAAACATACAATGGTTTCTATTAGTCAGTATCTGTTTACATCCCTCCTGGTGTTTGTACATTTTACATAAGATTTCTGCTGCTGTTGCATTTCTGTTTTTCTGCATAGTTCTTATCTCTCATATATTGTAAATAGTCTTTTCAGTGCACGAATACACACCTTCCTTGGATTAGATGCTGTTTCTGATGGCTTAACAGTATCCTTATGTTGTAATATTGGCTGTACAATACAGTATATTACTCTTAGTCTTGCTTTTAGTCATATTTCCATATATTTGTATAACGTTTGCTTGTTGTGTGAACCTACAGATGCTGTTGCACCTGAATTTTCTCTATGTGGACAGTTAAATATATTAGATTTTAATGGATCTCTGTTGGACCGATTCAAAGTCCATTAGACTATTTTGTTTTTTATTAAGTGTGATTCAGTTTGAACCAGTCAGATCACGGCACAAAGGAGAAAAGGAGCGAGTCCAGGCTAGTTCTGTGAACGCGGCGTTTGAACTAGAATAAAGTACAGGATCTTAAACATTGCGTTTGCGTATTTACAGTGAAACCAAGCTGGTTATGATTCTGTTTCACAGCAGAATCGATGAAGAGAACAACTGGAGCGATCAGCACCTTCACACCGCCTGCTTTCCTCCTGTCAGCCTGAAGCCGTTTATCCTCCCTGTCCTTCTTAATGACCTCATTAGTTTGTTAGTGGCTGTTTGAAGGAAGCCGAATGTTTGTCTTGCTGGGCGGCTGCTGAGTCGGCGCTTCACACAGAGACACCGTGCAGCAAGAACTCGCTGATGAAGAGCACGCAGAGCTCATCAGCAAACACACGAGGAAGAGCTGAAAACTGAGTTAAGGGTGGAGGATCTTCAAATTTCCCATCAAACTGGATCCTAAAAAACACCATTTAGATGATGTTGTGCTTCAGCTGCAAATTGATCATAACCAGTAAAAAAGAAATAATCAAAATGTGAAAATAAACCGAAAGATGTGGCTGTTAAAATATCAATTGAACAGTTTTAATCATTCAGACGTTGTCAGTAGCTGCGTTTCCATTACGAATGTGTGCGAAACCTTTGCGATGCAAACACAACAAGGAGAAAAAACACAACGTCACAATTTCTCTTTCCATTAAATAAGAAAAAAGTTTATTCATGTGTCATTAAAAACATGCAGTGCCATCATCCTACAACAACTTCCTGTTGTTGTAGGATGCCAGGTTGTAGGATGCCAGGATCAGTTCCTGATCATGTGATCTGAATAAAGTATTTTTACTCTTAAAAATAATAAATCAATTAAGACACATCCAAAAAAAAAAAGAAAACACCTCACCATAGCACCATTTATTTTTAAAAAATTGGTGCGTTTCCATTAAGTGAATTTATTTTCAAAACGTCAATTAGATGGTTTATGGACACACAGCCAGTGAGGTGTGAGGAGAAGCAATGCAGTGTTACTGTAAGGACAAGAAGAAAAACAAATGTTATGAAAAGAGTTAAAGAAAGGAAAACTGACTGTCGTTTACCAGCAATACTTCAGTTTGATTTACTTCAACCAGGAGAGAAATACAATGGGTGGAATAACTCAATAGAAAATAAATTAAAAAGCAGTGAGAATAGTTTGAAAATAATTTCAATTAGATACCTTTAAAAATTAGAGCCTGTTTTTTGTTTTTACTAACTCAACAGGAGATCGATAGACAGTCGTCCGTACTGCTGCAGTGTGTAACTTCAGCGCTGCGCTCCTGCTCCATCACACCTAAATGAATGGTTAATGACCAGGCCTCTACTGAATCCGCTGACGTGCCATGGAGGCAACTCAGTGCTTCTGAATCAGGCGTTTCTGGAGCAGCGATGCACCAAAAGGTTGCAGGATGTGTGGCGGGCAGGGATGTATAATTTAGCAAAAACAAAACAAAACAGACTCTAATTTTTAAGGTAGCTACTTCAAATAATTCTTAAGCTCTTCCTTTTTCATGTTTATTTTACAACGTAAGTTTTGATAATCAGTTCAGGTGACATTAGGGAGATAAATATTTGAAACTTAAGCCGCTGAGTCACAATAATGTCTTGTTTCATGGAGCATGTTATCGCTTCCAGGCCTTTAAAATCTAAAATGAAACGATGGACAACAGGATACAAAACACACGTGTATCATGTACATACGTGTTCACCTGATACTGTGGGGTGGCAGTACAAAAGACCGGATCAGCACACACACACACACACACACCACACCCCCACACACACACGTCCTGTAACCTGATGTTGGAACACGTGAAGTCAAGGCAAATTGCAACATTGTCTTTCAACAACAATTAAGTTCAAGACAAGTTTTCTAAATAATAAATGAAGCAATTAAAGCAGTTTAGCTCCATATGTCAGGGGGAAAGATCAGAAACGTGTTGAAAGGCAAAATATCAAGTGACGTTGTGAGAAAACACTGAAAAGGAGAAAAGAGTTCAAGCAGTTATCTGAACTGTAACAGGACCTGGAGTCATTCTGGGTAATTATATCCGAGCTTTCATTGGTGCTGGATCATCTAAACTGACACAAAGTTTAGAAAATAAACTGGAAAGCAAAGGTTACACTGGCATGGATGGTTTATTTACATGTAATACAGGTAAAAATGTTGAAATTGCATAAAAAATGTGATTGATCCAGTGAATACGAATGATTTAGACGTGTAGAAAACACATTAACGTTTAGATTGAGGTTGGGATAGTTTAGGATTTTTAAAATGAGATTCTGGATATAAACAAATAACATTCAGCCTGCAGTGGATTCCTTTTGTTTTACATACTTTTTTTGTATTACAGTGGCTGAATATATCAGGGACCAAAGTGAATTACCACCTTTAAAAACGATGGTTTTTATAAAGTCGAATGTCAAAAACGTAGCTTATGCCATGTTGCATCTTGTTTTGCCTAATCAGCAAGATCTCAGGCCAATTAATTAGAATAATTTTCCTCCTGGTTGGACATGATTGACAAAAACATCCAGTGGCGGAAGATTCCTACAGTCGACCCAAATAAGAGATGAACAACACAAGTAAAACTAAAAGGTGTGAAATAATGCCGGGCCGAAATTACCAGCGTCAGGCATCTGTGGTCTTAACAAGAGAGGAAGGTGCAAAAATAATGCTAAATATAACACAATCTTATTAAAGTTGAAGGAAAGAAAAGATGGTTTGGTTTGCAGATTGATTTACATCTGATGCGAATGATCTTTGATTTTATGCAAATCAGGAAAAGAAATGACAAAAATTAGAAACAGTGAAAGGTTGAGATGACCAACAACCACTGAGGACTAATTATATTGGCTACAACAAAGAATTTTATCCTCATTTTACAGAAAGAGGAAACGGTCTTCTGCATGTAATTATGTATTAGTACCAATGAAGATATGGAGAAGCATTTTAAATGTCCTGGATTTGTTCAGACATTAAAACAACATGATAGCGTCCAGATTTATAACAATCTAAAATAATTTTTCCTCCTTTCTTGATCTATATTCTGTGTCCCTTTTGATCGCTACACGTCTTGCACCAGATTTCCTGCTGAAACATCCCAGTAATTTCCTGATTTCAGTGATTTTGTGACCTCCAGAAATCCTCGTGCACATGAGAACAGTTTTTTGAAAATTCATGCCAGATTTTTAATCCCAAAGCACGAGGATGGGCTGAGATGTTAAGTTGTTGATGGAGTTGAGTCCAGTCAATATTACGAAAGCTCGGAGAGCTGAGCGCTCACAGCAGTTTGGTGCAGAGGTTGACGTGGATGTTTCAGATTCGATGTCTTGAGCAAAACAGGATTTTGCTGAGACGTCAAATCTGATGATCACTGGAGGAGCTTTGACTAGACTTTAGCTTGCAGTTTCTGTAAAATAAAAGGTACTTTGAGACGAGACGTTCCCCAATAAAGTTACCAAAGATGGTTCTTGTTGGAGACCTCCTGTGTTTGCACTATTTGCTTAAAGCCTGTTAAACTTTTATGTCTCTTTGAAAAGTTACATTTAACACAAGTTACACAAATCGAAGCTTGTTTTTTTTTTTTTTTACCCTGTGACAGCAGGAAACCCACACATAACACATTCATGCACTTACAGTGGTCAATGACAGCTGCTTCACTGGAGCCGAACAATACGCTGCTGAATAATTGAGTGTTTCTGAAGGTGAAAAACATCAGGGCTCAGCAGGACCTGCCCGACACACACAGACGTAAGAGCAACGAACACGAATAATTTCTCCGGCTTTTAAAGTAGCAGATGATCAGCGAGGAAAAACAGCAACGCAGAACACACAAGAAACCAAAACAATTTTCGTAGACTTCAAACAGTCTTGTACCAATACAGATTCGGCATGTGAGAAATGAAGAGCAGATTTTATCCCGTGGTGAAAATGTTTTTGTTGCAGTATTTCTCTGTTGCAGCAGTTTAACCTCCAGTGTATTTCTGTCAACTGTCTTTTATGCTGTGAAATGTAGGACAGCTAAAATATTTATCCAATCTAAAGATGATAAAAAAAAAGAGAGCAGCAGACTCATAATGCCGATTTTTCAGAAGCATTCTTGATTGCTTTTTGATCTCCGCACCACAGGAAACTTTAACAAGCTACATCAATAGGAGCGCAGCACCCTCAGCAACAAAAGCGTGTTTTTATTTTTTCCCATGATGCCCCCCCAAATGCTATTTGCGTTCTGAGATGAGCAGCGCGCCGAAATGCGAGCAAAAAAAAAAAAAAAAACCGCGATCGCTGCCTCTGCGAATCATCTATGAGTCACCTTTCATTGTACCTCGGCAAAAGAGATGGAGTCAGAAATAGAGCGGTAGAATAAAAACGAAGTTTGGTTCTGACTCACTGCTGAAGAGAACTGGGCTCGGGTTTTTTCTTTTGTCTTTTTTTTTTTTTTTTAATGTGCAACAGTAAAACTCTTCCTAAAGTTGGCGACAGTAAAGCGGCCGATGCCGGATACGGCCCAAGAAGAAAGGATCCGAGAAGGGGGGTCATTAAAGAGCAAAAAGACACTCAGGAATAGTGATGGGACACCAGCAACAAAGAAGGGAAGGAGAGAAAGGATGGACAGGACGAACTAACAAAGACAGGAGGAAAGCAAAGAGGAGGGAACGAAAGCAAGGATACCAGGGACAAGAAAGTCAGGAAGGAAGATGCAAGAAACTGGAAAAGAAAATGAATGAAAGCCAGAATTAAAGGAGGGAAGGACAAATAGATACGACACATGGAAAGACAAAGAATGGACAAGAGGAAAGAAGAACAGAAGGAAAGGAAAAAGGACATAAGGATAAAATGGTAGGAAGAAACGAAAGGAAGAGAGAGGAAGGAAGGAGACAAGAAAGCAAGAAGTAGAGGATATAAAGAACTAAACTTGTAAAATCTTAAAATTTTCAGAGCATTTTATTGTTACTAATGAACACTAGCACATTCCTTACTCTCTGCTCAGTTACACTTTGATGCATCAATAAAAGCATAAATCAATCTAGTTTTTATCCTATCATGTTTAAACATCAGCACTCAGCCTTTTTCCAGTTCTACTTTCTTTCTTTTCTGCTTTAAAACATAATTTAAGGTAAAACACTTTGACAAGCTGCTGTTTCATATTTCAATTTGTGTCAAACACGAATTAACGTTTAACAGGATTTCTGAAATTAAGTAAAAGAGACCATCGTACCTTCAGTTTTGAAGTACTGATCTGAAAGCACGTATAGAGCGACCCGAGGGAGTCGTGTTAACCTGAATGGCAATTAGCAGCATGTGTCATGTTGAGCAGAGCTCTGACAATCAGCTCTTTGGTGTGAATAATCGGGTTGTCCCACAGGAATCCTCACAAGATCAAAACAGGTCAAAGATCCGATGGGAAAGAGAAGAGGCCAGGATCCCTCTGCTGTCTGTAAAGCCACAAAAAAAATCACTTTTAAAAAGAAATCTGACCAAGAGTTTACAAAACATTTCATAAAAGCAGCAAATGGTTTGATAAGAAAGGTTTCTGGAAACTCATTTCATCCAGATCATGAAAGCTCTTAAAGGGCCGGTTGTTCCAAAATGTATTGATTCACAAACTGATAAAATATCAATGAATTCTTAAAATTAAATATTATTGAACATCTTTTCAGATCCTCCAGGATTTCATACTTTTTGTGATTTTTTTTTTTTGCAATAAAAATCAAAGTGTTTGTGGAACTAATTTGGAAATATTTTTGATATTTGTGCTTATTTATGACAGTAAAATAAATATTATTGAACATCTTTTTAGTCCCTCCAGGATTTCATGTTTTGTGATTTTCAAAATATAACTCAAAGTGTTTGTGGTACTAATTTTGAAATATTTGCACTTTTTTATGGCAGTAAATGTGACTTTTTATTACTCGCTGTATAGATCACGGACTATAATCTGACATCAAGGCTGAGGAAGGTGTTTAGTACAAGTAAATAAAGTTTGAAAATCTTTAGTAAAATCTGCGATAAATTCCCGATTATGTATTAGAGCAAAGAAGTGGAAGGATTTATTGATTGTCCGTGAATTTCAACGTTAATTCTGCAGAAACTGGATGGACTAATTGATATAATTTGATTGTAAAGAGCTAAAAAAAATGCATTAATTCGATTGATGATTACTTAAATTAATTTAGTCTAGATTCTAGAGGGCCACATATAACACTACGGCGGGCCAAATTTGGCCCACGGGCCTTGAGTTTGACACATGTGCTCTAGATTATTCAATCAGAATAATCTGTGTTTGAAAATGTTCCTTAATGAGATCATCTCTACCAAGATATACAAACAAGAAAGAAGACAAAAAGTAAGAAGCTAAATATTTCTTCCTTCTCAAACATTATCAGTCAAGTAAAGAAATGACTTTGTTTTCCAGCAGCTGATAAATCAAGATGTCGTGTTTGTATAATTCATCACAGGGATTAATTATTAACTTGTTTACCTCACACATGAGCCTCTGTGGACCAATCCCAAGCAAAGCCATCAGCAAAGAATGACATGACAATAAACAGAACCGTTTCCCATCCCGGAACAGGAAAGGAAATTGCAGCAAAGATGGTGTGGGTGCGTCTTGTTTGCATCAAAGATAAGATGTGAGGGAAGCACACACACAAAAAAAGGTATCAAATGAATTGCAAATCAGAGAAAATACAATGTCTGGGTTTGACAGCTTCCTTAAGACTAAAAGAAAAACTCAATATAAGGAAAGTGAAGCAGGAGAAAGTTTGCTGCAGGAATTTAATGGTGTTTCTACCTTTTCAGTGTTAGTCAGCCACTGACCCTCAGATAAAACGAGCTGGAGTTTTATTTTGTGTTGAATGACGGTATAAAAGAAAAGTATATTCTCAAGCTTTTATTGAGTCGGGTTTTTTTTTTTTTTTTAGTTCTCAAATTGCAAACAAGCCAGAAGTCATAAAAACACTAAAACTTCATGAGCTCACAGACAAAAAAGGACAAGAAAAAAAGAAAGTTTGCAGGATAAATAAATGCAAAGTCACTGAGAGGGAAATAAAAACTAAACGCATGAAGACCTTGAACAAAACACTTAACACAGTGTTCAGTCAAGATTGCAGCAGATTAGGGAATTAAATGTTTGTTTTTTTATAATCTATTAAAATTTAACTGGGAACTTTGACTTGGTTGTTCCAAAACTATCGTTGTTCATTAATTTAGCTTGATTTTCTATCTGAATGTCTTTTTAATTGAAAAATTATTTTAGTGGTTTAAGGTTTGTCGAAGCTGCTTTTGAACAAGGAAAGGTTTTTAAAGTTAGAAAATAATCATTAGATGTATTAAAAGTAGGACACGCTGTCTCTGATTAGGCTAAATAACTTTGCTTTTGTCATTTTAAAAAAAATACTTATTTAATTGAGAATCCACTAAAACACTTTACTTCTGGGACTGGTTTCATATTGTATCCCAATTGCGTTTAGATCTATAAATTTGTAATTTCTGTAACGCTCAGCGTGAAACGTGACTTTAAACTGAAATAGTTGTGCTAAAACTGACACAATTTTTTTACTCCGCGACACATTGACTGAAAATCTGGACCAGGACACAAACATGGAAAATATTCACCAAAGAACCAAAAAAAAAGAAGTGATCTAAGAACTCAGCCTTGAGGTACACCCATATAAACAAAAATATTACAAAAGAAATATGGCAAAAAAAGAAGAAATTGTTGAAGAAATAGTTTGCATGTTAGATTAATTCATTGATTAGATTATCTGTGAAATATGAGGATTAGAATTTGAATTTATAAAGCCTATCAAACGACACACTAGTTTAAAAATTGACTCGAAAGAGAGAAAAATCAACAAAAAATGTTTTTAAATGTATTTTTATTAAACCGATGGAAAAAACGCTCATCCTTCTGTTGGTATTTTTCTTTGTAAAACCCCCAGAGATCATTTGACTCCCTGCCAGATGTACACATATCCATACAATTAGCTGAATGTGAGAAATATAACTGCAGAAGAGCAGCAGCCTACAAACGCTCATACTGCGTTTTCTAATGTTTCAAACAACAGGGTCAGAGCCAACACACACACAGCAGCAAATACAGACACACTGAGCTGAAATGAGAGGGTGGGTGATTTATTTTTACCTACTGAAGTGCAATAAAAGCTAAGCAAGGCAACCCGTGGCGGCGGCTTCTCCCTGTCTGAACGCGAGCGGCAGCCACAAAGTGAAGCGGATCTGCTCTCAGCAGAAAACAGACCTGGAACGGAAAAGGCTCCAATCTTACGGAACTGTGGGATTTCATTTGCTGGATTCCTTTCATGTCACAAGAGCTGCTGAGAGTTTTAGAGCAGCATGCGGCGCAGAGTCACATAATGACAATAAATGCACAATTGCCTGCAAAAAGTGAGGAGTTTTATAATCCAAAATGTAGCTGGAACTTTTTGATTTCTTGACAAAATGTTTAGAAATCCAACGTTGATATTTGTCTATTCATGACTGTTTGTGCCTCGGTGTCTAACAGAACCATAAGATACATTTTTAACAAAAGAAGAAAGGAATTTCCAAATTTGTGAGAATTTTTATTAGGACTGCTTTAAAATATTATTTGTGCTTTAAAGCTGAATTTAGATCTTCGATATGTTCAGGCGGCAAAATAAGAAAAACCACACAAGTAAATGATTCTCGTGTACTTGTCTAATTATCTGAAACTTTCTCTTGTTTTGAAACTCAGCGTGAAGGATGCCTTTAGTATTTCTTTACCAATTGTTCACTTGCAGGAAAGGCAAAAGCTTAAGGGGATTTTTCAGAAAGGATTTAAAATCACTACAATTCCAAAATAGAGAAGTAAAAATCAGATGTTTGTCTGAAGCGATGCTCCCATCTTTAATGCCTTAGTTAAAGACTTCATGGCTAAATTTAAAAAGGGTAGTGTAAATCTAGACTTGATTAAAAAAAAACATTATTTGAAGTGTTTTTATTGTAATAACACAAAGTGACATGATGTTTTCATGTTTCTTGAAACAATAGAATAAGTGTTTGTATATCAGAAAGTTGCGTTGCCATAAAATGTTGTTTACATATTCAGCTCCAGAAAAATTTAAGAGACCACTAAAAATAATTAGTTTCTCTGATTTTACTCCAGTATGGTGTATGTTGATTAAAATGAACATTATTCTTTTATTCGTCTGACAACATGTCTCCGAAATTCCAAGCAAAAATATAGTTTTTATTAGCAGGAAATGGGGCTGCACAGTGCGCAGTAGGTAGCACTGTCCTGGGTTCGATAACAGGACTGTCAGGTTGATTGGTCTGTCTAAATCCTCCTCAGGTGTGTGTGAGTGTGTGTGCACGGCTGTCTGTCTCTGTGTTGCCCTGGCGACCTGTCCAGGGTGAACCCGCCTCTCGTTTGCCGGAGGTAGGCACCCGTACCCTCCCGACCCCACCAGACACAAGGACGTAAAGAAAAGGGATGGACGGATGGATAGCAGAAAATGAGAAATGGTGAAAATAAGGAAAAAGATGCAGTTAAGAGCTCAAATAATGCAAAGAAAACAAGTTTATATTAATTTAATACTAATGTTTTCACTCAGAGTTCATAAATCAATATTGTGGAGGTTTTTAATGCAGTGAACTCTTAATTTTTGCCAGAGTGGGATATACCGAATAGCTATGCTGCTACAAAATGTGTTTTTCATTTATATTTTATGAAATTAGGGGAAAAAGTCTCATATGTCAAAGCATGATCCATCAATGGGTTTTAATTCTGAAGGGGAAACTCTTAATTTACACTGGGATCTGATATAAACCACACAATTATTTCTACTTTGTTGGAGAAAGCGATGTTTGTTTATATAATGAAAGAGCATGTGAGTGTCTAGCCACACAAACGGGTGTTATTAGTGTGACATCCTGCTGCTTGTGTGCATCCAGATGTTGCATAACTCTGCACATCTTTTTAAATTACCGACGTTTGTCCTCAAGATCCATCTCTAGTGGCAGCTCCATTATTATGCCTCAGGATTTCTTATATTCAGGGAACAATTTGGCAAATAATATGCCACACATTTAGAAATACATAACTGATATTGGCTACTCCGTGTCTGCCGAGCTTTGCAGTAATGTATGAGCAGTACTTTAACCCCAAAATGCAATAAATGGTGCTAAAAGCGACATTTATCTAAATCAAATCAATACTGCAAGTGATTTACGCTGTAAGAAAAATCAGTTACTGTAATAAAAAAAAAATTAAGAAGGGCTTAATCAATTTAGTAAAGAAACTCAAAGCCTTCAATTAGTCCTATTAAAATAACAGGTGAACATTATAGGAAACTTTATGTTTTTTATTCAGCTTGCAAGCGATTCAGGGCTTGCAGTCAGTAATCTGCAGCAAACAAGTGCGTGTGATCAATAATCAAAAGGAATGCTGCTGTGTCTGTCATCAATACTGTAAGCAACTGCAGTGTCTGGATTCAGTCTGAAGGAATCCAGTGCTTTTAATCAGCGATATAAAAGAATCCAGCCTCTTTAATCAATAGTGTAACAGCGCTGTCCCACTGAAGCTAAGGAAATTTCAAAAACCTTACATTTGCTTTGGCCAAAAACTGATTTTCTTTTCCTCTTATAGATATTGGATTAGAAAATGATTGCAGCAGAATGTCGAAGTTTTATTTATAAAATAGAAACTATATCTGTTGAGGAGTTGTGAAATCTGACAGGTAAAAAGTAAACATTTAAAGTCTCCAACTACTTCATCTCAGCTGCAATCAAAATATCTGTGATTATTGTAATCAGTAAATAAATTGACATTATTGATGCTACGAGCAATCTTTAAAGACCCTGAGGATATAAGTCTTTAATCATCATTACAAAAAAAAAATAATATTTTGCAAAATTACTCGGTGGTTATTATTAAACACAGAAGCATTGAGTTGTGAAACAGCACAGATTTTATCCTTGTAAATCGCTCCTAATTTGTTTCATACCAGCTCATTTTATTTATGAGGGACGGAAAATTATTCATCAGTTTATGTCCCAGTCAGTCCATTAAAAAGATAAATCATTTAAACTTTTTATAGTGTTGCACCTGCAAAATTATGATAAGAGTTTTAATATTGATAGAAATGTGCAACTATCTATCGATCTATATGAAAAAGGTTATCTGTCGCCACAAATGTTTTTTTGTTTTTTTTTACTTATTACCTACTGAATGCATTATGTTGAAGGTTATATGCTCTAAAATTCTAGTGTGATATTAATTTCCTGTAATAAAACATGAATTTATTTTCAAGCATTTTTCAAATGATCATCAGGATGCCAGTAACTGCGACTGCGACTATCCGTGATGACATTTTAATTAGGTTTTCCTTAACAGCCTTTTATATTCATGTAGCATTTTAAAGCTTTCTAAGTAGCAGGTGTTGTTCTGATGTGTGAAAGGTTCATGGAAAAAGGCTCCACATCATCATAATGTTCAGCAGAGACACAAAGGACGGAGCCTCGTCCGTAACTTTAATGAGTCTCACTTCCAAAACCTGACAGAATCGCTCAGAGAGCCAAAATTATTTACTCACTTTGTTTTTACTGAAATCCACCCATATTATCAGGAAGGAAATTGTAAAACTTTCTCTTTTTTTGTATTTTCTCTTAATTAAGCCATAAGTTAGGACACTGAGACAAATCAATTAGTACTTTTTAAATTTCTCACATTTTTCTTTATCTAACCAGAAGATACAGCTCATTTTTTTTCTTCAGCTGATTTTCTTACCTTGGCAGCGTTTTAACTATATAAGTATGAACACGACTGCAGAAATTAAAGTTTGTTGACTCTTTTCATGTGACGTCACACGGCTCAGAAATCTGCCCGCTTCGCCGTGACGTCAAAACAACCGATTATTTCCTTTAAAGCCTGGCAAAAATTAGACATCTGGTAGCCTAATATCGCTTTTATTTAGTTGATTTCACTTTTAAAAAGTGAAATCTGCACGGTCGGATAGAAACCTAACTTATCATTTTATTGCATAACTTTTAATGAGTAAAAATACGACGGTGTGCAGCAGCTGTTAGTCATAACGACCGTCAGCTGTCAATCATTATTATTGTCTGATTAAAAAAAGAAATTATGGAAGCACCAAGATCCCAAAAAGAAAGGTGTGTGGTTACAAGCCGACAGGATGCGAAGTCGACGGATTTCAGTGGCAGAGTTCACTCCGTAAGAAGAGTGAGACAGAATAGTGACTTGTTTAATCGCTGTCTGTCCAGTGAAGCATCTTTATTAAACAAGCTGCAGACGAATGCAGAAAAAATGGATCTGCAAATATAGTGATAGTAATTTTCAGTCAGTTTCTGTGTATATTGATGGGATTTTAAAAAGTAAAACAAATGAAACGTGGCACAAAACTGTAAAGCGTGGAGAAAATGAAGGTTTTCAGTTTCTTGTTTAGCAATTAAATGAAATAGTTTAGACATTTTTGTGCCTAAATTGGGGGAAGTTCTCATTTTTCCAACACTGACTGTGTCCATAAAGCAGATCCACACTGTGCAGCTGATCATGTCTGCTGACCTGGAAGAGATCCACGAGTCACACAGCCTGTTATTTCTCACGATTCCTCCAGACCAGAGGCGTAACGCAGGAAATATTTAAAATCAATAAACAAAGCAACATCTGACAAAACAAACCGTCTTTATGATACAGTGAGCAGAGGGGAGGCGGTTGTTGTCTGGATCACACTGATCTGTAATGAGTCACCTGTTGTTTTCTGACCTGAAGCGTCTTCAGATTTACTCATTGTTCTCCCTCAGATATTGATCAGTCCTCCTCAGAACGACCTACAGAATCCGAATCATAAATTTCACTTTGTCTTTCGAGCGACGCGTCAATTTCAGAGGCGGCCGAGGAAAGCCCCGAGTTATTGATTGGACACCTGACGATCCCGGCAGGGTGGAAGTCCGCTGATTGTTGTTATGCAGTTGAACCCAGCAGGTCGAGCTCAACCTCCAGGCAGGACCAAGAAAACTTTCTACTCTCTGGCCATTCTTGGTTTTAAAATTCTCCCAATTATTTCTGGTCAGGATGTTTACGGAGATGTTCAAGCATCACCACATTTTTTTGTTTTTCCAATTTGTTTGGTGCATTTTTCTGATCAGGGTTGAAGCTCTTACAACTTTTGGTTAAAAAGCAACAACATTTAGCAAGTTGGGCATCTTATAGTAGCGGTTTCTCGTTCTGTCAAAAAAAATGTAAGTCATATTGGACATGCATTTTATAACATGATCATTTGTTTCAAAATTAACTCTCTATGATTGCTGACTTGCCATCCCTTATAAAACTGAAAGTCTGACTTTCATTCTTTGAGGCACTACATACAAAAATATTTAAAATCTGTCGTTTTTCTGCAAATTATTTCCAGAAATCGGCTCCCAAGTTGAACCATTACCCCCAGCTTTCAAAAATGATCATTGTTTACAGTTGTGCGTATTTTTATTTACGGCTCTTTACTTTCTCACAATGCTGTGAAGAAATTAGAGCTGCAGAGAGCAAAATGTGACGCAGACGTATTGGATGTCTTGTACTCATTTATCTCACTAGATGCAGTAATGTGCGAACAGCCAGTTGAACATGTTCAGGCAGCGTCTCTAAGACCCGACTGGATAATAACACTTGGAGGGAACCGGCACAGCGCAAACATGATAAAGCTATTTGAGTATCTTGTACCTAAACATGGAGTCATGACTTTCATTTTGATGACACTTTCACTGACAGAAATACTTGCTTTTGAGGAATAAACTATCCGTTCTGAGTGATACTCTTTGCAGGTTAACATCCGGGTTTTGTAGTTTTTACTAGTTGTTTTGAGAAATGCACTCGCTGGAAAACTGGAAATGGAAAAAATTGAGAGTTATATCAAGCCCAATGTGGCATAATGTTATGTTTTTGCGATGGGAGTCTATATTCTTGTTTGCTTCATGCTGACCCTAATTAAACAGGCTAGGTTTTAACCTTGGACTGTTTTGGAAACCACACATAATGTTTATAATGTTTCCTTGCACTTCATGCTAAATATCTGCTCTGAAGCGGCCAAAGCCTCTGGCTGAAGTAGTTTTTCACTTTTTAATTTTACATAATTTCCAAGTGGAAATGACTGATGGAGGAAAGTTGCTGATGGTCGGAGACTTTCAGGACGTCTGGGATAAAGTGCAGAGAAAAAAGATGAGTGAATGCGATGCACTGGCTTTACAGCCTGCTGTAAATCTCTCCATCACTTTGCCCTTTAGCGGCTGTTAAAATTTACAGGAGACAAGTGAGGGAGAAGAGAAACGACAAAAAAGGGCCAGGGGAAGAGCGATGCAGTTCAGTATGTCATTTTAATTATCTGGTTCCCAGGATGATTCAAACAATGATCTTCTTTACAGAACACAGAGGAATATTCAGGTGCAACAAGATCTGACCATTAAGAGTCGTTTTTTATCCTAATGTACAAATTTGTGCCTGTTTGAACAAATGTTGAATTTTTAAAAGTTCCTCAAATTGTTAAGGCTCAAACATATATCTAAGTATTTAAGCTATTTTTAGAGACAATTGATTTTTGTTCATTTGAATCGGAAGTGCCCTGGCAGCAAAACAAAATGACAAAGTGCCTTTTTAATCAATACTTCAATGTTTCCACAATCACCCATGGAGTCTTTTCATCCTCGTCATCCTTCGTTCTCCTTCGTCTTTATTGTTTTCTTCGCCTCTCCTCCTCCGTCTCAAAGTGTCCTGCAGTTAATTGGCATTCAGCTTGTGTTTCACCTAAATTGAACGTCTCTGTCCATTACACAGAGTGTCAACCAGCAACTTGACGAGGCGACAATCCAATTACAGCTCACAGATGAGCCATGACACGTCCGTCTGTCTGTCCCACTGTTGTCTGTCCTTTTATTTCCTCTTTAACATTTCTACATAGCTGCATAACTCTCAGACATGGGCAAGCTTATAGAAAAGCATGAATAACAGTAAAATATATATATATATAAATGTGAGGAGAGCTTGAGGGGATAAACTCTTTGTTTTCTTTGATAATATACTAAAAAGGCTTTTCTTCATGCAGATAAAATTGGTGTTACAACTCGAATAACCCAAAGTTTTCTATTTTTGGTAAAAAGTTTCCAACAATAAACCTTCACAAGGTACGCCGCCTAATTCTGAAAAAGTGCAGTGGTTTTCTAACCATTTTAAAGAAAAATCAAAAACCTATAAAGGAAATAGTCAATCTTCTCACGAATGGAGAAAATGTTCAGTGAAATTTAAAGAGGAGAAAAACGTCCAATTAAGTCTCTGCGGGTTCAGCGAAGCAAAAAAGTTCAGAACCGTAGCGTTAGAAAGGGTTGCTTGTTTCGGTCAGGATTACCTCTGACCGAAGAAGACGTCAGAACAGCCGAACCAATCGGACAAAAGGCAGATTTCCTGTTCTGTAAAACTGACCTTTCAGCTTCTATTGGTTTATTTCTAAGTTATTTACTTCTACTTTAGATTGAAAATCTAATCAAGAGTAAAAGATCATTTCAGAATAAAACAGTCAATCTACAAAAACAGCAAAAACTTTTAAATAATTACAGCTTGTATTTTCTCCCTTATAAAATATATTGTGGACATAAAGTTAGTAAATTACAAAGTCAGATTTACTGTTGTGAATGTAATTAGCTACTTTGGGCTTTTGTTACACAGCCCTGCAGTAAACAGGATTATTACACGTTTCATTTTATTTTTTTATTATTTCTAAACGAAGACAAGATGGAAATGAATTTAAACTGTCTTTAGTTTCTTATTAACAGTATTGCATTAATCTGTGTAAGGCAGAATTTAACTCGTCCAAATAAATATATAATATAAAGTAAGTTTACCTTAATGTGCAGCTCTGGAAAAGCGTAAGAGATCATTTTACTGATCCCCAGTGAAAACCTCCTGGCTATTCCACCAAATATTGATTTCTGAACTCTTCCTGAGTTAAAACATTAGTGTTGTTGTTTCTAAATGAATATGAACTGGTTTTCTTTGCATTATTCAAGGTCTGAAAGCACTGCATCTTTTTTGTTATTTTAACCGTTTCTGCAAATAAATACAAAAATTTTTGCTTGGAATTTTGGAGACATGCCGTCAGCAGTTCATGCAATACAAAAGAAAATGTTCATTTTACTCAAACATTTACCTATAAAAAGAAAAATCTGAAACTTTACTTTAAAAAGGTTGCATTTAGTAGCTTTTGGTGTTAAGCAGCAGATGTTTCTCCATGTCTCAACGACATATTATTCACCAACATCTTAATGTTGGCCATCTGGAAGAAAAACATGTTTTTGGTGTTTTATCTTTCTTCTTGATAAGATGATAAAAGATTTACTCATACTTCGTGGTTTGCAAATTAGATTTGTTGACAAAAGGAAACCGAAGAAAGAAAACAGTTTTCTGTCTGACTCGGTCTCCCAACAAAACAAACGGTCTATTCTGCTGACACGTCTGTCAGCAGAAACAATAAAAACATTAGAAAAATGAATTGGTGACAGAGATGGAGAGATGAAGCCAAAGAGCAACAGAAAGGGAACAAAATGATGACAACCAGACAAAGAAAGAAAGACGGCAGGTGAATGAGAGGAAGGCAGGGGAGTGAGAGAAAAATAATTCCCAGACAACAGAGGCAATCATGAACATGCAGGGAGAAAAATCTAGCAGGCGAAAAAGAAAATTAGATCGGACAAGAAATATTATTGTGAAGAAAACAAACACAAGTGTAATTAAAGAAAGGCAAGAAATAACACAATTTAAGGATGGATGACATAAAAATACAAATTCTGGGCCAGAGAGAAATAAGACAATGCTAATCAGATTACAGGAGAACCGATCAATCATGCCAGATTTATTATTACCCAGCGAACATGGCTGACCTGGAAAACGCCACTTGTTCTTTAATCATCCAGTTTGACTGCTTCGACCTTTACATATCACTTTCTTTTACTTCTTCTCCATCCATCCATCTTACCTGAAAGCTTTCCAGACAATAAGGTCAGCTGAATCTACTCACTTTACTGATGAATTTTCTGATCCACTTCGGCTCATTTTTAACCCGACTCACTTTGCTGATCGGAGCATCTTCAAGTGCAGAGGCTAAACTTCAAAGCAGCGGTGCCTTAAAGTAGATTTCAGCCAGAAATCCACCGCCATGGGAAGCCCTGAAGCATTTGTCTCCATGCCAAAACATAAGTGTTGCATCTCAAAGTTGCTTATATTAAAGAGCTCTTGTTGTAGAATTAAGTCTTTAGTTTTTTAAGCAATAAATCAGCTACTCTCTGATTTGTCATTCTCTTAAATCATTTCTGTGCTCTACAAGTTAACCATTAATATTTGTACTGCAGTAACTCTGTTTGAAATGTGCATTTTATGTTTTTTAAATGCATGTAACTAAACTGTCCTTCTCAAGCAGCACTAATTGATTTGCATATTAAATTCCTGTAATATTTTTGTGTTTCAATTTAACTTGTTACTTTCCGGTGGCACACAGTCAAATTCAATAGCATTTATATCCTTTGAATGTTTTGTGACAAACAAACAGGCAAACAGGCTCTGCAGACCACAACCTGACCGAGGGACATGATGTACTGTGGATCACTGTCTCCTGGAAAAAGGAAATAATTTGTAAATCCTTAATGAAAAAGGAAAATGAAAGAACCTTTCGTGCTTTCCAGTGAAAAGTTTATGTTCTTTATCCTCCAACAAGATGTGAGGGTAACAAAAGAAACCTCCTTTTATGCTGTATATTTTTTTTCTTGGTTGGTTTGAAAGATTGGTCAATATTATGTAGTAGCCTGTAGGATTTTAACTGGACCCAGAAGACAATAAACACGACATGAAAACAATCCTCTAATCAAAGTTTTAACAGTTTTTTCCCTAATATTTACCGTATAAAAATCTTACCGTTCAGAATGAGCAAATGAGTTTATAAATCACGTCGAGTTTTGCAGCAACCTAAATGAAGCTCATCAGATAAAACGAGAGAAGTTACGCTTTCAAGGATGTAAGATCGACCCCAAAATAAGGATGAATATTGAAAGTTATTATGCGATACGTTTTGCTGAAAGTAAGCACAGATCCCTGTGGACGAAAGGAGACACTTCCTGATAAATGTGCTAATGGTGTCATTTTTATAGAATAATCTTAATCGTCCTTCACGAACAAAGCTGACATTGGTTGTGGGTTTTTCTAATGTGCTCCAGAGTCCTGGCACCTCTCTGCAGCCTTTCATGTCTTCAGTATTATTACTCTTTTATCAGTCTTTTATGTTTGATGGGGGCAGTGGAAAAGGACTGTGAATGAGACGTTTCGTTTTCAATCTTCTCCGTCTACATCAGAGCTGCTCTTTGGCCTTTGGAAAATGCAGAAATGGTAAAAAAAACATTGAGATAAAATTCTGTCTAGTCACACTCTAGGAAGGTTATTGCTGTTAAATGAAAGGAACTGAGCTACAGTACTTTAGATTTTTTTTGCATGGAAAGGTGAATTAAATAGCTTAGCAGCAAAAATCATCATGTAAGGTTTTTGCTTTGGTTTGTATTAAAAGCAAACTTTGCATGTGCAGCTTTGGGTAACCAGTTTGTAAAAAAAAATCTTACTATAATTGTTCATTACAGATTGCCCCATGCAGTTGATGTTATTTACTCACTTCCACAGTTAATTGAGAGGTTTGGACCTCCGGTTCTGACCGTTGAACACATCGATTTGCAGTTAGCCGTCTTGCTAATAACCACAGTTCAATTACTGATTAAAAATGGCGGTCGAGATGTTGTTTGTAAATCAACAAATGCACTCTGCTGCCAATCAAAAATCACTTTTGTGCAACACTGAGCTTGGCTTTGTACCAAACGCTGAGGCGGATCGATAAAACGGGGAGGAGCAGTTCAGGATCTGCAAATGGAGACGAATCTGGCCGTGGCTGAAGGGTGAAGAACCGGTTGTCTTCAGGGGAAAACTGAGCAAAAGTGCCTTCAAATTAAGCCTGTAGCAGTCTGTACCTAAAACATTCAATCATTTCTTCCAATTTAGCCTGGACATATTTAGACATTGAGTGAAAGTTATGCAAGTACAGAGCAGTAAACAGGCATTACCGCTGACATTATGATTATTTGACGACATCTGAAAATATTTCCGCAACATTTGGACGACAATGTAGATCTTCTTCTTCTTCTAAGCCAATCAGAGGCAATTAAATACCAACACACTGTTTTAGGACCCTGTTTTTACACCTTGCATCCCCATTCAAATACAATATGTGTACATACAAACTTTATATTCTTGACAGGACTGGATGCAAAAAAGATACGACAAATTCTGTGGAAACACAAGCAAAAATGTGAAAACGGCTCTTTTTTGAATATATATTATTATAAGGACATAGAGCTTTGCTCCTTTTTCTTCTATCTGCATTTGTCTCACAAGGAAAAAATCTAAAAATCTGTTTCATAGGACGAAGTTGCTTCACTAAAGAAACAAACATTACTGTTAGACAAAGACGCCTAAAATACTATTTTTTTCAACAAGTTTCTATTCTTTTCAAAAAGCTGTTCCCATGTTTATAGATCATTTCTCCTTTAAAGGCTAAAACTCCCCAAAGCTAAGATAGAAGTATGCATAATTTCAAATAAAACATTTTGTTTTTCATGTCCTTTTGCATCTTTCATTGATTCAGTAACTCACCACTGTAACCCAGTTTCCAACACACACGCACACACACACACACACGCAGATTCTGCTGAGGCAGCAGTCGTCTGTAACACTTCATATCAAACATCTGCCTCCCATGTGTCATATTCTGCTCCCCTTGTGAGTGCCTCCATCAGCTTAAGTGCTGCAGGTTTGCATGGTTTGTTGTGTGGGTTCCTGAGTAATTAATGACTAGAAAGTGCAAAGCCATATGCATGCACACAGCAGCACGTACCCTATAATTTCTCCATATTTTCTATTTATTTATAGGTATCTGTATTAGAATTGAACTCAATCTTAAAAGAATTGAAAAAAAAATGCAGATGTTGTCATGGTTTGTGAAGTTGTAGCAGGACTTAAGAGCACACCAGAGTTTGGGATGAAGAGATGAAGGATGTAATTATCTAGAATGTCAAAGTGTGTTGAGCGTAACAGAAGAAACCAGCAGTCAGAGAAAAAGAAAACAAAACAAACTTAATTACTGCAGGTGTGTCTGTGGCATGGAAATAAGGTAAATCTAATAAGGAGTATACTAGACAGCTGAGCTAGGAACCAAGGGAAAGAGACAAATAAACACTGCAAGCCTCAATTCAGAGTTTTTGTGAAATCCAGCTGGTTTTTTTACATGCTTGTCCACATTTTCAAATATATGTGTCCAACATGTGCACAAGTGGACGCAGTTAACGTCATACATAGTGACTGGATGTGATGGTGGAGCTTATTTTATTATTTTATTATCCAGCACATCAACAACTTAATGTGCTGGATAACTGGATAACACAGAAGGAGCTTAACTATCAACAAATCAACTAAAATGGGAGAATAAGTAAACATTCACAGACACCACAACACAAAAAGTCAGTAAAAATTTAAACTGAAAGCTTTGAATTTATTACTAAATCCTACCAAAAACAATAAACAGCCTGGAAAGAAATAGGGCAATACCTGAATGTAACTAATAACCACAAAGAATGCAAATAAAAGAAAAGCTAAACCAAGCTAAGACAATGTGCACACAGAAATTTAAACCTGTTTCTTGTGTATGTAAAACTGAACCCACGAGGGAATACCAGATGCCTACTTAGACATCCCCTCTTTTATAAATGAAAATATATGTAAATGTGCAAAGCACGTGTGACGCTCCTCCCTGCATAATCATAAACAATGTCAACGCATTAGGAAGACGGATTTACTCACCAAGAATCCACACACCATGCCAGATTGTTGGTCGTCTGTTACCAACCATGTCATTTTGTCGTAGAATGAATGAAACTGTTAACATCCCCACAGCGTGATACAGTCACATTCATGCAACATATAAAATGTACTTGGACAAACTATGATGATGCTCAAACTGCTGTGGGAAAAACCATCTTTCTCATAAATGTCACTTTATCTGTGCATGTTCAGCTGCATTGTGATTCCTTTTGACTTTCCCGTTGAGTGAAACAAGAATGCAGAGAGTTCCTTCAAATACATCCACAAGTTTACCTCTAATATATCGCTTAATTTATCAGACATTTCCAAAGCCGTGACATCACCATCTGGTCTTATTCTGCATGTAAACTTCAGATTTTAAATACTTTAATAAATTAATCTCTAACAAATTCTTTCTCTGATTATTGTGGAAATTAGAAAATGGATATATTTTTGTTAATCCTGCATGTTTTAAAATAGGAAAAGTTTGGTTTGTTTTAACTTTAGACTGGTGTTTAACTCTAATATCATCGTCTCATTATTGTTTATCTGCCGTATTCTTTGGTGACATGAACAGGTGAGAGAGCAACAATAATAATAATTCTTATATATTACAACGTATGTTACTGGTTATTATTTACAGGAAGCTGAAGTTTTGCTAAAACCTTTATTTATATTATGGACTTTTGATGCTGCAGTTCATTTTATTCTGGCTGTCTCCATTTGTAAATACGTCCAAATATAGCTGTCTGCATTAATTTTACATTTTACCGCATAGAATATGCTCCATCCATCAGAGGTAAAGATCCATTACAACCAGATTGAAATCTTTATTTCTGATACAGTGATTGCTTTTTATGGAAAGTAAATTTATACGTAAAAGGTTTATGCAAGTCTTTATACTATGACATTACCAACAAGCAAAAAATATCAGAAAAAAACAACCAATTGTAAAAGTGTCTGTTTGATGATTAAGCTCCTTGTTTCCTCTCCCAGTTTAGTAACAAATGGCATCATTAGATTTCAGCTCACACACTCAGCCATTTTTCTTTCTGCTCCGTCCACATCCCTCATCACTGCATCGATTGGAAGATTACAATCTACACCTTCTGCAGTTTTCCTCCATTTTTTTTTTTTTTTTTTTTTAAAGAATCCTTAGACAAAAGCAACAGCATGTGGTTTGTTATCTGCACAATATGTGCACTTCAGGGTGTCGCAGCGTAAGGAATGACAATATGTTGCTGTTTATTTAAATGTAAATTAGACCTCAATGGCTGGTGAAACGTTGGGTCAGCCAGTCTTACAACGAATGTTGACCAGATTATTAATGACAGAAAAAACTGCAAATCTTTATGAGCTATATTTAATAGTATTCAGGACATTCTTTTCAGCAGGAAACGTTAATGTGCCACTGAGGGGTAAATGTCAAAAAGTGTGTGAGAAAGTGGTTTCTGCAACATTGGGCTTCACTACTTTCAAACAGTGACAAAATATGGATGTGAACTTTTAACCTTTGCAACTTTTTACATTTCTGATAGTTACTGAATTTGACTCTGGGTCAGTTTGCCCCTACAGATTTAAATCCTGTGACTGCAAACTTTATTTTTGTACTTAAGAAAGTTCTGCACATAACAAGTGAAATGATGATGCAGAAACTCACCAACTTTGAGTTGCTAGTTTTTGTCAAAACCTATGAAGGTTTTGCTCTGTGTTAAACTGTAAATAAGTTGTTTTATTATTGCTTTTGTGGAGAAGCATAAATCAGTAAAAACGTAACTTTACATAACAATGTTCTTTGAGATTAAAGTGCCAAGGGAACTAACTGTACTGTACATTACATACAAGTAATTGTACACAATGTAATAGAGTTCATAGGTTACATATGGATTGATGGTTTATACAGTTCTAGAAAAAATAAAAACTCAAGAGCCCACTGCACTGGTTCCCATTGAAAGCCTCATGGTTCTTCCACCAAATGTTGATTTCTGGGTTAAAACATCAGTATTGTTGTTTCTAAATGAATATGAACTTGTTTTCTTTGAACTTGTCTGAAAGCGTTGCACTTTGACCATTTCTCATTTTCTACAAATAAATACTAAATTTTGCTTGTAACTTCAGAGACATGTTGTCAGTAGATCATAGAATAAGAGAACAATGTTCATTTTACTCAGACATAAACCTGTAAAGAGTAAAATCAAAGAAACTGATTATTTTAACAAGTCTCTGAATTTCTTCCAGAGCTGTATATATCCCACTCCTTTTTGACCTGGAAATGGTTCAAATCAGTCATTTATTTATTACCTGATCATCTTGTATGTTACTTTTGAGTGTTTATTTAACATCCGTTTCATCACACCAAGACGATGACAGGGATTTTGGCTAACAGCTGAAACCAGACTGGGATAAATTCCTGTCTGACCAAGCTTCAGACACACGACTCCTACCGCTTCAGTCGGCTGGGATTAAATAATATAGAGCAGATGAATCACCGAGTGAACACAGGTTGACACTGTCGGTAAAGGGGCTGTGAAGTAATCCAGGACCTCCCAGAGGTGACGCTGTGCCTTACGGAGAGTCGCCACACTCCACTGGGCATCAATATTAGATTCAGGCAGCGGCGGTGGAGGCACATTGAAACATGTGGCATGATGAAATCAATCCAGCTGAGTGAGATTTGAATAACCTGCAGGAAGTCGGACAAATCGCAGCCATCAGCTGACATGTAGCGGGGTTAGCTGCCAGTTAGCTGAGCCACTGCGCCGAGAAAATTTGATTCAGAAGTTAACAGCTTCAGAGAAACTTCATTTATTTATTTTTTCTTTGGCTGTTTTTTTGAAAGTTTTTTTTTTTTTTTTCCCTATGGCCAAGTTTACATCTAAGCTTGTTAGATTTTAAATACATTAATCAGATGAAGAATGAAGACAGCAAAATAAATAAATAAAACTAATAAAAAATAGGACAGTGAGGAGATAAAATGAAGAACATTTGGAAGGAAGCAGGTCTCAGTAATAAGGGATGGCTCCTGGAAAGTCTTGTTGTTCACTTACCATTCAGAAACCACTTGCTAAAATCTTGTTGGTTGTGCAGGAGGCTCTACTTCTGCTTTTCAAAGGAGCACCGTGTTGTATAACTGTGTGTTGACTGTTATTGGGTCAACTTAAGCATTTTCCTGTTTAAATTATGTACTTCAGTATGAAATATCGTAAAACATTTTTCATGTTAAATCTAAATTTCTCTGCACTCATTAAGATTGTTTATAGAGTAGCATATTTGGATGTTTATTTATTTATTTATTTATTCATTTATTATATTCAGTCATATGATTTACTTACATCACTCTTAGGTATATGTACATAGACATATAAATGTCTTATAATCTTAATCTCTTATGGTTATCTTTATGATAATATTTAACAGCTTCAAGGGAGAAGCTAATAATCAATTTCCTCTTAAAGTCTATTCTATTCTAGCATAGCCTGGTAGAAACCAGCCCCTTGTTCTACTCTTTACATATTGCTTCAAAGTTACTTTAAGTTTAAGTTTATTCTTGTTTCAAGGGTTACTACAAAATTGTTGAGGATCTGGTAAATTGGAAGGTTTTCATGAATGCAGCGTTTGGAAGAAAACTCCTTGAGGTCGAGGGAAAGGTCACTCTAAACTAAATGCAAAGCTTTTCTCTTATTTACTGTATGTATGTTGGCTCCCTTTCAAAATAAAAAGAAGGAGCTGAATGTCCATGCAGAGGCTGCATATTCCCCAACAGATTAATATTCTCATCCCTTTATATTAAATGGATAGAGATGATTAAGTAATGATATTGGGGAGAAACCTTTTTATTTAATGAATTCCTAATTTCAGATGAAAGCATAAATTTACTGTTAACATTTATGAGAATGCTGAACATAAATCAGGGGTTTTCATAATATTAGTCTCTAGAGAAGGACAGATCCGCCTTGTTAACATTGTGTAATTTGTAAATGTGACTCTGCTTGTTAAACGCAGATTTGTGGAACTGAAACTGTAAAAACACTGACCAGAGAGCCTTTAAAATCTGGACAAATTACTTGCAGAGTGTGGGCAGCTGCAGCTTGCAGCCACATTCATCTTCGGGAGCGAGTGCATCTTAAAATCATGATAATTAGAAAGACGTGGCTGTGCAGCTTACCAAAGATGAGTTTCTGTCTGATGTACCAACTGCAGTTAATTTGGTGTATTTACTTGTGTTGTTCATCCACTAACAGGGCAGGGTGTAATTAAACAGGTGGTAAACGGGGTCACCATTTCCCTGACCTTCCCTCATCTCATTATGTCTCCTCTTAAAATGCATCATTTCCAGTTGATTGAATGGGATAAATAAGTGGCAGTGAGGAATCTGGTTCAGCTTAGTTTCTATCGATAACTCACCTTTGCAGCACTTCAGTGACAGCACAGAGTAACTATGAATATATGAATATTATGTGCTCACACCTGATAGTCTGGTCTCAGTTTGATTGGGACCAAAATCGCAACATTCGTTTCAATATCAGCTACTGCATAAATGTCTTATTTAGAATATTATTTCATGATCTTTAGCACAAAATTCACAGTTATTGTACGTCACTCTTCCCTGTTCACACAGAACACTCCTTAAAGACTTAAAGACGTAGAATATTCAGTGAATAAGACTTACTGACAATGAAATTTGTCCACTCATAAAGAACTAGATCTGCAAAGAAAACACAAACAGGTCAATCAACGAGTCATATCAAAACAGATGAAGGAACGAAGCAGTGATTTCTACCAAAACCTCACAGTGCAAAACTTCTGCAGCTTTAATGATCACTGGTGCAGAATCAGTAAGTTATTTAGAATAATTGAATATTAAAGTTTAACTTGCTTTAGGCATACATAAATTCAAGATTGTAACATTTAATTAATACACTATATTAGAAAATATTTTTTTTCTCCTAAAGTCTTCTTTGGATGAGAAATATGAATGGAAATGAACTGATAATATCACAAAAATGTAATCAATTTAGTAAGAAAGTTGGAATTCTCTAAATCAAATTAGAAAAAGAAAACGGATTGGATTGAGAAAAATGGATGCCATTTTGGATTCAGCAGTGAAAAATAGTCCTAATTCATTTGAATAAAAACAAAAAAACATAGACAACTTCCAGAAAATATTTTTTTTGTAATTCAATGTAATATTAAGACCGTTGTCACGACATCAACCACTTCCAGATTAGACTGAGTAACTTTCTTCATCTTGGCATTACCTCAGGCTCTGTTGTTATGCCTGCAGCTTGTTCAGATTTCTGCTGCCAGACTTTTAAATGTTTCCCAGAAAAGAGCAGTAATAAACAAATCAGACTGGGAGGGGAAAGGAGAAAAAGGCTCTTTGGATTCCCATTGCTACAAACTTTTCATATTTTCAATATTGAATTACTTAAAGGGACAGTATTATGTGTTTTCCACGTAGAATCAAGTAGCTATGTTGACTTCAGTTATTATAAAAATGGCACATATATCAAATATGACTTTAAAAATTTGACTTTGTAATTTAACGCCTTGAAATTGAGCCTCTGTCTCTTTATAAGCTGTGGCTCCGCCTCCAGGAAGTTATCACAACATGGCTCCTCTATTCACCCTTTATTAACGTTTTCACGAGTGTTATACTCAAAAGTAGTAGCTTCAAGGAGCTCAGCAGGTGCTCAGCTCCAGCAGGTGTTTGCTAATTGCTGCTGACTAGTCTGAAGGAGCTCCTGGGCGAGTTGGGGGAGAGAGGCTCTGTGAGATGGAAGCGCCAAAGCCCGGATGCTCGGAAACTGACGCCGTAGCTCGGTAATAGCATTCTAACATGATGTGAAGCTCAGAAGAGTAAATGCTACACATTGCTTCCCTTTTAAGAGTTTCACATCAACAGAATTACAATATTCTACATGCATTCTAAGCTTTTCCTTATTGCATCTGCTTTCCAATCGTTGCTTAGAGAATCATTGTTTCAAATGGTTTTCTGTGTGACCTCCATGTTGGCGATATCTAGAGGCTGTTCATGATCTGGTGCTTCGTACTGTGATACAGTGCAGCTCAAGTTGACCTAATATTGTACGTCATCACAGGATGTGAGATGATGCAAATCGCCTTGACATCACGGGTCCTGAACGAACCTGGTATGTCATGAAAATGGCTCATTTGACTTGCAGGATCGTTGAGCTTTATTGACTCTAAGTGGATCGTCGTACTGCAGGACCAATCAGCGATCAGTCTGTGCAGGTCGACCTGAGCTGAAGTCACAGAACGCCATTTGGAAAATTCACGTGTCATAATTGTGCTGAGGCTTCGTCGGAATCAGCCGTAAATAGCTGGAGACGAAAATCGTTTCTGTCTGCCAAAAAGTCACCAAATGCTTGTGAATATTCTTGATGAAGAAAATTATCATCAGAGCCGCAAAAGTGAAAAGATATACAGGCGGATGGATGAGCAGATGGAGGGATGAAGAGACAGACAGTGAGTCAGCGGAGAGCGAGGGAGATTAATTGGCTTGGTGACATTTTTGGAGCTTATTTTTTGACAGATTTTTCTTGAACAGTAATCTATCTTCTGGTTCATCCATCCGTCTGTGTGTCTTTGTTGCTTCAAGCATCCATTCATCTATCCGTCCATCCTTTGTCAGACCTACTCCTCCATCTATTGATCCACTGCTTAATCATTTCACTATCTTGGTCACCCTTCTGCTTCTCTGAACCAATTCATCTACATTTATAAATCTGTCCCATTTGCATTTTTAATGCTCATCCCATCCTTTTGTTCATCTAAAAGACCTTCATTTCTAATTCTTATTATATTATTGCACACAATTCTGATTCTGCCTCTCCTCTATGGTCTCATCTGTCTGATTTTGTTCTTTTTTCCTCCTTTTTGGTCTCTCTCATCCTTTTGTTCAAATAATTTTTTAAAGATTCGAATCTTTATCATAAGACTTAATAAAGCCTCTTTAAAGCATAGCTTCAATTTGTGTAGACAAAGGAGAGTCTCAATTTAAGAGTTTACATTTTTTCTGAAGGTTAAAATATGAAAAAGATCTCATATAAAACCTACCTTAGGGTATTTAGATTATAGACCAGACAAATGGGATTAATTTACTGCATTACTGGGTCACTGTTGCACATTTCAGTTGTAGTTGCAGTTGCATGGATTCTGCAGAAGCGGTGTTTGTGGGTATTTAGAGACTGCATCGCTGATAGTGTGGAAATTTTTTAACATGCAAAAGAAAAAAAAAACAGTGCACGAAAAGGTAATTTAATATGTCAGAGCACATGACACAAAGCTCACATAATGTGAAAGAGTTCAAGTTCAAATGACGTAAGAAGTCAAATAGGTGTTCTATGATTGAGTAAAACAAAAATACTCAACTACTATTAAAGCATTTTAAATCTTTTTTTTTTGCCATTTAGCAGTTTTATTTACTTTTGTTTCAGGATGCGTTCCACATTCTTTTGCCAGAAAGTCGTTCAGATCTGAGACTGTTTGGTCCTGTGGCCTGAATGTAATAGACTGCTCTGTGAAAGTCCAGCCTCAGATGATCAATAGGCCAACACACCCTGCTAAGTTTCTCAATACTGAATGTTTAGGCGTCGTCCTACGACGGCTAATAAATGAAGTTCATTCTAAACGCTGCACAGGAAATGTGCGACTCGCTCCAACATCAAGCTAGGTTTGATTTCATTCTTGTTTCCCAGCATTAAGTTTGTAAACTGTTTCCTGAAGTTCTGCATTTTCTTGAACTAAAATGTTTTATTTATTTTTTTTTACACTGCACTAGCAGATTGTTAATCTTTGTCATAGACAGCAGTCTGCAATAGTTTGAATGGATGTTTTCAGAAGATGAACTCTGACTTCCTATCTCTGCACTTTAGTGAAGAAAAGTAGCAGTGCAGTTTTTTTTTTATTCTCTGTTTAGCAATATAGCCATTACCCAGTTGGTGGCAATAATGCACCTTTTTATGTTGGTTTGCCAAACAGAGGAAGACGTTTAGCAGGAAAAGCAGATGAAGGACTGACTCTGCTGTAAATGAGAGCGTGATCCTGAACAAAGGGAAGCGGGCGGCTGATATGCTAGGATGTTTTTCTGACAGCTGGGATTTCACAAACATGATGATTTCACTGTTAATGCCAAACAAAGACCTGTTATAGACGTATATCAGTCTTAAGCGTAAAATCCAAATTAATGCTTAAACGTTTGGACATTAGCGAAGCAGAAACCAAAACTTTATTAATTTTATCTTGTAAAAACTAAAGGACTAAGTTTCTGCATTCTGTTTATTTTAGAGTTAAATTAATAAATTTGTAATATTCTCGCAGATTAAAACAACAAGCATTTTTATTTCAAGTGTTTTTACACATAGTAATTATACACTGATGACAAGACAAGAAGTTGAGCTGGTTCTGGTTGCCTTTTAGTCAGAAGATCCGATACTTTGCTCTTATACAGCAGCAGGTTGATGTTAAGTAGCCAACTTATCCGGATAATACAGAGATGACACCATTTTAACTGGGAGACGTTTAAATTCTGTTTAAGAAAAGCAGTTCAGTTCTGCAGCAAAACAACAAAACAATGACTAGAGCACATATGGAGTCCTGGTTTTCTTTTTCATTTTGCAATATGTGCAGCTCAACTGGTTAAAACAACATGCTTATAATCATAAATACAAATTTACCCGAAGATATGTTATTGTTTTATGCCTGGAAAACTAAATTGTGCTAAATTGTCGTTAGCAAACGTCTAAAAACATGATTTAGATATCTAAAACTAAATAAATTCCACATTCAGAAGTCTCTGGATTGTGTAAACGTTGTTTTTATGTATCTTTCAGCTGTAAAATCCTCACTAAGGATGTTTAAAAAAATGTTTTATATGAACTGTTTTAACATGTTTTGAGGTGGCAGCAGTTTTAGCCGCAGCATTAAAGTTGTTACTTAAAAATCGATCTCTGTCTCATCAAAGTGATGAAAACGTGTCTCCTGCAGGCGAGACAGAGGCTGGTCATAACCAAAGCTGCACTATTAACTGGATGCATGTCATGTTGTAATATCAACGTGTGCAGCGCCTCTTTTACAATGGAGTGCTTGAATGCAACGTTTGTCAGGCTATTTTTATCCTAAGTACCTCGGATATATGCTGTACTTGCAAATAATATGCTTGGCCATTTGGAAGGCCACACGCTGCCTTTGGATACAGATTTTAATCTCCCCAACTTTAAAAAAGACAAAAATGAAGGTTGATCTGAGCTAATATGGTCACTGTATTATTATTCAACACTAATATTTACTTGGCTCTAGTTGTAACCTCTTAACTGAGCCCAATTTTTTAAACTATTCCTACAAATGAGTCGTGTTTGGAAGAATTATCTTATTTGTTTAACTTGGTAAGTTTCAGTTTGAATTTAGTTTTTTTTTTTAAATTAATAGATATACTGTAACATAATAACAACTCTCTGTCCACTCTTACTTTAGAAGACAAAATGGACAATTTATTAAGGTAAAGGTAAAGAAATACCTGCTTGGTAAAAATAAAATAAAGTATTTTACTAGCTGTGTGTTCTACATTATTCTAACAGGACAAACAACTATATAATACTCATTGGTAGTTCAACAAACTTTAAATACTTTAGCAAATACATAAAATTATGTGGGTTTTGTTGCCAAAAAAAAAAAAGTTAAAGTGAAAACAGCTTTTTAGAAAATATTGGCAAACCATAAAATCCAGAGAGATAAGAGAGAATAGCCCACAGGGAGGAAAGGTTCAGATAAGAGCAGCAGGGATGGGCTTAAATGCTAAATAAAAAGGGTAAATATTTAGAGAAGGAGTTGTTGTTAAGTCTTTGGCTCCAGGCAGCTTTGCAAAATCTTAAAGCCCATCCAGTCCTTCTAACCCTTTAACCCTGGGCTCTCGCCACCAACAATGAGGGTCCATATGCCTCAGATGATGAGCTGAAAACCAGCAGGATGAAGTGTCTCTGAAATGACAGCTGGGCCTGCATGGATTAGCCAAATGCAGCTAAAACCGCTGTCAAAGATTGTCTGGACTGAGCTGCTATTCGTTCCCAAACTGTCGGCCGTAATCCCTATAGTCCAGATTAAACTACAACTTGGCACCGGAAAAGGCACATAACAAAATTCTCTAATCCTCAGACTATCATATTTAATGTTCTTAACACCAGCATATTCCCTTAGTTCAGCTTAAAACTTCACCCATCCTGGGACTCGCTGGGTTTGTCCCGACCCTCTGACACAATCAGGGAAAGCAGCAGAAATGGGTCGACAGATGATGTTATGTGTTTTATCTGCGCCGAAGAGTTTCAAAATTCATGGAGGTTATTTTATGTGGAAACAATCAACAAACACGTGATGAAAATGACTGCAAATGTAATCCCACACTGCAAAACCACAAACAGTTCTGGTGCAAATATGCTGGTTTTATCTTATCTTGTCTTGACATAAGACAAAACTCATCAAGATATCCGAGCTTGTTTTACGTAAATAAGTCATTAATAACGATTTAAAAAATGCTTGTTACATTGGCAGATTATTTCACTTAATAATCTGTCAGTTGAACTTGGACATTTTAATCATTTTAATCAATTGAGTTCTGGTATCTTGATGAAAAGCGACTTCTGTTCTGAGTTAGTTTTGTCTTATTTCATAAACTATTTGCATTAAAAACTAAACCAAAAATACTTAAGATTTTGTGTTTTTTTTTCAGTGCACAGTGTTAATTAAAAGCCTTTAATAAATCAGATTTCCTGTAGGGAATACCTTTATGTGAAGGAGAAGTCCGTCACTTTTGTTTAGATAGATGTTTTTAATAATATTTTGTTAAATATTATTAAAAACAATAAGTTGCCACTTATTAACAGAAAAATTAATCATTATATTTCTGCCCAACAAAATGAAAACTTATCAGCTGAACTTTTGGCAAATAAATTAAGCAAATAGAGGTTACAGATAATATTTCCGAGGTGTATTTGATCATTTTCTCTCTCACTGACCCTCTTCCGACTCACCAAATCCCCGTTACTGTTTTAGTCGGAGAGGATTCTGGGAAAAGTCCGGCCACGGAGCACCACAGCCGCCCTGCGGGACTTTAAAGCTTAGTGAAGAAATGTTAACAGCACCTTAAGTGTCTCTCAGAGGGACAGCAAGGTTAAACCCAGGGAAATCTCTGCAGGATATGTGGCTCTTGGTCCCGCTGGGCAGTGCAGAGGTCCCATCACTCGGCCTGCGATCTGACAGCCAGAGGTCAAAGGTTCAGCTCCATCTCGGCTCGCCTCCCTCGCCTCGACGACCGGCCCCAACGCTGCCGCGGCCAATAACTGTCAGATCTTAAATCACGCAGCTGCTGATGATTCAGCGGAAGCCTCGCACCACATTAACTGGAAGACAAATGAGACTGTAAAGAGAGATTTAAAATCAGTTTTATTGCAGCGCAGTCGCGGCGAAGTGAGAGGGAAAGTTACGCTACCCGGAGCAGCTCAGGGAAACTTTTTAATGCATTATCTTTTATTGAGTAGTTAAAGACTAATTAAAGAGTTCTGCTAATAGAACTTCTGTTATTACTTACATTTAACTTTTTAAATTAAAGTGACTCGGTTAAAATAGGAGCAGTTGAGTTATAGGCAGAGTTTACTCCTTGTTGAGCTGCAGTAGCTCTGTCTCAAATACTCATATCAGCTAAAAATAATGATACAACTCCATTAAAGAGTTTAATATTTCATCATTCTGGGACCTTAATGTGCAGTCCTATATCTCGATAAGGTTTTTTTGTGTCATTATACAAGAAAAACAGAGAAGTTTTGACTTCTTATATTCCCTTTGGGAACATATCTAAATATGAAATGTAAAGGGATTGTGCCTTGTGGGCAAATTCAAAAGTATTTTTTCTGAATAATTTTACAGTGCAAAAATCTCAAGGCACTTGGCTTAAAAATACATAATCCTAAAATAAAACTCTGCTGTGTGCGTAAAGAAAAAAGTCGTACATATTTCAGCATACTTGCACTTAGACCAATCAAGAACATTTGACGATTAATGTTCTGAAGGTTTATTGTGAAGCATCTCACACTTCGGCCAACCTTGAGTTGTGATAAAAGGACAATCTAAACTGCATTAGACTTCCTGTGCTAATGTTGAACAGATTGAAGTGTGTTGAGAGGGCAGGAGGCTTTGCAGGGTGGAGCAGTGAAACACTAAAACCATCATGATTTTAATACTGTAAGAGCGACTGGCACCTTCTCTTCTGGACGGCCGGCTTAATGTGCTGATTCTGGCTGTTTACACTTAGTCTGGCGCAGTTAGAGGACAGATTAGCGATTTGATCCTTTAAATGGATAATCAACAAACAATCCTGTTGGAGAGAATCTTCAATAACCCAAATCCTTGTTGACGTCTTGTGTGGATTAGTGAACAAGTGTACTTGTCAAAGGAGCGTTATTGTGATGATAATGCATGAAAATAACCTTCAGAAAACCAACTTTTTCTTTTTGCTCAGGACAAAAATGATGTCAAAACAAGACGTCTGCACCCAGAGGTGAGATTAAACGCAGCTTAATTTAAAAAGAAAAACCTTGAACACATTGGCAGAACCAAGTAACTTCTTATCTTTAAGATTATCCCTCCTGTTTCCGTGTAATTGAAGGCACTATATGGGTGAATGATTAACAGACTATAAAGAGCTTCGTCAAACCCCAATAAGCTTAAAAAGGTCCATCATCCTTCAAAGCACTCAGATGTTGCAAAGATGTTTAAAATGGCACAAAACAAATTACTTTTTTTATTTGTAAACGTTTCACTGGGTATGTTTATTTAGTATTTAGTCAATTATATTATATATTTTAGTTCTTTAAGTTGTTAAGTGCACATTTAGTTGCCTTTCATGTTAGATCCACTGGGCGCAGGAAGCATTAACTGGATGTTAATGGTACGTAAAATAAGTGTCAGAGAGAGCTACAGCTGTGTTGAGATCACTGTGTTTTCATACAAAGACTGGAGATTGTAGATTGGTTTTTCATATGAACAACTTTATGGCCTTTGTCGGCACAGAAGAAGAAAAACTGCAGCCAAAAAGAGTGAAGAAAAACAAAGAAATGTAGCAAAAACACTGAGCTTCACAAGACAAAGAGAGGCATTAATGCAGCGATCAGAGCTCTAAAAAGAGTATATTTAAAACATGATATCACAGATATCATCTGGAACAATGCTGAGTCTCCCTAAAGCTTTTGACCCTGAGAGGAAAACGCACAGTCAGCAGTTTTCATGTGCCAGGATGCTGCTGTGTCAAATTATATTAGCAAATCTTTGTCAGTGTGTTTGGTTTATCGATTTTTATGTTGCTGTGTTAGTATGAGTGTGGGCGCACTTCTGCCTTAATGACAAACATTGCTGTGGAGAGTTTTAATCTTAGTTTCACATTAAGTCACTCTTTTTTTAAATTTTTGTTTAAAAAGAAGTACCATCTTCATTTCATTCCTTTGACCTGTAAATTAAACTTTAACCACAAGACGCTCATGAGGAGCAACAAGTGGAGTTCACGGATATTTGCAAACAAATTATCAACCATTTTTTGCGTTAACATATAGTTGGATTTTGCTACTTGCGACTCAAAGCGACTCGATAGCATCACACTTTGGCTGCATATCCACCATGTCTCATGGATTAACATAATCTCACTGGGAACTAGGATAGATTAAACTCATTAAAATGTTAAAACAGCTTTTGGTGGTTCCAGCTTTGTAACACGATGCATTATTCTGCAGGAAGAAACCATCACAAGTTGTATACCCTAAATCTAAAGGCATGGACACAGACAGCAACAATACTTGGGCAGGAAGTGACACGTAATGATGTTCAGCGATTACTAAGAGACCAAAAGAGCAAATAAAATATCTTACATGCAATTATGCCACCAGCAGCAGCCTGGACCAGGAGGGATCCAGGCTTTTATGGCAAATTCTGACCCAACCAGGTAAATCAGCTGTAGATGTAGTTTCCTTAGAGCTAAGAATGATGGAAATAATTAAACTTTGGTTATTTGCTGTTCTGTTTACATTTTTGTGAAACCCCCGATTACCTAAGCAGCTGCTGCTGCTCTATCATTTCCATTTTTTATTTTCTCAGACCTCTGACCTCAACAAGGTGCTGCCAGTCACACAGCCTGGATATGTGCATTTTTTTGTGGATTGTTCTTGGTAAACACAACAGATGGTTGTGCTTTAAAAATCCCAGTAATGATTTCTGGCACCAAGAAAGGCTTTCTGTTCATTTTTTTCTGAACTCATTTAACACACATGAACATCTTTTGATACGTTAACTTGAACTTTAATTCCCAAAACAAATAATTACCCTAAATCCTCAATCTCCCCTGCACTGTTTATGTTAATTACCTTCACTCCTGCTCCCGTTGCGGAGTGTGTAATGGAAAAAAAAAAAAAAAAGACGACTCCCCGGAAACACAAATCGGCAATAAATCAAGGAACATGAAATCTTTTCACAGAGGTTTACTCCCAATGAAACTCTGTACTAATGTGTAAATATAACTGGTTTTAGATTAATTTTATGAACAAATTTCAAAAAATGAAAACCAGTCTAGTAGAATTGCTCAAGAAAAAAACAAACAGCGTATTTTACGTGTGTCAAACTGAAGGCCCGTGGGCCAAATGTGGCCCGCCAAAGCTTTCTATGTGGCCCTCTAGATTGTAGAGTAAACACTAAGTGTGCTTAAAAATTATATCAACAATCAAATCAATGTAGTTTTTATCTGTTTACTGCCAAATTATATCAATCAGTCCCTCCAGTTTCCTCAGAATTATCATGGAAATTCACGCAAAATCAACAAAACCCAGTTATGTATTAGTTTTTCAGCTAATACATAACTGGGAGTTTATTGCAGATTTTCTCATAAATTGTTGAACTGTTTTTGTCCTAAACAGCTGCCTCAGCCTTAATTGATGTCAGATTATAGTCCATGATCTATACAGCAAGTAATAAAAAGTTGCATTTACTGCCATAAGAAAAGTGCAAATATTTCAAAATTAGTACCACAAACACTTTGAGTTATATTTTTAAAACTCACAAAACATCTGAAATCCTGGAGGGACTGAAAAAATGTTCAATAATATTATTTAATTTAAGAATTCATTGATATTTTAACAGTTTGTGAACAGGTTTTCTCAATGCATTCTGGCACAACCGGCCCTTTAAGAGCCTTCATGACCTGGATTTGACCCCAGAAAATGAGTTTCAGACGCCTGCTGTGCTTATTCATTTTGTTGGTGTCTCTGAATTTAAACTCCACAAAATATTTAAAGATAAATGGCTTGAAGCTTTAAAATATTAGTTTCACTTCAGGTCTTAATCTCCGCAGAGGGCTGGCAGCAGAAGATTTCAAAATCTATCAAAATTGAGTTAAAGTAATGAAAATATATTAACTATTGATTTGTTCAAACACTGATGAGGAAAATATAACACTGCAAATGTTCAACTTTCCCCCCAAAGGAAACACCGTCCTCCATTTTAGGGTATTTTTCTGTGGTAAAGAAAACTACAGCGAATCCTGGAAAAACCTCCTTAAGCAGAAATGTTCATTTGAAGACAACAACATGTTTTCAGCTGTGAATTAAATATCTTAAAATACTGTAGAAGTAGATGCAATTTTGGAAGAATTAGGAAAAGATATGGCTGAGCTGGTTAATTTTTTAAAACATTTTTCCTGAATTTGTGAGTCAGTATATCTAACAATATTTAAATACATAAATAAGGCTGTAATAAACATAAAAGATAAATAAATTTTCCCAACATTGGTCCTGAAAAGGTGAAATTATACATTTCTCTTGAATTTTCTGTGTTTTTTTGCCTCTCAGACTCTGGTCGTTTCAGCTGTCTGCATCCTCAGCTCAAGGTGACTCCACAACAAAAGCTGCTGCTGAACACACACACACACACACACACACACACCCACACACCCCCACACACACACACTCATGCCGACGCGCATGCCAAACCCTGCCAGCACAATGGCTTGCAATCTGATGAGAATTAAGATAACGACAGACACAACTTTACGCTCAAGCACAAATACAAACACTACGGGACACACACACAGATTTGAATCTAAAATATGATTTGAATAATAAGGTCTCGTCTCTCTTCTCCTGTACAGCGGCTTAGAATTGATTTGCATTAGGAAAGTAACACACACACACACGCAAACAATAGATAAGAAATTAAAATAAAGAATAGATTGACATATGGATTAAATTATGTGTTGAATTATCATAGAATAACACTTCCTCTTGCTGTTTGTGTTAGTTTCAATATTAAAACTACAGACAGAATGTGGCGGATGCAAAGAAGACAAAGGTAGTAAAACGGAAATAAAGAAAAGATATGATGTGCTGAAAGAATAAAGGAGGGAAGGACAAAGATGGAAAGAAGGAGGATTAGGGGAATGAAGGTGCAGCGACGGGAGGTCTGATGAGATCCGTTTCCTGAATATTCAATGAGCGAGACGGCAGCCTTCGAGGAAGATGTGCTGTAATCAACGCTCTGTTAACAGCGATGAACAAAGACAATCTAAATGATAAATGTGATTGCTGTAGCTGAAATGTGAAACTTTGTCCAGCTGGTTATTCAGATGTTATTGGGTTTCCTTGCTGGTGTTTGAGGTGTCCACAGCGCAACGCTTTAACTGGTTTTTGACCTGAACAAGTCGTAGTGAATAATGTGAATTTAGTAAACTCTGGGGATTATTGCAGTTCAAACGGTGAGCAAGGTTAGAAACTCTCAAGCTATTAATTGTGTTTCCAGTATCAGTCAGAATCACAGAAATCAGGTTTTTATTAAGGTTATCCTGCTTTTAGATGCTTGCAGTGCAAAAATACATTGGTTACAGGAAATAAGTTTATAAAATGCCTTAAAATTGTCTGATCATAAACTCACCATGTTGAAGCTTACAGCATCTGTCAGGCATCAAACAGGACAGGGACTCTCAGGATTTGTGACTAAAGATTAATAAAGCATGTTTATGCATGTAAACATGCATAAATTTATGCATAAGTTCTAATTTAAAGAACTTACTGTTCTTTAAATTCTAATTTAACAATAAATCAACAATTTATTGTTAAATTAGAACAGAAAAATGTCTGGATGTGCCATAACTTTCTCCAGCTGAACAGAAACAAAACTGAAGTTATAATCTTTGGACGTTCAGAGTCACATGAAGACTGTTATCAAGTCAATCACCTGAAGAATATTTCCAGGATTAGAGGACTAATGTCTCAGCAAGCTGTGCAGTTTTCTGGAAGTTTGTTCCAGATTTGTGGCGCATAGACGCTGAATGCTGCTTTTCCACCTGAGAGGTGTGGAAGGTTGATACAACAGCAGCAGATTTTTAATGTATTGTGGTGCTGGGCCACAATATATTAGTGATTTAGTGATTTATAAACTAACACCGATATTTTAAAGCTTATTCTCTCAGTGCAACAGACACTGGTTGATGTGCTCTAACCTCCTGGTTTTAGTCAGAACCTCAGCAGCAGCGTTCTGGATCAGCGGATTTTAGCCAGATCAGCTAAACTGAAGATAAACACATTAATGAGTTTCTGCAAAACAGCTGAAACACCGAGTGCCTTTAAATCTGTTGATAGTTCCTTTTGAAACATTATAAATGAAATACTAATCAACAATCCAAAATGTGAAGACGGCACTTTATTAATGTGTTCTATGACTTTGTATTTTTGTGATTCTGTGATGCAAAGCTCTTTGAACTGCCTTGTTGCTGAAATCTGCTATAGAAATAAACTTGATTGATTAATTAAAACCTTGAAACAAAAAGTATTCTCTAATTCACTGTGTCTTTGTAGATGATGTTTAATGAGCGTACAGGTGTATTCCTGGGACGAGTTGTCTCCTGTTTTCTGCTCCTCCTCTCCTCTCTTCCTACTATTTTGGAAAATCTCAAGGATCTACAGTTACCCATCACCCTCTGTGCCGTCAGTGTCACGCATCCCACTGGTATTTTATGTGATAAACCAACCCCAGGTCCGTAATTGTGAAGTTTCCACCTTAAATTGTTTCCTCAAGGTTGGAAGTCAATCTTTGTCTCAAGTGGAGGAGTTCATGTGTTTTGTTCAAGAGCGATGTTAGGATGGAGCAGGAGATGGATGGACAGACCAGCCTGCTGTTGCTCTACTCTGTAAATTTGTCATTATTCTTTATATTTCCCTTCAGAATGAGGCTTTCTGGGCAGAGGAATGTCTTAGTTTCTTTCTCTGACATGTCAGAAGAGATGACACTGACCGGTACTGGAACGAGAATGGATAGAGGGATAAAATGTTTTGTCTCTCTTGGTTAATGATTTGTAACATCATGTTTTGTACTGGGTATTTTTGTGGTATGTCTCTAATATTTTCACACATTAAATTCATGTCAGAAAAATAGATCGGTTTTCTGTCTGATCTGGATTTTGCCTCATCTTCATGCTGATATATGAATTTATGGACTTTGTAATGCTGAAACATGAACCTCCATCCCAGTTTCTAGTGTCTTGGAGCCTCTAACAGGTTTCCCTCCAGGTTTGCTCTGCATTTACCTCCATCTATCTTCTGGATTTTGTTTCAGCAGTGGGTATTTCTTGCGAGCCTTTGCAGATTTTCATCATTTCCTCTCACCTGAGCCGCAGACCTTTGCAGGTCCTCAAGAGTAACAAAGCTCTTTTAATGCTTTGTATGGCTTAATTTGGTCAGCTTAAATTGTTTCCCCTCTCCTCAGGGCTTTAAAAATAAACCCTGCTTGAAATTATCATGACAGCTTTACCCCTGATTTATCTCCCGTGATCTTTGTGATACTTTTGTTCTTTAAAAAGCTCTGATGCCTTTTCTGAACAGCTGAATTTATCCTGATATTCAACCAGACCAAACTGGATTCGTTTGGGATTTTTTAAGGCAACAGGATGAACTGCATTTTACTTAAGGATTTACTCCCCTGGAAACCCGCCATCGTCTGCAGGTCGTGTCTGCTGGTCCTCTTTGCGCGACAGCCGCCTCTGGAACTGCATCCGACATCCTGCTCTGGTCAGACAGTCACGATCCTCCGCACTCACCTGCCCATCTGCCCTCCTTCGATCACTCATCTCCATCAGCCTCCACCTTCACATATGTGCCTGGCTGTAATTAGCCCATTACTCATCCTGAATTCTCCTCGTGTTCCACCGTCTCGCCCTGGGATCCACAATACTCCTCCAACACTCGCCTCCCTGCTCCTGTAAGCAATCAGTTACAATTTACCCACCCACTCTGAGCATTAAAGACAGTTCTAATTTTGAAAAACTAACCTTGAGCCCCATTATGCAGCTGGATTCAGCACTTCTGCATTTTAATCAAAAGAAGCCATTTAAATGGGACTGCTTGTAGTCGTCAGTCTTTCCTTTAACGTTACAAAATGTTTCTCTGAAATGTTTTCTATGCAAGAGCCAAAAAAATAAGTTATAGCAACCTCAGGTAGCATTATTTAATGACCTAATATAGACTGAAAAGTCTTGCTGCAGTTTAAAAAATTGGTTATTGTTATTGTAAGGGGAAAAACCTTTCCTTTTTGTTGCACAGCTATTAATTAATATTCACACATTTAATTCTTGGAGTGCTTTGAATTAACCGAGCTAAAAAAGATCTAAAACACAAAAGCCTTTCTGTATGAGTTTATCCACTTTACAAGCTGAATGTGGGTCAGAGTTGAATACACAAGGTCTAATTTATTGAACAGAAATAAAAATATTTCAAAAATGTGAACCTTTATCCAGTAATCACTTCTAGAAATGAAAAAAAAACCTGTCAAATTAACATAATTTAGGTGAGAGTGAATAAACCTTCACATGTTCCCAAACACGGTTGTGCATCTCGATCTGGGAAACAGCTGCAAGCTTGTCTACGGGTTTTGGAGGCTTTAGATGTGTTTGTGTTTTCTGTAGGAAGTCGAAGCACGTATGATTCAGGTGATATATCGCAGTGTTAAATGTCATGCTTGCAGAGTTGTCGAACATTGTGCAGCTGCTGCAGAAATCAGGTACATGATGTTTATTCAAACAGCAACATGCGCATGATTTCCTGAGCAAGTGGATCACTTCCTGTCTGACTGTAATCCATCAGAGCCTCGATGTGGAAGTGTGGGATTATCGGCCCGTATCTATCAGGCTGTAGGCAGAAACATAGTTTTATTGATCAACTAAATTATTATTGGCTTTTTCTGTATATTGTTTCAAGCCTTTGTGCTGCTACTGTGATTAGATAAGGCATTGATTAACTTACACAATTAGCTTTAACACAGTGTGATGGGCTTTTATATAAAACACTATATAATCAGAGTCTTATATAAACCCAAGGGGCCATTTTTAATTATTTCACCTGGTTTCTTTTGGACGCTTTAGGCCTTCTGTTATCTTTATGAAGAATGATTTAAAACAACATAAAAACAGATTATTAACTTTGTATGACGTTGCTGACCAACTCACATCCGCAAGACTTTCACATTTTGCACATTTTTATTCTTTTGGGGGTCTCTGCTGCTTCTAAAAACAGCCCAAGTAACCCCAGTGAAAGCCCAACCTGTTACCTAGCAACCATGTCGAACCCCAGCCCGTTACCTAGCAACCATGTCGAACCCCAGCCTGTCACCAAATCTGAGTTCCAGCATATTCTGACAGCTGGTTCTACCGCTGTATGCGCTGTACAATGGCTGCTGGAAAGACAAGTGTTTTGTTGTTGACTCACCATTCAGAAACCGTTTGTTGCATTGTTGTTGATTGTGCTGCAGGCTCCGTTTCTGTTTTTCAAAGGCGTACGGCTGTATAATTGCGCATCTGTTTGCAGCCATTTTCATGTGCGAGTGTAAACGTTGAGTTGGGAAGGAATGGTCAGCAGCAACTTATTTGGATTTAACTTTATAGATTTATGCATGAATCTATGAATGATATATACACAAATATATAAATATCAGAAATCAGTGAAACAAAATGGAAAAAAAAAAAAAACAATCATTAATCAATATAGAGGAAGAGCTTTAAGAAACCAAAAGCTAAAATAAATCTGAGTAGTTTAAACAGAAACCAGAGAGACTAGAATAACTTGAACACTTGGAAAAAACCCCTAGAAAAAGACATAAATCCAATTATTACTGCTAAGTAGGAAATATATTCTAGCTATGCTCTCATTTCTCTTGGCCAAACTTCCTGTGTGCCATAATGGAGAGCCCACAGTAACCAGACACTGTGAGACTGATCTCCGGCTTTGGCTGCTGGCAAAGAAGGTGACATTTTTAATATCAAGAATTAAGGAATGAAGGTTACATCTAGTAATTTGAGTGTGTGTATCAGCAGGTTCTGGGCAGAACAGGTACAGGAGGGAAACCCAGAGTCTGCCCTGGGCTCGTGTCCAATTGGGTCATACCAGGCAAAGCTCCAGAGGGAGGCACCTGGGAGGCATCCCCATCAGATGCCCAGAGCTGCTCAGCAGCAGCAGCAGCAGCAGCAGCAGCAGCAGCAGCAGCAGCAGCAGCAGCAGCAGCAGCAGCAGCAGCAGCAGCAGCAGCAGCAGCAGCAGCAGCAGCAGCAGCAGCAGCAGCAGCAGCAGCAGCAGGTAACAACTGTTAAATAAAGCAGCAAAGGTTCCCACCCTGCTGGAAACGGTGCAGGTCATTTCCACCTTGCATCATTTCCTACCTCTAGTTTTTTTTTTTTTTTTTTGTCGTTCTGTAACTTTTTCTAGTGTGAAAGCGAAGATGTCTAATATGACATTTCTCTCTGAATATACATTAATTAATGCCTGTGAGGGGGACGTTTCCTACCCACTTTGACAACAGATGATTTCATGTAAGTTTCTATATTCCACTCACAGTTAATGTGGTTGTGTGAATCAAATAAATGTGTTCCAGCAGGATGTTTCCTGGAGCTACTTCAGTTTCATCAAAAATAAAAATCTATGAAGGTTTGCAGGAGTGAACTGACCCAAACATGAACAAGAACCACAATAAATAGATTTTACAACTAAAACAAATTGGAGATGAGAAAATCACACAAAGCATAAGTACAAGAAAATAACAAATGCAATTTGAATTGTTTAGTTAATTGTTAATTTGTTTAATGAGCTTTTACCTGTCGGATATCCAGACAGTTCATGTCTGGCTCTTCATTCTCATTTATTTGACATTCAACATAAAGTAGTTCACCAAATCTGCAGATTAGATGTTTGATAATTAATAATAATCTGGACAAATGTTTCTGTTTAGCATCTAGAACTTGTCAAGTCTTTCTATAGAAATTGTTTATTCATAAAGTGACCTGTTTTAATCCTTCATTGCTTTTGATATTTGCTTTTCTATCTTTTTGCTTTTGCTTTTTCTATCTTAGTTTGCTTTTAAAGCTGCTTGTCCACCATTATTCTATTCTATTCTATGCTATTAGAAATAGTACCTTTCAAATTGCAATAAGATTGGATGGCATTTCTCCATATTTCAAACATCACAGCAAATATTCCTTGACAAACTTATTATACCTCAGTTTTTATCCTGCTTCCTTTAAAATTAAGTTTTTACAAAAAAATAGAAACATCAACTTTAAAATTTAACTTTTTTTCCTGCAAAGTTTCTCAGATGTAGCGTTTTATGAGGTCCACCAACCATCAAGTTTTATGCTCAGCAGCTGTTCCCTCGCCCTGTGGATCAGTGTGTGGTTTAGATGCCCACATTAATACTGTGCCATATGAGCCACATCTCCTGCTCTTTTTCAGAAGTTGCTAGGTTTTTGCCTCTTAGCCATACCCAGGTTGTTCTGATCTCTCTTTCCTTGCAACACAAGAAACACGACGAATAAACAGAAATGCAGTTTCGGCTCAGAGGTTGATGCATTTCTTCCATCTTTAACTCTGTGTGGCTCCGGCGGGAACGCTCCCACGATCCGACGAAGGCTCCCCTTTATGAAACTCATTCAAAGTGTGTGTTTTATGACATTTGCTGATGTGATTTAGTGTCTGTGTTCGAGCCCAGAGGGGTTGAACGTGTCTGATTTATTGATTCTATTCCGACGAGAGCGACGACTAAAAGCCGCCGAAGTGGCAGGGAGAAATGGAAACGCTCATGCATTTATTTATGTCATGCATTTCATTCTTTTGGGTCGTGGTGAGAAATCCCTCCTCCAGCTGGTGTTTAATATTTGGACAGTATATAGGTGCCCCAATCTGCTGTTCTGATCAGACGTCAGGCAGCGATACTGTGGCTCTTTCCATGAAAAGCAACATATAACTTTACAAATTACAGCATCCACGAGATCCAAGAGGAGTGTTGATTGAAATTGATGTGGTTTAAAGTCAGTCACGGATTCAAAAATGCTTTTTTGATCCCAAGGGGACATTAAATGTGGGATGTTTTCAGTGTATAAACAAAACAGTAATTCAGTTGGCTGATATTCTCAGTTTTTCCCATTCATCTTTTTGTTTCTTTTTATAGATTTTGCACCTTGTTGCAAAATATTTCTGAGAAATTACGACCAACAACCACCCAACTAGACTTGAAACACAACCTAGAGATGTTTTGGACCCACCAGAAGACTGATGGTTGTTGTTTGCATCTGTAACACGGCTGTGGGGATGGATGATCTCAAATCTTCCTCTGCTGCGACTGAAGAGAGCTTCTGAATTACCTGGACCTCCTGCTGCTTCCTGCTTCCCTGCTTGTCAGTGGAAATGTGGGCGAGTGTTGTGCTTGGGAGGGAGGACGGAGTAAACATGCAGGGATTGCAGTTTAATCAGGCACACAGGAACATTAACACAAAGCACAACTGGAAACTTATTTCCCCAGATATTGGCAGCTCTCATATCCTTTAATTTGTTGTTTTTCATAAACAGAGAGATGGGAGGGAGGAAGAGGAGGATCTGTCGAAGGACAGACAGATAAATGGACAGAGATGCAGCAGAGGGGATTTGCTTTCTAATCTAGGTGCTGCATTTGCAGTGCCTCCTTCAGTTTTCTTTTTTTTTTCACTTGACTCTAATTATCCTGCTGAGAAATAAATTCAGTTTGTGAGCCGGAAATTTAATTGAAGTTTCCTTCAGGAAATCATTTTACAACAGTGGGGCGCACTTTGGAGTAGACAAGCCTCTTCTTTTTACTGATACCAGTTTCAGTCGTTACATTTCCAGCCAGCGCTGTAGAAATTAGATGTCTCACTTTTCCACAACTCAGACCTTAAGTGTGCAGCGGAGAAAATATTTAATGAGCACCTCAGCCTTTATTTTTGTAACTGTATTTCTACCTCAATGTGAAATCCCAACAAAGACGTGTGCAAAAAATTAAACAAAGAGTTTCCATGGCTCTGTTTAGGCTCTTATTTGTTTTAAAATCACCTATAACCTTCAGATTCCTACTTTAATTGCATAAAGTTCAACATTATGCTCAAAGATTACCACCATGTTCCCACTCCAGACTCCATAGTTGCTGTGGTTTACTTGAGGTGATGTGCTGCCTCTCCTCCAAACATGATGATTGAAATGACAACTAAACGGTGCCATTTTGGGTTTTTCTGACCACACTGCATTCTCGAAAGTATTTAACTGTCTTGTCAAAAGATTTAAATTCGCTTTAGGATGATTTTTCATCCATGGGTTTCGTATGGATCATGATAACTTGACCAGGATTCCGTGTCAATAAGCTGCTTTATTGAGAAAACTTGAGAAAACATTTAATACAAAATAAACTTTTTTTAAAGAGTTTGTTTTAAAGAATTTCTTGTATTTCCATTTTGCAACAGCTTATTGTGATATTCACATACTCAGATGAAGAGGACACATATTTTGATTTCTGAGGTGTATTGACAAATAATCCATTAGTTTTAGATGCACTTAAACAAAAGAAGAAGAAGCTTAAATGACAGTCGGTTGCTGGATTAAGTTTTATCTTTATGAATGATCCAGTTTTCAGTCTTATTATTCTGTGCATACTTGTCTGTTTATCTGAGAGTTTGGTCGTGTCTGCTGTGTTTTCTTGTGTTTAGTTGGTTATTAAAGTGATTCCCAAGGTGTTCATTCTTTATCAGTTGCTTGTTTCCCCTCTGCTCCTGCAGTCATGCTCTGCATCAAAACACTTAGTTAATTAGACTCAACTGTTCTTCGTTCCAAGCGTCGCTCTTTTTAAACTCGCTCTTGATTCACTTATCTTGGGGTTTACATACAAACCCCATGTGGTATATATGTATAGAGCAATAATGCACAATTCATTATTAATCCATATTCAAGTACCTTAAGACATCTGTCTCCGCATTTGCTTTAAAGTTTTGTCAAATTTATTCTTCTGCATGATTTGATAATATTTTGAAAATAAAGCTTTATGTTCAAAATTTGGTATCAAGCCAGGATTTATAATTTAGTTTTGTAATAGACCTTTTGTGCACATTGCATAAAATATTAATAGAATAATGAATAATTTTGCATTATATGAATCAAAATCAAATAAAATTGTATTTGTGCATCACATTTCAGCAACAAGGCCTTTCAAAGTGCTTTACATCATAAAAACACAAAAAAATACAAAACAGTTGAAACATTATGTTTTGTTACACATCAGATTGTAAATCATTATTAATCCATATTAGAGTAGCTTATGACATATATCTCTGCATTTGCTTTAAAGTTTGTCAAAACTAACATTTAATCAAGGTTAATCTTATTAAACATTAATCAGATTGTCTATTAATGTTTCATTGATTATGTTTCAAAAGCAACTATAAGCTTGTGGGTTTTTAATCTGGGTTTAAAGGCATTCAGTGTTTCAGGTGTATTGCAGTTTTTTGGAAGTTTGTCCCAGATTTGTGGAGCTTAGAAGCTGAATGCTGCTTCTCCATGTTTGGTTCTGGTTCTGGGGATGCAGAGCAGATATAAGTCAATGCATATTTAGTGTATTGCTTTACTTCATTATCGTATTTGTTTATGATTATTTGGCATCACATCATTCAAGACGTCCAAACATTTAGAAACTCAGTAAAAAAAAAAAATAAATAAATAAATTTCATTAATGTTTCAGTTATTTGAAGAAGTTCCGACTCTTATTGTGGATAATCTGTCAGAAATTCATAGCGACTTTAAATTGAACGAGAGGCACACCGAGTCCCGCTCTCTGATTGGCTCCGGTCAATCTATTATGATAATGAGGAGGGCGTGGTCCGGGGGCCAGGAGACGCTGGGCTGCTGAGAAACGCCTCATTGTGTCGTTTGACCCGGAGTTGGCGCACCTCATCCCCGGCTCCGTCTCCGCGTGAGCTCGCTCTCTTGGTGGATTTATTTGCATGAGCCTCTCGGTGCAGGCTGGGAAGGGATCCTCTTACCGGCTCGGTCCCGGTTTGATTTTGGGAAATAAGCGGAGCGGCTGTGGATTAATGTGAATGTTCCGGCTGAACGGACTAAGCCTCAACGGAGTCTTTGGAGCTTTGCAGACAGAAAGGTGTGTTTCTACTTGTTTTTATGGAGCTTTTCCCTTCCTTTTCCAGTGAACAGCGTCTTTTTCCCACTATGTGCGTGTGCGCGCGCGCGCGCCCACGCCTGAGTGCAGTTTCATAGAGTGTGCATCTGCGCGGTAGACAGATTAAATAGTTGCTTTCTTGTGACCTTTGTTCAGGCTCGTGGTTTTCTCACGAAGCGCGTGCGCGTCTCACACCTCTGATTGACAGCTGCCAGTCAGCTGGACGTCAGCCCGCGCAGCTGCGCTGATGAAACTACCTCAAACACACGTGCATCTGCAGTAGCCACGCACCTTCAGTCACGGTTCAACTTCTGTGTCATCCCGTCTGTTGACACGCTGAGGCTGGAGGCTGTCGGTGCGCGTTTGGGAGGTAAATCCCGTGAAAATGGTGCGCTGAGACACCCCTAACGGCGGGATCGGCGCGGACGTTTTGGGTGGATGTCTTTGTCTTCCTCTTCCTCTAAGGTGAATTCTCAGTGATGGGTCTCACTGATCTGGTTTTTTTGTCTGTGTGTGGGTCTGATCCCCTCGCAGCTCAGCAGAGCTGCTATTTGAGTCCAGAAATCCTCTTGTTCTGGTTCCAGGTACCTGGCGGCGCACAGCTGCGAGCGGCGTTTATGCTCATCAATGATTCATCCACAGGGGGATTTTAGTCTCCCGAAAGGACCAATCACTGAACCGATCAATATTTCTTATAGCCCATATAGTCAAACGGTGCCTATCGGATAGGATTTCGGGAATATCTTCTTTGACCTTTCTGAGATAAAACCCCCTTAATATCGTTTTATTTCATATTTTATAGAGACAATTGTAAATCCTCCAACTATGTTTTGCTATCTAACCAGTTTGCTTCACTGGGAATATTCCTGGGGGTTCCAGTGTTGCCACACCATCTTCTCTCTCACACATTGGCAGCTTGGTGGCCTGAGGGTGGAGAATTTTGATCATTTTGCTAATGAGGTGGATGACTTCTGCACCTCCTGGCTCAGCAGTCAAAAAGATGAAATCTGTTTAGCAAGGACCCAGGAGCTCCCATTATGATGCTTATTTTGTTTTTGATAGAACATTGAGACCAAAAGAGATCCTCACAAAGGAACAAAATATCAATATAATATAAGTGCTTGATTTTTGCCATCTTATTTTTCTCATTTGTGTCTTTAATTGTAAAGATTTTGGCAAAAACAATAAAAAAGAGGATATAATCTTGACATTTAGGAAGCTGCTAACCAGGATTGCAGTAGCAGATTGAGGAATTAAGGTTAATTTTTCCAGCCTTGGTGATTTTAAGTTCTAATATGGCACACTGCATGCTTTATTATTTATCACCAACTTCCTTTGTGATATATTTAGTTTCTCCCAGTGAGCTCTTAAACTGATTGGATAGGATCCTTCCAAGCCAGAGGTCCCTGACCCCGGTCATCAGGGGCCGCCGCGTGTCCTGCATGGCTCAGGTGTTTCCCTGCTGCTACACACCTGGCTTGTTTGAATTGGCGAATAACAGGTTTCTGCAACAATTTGAATCAGTTGTTCTGGAGTGGAAACGCATCTAAAACATGCAGGGCAGTGATGAGTATCAGGGTTGGGAACCACTGTGAGTCTAAGGGAACGATAAGATCTGAATGCATTTATCAGGCACTGGTAACATTATATAAACGGTACATCCTTAGTCTCTATTCTTGTTGTTTTAATTATTTTATTAAAACAACAAGAATAGAGATACATGTAAACGTTAAAAGACGAGAGACAACGCAACCACCACACTAAATCTGCAAAACTTTATTTTGGAAAAATCTTAATAAGCTATGAGTCACTGCTGAGACACTGCTTGGCAGTTTAAGGGTAAAATTTCAGAGTAAACATCCTAAATTGTCCTTAATTGGCATCCGTCGGCCTCTCATTAGCCAAACTGCGTGCAGATTGATGAGTATTAACGGCTAATGTTTTACCTTTGGTAAAAGAGCAGCTGCTCTGAAGGTCATCCTCCTCTTCATTTATGCTTTATTTTTCCCCCCCACTCCCATTCAGAAATAAAAAATTTCAGCCCACCCGTCGCTTCAGGAACCACACTGTTCCACCAATTAGCAGTCTTTATGAGCAGGATATTGAATTGGTAATGTCAGTGTTGATGTTTTTTGGCATCAGAGTTGTAGCGGAGCTGCAGAGGACTACGTCAGCATGCAGAGTTACCGCTGCATGTCGGGCACAGACTGTAATCTGTCAGTGAATGCAAACAAGTTAATATATGTGGGAGGAGATGGGGTCTAATGGAGGTTAAATACACATTTACCGCTATTTTACAAGGAAAATGACTGCCGGCGGTGTCTGATTTAAAAGCCGGATATAAATGTTTATGAGCTGATCATATCTGAGTGTGCTGAATAATGCGAGGTTGAAACAAGAGACGCAGGAGTAGATGGTTGGAAAACGATCTGCTGCTGTGTTCCTGGTCATTTTTACATGGATTCATTTTGGGTTGCAGTTTGAAGGGGTAATTTTTGCAAATGTTTGAAAGCTTTGTACTTAACTTTTTTTATGACTAGTAAAAGCAGATGCAGCTACTTTTACACTTTAGCCTGCCAAATGTGAATTTTTAAACCAAAGTGGTGTTTTTAATCACATGGACTCCTTTAAAAAAAATGGTTACATTTTACCACTTGTTATGCGATTCTCCTGGGAAATACAAATGCTGTGACAAAAGCAAAACTGGATTTATGGCCAATAACCACTAATGCCTCCCAGGGACAAGCTGTAAGCGATGATAACAAATGGATGGCATCACATTGGGTCCTGCAGCCACGACCACGGTATCTGATGGGCTCGTTTCAGAGATAACTTGGCTTCTTTCCTGTTCTCTGAACACTGACTTATTCACCACACAGCATGATGCGATTGGAGCTGCGAGTCGTCTTAAAGATCAGCAACAATAAAGCTGCTCATGTTTGGGTTTTTTTTGGCCTGTTTGTTGTGATGTTGGTTAATAAGCCTCTGTGCAATCTTACAAAAATGTTGATTACTTCTATACTTCCTCATTCATAATAGTTTTTTCAGTATCAGTTTTTTGTAAAGCCTTGACTGATTTTTATTTTTTCTTAAGAACTGTGCTATTAAAAGATTTAGAGGGAGAATGTTATGCAGAATTGACTTTCTTGAGCTCTATACCATTTTATGATGTGGTTCCCTGATCAAGCACATACCCAGATTATTTCTCTGATTTATTCATGCATGTTTGAGAAAACCTGGAATCTCCAGTGGCAACCATTCGGTGGGGCCTTAACACTTGCTCTTACCATCTCCCTAAATCTCCTCACTGGAGTTTCAGTCCCAACCCAGCATCCATTTCACAGAGCCTCCTCCATCCCTCCTTCTCACTGCTCCATCAGACTAGCGGCAGCAGCAATTAAACACCCGGTGAACTTAGAAAGGTTGTAAATATTATGGTATCAGATACGGGTATAATGCAAAGTTTCTTTTTGGTATATACATTTTCATAACTGGAGGTAACGCATTCACTTTATGTGCCTGGAAATCACAATATAAACTACATTCAGTGTGTTTTAAAGCCAGACAGATGGCTAAATGGAATAAAACAGCAACTTTGAAAGACTGTTTTGGTAGTTTTGTTTTTAGATGAATATTCTTAAGTTTCTGCCTGTGTGCAGTAAATCTTTAGTAACTATCTAATCTAATTTACCTTATTTTTTTATTGATCAAAACCACAGATCATTACAGTCACTACAGCTAGTTCTTCTATGTTGGACTGAACACTACTTCAATAATTTGGACCTGTTGAAAACTGGGTGTTAATTGTTCCAATATATATATATGTTTTTTGTTTTTTTACCCAGTGTTTGCTACAGCATTGGAAGCGTTTTTATGGCCAAAACACATGTAAAAAAATAAATGCACTCCATAAATTTATGACTATAGCTTTTGGAATCTCATTTCCTCTTTTTACTGAATGTGGTTGCTCAGAAGAAAAAGTTCATTTCTGGATTTTATTTACTTTTATCCTTATATCTATCTAACAAGGCAGTTTTGTTTTAGGAAAATGTCAAATTAAAGTATTTAGTGGTAAGAGACAAAGTACTGTCTACTAAAATTTGAGATTTAGATGTTTTGTTGTGGGGTTTCTCTCCATTGTTCTGGATCATTTTTGTTTTTCACGGCTGTCCTCACTTTGAGGTCAAAGAACAGACGTTTCTTTGTTAAACACACAATATAAACCTGGATTGACACCAAAACACTTTTCCCAGTCCCCTTCTGTTTCTCCCTCCCTCTCTTTTTTTATTATCTCCTTTGCAGTCTAGCCTCTTTGCTTTATTGTTCAGTGTGAAGGTGCTACAATCTGAAATGTCTCTTTGTTGTGTTTGAACCCCATTCTAAACGATCACCTGCCTCATCACAATCTATCAGCAGGGCAGCCCGATCAGCCGGCTGCGCGGCTCACCGCTGCCCATTCATTGTGTGGGTTAACCTTGGGGTGCGTTTGGACACAATAACCTGTGCCTCCCTGGTGGGCGGGCGGTGAGGAGGAGGAAGCGGAGAAAATAATGTTATTCCAGTGCAGGAAGATTAGCCGCGTCGCTTTGAAAGCCTCCAAACTGCCGCATGTCATCAGCTATTATGTTCTCTGCGCAAATCTGTGCCGCGGGACTCGCCTTTTGTTCTAATCCTGTGTGTGTGTGTGTGTCTGCGTGTGTTTTGATGTAGCAGAGGCTGACTACAGGATACATAATCAGGCACAAATAATAACCTATTGACAAGGGTGCATCTCTTTCCGAATGTTAATTTCCTTGGCTTTTATCGTCTTTGATGAAGAAACTTTGACGCATGAGTAAAAGATTCAGAGTTGAACAGAAATCTGGAGTTCATCCACTAACGCAGATGAGCGATATCTATCATGCATGCTTTAGATTTGTTTTGAATTCATCCTAGCGCCATGCACAATTAAAACAAGGATAAAGAAGGTCATCGTCCTGACGCGCGTCCTAGGAAATGATTTAAAATGACTGTAGCAGCTGCTGCAACATGATTTAAAGATGAACATTACTGTTCTCTTTAGTGTTGCAGGTTTTTATAAGGTTTTGACAGAGAGCGTCTTTGATTATTTTTGTTTGTTTACTGGTGTGGGTTGTTTTAAAGGGAAATGAAATGTTTTCCTTTAGCAAAAGTTTGATTTGATTTTGAACTTTTACAAATGTTTTTATCCAAAACATCAGTATTGGATGGGCTGCAAATGTCCATGCAAGAAAAGGGTTTGGAAAGAAATTGCCTTAGATGTAATCAATATTGTTATTGCAATGTTCAGCACTCGCAATGGCGTGTTTTCCTCATGTGCAACAGTACAATAGGCAGTTGTGACAATTCAAGGTTGCTTAAAGACTTTGTTCTGGGTTAAATTCTGTTGGAAGGGAAAAATGCTAACTTTCTGCCAAAGCAGGAGGATTGTAGAAAGCTCTGTAAGGCACATCTTGTTTTATTTTCTTGCACAGATGCATCAGTCTAATTTTCCTCCTTCTCCTTTATTTTCATAAAAGAGCTTTCATGTACCAAGAGTTTGTCACTGTCAGATTGCTTCTGACAACATTTAGCTTTGCCATGAAAACGAATGCTTGAGTTGTGTAAAATGGTCTGAGACGGAGTCCGAATGTACTTTAAATATGTCAACGCATTTATTAAATGTCATTAGTTCTTGTCAGAAGCAGATGAATTGCACAGGTGGATTTAAATCTAATCAGAAATGTTCTTTGATCTAAAGGCTCTGTTTGGTTTTGCTTTAAGGACAATGTTGAGAAAATAACATTTAGCTTTAAAAAGATTACAGTTTGCTTTATTATCCCCATATCACCCATCCAGTCAGACAAGTTCCAGATATTTGCTCATTTTGTAATTTTCTTCACTTGTTTGTCAGAAGCTGCTTTCAAGAGGGAAATGTGTAAAATTATCATTAGTAGCCTTCATTGGCATAATGTGCCGTCATGATGGCAGCGAGGTTTCAAGTGTTGCTCTTGACTGTGTCGCCAAAGCCAAGACTGCTGAAGAGGCACCAGCCTCAAAAGCTAAGCAGTAAGTTGTGTACTACGCCTTAACTGAGTGCGTCTACTTCCTTTGGAAAATGCAGCTGCAAAAGATACCAACCAGGCTGAAACAGTCGACCAGTGTGCTAGAAATCTGTTTTTGAAATGACTTGAATGTGATTTTTCCAGAGTAGGAATCGGGAGTTTTTGAATCTATAATTTGGAAGCTCAGGACTGAATCTTGAGATTATTATTACATTTACTTATTAAACAGAAATGTAAAAGGTTTGATTAATATCTGCAGATGGATTTTAAACAGTTGTTTATAGTTTTACACCTTTACCAAGATAACAACAAGGTGTCAGTCTGACTGCAGGACACTGGGCCTGAATGTGACCCATTCTGTGGATTGCTCCATAACGCTGCCCCGCTCGGCCGGTGAGCCGGTCCGGATGAGTAACAGGTGCATTAAAGACGGCCTCAAAGGTGGCTTGTTGATCCATAAAGCCGCAGGAGGCAGACAGGCATCGTGGCCTCGGATGGTTCAGAGAATGAGGCGTGAAGGCCAAATCGCTGCTGTAATCGGCCTGAAAATACGACTCCAGTCCCGAGGCCCGGGCTTTACTGTCAGGCCTCTTCACAGTAATATAGGATTGTAATCGCATGTGATGCCGCCGCTGACGGATAAAGTGCTTCTATTACAAAGGCCCCTGGTGCTGCTGTCTTTGTCTTTTAGATGGTAAACTGCTTTGGTCGCTCTGAATTTGTATTTGGATATTTTTCCCTTGGAGGAAAAGAAACTCCAAACTTTTTGTGCATCTAAAACTGCACTGGACAGATGGTAAAGAGAAGAAAGGAGTCAAATTCTCTGACGTTCTGTGTATATAGAACAAGAGTTAAACCATTGTTTAAAAAGATAAGTTTTCTCCCATCTCAGACAGTTTAAAAAATTTGATAATGTGTGTGAATCTCTATCAAAGACAAAAAAAAATTATTATTCTGATCAGCAGAAATGAGTTTGTCATTAAATCTGACTTAACTTTTATGATTTAGATCGAACAAAAAAGGTTACGCATATCTATTTTTGTATGCACTATATGCTGTATACACTACATTAATATAATTTGACAGTAAAGAGATTAAAAACTTCATTAATTTGATAAAATATTTAAGCACACTTGGTGTTTAGTCTAGATTCTAGAGGGCCACATAAAAAGCTGCGGCGGTCCGGATTTGGCCCACGGACCTCGAGTTTAACCTGAATCTTGGAATCCAATGCATCTCCTGCATGCATTAAATTAATTGTCCTTGTAATGAACTTTTAATTAGCACTTCTTACCATTTAAGAAGATTCAATATGTTAATTGCATGCAGAATACATTACAACCTCTGCTTGTGAATCCTGCAGTGATTAAATATATAAAATCAGCAGCTTCTGATTGTAGACGGTCTATTGTGTGAGCACAACACTTGGCGAATGTGACGGTTTGTGTGAGATCTGGAATAAAGGCGAGCTGAACGCAACAACGTTCCTGTTTTCCAGGTTGATGGCACAGTTTTGGGAAAAGGACCCTGATAAGCCGCTGATCCAGCAGCATCCCAGATTTCAGAAACATTCACTAATTCAAGTTAGTGAAGTGGGATTTGTGAACAGAAAGCACACAGAGTGCATTATGGATTGCGTTGCCTAGATTGAAGACTGCTCAATTTTGAAGAGTATTGAAGAGGTTTTGAAGCCTCATCAATGCTCTACAGGTGTCGCTCCAAACGTTTTCTCATTATAGGGCTTATTGATGATGCTCAAAAGAAATTACTTCCACTGTTTGGGTCCCAAAATACCTTAACCTAGAAAAATGGAAAGGCCATTTTAAACTTCTTAGTCTGATTCACCGAATTTTATGAATTTGTTCTTTGGCGTAGTGTGATGACTGTGAAAATGGCAGCACATTTTTGCTCTGATTGATGGAAACTGGTTTGTAAATTTTTTTTTTCTTTGAAAATGCTGAATATATACAGTACATCAGGTCTGGTGTAAGTGAAGCCTTTCAGTGAAGCGTTAGGTCTTTAGGGTCGAATCGAGGAAGAGCAGCACATGGAGGGCTGCAACTTTATGTTGCATAACTTTGTTAATTAGCAGTTTCTTCATTTGCTCTTTTAAATATGTTAATGTTTAAATAGGCTTTGCTCTGCTCTATGACTTGTTTAGCCTCAAATGAACAGTTATTCCATGCGTTTAAACCTGGAAGCAGAAATTCCAGTTCTGAGGTTCGTGGATTTCTGTTGATTTCAGAAACATGGTTTTATTCTCGTTTTAGTGACTTTTGGGCCTCCTCATGTGACTCTGTCTCCCTCACACAGTTTGTTAATCAGCTAACAGCTCATTAGTGTGTGTGTTGAGACTCTGGGGATTTGTGACCTTCTCTCCAATTAAAGTTTCCAAGTTAATCTTACCACGTCTCTTCCTTGGTTTCCAATCCCATCCTCTTTTTGTGTCCTCCTTAGTTGTTTATCTCCAAATTGATTTCTTGCAGTCTGAAAGTATGTAGGTTTTTGTCACTTCTCTTTGCAGGAAAACCTTCGGTGTCTTGAGATTTGACCCTTTTTCTGAGCCTTGCTCCTTCAGACTCATTGCTGCCAGAGCAGTTATTTGGTTTACTCTTAGTCAGTCGGATGTGTTTTTCTTCCTTTGGCTATAGCTTACTTAAAAAAACAACAAAAAAAACATGGTTGACGGTCCTCTGTTTCTTCAAATACCAAGGTGTGAGCATGCTTATGATTTTTTTAATTTAGTACTTTGCCCACAGAAAGTCAGCAGCTGAGGGTTTTTTATGTTTTATTTTTTTAGTAGGGCTGGACAATGAATCAATAACAATGTATGTGATCAATATCAAATGATGATGCATCTGCATATTCAATAATTTCTCTGAACTCTGATCCAGAACTGCACAGCATTCTGGGGGATGTAGGCAGAGGCCCTCAACCTCTCACGACCAGCTAAGCTAGGTTGGTGGCATCAACTCACTCAGTCTCTTGTTACCTAGTAACTCACTGCTTTTTGGTTACCTAGCAACAATGTTGCGCAACAGAAGTTTAAGGTTTTGCCACCGTGTGTGTTAAAAAGAACAAGAACAACGGCGCAAAGCGAAGACTTTGGATAAAAAGGGAAAAGTTGCATCACTAGTTTGGCCGTATTTCAGATGCAACAAAAATGAATTAATAATCCTGACATGGATCAATATGGATCACCGATGTGATCCATAGAGTAATCCATACAGTAATGCTGTGTGGACTAGAGTAGTGTATCGGTGCCAAGCGTTCTGCATGTTTCAAATGTCTCCCTGCTTTTGCACACATTAGTTGTGCGGTTTCATTCTGGGTGTGAGGAAGCCATAGAAAACGTTAATGATGGTTTCATTTAAATCAGTTGGACGGCGTCAAGGAAACATGTAAATAATGCAGATCAGTGGAGACTGAGCATCAGGGTCGAGGATGACTGGACCAGATTTTTCTCTTCCTCTAATTTAGAATGCAGTGCATTCAAGGAATTGTCCAATTTGAATTGATTTTTTTTTTCTTTCCTTTTAAGTTATACCCAGTTCATCCCATTCTGAGTAGCAGAGGGCTGGTGCTCATCTCCACTGATGCATGAAAGGAGGGCCACTGGGGAACACGAGACCATCAGTCTTGCATACACTCCCTCCTCTGGAATATTTAGATTATCCAGTTGAAGTAACATACAGGTTTTTGGATTTTGGCCTGAAACCAAAGAATCCTGGAAAAAAAAACCCACACGAATACTCGGGAGGATCATGCCGTCCCCACAAACAAAGGCCATAATTTGAACATGGAAACTTCTTGCTCTGAGGCAACAGCGCTAACCACTAAATCACAGTAAAGCCCTGGTAGCGTTGAGATGGTGGCTTTAGTACACTAACATGCAGCAAGATTTTAGGCTTTAAAAATGGAAAAAATACAGATAAATTTATTTGTCCAATTATTTTAAGTGAAGTCATTATTTGTAAGTTTACTTTTTAAAATTAACTATTTTTGGAGGATATAGTGGGATTAAGGGACTCTCTTTTTTTGCATTCATTCCTGCTTTTAACTCTGTGATTAAAAATAGAGATGCACAAAAACCGGTGTTTGAATTTCCCCTTGTTACGGCCCCTGGTCTCTTGAGGAGGCGCAGGCCTCAAGTTCAGCTGTGAGGGCACAACTTCCTGACTGGCTGCCTGGAGGCTGCAGGTCATTGCACTTCATTGGACCAGCAGAGGATTGCAAACCAATGAGACGTTGATGAGCCTCACCTGCTCCCTATAAAAGGCTCCTGAAGTCATTCCTCCAGCTTGTAGGAGGAGGTTTTGTTCAGCTGTCTGCCACCTTTGGTGCTTATACCTGCTCTGGGCAGTTTTTAACATTTCGTTCTTGCTTGTTCTGCTAAGCAGTTTGAGTTTTGAGTAGTTTGATTTCACAAGCTAAAAGCTCATGTTTGGCAGGCTTGGTGCTCCCTTTGTGTTTTTTTTTTCCTTTCCCTTTTGGGTTGTTTTGTCTTTACTTTAGGCTGACTTGTTTGAACATTTTGTAATTTAATTTACACTTAACAAATCTTGAATTTTAGTCCTTTTGTTTTAATTGGGTTAAGTTGTTTTGGTTTTGTGAAACCAGCTTTTTTTAAGTTACATTCCACTTATTTTCTCTGGACACGTTTTTATGTTGCCGCCCCTGGACCTTTGACCTTGGGGGTGTAACGCCCCTGATCATCGATCTGCTAGTCAGAAACTAAGGGCTCATTCACATATTTTCCTAGGGTGGCATGTTGGCTGTTTCTTCAGGCTGCTAACTTTTAAACTCCATCAAAGTCTGGAGTTGGACGAAGCGAACAATGGGAAGCTAATTGGAAATTCAGTTAAAGTAAGCATCTGCAGGGAAGGTAAGCACTGAATGCTGCTCATAATATTCTATACTAATTGCTAAGATTGGAAAATATCAGCTCTAATATTTTGTCTTTGTGCTTTGGATCAGTAAACTTAACTACGAAGCCTCATCATGGCCTCATTTCTCTGACAAAAGTGTTGATATTAACTCTAGTTAGTGGTCATAGAAAGGCCTAAAACTTCTGTATAGATTTATAGTTTACAGATAAGTTTTTATTTTTTTAACACTGTGTGTTGTGAGTTCTATTGTATTTAGAAGTGGTTGGATTGTATTGAATTAGTACATCATGAATAGAGAGTTACTTCATTGAAGGAAGAAAGAGCTCTTTAGCTTTGGCTGCTTTGGAGAAAATTATTTTAAACATTTTGCTGTTAGGACAGTTAAATTATTTGTCAGGTATTTTGTTTATGTTCACAAGAAATCAGAAAAAATCTGCAGCACATGTGGTGCATCATGTACAAAGAAAATAACCCATTTAAACTATTATAGAGTCTCTTCTCCATGAAAGAAATGATCCATTAGTCACAGGAGAGGGTCAAATCAGGTTGGACTGAAATGGCAGACTTTATAAGATGAGTTCCTTTTCCTTCTTTTCTTGACATTATCAAAACTAGTCATTTTTGTCCTTTTATCTCACTAAACTTGACTTGTTGAATGTTCCAGTTTCATTTTAACACCTGGGATCATTTGATTGACGAGTGAAAATGAACAGAAACTGTGATACATTTCATGGTCTGCTTTCGCTCTCTAAATTTAGTGATTTCACACAAGTATCAGAAAACTCATAATTTCAGAATAAATGCAGTTTTTCTTCTTTTCTTCCTTTTAAGCCTCATTAGCTCAGGAGTTGCTCTGATGGTGTCAGAAGCCACTGTGCGTTGCATCACTCTCAGCTCGCACGTCGGTGTCCTGATGTACACATTTTTTACAGTGTGGAATGGTGTTGCATTGCCTAGTAAATCAAAATGTGGGAATCGGGTCGTGTGAGCGTGCATGGATTCAGTTTCCTCTGGTTTCTCCCAGGCACTGCAGTGTCGTGTATCAGATGTACCTGGTTGGGTTGAGCAGCGTTTGCTTGATCCTCTCTCTGTCCTGTCTGTGATCATCTTCTTGCTTCGGCCTTTGTTGTTTCAACACTTTCTTGATAAAAATGCTTCGTATCGATGATGCAATATATTGAAAACTGGCTGCAAACAAACCTGGATGGGATTTTCCTGTTGGTTAGAGTTTTGAACATAAAACTTGAGGCTTATTTTTAGAAAAGGAGAAGAGGCTAATAATGAAAATACTGAAAGCTCAAACTAGATCTAACTTCCTAATTAATACGTGAAAGCTTATTTATCAGTCAGCTGCTTGAAATGGAAATTGCCACCTTGTGCAGATATATCTTTTTTAGGTACAGTATACTTTCAAGCCGGATAGCCTAAAATTAATATCTATATAAATTACCACAAATTTCCTGTTCAACATTATTCAAAATGTATAAAAAAGTATCTAATATTTGACACTTTATTAGGATCCTCATTAAAAAGGAGCATTTTATAATTTATGCTACATCCTGTGAGGACTTAAAGGGATATTTAACAGATGGGAAAGCTTAAATAAGAGTTTAATGAATAAATTGAATAATTTTGTACAACTTTCAAAGCTGCTCAGCACTGAGAAATTGAAAGAGAAGGCAATGAGAATGCATAAAGTTGCAGAATGATTTTAAGTTCATCAAAGTCTCCACGTTGAATTTGATCTGAGTGAAAATTGTTATGGTAGTTTATGCAATAAGGGAAAATGTGTCAGAAGAACTGCAGGAGACCTGAATTGGTACCCTATAGATGGAGGGATTTAAATATATTTGTGATGAGACTATTCTGCATGTAATTCACCTCGTAAGAGCCCACTTGTGTTAAAAAATGAAAAATAATTAAATCCTGGCAGACGTCCTCTCAGACATTGTAATTTATTCTCCAGCTCTGATGTCTAACACTTTTATTTCTCCAAACAAATCTCACCAGAATATCTCCTATTAATGAGCCATGTTGTTTTTTTTTTTAATTTTCAGACTCTCTACCATTATAAATCAGTCTGTTTTTACTTGTAGGGCTTTAACTAATATACATCTAAAAACGTCATTCTGTTAGTTGGCTCAGACACAGAGCAGTATAATAAGTCTGCTACAGCTAATTAGCCATAAAACAAATTTTTCCACCGCAGATTTTATGCTCAAACTCCTGGTGTCCTTCCTTTACTTGTTTGCTACAAGCTGTTTTAAATGAAGAAATTACTTGTCCTTTAATTTTGCTCGTTTTAGATGGTGTGAAGAATATTATAGACGGGTTGAAAGTTCAAGTCAAATTTCTCTTTTATATATACTTTATCAGTATTAAATGATAGGTCAAACTCGGCGTGCTCACCTGAATAAATGGAGTAGAAAAAGTTGGTTTTATGTCTTTGTTCTAATTTTTAGTTGCCTCTGTTGTTGCTGTTCCCGTGCACTGCTGGTCAGCTGACTGAAATAAGGCTGAAACTGTTTTAAGATCACACATTGTTGAAAATGTTTGTGGAACTTTTTTTAAACTTTTAAAATCCTGAAACTGTAAAGTTTGTAAAGTTGTACTTAAGAATGACTTATGACAAACCCAAACTAGCTTTGGTTTATTACACTCAGCATTTCTTCTGCAGCTGTTGCCATGGTGATGGAAATGATACTTTTTAGCATGATCAATGAAACACCCCAGGAAATTGCATTTAAAATTGTATCAAATCTTGAAGCTTTGTGCTCGCCTCTCCTTCACTGCAAGGTAATCCCAGTCTTTTCAAAAACATATCTCTGATATTCAGCACACTTTATTGCTTTGCCTGCTGTTGTTTTTGTTTTCCCCCTGTCGTCTGTTCTGCAAACCTCCAAACTATTTAAGGCAGATTGCTTTGCCAGATGCACTTTTCTTCTTTATTTCCATCCTTACTGTTTTGCTACAGCCTGATGAAATTGTCTTTTTGCTTGAAACAAAACACTAGTGTTATTTTCTATTTTTTCCTGGAAAAAGACAGAATGTTGATAGAGACAAAACTAGCAAAGAGAATTGTCCAGTCTCTGAAAAATTGTTGTAACAATTACAGCTTCAGCTTTTTTCTCATCGGTTCTGCATCTTGTGTTTTGTTGCAGATCCCTGTGACTGTTGGCTAACTCTTTAGTTTTTGTTGACCTGTCTGGGAATGTCATTGTAAATGCATTGCTTTTTACAGCAGTGGCTTTTAGGGTTCATTCAGATGCAGTATGGATGAGCGAGAGAAAGACAGAGAGAGCAACTGTTTGTAAACTCTGCAATTAAACATTTGGCACAGCGGATTTATTTACACACACCATATGATGAAGCATAGTTAGTCCTCTTGTGTATTCCTGACCAATTAATGCAACATTTGATACTGCTTATCTATTGAGATTTATCCCTAAATCTCATTAAATATGAATTGAAAGGTGTTTAACATAGGTACATGTTTAGAAACTGTTGGAATTACGCCATAAATATTGTACTGCGATTTTTATTATTCTGTGAAATGAGCTGTTACCTTAAGTTGGATTTAAATCTCCTGCCATTGTAATTTTTACCATCGTAATTGAAAGAAATTAAACTTCTGTTTGTACATTATCTGTTAAGTGTTAACACGCCCCCTGTCTTTCAGAGTTGGTATTGACTGCTTTCAACATTCTCATGTGTTAAACACACATACTCCTCAACTTGCACACGCACAGGTGACCTCTGTGTCTCTGTGAAGCCTCTCTTCCATCTTTATTGATCAGCAACACAACACATTGCTCTCCCGGCAGGTGTTTTGTGGTTGTGTGATTGGGTGGATCTGCGCGTGTGTGTGTTGCAGTCTACCGACAGCTGGTTAACAGCAGACGCAAACTTCCTGCTGCCTGTAGAGAGAATCAATAGAAAAGAAGATGTTTCCTGACATTTAGTCTGTTTTCTGCAGACAGAAATGCATTATGAGTCAAATTTAATTGCTTGGGTAGGTGCAGATCTCAGCAGAAGCTGCAGGTGACAAATATTAAGTCAGGTTGTGGACAAAACATTTTTGAGGGGCCTACTCAAAGTTCAAATGTGAATTTAAAAGAAAATCTGGAAGGAGGAGCTAAAGATTACGGGGATGAAAGGAGGCTAGGCTACCTTTGGCATATATTGCCCTAATGAACTCAACTGGAATAATTATTTAAAAATACCCAAAGTCAGTCCATGTGGTGATTGTTTCAGAAAACCAGAAAGAACATATTTAGATTATTATTTCATTACACCTGAAAAGCCTCACTTATCATAGGATAATGAGGGAAAAATAATCTGAAACATGCTGTTGGTAAGATTTCGTTTTCATTTTCATCTAAGTTTCATTCAATTCAGATGCTGTCATTATGCATTTTTTGATGAAACTGTAATAGCTGCTGCAGGAAAGTTTCTTTTTGTTGTCTTGTTGACTCTGAGAAAGTTTGCGCTCAGAGATGCAGAGACAAGGAAATGACTCGGGGAATGAGGTGTGCTGACAATAACTCTCCTGCTTCTGCTTACTAACCAAGGCATTTGTTACATCACCTGCTCTCAGGAGAGATACTACCAAGGTCAAACTCAACCTGATTTCACTCTGTAATAAATATGCTGTCACTCATTCCCAACACCAGTTTTCCTTTCAAGTCTCCATATAGAAATTTGAAAAAACGTAATAAGGCTTTGGTAAAAATTTCCTTTTAAAGTGAAAGGAATATTAGGAGCATTTTGCCAAACACACATCAGATCTGTAGCGGTGCAGAACAGAGTAAGGACACAGGCGCGATCGCTGCGAGTTGTTTGGTAAATTAAACGAATAAACTTCTTGTCTGACTCTGCCAAAGCAAGCTGCCCTTTAGATCGTGTTTACGCCTGTCGCTAACATTTTTTCGATCATGTTTGGTCAGAAGTGTAAACACCCAGACTTATTGATGTTTTTTTATTTCTTTGAATGACTTGCCAAAGTGTTGACACATGCTTATTTGACCATCTGAATGCACGATGTCCTGCAACTCACTGTGATATCGAGTCATTTTTGTCTCAACTTTGTAATTTTATTTTTTTTTAAGTCATTTCTGCAGCCAACCTTTGACCAACTGCTGCAATCATCACATTATAAAACAACTTTTTCTAAAATTAAAGATTCTCCCTGTACACGTAACGCCATGTCTCTTCATTTTGTAGCGAGGTGTGGGTAAATGAATGCAAGTGTGCAGCAACCCATCAAATGTTTTACTGCATTACTGTGGAAAGGGTTAAAATTATGTCTTATAGCTGATTTTTTTTTTTTAATTCATATTAACAACTATTAAAATGCAACCATGATTTTTGTAGTCAAAATAACTAAAAAAAACAAAAGTGTCTGATTAATTTTAGCTGAGTTGATGTCTGAATAATGGTGTAGCTGAAGTCAATGACTGGATCCAAACGTCAACAAACCTCTTGTTTTCATTAAGGCGCCACAGTTTTAGTATTTAAAGTGGGTAAAAGTAATCTGGTCAGTTTAGTAGGTTTAAATGCCAAGTGAATGATTATTGTTTAACTTGTTTACTTGCACCTTAAGTAAATGTCATCATGTGGAACCCATGTTTATAATGGGCATGAATGAGATCTTTGTTTCTTCTCTTCCTGTGCTGGAAGCTTTCCTGCTTAATAAAGCCCAATTTCAACTCATATTTAAGCTACTTATTGGTAAAACTGTGAGGAAATCATTTGTATAAGTTGAAGCATGAAAGCTCTCAGCCCTGTATGTCTCAAGAACCAGATTTCTATGGCTCTGTCTTAAAAAAACCCCCAAAAAACCATCCAATTATCTAAAAACTAATCATCCTGGCATTAGTTCTCTCAGGGCTTGGTTTACTAATGCAATCATGCTTCTATATGTTTGAATATGAGTTTCTGTTGACTTTTTTTAACTCAAAAGAAACATACCCAGGTTTTATGAATCGTTTGAGACGATGTTTGTAAATGTCAGGGTTTCACACAAGGAGCATCACAGGAGGCAAAAACTGCATTAGCATGACTCATCCAGCCACAGATATTAAAAATATGCAGAAGGTGGAAGTAAACCTAATTTACAGCCTACATGAGGAAAAGTAATTTCCGAGTGGAAATGTTCTTCAGTTTTTTAGTTTCTTGCCTGGGTTTTGGTTGGTTATCTTGCAATAATGATTCAATCTTACTGAAGCCCAAGTCTTAGTCAGCATCCAGCGATTTGATGGATTTTGAGTTTTGTTTTAAAGCTCTTTGTAGATTAGTCTGCCTTGAATTTTGTCAATGAACACAAGATTAAACTTGAATTTGTGCTGTTGTATGAAAACTGTGACCATCCTTTAACGTGCATTGAGATACTTAGAAGAGCAAACCGAGCCTGACTCATTTGTTTCACCACGGTGATCTGTTTTACATCAAATGAAGACAAATTGCTCTCCTGGCTGTAAGTTTTTGTTGATATTCAGTGAAGCGGTGAAGTAAAGCTGCTCTTGGAAATGATTTTGCGCCTCGTCTCTGGAACGCACCGGGAGTTGACTCCTGTGAAAAAACTATTTGAAAATCCTTTAATTCAAACAGTCAGATCTCATAAAGGCTTTTGGAGTTCAGTCAAACTGAATTTTGAAGCTGATCTTTAGACTCCACTGATTATCAAGAAGCCTATTATGGTAAGAGGTGCAGAGTTAAACTCCCAGTCTGACAGCAGCATAATGGATGAGGCTTTTGGCCTGTGAAGGTCTCATCAAGCGCTGCTGTCGTTTGTTTGCAGCACCGGGGGAGACGGAGCGATGGATGCAGGAGCTGAAGCCTTGACAATTTAGGAGAGTTGTTCACTCCGCAGGGTGTCGTTTAATTTTCCTCCTCATTCATCCTCCCTCCTGCTCTGCCTTGGGATGCATTTTCTCATGTTTTTGTAAAGCCCAAAGTTGAACTCTTAAAAAAACAACAACAAAAAAGACATTTAGTGTGTTTCATTTTCTGACTTCACAACAGTGTTTGATTTTCAGCAACAAATAAAACAAATTGGAGTTTGTGAGTTGACTGAGATTTATAGACAAACATTTGGATTTCTTCATCAAATCTTGACTTCACTATTAATCTTTGAATAGATATTGGAAACACAGATGAAGGGAAACTCATTAACTGTTATTTAGACGCTCAAATTGAACAATTATCCAGGTATTTTGTCTTGGCGTAAGTGCTGTGATCAAAAACAAGCAGAAAATGGGAACTATTAAGAGCTCTCTCTCCTTTTCAAGTTATTAGAGGGAACTTGACTTTCTGTCTTGGTTTCTAAATACTGAAAATTAGATTAAAACTCGCATTAAGTGAGTCAGGATTCAGTTGGTTGTTGGCCATTTTGCCGCTTCACAAATTTGTGTCTTTGCGCTTTTTGACAGTTTGTTTCTAGCATTTTGGATGCAAAACTGTTTTGCTTTGTGATTCTAGACTGTATGTTATATCATAGACTTGCTGTTTTAATATCTGGCACTGAAGAGTCTCAGGTATGGCCACATTCACTGTCAAATGCTCAAATGCCATCGTATGGACTTTGTCAAAAAGTATTGAGACTCCAGCATGATTGCAGAAAATGTTTTTCTTCTGACACTAATACCAGCTTTACTTACAAAAGGGTTTTACAAAATAGCCCTGTTGTTGATTTATGGTAAAAGCAGAGATTATTGGATTATTATAAGTGTATGATAGTAATACTGGTAATTTTGACTTCTGTAAACACTGGAGGTGTGTGACCTCATTAGAAGGATTATAATTATTTCAATTTTCCATTTTTTATATTCTCATAACTAGTTATTGCCTCGGTGCATTAACTGAAAATGTGCATTAAAAGATTATGGGTTGCAAGTTGCAAATCTTTCTATTGTCACTGAATTTTCCTTAGACTCTTATTGAAAGTTGCAGAAGTGTTAAACATTTAAAATTTAAAGTAAGTGTTGTTGGAAGCCAGAGGTGGAAATGCGACCAGACACGATCCGTTTACCAGTACCAGGTTTTACAGAAAAAAAGCAAACATTTTTCAACTGTTCAGCTTGAAGACATTTTCACAAGATCCAAACTAGCAGAATAATCAGAATATTATCAGAATGAAAGCTAAAATTGGCAAACTATGAGCAACTTGTCTGTCAAGCAGAAAACTGTCGGCCCACTAGCCAAGGAAATGGCATGACTAATTATCCAGCTAATATTTAGCAGTTATACTTGAGTTACTCAGTGAAGCAGAAAATGGAGCAGCTGTGTAGTTTTTGAGTATGTAAAAACTTACTTTGGCAGGTTTTTATTTAGGTCTTTGTTTTGAAATCCAAACAAAACAAATGAAACGCATAACTTATATTTAATGATCAATATTTCATATTCTTTGCAACAGTTGAAATAGTTACATTATTTACAACATACTGCAAAGTTTTTGTGTAAACGGAATGAAACGTTGGCTTTTTACTGATAGCCAACTATAAGACTGACATGATTAGCACTTACCCATAATCAACCAGAAGGAATGGTTTTCCTTTTTACTGATTTTTAAAATGACCTCTGATCAAATGAGCACAGTCGGTGTTTACAGGAATATAGACGCTCATGTGACTTCAAATAATCAAGTGAAACGCTTCCTGTTTGTGTGTGTTATATGACAGACTAGAGGGAAAAAAAGAGCATTTTTTTTCTTTGTTTTTTGGGGTTTTGTCTTTCTGTGGTCACGCCGTCTGTCTTTCTCTGTTTTCATGTTCTGCCTGTCTGCGCTCGCACACAGACATCTATCCTCACTTTCTTCCTCCCCTTTCTTGTTGTCCTGTTTTTGTTCTCGTTCCGCTTCCCTGCCTCGAGGTCCCCCGCTCCCCTTCTCTCTCCCTCCCTTCATTCTTCACCCCGCTCCTGCCGCGAGTCACCCAGGTCTCCGGTAAAATTGCGCCTCTCAGATGAAGATGGATGGAATTTCTTCGGTGCGCGCGGCTTCGACACATGTCCTGCAGCTTTCTGTGATTTCATTTGTCTGACCTTTAGGCGTGGAGCTAGAGATCCATCAGGCCGCATGCTGGGGCTTTAAAGAATGAAGCGGCGATGGCGTTCATCCTCCACCGCAAATGAGAATCTGTTCTGACACTTTGGTGCTGAATCCTTAATGGAAATTGTTTTTTTCCCAGGCAGTGGAAAGATTTGATTAACTGACCTTTTGATTTATACAGCTGCATTTTTCTCATTTTCTTCCTATTGGTTCTTACAAGGTCACAGCAAAGTTTGGCATCCATAAACTTTTCCCCCTGAATTTCCTAAAGGAATCAGCTTTTCACATTAAAGGCAGAATAGTTTCCTTTGTGGGGATTTTTTTAAATTTTTTTTTGCTTTGTCAGCAGCTGCTCCTTCCTTCAGATCAAAAAGCCCGACCACAGCAATCATGTTAATTTATCATCTTCTACCTTTTGTGCATGCAAAATGAACAACACCCTGACCAAAGTTAAAAAAAAAAAAAACTATCATCACTTGGCATTCATGTCTGAGCATCTGCAGAGATGTTTTGAAGCGTTTCTTGCTGCTGAAAAAACAAATATAAATGCCAGAGATAAAGATGCGGAGGAAACGTTTTGGAAAAAAATAGAAAAGGAATGCAAGTTATTTAGTGTGCATGCACTGCCTCAGAGGCTCTGCTCTTCGTCAGAGATGCTGCCACCTGTATTCAGCTCGATGCGTTTTCTTGGCTCAATTTTTAGTGTTTAGGAATGCCAGAGGCTCAAAAACCTTATTCAAAGCATAAAACCTATTTGGCTGACCTTTTTTCTGTGTGTGTTGGCTGACCTCCAAGCTGCCAGGATCTAAACACAGCCAAACATGCGGAGGATTGCTGCAGATCATTTCACACTCGCAGTGTGCATTTCATTGAACGTGTTTGCTTCTTGCCCTTTCACTTGTCTGCTCATGCTGCTCTTTTTATCTTGCAGCTTCGTGCTATTACCGCTTTTCAGTCATTTATACAGTACAATTGGACACACAAAATTATTGATCTTCTTTCTCATGTTTTACTTGAATTTAGGATACTTTTTATGCCAGGATTGCAAAACTAGAGAAAGATAATCTATTTCTTTATCCCTCATTTTACTGAATTCAAGTAGTGGCCTGTTCTTTTCCCTTTTACGGGTCTGACGGTGATTTTACTGCATCCCTTTCCAACCACATCTTAACCCTCTGAAACAATCATTTGAGGTCCAAACCTCTGGAAACCTTTCCTCACAAGCTCTAAAACTCCACATAGCCCCACACACATTGTGAGAACAATAGTGGGATTAACCCATTTATTACAATCTGCTGCGTGCGCTAACAAGGCGATTTACCTTCTTTTACTACAGGAAACAAAACGCATTTGTTCAAAATCAATTGAGTATTCACCTCCAGCAACCTTATAGTCTGTTTGATGGGGACACAGAGTTTTAGCTGCTCACAGGTTTTCAACAAGCCTTTAAGTTTTTAAATATATATTTATCTCCAGTATTTGAGTATACTAGTAACCTATTAAACTTCCTTTCCTTCCTGAAGGGGAGCAAATTATAATTGAGCTAAAACAATGCAAGTTTGTATATTTGTTCGGATCTTTTGTCTGTTTTTAAAACTAAACATTGTCATATTTGTTTAAACATCTAAGATTGTTTTCTGTATCTTTGTGGCTTTTTATTTGAGTTTAAGTTGCGTGTGGGTCTTTGTGTTCAGTGAGACGCCCAACCTTCAACCCAATATATATACAAGCAGTATGGCCAGTTTAGTTGGAACAAATTCCTTGTTTAAAAAAATGGCGAGTCAACAAACTGCATCTGGATGCTTTGAATATGACTTGCTTCCATTCAGAGCATCAGAATTGGAAAGACTGGATTTAAGTGACTTTGAGGCGTAATTGTTGGCAGCAGATTGGCTGATCTGAGTGATTCATAAACTCCTGATCTGCTGGGTTTCTCCGGAAAAGCCGCTCCAGGTTTACAGAAACTGGTCCAAAAACCAGAAAATATTTGGGAAGCAGCAGCGGCATGGATTGTTGATTTCAGAGGAGACCTGACAGACTGGTTCAAAGTGATAAAAAGGCTTAAATGGCCACTTGTTGCAACCAGGATATGAGGGAATATGATGTTTGTTGTGCTCCAAAGGCCTCCACAGTCATCAGATTACATATTAATAGAGCATCCTTTGGAGATTCACGTGACAGTTGTTCAAGCAACAAATGTGCATCATCTGCATTTTGCCATCAGATTAACCTGATGTGCTTAATTGGGGTGAATCACAAATGGGACAAATTGAATATTGAAGAAAGGATGTGATTATTTTTTATAGTGTGGTTTTTCGTCACATTTTGACGCTTGTAAAAAGCGTTTTTAGAGACACGAAGACGTGTGGAAAGCTGAGAAATTCAGTAATAACAGATCTGTAATTGGTTGCACATGATCTATACCAACCTCATACAATCACATGCATTAACAAAAACTGTTGACAACTTCTTTAGTTCTTTTTTCATTTTGCAGCACAATAATATTTGAACTGCTACTCTTTGATTTCAAATGAAATCCATATTAATAAGGGGAAGCACTAGGAAATGGGATTTTCCATCAAGTGAGACGACTTGCATTAAACCTGGCAAAATCCTGATCATTTATGGCAGCCTGAGACAGTTGCATTACTCTTCCTTAACAAATTAGTGTAGAAGTGGCGTCTCCCCGAGTTGAAATTGAATAACTCTTTAATCAAAGATTTGACTAAATTATGGCTTCTCTCAGATTTCTCATAATAATCCTTACATTTCAGTCAACCGTGTGCATCACTATAAATACATGCCAAAGTTGAGGGGTCAGATGTAAAGTTGCAGGCTCGTGGGCCGCATCGTGAGCGTGTGTGTGGCACATTAACCCTGTGAGGTTGTGGCGCCGGTGTAGTAAATCTGCATGAGGTGACAGATCTGACAGTTTTCCTGCAGACACAGGCAGCAGATTTACACTTATTAGCCCACGCAGGCTGCAGAGTGTGTGAGCGTGAAGCGGGACCGGGTGTAACCATGCCTGGATCCCTGCAGCTTTTCATGCTTGGGATTAGATTCAGTCGGCTTGTGGAGTTTGGAATGAATTTTGCTTAACTGGCAACAGAAAGCCGCCATGCTGTTAGAGCTACAACAGTGTTTCATGGTATGTATTGACAGCACACTGAGGGGATGGGGGTATCCTTCAACCGACAGGCAACTATCCAGTTAATACTTCACGTATTATAGCAGTGAATTCAGTTTTATGATATGCTTGTGGCCTGTATGTTTAAGATACGTGTTTTACAGTTAATACAAGAGCGTTTGTGCAGCACAATTTTCATATTTGATTCTAAAACAAAAAAGGAACTGACAAGATTGACAATTGTACAATTTGCGTTTAAATATCAATATAGAGAAACAACTTTCATTCAGGAAAATGCTAAAGTGAACTTTTCTTCAAAGAACTTGATGCTTCATGTTCATTATTGAAACAATTAAAATGTAAATAAATCTTTGAGAAAGTCGGTCCCAAGAGATATTCGGTGTTCTTATTTCTGAGCCAAAACTCATTTACTGTGGCTTTAATGGGCTCTCCAGCCCTTCCTCTAGCATCTCATTAAAAGGACATTAAACCGTAGGAGCACTGAGACTGAAGGTTTTTGAAGATTTAAAACCGTAACATTTTTTAAAACCTCAAGACACCATTTAAAAACAAAAATTGGACCAATAAAACAAAACCTGAATGTGCTAAGTGTTTCTCTTACCAGTGTACTAGTGGGTCTTCTGGCACCAAAACGCAACAGACAAAAGATCATAATTTAGATCTTTTATTAAAATATACACGTCATAGTTCCAACAGGGGGAAATGCGTTGCGTAACCCAAAAGTCAAAGATTATCCCGTGTTTGGTTTTCATTTATAATTCTTCCAGAAAGTTGCCAATTCCTTTAACCCTTTCTGCAGCCGGTCGAACGTCTCTGTGAAGTAAAGAACCACACCCTCCCATTTATCATCTCCATGTCATAAAAAAATCAACTTCCTTTAACTATTTGTGCCCCAACAATAATAATGTTATTATCTGTGGCTTTATTTTGTGATGAAGTAAGTTACTAAGTTTGAGCTTTGAGCATTCGCCGTAGCAGGTCACCACTGCCTGCTCACTTTTTCATTGGCTGTGATGAGACTGCAGTTTTCAGCTCGCCTTCGAGCTGAAAAGCAGAAGTTTAAATTTTCAAAAGGATGCATGAAAACTCAGGGTAAAGTGGATATTTTTAACAAACTATTTGCACTCAAAACTTCTAGCTGTTTCCTGATTGTTTTTCAAGTATTTCTTGACAGATGTTTCTCATTTTCAGGAAACAAAAAGCTACATAATTCATTGTTGTTCATTTTCACATTTTAATTAAAATGTGAAAATATATTTTGCTTGTAATTTATTAGATCTTTGATTAAATGGTGATCTAAAATCAAGGTAGAGCTTGCTGCTTATTCATGTCACTAATTGTTGAAGTTCTGCAAAATCTGTTTCCTTTCTGTTTTACTTGTTGGACAAAGTCATTGAAGTAAATGATTACATGTTTTAATTGCAATTACTGCCTTCTGCTTTCTCTCGCCTGGAACTGTAATTTGCTGGGCATTTTTAAATTGTCTTTGCTTGGAGCTTAATTTGAAACTGGAAAGCAGACCATCTTTTTTTTTTTTCTTTGACAAAGTCTCATCCTGAACAAACACAGTGGTCAAGGAGCATTCGGCACTGTGAGCCAGCAATCAAATCACAATCAAATGTGATTCATATTTGCATAAAGAGAAATTTGACTGAGAGCTGCCAGTGGGTTTGCCTCACCTCTTCTGTTTCCTATCTGATTCTTCTGCCATTTTATTATTTCTAAATAAGTTCCTCTAATGCTGCTCACAGTCTGAACTTCTGCCTGGTCGCTGAAGCTGTTCACACCTTTCTTGTTTTCACCTGCTGGCCATTGTCAACCACAGCACAACCCCTCTCCTTTCTTTCCACAAGGTGTCTGTGCTCTTTGTCATTACACAGCCTACAGATGTAAACCCTGTAAGTCAACATCTTAACTGATGGGTTTCTGATCTTTTAGCTGAGCTGAGAAGGGAGATGGACAGAGACCAAGTCACCTATCTGAACCTTGACGTGATAAAACTCTCTTGGTTTGCATATTTAATTATGGAAACTCCTTAGATCGTTATTCTGCTCTGATGCAAAGCTCCTAATTGTTTCATGAGCCACTGGCAGCTAGCGATGGGTCTGACGACACTGAAACCTCGGCGCATGCGCCGAGCAAACAAGGCAAGGCCCCGTGTCGGTGCGCGTATCTCTTTAAGGAAAACCACGTGACCGATACAGTTCCTGTGTCGTTTGGTTTTGAACGCGCCAAATTGTATTTATAAACAGAAAATGTATCGACACGTTTGTGGGTTTTGATGGATGGAGATAGTTTGTGTTGTTTGCTTTGCATTGGTGTTTGGCTTGTCATCGAAAACTATGGATCAACCAAGGAAGAGGAAGTTTTCTCCCGTGTGGGGTCATTTTGACCTTATCACAGAGAATAAGGTAAATTATTATTCCGTTCTCGTTTCCAATATTGATCATTCTTCTGTCGGGTTATTCCAATTTCTTTCTGAAGAATATTTTAATTAGTTTATATGGATTAACTTTTATTTCTATTGTAGGTGAAATGTAGGATTGCTCCCAGGTGCTGTCTTACTGTAACCGGAGCACTTCCACAATGCTGAGGCATTACCGTGGAATTATTTACTTTTTAAATCCAGCAGATGTCGCCATTGAGTGATACAGCAACACAGTTTCAACACAGTGTCGACACAGTTTGGGAAATGCACCCAATGAGGCCTCATCTTCCCATCACTACTGGCTGCCAGAGAGCCAGTTTGACTTCTTAAGTACTGTAAAGGGATAACAGCTTTCAATGCAGTGACGCATGTTTTGATAGTGCGAATCGCATTTTATCCATCTACTTTATAAATGCATAAAATGCATTTATTACATTAACTTCAAGTCTTGGCACTCGTGTAAAAAGTCTTAAACAGAGTAATATTATTGTATTTACATTATCTCATAAGAAGAAAGTGTCACCTTGAGAAACACTCTTTTATATATTCTTACTGTTAATTGTAGGTTTTTGTAATTAACTACCCGTATTTTCCAGAGTATAAGTCGCACCAGCCATAAAATGCACAATAAAGAAATAAAATGCATATATAAGTCGCACCGGAGTATAAGTTGCATTTTAGGGGGAAATTTATTTGATAAAATCCAACACCAAGAACAGACATGTCATCTTGAAAGGCAATAAAAATAGAATAGAGGCAACAACAGGCTGAATAATTGTACAGTATGCTAACGTTACATAAACAACGAACTGAGAACGTGCCTGGTATGTTAGCATAACATATTAAGAGTTATTCAGATAACTATAGCATAAATAACATGCTAACAAGTTTACCAAACTATCCGTGTGGCTCCAAATCACTAAATCTTCATCTTGGTGTCGCTTGTAAACAACTCGGCTAACTCCGGACGTAGCTTCTACCACACACATTATCAACACAGGCCTAGAGCGCCCTCTGGCGGTTTAGTGTGAAATAACACAATATAATAATGTGATATAATTTCACTCATAAGTCGCTCCGGAGTATAAGTCGCACCCCCAACCAAACTATGAAAAAAAACTGCGACTTATAGTCTGGAAAATACGGTAATTTTTGAGCTGAGATAGTATCTAGGAAATTCTAATTATTAATCCATCAATCCCATCGAAGATGACAAAATTCTGACAAACATGAACTAACTTCATTTACAGATCATTGTAGCAAAATGACATGTTGAGGTAACCAAACCACCATGACAGTTTTAAGGTTTCTATGCACATCTTTATTAGCAAACTAATTAACTACAATTATAACGAACCATACAAATCCTCCCTAGTGATCTTTCCTTCTCATAATTAGCCATAATTATCAACAAACAAGCCAATAACCTGCCACAATTATACCATATGCAATTATTACCCACCAGTCAACTGCAGTTAACCAACTAACTAACCAGCCACAAACATTACCCACATCCTGCCTTTCTTGATTCCGGTAGCAGATAATCTGTGATTTCTTCAGCCTTACAGTCTCAATTTGAAAAATCTTTTCAGAGTGCCTGAGAGCTCAGAGGGCTCCAGCCAACTGGAGACTCAGCAGGAAACTGTGTGTGTTTTTGGGTATGTGTGATGTCTGTTAAAGAAGAAGAAAAATAAATAGAGACAAATTGATTTGGTCTGAACTCGGCTGTTTTTGTGAATTTCATTATGGAATCACAAAGCGTGTTGCTGTGGGGCGTTAATGAACCGACCTTGCATACTCTGTGAGGCAGGTGTCATAGATGCACAGCAGGGGCTGCTGGGTAATGGCGTGTGGAGGTTCAACGTGTCAACTATGATTTAAATGAAAAGTTTACTACAATTCTGTTGCACACAGGTAGTTTAAGGAGTAATGATGCATGAAAAATATCCTGTTGTATCCTCCTTTGTGTGGGTTTTGTTTTATTTGCTGGAACTTGATGCAAATTAAAAACTGAAACGTAAATCAGGTGGTGTGAGAAGAGAAAACCTTTTGAGAGGTGGACGTTTTATGCTTAGCTGTAGATTCCTGAAAAAGTCAGATAACGAGCACCAAGAGTCTCCCTGATGATAAAATCTCTTCTGGTTTCCTCCATCAGTATATTTTATGATTCAGGCAGTTGCTATGGACAAATGTTTGCCCCCTTATTGATTTCTTCTTCTTTTTTTGCCACTCTGACATTTTAGCAGAAGTGGAATTTGTTTCCCTACATTATGGCTTGTTTTTGATACCAGATCATCACACTACCACTACTGTGTTTTAAACATGGCCGTCATGTCTCGCATGTAATGGAATCCCTTAAAAACTTCCACTTGTGTTGCTCCAATCAGCAACATGTATAGCAGAAATGTGAGGAGGCTGTTGAATCATTATCACTGATCTTAGCTTTATTATTTTGCATGGAGGAAGATTGATTTCAATAGCTTATTCTTAAAATCTGTAAGGAAAAGGACGCATGTATAATTTTTTTCACAGTAAGGACCAAATGTTTTTATTTTTTTTATATATAAATGGGGTTTGATGGATGGTGAAAAACTCTTTGCCTCTTGCTAACTCTGACTGCAGTGAGATTTCAGGCTCACTATAAATTCATTGTTGTCTTACAAGGGAGATAATTAGAGCTGAGATTCAAAGTGAGACTTAACGGCAACAAACACAGTGAAATATTATGCAAGTTGTATGAAATTCGTAAGATTAAAACCGAATGTAAAATAATTATGAAGTGAGACATACTTCCCTGTTTTCTGCTTATTTATTCTGTAATCTGAGAATATTAGCTGTTCTGTTTGTTTTTACAGAGTCAAATTTTTTTTTTTTTTTTTAGATATTTTTCATTTGCAATCCATCAGGGTAAACTAGCTTACTCACTCAGCCGCCCATTCGGTTTTATTTTACTACATTCAGTTGCGGTAAGTTCCACTTTAATATGTTATAATATTGCTTTGAAAGCTGAGCAGACTCTGAGCACCTCCAATTTGTAACTGAGCTTCAGGCCTGATTCCTGAGCACCAGCAGTATTTTACTTCTCACTCAGGTGGTTAAATTTTTTTCACTCAGTTCAAAGAGCTGCTTTGGTGCATAAAGTCTGTATCTAGAATACATAAAAACCATGAAGCAGTCATCTGTCTGTTTCACAGTGAGCACACCGAGGCAAAGGGATTTCTAGCACTGAGCAAAAGAAAACTGCAACTCTTGAAACACAACTGGAGTCACTTTTGACTTGAGGTCTGAATGCCTGAATTCAGATTTCAAATTATCACTTCAAAGCAGCGACAAAAGATGTTTAAGGTGGAAAAATAAATCTGATTTTAATTTGCTTTACTTTTGTCAATCTGCACAGGTAAAGGGTGAAACATTTTAGTAGTGTCTAATATTGTTGGTGTTGCCATTGAGTGAACAAGATACATTATTTATGTAATATAGGTCCTGTCACTACAAGAAAAGATTGTAGCATGTGTGAAAAGGTGATTAAGATGTAGATTATATGTAGGAAAACATAGATCTATTTTTTTCCCTCCCTTTTTAATAAAAAAAACTCCATTCAGTTAAAAACTGCATTTTATGTTCACTTGTGTTTCATTTGACGCTGAAGTGACAAACATGCAAAAGAAGTGTAAAGTGTCACGTCTGGTAAAATTGGTCACTTAATATTTATATAATTAAAATAAAACCTTGATTGTTCAGAAAGTCAAAAATTTGGAACTAGAAATCAAAATGTTTCAGTTCAGTCAGAATAAATTCAAAGGAGAAAATTTGGCACTGCACATTTTAGTTGAGATGGATTAATCTGTAATTTTAAAATGACTGGTAGCTTTTTGTATAACTGTATAATTTGGGCATTTTACTTTGTTCAAATTTGATTAATTTGGGTATTTTCTTCTCAAGCTGTTAAATTAACTACTACTAGCAACACTTTTCTCTAACATAGAAAACTACTGTAACGTGCTTGAGATGACGTGTTGTGAATTGGTGCTGAATTGAGCTGCATTATTCTAATTATCCATGGAATTGAATGATTTTAAAATGGAGTTGAGCAAAATTAAAAATTGTGTATGTGCTTGTACTTTGTGCAAACATTGTGCTTCTGTGAACTTGACTAATAATTCAAACTGTTTTTATTACAATACAATATTAAACCTATCTCTAGAGTTAGGATTTAGGAACCAGCAGCGAGGGCATTCTGCTCGCTGCTCAGCAAATGTGGAAATGTTCAGAGTTCAAAATTGACAAATGATCCGAGAAAGAAGCGCACCACCCAGTTCTTATGATAATGCAATCTGCTGCTGACACGTTTTAGTTGGTGTTAAATGATAGTGGTGCCTGATATTTGCTCCAGCCATGAGCACGATCTGCCCAGTCTTCATCTTCTGTCTGTTCTGATCAAAACTTGATATTCCACGGAGCTGTATTCTGATATGTGTGTCCCAGTTCTCAGGAAAACCTGCACTAACCCTACTGTGCATCAGGGTGAAAGTAAAAACACACTGATTTCACTCCTGGCACCCTCTCTTCTTTTCCTCTGCCGATTTATAAACTCACAGGGACAATCAGGGTTGAAACGGCCTTCCCTTCTTGGCTTTGGCAGCGTCTCGCTCAGTCACTGGTTCTGCTCCGACGCCGCCTGTACCTGACACTCCCATATTCAAGGTAAGGACATTGTTCCTATTCAGTGTGCGTGTTGCTATGTATTAGTGGGCTGAAGTTTGTGAACCTGATTTAATCTATAACTCCTCCTGTATTAGAACCTTTACCTTAAGCATGTTATTTGTTTGTGTTAGTATAAAGTACTGCTTGATTGTATTTCCTACAACACTAAAATCCCTGTATATAAATGAAAAACAGAATTTTTATAGGCCCATTCCAGTCATATTGACCATCCAGACACATTCACAATCACAAATGAACACATTTATACACAGATAACAGAATTTCTTGTGCAGTGGCTCATCAGCCTGTGACAAGAGGAAGCTGGAGTCAAACCTACAACCTTCGGATTTCAAGACGACATGCATATTGTGCTCATGATTTATTCACATACGTTGTTGGGTATTTTGTTGACACCATAGCAATGATGTTCACTGAGGTAATGTGTTTTAGATGGTTTATAAAGTGAATGTTTGTTCTTATAGTTCTGTGTTTGGCTTACAGAGATGCGTAAGTTTTGATGCTTTATCTAAACATGAATTTCAAAGTGCTACATCCTAAAGTGAGCTGGAGAAAACGTAAAACAAAGAGATTCTGGCTATCTGCTTTCTTCTGGTTATTTATGCTGAATCTCAGTTCATGCATGGGAAATGCATTGTTTCTTTCTTCAAAATGGACAGAACAATGTTCCTCACAAGGTTAGTTAGTTAGAACACCTTTGTCTGTGTGATTCTTTTTTTTTTTTCTTGTATAGATCATTCTGTAGAATCAATAGCTTTCCTCATTAAGTCCAAGAACAACAGTTTGCTGTAAGAAAGGCACATGTTGCATCTTGGTGGAAGGTCCACACAGTTGTCTATGAATCCTTGTGAATATAATCTGCAGGATCTGTGTGTGTTTGTGTTGGAATTGGACCAGTCCCAGGTTACTTTGAATCGCCGCAGAGATCTCACGGGAAAAGTGAAGGTTAAAGACCTGCTTGGAACTTGTAAAAATGCATGCAGCACAGTTCATTTCTGGATGAGAGGTGAAGACTGTATCCAGTGATTTTGATAAAAATAGTGTTCTCAAACTCAGATGGGAGTCCGTACAGTTTCTGCATTTTATTAGTGCAGTGAAAGGAGTTTCTATTAGGAGCTTAGTGTCACTAATTAACAACAAGGGAGTCTGGACGAGTCAAGTTTAGGCTTGTTGCAGGAAAAAGAGTTTGTAGAAATGTGGGGCATGAAAAACATGTTTCTCCACAGTTGTTTAGAGGTGATGACCTTTGCAGAAAGAACAGCTAGATATTATCTGTCACTGAAAAACTAGTGGTTTTAGATCCTGCTGTTAATTTATTTGTCATTATATCTGGATCATTGCATTTTTCAGCAAAATTATTTCCAACCTGTTAAGATATTCAGTTCACTTTTTTGCAGCGGATGTGTTGGAAATGTTAGGCTGTGTTTTTCACACAGCCTAGAAAGATAATAAACAGGTTTTTATGCGCTAAATCACCATGTACCTCTGCTTCACATATTTCCCTCTAAATACATTTAACAAAAGACTTATTAGGATGAAAGCTGTTGGAGCTGCTGCTACACCATGTCTGAAGGATTGGGGAATATATTGATAGCAATCGTATTTTAGAAATATACATCTTCAATTGTCCTCGTAGAATATGAATACTATTGTAAAATGACTAAATTATCCTGAATTGAGACTTTGTGGAAAATGTTTAGATTGGAGAGATCTTGATTGGAAACCATCAACGAAATTGTTTGACATTTGAGAAAGAACGGACATTTTTTAACGTGGAAACGCCTGTATATGTATTTCTGATGTTGTGTGAATGGTTTTAAGCAGGCAAAGACGTTGTTGTTTCTGGATAGAAACCACCTTCCAGGCTACCTTGTGTCTTTCTCTCCTGTGTTCTGTCTGGTTAATGTTGAACGTTGTGACATAAATCTCATCATCGGTACCTGCTCACCATCAGTCTGCAAGCGCTCTCGGTGAATGTGGGAAAAATGCCCAGATTTTATGCGACGGAGCCGACTGTTGCACGCCCACAGTGACAATAATACTTCCATTCAAAGGGTCTCACCCAACACACAGCTGCTAAAGAAAACACAGTCAGATCATGTGCAGAAGAAGAAGAAAAACAGTAATGCTTGTTTTTCAGAAAAGCAATGCGAGATCATCTGTTGTTTACCCAATTTGAATAAATTTATTTCTCAGGGACCACAAGGATACAGAAACTGCTTTAATATACTTGAGGAATCACTACATTCTGTTTTTCAGTAATTTTTTTTGCTCCTCTCCAAATAGACGGTATATAAACTGGTGCATTATGGCCCTCTGAGTGTACGATAACTGCTGTCTCTTAGTGAAAGCTGCTATTGTGCAGAATGAGTAATGCTCCTCCAAGTTGCCTGAGTTTAAACACCATAGTAAAGTTGTAAGGCAATGCTGAAAAGTTTCCCTCTAAGGCGGCCCGATGTGGTGACAGGGACTGTGATGTCCTTCATAATGCTTGTTTACTCAATGTTTTTGTTTTTCTTGCAAATCAATCAATCAAATTTTATTTGTATAGCACATTTCAGCAGCAAGGCATTTCAAAGTGCTTTACATCACAACAAACATAAAAACACAAAGTCATGTAACATAGAATAAACAATCAAAACATTAATTTAGACGGCTGTCAAATTTATAACTTGTTAAATAAAACTATTGTATAATCTTCCAATGCTGCAGCTTGTTTCTGCATCATCCAATCAAAAATTTCTTTCCTGAAACGCTGACTCAACCTCAGGAAAATGTTTTGATTGATGAAATGTCCTAGTCACGATTACCTGTCACGGATCCAAGCATTATGGCACATAGTTGCAAATTACTCTACATTTTCACATTTTAAATGCATAAAATCAATAAGATTGTTAGCAGAACAGTAAACTGGAATGCACCCTGGCTGGAACCCTAATTCAGTTTAATTGAAAATACTTTATTGATCCCAGAGTTGTTAGGTGCTGGTTTTAGGGAAGATTTAGATCTCCTGTAGCAGACTGTATTACAGCGATCTGTAACCTCTGACTGAAGATACTGTTATTGGAAAGCAGTCTCATGAAGAGGATGCTCAGGGCCTGCTGCTGTTTTTGATTTTTATGAAGGATCCATCCACCAACATCTCTAGAACATACTCAGCCTTCTTTATCAGGTTTTTGAACTTTTAAGTCCCAACAGATTAGTTTCAACAAGAGGCGTATAGAAAATCTGCAGCTCCTTGCTGCAATCCTTCACAGATCTTGGCTTCCTACAGAAGTACAGTCGGCTCTGTCCCTTCTTGTTCAGTGTTGCAACTCCAGTCCGGCCTGTTGTGCAGGTGAACGCCGAGGTATTTGTACTCCAACTCCTCCACTTTTTTTCCCATGATGGAAATGGTGTTTGATGCAACATTTATGTAATGTTTTCTAGACGCGGTGCTTATCTATTTCTGATGTCTCTTGACTCTTTGCTACTCTGCCAAATCAAATGCTGCGGTGCGCACCGTTTTTCCAAACTGCACAGGAATCCAGTGTAAAGTGAGGCTCAACAGTGACACCAGGGGGTTAAAGCTCCAGATGCATTCATTCAGCTATTGGTTCTTGCATCACATAATACGGGTTGCAGGAGGAAGACTCATCATGGTTACTGCGACATGGTTGGTATGAAATGCAGCTCCTGTGTGACTGTACTTTAGTACCAGCAACGTCATCCTTCACATTTCACAGCAATAATCCTTTAGGCATTAAACAATTGGTTTACAGAATGATTTCTTAGTTTTACTTCATGGTGGAAAGCATTTTGTCTAATTTAGTCCACATTCAATCATTGACATAAGTACATTTTACGTCAGCATATTTATCACGGAGATGTGAATGTTTAATACATTTGTGAATCTTTAAAAAGTTGAGCTACAGGTGATGTGTACAATCATAGGTAGTATAGTAAATTATGAATGTTTGTGTCCTAATGATCTCAAAATAATGCCTTTAAAGAAGTGATGTCTTATTTGTGTGTGTGATGAAACGGGGTTGATGAAACTGTGTGCTCTCCACCTTGCATCTCGTTTGACGGGAGCAGTCATAACACCGACTTTCTTTCTATTTTTACTTCACTTTGTCAAACTCCAACTGGGAGCATCTTTGATATATGCCTCCAACTCAGACACTGTCTATTTAATGTGTTTGTTGTTTCAGTTTTTTGTCTTTTTTTTTATGGGAATGACAGCAGAAAAGGCTGAGCTTAGAGCTGATATGACACCACATAAGTTTTTTTTTTTTCTTTCATCACTTGATCTTGTGAGCAGGTTATTAGTTTTACATATAGTCAGAACAAAGATCTTCACTTCCTTTTTTTGTGCATTTTATGTGTTATAATATGACCTGACTTACAGTGAATTTACTGAAGGGAAATAATATTTTAAGTTAAGACAGGTTTATAAATATAAGAGAAATGAGGTCAGTGTTCGTTGACAGAACAAAAACAACCCCCCCACCCCAGGAAATTGGCTTTAAACAAAAAATCTTCAACAAAATATGTTATTAAAATAAAATTGACTGGAAATATGTCTTTTTAAAGCTAAATATGAAAATAGTCAGATAATTACCTAAATAACCCTTTCAGTTTCATATCTCTACAACTCAAGAGGTGTATTGGTTGTGAAGATAAAAGCTTTCCAAATTTTCTGGCTGACCCTCTTGGCTGCAGTACAACAGACACAACTTTTCCCTGCCAAATTTTGATTTTATTGACAGTCGAGTTTCACTTTCTGTGCTGCCAAATAAAAACACTCAACCAAACCAAAATGCCAAATGCTGCTTCAGTTTGTTTCCTCCTGCTTCTCCTGTTGTCCTGCCTCGATAAGATGGCGAATCGGATGCCAACAGGCGCGTTTTTCTGAGAGGCCAAGTATCAACAAACACCCCTAAAATTACTAAAGAAATCAGTTTCACACCAACTCCTACGAGTTGCTTGAGAAGCTTTTTCTTTTGCTAAAACTGACATTAATGCTTTTGGATGGTTTTGGGAAATGAGACTGATTAAAGAACTTTAAAAGAAAACTTGCATCATTAGAGTGATTAAAAATAATTAAAAGTCATGTATTGATTGAATGTAGTGGTGGAATTAATAGTAACCAGCTTTAAATTATTGAAACACCCTCTTTGCTGATTAGTGTGGATATTAAGATCCGGTCAGTTTTTACGTCATTATGCGAAACTTCTCAGCGTTTCTCAAAATGAACTTTTTGTTGGAAATGTCTATAGTTGGACTACAATTATTTGAAAATAAGCATGAGCAGTTATTAGCATCCATGTCTGCGATTATTTTTATTTTGAAACGAGGACGGAAGTCGCTCTTTAAAGGATCATAAAATCTCTTTGCTCTCTGCCCGACAATACTTGGCTAAAAAGTGTTAATGCAACACGACGGTTTTAAAAAAATTATGTTCTGGCACTTCTGGGCTTCTACAGGAAAAAGAAACATTGACAGATAACCTGGAAATGATTTGGAGGCTCTGTGAGAATGCAGCTTTCATACTGTTAGCATTTAATGAAGCTGAACTTGTCGTCATGTTTCCTGCTACTGGTGCTGAATTGAAAAATCATATTTTCTTGAGTCTTGACTGAATTTGATCAGCTCTATGTTTAAAACCTAAAATATTTCATCTTTGAAACAGTTTGTGATTTATGTAGGCTTCATGTTTGTAAAATACAGAGGAGGTGAAATTTTTAAGGTTTCTGTTGGCATTAAACAAGAATTAAAACAAATCAAGTTTTGATTTTGTGAAAATGCACTTTGTAGTTCATTAAATCTTTACCACAACTCTGAAAAAATTAAAAAGTCTTTCCTTGTCAGTTAAATATGTTGAAATGAACCAGTCTGGCAGCTTTGACCAGATGGCCCGAATCCCAGGAAGGACATATGGCTGCTGTTCTATTTTAACCCCACAGTTTGCAGTAGGATCATTTTCAGAGATTTTGAACAATTTCTCAATCTGACTTCTTTGTGTTTAAAAAAAGATGAGCCATTTTTCTATGTAATAGTGTACGGAATAAGAACATAAAAAAACAGAAATCAGCTGTTTACATTGTTGCTACTTGACACATTGCAGTGAGTTGAACAAGGCGAATATAAACTTTGTTAAAGTTGAATATGCCAAAACTTGTTTTTGAAGTAGTAAAATATGCAGGTTGACAGCTACTAACCTTGCCAAGAAGACTTCACTGTCGAAGGTCCATAATGTTCTATATAACAGAATTTATACCGTAAACATAAACTTGATGTAGCTTTTAAACCTGAAACTTTAGTTTTAGTAGAACATTCTGTATATTTGAAAAACAAACAGCAGCAGTTATAAATTAATAATAATAAAAAAAATATAAATAAACTCACACAATAAAGCACTTTTTGGTGCTTTAAACACTCTTTAGAAATTTCTGGCTGGAGATTATTCACCCCAAACATTTGAAGCATGTTGGGGCCCCTCTGTGTTTCCCCAACTGTTCCTCTCCCTGATCAGGGATTAAGGGCAGGAGGGATTATCTGATCTCTGTCCTGTTGAAGGCCTGAGTCGCCCCAATGCACAGTGAATCACACACACGCATCCACCCACAGCAGAAACATGTTAAACCAGCAGCAATCTTAAAGTCAGAGTGGTGTAGCATTCCAGTTGTCTTCTTTTTTTTAGTGCGGAAAAGTCCAAACCCCAGGGTTGGCTCGAGCGTGCAGCACTGTGGAAATTGTGCCTGTAAACGGAAATGCTGCTGAAACAAAAACATGTCTCAGCATCTCGACATTAACCCAAGAGCTGATTTAGATGACTGGGCCCAGTATCCCCTACCTCGTGTTGTTTCTGTGCTGTCAAGTAGCTGAAAAACCTTCCTGTTAGTCTGACTCCAGGGAGCAGCCATGTGTAATCACACTATTAACCAGACTGCAGCAGCATCCAGAATAAGGGCAATGCTTCCTTCTACAGTCACATTACAATTTAAACTCTTTATTAGCAAATCTGAATTAAACTAGTTACTAAAATGAAACTTTTATGTCGCATATGGTGGACTTTAAATGCTAAAATAAGTTTTTAGTGTTCCTATTTTATGGTTTTTTTTTATTTTTTTCCCCATTAAACCAAACTTTAGTAATAATGAAAAACATTTGTTTGCATCAAAAAGGTAAATATTTGGTCATGTGCTGCATATGGATAAGTTTTAGGATTTTGCCTCAAATTGAGATTGGACCATATTTTGTTTTGTACATTGTTTGTCACTAATAAGTTCCTAATATTCCCAATTTCCCTTCGGTCCTGATGAGGCCATGTGACTGGCAGCTCAGAAAATGGAGGATGATGATGGAATCTCCGTCTGACTTGGCTCCTTTTCCTTGACTTTAAATGGCTGAAAGGGTTAATCTTCTTGTCCGTGTTGTTGTGTAACCTTGACCAGTTGGCGGTGTTCGGGTGGGGCCTCATGTCTGTCTTCAGATTAAACACAATAAGATTCAACCTCCTCCTTCTCCTCCCTTGTTTCCCTCATGTCTTTAATCCCCTCTGTTGAAAAACGCTCTAATGCCCTCTGACCCCTCCCCACCAACGTCTGTGATGTATAACTCTGAATGTTTCAGCTCTGTGTGTCTGTTGACTCTGCTCTTTGTTGCTAATGCTTTTAAAATGGCCTCTTCAAGATTTATGTGGGATTGCAATAATAGGAGCTGCATTAGCTGAACAAGTTGTGTTGTTGGGTTTCTTTATTTACAGGTCAGAGTTCATATCTTCACAGTAACTAGTCGGTTGGAAAATGATGCATTTTGGCGATCAGTCAAAAAGCAAAAACGGAGAGTGAAGGATAATATGGTTGTTTTTTATATAAACTAAAACACAGATGAACGACAAAAAACTTCCAGTGAAAATACCCAGAAAAAAGGTTTGAGTGAGAAATATCATTTATCCATCATTTTAATAACTTGCATTCAGTTGGAATTTAGACTTTGTTGAAGTATTTTATACTAAACAATCGATGTGTGATCAGTTTAAAGCCGAGTTCGGTTTTTGGAAAGCTGGCTGAGCTCAAAATCTGTTATGGCTACACCAAGCAAACCACATAAAAAGGTTATGTGGTTTGTTGTTTCACACTTGAATCGTATTCAACACATTTCAAACCTGAACATCACAAAAAGATTGTTTTATGAATATGTGTGCATAGGGAGAAATCTGGGGAATTTACAAATTTGCTTTGCCTAGGATTTATACGAAAGCTTAAGTCAAATATACCGGATTAATTTACAAATATACAGAAGACAAATGTTAAAAGTTTGATTTTTACTTGCTTGTGTTGCCAGTTTTGCTGGCCTGAGCACAATTTGGGAAATCCCTCTGGTGTTCCGACTCGCATCTGGAGCAAATTCAACTCGGATGTGGAAGGTTTTCCGGATCCCAGTCCCAACTTTTGAGACAAATCGGCTCTATTTGCACCTTTGCATTAGAGCCGACTAATGCCTTCCTATGGTGTATGTGTCAGTGAACTTGTTGCTCCAGCTGCTATGTTGGAGTTTATTTTGGGTGATCTTCTTATTCACTCAAATGTATGGAAATGTCGGAAAACATTTGATCAGAAAGTGACCCATGTTTTTGCTCGTTGATTGCTGTGATAGGATCACCAGCCCAAACAATCAAGTAGATTTAGAAAATCTAGATGTTAGATTTTATATTTTAGAGGCTTAGGTTCCTAATCACACTTAAATAGTTCCTAAAAGAAACACATTTGCTTGGTTGACAGTTGACTGTTTTTTATAGGGTGAAAGAAATCGCTTTGTCCTGATTGAGATGTTTTTGTGTCTTTGTTAATCCCAACTTGCCCTTTTCTCATCCTGAAAGTTATCTTGGTCTATGACCTTATTTCCTAAGCAGCTCAAAACAAGCCAGTATATCATCTCTACTGTTTCCATGTCTCAGAAAGAGAAGAACAAGGAAAACACCATGGATGTTTTGGATATTTTTCACCCTGTTGGTCATTGGATCTTGTTGCTGACCCACATTGGATAGTTTTTTTTTTTTTAATTTGGACAGTGTCCCAAATTTGAAAGAGCCACTGTTTCCTGTTTGACCCAGAAAAGCAACACTAAGGAGAGACTGACTCTGAAAGTGAGACATGCTACACATGGGAGGAAGGCGAAGAAGAAAAATATCATTATTTGAAGGTGAAATTCAACATAGAGGGTCTGGTATGTTTCAGTGTTCTCATTTTGTCAAATAAGGGCAGAGAGGGCTCACAGGAGATGTTCACACTTCTCTTTATGGGGGATTTTAACAGCATCGTTATAGTTTTTTTATTCTTGCTGCTGGTTGGTTTAATTGTAAACCAGCCAATTGTGCATCGTTCTATATTATTTATGGAGCACATTTAAAAACGGCAGCTACACCAAAGTTCTCTACGGGCAAATTGAAATGAAATTTAGCGCAATATAAGAGCCTAATAAAAGAAAAATGTACTAAATGAATAAATAGGAATACTAAATAAAAACGGTAAAAATTAGAAACCAGTATGTGCGAAATGCCTGTTGTAGAGAGGGAGGATTTAAAGTTAATTTTAAAGATGTTGTAGTCCTGGTAGATTTAACTTGAAACAGGAGATTGTTCCAGAGCTTAAGGGCCAAGAATGAAAATCCCCCATTAGGAATTTATAAAAGTAGCTGGTGTGACATTTACAACACTTTGATGGGCGTGTGACTGATTAATAGATCCTTAAAATAATCGATGTCGGTCCATGAAGACTCTGTAAACTCATCCAAAGCAAGGAGGCTAAAAAGTGGTCATGTCGCTTGGCTTCGTTAAGAAGGCAAGCGGTTGAATTTTGGAGAACTTGCAGGGAACGAATGACAGCCTGATTCAGCCCCAGAGAGTAAAGAGATGCAGGAATCCAAACCATGGATCACTTTCTCAAAGTCATGCCACGGTAGGGAAGTCTTCACCTTAGATGGTAACATTTACTGAGCTAATTTAAGTGTCAAGTTTAAAATCAGAAACTCATCCGATTTCTGGAATAGAGACGCAGATGTGTAAATCAGCAGTATAGAACTTAAAATACATGCATATGTTTCCTCTTATTTATTTATTTTTTTTAATCTCTTTAGTATGAAGTCAGTTGAAAAGAGAGAGGGCCCTAAAATAGAGCCATGATTTGGCTTCAGTATGACTGTCATAAAACATATTTTACATGGTAATTGTTTCAACAACTTGAGCTACATATCTGCTCAAATGCAGACCTGTTTACCGTGGTTGTAGCCGAAAAATTTTATTTCACTGTGGTTTCCTAAATACTCTGTGCTACTTTGCTGTGAAAAAAAACCTAAGCAACATAAAACAGGATTACATTTTAGGCTTTCTTGAGTATAAAGAAAAGCATCTTCTATTTTTCTCACATTAGGGTTTGGGTTTGCGATTCCAAAGTGGTCTCTGCCTGTCAGGAAACCGGCGATATTTTCAGTCTTCCATATTTTTTTTATAAGCGTATGATTGTGAGTATGTTTAAAATCTTCCTCTCTCCAGGCAGCAGTGTGCTCAGAGACTCGAAGGAGCTATTTCAGATCAGATTCAGATCTCAGACAGACTCCGATTCCTCAAAGAGGGGAGTGAATATTTAAATCAAATGGAAATTAACCCAGAGAGCTCAATCTGTTTAATCTGTTGCCTCGGACTGAATGGGGAGAAAAAAAGAAGAAATGTTGAGATTTTTTTTGAGTCACTGATGAGGTGGTCGACAGCCAGCGTAGGGTGGGGGTGAGCTGGGGTATTTATGGAGCCACGAGGAGCTCTAATCTACCAGAATGAATCTGATTATTATTTCTAAAAACATATGATCGAGAGGCTTACAGACTTCCTGCAGAGTGGGGAGCAGCAGCCAGACTTGCTCTTCAACTTGGCATGATATATGAAGTGGTTAAGAGCCAAAGCACCAGAAATAACTTGACACATAGCATGAAAAACACGTTGGGAGTGAAAACTATAGTATGTGGGACTGTGAATCCAGCACCCTGCTGCAGCTTGATGCATATTTAGTTAGGAAAAGCGTAACAGCTGATGCAGTATTGCTAAAAATTTAAGTAGATGGGTCAATTTGCATGTCTGTTGCCGTCAGTTAAGGGTTAAACCGGATGCATAAATATCTGAGTGACGAGGTGTGACACAGGGGACCCACTGAGGCTCTGGGCTCACTTTCACTCAAAAACTAAATCACCAAGTGAATCACCTGCTCAGCTTCTTGTGTACCTTCTCCTCCTCCTTCCTGCCACCCCTGCTACTTCTTTACCCCACGGTTGTGGTTCGAGCCGTGCTCTAATTCAATCAGTGCGTTTTGTAGCCTCGGAGTGAGAGATTGCATGTTCATTAAAAAATCCTGATTAGTCCAGGAGACTGATTACTTTATGTAGCCATTAGTGTGTGCGTGCTACTGCCCATTAGACTTCCACTTGAAGCCTCCCTCCTGCCCTCTCATTTGTCTAATGGATGAAGACTTAAGCCCCCTTAAAACACAACGTGCACGCTCGCTGAATGTGCACAATGATCCATTAATTAGCTTAAGTGGCCCCACAGGCGTCCTGTCCCCCTCCTCTCCCAATCAGCCCCTCTGTTTTCCCCTCTATCCTCCTCCTTTGTTTTCCAGCCATCTTCCTGGAAAACAGCTCCGTCCGTCAACCCCTTTTTCTGTCAGTGTGTTTTCTCCCCTGGCCATAAAGTCTCATTAAAAGTCAAGTGATTTATTTCCTTATGCAGGGCTCATACCGACTCTGTCAAAAAGTTTATGCTTCAGCGGCAGTTCGCCTCTCAGTCTCGGCTCCCTGAAAGGTTTTCAGGCAGCATCTCCTGCCTAATTCCTAATATTTATCCCTTAAAGGCTCAATAGCAAGCAAGCAGGGGTTTAGCTAAGCATTAGGAATCTCTACCTTTTCTTCTTAAAGTGTATTTGGGAGCTAGTTGATTGGCAGCAGCTTCATTTGAAGCAAAATTCAATAGCAAGAGCCATAAGGGATTTTTCCTCTGGGGGATATTTTCTTTTATCGCCACTTCAGAAGACTGATTATTAGTCAGCTGGAATGTGGTTCACAGAGGCGTTCTCCATATGAGGGAGACGACTGGTTGGGGATAACAATGAGGGTTTCTGGTCTGCATCAAAATCAAAACATCTGAACGTTAGTTAATCTTGGTTTTTCCAAGGTCGTCCGAGATTTAATCATTTTGTGTCTTTTGGGAGCATGTTTGAAGTTCAACAACAAATATTTGTTGGAAGTTTAACAGAGAGAAAGATTAGTCACAAGTGGAACATTTTTAAGACGGAAAGTCCCATCAAATTGACCTCAAGGACAAACGGGGAAATGGTCCCCAAAATCCTAAAGCTCCATCTGAAACTGTTGAGGTTAAAGTTCGTGACCCCACAGTTGGAAAAAAAGATAAAATACTTTTTATCTTGAATATAGCTACTTTTTGTGGATATTTAAATGCAACTTTCCAAACCTTGGTCCTTTCTTTGAACAGTTGAGACCAAACTGTAGATGCTCGGCTTTTTCACACAGGGCCTTATTTGGACAAAACCAAACGCAGCATATAAACACGTTTTATCTGTTAAATATGGCGGTGAGCTAAAGAGTTTGGTTTTATAGGTGTTCTGCAGTTATTGAGTTCGACATCCTCCATCCAAAATATTCTACAGATAACTGTCATATGAGAGATGATCCCTGACTCATCCATCAAATTTACATCAACATGTCAGGAAGAAGACGGTCAAACCTGCAAATCGTCTTTGGGTATTAATGCGCCACTGGTGTGGTTCTGAATGTCCTGTTCATCAGAACAACTTTGTTTCAACCCAGCCTCAAAGTCATCCATGGTTATGTCAAAACAAAGCAAACTTTTATTAGCTTTAAGTGAAAAATCTGACTGGATCCTGGTTGATCAGTCCGGCTGGACCTCTTCTGTGTGTTTCTCAGGACGTCACAAACGTCTCTCCCATTTTGATGTGATCAGGCGTTTTCTTGGAGGAGTTTCATAAAAGTGTGTTCATAGCTTATCATACAACAATCTGGTCGATAACATATTGTTTGCATTTCAGAAGAGAGACGGCTCCAAAACAAAACTAGGTACGATATCGCTGACTGGGAGCGAAATTCAAGGTCCACTGAAAATCACAATTTCTAAGCAGAAACGGATAAAAGTGAATTCATTCCAATAGTTTAAACCAGCAAAATGAAAAAAAAAAAAAAGATGTGGAAACAGTTTTCAGATCGTCTTGCAAGAAGAGCATCTTGCTTGTTTTAGTCTTCAGAGAGGAAAAAAAAATGTCTTAACAGAGCCAACAAATTTACAGGACATTTGGACTGTAATGACAGCAATGCAATAGTTTTTTTTTAAATATAGATTTCACCAATACAGGCTGTAGTTTTTGCCTCCAATCATTATAATTTGCTCTTTAATAATCATATATTTTTACTCAAAACGCTTAAATAATCAAGTGTCCGTTGTTCCATAATGCATTTGTTTCTTACCCTGTTATGGTTGTGCTGTTCCAATGATTACTAATTTGAAAGTTAATACCTAGGATTCTGGTGGGACTCACTAGATTCTGTGGAAAAAGAGAAGAGTACAGCATGGCCAAGATGCAAAACAGATCATTTTGTACATAAAATACTGTTTTCAGAAATATAACTTATGTTGCAAGACGGTAAATCCTAGATTTGTACCCAACCTTTTTCACCAGTGTGAGTTTCTGAATGAGCCTCTGATGGAAATGGATCTGCATGATTATTCCAGATGCTTGTAATCTGAAAAAGAACTGGTGCACTTTTCTGTGAAAAGAAAGAAAGAAAGAAACTGATATTTTCTGTGGCTGTTCTTGGCTTGCCACTTTACCCCGACATGTTGCGTGTTTTCTTTTTTTGTTTTTGTTTTTTGTGAATTCCATCTTGATGGAAAATTATTTGATTTTTCCACTTACCCCATGCGAGCATGCATATGAGAAAGGAAAATCTCTTAAGTTCTCATTTAGTCTTTATTTCTTAGTTGAGCTTCTTATGAAAAGCAGCTTTTTATTAAAGAATAGAATCATTTCCTGAGCCAACATTTATCTAACACTTTATTACAGATTTTCAGTGTTTGTGGAATAAAAAAAATATTTCCTTTAATAGATTTCAGCATTTTAAGCTAATACTACACAAATTCATTTTTAATTTTTTGACACCTATTTGTGTATTTACGCACATACACACAAAACCCAGGTGAGAAAAGACAGACGGCCTTTCATGCTTATTGCTACAAATGACGATTAATTCAGTCTAAGAACTGTCAACACAACAACACCTGTTTATTGTGAAAAATTCAAACGGTGACCTTCAAATACATTTTAAAATGTCATTTTGACTATGGAGAAATTCTAAACATGTCTGGGTGAAAGTAGCAAATCGTCACTTTCATCTTAAATGATTAACTGTAGCGACTGATTCATTTACCACAAATGCCTTTTTCACATGTGTATAAAAATAAGTATGATGGTGTTCAGAATGACACTTCTGACCTGTAAAGGCTTCGTCTTTTTACCGGAAAAGAATGAAATCTTTGAGGATTTTCGATGGACATGTTTTATAATAAATTCCCTATAAAACCTTTTTGTTAACATAGGAAGATGCGATGCTCTTACATCATTTGACAGTTTGATTAAAGAGCCATTCTGACATGGTTTGTTTCTGAATGAGCCGTTATTCTCTAGTAACAGGACTTCATCTCCAGCTATGTTGTTTGCTCTGATGGCGATTCCCTCACCTTGCCTTGCTGGGTGTCTCAAAATAAAAGTGAAACTAAAAGCCTCGGCTTTATTTCAGATGTACGTGTCACTCGTAGGAAATTAGAAATTTAATTCCAAGACAATCAATTGATCTTCAAATAAAATGGTAATTTTATGGTAACATAACCGTCCCTTACATAATACAGCACTGTCTACTCCACTCTCCTGATCCCAGTAAGCATGCACTATTCAGAGGGGGAGTGCATCAAAATACACATGCATACTTCATGTCTGCAAAAACATGAAGTATGCATGTCTGCAAAATCCCCATCATTATCTCTAGGTTTAAACTTCTAAACTTTTGTTTTTTTTTTTTTTTTGGAATTGCAGTGGTGGAATAGGAATCAGCCTGACATCAGCAATACAATAGAGAGGAACAATTTATCAGATATTAATGAAGCTGACAGGAAAATATATATTCTGCTTGAATAATGATGCCTGGTCTGAATTTCTTCTAAATATCAATAAAGAAATATCGCATTTATCAAAGCATGTTTGCACAAGTGAGTCGGAAAAGATCCTAAATAACAGTAAAATATAGTAATCCCACCCAAAATCATTAAAGTGGCACCATTCACTGAATGCAAGAACAGCGTTTGAGTGGAGTAAGTGGTTGACGCTATCAGGGTCTAATGTGTGTGTGAAAGTGCAGTGGTCATCACTAAGGAATGCTGGGAAACTGCAGGACGCGGGACAAAGTTTATCAAGCCTGCGAAGAAAAACGAGTGACAGCATTCCTGAGTGTTGGCTTATCTCTCTGCTTCCTGCAAGAATGCACACACACACACACACACACACGCTCACACACACAGAGCTTTTATTTTTGGCTTAGCTTTTTTTGGATTTTGTTCCGAGTTCAGAGCCTCATGCACCAACAAAGACCCACAAAAATGTGGTTTGTAGTTTTTTGATTAAGTGATGCAGTTCAAAGCATCAATTTTCCTTCTTGCAAATTAAACAGGAAATTTCTCGGAAGTTTTTCTCTTTTTAGTTTGAGAGGAACATGAATATAAACCCATTTCTCACTTTCTTGTGGGAAGAAAAAAAACAGATGCCAATGTATTTTATTTCTTCGCCACAACATCCAGTTTTTTTTTTAATCTTATTTTTCTGTTTCGAGTCTTTTTGTTCCTTCTTTCTACATATTTTACATTTCACATTTCTTACCCAAGCGTTTTTTCTTTTGAGGTATATTTTTGCTATATTCCTGTTTAATTCTATATTTTTGTTCCTCTATCAAATTTGCTTTTTGCTTTCTTTTTTTTTTTTCCAATTTTCCTTAACGGTTGTTTATCCTCACTAATTATGTCACTTAAATTTTCTTCTGTCTCTCATTTCTTTCTTGTTGTTCTCCACATTAATCCTATTTTCTATCACCTGTGTTTCCTCCTGTCGTTCTTTTTACCTTTCCTGTTTTTGCGATGTTTCAACCTCGATCAAAAACATTCTCGTTTTCTCCTCTTTTCCAAGTCTTTCTCCGGTCCATCCTCATGTTCTACATGTATTTGTTCTCCTCTTGTCTTTTCCTCCACCCCTCCTTTACTCCTTTGTCCAGCCCCACCCGTTTTCTGCTCTCCCTTTCTGCCTCTGGTTGCTTGGTGATTGTTTCTGCTCGCTGTTGCCAGGTAATTTCTAGATGGCTTTGATCACATGACAAGTGTTTTTCTGCCTGTTTGTGCTGAGTCATTAAGATGTCGGCGTCTGGGCTCTGATTGCAGTGCCGGTCACAGCATCGTGTTCTGCTTCAAACGTTCTCTGTAGACATTGCGGATAATTTGAAAAATCCCAACATTTTGCTGAAGTTTGAGAGAATTTTCAACTTTTTACAGTTAAGTTTTTACATAAGTAACATTTGTTATCTAAACATCTCATATGTGTTTGGATTTTCTTATTTTCTATTGTGTAACTTGAACCCATTTCTTCGTCAAACTGTTACTGAATGACGTAGCGTTATGGTATCAGTTTCTTCTATTGGATAACAAACTTCATGTTGATGAAATTATAACACATAGCTCTTGATCTAACCACTAGATTTCAGGGTTTTCTCCCAAAATATTTTTTTACTGCCATTATTTTTTCATAATCCTTGAAAAGAAACTTGTGTTCTGTTAAAATTGCATGTACTAGAAGTCTTTTTGCTTCCCCACCTTCCCTCCATTTATCTGTTGTCTTCTGGGCCATTGATCTGGTCGGCACCGGATCGTCTGACTTTGACTCTTTCCTCTTTGGGATGTTTGAAAAATCTGTGGTTGATTCTGATCAGAAATTCAGAATTGCCTCTCCTGTTTTTATTTAAAGGAGCAGTGACTCTACTTTGTCTTCACCCCATCTATAAGGCTCAGCCCAGCCCAAAATACCAATCACTATTATTATATTAGTGTTATTACCATCTGTTACAGTTCAGTGTAGATCTCTTGACTCTTGCATACGAGCCACAGTTGGATCAAAAACAGTATGAACCACGTGTGTTTGTATGTCTGTCAACAAACTCCCTGCATTGTTTCCACTTCTGTGCAAGTGGAAACGATGCAGAAGCTCTGAAAGTGAACTGGCTGCATCTCTCTGCAACCATAAGCAGCTGTTGAATTAAACGGGTTCTTGTTTATTCTCCACTGCTTCCTCTTTCTACACTCTTATTAACATTTTGTTAGTTATTTTAAGATGTATTTTTCAGACTCAAACTAAAAATCAGATACTTGTCATGCACTTTGATGCAAAATAATCAGATTACGGCTAAATGTGAAGTGTGCAACTGAAAGGTCTTTTCATACAGTCATATCCTGACGACATGAAACTTTTTTTTTTTTTTTTTATGGAAAAATGCTGATGGCAGTGAGCAGTCTCTCGTGTTTAGCCTGCGGCAGCTGTGGCTGAGAACAAGTCAGGCCAGCAGGGCAAACACTGTGACACATTGTTATTGTATTACTCATAGTGAATTGGCACCGGGCACATGATCAATAATTTATTATTTCCTGTCAAGAATGTGTTTTTAGTTTTAAATTATTTGTAGATGCAGACTCTTTCAAATGTTTACCTGAGTGCACAAAACATTTTTTGCAGTAGGAGATTAAAGGTTTCTTTTTTCATCTTATAGGGAATAAAAGAATATAAATTGATTTGTGGTTCTGTCATTTTTCACCTCGAAACAAGTGAAACTCCTGTTGTTGCATCTATATCATCATGCTGTTTGTTTCTATTCAGAGTAATTTTGAATTAAAATGGGGAAACGACTCTTCCTGCTCACCTGCACAGACAACTCGAGGGAGACCTTAAAAGTGGAGCTGTGAGTTTACTCTGTTTAATTTGACTGTTTTTGTGATGTAGCCGTACTGCTGAGCATCACCTCAGATGGAAAATCATTCTGACATTTACAGCAAACTGAAACGGTGAAGTGGAAGAACAGAGTGACAGTGTGAAGAGGCTACTGTTGCTGCTCTGCTGCTACTTAAACTCAACACCACTTCAGGGCTTCCTGTCGCACTGTGACAGGAAAAACTGCACCCTGTCAATTTCTCCTTTTTTTTTCTTCAATTTCTAAATGGACATAAAGGCATGTAAACTTTTTCTGTTTTGGCATTTTTCATCTTCTTAAATCAGCTGGGAATTTTGGAGAACAAGAAAAGTTGCACAAAGAAACGCGGTGCGCAAACGTTTGAGGAATTTTTAATCCATTGGCCGCAAGTAAAACCCAATGTCAGATTTTTAAAATTCTGAATATACTTTGAATAACAAGACAGAGCACTGCAATGTTAAATCTTTGTGTAGTCGTACCTTTTCAGCTTTTTCGCATCGTCACATTAAACTTTAAATATATTTTTTATTAAAACTGGCAAATGCAAATTAGCTCATAAATAAGAAGTGGAAGAAAAACACTAAATTATGATGGCTTTTGATAGTAATTTTCTTTAATTTAATGGAATAATTAACTCAAACTGAATACAAATGCATGCAATATGTTTTAAAATCTTATTTATAAATGCTGAAAAGCTTATACCTTTTCAGTCCACTTCAAAACCGAACACGACTTTCCTTCATAAAAGCCCCACAAATTACACAAACCTGGTTATAAATGTCAAAATGGAAGAAGGTTTAAAGATTATGAATACTTTTGTGTTTAAAAGGTTTTTTTTTGCACCTAAACCTGGAAAGACTTTTGACACTTTTAAAAACCAAAAATGAGAGAAAGACAGTGACAGAAGATTGATTGAAACAGTGAAAGCTTGAGAGAGTTGACCATTTAAAATCTAACACATGCGTTAGCTTTGTACAGTTGACCAGCTCGTTTTCCTAGTTTCATTTTGGTGTTCCTGCATGTTCTTCTTGTGTATGGATGAGTTTTCTTGAGGTATTTTGGCTTCTTTTAGTACAAAAACATAGATTCCAGGTTAACTTGGCACTCTGCTGTACGTACCCCTTACATTAGAGTAAGTGCAGTGTGACCTGCCTGCATGTCTGTTGCCCTGTGTCAGACTGATGATCGGTCTGCGGCGTTTTCAGCCTCTCGCCTGTTGACTGCAGGAAAATGGAGGGATTTGAGCTTAATGACAAATTGGTCGACTCGGTCAAACAATGCATAATTTGTTGCGTAAATGTCAAACGGCTGGTGATGCCGTTTGACATTTACACAGAATTGAAGACAAGTCTTTACCAGCATGTTGTCAAAGCATCCTGCATTGAGAGAAAACGTTATTGATCACTATAACGGGTAATTCTATTTAAGTCATGTTGATGCTTATGGTTTATATTTCACACATCTTGTCCTATTTAAATATTAAGTGCTGGTTTATATTGAACTTTCTGAATTGTAATAGTCGTAGGCGAGAGGCGGGTACACCTTGAAGATCACAAGTCCATCACGTTCTGTAAACAATAAACTGCAAATGTGCACAAATTTGAGACATGTGCTGAATATCTATAAAATCTCTTAAAACATAAATTCACACCTTTCACTTGCACTTTTTAAAAATTAACTATTTTTGCCACTGTCCATTAAGTTGGAGAATGAACCACTTTTATGGTTTTTATAAAGCCTTTATAGCTTTTCACTATAGGAAGTACAATAAGTTAAAGAACTGTGGTAAATCTCCATAATAACCTACAGATTTACCACCTATTTACAATTTTTTAGGTATGGTAGAGGATCTGTCATGCTGTGGGCCTCTTTCCTTACCACAGAGTCATCTGTGAACCTTGTTAAAATGATTTCCTTAAAATTTTCTCCCCTCTGAGAAAATGTGGACATATTAAACATGGGATTTTTCTAAATTTTTTAGTGTAGAAGGCATTTTGCAGTAAAATATGAATTTAAATTAAGGATTTTTACACATTTTTACTTGAGGTGTCAATAACTGTGAATTGCACTGAATCCAAATAAAAAAGAAAGTGACTCACTTCCCCAGATCCTTCCATCTGATTTCACATTGCCAGAAAACGACTGACAATGGCTCTGTTTAAGTGGTCGCTCACACCAATCCTGTTTAGTCCCGTTTAATCAAACTCCAGCTCATTTGCCTAGAAACAAACTCTGATGCAGACCAAAAACACAAACTCTACTTGGCCTAAAAATGTGGGTCTTTATTCAGCGGAAGCGAACTCTGATGAGGTTCGAATGCAAAAGTGAATAAAACAGGTCTGGAGACCGCGCCAAAAGCAGGAAGCAGGGCATGTTGGGTAAATGCAACCAAAGCAAACATCTGAGTCTGGAAAAAATTAAATGTGATCTTTTACCAAAGACAAAAGTAAAATCCTACAACTGCTAAAATCTGACACTACTTTATTTTTGTTTACATTTCTTGAAGAAAGAAGGTGCGCTCAGTGTCGTCTTCAGAGGTTTTTGTGTCATTTCCTTCAGTGGTTCTTGATGCAGCGCCACCACAGGGAAGGAGTTGAACAGGTTTTTCATTTAGTTAGGATCGTTTAATACAGTGCAGTGTGAATGCAAACCTCATCAGCTGAAAATGTAACAAATGGTGCATTTTTGTTCCCTGATCCTTTTGATCTACTGGACTATCGGGTGTGAACACTCTTGCATTCAAGGCTAAATATTGAAAATCCGTTCGAAAAGTGACCTAAAGATCCAGGGTGGAAACAACTGAACCACTTTTCTCCTCTTAAACTGCTTCTGAGAGTTGACTTTGCATAGAAAGAGACCAATTTATTTTATGTCTTGATATAAAATCTGATTGCTTTTTTTTAAAATAATGCCTTTGATCTGTCTTTTTTTTCTCAATGCTGTTTTTCTTTTTGTGAAATGCAAAATATGGATCCTAAACACACAATGGTTCAGATCCTCAGATCTTTTCCTTTGAGCTCATATTCACTGGAAATGAAAGCCACTTCTCTTATTTAGTTTAGAAAGTGTCTCCTAAGGCTCTGTCTGCCATTCAGAAGTTTATTTAATAAATTAGATTTAAAAAAAAAAAAAAATTTCCTCAGAGAGTTTCTATAAGAAATGACTGCAGGACTTTTCTGCTCTTAAATAATAGCTTTTGTTAGGTGGGAAATAAGCCAACAGCTACCATAAACTGATGGGATTTAGATCGCACCTGTTTAAACCTGGCATTACACAGATGAATGGTGTGTGTGCTTCTATTAACTTTCTGCCCTTCACTTATCCAGTTTGGGGAGCCGTGAGGGAGTGCGGGGAGATCTGATTGGCCGTTATCTTATTTGGCAGCTTTGGGGGGGCAAATTAATTTAGTGAGACGCGAAAACACACATTTTCAAACTCTAAACACTTGTGATTATTCTTTCTCAAAGGCAAACAGAGTTTCTCATAAAAAAAATGATAATTATACATTAATCAGTTGCTAATATTCAAAACAAATAGCTACTTATTTTTCAAAAGCTTTGTAGTAAAACAGGATTATCACTAGAAAAATTCAGTGTAGTGATTCATTCATCTCTACCTCGAAGATGCCACCACTTTCTCTCCTCCTTTGCTTTGATTGTCCTCCCTTCATTTCACACTTGTTGTTGTTTATAGTCCGTTTTATTTTTAGTTTGCGCCATCTAATCAACAGTCTCCCTGTTTGCCTCTCTGTCTGTTTCTGGCTCCGTCAGTGTTAATTGTCTGTTTATCTGGAACGAGGCGGCAGAAACGAGACGTTTATAGTTCAAGCTGCAGTTCGTAGTTTCAAATCGCAGCCACAGACGGTGACGTATGTGTTTCTGTGAGAACTTAATACTGCCTCCTGTGGGAACCAAGGCATAGGGAAAAAAACGGGCAAGTCCTCATTATGCAGATAATTAAATGTTAAAGACTCGGATCTGTGTTGCAGTTTAATCCTATTCTCATACTCGCCCTTCAATCTTTTCATATAATGTTAAATTCCATCACTATTGGCTATAAATATCTGAGTTTATGGTTCAGATCTGAGATCAACTGTTGATGAGAAGATGCCACGCTCAGTGCGGCTCTTCAGGATCAACATTAGCTCTAACGAGACCTAATTACTGTCAACAAGCTGCAGCTCTAATGTAAGACTGAGCTAAGCTGCTAAAATGCCGATCTCTGATATTGAAATTACAGCCGGGACGTTCAGAGTTTCGTAGCTGATTGTTCTCAAACTACTTAATGCAACTAATGGAGGCCTTTATTCAGCGCTGTGTGGTTGTAGAAGTTTTGTTTTTTCTTTTTTTATTTGCGTGTATACACAAATAAAAATCAACTTTTTTTTTTGGATGCTTGCCTGGGGGGAAATAGGCTCTTGGGGAGAAATATATTTCAGTAAACGGTATCTACAGCCACTCTCTATTCAACCAACAAAAGAAAATGAACTCGCAACATATTTTCAGTATTGCTTCTGGGTAATGGCACCCACTTTTTATGTAGCTTTGCAGACGTGCTGCAGTCAACAGAAAGGCTGCTCTGAAGTTGAAAAGAAGTGTGCACTTATAAGGGCTGCTTTATTATGGGAAAATATTATTCATTATTACTTCAGTCAATATTGAAATCATATTTATTTAAGCAATTAATCATTGGGTTTTAAGAAGTAATAGATTTTTCACTCAGGGAAATGGGAACTTCTTTGAAACATACATTTTCCCCTCATACCTTCCTCTTTAATCTTCCTTTAAAATAGCTGAATATTTGTTAAAATGTTGATCATTACATAAAGAAAAAACACAAACTATACTTTTTGTTTGGTTAAAACTCACTGCTGCTGCTTTTACCATGTTTGCTGGTCAGATTAGGATTTCCAGTCTCTTCAGTTTTGGTCGTTTCATGCAGGGTTACTTCAGGTTGTGCCGTCAGTTCAAACACGCTACGATCACGCTGCTGCCAGTCTCCCTTTTCTGCCATCTAGCTTTGATATTTCAAAACACAACCATTCTAGGCCTGGGATCAGGTTATGAAAAAAAGCAGACATTACCTCTAGTTAATGTCAAGTGACATTAAAAGGTGAAAGTCGTGTGTAACATTGAAAGGTTTGCATCCATTTGAGATTTCATAGAGAGGACAGAGTTTGAATTCTTAAACTTTACAACAGCAGGTGATCAGACTTGCTACGGTTGTTACAATCATCGTATTGTTTCTGTGATTAGTGCTGCTGGACAAGCAGTTCAGAAGCTACAAAACATCTTGACTTGGAAGAGTAATGAATTTAGACTATAAGGACCCAGATGTCTAATAACTTTACCAACCTTTAAGGTGGTAAAGTTATTAGACAAAAAGCTGCTGTATCTTGTCTTTCACGTTTCTTGGATCCTCTGACACCTTCGCTTGTGAATATCAGGATTAATTTGCCCTAATAAATCAAACATGCGATCTTTCCACAGTGTAGTGGACTGAGTTTAAATACTGGGATGAAAACAAATTGTTCATCTTGATATAAAGATGTTGACATACTATCGTAACACAAATCGGTTTTCAAAACTTTGATCCAACATGTCTCGTTTTCGAATAGCAAAAAAACGGAGCAGCAGTTTTCTGAGAAACTTTCTTCGTGCTTTGTCCAGGACTCGCCTTACATTTTACAATGCTGCTCCTCTGGTCACCCTGGCTCTATTAAATGTGACCATCTATCAGGAGGAAATGAACAGTGACTATCACCGTAATGGTCCATGGGATAATCCGCAACCGCAATTAACTGCAGAGTTCCTGGAGAGTCCGCCTCCACCTGGCCTTCCAATGCATATGAATACTTGGATGTAATTGGGTTAGCTGGCACGTATCCCCACACAGATGCAAATATTTATTCTCCTTCAGTCAGACAGAAAACAAACTGAGATCTATAGTAAGGTCCAGAGAACCTGCTGCATGATAATAACCTGCCGCTAGTCTGGTGTGGCAATCACTTCTAACATTCATTATTCAGTGTCTGAAGCTGCTTCTGGTTCTTTTCTGCATTTTAAATCTGGAGTTCAAGATAGATTTAATTGCTTGAAAGATATAAGGTAAACATCTGTTCAGAGAACAAGATGAGGATAAAATCCTTCAAAGCAGATGGAGAAAGAGAGGGGGAGAGCTAAAGGGGCCGAAGCTCGTTCTGTCGAAGTTTTATTGTTGGCAGTGATGGAGCAGAAAATGGGAAAATGGCTGCGAAAGCTGACTGAGTTTGACTGCCAGGACCCATTCATCCTCACTGATGCAATGCCACCCGTCGTCTGGAACTGACATGAAGATAATTTAGATGAAAAGTGTTCTTGAAGTATTAAAAAAAAAGTCAGAGACCATCCAGCCAACAACCCCTGGCAACTGGTAAAGAAAACCATGTGACTCTAGAAATGCTAGAGGTGTGCAAGTTAACCTCAGAAGCACTTTTATCAAATCATTCGTATCATTTTATTTAAGAGAAATTCACGGGTGCCACGTATGCTCATCCATCTTCCTTAGAAGTTGGAAGGCTAAAAAGCCGAGTGCATCTGAACCACACTTCGATAGCTAGTCATCACCAAGTCTTTGAATGTTCCCTTCGATAAAAGCAAATGCTTTGTCACTGGTCTTGACAGCTGGCTGTGACTCAAAGGTACAAGGACCCTGGTAGAGTTTAGAGTTGAAGCTGAATAGCAGCCGATGTCGATGAGGGTGATGGTCAGAGTTGCATTAAAATGACTCTGAGCAGCAGCTATTTCACGCTCAGCCAAGCAGTTTATAGGCATTTTCCAGTAGATTTCTTATGGTATGATGATCTTAACAAAAGGTAGTGTAGCTTAAAGTGTGATGGTAAACAGAAAATTTTAATAAAATCATATACCATGATTAAATAGCTTTTATTTTAACAGGGGTCATTATATATTTTCCAGGCACATGGTGCCATTTCATAGCACAATCAAATAATTATCTTGAGTTGTTATAAAAATATATCAAACATACCTTAAAGATACTCGATTTTGCACTTTCAAGCCTTGAAATTGAGCCTCTGTCACAACAGTGCATCTCCATTATACCATTTATGATGAGCTGAGAAGTATAGTTCCTATGACAAACTCAGCAGAAAAATGTATAATAGGATGAAAGAAACAAGCTCAGTTTGTTTCAGGGACTCGTATTACAACACAAATGTCGATGTTTACATAATACCCCCCTTTAAATGCAAAGAAATCTCTCATTATTCCTACAATATTTTTGATACACAAGCTCAAGCAAAAATGTTAAAGTATTTTTTTGATATATAAATTTCAAGTTCTTGCAGATTGTTGACATTTTTGTCAAATCTGTTCAGTATAGAGTAACAATTACCACGCCTTCAAAAATTATGGTTTAAGTATTTTAGCCCTATATATGACACACATAATATATATAATATTTGGTGCTATAACTGCATCTAAAGGTGCTGCAGGCAACAAGTGCAACAATAAAATAGGCATTTTAATCTGATAAAAGCTGGTTAATTTGTTTGGCTAGCAAGTAGCAGGACTGTAGTTGCTTAACATAGTTTGCCAACTGTAGTTTTAAAACGGCATCGCTTTATTTAAAAGCATAATAACCATCAGTCATCTGATAGCAATGCTCAGCATGAGGTAGGGGACCAGGAACGCTGCATTGCTCTGAGCTCAATGCAGCTGGAGAAATCGACGGCCGCTCCGTAACTTACTGAGATTTCAATAAAATCTCTTGTAGACATTTTGGAGGTATAACTGTTTGGAATATATTTATAGTCCTGATGGCTTTGAGTTTGACTTTATTGAAGATGGTGTAATAAAAGACTAAACAAAGTTATAAATACAACTCAAAAATCAATTCAAAACAAACGAAATGAAAGCAAACAAAAGAAGAAAAGTAGGAGAGTACTGTTTTAACATACTACGTTCAATAACGTCAAACTCAAAGCATCACTACAGCAGCCAGTCCTGCCAAGATTTAAATCCTATTGAAGCCCTATAATGAGTTGCTTGAACTTTGTTTAGGCCGTTTACAAAAGTAGTTCTAAAGTTAAAATAGAAACCACTTGTCCTGAGCACAACGGCAAACTTGATGCAACGTGACTGAAAAAGATAAGATTTGTATTTTGCAGTTGCTGAGATAAATTCCCCGCCTCCACCTGATTGAAATCCTTAGCTGTGGGAAATGCACATAAACAAACACCCACATATAATGATAAACTAAAACAACATAGTTTAGAGAGATAAGGGACTGATGAGATGGTGGAGATGATTTTGTCTTAATTTACAGCCACATCTGCATTTTGGATAACTTTTGTATTTAGGACTTTCAGTTTTCTTTTTTAAGCCTTGAAATTAAGCCAGAATAAAATATTCTGAATTTCCAACCCTGTTAAGATACGTTTCGTTTTCATATTGCTCTGGATTATTGAACCATGAAGTTAGCATGGGGCTACAAATGAACAACTATGCAAGTTAACCTGTACATAATTAAAGTCACATTGAAAAAGTTTTATTTTTTAAGAAAGTATTAAAGCAACTACAAACTACAACTTCCTGAAAAAGTGTTCTAACTTGCCTGCATTTCTCTGGCTTTCTTTTCTTTCCATACCTTTTCCTAAGCGTTTCTCTCGCTGCTGCTTTTCTCTCCAGTTTCCTCCCTTCTGTCCACCTCATCGATCATTAGCCACTACCTCCCTGTGGAGACGGATCATTAATGTAATGGCTTCTCAGTCCAATCATCATTACAGACAGAGCTGCAGTAGTGGCTCTTGGGCAGCATCGGTGCTTTTGTTTGTCTGTCACTTATCATCTAAACAGCGAAGGTGCAGTTAAGAGCAGGTCCAAATGAACTGGCCCATCCAGGGGTTTATACAGGGCAGGGTTATTGTGTAAGTACAAGTAGAGGTTCAGTGAACTACAGATAAACTGGATGCTTCCTGCAGCCTGGCAACTGTGTCAGACGGAGTCATCTGGTTGTGGTGCACTGGGGAGTCTGTGGTCTAATGACCACAGCAGGATTAATGTCCCATTTTAAAGTGGAGGGCTGTTCTAAACAAAACTAAAAATAATTTCTGTTGTAAATGCCCACCTTGGTGAAACTAGTTTTACAGCAGTTGGTATAATTTTGTGGAAGGGATTGATGAATAACGGTCATAAAGTGGAAACTATGCTTTAGTTTATGAAGGTTATGGTTGACTGACCATCGGCTGACTTGCAGAATTGTGTGGGTGTACATATGCCAACCATATAATCCTGAGTTTAATTTAGAACCCTGGCGGTAATGAAACTATGAATGGAAATGGAAAATAAAGTTTTTGAATGTTGCTGAAAATTAAGCCAGTTAATGCAGAATCTTGGAGGAAACTGAGAGAATAAACAGAGAATTTATTATAATCTGATCTTTGCAACTATAACAGCTATTATGTGAAGGCCTTTTCACAAGGTTTATGAAGACTTTATTGGAGTTGTTGTTCTTCCTTCCACAATTAAATTTGTTGGGTCAGACTCTGATGTGGACGTGAAGGTCTGGCGTTATTTCATGCCACAAATTTCCTGTTGGGTTTGAGGTCTGGACAGTTTGCAGGCTAATCAAACTCTTCTTACTAAACTAACTCATCCATGTCTTTATGGACCTGGCAGCACAGCAGCACACACTACCACAGAGAATGTTTTCATTGGTCCAGAGAGAACTGGTGGCAGCTTTCCACCTCTCTACTTCCTGCAATTCACAATCAAAGCTTTGATAGATCTGCTCAGCCATGGCTAATCTGAAGATTAACTATAGAATCTGAAGATTTGATTGACTCTGTGTAAAGTTGGTGGCTGAGTTAGTGTTCCCAATTACCATGGTTATAACAAAATAAGAGTAACAGTTGACTCGAATATTTAGTAGGAAGAACATTTCATCACTGGATTTGTCGCTCAGATGGTTTCTAATCCATCGAACGACCAAATCTTGGATAAATGTTTGCATGCACAGATGGTTCATTTCACACCTTTGTGGCCTTAGAAATGATCTTATCGCCTGAAATCTATGATTTGGATGGTTAATTAATTTTGTATTTTTAACAGCTAAAATAAGCGAGTTTAAACTGTAGTTTAATTGAAACACCTTCACCCAGAATCAAAAGGTTAACAAAACTGAAATTGAATATCTATTGTATAGCTAAAAAGGATACATTTTAAATTTGTTGTAAATGCTGTAAAAGTCAATTGAAAGTCTAGAAAAAAGAACAGATTGGTGGTATTGTAATCTATTGGATTGATTTCTAAAATAATCCTGTATCAGAATTGTAAGGAAATATTTTTTTTCCTTGTCTGAGATTTTGCTGGATATTCAGTAAACAGATCACCCAGTTTACAATCACTTATTCTACTGATTTAATAAGCAAAGAAACTCGCGCCCTCTTTACCACTCAACTGCTTTCATTCACATCCAAGTCTACATATTAATAATAAACCAATATATCTGTTTGATTAAATCTCAACCCCAGATTTTGTTTTTTACTAGTTGTCTCCTCAGAACTTTGCATTCTACCCGAGTCCACCAGCTCAAATAATTGTTTGGCAATCAGCTTTTTGAAGAACATTAGGAAGTCTTTAGCTGCCAGCTCCGCTTTAAGTTTAGCTGTTAAAAATCAGCCAGATGGTCTCCTGTCCTGGTGCAGAGATGGAGAAAGTCCCAGGTTAACTTGTCTGAACCTGACCCAAATCACTGAGCCAGCAGGCAGCACACAGGTGGTTCGCTTTAATATGTCCTTCCCTCAGATGGACAAAAACTCTTGGTTTCTTGTGTTCAAATTGTAAAAAAAAAAAAAAAAAAAAAGATCTGCATGACCCGGCTGCCTAATCTTAAATAATTTATTGTGTTTACTTCCTAATTTCACACTCCTTCTAGGAATTTGTGCAGCCATGTGTTGTAAGCGTCCATTGTAAGGAGAGGAGATGAGAAACTATTGACAAGCAGAGAGAATGTCCCAAGTTTTGCGAGATTACAGTCATGGTCCAACCCATCCTTTCTTGCTTCAAGCTGTGTGTATTTTGGCAAAGCCACAGTTGTTTTCAACTTATCAGCATCCTATGGTCACACCTGCAGGGTGGATTCGGCTTTGAAGACTTGACATAAAAGATGAATCTAGATGCTACAAACAGTTACATTAGAACAGGACAGCATGTCTTCACAGAGGGAAGTCCAGCAAGTCACATTTTCACTGAAACAAAGAAGGGCAAGTCTAGTCAGATTCTTCTTTTTTTCCATGTTAAAAAGTGCTCCTACTATACTGTGATTTGTTAGTATGTCAGTGATCTTGATACCATTTTCATAACGTGTCAATAGCTGATCATGCTGCACAGTCCTGAAGATTTAAATCTAGTGCAAAACTGCAGTTGTTGCAAAATCAAACGGCTCTTTTGCTAAAAATGAGTAAAACATTAGTTGACCCATCAGTCTAATGATATTAACAAGTTTTTTATCAAAAGAAATGTATGTAACAAATAAACAAATTAAGAAATAAACATTTTTAGATCACAGTCGGTTGTAAAATCTTCACAACCTGATATGCATCGTCCAACCTTTCAACTTAACAAAGAATCAAAATATAGAAATTATTCTCACTTTTGGGTTAGTTGGTTGTTGTGCCAGTGGTTTGGTGCTGTAGATCTGTATAATCTTTTTTTTTTTTCTTTCATTTTGGACTCAAAAACCAGTTTGTTGGTGTGAACCTCTAGTCTTTTCAAAATCTTTGACTGTGAAAGTTATTGTGTCCTCAGTGTCACAATAAATGCATCTGTATCATGACATTTGCAGAAATGCCATGATACAGATGCTCAATGTCAAGCAAACCCATGCATGGGTGTTTTCTTGCACTCACCATTATTTATTCACGTTTCCTACCTCAGAATGTTAATAAATGTGAAGAAACAGTAGTGCTGGTTTTAACTTATTCTTACGTATTCATTGCTGCAGGTTTATTTAAATTAGTTGCATTAAGAATATCTTCCCATGTGAATTTCTGAAGGACAAATATGAAATGAAAGAATGTGAAGATTCATAACCTTTATAAATATTTATTGAAAACAACTCAATTTATTGAAATTCATCGTAAAATAGAATGTTGGTTTGAATATGTAGTTATTTTTCAGAATTTTATTTCACAAATACTAACAGTAGCTGTGTGTTTTTTTTGTTTCATCCAAAAGCAGTAAAATCTCAGCTTTTATTTCAAATGCATTAATCCTGCTCTTATGGGTTTCTTGAAATACGAGATAACCCTTCAGTGGTTGGTGGAGCTACAGTAAAATCATGATTAGATTGACCAGTCGGTATCTAGTTGCATTGTGAAAATCAATCTCTCTGACGTTACGTCATCAATGTCTTGTCTTGCATTTTCTTGCACCTGAAGTGGGAGGAACAAAATCCTTCCACAGTAAGGAGAGCATATGATCTGGTTTAAATGTGTATATTTCTTTCTCAGTATAACTAACACAATATCTTCCTTTAAAGAAATCTGTCAAATTTGTTTGAGCAACTTATTGCAATCTTGATGTAGCTAAGGGGGAGTTTGAGTTTTTAAGCCTTTTTGCCATTTCTAAGTAAAATCAGATGAGTTTTTCTTATTTTAAAACTTGTAACACAACCTTATGTTTTCTTTTTTTAATCTGAGCTTCTGTGTTTTGACAGCTAAGGCTGATATATGGATGTAACTCTTCCACGTTTTCAGTGCAAATGATCATAAATAACCAAATGTTAGAAAATGGAGCAGAATTAATAGAGCAGAAACTGACCACATTTGAAAACGCTTTGATCAACCCTGATCTAAAAATCCTGCGGCTCTCTTTGAGACATGTGTAGGGCTGATCTCTTTAGGGACTCCCAGCGGCATTCTAATCCCAGAGAGGCAAGGCCAAGAGCTGATTAACCAACAGCAGAGAGCCACTCTGTGCATGTGTGTGTGCATCTTGCTGTGTCTTCAGATCTTTGCAAATCTGATTTCCTTCAGGTTTAGACTGAGTGTCGCCGTCTCATCCCTGTCTCATCTTTTCATCCTCTGTCCTTCGCCTCTTTTCTTTACATCACCCCATTGCTACTACACGTTTTTCCTCTCTCGTCGGCGTCGGGGTTGCCCTGGCAGCTGCACTGTCGCAGCGTACTCAAGAAGGCACAACTAGGCTGTTGAGTAGAGGAGGTTCGGCTCTTGTCATCAGCGTCAGATCAGAAGATGGTGTCACAGAGCATCGGGAGTGATGGATGGGTAGTGGTAAATGTGAAGCATTAGAATGGAAATTGCAGGTTCAGACTTGGAGAATAGGGCTGGTGAAGGGACATTGAACATGCTGCATAAATACTCTAAAGAGAGCACAATCCAGCTTTTCAGCACCTCTTCAGATACGAACATCAAGCAAACTTCTGACAGCTTCTGTAAATCTAAGCCTTAGTTGAGTGTTGAGAAGTCAAGCTCACTGTTTGTACTCTTAAATCTTCGTCAGCGCGACTGAAATGTTCTGTCAGCCAAAGTTTTGACTTTTTTTGTAAGCCTGATTGGTTGAAATGCACATCGTTGTTTACCTTCCTCGCTGTGCGCTCAGGAAAGCTTCACCGAATGTTAACTACTCTCTCGCAGCTTCTTCAGCAAATTTTCAGGTCTGTTCAAATCCCAGTGTCAGCGCCATTGTATCCTGTTTTTACAGAGGGACAATCGATAAACCACCCATTCATTCTACATGGGACCTAAAACTAGCGCCTGCTTTGTGCTGACGCTAGCAGACCAACTGCAGAGCTTCTTCATCTTGGGACATACATCCACCACAGTTACCTGTCAAAGAAAAGCCTCCAAATGTGCAAGCTGGAAACCCAGACACTGTTACTACAGAGCTACGAGGCGATAATTCAGTTTGTCGATGTATTTACAACATATTTTATGCATACAAATGTAGTTGCAAAAGTCTTTGAAGCCTCATGCACCACATATAAGGGCTTCTGACTCCATGTTATGTGTTGTGCTGTCGTTTCCCCTGTTCTTGTTAGAAAAACCAAGAACTTAATGTCTTGGCAGGAATCGCCCTGATGTTGGGGTTGGCCGTTTACTTGTGCTGGGATGGGACATTGTGTGCAGCCTCATTGACAAAAAGATGGACGTATAATTGTGTGCAGAGAGCTTTTGGCTGGCGGTTGGTTATTCCCGCTTTGTGCCTTCCTGCCTGTCCATGTGTGGCCTTTATTATATTTAAACCTCCATGGGTGTCTGTGTGGTGCTGTCCTAACACGCAGATGAGTATTTATGAGCTAGCGGTGTGTGTTGGACGTTATTGGAAGGACAAATTAATGGAGCTCAGATCTGATGCGTTCAGCTCTTCGGTAGGCTGGTCTGCAGTCAATTCAGCTGGGAGCCAGAGGGAGAAAGTGAGTGTTTGTGAGGGGATGTGTGTGTGCGCGGGTGGGTAGGTGTGGGAGGCATATACTCAATTTGCGAAGATAAACAATGCATCTCCAGAGTCTCTCCACCTATAAAAGCAGGTACAGACAGAGTTCAGCATATTTGTTCACAATGCTAAAGTTAGTAACAAGATCCCTACATTTGTTTAGGTTCTGCAGAAGCACAAAATAACACTTCGTCACAGCAGAACAGCTAAAACGTAAAGCTTGCCTTACTGTTTCTGTAGAGTTGATTATTAAAATATTTGCATATAAAATGGATCCAGCTGGAAAGATTATGCATTTTATTTTTGGCTTTGTTGTTGTTTTCAATCATTTCTATGTTTTTATCATTCTATATTATACACAGCAGCTTTCTTCCTTAAGAGCTCCGTTTTTCAGCGCAGACATAAGTCAAAGCTGTTGTTACTAATTCAGAAAGCTGCACCGCTCCCATCTTCTGCACTTGATAAGGGCCAGAAACGGCATATCGAGTCGTTCTGTGTCAGTATTTCACTTGGGGTGCTCTCAGTTCTGGACAAAGGGAAGATTTTTTTTATTATTTATTTTTAGAGCTTTTATCACTTTTTAGAAGTCTCAGCTTGTCTCCTTGTCTGAAAATATTTCATCTGTAAAATCTGTCCTGTGAAGGCACTGGAGTTGCTCGGACTGAGGTCCAATCATCCAGGAGAACTCAACATCTGTACATCTGCTGCTCATTCTCTTGTCATCACTAACCTTGCAGTCTCTTGTCTTTGATGAGGGAATGACTGTTTCTAAACTGGCATGCCAGCTGGGATTTTAATTCAAATTCACCAGCAGAAATACTGTTGGCGTAAAGTAGTACGTTTACTTTAATAAAGAAAATAGCTATTTTAAAAAGGTTTTAAATGTTTTTTGTCCTGAGTAGATCTTAACCTTGATTTGCTGTTAAGGTAGAAAAAAAACAAAGTCTTATGGCTTGACTTGGACTTCAGTCACATGAAAAGTCTTTTTCTTGTGGAATCAGAGTGAAAGTGAGCTAATAAGTATAAATCATTTGAGTAAATTATGGTCCGTTTTTCTCCTCTGAGGTATCAAACTGTAAAAGATGTTCCTCTTCTGTCCTTGATTGTCATCTTCTCAAATTGACCATTAGCAACCTAATATTTTTGTCTTTCCAAGTAAAGTTACATACTAATATGCTGTTTTCTCCCATAAATTTTTGCATATTTGTATTTTTTGAGTTAAGTATACGTAATAATTTTTAAAAATGATTTGCAGCATTTTTTTATATTGAACATAATGTTCTGAAAAAGATTAAGTAGTTGAATGTATAGTAATGTAACAATTACATGTGAAGATAACCACATACACTTGATATGCATTAAACATGTAGGTCAAAGAAATGACAGGTTAACTGATTGCATTGGTGTCACTATCCAATATTGATATTGATGTCCAATACTGAGAGTAAGTAGATAAGAAATCCATTGAAAACAGTTTTGTATCTTAGAGACAAAAAAAACTTAATTTGGATGATCCAGAAATGTTGGTGAATGGTTCGCCATATTTTCACAATGCAAGTTTTCCTATTGTTTTAAATGCTCCATAATTTTGCACTGTCTCTCAGTCACCGTCACATTACTAAACAAATGTCAAAAGACCAGTTCCTTCCAGAAACACAAATACAACAAGATGGGTAAAAATTTAGTTTAACCACTTTGGTAAAACTGGGCCAATATTATATTATCAAAATGTTAAATGACAAACATCAGCCAATACCGATGCCGTTGCCAATATATTGTGCATTCCTAAAACTATTTTTAGTGTTTATATGATTATAAAGATTGCAATTGGTGATTCTTTCTTCAAAAGTGTGGTGGTGCAAAGAAATGTTCAGCAGCACTTAAAACAGTTAGTGTGATCTCTGAGCGGCAGGAGAAAAGATTAGAGCTGACAGAACTGCACTGGAATCATACATACAAGATTATCTGCTGAAGCAAAGCTTTGCTTGCCAGTGTGTAGGGATGCAGGATTGAGAGTTTTATGAAATCCCAGAATTGGAATTATGTAGACTAGCAATCATCAGGCATGTTTCTTGGTATTTGAGTTTAAATCTGTTGCACTTTTAACCTTTTTAGATTTTATTTGAGTGTCTGTGCATGTTTCTCTGAGGATTTATGGCTGCACTTGTAAAGGTGGCATCATGCATGTATGTGAAATACAAGCAACAAATTATGGCCTGCTTGTAAACTTTGGATTTTAAGTTTTAACATTTTTAAATCTAAACACATCAAACCTTGTGGCTACCTTATTCATATATGATATAGAATATAAGACATAAATGCTATATGGATTTTACACTGAAGAAAACTGATTTGGATGATCCAAAAATGATGGCGAGTTGTTCTCCATATTTTCACAAATCCATTATACATGAGGCAGTTTATACTGTCGGGGCATAATTTGTCTATTTTTATGAAGCAGGAGATTTTCAATGTCCAATAAACCCATTTCACTGCTTTGCTTTGGTGACCACTGTAAATTGGTTTTTGGACAAAATGTTGTGCTTTTGTGTTTGGCTATGAGACAGAAAAATGGTTTCTTTGATTTGTGATCAAACATTTAACTCCCGCATTTCATAAAATATAGAATTATTCATCACTACATGGAAATTAGTTGAAATGGAGACCTTTATCTAGATTTGTTTGACAGTTTACAGTTTTCACAAGACAATTATTCTACACTTTTATTTTTTTTTATTAAATACTGAGCTAAACGTTGAGTCTTTTATCCTTGTTATGAGTGATTATTTGAAGGCACTTCCAAATGTATTAAAGTAATCCCTCCCAAAGAAAGAAAATCAATGTCTTTGTTTTGATGAAAAGTGAATCGGATGTCAGAACAACATTAAAAGAGGCTTTTGAAAACACAATGAATCTTGAAGATAAAAAGAGCAAAAACTCATTTCCTTCAAACATCACGGTGAGTCACACGGCGTTTGGCCAACACACACACACACACACACACACACACACACACGCCTGCACACATGCAAACAGAAACATTCAATGTTGTCATCAGCAGATCTCTTTGTTAGCTTCGCTGTTTAGTGTTGATAAGCTTGTTAGGCTGTTAAATGTCACCCGGCTTTGTGTGTGTGAAAATATTGGTGTGTCGGTTATGATATGGTACATAAACCACACTTTCAGAGAAAAACATCAAATAGTATTTTTTATTTCTGCTCTGAAACTGGTGTGTGGATTATTTTTAATTATAACATTGTCCTATAATATTAGATCTTTTTCTACATTTTCTTAAGGTGGAAAACGTTTCTTATTCCAGTTGAAGAACTGGAATAATATTACCAAATTACATTTGGTAATTAAGTTTATTAATCAGGAGTCATAATCTCTCCTTTTTCATAACACTCACAAATGGCAACAGACAATTGTACATTTAACTAGTTTATCTGATATGATCTTTTTTGTAAAATAATTATTTACAAAGGAAACTGATATTTACATACACAGTATAAAAATACATTGTGCTTAGTTACTTAATTTTCTTAGATATTTTGTTCAAGTGTATTTTTTTGCACACATTTCTTTAGCATTTTATAGAAACCGGTATGAAAGCTTAAACTTGTGGCAACATTTTCTGACAGAGTCAGGTTTATAGACTGCTTTATGCGTTTACCTGCAGCTCTTTACACACTTTCTGTAGGACAGAAATCAGGTCTGTCTGCTTCAACACATTGACCCTGATGTTTATAAGCAGCTTTAATAGTTTAGTGGTTCGTCGTTAATTTGGAAGACCCATTTGTTCCCAAGATTAACTTCCAGGCTAATGTCTAGAGAGGTTGCTTTAATATTTTCACATTTTGTTCTTTGCACATGTCTGTTTTGTGAAGTCTACCACTACCTCCTGCGGGAAAAACAAAAAAAGATGCATCCGAACATGAAGTTGCCAAACCTAACAGCAGGGATAGTGCTCTCAGGCAGGCGAGCCACCCCGTCTTCCTCTAAATATAACACTTCAGTTTTAATTTCATCATGCCGCAGAGTGCCTCCAAAAATTAAGACCATTGTTCCTGAGGGCATTTGCAACCTGTTATCGGGCTTTTTATGTTGCTTTTGGAGTAATGGCTTCGTCCTCGTTGAGTGACACGTCGGCACATTACGGAGTGGGACTCACTGGAAAGTTGATGATGGCTCACGTCTACTAGCTTCTTGTAGGTTAAAATAATTCATTTTTAAAAATTTGTCCATAATGCAATGCGAGTGCTGGACTAATGGGAAGCCCATTGGTCATAAAATATAGCATCCATTTCTGTCATTTTACTTAGTTAGCTGTATTATCAGGCATTAATTTGATCTACTGGGTACATCAGACACAATCAAACACTAACTGAATACCATAATTGTGTCTATTTCAAAGTAGTTTAACTTTTTGAAAATATGTTTCATTCTGAAATGAATTTCAAAGTTCACAATTCCTGTTTTTCTGTACTTGGTGCGGTGGCCTTCAAACAAAAGCTTTTATTTTTGTCTGCTCTTGTTTCTGTGAGAATTATTTTGTATTTGAAAGAAGTGAAAACGAACCGGCTCTAATAGTAATCCAAAATTACTATTGGATTTTCTCATTTGTTGTATTTCTGTACTGGACCATGACCTGCGGTCTGTTGTTGTTCTGCTATGTTGATCTACTTTTACTTATGTAATTGCATAATGTTTTTTAAATACATTTGATGTTATAACATTGATGTTAGTTTGCACATTTTATTAATTTTAGTTTAAAACACTCTTATTGGTTATTGTAGATTACTACCTGAAAGCACTAAAACTTAAAATTAATTTTCAGTTTCATTGTCTAAATGCTAAAAAGTAATAGAGAATAACCTATTGCAATGGTATTGCTATATTTTAAGCTGGGTGGCAATGACTTGTAGATTTTTTTTTTTTTTTTTTTTCACAGTAAAAACTTCATTTGCTCAAACTTTTCTCCATTTTCTCACCATTAGAGGCATTTTTATTTGATAGGCCTGAGAATCAGCATCTTCCTCTTAAGATTTAAGCTCTTGAGTCTAATTTTCTCTTGTCGGCAGATGAAGCAGGGCCCTGGAAGATCTGACAGAAGCCTTTTAGGTTTTCCCTCACTTTGCTTCGGAGTATTTCAGAACAAGTCCATCTGTCAGTGGGTGAAAAACAGCCAAATTATTGCTATGAAAATCTTCCAGGCCTACAGTCAGGCAAACATTTATGATGACAGGCTCACTTCAGATGTACCAACTAAACTGCTCTTAACACCGAAGTGTTTTAGAATGGAAAAAAAAAAAACCCATACAGGTACTAATGTTTTGGAAATGTTTTATATTGGTAACAGAACTTTTAAATACTTAAACAATTTCCCAGCAGAAGACAATCTGACCAGATGCTCAGACTATAAATATGCTGGATTATTTATTAAACTTGCTTGTAAAATAACTTTGCCTTGTTTTTCTGAAATGTTAAATCCTGAATAATACAGATGTTACCTGATTTAAAGTGAAAGTACATTAGATATACTCTATCTTCTGAATGTCTGCACATATTATAAAATTGCATAGCCAATAATAAACGTACTTGCCTCTTCATGTTAATTCTAGAGCACTTTAATTTTCGCCATAAGTGCTGGGTGTCACGTGTTAGCTGAGATGTAGCATTTATGCCTGAAGGCATGTGTACTTTGCCACCTGCTTCAAACACATATGGCATGGAAAACTTTAAGCGTGCGGTTGTACATGCAAGTCCTGCAGATACCAGGAGAATCGTATCAATATTTACATAAGGTTAGACTAGCCAGAGATTTAAATTCCCAGGAAAACACTCAGTGCTTTGGGTACAAATACTGCCAATTTCTTATAAAACCACAATCCCTTCATGTACACACGCAGAGAAACAACACTTTCCATGTAGTAGATAATCAGGCAAGTATGAATCCAGTGTAATCTTCTCATCTTTGGACTGTTGCCTCTGTTGCCCAGGGATCAAGCGAGCTGTACAGCATGCTCATCCCTGTGCTCATGCTCAGTGGGAAACGGCAGCAGAAAATGTCAGACCCAACATTTGATATTTATACAGAAAATAGATGACAAACAAACTACCTTTGTTTTCACTCGTTTAAATATCTACAAGATGAAGTGCAGCAAAGTATAATATCACATTGCTGCATGTGATACACATCTATGAACGTTAAAGATTGTTTTATTTTACCATTTCTAACTTGATTAGATGTCTACAAATGAACTTTCTAAAAAAAAAACTTTTTTTTTTTTATAGGTTTGGGCTAGTGAGATATCATAAAAGAATAGCAAAATATCAGTATTTTTTATTTTTACAAAGAATTTTAACTAGAAACTACAACATGTCCAGTATATGTGGGCTCTGCAGAGATGTTAGTCGCCCTTTTTCTGACCCTGCATGACCTTTCAAAGAAGGAAGGTTAACTCTGACAATCTTTGCTGCAGACCGTTTTGTTGCTTGCAGTTTGAGTCTGTTCCATTGTGTGGATGAGCCAAACCACAGAGTGACGGTTTGCCCAGGACAGACTGGATAAGGTAGAAGATGAACTCAAGGTTGCTTCTCTTGAATTGCCGCGGGAAGCAGAGTTTTTCCTGGGACTTCTTCCAAACAGTGTCCATGTGTGAGGACCATCTCAGGCACTCATTTAGTCGGTTTCACACCACCACTATTTGTTTTTCACTGCCAGAGATCTGAACAGGCTCTTTTGTAAGAGTGAGAAAGAGGTTAGAGCATTAACTTCACCCATCAGACTTGCAGCTCCAGGTGATGTAGAGGTAAAGCTGGGCTACTTTAAACTCTGCAACACTAGAAAAGTTGGGTCACTTCAGCACCTACTCTTGCATCTAATTCAAAGAGATGCACTGATGTTTCTTTTTTTAACCTTTTGCAGCTTCTGGTTTTCTTTGTGGTCCGACGAGCTGATTCCATTGTTTTCTTTTGTCTCTTTTTTTTTTTATTTCCTAATGACTAGAAAACATGGAAGAAAGAAATGTGCTTCGGTTTTTGAAGCGGCATTCTTTTAGAAAACATGAAGGAAAGTTTATCAAATGTTAAACTTAAGGAAGTGTGTATCGTCTTGTTGATGGATTGAAAATGCTGGGAGTTTTTAGTTTTGCTGCTTTTAATGAATAAGGAGAACATCCCTCTTTTCATTGCTTTTTGAAATATTTTACCTGCTGATCAGCAATAACTTATGTTTAAAACAAAATTGTAATGTGTCACGGGTAAATCAGGAGCAAGCTGCTAGCGTAGAAACAGAGAAAAAGCATTAAAACGGTTTTCTTTTTTTCTCAGTATAATAATTGAAGACATGAAGAATTCACCCATTCTTTAAATCATAGTTTCAAAGATTTTAAAATGGTTGTTTACAGAGTAAATCTGAACTGTTTCAGGGGAAACTCAGCTGATTGACGTTCCGGCTTCATTCGCTGTTTAAACACTTTTATTATCGGTTGTGGTCAATAAGATGAACGTTTGGAAAGAATACATGATTAGTTTGCATTAGCTTGAAGCCAACAGGTGTGCATTCTTACTTCAGAGTTGACAACATCCATCAGAAGGTTGTCATTAAATGAATAAATTGTACATGATTGAATCACGAGGCGCTCCCAGACCAGCAGAGAAACGTGGTGCCTCCAGCGCGTATTTAGGCTCGTTTTAATTCCACTAAAGTTTCTAGTTTTATTTAAAAAATAATCTGGATCCTGGTTTAATACATGATTTTGCTTTAGTATCGCAGTGCCTAGAACTGACAGTGATGTGCTGACAGTTGTGCTCAGGTGCTGTCGTCTCCTTAGTGACGGATCAGCTCGCCGCCGCTCGACGGCGACGGAAGACTGAGCGACAGATGGCGGCGACGCTCAGCGGCAACAACGCTGCTCGGCTGGAACCAGATCAAATCGGGAGGTTTAGCAGAGATTTAAACCCCGCTGCAGGCCGAGCTGTTCACTTAGTCACTGTTATTATTTACCACAATGAGTGACAGACATTTTGGGGGAATAAAACGCAGCCTTTGCTTCAAAGAATGAGAGTAAGATGAAAAAGCCTTTTCTTTTTCTCAATGAACCGCTTTGGGTTTTCTGCAAACAGCGATGTGAGACTTATAAGATCTTACGTCACATCGTTTGTATCAGAATTGGAAAAAGATTCAACTGGCATACAGAGATTTTTTTTTTTTATTGCAGGGACAGTTGTAAAGTAATCCTGTATTCATGTTTGGTACTGAAGTATTTGCTCACTTTGATCTGGATTTCTCTTTGAATTGAATTGAGGAGATCATAAAGTCTCTGGGTCATCAGGTACTGGTCGCACATAATGGATCTGCTCATGTTTGAAGGAACTGAAAGCATATTTTATGACCATAAATATATATATATATATATATATATATATATATATATATATATATATATTAAAATCTTAGTTGTACTGATTTAAGGGTTGAACTGGCACCTAAGATGCTGGCGTTTTATCCTTTTGCTTTTTGGAGGTTTACAGTTTTGTATGATTTTAAGACACACAACAACAATTATTTTCTCATATTGGGGAGTTTTTTTTTATATGCCAGCATATTAATCTGTGTTTACAACATTTGGATATAAGTGAAGAAAAACTTCTTAGTTATTTTTGGTTCAATAAAGCAAATTTTTGATAAGAATGAAATGGTCCAACAGGGATCAGAACCACAATCAATGGAACTAGTGTAATATAAAATCTTCTGTAAATAATATACACTCAGATTAGATAAATTTATATATTTTCATAAGTATTTAGTATCATTTACTTAATTGCTAATTAAAGTTAATTTCTGTGTGCTGTAAATATATATGAAAATATGCTTTTTTTTAGTTCATGTGGATATGATGACCTGGCAGTTTGACCCAGATCTGTTCTTGCAATTTGTTTTTGTCTTCTAATTGTCACAGCTGTAATAGTTATCCATACACGTTTTTCACATAATGTAAGATGCACGTAACATCTTTGCAAAGAAGTAGCCGCCACACTTTGATTCACTTTCCAATATTAATTGTCTTTGAACAACTTAAAGAAAATTTAAGGATGAAAATAAATGTCACTTTTGTGAAACAAGACATTTCTACAGATTCTACCAGGAATCTTACATCTGCTCTGTGTGTTTGGGTTTTTAATCATTTGGGGTTGTTTTAAAATGATTTTTTTTTTAAAAACGCGAGTAAATTTTTATTAATTTTACCTGTGTTTAACCCCTGACCCGTCCAAGGTGCACCCCGCCTCTCGCCAGATAATCACCACTGGGATGGTCTCCTGACCTCTTTACTGCTCCCAAAGTGAAATGAATTAAAATAAATGTAAGCTTTTTAATTCAAGAAGATTTTGATGTACTTTTTCATTCTATATTGGAAATGTTGGCCCTCATCTCTGCTGATTATTTGCCATTGTTTGAACTTGTATAACTTCACCTGCACTGTAATGTCATTTTGTTTCACTTTCTAGTATTTTTTCTTTGCTATTTCCAATGTAATCCTAAGGACTGGACCTGTATTACCACCTCCTCCCCATCTGTCTTTCACATTAGAATGACAAACTACTACAGAGCTATTAAATGCACTTATAGAATATAAGGGAGAGTCCATCTGGGTCCTGCCCTCACACCCAGCAATGTCTAGAAAGACTACAACAATCCCCAAAGCTTTTACACCAATCATATGCCTATGTGACCTGTGACCCCTCCTGTATCACTTGTAATCTGCTCAATTGAGAATCAGCTGGATTCTTTAACCCGCAACCCACAACCCGAGGCTACAGGGGGCAACGATGGTTGTAGAGTTGCTTTAATCTTCTCTGAATGTCCCTAAAAAATGTCCCATACGTTTAACATTCTGGCTGCAATAGAAAGCACCACTTAAACTTTATAATGGTCAATTATTTTCTTTTTCTCCATGTTTGTGAGTGACCTGATGAGGTTTCTGTTGGATGTTAAACATTTCTAGATTCTAAACTCTAAAAATCTCAATTTCAGGCATGTAATAGTCTTGAAGTCCAGTCTAGAAACTTACAGGAAGTTTTGTCTGACCATCTTGAACTGCTGCAAAGGAGGAAAATATTTTTTTTTCTCAAATTATTCTTTATGTAGTTGAAACAGTACGGTTACTGCCTTTCTCATAATGATCTCCAGAGAAATCCACAGTTCAACATAATATCAGTTTAATTCTATATTCATGACTCTTCTTTTTCTGATGGGTGACATAGACGTGTGTGTGCTCACTGTTCAGGTTGAGATGACATGGCTGATCTGACAGCTGTAGGATATTCTGGTAGTTTTATCTTGAGAAACTCCTGATCTGCTTTCAGTCTGTTTTGAGTCGCTGTCCATCTGTTCTGTGACATGCCATCCAATCAGCCGTGCAGAATTAATCTTTTAAGTCTTATGTGTTCATTGAGTTCTTGAGGCTTATTGTTTCCGTTGTGCAGTGACCATTCTGGTTTATAAGAGACATCCTGGTTATGTTGGAAATCGATGGAAGTATTATCAACATCTTGGAAAGTTTTAGTTACTGAAAGAGTTTTCTTGTCTAAAACAACCAGCTCATTTTGCTTCCATATATCTTTTTAATTTGTATAAATATTTGTGCAGTTTCTATATAGCTAGATGTTTCTATATGCTTTTTATGTTTTTTTCCTGAAACTAAAGGTATGCAGAGGGAGAAAGGGGGGAAACATGAAGCAAAGGTCTTTCCCTCTTTTTAGACTGATTCTTTGATACTGGGGTGTCGTGGGAGGAAAAGCCTAATGGTCTAAAGTGTCTTCATACTGGAGACACATTGCTAAAGACAATACATGAATAAATCTGAGAGCTGTCAGGTGCAAACCGGCCCCCATCTTTCACATATCAGAGCTGCAGAACAGTGAGTGCATTTTTGCACAGACGGAGTACCTGACAGCTTTTCCGTAAACTGAACTGAATTTGTATGTTCAGTGTGAGACTGTATATTTCTGCATCCAGCAAGAAAGTGTTTGTCTCAGCTTTTCTCATATTGGTGCCGCATGTCTGACATTTTTCAAGAGCTCCTGAGGTTTGAATCTTTTTCTTTGAAACTAAGCAAACTAACTGAAATAAAGACAGAAAAATACTGCAGCTATTAAATATTTAGATTTTCAAATGACATTTTGCTTTCTCAGAGCTGCTGAAAATAACCACGCGTTTAAGCAGCTTCATTTTTAAAAAAAAATCTCAGAACTGTTTGAATTCTGAAGAATGAAAAAATGTGCTGACATTTTTCTGTCACTTTGCTAAATAATGAATTATTTGCTTCTTGCTTTGTCTGTTTACAAAAGACGCTCAGAAGGTTTTCACTTATTTGCATTTTAGCGCTCAACTTGTGTCTGGCTGAATAATGGCTTACTGTTTGATCAAAAGAGGATTCGATTTTATATTGCCCATTGATTACTCGGAGTTGATTACTGTTTTTTAGAGATGTGTTGGGGTTTTCTGTTTGCATTTGTTTCTGAGATAAGTCATTGAATCTCTTTCATAAAGATAATCCTGTGCTGGATTGGCCATTGTCAGTGATATTGTAGCTGATCTGCAACTTCAGAATAAAAGAAGAAACAAGTCAGATGAAAATACAGAGAGAAAATGAGAAAAAAAAAATAAAGCACTGCATGTGGAATCAGAGGGATGGAAGAGGACTTGCAATGCTTTACACAAGGTGAAGACTGAAGTACTGATTTGATCATACCAGCATTAGTAGCAGCAGAAGAAAATGTTGATTTGTGGTTTTGTCATTGACCAGGTGGGTTGGTGCTTCTGGCCTTTCTGATTAAAAAATAACATTAAAAAGAAAGACGTCGATTTGTATTTTACAGGCAGAACAAAAAAAAAAAAATGGCTTGAAAAGTTTAAAATATTCCAGTCCTTTGTTACACTACCTTTGAACTTCAAATGTTTCAGAAAACATCAATATGTGCTTTTACATTTGACAGGCAGGATAGATGGTAGGTTAGAGTCTGCAAACCTGCATTAGTAATGACTGGGATCTGCATGAAATTTTACATTTATAGTTTGAAAAATAAAACTATAAATGGAAATTCTATAATTGGTCTATAACGTACAAAATAATGAGACAATTCAACGTAAAGATAAACTATTTAAAAAAAACATGGGAAGAATACAGAGAAGATGGAAAAAACAGATATTAGGTTCATTAGCAGATGAACTTCATGAGATGGAGACAGGATGATGATCTGTCAGAGTTTGAGGTAATAAGGAGAGAAACTGAATTAATGAATTCATCAGTGACAAAAATATAAACGGTTGAATAGTTTATGATGAGCTGATAAGAATAGTAATAGATGAGCTGATAAGAAAATGATTTTCAGAATTTAAAGCAGGAGAATGTGTCCAAGTCAGGATCATGCCAGGGTCTTCCAGATAAATAAGAACTATTATTTATCTCGCTAACATTTAAAACATACACAATAGTTTCAGAGTCTATTTTATTATTTTTTCTTATAAGATGCAATTATTGTTAAATAGGCATGATGTCACAAAGAAAGAAATATGTAGTTTAAGTAGCTTTCCATTTACAGTGTTGCATTAATGTTCAATTATTAGAATAATAAACTAGAATAAAAATAGGCCAGCTGCGTAATGTTTTAATATAGAACCAAATTATCAAAGATGAGGCCAAAATTTACTTTTCTGAAAACTAAATATTGCTCAAAAACCAAACCCTTGAAATCTCTGCAATGTGAAACAATTTTATTTTAGGAATCTGTCTGATCTTTTTAAAATTAAAGCTTAAGTTATTGAGACAAGTACTGAATTTAACGTCAGATGGAAATGGCTCAGTGTTAATTACAAAAAACTGAGGAAATGAACGTAATGGGAATGTTGATCAACAATATACATTTAAAATAAAGTTAGAAGAAAAAAACTAAAAATTGGTTCACAAAATGGATAGTAAAGTAAGAGTAGATGGTAGTTTTTTGTTAAATAAAGTGCCTGAAGCTAACTTTTCATTATAGCTGAAGATGACAAGAATCGAGGGGGAAGTAGAAAATGGAAAAGATGTAGTTTAAGAAGAAAAGCTTGACAGAATCTAATTAAAGAAATGATGAGAGAATTCAAACAGATGGGTAAGGAAAGAGAGAAGACAGGAATGATTCAATACTTCATGATCCAACAAGGATCCAGCTCATTAGCTTTCCATTTTTTACATCACCATGGAAATGTGGGACAAGAGTTAGAGTGTGATTAGGGGCTGTTGTTTTGGACAGAAAATGTCAGAGATGGTGATGATGACGACCTTTAAATAATAGAGAAAGGAACCAAAGTATTTGCATCAGGTTCAGCAGTAATTTTAAGACGCATATAGGAAAAAATGTATAATACATACTGCATGTAGAAATCTGAAAAGATGAATCCAAAGGAAGAGAATTATGAGTCATTTTTGAAGTATAGAAAGCTGTGCAAAAAAAAAAAAAAAAAATGAAAGAAGCTAAATAAGAAAAAAAGAAATAATTAAATATAAACTAACAAAAAAGATTTGACATAAAAAGTCCTCTTTCTCTTTTCTAATTGTTGTCCCGACACACACCTGTGAATTTCAGGCCACAGCTCCCACACGGCACGTCTAAAATAGGTGCCACTTTTTAATCCGTGCCGCTGACTTCTCGTCTTTAGAGGAGCTCTTCAGGAGGGACAAATTATGGCTTTCTTGAAGGGGCCACCTCCAGGCGTTCATTCTTCACCCTTCCCACTCATTTTGATTCAGCAGGTCTGTACCTCAAGCTTCCCCTGGCAATCCAACGCACTGCCAGGTGGTGATCAGTCGAGAGCTTGGCCTATCTTTTCGCCTGAGTGTCCAAGAAATGACACCAAAAGTCTGATTATGGACGTTTGGTTTGTCTGTTTGGTCCCGAGAGAGCCACCTGGTGTTTGATCATTGTCTGCTATGGATATCACAAGCCGAGCAAGAAAAATCCAACAAGAAAAAAGCACAGCTTGAATCAGCTCAGGGGCTGCGGTCGTCCTGATCGGACCCCTCCTGGTGAATTGGTCACTGCCAATGCGGACAAGCACAGCCGAGCAACCAGTCGGCTTCCCTTCCAGGAAACCATTTGGAGACTCCCAGAAGGCTGGGCAACCTGAGCTGCTGCTTGGTGCCTAAACGGAAAGCAACCAGAACCCTCCCGTCTGCAACGCAAAGCCACAAAGAGGCAACGCACTCACTGAGGGTCTCTAAAATCAATGTTCCATTAGATCAGCTCAGATATATTTATTTTTTCCAGTTTTTTCATACACCGTCTATAAATATTTTAGTTTATTTGAAGAGGTTACTCTATTACTTTTCCTCCAGAATGTGTGTGAAAAAAGTTAAAATTACTCCAAAAGAAGTCTTTTTCTCTTGCAGAAGATAAACTTGGTGAACAGATTTTTTTCAGGTGTTTTTGTTTTCTTTGTTTACCAAAAAGATAGATTAGGATAATACAAACTTGATGACATAATTTTCAATTATGTAATTCCCAAATACAACTTTTCAGAATATTAGAGACAACAAGAAAAGCCAATCAATCGAGGAAAAAAAAACATACAAGTGCAAAAGATCTGTTACTTAAAATTTATCAGGAATATTAATTCATTGTAGGATTTATTCCTTATTTATTTAACTTTGTCCTTAGCCTCAAGATGAAATTTTTGTGGTGTTTGTGTAATCTTGAATGATTATTTGTCATTTTATGTAACTCTAACGACACTTCGATAGAGCTGCAAACATTGACGTTACGTTATTGTTTCGAACATCCGCTTTCATAAAGATCCGAATGTTGTTCAAGCAGCATGATGATGAATGAAGTCTGTAGACAGGTGTAAGGGCCATTAGAGGACCAATAAACCACAGCTGCACTCCTGCTAAGTCTGAACGCCATTAAGGACTCTTTGCCGTATTTTTATTGGAACTGCAGAGACGCTCTCTTTGGTAAATCTTATTTGCTGTTTGCTGTGCTGTTCTGAATGCTCTGGTGGCACAAACATGGATCTCCTGCCAATAAAGCTTTTAGCCTGTTGGGATTTGCAGTGATTACATAAAGTCATATAACTGAGAGAAAGAGAGAGAGAGACAGACAAAAAGAAAGGAAAAATGAAAAACTACTGTGAAATTGAAGAGAAAATGATGGAGGCTTGGGGGTTAAACTGCAGAGGAGGAGAAGGATAGATAAAGAAGTTGAGTAAATGTCTGTAGTGATGAAAGTAAATCTACAACAGCAGACGGATGGAGGTACAGGGGATTAACCCCTAGAAAGATCACATATGGGATTATTGCAGGACAAACAGATGAAAATCTGACTCGGCCCATTTGCCTTGTTGTGTGTTTTTCTGTGCGTGCCTGAGCCGGGCGATAAAGATCAGATTTGTTGTTGAGAGGTTTAATATGTTTACTGACTGAGGCTCAAACAGAAGAACAAACATAACAGCCTCAACCTCAAAGATGTGAAGACATGAAGCATCATAATCGTGTCTATGGAAACCAAAGACCATGGCCAATCAGAGGATCTTCTTTAAGAATGACGAGCCTGCATGGCTGCCATCACTTAATAAAGTATAACCCTTCTGACTAACCGATTAGTTTCTCTTCAAGTTTCCTACCCACGAATATAAAACAATGAAACCAGAAAGCCTCATTTATTCCTAAACTTAGCTATATTGCAGTAAATGTTTGATAGCACGAGTCATGCCCTTAAAAAGTATTTTATTTTTTAAATTTTTTTTAATGACTGACAGGGAGCTAATAGTATAACTGCGCTAACATGAAATGCCTGGAATTGAATTAACATAATTTCACTTTCAAAGATCTAATTGTACATGACCTACATACTGTTTGGGGTCATGAAGAGCTGCTCGTCAACATTTAATTGTAAGATGTTCTATAGTTTGCTAGACAAACGCATTTCTGCTTTAAAATTGCACCGTTCTTTAAAATGGGAGATGAGTAGACAGAATAGGTCTTTCTCTGCAATAATGCTTTCAGTGCTTCGCTGTGAAGAAGCTGAGCCAGAAAGCAAACTCCGTAATTTAGCGTTCTGTCTATATTTCGATCCCGCTTGTGGTCATTAGGTTTAGATTGTGGCTCCGACAACGAGATCTCGGCTGTAAGAAGCTGAACTGAGCTTCCTCTCAAGCAAAACCTGACAGATGAGGTCAGGAGTTCCACCAGTGGGAAGGAGTTTGGGAAAACTGGGAACAAACCTCAGGGCTGGCCTGGAATCTGCTGAAGGGACCGTAAATCTGTTCTGAACTTGCGTTACCTTTGGATTAGTAATTGTGAGGAAAAAGAAAACCCGATTTTCGACTCACCAAACCTCTTGCACTAAACTTCAATTTCAGTTAGGCCACACAATTATTTTGTCTCAAAGCCTCTACAATTCAATCTCAATTAGACAGAACTCATTTTATTTAATCGTTTAGTTGCCATGAAAATTGCACACAAACTGAACAGAACATGTCTGCAACTGATCCGTTTCACCCAGACTACATAGCTAAAGCTAATTCACATCACTAGTGCGTGGTTGGGCCTTTTTAAGCATTAAAGTGCATAAAATTCATAAGTCGAGATGCAAAAATTACATCCATTTTCCTCTTTACGTGTTCATGAACTACCTCGAAACCTCCAAATTTATATAAATATTCGTGCACATCCTCAGTACTTCCCCATCCTCACACATTCAACTCACTCCCACACACATACCATCTGAGTATTACGGATGGTCAATCGGTCAATTTTATTTGTATAGCACCTTTCAGCAACAAGGCGTTTCAAAGTGCTTTACATCACAACACAAAAATACAAAATCATGGAACACACCGTCAGCAATTGAGACAGGATTTTCCCATCATTACCCATCAGATTGTTTCATTGGTCACATCTTTGGTTTTTCCTTAGTGAAAATTTAGTCATGTGAATAAACTTTACTTGACTAAAGTTCAGGCATAGCTTTTTGTGTCTTTTTGAAAAAGTGGCCTGATCAAACGAGGGTCTAAATGGGAGAGTTATGCAACACAATATGGCTGAACTTAAGAGACCAACTGCAAGCTGGAAATTTGTTGTTCTAAAAATGAGTGTTATCGAAACAACATCCTTACTTTGCCTCCCTGAACTCCTTCCCAGCTGTGACAAATGAGTTTTATGCAGTAGTCCCACCTTGTTTGGTTTGTTTTCGCTCTTTCTCAGCTCTCACTTGGTAAGGAGAACCGCTGTGCAGGAATATTTTGGGCATATTTCTGATAGACGGCTTGTTTTCTAAAGGAACAAACTGTGCATGTTGGTTAAAAAACTCGGCTCTTGAACAGCTGAAGGAACAGCAGGTGGATTTATTAGAACTTTAACTTTTGACTTCCTGCCAGCATATATCTGCCATCACAAAGTGTTTTGGCAGGCTCATAGAATTGGAACCACCAGTGTCTGCTTGGAACTGGCCACCTTTTTTGTTTCCAAGAACAAAATGTTTAACTGTACCCACTGTGTGATCAGTATTGTTTCCCCTTGTAATCCAAATCAGAGGGACAATGGGTTTTATTAGCTTGAATCATTTGATTTGTAGATGCACAGTGGCCATGTCTTACAAACATGAATTTCTATTTGATATGCTTTAGGCATGCTCTAATCAAGTGAAAACAAAAATATTATATGCAGTAAAAATATGATTTTTGAAAATATTTTTTCTCAAATGTAGTGAAAATTATAGATTTTAATGGAAATTGGGCTGAATATTTTTCGAAGACTAAAGTAGCATAAGGAGGCATAGTCAATGCCTGAAAACATCGTAAAACTTCTTGAAAACACTTAATGTTGTTAAAACATTTTAAAATAAGACTATACTCATATTTGAGAATTGTTGGGTCAACCAATCATGACCTCCCATTTTTTTCCCAACTCCTGTTTGGCTAAAAAGATTATTAACCTTTTAGTCTTAACAGGGATAGACGCCACAAAAGTTGAGGTGGAGAGAATTGCACTTGCACCAAACTCAAATTTGAAATGAGTGGCTAAAATCATCGTCTTTGAAATCAAAACCCTTGTAAACCTTTAGACGATTCACTGTAAGGTGGGAACATCGGGGATATTAATTCCTTCTCCGCCTCCCTGCATGTTGATCTAATTTACTTGTGTCGATCTCCCCTTGGCTCTTCTTCTCGCTTCTTCATGAATGAAAGCCAGCTTTGGGATTCGCCTCGTGCCAAACGCCTTCTGATTAGATTTCCTTCGATCTGGAGTTCTGCCACCAGATGAGATTTCAATCCTCCAGAGGCTCCGGAGGAACTACAATCCTCCAGGCGGAGCAATCTGATTAGTTCCAGAACGTGAAGAATCTTGCCTGGTGGCAACACGGGACAAATCCTTTCTATATGTAATTTGAGGCCTTTTTTAATCTGATTGGTGTTTACGTTTGTCATTTGATGTGTTGCCATATGCAGAATAAAATGCTTCCATCAATAACGGTTATGTGGGATATTTTTTTATTTTTCGAAACTTTAGAGAAAAAGATTCAACAGAGCTTGTTGTGGTACATGCAAAGCTACGTTCCTGACTTTAAGTCATCCCACCAATATTATTGCACTCCTGGTCTTACTGGGAGCTGGTCTGAAACTTGCTTGGGGTTGCTGAACGAAGGCGACATAATGATATGATGCAAAGCAAAGACAGCTGCAGAACCAGCAGGACTCTCTGGTTCACAGTGGAGAGCAGGCACACGGCATGATCTTCCAGGAGCCGTCTGATGTGAGAAATATGTTCCTCAGCAGAATCTGATTTAGAAAACATGTGGAAGATGGTGTTTGACAACTTGTTTGTATGTGAAGCACTGAATGGATTTGGCTTTGTGATTATTGTTCGAAAATGATCCGATGCCAGTCAGTCTTGTTGATCAACAGGTAAAGTTTGAAGACCATTTTCCATTAAGCTAATTGTTTTTCAGTGAATTTTTGTTTTTCATAAATGGAAATATATTAAAATAGTTGTCAATCTTCTCTACTATCAACATCCCAACAGATTTACCCCTGGTTGAAATCGCAAAGGAAAATTGAAGAGTTCAGTCTCAGTTCATACAAGCTTCAGCTGAATGTTAAAGTTCTGGTCAGTGCAGTTAGATTGAAGTATGGTTTGAGATGAATCTATATTAACTGAAACACTGTCTCTGAAACAATATCTTTTGCGCAGATGAAATCAAGGATATTTGGCTGTATAGTATAGCACTATTTCATTTTATTTTTTATAAAGTCAAATGTAGATTGAGGTGTTCATTTCTAGCTGAGTTTATCACGTTTCATTTTAGTTTTTGGAAATCCAAACTAACGGAGGGGTTTGCACAGATGTTCAAATGTGAGTTTGCTTTGCAGTCACACAACCTGGGCAACTTTCAGTGATGGATGATGATCTCATGTCCAACAATGGGTCATGCAAGCAATCTTGTAGAGAAGATTGAACCTGAACTCTCACACAATGCATGAAAGACTGATGGTGTCATAAAGAAAAGGGCTACTTCAAGATGGAAAGGTGCAGCATGTGTTAGCAGACTTTGTTTTTCTCACAGACGTTTCATTCTTTCACTTTATTATTGCTTAGTAAAGATATGAAGAATTGTTCAACTGAAGATTGAAATAATCTTAGAATCTGATAGAGATCAGATCATATTTTATAATCTCCTGATCCTTGAACTGAAAGGTTGTCTTTTTATTCTTGCTTTGTGTGTTCATTTCTAACTGAGTTTATTACATTTCATTTTTAGTCTTTGGAGATACAAACTAACGGAGGGGTTTCTATTGACTATTTTAAATTACATAATTTAATTTTAAAACATTTTCTCAATGAGCCAATTTGCTGATTGAGCTGGGTGTTTCAATTGGTTAATAGTCCTAAATCTTAAGGTATAAGTACATCATTATGAATAAAATCATTTGTTGGATGGAAATGAAAAGTTGCACACATCCTCACTGAGCTTTTCTCTGGATATTCAATAGAATGGGTTTCACACAGACCTTTCATAAACAGCCTCATCTCCACTTTGGTGTTTCCTCGGCCAAACTCGAACACCATTCCATCAAAAGGAAACATTTGGGAAATGATCTGACTTCTGAGAATATGAGCATAATTTGTTTTAATCTGTTGGTCAAGTATAAAAAATTAAAACTCATAAGTAAACTTCTGTGTTTTCTGTCTTTGCAGGACATCTGAGGGGGTTCACCCCCGCCTCTTGACTTGTTCTTCACATCACCGTCGCCTCTCCAGCTGGAAGAGCCACAGATGAGACCCAGCATATTTTAATACTGTAAGTACAGTCAACCTTTGCATCCCAATATATCTTGTAGTTGCATCTTTGTACGGATTAATAATAATAATAAAAAAACAACTACTGTACAGATGTTTTTACTTTGCAGCAAATTTGACTCATGCAACCATTGCATTTAAATCAAACTGACAATTATGGTCAAAAAATATGGAAAAAGGGGGTAAAAAGGAAAAAATGCAGTAATTTAGAGTAGAAAGCACATATTTAATAACAGTTTAAAAACATATAGATTTCTTGCTCTTGACATTAAACCTTTTGATTTTTATTAATTTTATTGGTTAAAAGGAAATCAGTATATTTGAAGTTGGCCTTAAATTACACCCACTGCTGTTCTCTTAATTAAAAATCTGTAAATGAGGAGATTGATTTATCTTTTTTTTGTTTTTGGATATTTGTTGTCCACCATATTTCTCCTCCAGGAAATGCCCAAAATCTTAAACAGCTGCGTCAGGAACTTATGGCCTCTATGTTCCAGGCATCTGTTGTATCAATACACTACGCAGGTCTCCTCGTGAACCCACTTTTGTGTTTGTGCTAAAAGCTGCAAAGAAACCTCACTGGTTTCTCAGCTATCAGGGTCGGCTTTTTTTTTTTTTTTCTTTTCAAATGCAAAGTTGCTCTTCAAGTTGTTGGATTGCAGTGGCGAGGCTGTGGTCCTTAAGTGCAGCAGCAGATGTAAAGAAATTTCAAAATAAGTGCAGTTGTGTCCTTGTCTGTTTAGTACACTTTCAGAAAAATAGAACAGAAGCAGAGGCCATAGTCCACTACTCCAAAAACAGAAAATCAATCAATTCTCAGTGCAGGTATATTTTGGCTTGTTGCTATATTAATAATGTGCATAGACTCCTTTTTTCCCCGTTTGTTGTTACCTGTTTTTCTTCAGAATGGCTGCTATGAGCTGATTGTGGTTGAAGGTACAGTTAAACTATCATTCAACATGAGTCAGTGCTCTCCTTTTTTTTTTTTTACCAATAGATGCGGTGTCATAAAAAAATGATGCCACATATTCAGCTTCAGCAAAGGCTGAATGTTCATTGTGAAATGAACATGGACTGATTCACTTTCCAGCAGTATCTCATTACAATCAAAATAAATAAAAGTGAATCCAACAGAACATCTGCTCAAGGCACGTGCGTGAATGCCAACACGTGAAGCAATATTTTACAAGTACTTCTTTTGTTGCTTCATCATTTTCAGTTATTTTGCAAAGTGCAGTTTTTGTGCAGATTGTTCAGAGTTTCCCAGAAAGGCAGCTTTTGTTGCAGCATCTTGGTTCCTTTTGGTTCCCGCCTCACAGAAAGGTTTGTTGTTCCATCTTTTTTTTATTTTGTCCCCTCAGCTTCTTCCTGACAGATGAGTTGTGTAGGTGTCACGTTCATCGGCTTGTTGAAACTCCTTAACCTTGTTAATTTAAACAACTGAGAAGTGGATTTCTGATTTTACAAGCTTGTTCAGTAGAGCTGCAGTGGGAGAATCTGTTAGGATGGCTATTTACCATGCAAAAATTCAGTAATGAACTGATTTGCTTCCAATTACCTCTTCTGTTCTTAACATAAGTATGCTTAAGGAACACAGTTACTTCTACCTTTGAAACATGGTGGCCTCTGATCTGTGTGCGGTTATGTGAACAAAAGGAATCAATGCATTATTATGCGTAGAGTCATTTTTACAATCAAGTGATTTGGGTCATTTGGGTTGGGTTCATCAACCGCAACTGTTTGGTCTCTTGTAGAAACAGTTAAAGACTTTAATTTTTAAGCAGATTAAAGTCATCTGTGACTTTGTAATTTCTTTTCTGCTGCACAATTTTTAAATGCTGCAAGATTTCTAAAGCAACGCGTTTGATCCAACTGTGTTAAATTGCAACAATAACAACATAAAAACGTGCGGCTCCCAGATGAACCATGACAACACCATAAAAATTGGATGATCACTTTTCCCTGCGGTATCTGAACAGACGTGTGGCCTCCATAAAGCAAAACATTAACCACTGGCTGGCCAGAGATTTTTCTTCTGCCTTTTTTATTCTTTTTGTGGAATAAATTTTTCAGTCTGGTTCAAACAGTTTGACTCTGATGCCTCTTGCTTTAAAAGCATTTTTTTTTTTTTTTTGCCCACCTGTTTTTATTCCCTGCTTTGGAACAGTAAATGTCACAACAGTGTTGCAACTGGGGATAAAAGATGTGTGGAAGACAGAATTTGAATAAAAATAGAGGGAATGCTGGAATTTTGTATTTTTCCTCTTGCACTCAATTCTTCCCATTTTCACTTGTTTTTTCAAATGGTAATGTCTTTCAGTCACTTTTTCTAAACTTCCTCATTCTGTCTATGCTTCATTTGCCTTTCAGCTGTTAGTTCCTTTTTTTTTGACATTCATTATTCATCATTTTATTTCTTTTTTGGGTGGTGGGGTTCTTGAATCCTTTCTTAGAATCTTTCATCCAAACTGCAATATACTCCCTTCATTCTTCACTTTTTCTCCTCTTATTAATCTCTGTTCATTCATCCTCAGTTTGGATTTGTTGCGTCTTTATTTTCATGCAAATTCCTTTTTTCTTATTCGATGACATTTTCCAGCTGACCCTCAGTTTCTGTTATTCTCCTTTCCTGACTTTACTCCATTCATCCAGTTACATCCAGACAAAAAACGGCATCCTGCAACCTCTAGCACAAGAACGGCTGGATTGACTCGTACACACGCTTTTTAAAATGTTTCAGATCGACGGCACTTTGTGCAAAAGTAGGAAAAAACACGTCCCAATGTCACAATCAGTGCAGTCATCGCTTATGTGGTGGCACAATGGTGAGGCAAGGAAATGCTTCATAAGAAACACTAAAAACGAACGGAAATGGAGCAAGAAGAGGTTGTTGAGGGCAGGCGGTCTGATGTGGCACTCAATCACTGCTTCTTGTTCAGCCAGCGCCCTGAGAGCCAGAAATGGCTTATTTTTAAATGGAACAGATTATTGAAATTTCACTTTTTCTTTGCCCGATAACTGATATTTAGATGTCAAAATCTCAAACACAATCTTATCATTTTGTTTTTGGTTTAAAAATATCAACTACAACCATCTACAGAAGAGAAGGATTTGGAAAGAAAATGTTGTTGCATTTTAACCATTAAAAATATATCTGAAGTTTCATTACTGATCTATTTTGAGGAGTCTTGATTTGTTTCTTCTCACTAGTTATGCAAATTCGACACCTTACAGTAGAGGAAAGATGAAAAGTAGCTCTTTATTTTGCATCACTAAAAGCACAGCCTGACTTTTTTTTTTTAAGCTTCTCCTGCAGCTAATCTTTTAAGAATCTATTACTAATATAACTATTAGTCCAGACAGCTGAAATTGTTTTATCAATGAGTCTGATGTGTAAATATATGAGAAAATCAAACGTACGCAGAAGCACTGCTGACTGTTGTCAGATTTAATTCAGAAAGAGTAAATGTCATTTATAGCTGCTGGATATATATGCAACAATTATGGAATCTGTGTAAATGTAGCATTGACCGAATGAAAGCGTCAAATAATCAAAATAAAATGTATATATAGATGTTTCCAGTTGATGGATGAATGTACACTGCTTGGTGTATAACGTCCAATAATATCTAATATCCATGCTGTATGCAGAGGGCAAGTTTCTATGTGATTAAAAAATAGCTGTAATATATTTATAAATTCATGCGATCTGGTTGTTAACGTCAAGATATATTTCCATATATTTATATCCCTATTGAGGGTTAATGTTAAATATTTCAAATTCTAGATATATTTCAGTTTCTGGCCATAAATTCCTCTCAATGCTAATATATTCTCATGAATTCTTTTCAACCTCACACAAAGTTCAAATTTTCAGCCCAAGGTGGTCAGGTTTCTTTTAAATGTGGAAAAAGTAAGAAAAAAAAAACACAAAATATTGACTTTCTTGACATTCTTCCTTTCTTCCTACACACATACAATATATAAAACATGGGGGCTTCATAAATGATGCACATATTTTGCATTCACAACAGAACTTTTGTTTCTCAAATTCTTTTTTTATTTCCCTGGGTCAGAACCCACACTGGAAGCGATTTTTAGACGTTCTGTATTTAATGTAGTCAGCCTACGTCGGTGGACAACAAACGATGCATTTACACCATGTAGCTCTCACTTAGCTCAAATGTGAGGAACGATGCAGAAAAGATGGTGCCAGACTTTTTGATTCCCACCTTCAGTGACCGGATTAAAAACAAACCACTTCCCCTCTCGCCTCTCAGCCATGATAATGTTCTTTTTGTTTTTATTGCATAGCTTTATTCCAAAGCGTTTTTCTTCACACAATGCTTTGGAATAAAGTTGATTTCCTCAACTGTGGGCGGCCTGTAAATTCCTGTAGACATTGGCACACCATCATGTTCACTGAACAAAGATATTGTTTGAAAGTGTGCACTCAGTTCGCAAATCTGCCGGCACAGATTGCGAAACATAAGATACTGATATCCCATCTGCAACACTCTTCAATTAATTACTTGATACATAAAGCTGTGTTTTCAGTTTTGGTGGATTTGTGCTTACGTTCGGTGGTTCACAGATTGTTCAAGACCTGTGTGATGCCAAAACTTTTTTTTTTTTTTATATGCTTATAGATTAAATGAAAGCACAATAGATGCAATGGTTGAGGAAAGGAATAACTTCATGACACACAGAAATAATTTCTTTTGAATTAGGTTAGCATTTAGGTTTATGGGCTTGCATCAGACTGCAGATCAAAGTACCTTCCTTCTTTCTATTTATATATTTTCTTAAACATGTTTAGTGTGGAGAGACAGAAAGCAAATCTGTCCCGAGGTCAGGCATTGGTTGGCAGCGTTCTTCTCAGCCAGCACTGAACCACAGGAAGCATAAGAGCTGATTTCAAGGTGCATGAAATCACGATTTCACAGAGCTAAATGTGTTGCTGCGCCTCCCCAAACTGAGGCCTGCAGATTGATTACAGCCTGGATTAGTTTTGTGCCCGATCCATAGTTTACTCATTAATACCGTAAACTTTCAAAGGAAACAGTGAGAGCCGGAGGAGGGGAGAAAAAAAACTAAAGACTATAGCTATTCTATTTTCCCTCTTTCTGTTAGTTCCTCAGTCCGATTATAGTTTCAGTTTCATTTAGGTGGTCTTTCAGTTACTCTGGCACCCCTGAAGTCTTTTTGTTAGAATTTGTCCTTCAGCCTGACACACAAAAACACAACCACGCACACAGGCGCACAGCAGCAGAAACTGGTGTATTGCCTGTCAGTTTGAAAACTGATTCCACTTTCTCAGTCTGGCACTTGGGGCGCCCACTCAAGGCCAGCAGACACACAAACATCCATGCGAGTCATCAAACCTGCACACACTTAAAGTCCCACACACTGCCAGACTGAGGGAGACGCACCGAGACGTGATGCAGTTCAACAGTGAAACGTGTTTGAAGTACATTTAAAGTAGTAAACATGTTTTACAATGGAAATAAAAGCCTGATTTGATGCATGCTCACTTAGATTGAAGATGCTCTTGGACCAGGTTTGGGTTTATTCACTCGTTTGCCAATTCATATTCATCTCTTCCCATTTCATTTAGACCTGCTTTCATTTTGCACCCATTTGGTTAATTTGACAGTTTTCTAATTTTTTTAAAACTTCAATTTGCTGATACTGGTTGTAGACAGATACATCCTACTGAATGTACATTATCAACTAGTAGCAACTTGTTGACATGTTTTCAAACCAGAATATTGGCGTTGCCTCCTACTGGTAAATAATTGCAGTCGCATAACCACATTTTTTGACAGTTGATTATCGATATATTGTAAGAAAGAACTTTAAATAATCTGCTTGTAAAGCAGGTTAAACTGACCTTAATGTGTGTACAAAGATGCATTCAAAATGGGTTTTTTGTGTTTCTTTTATACTTGCAAAAGATTAAATATAAATGTATGAGGAATTGGTGAACTGACCAACATCGTCTTAAACAATAAACTTTCCTCAAATCAATCTGATTCAATGTATAAATAAAAACTTGGAACTCCTGAGGTGGAAAATACACTAGAATAGTGATCAGGCCGTACCAGTAGCTATAAATGTTCACATTTATCTTTCTGAAGTTGTGGTTTGTGAGTTTTTTTTTGTGTTTACAAATCGAGCTCCAGAACCAGATGAATGGCTGTCTGGATTAATAGATCCCATCTGCACATACCGCTCAGTCAAAAGTCACTCTCCACAATCAATTGGTGCTTGATGCAGCATTTCTGGTCCTTTTAACAGTCAGTTCTGGAATGATGCACATGTAGCAAAACATCTTTAAGACTCAAAAGCTCCAAAAACATCGTCATACTGAGGTCAAGGTCAATTAATTATTGTACAGTAAAACATGCTTCATCCAATTGGCTTTGGAGTTTTCAGAAAACTGATTAAAAAATTCAAACTACTTCCTGCAGAGTTACATGATTGCAGCAGCAAAGCAAGTTTTCTTTCTTGTAAGGTTAAAATAAAACCTTCATAAAATTACAAAACTCTGTCCAGTAGAATTTGTTTATGCATCAGAGTAAAAGTGCAGCTCCATTTCTATTGTCTGGCAGTTTCAAAACAGAAAATGTGTTGCAACAGAATATTTTCCTTGTTGAAAAATCAACATTACCGACACCCAACCTCTGCTGTCTTCACATTCATATTCATAACATGACTCTCACCCAGAAAAAATACAGCACAAATAGCGTCTTACTTTGTTAAAATGTGTTGATGTCTGTGAGAACATCTGCTCTAATTTGTGATTTGATAAGTCAGCATATTATTTTTCCTATTAACAAGCAAATGAAAACAGGGATTGAACCCTTTCTCAGGGAAATATTTAACCATCTGAAATAGTACAAGTAACACTTTTTTGTTCTAATTAAACAAAAGAATCCACACATTTGGCATAAGCATGCACAAAAATGACACAATCCATTCAAATAGTTGAATACTAAATATGTTTAAGTTAAAGAATAACCATCAAATGACTGAATGTGTAGGGCTCACCAAAAAGAGAAAAATATGTCCAGTAAGACCTAAAGATGTAGAAAGCTAGCCAGAGATCATAAAATTTAAAATTAACTTCTACCAATTAGTAATGTAACTTGTCTTTATTTATGGTTTAAATCCATTTTTTCAAATGAGAGAGCTGAAGCCACAGCATCTCACCCGTCCTCTTCAACAGATACTGTAAATGACCAAATCAGAGGATCTGCCCTCGCGCTGCAGACCCTAATCTCATTATCACTTATCAGGCTTCACTATAATCACAGCCGCTTCAGCCGCCGCGACCCGTCTGACACCAATCTCATTGAAACCTCAGAGTTGCTCTGACATTCTCCCAATAACGGTTAATCCAGAGCCACCGGGCCGCGGAGGTGAACCGCTGTTCATCTGGCACACAAACAGGAAGCTGCCACAGAATGATTTCTGTCAATTATCTAAATGAAAGCAGCTGCAGTGTCTCAAAGGGGAGGAGCTGTTTTACAAAGAAGGTGGTAGTTGTAAGAATTAATGACTATGCAAAGCAGAAGAAAGACGGATTGTTAAACAGATGCACCAATGTTAGTGATTGGTGCATTATCTGTGACGTTTCTGCAATTAAAGGTGATGCAGATACTAAGTATTAAATACATCTACATTTTAGGATAATGTACTAATATATTTGTACTAAAATGGTGATTTACTCCTGCAGTAAACATGTTGGAAATATGAAGGAACTTGAGTTGTAGTCTGTTCATGGAAAGCAATGCACAGCAAATGCTTTTTAGTAATGGTCTATGTTAGCGTTAAGTAACATCTATCCCGACATTAACAGATACTTTATTTTAACAGGAGTCTAATACATTCGACTATTTAGTTGACTATTTCCAACAATTCACAATGCTTCACTGCAGCTAACAGCTTAGTTTTGTTTGTTTTTTTGTGAAATGCTACACAATGCTAACCAATTGACTCTACCTTTTGACTTGTTTGTTATCCAGCTTGTGCTGCTTTTTGATACAGGGCTTCAAAGTTTCAACATTAAGATGGACAAGTCAGTTAATTCTTTCTTTCAGTTAAAATATGAAGAGTAAATACTTAAAGACCCAGATTAATTAGGACATGTGACTGTGATTTAAGGGAAAATGATCCACTGTGTTTCTCAGTATTTGGGAACGAATTGATGCATAAAAAGTGTTACCAGCGGTGGTTTTATGATAGACATTCATACTGATTGAACATAATTTATGTGTCTCCATTTAATTTTAGATTTTTGTTGGTGACTTTGTGTGGTTCTGCTTCACTGGAAGAAACTCCTTGAGACAGATTGACGTTACTTAAGAGCCTCAACTTTGTCCAGCAGGAATAATGATGGCATTTAACAACATGCAGGTTTATTTTCTCCTACATAGCAGTACTGAAACAGTTTATTCCTGCTACTTAAAACTTAAAAGACAATCCTAATAACTTTCTGGACACTTGTTTTCAACATTTTAATAATTAAGTATCTTTAAAATACCTTTAACCTCGGAGTATGCAGCTGTGCTTCTGAAATTTGGCTGCATGTTTATAAACTTGATCACTTAATTGTTTGTGTGGCTCAGAAAATGCACCAGCAGCCAGTATTTGGAGCTGAATTTAGTCAGGAAACGTTGTTTAATAAAGCTGTGATCCAATACTTTGGGTTGAATTGGGACATTTCTAATAAATATATTAAATAAGACATATACTAACAAGATCACATTCTGTTATATATACCCACCTGTAGCTCATTTGCTCCAGTTGTTTATATTATGACTTCTATATTTTATTCTTGTCGTTACTGTAAGCTTTAGTGAAGGCTAGCATCACATCTATTATACATTTAATTGTTGCAATCTTTTTTTTATTCGCCAGTTTTACTCCAGAGGCAGCTACAGAAACCCTCATTGAGTATTCGTTTGTAATTTAAATTTTCCATACAAAAATGATGGCAAACCACTGGTAATGACAGTGAGTCGTCAAAATATAAATTGACCCAATATATTCAGTATGGCAGTAAAAAATAGATTTACATAATTCTTATCCCCCTTTTTTCCCTTCAGATTCTTTTCACTAGCTGACAGCAGGTTGTTAAGGACCTTACCTAATGGCTGTTCATGGTTTCCTATGTAAGAATGACATTCATTATACTAATTCTGCTTCATCTCAAGAGATGACAGGTAGGCAGAGGAAGCCTCAGGTGTAGCTCAGGGAAAGGAAGATATGTTAAGCCTTTCATGTTATGTATAAAAACTGCATCTTTGAAGTTTGTTGTGTCCAGCTCTGGTATGAAGTTCAGCTTAGATGTAAAATAAAGTTTATTTAAAAAAAAAAAAAGATAAATAAGTTTGTATTGACTATCTACCGTGACCTGAAATAGCAGTAATAATAATAAAAAAGACAAAAAAAGTAATTAATGTAAATGCATGCATTGCGAAACAATTTCAGTGACTGAAATTTGGCCTTGCAGATTTTTTTAATGCTTATTCGAGGCTGCACTGGTGTGTGCAATGGTTTTTTTTTGTTTTGTTTTTTTTTCTGCAGAAAAATAAGCAGTTAGGCACAAGGTTAATTTCTACACCCTGCAAATTTGATGTTTCAGATTGTCTGCATTTGTGTTGGAATAAATACATGGGAAGGTAATTATCCCCTAGCAAAATGGGAATATAAACATGCCACTGTAGTCACAAAAACTAATTGGCAGGCTGTCTCTTGAGGCGATGCATAATCGTTCTTACTGAGGCAGCTTTGTCTGAAAAAAGATGGCAAAAGTAACACAAACTTCCTGAACAAGTTAATTTCTGGATATTTAGTTTGAGGTAAGTCATATCTCTGAGGAGTTTCTTTATTTTTCAAAAAGGAATAAAATGTTTTTGAGCATAAGATCATGTCAGAGGAGTAATAAACATGTTTTTTTCTGTCGGCTCTGACTGCGTGTGTGTGTGTGTGTGTGTGTCGGCACCATGGACAGCTCCCTCCAACAAACTGTTTTCTTGCTTAGTTTGCACCAATTCTTTGTTTCCAAAGCGTAGCTCTGGGATCTAAAACTGACACTAAAGGCGTTAATCAGTCTGTCAAATCTTTTCTGCTTTCAATCTGATGGCTAGTAAAACACTGAGCTCTACCATTAATAAAAAGTCAACTTTGCATTTTAATCAGGCCATGTCACTAATGTTAGTCGTTTTGCCACTCATCGCTGACTTTCGACCACTATTTCCCACTGGCTCCATAAATGCCGTTTACCTCTTAATCCTGAGACAGTGATGGTCTTTGAATATCACCAGTTGGTTAAATCTTGCTCTGTAAGCTGTGTTTAAGTCTCATTTGCAATAATGCTGCTGCTGCTGATTAGTGATTGACTGGTTGGGATTTCGAAGCATTCACAAACACAATTAGATTTTGATGGTGATGATAGGGTAGTGGATGATGACGTAGTGATTTGTGCAGTTTCCATTGGGCTCTTCTAAAGAAATAAAAATACACCAGAGGGAGAATGACACATTCCCTCAAAAACATGTTTTTAGTGATATAATTGTGCATCTCTAAGCTGTCTGAACCTAAACCGGCTGTTTTAAAGAAAAAAACCACACACACAGTAAAGGTCTGGCAGTAGCACCAGTCCTGATGAAGCACTGCAACAGCTATGAGGAAAACTATAAACTCTGTCCTGCGATGTATTGATGGCAATACAGATTTTATAGTGAATGACAAACTGTTGGCCTCAGTAACACATTACCACACTGATGGCCACCACTTACTGAGAGATGTAGCCCTCTTGGGACATTTTGTGTGTGTGTGTTTGTGCTTTTATGTGTCTGCTCTGTCCTCCCAATCCTCTGCTGGGTCTGCCAGAGCTTTCCTCTTGCTTAAGACAAAATTGTTGTTGCCTCTTTAATTAAAATATAAAGTGAATTTGACAGCCTTTTACTATAAGTTGCATTAAATGGAATTGAACAGTAATATTCAGTAAATTGAAATATGACTTCTCATGAGGCTTGGAAGATTAAAAAAAAACTAAAACTCAGATGGCATTCACTTATTGATTATGCTAATTTAGGTAAAATTTTAAATGTATATTCCAGTGGGTGTTGGTTTTTGACAAAGCTCACTTATCAAATATTTTAAGGCTTCGATGCAGCTTGTGCATCCTTGTATTAGCAGAGAATATTTGTTTTGCAAAAGTGCAAATATTTATCAAAATACATATCTTTGTGTTCTGTGTTTTAAGTGCTACCTTTTTAAATGCCAGTTCTCTGTTTTCCTGGAAAATGTGTTCACTAAATGTTGATTTTCTGAAACCCAATGAAACTTCTAGACGGTTGAACTGAGACAGCTATACTAAACCTGCCCTGAGCAAAACTCCTGTGAGACGTCTTGATGCAGCTCCGGTCTGCTCCAAGATTCACAAATAATCTTTAACTGAATCATATAACCCAGAGGTCAACAGAGCTGTGGTTTCATACGTCTGACTGCTGTGATAAGTTGGGAATACTATGGAAAACCATAACTTTGAATAAAGAAAAGGCGATCCATACTGTTCGTCTTAATGTGTAGGTCAAGTGGATAAAAGAACTGTCTGCTGTCTACAAGCCCGATGCCTTTACAGTGATGCTCTTCCCTTCAGTGCTGACTTGTTTGACTGATATGAAAAAAAATCACTGCTGTCCTTCCAACTGGTCTGAAAATGAAGCTTTGTGATGGCAGAAGAACTAAGAGTGAAATATGTCTAATCTACTTCTATATGAAATGCCAAAGCTGTATGAAACTCTGCTTCTGCTGCAGGCAGAAAGATGGGTAGTAAAGAGTTAAACTTGTTCAGCTTAATGTCTTAACTCCCACAGGAAGCAGTGTTCTATTGATTAATCCTGTTGTAAATGTGCAATCGATCAAGCTCTCTTCAGTGGGCGTACTACAGCAGCCAAACCAGATCAGATTTATGATCAAATCTCGATATTGGCCTTTTCTATAAATCACCGTACATCACTGCAGAGTCTGGTGCTCTTGTTTGAACCCTGTGTGGCACATTAGCTCTGCAGTTCAGATGACGGATCGTCTCTGCCAAATAGATGCTCATGTTCAGACTGCAGAAAACATGCAGCGAGGAGAAGGAGAACAAGATGTTTCAATTATCCAAATGGGTTACTGGTTGAGTGACGGGGATTGACAAGATTTTTAAAAAATGTCAGTGTGACATTGATCTTCTTTTTAAAGGAAGAAAACAAAGGTTGCTCAAAGCTTTGCCCACTGCATAAGAGGCTGGGAGAGCTGGGATTTTAGACTTTATGAGAAATTAAAATGATTAAAACTGGAAAAGTCAAGAATCTCTTGGATTCTTCTGTTTTTAAATGGGCTCTCAGTGCGCTTATAGCATCACATTTTTCTTGTAGAAACGCCAAACAAAAGAGAAGTTGTTTTTTTTGTTTTTTTTAAATTAGACAATCAAGAAGTCCCATCGGTATGTGGCATTTAATCCTCCTGTTTAATTTCAACATTTGCTTGAAGATGCAAACTGGTTTGAGCCTGGGGCAGATTCATAATGATAATAACTAAGGCGGTGTAAAATAAATTATATCCTGCATGCTTCCAAGTTTACACCAAAGTTGTATCCTTCCTTCATTGGAGTGCTTTGTGAAATTAGCAGATCCAGGAGGGAAACTGTGACACACCTCTCCCTAGAACTAGTTAATAGTTCGTTTTTGGAGATTTGTCAGAAGAATCCTGACCAGATACCCGAACTAAACTCTGCTGTTATTTAAAGAAACTGGAACTCTACCAGGTGCTCCCCAGAGGACGGTGCTCCTCACGCCATCTCTAGGTTTGAGTCTGCCTACCCCATGGAGGAAGCTTATTTGAGGCTCTTACATCAAGAATTTAGTGTTTTCAGTCAAAAAAAAAAAAAAAAAAAAAAAACAGCTCATGACCTTCACTAAGGAGTGGAACATAGACAGAATGGCAATTGACAAAATAAAAATGAAGCCATGTGGTTCCTAGCTGGAACAGGAAAGATGATGGTCTATTTAAAGCGTTACCAATGACATTAACCAGACAATACATTTGTTTTCTACAGAAGCTAAATATTTTTTTTAAAACAACATTACTCTGTTTTGATTACTCTCTCTTTGCATACCTGGTTGCAGACAGCCATCCAGTGTGGTCCACACTTAAAAAAATAACTATCCAAGCTCAAGATATTCAAAGAGCTGTCTAAGTAGATTGATTAATACTTCTGACTTACATATGCATCAGTCATTTAATGTTACTGTCTTCCCTTTACAAACAAGTCAAGGCTAACTGTTAACTAACCTCTGTGTTTTTTTTTTTTTTAATTTACCATAAGAAAATGTAACTCTAAGTGCAAAAACAGCACAGTTAAGAAAACTGAGTGGCAACACCTTGAAGCAATTTTAATTGAATGATCTTTTTGTAGATTGTACATGAAAGCTTATCTTGAGAGGCGAATACAGAAGAGACCAATTTGGCTGCAGCATTTTGGATCCTTTGATGGATTTTAGGGAATTATTTGCATTGGAGCAGTTCTGCTTGTTAAAATGGCATGAACTGGAGCAACTCTGAGCTTTCTTTGGTATTATGCTAATGTTGGAAATGTAGCTGAAATAAGAAGCAATGCATCAGAGACCTGTTCGATGTGCTCATAAAACAAAATCATTAAGATTTTTATGGTATAATTGCCACAGTAATATGTGTATGTCTCACATAGTGAATCATGTTCTTTTACATTCGATCTTTTGCTATTTTAACTCATTACTTTTTGTTAATTTAATGCAAGTTGCATGCATGCTGTCTCTGAATTTGTTGACAAATCAACAGAACCAAAATGGCAAAGAGTGAAATTTGTATATAGGTGACAAAAATAGACATGAGCTCACTTTATGCTGTAGACTCCAAACATGCATACCTGGAGGTCATCGACACATTATAATGTCTTGACTCACTGGAAAGTTTTCCATGCGTCCGTCCTATACAGCAGCACACATCCAGGTGTAAGTTACATATGAGAAATGGGACGCAGCTTCAGACAGAGCGAGGACTAAATAAAGTCAACTCTTCTCCAAGGTGAGCTCTGAGCTGTACAAGCGTGACTGACTGAGTGACTAGTCATATAGTGCTCATAGTTTGTCTCGGCCTCGTCTTGTTGAATGAGAATTGACATCATGGCTGATTTAGCTTAAAGCAACCAATTAATGATTTAAGGAATAAAACACACGCAGTGACCTACACACTGATTGAGGAGGTAATTTACATTGAGAAATGTGACTCATCCCACAGAGCTTGGTCATAAATGAGCTTTTTACTACTTTTTTTTTTTTTTTTTAAGATGTGCAATAAATCCTCTTCATTGTATGTTTCTGTTTTTTCTTGCATTGCACTAAATTACTTGGCTGTATTTAACATTACTCTGAGAGAGCAAAGCCTCCTAAGGACCAGTAATATTTGACTCTATTTTCAGAGTATTTGCATGTTAGATGATTTCTTTACAATTTGACAATCTAAGTGCATCTTTCCTGGCAGCCAGAGTTTTTGGAAAGTATTTGGGAACGACAAAGCTTGTATTTGCTAATGCTAATAACATTAATGCTAGTTCTGTTCACCAGTTGCATGGACTTACCAATGCTTCGCTTAAACTGATGCCTTTTTGTATCTGACCAACCTCTTTGATAAGATTTCATGCAGCAGTAGATTTTAGTTGTATAATAGTAAATGGCAAAGGAAGACAAGAAGCAGTGAAGCATCGCTTGTACAAGCGAAGTGTACTCCTGCCGCAGTTGTTGCATGAAGTGTGCCATATTTCTCTTTTGAACTAGGAACATCATTTCAAAGGGTGAAAAACATTTAGATTAATTTAAAAAATATGGATTCATTCATGCAAGACAATGTGCGAGATCTATAAGGCAGTTTATATCTGTTTAAATGAAAATATGCTATAATTGCTAAAAAGCTGGTGGTGCAAATTGCACCTACATGGCTGCAAATCACAAACAACTCAAGCTACTGGTATAAGGAGTTGAGTTTATTTAAGGATGCCAACACAGATTATTAAAAATGTAATTATGTGCAATACTGTGGAACAGACCTGGACACCACTAGTTAATGGTGCACACCAGTGTGCACAATAAGCCCTAATTATGTGATGCGAGCAAGCGGACTAATTATTACTGTGTTGGACTACATTTGACTTATGAGCAAATTAATACTTCATGGGCCAGATGGAATAAGCTCGCAAGCTTCATCACTTTGCAGTTGTAAAATGTGTAGTTTTAGCTGACTAATTTCTTTTCAAATTTAAAACTAATGAACTTTTTTTTCCCCACAACAGATGGAACACATGCTCTTTTTGTAGGAGTCACTTTTACTGGATATTGGTGTTAAATGATTTTGTATCTGGGATACTTGAATAAATAGGATTTTTTTTCTTGTATTTCAATCATTTAAATTACTTCACAAAGCTATTGAGCTACTTTCTGTGTCCCAGCTTATATATCACAACATGGTCTCATTAGAAAGAAGAAAATCTGCCAGTGATAACCGAATGAGATTTTGCTAAATAGAATTGAGTCTAAAGCTAATTTCTTAAATTGTCTCATGTACAAAACCAATAAAAAGCAGCTAGAGGGGGGGGAAAAGGGAAGCGGCCTCGGCGAAACTGTCAAAAGGGAGAGTGAAAGATGATTATTACCACCAGCAGTTTGTTCAAACGCTTCGAAGCCACAAAGCTCCAGTACAAGATTTCCAGCAATCATCACATCACAGAAGCCATTTTATCAAAGGTGCACGGCTTGAAACAAGATATCAGCGCTGCGCTGAGGGATTTTTCAAAGCAGTATCACTTTTACTGAACAAAATAGCAAATTTCTACCGTTGCCAAGATAATCTTGGTCAATCTCATGGTTCTAGGGTAGAATTGCCACATTACTTCCCATTACCTACTTAATGTGTGTTTTCTGATGCTTTTACCATTGTTGCTCTTCCCACCTTTTCCCCATTCAATGCACACAGAATAAATCAAGTGGATGACATTAAGATTAGCTTGGATCGTCTGCTTTCAGATCAAAATGGAGGAGGACGCAAATAGGAGGAGAAAAAAACAAGTCGTTACTCCAACTGCTTATTTTTTTCTGTGTATTTCCTTTGAGGATGATAAGGAGAAAGAAGAGTTTTTGTTTTTTTTTGCCATGTCTGAGTTCACTTTTTTCTTTTCATTTGTCACTTCATACGACAGAACAAATCAAGAGATTGAGGAGATGACACAAAGAAGGTGATTGAAGAGGGGACGAGAGGGAAGCGTGTCACCTTCATGCTCTCCTTTGTCACTTTGGCTGATGATAAAAAGGGAAACAAGGAGTTGAAAAAGTCAGAGAAAGGAATATTAGAGGAGCCAGAAATTAAGTAGTATGCAGGCGGAGCAACATGAATGACAAGAACACGTAAGAAAAAAGTGACAATTATTCCAAATGTATATTAATAATGCATTGAACTCTAAAATGGTAAAATAAGAAGCGAGAAGCCATAAAAACCTTGGTAATTCGACTAATTTATTTCTCTGGTGTTACAGTGGTACGATGTGATAATCTGACCTTGCCTTGAGGTTTAGATGAGTGTTAATTACTTGCAGACAGAAATCAGAGCAAGTTAAAGGAGCTTTTTAAAACACAACTTTGGTTCAGAGGATTTCAACAGAAACTGAAATAATTGAGGTCTTAACATTTGATTTTGAAGCGGTTCCCCTAAAACGAGCAAAATCGAAATAAAAAAGGAACCGCAACTCAGCTGAAGTTATTTGAATAAACTTCCAGACTTCTGTTGTCTGTGCGACAAACGGCTCGACGCTTTGATTCTGTGAAAACGCTGGATGTGAAAATGATTGATCTGAGTCTCTGCTGATGAACCAGTTCCTTTAAAACTGCAGTGCCCTGTTTTCATCATGAAAGAAGTGTTTCTGTGTGATGACTCCAACATGCCATCAGTAAGTTAATGCTTGTAAATGACTGCAGCTTCTGCGCTGTGGTCATATCGGTTAATGCAGGGCTAAATGCTAATTTCTTCTAATTTATAGCTACAGATAAAACCCATACCCTCAGGAGAGAAAGGAAGCTTTCCGTCTTCCTTTTGAGAGTCTTACCCTCCTTTCTTTCTCTGTCTACTCACAGGGGATGTTCGCGATGACCCATTGACGCCAACCTCTTTCACCCTCCTCCATTCTCAAGGTCTCTTATGAAAATGGCCCCGACCGGCTGGCTGTGGCGGCTGCCGTTGCTGCTGACGATCCTCAAGCTTCGTTCGCGTTTTCTGTCCGTGTCGGCCTCAACCACATCCTTCCCCAAAGACCTGGAGCCGCTCCATGTTGTCAGCTCGGAGCGTGAGTGAATCCCTCAGAGTCCGTATTGGTCTTGATGACACGTTGGCTCACTGCTATCTTTTGATGCTGCTAAATTTGTCTGTATCTGGTTCATAGCTATGCCTTATTGATGTGGTCATTAAACAATTTGCAATCACCAATAATTCATTTCAGAACAAAAATGGAAATCGTTGTTGTCATACACTGTAAAAAGATAAATAACCTTTTGTTTTTTTGTCTGATTTTGAATCTGAGTAAATTTTTCCTGTTTTTGGTCAGCTAAAATTACAAGAAATTTCTACCTGTTGAATACAAGAATGATGAAAAACTATTACTTTTTTTTTTTTTTAAACTCCTAATATTTAGAAGTTTATGTAAAATAAGACTAATATCCTTTTTTTATACCCGTTGGGAATCTCTGATGATGATACAATGGTTTGTAAGTATCTAAAAGCAAGCATGGCATATTATTAAAAAACATTTAAGCTCATTGTTTTTTTTTTTTTGTAAAACACTAAGAAATATAAAGATATGAGTAAGAAATTTTTGGACCTCCACAGGTCTGGTAATAAATTGTGAGAAACATTTAACTTAATTCATGTTGATTAAAATGTAGGAATCTAAGTTTAAATGAAAAAACAAAAGATTCTTTATACATTTCATAATTACATCTCATAAAAAAGTGGAAAACATTTAGTCTGATTTAATATCAAACCTTGATGGAAAACAATTTATATCCAAGTACAGTGTATAAATATATAGTTTACCATATTTTATTTTTTTCAATCAAAACAGTGTCTTTGTTCTAATTTTGCACATATGTATCTTTACTGAGACTGTTTCGAAGAAATAAGCTGATAAGTGACATTTCCAAATGTTGAATTGTTTGCAGAGTCGTACCAGTATCCAGGCTTTCAGGGTCTGCTGCAGGACAACGACACGCTGCGCCTGGGTCTGGACTTTCAGAGAATGTTGAGGATTAATCACATTCTTTACATTGCAGCAAGGTTGGTTGGTCATAACTAAAGCAACTGGCATTAATGCTAATTGCACTTGACTGATAGTATTCCTGTGACAAATATCTATAGCCACAAACTATAAATGTTTCATTTTTTGTATATTTTCATTGAATTGTATCAGTAAGTTAAAACAATGATAATTTCAGCACTTATTGTGACAAAATCTTGCCCTTTTTAATGATTCAATCAGTACTTTTCTGTAATTTAGTTTGACTTGTCTGTGTATTCTCATTTGTAAAGTCACATCCCTTAAAATTATGATATAATGAAGCATTGGAGCGCAAACAGATTTTACTCAGTTTGTGCAATTTACCAAATGCCATTAAATGCAATTGACATTTAACATGCAAGACTCACAGTACACTCTGTCTCGGTCTGTTCTGCCTAAATCAAAAAAAAGTATTATAATTTAAGAGGTACACGGCATCCACAACCCTCATCTAAAGTGCATCTTCCTGCTCACATGTAGTTACTGACTTTAAAGAAAAACTAACAAAAATGCAAATAGACAGAATGTATTGTACAGGATTGGAACGAATTCTAATAGTATAATATGATTATTCTCTGATTTTGATAAATATTCATATTCAAACATAATAAACAAAGTAAAGGTAAAGTTAAAACTAGTATAGATACAAAGGGGGACCAAACATACAGGTCCTATTATTATTACTACCACTAGAACAAGAAAGATGGTAAACAAAACTGGATTTCACTAAAAACAACCTTCCACATATAGAAGCATTTATATATGATGCACCTGAAGCAGCACCTTCTTCATAATTCAGTAAATCTGAGTGAGTGTGTGCGGTGAGGCCTGACTCTATGCTTTGAACTCTTCAGGGATCATGTGTTTGCTGTGAACCTCACGACGGCATCAGAGGAGTTTGTTCCACAGCTGGTGAGTAAATTTTTACGATAAACAGTTTATTTTTGGATCTGTTGCTGCAAGAGATCACAAACATGCCTGCATCGAGTATTCTTGATGTCAGAATTACTTTGACTGTGTACCTCTATCTGCACCAGCGCAGCTGTATTTCACCCTTTTTGATATATATATATATATATATATATATATATATATATATATTCTAGTTTGTGACTCGGTTTATAATTTTTTTATTTTCCAAAGAAGTAATAGCACTGCATGTATGCAGTTTTATTATGTGTATATTGGTCATTCAACAGAGTTGAACTGTTTTGAAAATCATTATTTTCTCCTTCAGTGTCAGTCAAAGGTGTTGCAAAAACATTTGGCATAAGCTTTGAAAGAACTGAATGTGTAGGAATAAGAAAGGTAGGAGTAACTTTATTTTGAAGTATATCCAACCTTTACTCTGCTGCTAAAACATATTTGGTTTGACAGGAATTGTTGTGAAAGAACAAAGTACACATAAATTAAAGATATGTATGGCCAAATCCATTCTATGTTCAGTTTAAAGAGATATTTAGTTGCTTTTACAAGTGAAGCTGAACTTTTTATTTATTTCACCATAAAAAAATAAATAAATAAATAAAATGCAGACATAAAGTTTAGATAATTCAGATCATGGAAGCAAAAATGATATACTGACGTGTACCGAGGACAGAGCCAGGTGGCACACCGCTTTTAACTCAACTGTGCTGAGCTCCGTTTTAAAAAATCTGTATTCATAGTAACACTTTAAGGTTAATAATATATCCATGTATGCATTTATGCATGCAAGCAGCGGTTAATAGGCTTGTTCGTTTCAGACGGTTCAGTGAACTTCATATATGAGCTTCTGCTTCATTCTGATTTTTAGTCTTACATAAGGTTATCTCTCTCAGGGCGAAGAGAGCAGCATTAGAGCTGACAGCTGACAATGCAGCAAAGAACCTTTTTCCTTATTGCACAATAGATCTATTAAATATCAGGGCGGCAAAACAAAACTAAAGCGGCTTGTAATATTTGAGGCAGCACAAAGGACAAGCTTCCTTTGATCTTCACACCTCCTCTTCATCAAAGGGAAAAGGTTACAGGGTGGCTTCTGACAGTAATAGGCCTTCTAGTGTATTGTGGGATGGTGGGCTCACTGCAGCTCTTTGAAGTGAGATGTTACACTCGTTACCAATGATTCGATCCCAGTGGTGCATCTGAGAACCGCGTGGCATCCTGCTCTCCATCTCTGTGCATATGCACTTTTAGCTTCATAGAAATGTTTTTCTTCTTTATTTGGGAATTTTTGAGCTCCCTGTGTTTTTAACATTTTCACAATAACATGTTTGTTTTGCTTGTCAGTGGGTTTAATTATAGTAAAACTCGTGCTTCTAGAAAGAAAGTTTGTCATGACTTGATCGGCAGCGTCACTACAGTATCTCTTTTACCAAGAGAGCAAAATCTGTAATCAGGAAAACATCTCACTTTTACATTTATTTTTTCTAGAAATCTTGTCAGCAAATTTGTGCCGACAAAATGCTTTTGAACTAAAAGCATGTTGTCAATCTCTTACAGATAAAGTTCCATCCATTTTTCCTTAAAACAGGAATATTTGACTCAAAAAATTTACATTTACTGACTGCAAGCATTTTATATTCTAGAAATGTCTAGATCTAGATTTCTCACTCTTGCCTTCAAATGCAGGGATAAGTCAGATGGCACTGGGTAGTATGAGATATCATAAATTTAACCATAAATGCTTTTAATTATGACTTAACATATACGTTGGTTAAAAGGAGAGTGTTATATATTTTTTAGAAAGTGATATTTTATAGCAAAATTAGAATTATATTACCTTTAGTTGCTATAAAAATTAAGCTTTAAAGAAATTTCATTTGGCATTTTTTTTAGTTAATTGATTCGATTGCAGCAGGTATGGAGGGCAGCATCTCACTGCATAGAACCAAGAAAACACAAACATATCATAAACTGCTGGAACAGTTCAGTTTATAACCAATAACAGAATAATAAAAACTTCTCTTGAAGTTTGGTACCAACACTTACCTGAGCTGCAGCCTCAACAGCTGCCTCCCTGATTGACCTGAAGTGTTTGCAGCTCTGCAGTCACACACGACTCATCTTTTTCCTGCTCATCAGTGTAGCTGCTGTTATTTCTAATCAACTGATTTCGCCAGGCAAAGCTCCAGAGAAAGTCTACTCTGTTATTGAGAGCATGTATGTGTGCCTTGTGTTTCAGAAGCTGACGTGGAGATCCAAAGACGTCAGCAAGTGTACAGTCAGAGGAAAAAACAGCGTGAGTTTTTAATATGTCTACGTTTTCCAGATTTTGCCTCCAACAATTATACTCTATGGTTTAATTTCATGGTAAGAATATTTTCTAATATACGTTTGTGTTTCAGGATGAGTGCTATAACTACGTCAAAGTTCTGGTACCTCGAAACGATGAGACTTTGTTTGCTTGCGGTACTAATGCCTTCAACCCAACCTGCCGGAACTACAAGGTAAAACATTTTCCTCAGACATGCGCTCTCCCTCGTTGGGGCGTTTGAAGAACCCCACAGGTGTTTTGTTTTTTTTCCAGCACATTTTTATTCATTCTGTGAGAGCTCTTTCCCAGCTCAATAAATATTGATAGTTTCCAGGCTGAAATGGTGGGAAATAACTCCTGGGTGTTAAATATTGAGTTATCAGAAAAGAGAAACAGAAATCCTAATAACTATTTAATTTCATTTATTTTTTTAATGTTTATTTGGTTCAGGGATTAAAGGGATTTAATAAATCCCAGTCGAGTAGAAGTGGCATACCAAGCAGTGGTTTACAGTTGCATTAGCTTCCGATGTCTTGTAGGAAGTTGTATGTAAAATGTGTTGACAAGGTTGGGTTAGAATTGCACAAAACTCCCAAAGCATTTCTAATGTTTAGGAAAAGATTTGTTTGATCATAATTACATCCATTGCATTTAAAGAGCTTTGTATGATTAGAAAAATGGCTGGATTTTTTTATAAAGTGGCAGAAAAAAGCTCCATGACAATCTGGATAACACTCCGGGTTCAACTTAATTTTATGAATAGAAAGTTTAGATCAGTTCGTACCTCATAAACCAAATTAGAGAGAATTCAAGTTCTAACTATTCTTTTGTTTCTTTCTAACTTGTGACTTTGAGTAAAAACCCAGCTGTTTCTGCCATTTGCATATTTTATTTAATTATCTTTGTTAAAACCCTCAGAGATTATTGTCATTTTATTGTTGTTTTTTTTTTAGTCATACCCATTACTCTCTCAGCTGTTCACTTTACAAGCCCCGTTTGCCTGCTGTGCTTTAGATAATAAGCAGGACATCTGTCAGAGTCATGATGTCTTTGATTCTGACGGAGTTTCCCCTCACTCATAATTGGCTGCCTTGTCAAAACCAAACAAACTTTCACAAATCCCACCATCCCAGTTGCCACTCAAGAGCGGCGGTTTCTTTTTTTACCCTTCCGCCGCAGTGCTGCAGGTTTGATTGACAGCTTATGACCCTGTTTAGCAGAAACTTCTTGGCGTTTGAAATCTCCTGCTGTGGAGGAGAAAAAAAAAAAAAAAAACATGTTCACCTGAAGAAAAGGAGCTTTTGTTCCGGCGTGAAGCATTTGGATCTAAAAGTAGACATTTGGAATTTAGAGAATCTGCAAAGTCATGGTTCTCTTGAATGATGTCAAAGCTTAGCTTGTATGTTTGACACCTTTAAATTCTTATGCATTAAAATGTAGTAATTCTAGGAAACATTGTGTTATAAGTTAAAACAATTACAGTCTGCCAAATCAACATGTAAGATATTCTCAGAGATAATTTTATATACTCTTTGTATTGAGGCCATGATGATCCAGATCCCTTTAAGAGTTGTTTATGCAGGCCAGCAAGTCATTATAAATGCGGGCTCATATGGCCTGCCCTACTCTTGTGGAGGGCTTTTAATTCATCAACATCATTGTCTCCAAGCGATGCAACAGCAGCAGACGATGAACAATAATACTGGTGGAAATTAGGGTCTATTTACTCTGTATGTGGCTGTTGAGGCGAGACTGTTGGAGACAAACACCAAAGAAAAAGAAAAAAAATGACATTAATTAAATATTGACTTGGGTTTTAGGTTAAATCCAGTTAATCTCTTGAGTTGGAAAGTTAGGAGAGTGTAGAAATCCAAAAAGGAATTGTAAAGGTATGCACGAAAGCAACAAAGCCCTGCTCCGATTTTAAAAAAGGAAGTATAATAACCGAGGGCTGGATTAGGAATTAAAACGGCAAAGTAGGTTGGCAGAAACATCCGGGAGTTCAGCATTTGCAGCTCGAAACGGATTCAGCTCCCCAAGGGAGAAAATAGCAGACAGGTGTATTTATGAGGCTTCTCAGGAGGCTAAACTCTCTCTGTTAGAGATTCAGCTAACACACTCAGAAAACTGCTGTCGGCACATCTGCCAGGAGGACCCTGAGATGATATCGAAGTGCTATCAGGCCAGCCTGAATTTTAGCAGCTTGATAATTAAGCCAAATATATAAAGCAGCACCTTATCACAGGCACAAACTTGTCCTTTGTTAGAAACCAGATGCTAAGATTCCTGATGGATTTTTTTTGTCTGCAGTGTGTGTCAAATAACTGAGATTTTTTATTAAAGGAACTGTTTTGTCATGCATTTTAAATGGTGACCTTTTATTTTTGAAAGCCCTCATCTGTGCTGTTTTGGTCAGTCTTATTTCTTTATGGAAGGATGAAATAACACACAAGATGTGTGAATTATTAGCACAGCAACACCAAGCGATTTGAACACTGACTGACGCCGGTAGATTAATGCTGTTATTATCTTATTTGCAGACATCCTGTTAATATTTCTGCAAATTCTTTCCAAAAGATCAAACTAAAACTAATATTTTTATTATTTTAAAGTGTCTTGGTTTATTTTAAGGACCGATGGGGCAGAAATGTGATTTTCTTTCTCTCGTGTTCAGATGACCTCCTTGGAGCAGGTTGGGGAGGAAGTGGTGGGTCAGGCTCGCTGTCCGTTTGAGTCCATTCAGTCCAATGTTGGATTGTTTGCTGGTAAGTGATCAGTAAACCAAGTGAAAGGATCACTACAAGTTTATGTCAAACAGTGCAACAAGTTTGTCATAAAAATACTTTATATGATCAATCATCATTCTGAAATAATATGCATTGAGAACTATGATTTTATAACGACAGTATAAACAATAACTTACAAAAGTATTCCTACTTACTGAGTTTCTAATGCTTTTACATGCTGCAGTGACATATTAGCCATATATGTAGCACATTAAACAATCAGAACCAGGTTCTCTGGTCTGGTGAAACCAAAATGGAAGTTTTTAACTTATGTGCTTAATAAAATGTGCGGATAAAAACTGGCTCTGATCACAACATCCCCAAGTTTTTGGTGGTAATTTAAATTAGCCTTTGAATGAAGCATTAATTTGTCTTTGGGCATTTAATTACCTTTAATAGATAGTACTTAAAATCTTTTTTCTAATTTTATTTTGTCAACTAAATCTCCCGTTGTTTGCAGGGGGAGATTTCTATTCGGCCACCATGACAGACTTTCTAGCAAGCGATGCTGTCATCTACAGAAGCCTGGGCGAGGGCCGACCGGTTCTCAGGACCGTCAAATATGACTCCAAATGGCTCCGAGGTATTTTGCAGAAACATGACTTTGATCACTTCATGGCTGGAATCATCTTCACCATCGGCAACGTTTTATTTTTTGATCTTTAATAACTTCACCGCATTTAGGAACCACACCTTTCAGCAACACGGCCGACAGCATGTACCAACTTAATCCTACATGTAAAATACAAGCTATTTTCTCTAATTTGAATACAATTGCATCAATATAAAAGCCTTTAAAGATCATTCACAGCTTTTAACAGAATAAATTGCAATGGTTACCAGTTGTGTGAAATATTCTTTGTAGTCAATGCCTCCCTAAAGTCTGTGACTTTTGCAGATGCTTTGTATGTTCCCTCGCGGTGTTGCAGATCTTCACAACAGGCACCTATGATGTAAACCTACTGAAACCAAAGCTGAGCCTCTGATTTAATGTTGGAAAAAATATTCTATTAAAACCTCAATGGAAAGCAAATGAAGGAAACCGGTTTGCTTTCAAGACGCAACTTGTATTGTTGGTGTTTAGAGTGAGAAGTTTTAAATGCTTTGACCGTTGAAAGAAAAACTGTATTTTCCTATTTATAAAGGCAGACCTAATTTATCTTAAAACTCATAAGTGTTATGGCCACATTAACATCGTCCCCTTATTGGTCCATTTAATGGTGAAATAAATTAAAATTAGCGTTCCCCTAACAAAAATAAATCTGTTCACTGTATAAGGCTGACAGTAGGATTCCAAGTATCAATTTGTCCTTCACAAGACAATCCTTTTAATTTATTCTCCCAATATTTACATTTTATTTATTGTCTTTGGGTTTCTGTAAAGGATTCTGGAAAACATAGAATCAGCTTTTCCAACTTGATCATTCCAGGGATGATTTCAATAACAGAAACAAAGCTTAAATGTTATTAAAAAAATGTACCTTGAAAATGGATGATTATTCTTTTCTCTCTGCAGAGCCTCATTTCCTGCATGCCATTGACTATGGTAACTATGTCTACTTTTTCCTGAGTGAGATCGCAGTGGAGTACACAGCCTTGGGCAAGGTACATGAATGTGTAAAAATTCTCTTCCACTATGAAACAAGTTGGTTGAAACTTTTTAAAACAATGAAACAGAAACAAACCCTAAAAGATGAGTTTGTATTTCGATAAACCCTTTGTAAACAGTAGCTTGGTATGTTTTTGTAATCCTGGAAGCAGTAAAACTTATTTTTTTAAATGATCTACGCACAATGTGTGATCGTCGTCATTTTTTTTTTCTTTTTAATTTTCTCAGGTTGTGTTTTCTCGAGTCGCGCGTGTCTGTAAGAATGATAATGGAGGATCACCCAGAGTTCTGGACAGATACTGGACTTCCTTCCTGAAGGTGATTTTCTTGAGTGAAAGTTACAGATGTCTCAATACGATCTCAAGTATCTGATCAGAGTTAGGATGAAATATCTCGTTTAGATGACATGGATCAGACACCTGAATGAAATCCAATTTCTGATTTCTGTTGGTGATTTTGTTAGCCACTGTTCCATTAATATGTCATAATGCAGCTGTGTGCATATAAATATCATAGTTATAAATATGCTAGAATTGAACCACTCATTGTGGCAGCATGTTGGAGTAGCTCTAATTTGTTCCATTTGTAAAATTTTGTTCCTAATTTTTTTGGTTAAGGAATCTCTAGTTTTAGATGCAGTGCAGCTCAAAGGATGTTTTTCTTTCTTACTATTTTACTTTTGGACAGCTGTTGTGATGCATAGCCATGGTAAAAGGGTACAGTTTCATACCAAAACAGTGTAAAAATGCTAACACTAGCCTAATGAGCGCAAACCTGAGTGGATGAACATATCTAAGATGATTGCAACACTTCCGAATATTTCCTGCCCATCTCTAAATCAGTTCGTCTTTTTCAGGCTCGGTTGAACTGTTCGGTTCCAGGAGACTCCTTCTTCTACTTTGACGTTCTTCAGTCTCTCACCAATGTGCTGCAGATCAACCAGAGGCCAGCAGTTGTTGGCGTGTTTACCACTCAGTCCAACAGGTAAGCTCACAAAGGATGTTAGGAAATTTAACAAGAAATAAGTGGTGAGAAAGCTCATGTTTTTGAGATTAATTAGTAGTTTTAGTATGCATGGCTGTCTTCAGCTCTAAAATTTGTTTTTAAGACATCCTTCTTTGAGAATAACTTTGGAAAGTGGACAGAAAATTAAGACAATTTTATCAAAGTGGAGAGTTAATGGAAAATTATGCAAGAAAATGTTTTAGAAGACTGGTGCATATTTTTTTTTATTACATCCTTCAAGAAAATTAGATTAGTTTTTGTTGAATTAAAAAAGTAACGGTACTTTAACTGTTAAGGAGGTCATTTGGAAAGGCAAGGCCATTTTTAAATGTGCAAATTTGTATTAGAAGGGATGTGTGGGGTTATTGTTGGAAAGCAGAGACATTTCTTTCACTCGACATTTATGGAAATGAGGACATCATTTAAAAACTAGGAACGTGGTACCCAGGTTCTGACTCTCGGGATTTAAAGATTTCACAAAGAAATTGGGTCCCTGTTAAGATTTGGGTCAGGGATAATAACATGTCAAACGGGGTCTTCTCAGGTACAGCTTTACATGACTGTCTTTGCAAAATATATACAGGTTTTTCTTGGAATGTCTCTTCCCTTGCCATTTTCAATTAATTAATCCCCTTGGCTCCTTTTTTACTCTGCGCTCTTTCTTTTCCTTCCATTTTCAGAATACTTATAATAATCCATGAGGCTGACCTCATTAGTTGCAGCTTATTTTATAAAAATTTAGTTTACGAAGGCAAATGTGGCTCAGTGGGTGGAGTAGTCAGTCCAATGTCGGATTTTGTTGCCATTGTGGAAATATAAACTTTAAATTGCTAAATGGACTCTGGCATGAGTCAGAAATGCTGCATTTGTTGCTGGCCATCATGGTGCGAGACAGTTGGGTTATTGCTAGGTTTTTGCGGCCGACCTGGGCCAATAGGTTGCCAAACAACAAACAAGCTCCCAGTTCAGAGTCGGCACCAACAAACCCAAACAGATGAGCCACATGACACAAGACAAAATGTTTCATGATGTGATGAGAGGAATATTCATGATAACAAGAAGTATGTTTAGTAAAATCCAAGTGATGCTTTGATTTTACCAAACCCAAGAACAAAGTAACAAATGGGGGCCTGTTAATGGGCCATTGAACAGTTTTCCTTCTTCAGACATAACAAAGGAAGATTTAAAATTGCTTAACTCCTCTTACTTAACTGTTCTTCATTTTTTTGTTTACTGAAATTAAGATTAAATAACTTGATACCTCCTGTCATCATTTCCTGCGTGTCTCCAGCATACCAGGCTCAGCAGTTTGTGCCTTTTACATGGACGACATCGAGAAAGTCTTCAACGGGAAGTTCAAAGAGCAGAGAACCAGTGACTCAGCCTGGACTCCAGTGCCAGATGAACAAGTTCCCAGACCAAGGTGAGGGCTTTCTCTACAAATCAGAGTAACCAGAAACATTAATCTAGGTACTAAAAAATTGTGTGCATGATTCAAATGTTATCATCTTGTAAGATTGCTGATTGGAAAAGTTTTCTTTTCTTTTATTCCCAGACCTGGTACTTGTGCAGGCGACGGTCCGGCCTCAGACTACAAGTCTTCGGTTCAGTTCCCAGATGAGATGTTGACTTTCATCAAATCTTACCCTCTGATGGATGAGGCAGTTCCCTCTGTCAATGACCGACCCTGCTTCACACGGACATCGAGCAGGTAAAACACTTCATGTCTTCTTCCTGAAGTCACAGTATGTATGTTGAGATGGTTTAGGTTCTCTGCCATGAAGGAGACTGATTATGTTTTAAAATCTCAGCACCCATTCAGAATATAAGGAGCTCCATTTTGGAAACAGAGGAGCCATTATGTTCTGCTCCAGATCTTCTGTGAAGTTTGATTAAACATGTATGTTGTGCTTGGGTAAAACGCATTCTTTTTAGACCTTTAGAAAGTGCTCATCCTGCAATGCGTGGTCCAAATCATCAGCAATAGCCAGGTTACACATGTAGGTGGAAAGAGTTAAGTTTGTCATTTGCTGTCAGATAGAAAATTTAGCAACCGTTACACCTGCTGCAGATAGTGGGAAAGAAGGAGTCTGCTTCACAAGATAAGCAGGTGTTGACTGGCTTACACCCACAGATGACACCTGCCTAAAATCCCCCCTACCTTCATACTGCTTTTCTTCTTGTTTTTGGCAGAAATTGGCATCCATGAATAAATATGTTCTTTAAATTATTGTCAGATGTGCTGTTGTAGCAGTGTGAGTACAGCTGTGCCAGACTGCAGCAACAAGCAAAATGCTTTGGTGTTTTTTAAATCACGCAGAGAAAACCTGCTCCAGGAAGGCCAGGACAATAAAAAAAGAATTCTTAAAGGTCAAAATGAAAGAGGAGGATGTAAAGTGTACCCAGCAGGGGCAAGTTAGAAAATTACAGCCACAGTGAGGGATAGTGAATCCGCTACCCGACCTAAAGCCTCGAGGATAATCATCTGTATCAGCCGTGATTAGATGCTGGCTCACAGTAAGTTCTTGCTACGGCTCCCACCGACTCGGCAGCTCGGAGATTCTGTGACCTTTTTAATCTCGGCTGTAGATTTCAAATGAGTTTCTGATGGATTCTAATTACCAGTCTGAAATGAGAATGAGATTCTTAATTCCATGTTCGAATTAGCCTCTCTGCTGGAGAGGTCCAAGCTGACCCAGATAATGATGATGCAGATATCCGAAGGGTAGCACAAATCTGCTGACTCTTTTATGTAGCATTAGTCAGATCTACAGTCTGAGCCCATCGGAGCACTTGGGTAAGGAGTGTTTTCATTTTGATGCAAGTTTTATGTAGAACGAGGATAAGTGATGATAAAAGTGAAGTAGAAATCAATCAAATGATTCGTTTTGACTGATTTGTGAAAGAATTGATGCAGATTTCTAAACCATAAAGAGAAATTTGATTCTTGTTTCAATGTGAAACCGATCTTTTTACTTATTATGTAAAGACAGCTGGAACTAGTTTGAGGTTTAAACCACATTTGGCTTCATATCACCATTTCACTGTATCCTTTTTAATAAGATGCCTAAATCATTACAGCTTTTCTCCTGATAGTAGCACTTTTCTTGATGCTGTCAGTACGGTGTGTATTATGACCAAATGAGGACAGAACTTTCACATTTTCCCCTTGTTAAACTTGTTGGGTCAGATTTTCTTCTTAAAAACGGCTGTGAACTTTACTGTTTGATTTATTGGATTATTAAACAATTGCTTGCAACTATACAGTAGTCAACGTGTCGTAACAGTTAACTATATAGATAGAAAGTTATAAGTAAAACAAAAAAATGCAGGAATTGTTTTTTTTTTTATCATAGTTTTTAATAGTAGCTGTTAATTTTCAAATACACAAGAAATATTGACAAAAGTTGAATTTTTAGATGCATTTTTTGGACATCGAGTGTATGGAGTTGTTACAAGCTTCTAATAATTTCAGATGTATTTGAGTTTGTTTAGAGACACAACACAGATTGGATTTTCAAGCTCTTTTTCCTTTTTTTTTTTCTTCAGGTCCAAGTTGACCCAGATCGTGGTGGATGTTTCAGCCGGTCCCCTTAAGGACAGAACAGTCATGTTCCTGGGCTCAGACGATGGCCGTGTCCTGAAAGTTCTGGCTAGCACACATCCCAATGACAGCTTTGGATCCAAACTCCTGGAGGACATCGACGTTTATAACCCTTCCAAGTATTGCTCCTCTCATTTTTAATCCGCCTTACCGCTGGCGTTGAAAAATGTGTCCAGGTTTCAGAGTAATGCTCTGTTTTCTGTTTATTTGTGTGCTCAGGTGCAATGTTCAGGGTCAGGAGGACAGGAGGGTTCTGGGACTGGAGTTGGACAAGGACCATCATGCACTGTTTGTTGCTTTTACCAGTTGTGTAATCAGAGTACCACTCAGTCGCTGCACCCAACATGGAGCCTGTAAAAAGTAAGGAAACAGGAATAAAACTAACGGCTTCATACAAATTTTTTAATTGTAGGGAAATTACACTCAATAAAAAATGTATTTTAAAAATTAAATGGACGTCACTATGAGAAGTATGAGTTTAACAAAGTCTCAAGTTTGTTAGCTGCAAATCTGTTTAACTATTAAAATAGCAAGCCTAATTTGGTAGCATAATAAATATTGTAGAAACACATGTGCATTCGGGGTAATAATGGGGGGAATCTGAATCGTAAAATATGAACATTAAAGAACTTTATTTATAGACTTCATTAGGCTGAAAAGAACAGAGCTCACTGCCCAAATTAGAGCACATTCATCACTTTAGAGGGATGCATGTGCACGCGCACACACACACACACACACACACACACACACATGCACACGGTCACATTGGTGTTAATCAGGCTCATTTTAATCACTGAGCAGGATGAATGAAAGCCAGCCAGTCTGGTGTGGCAACAGCTGCAGTGGCAAAGAGAGTCTTGCACCAGCTGTAACTCCATCACGCAAAGCCACGCACGCTTTGCCGCTAGTCAAACACACAACAGTTTCACTGTGATTTTTACACCCAACTGATATTCAGATTTGGAAAAACTAACAAGTATGAACAACACGTCTGCTTTCAAAGTAATGAAGCAAATTGTTGATGAAGAATATGTGGGGTAAATTTGGTTTATATCAACCTTACATGATGCCTATTAACATTTATGGAAGAACAATCTCATGCCAAACGCAGCTACAGCTGAGAGAGTTGAAATGCAGCCTGGAACAACAGTCAGAACACAAGTGGGACCCCTGTTACTGTCGAAAGTACCAATAATAGGCACGTTGCATCAGAACTTTACTTTGGAGCAACAGGAGAAGGTTGTCTAGTGTTTTACATCTAGTGGAAACTAGAGGAGAAATGTAAGCCTGCTGAACAATATGACTGAAAAATGCATCATAATATATACAGTCTATATGGGGCAATATCAATGATTAATTATTTTTTTGTTTTAAATATCTGAAACACAGGCAAACTTGTTTTTTTTTTATTTTATTTTTTTTACTGTTTTTAAACAGCATGAGGCACAGTGGCAAAACCTTGAACCGCTGCTGCGCAAGTTACTAAACTGGTTGTTGCTAGGTAACCAAAGAGCGATTGAGTGAGTTGCTAGGTAACAAATAAGTTGATGCCACCAACCTAGCTAATCTGGCTGTGGGCGGTTCAATGGCTAAAGCCTTTATTTTGCCTACATTCCCCAGAATGCTGTGCGGCTCTGGATCACAGTTCAGAGAAATAAATTCAAACTCTTTCATGTTACTATTGATCATGTGTCTATCACCATACATATACCTGACCTATTGTTTAGCTCTTGTTGTCGGACCCACTTTAGAACTTTAAGGTTGATGATCTAATGTTCATTTAATGGTTGGTTAATGATGATATAGGCTGTCGGTCCTCTCCCTCTTGTATGGATTGCTTTGTGTTGTTTTGGCACATTGCATTGTTGCTCATTTTTAGAACTCAGATTGCTTGTCTGTTAGTTTTTATGTCTTTTGTTTTTTGCTTGCGGTATCATTAATTTCCCTGAACCTGAACTTGTTTCTCTACTGAAAACAAATGTTTTTTTTTCTTCATTTTTTTATCTGACTATTGCCTGGACTTCACCCTGTGGTTGCTGGGACTTGCTCTCTTTATTCATGTGACTGTTTGACAGCGCTGGTAAATACTTGCACTGCTGTTTTGGCTGGCCGCCGTGTCGCCTCTGTGTTTTGCTTGTGAATTGTGCCACTGTGCATTTGTGCGTGATTGATGGGCAGAGCCCGAATAAAAGTGGACTGGTAATGGATGAACGCGTTTGAGACTAGACGTGTAAACACGTGCAAGTTGTTGGCAGCTGTTTCTTGCATTACTGAGGGTCTGCTAGATTTGAAACGGCTACCTGACGGCAGCTGCTGTCACAAGCGTGTTTGTCTGTGTTTCAGAAACGCATGAAAGGATGGTGACAGTTCAGTCTCTAAACAAAAGGCAAGGGAAACTCAGATGTTATATTATCAATGTGTCCTTGATGCAGATCTGCTTTTGAACATGTCTTTATCTGACTTGTAGAGATATTTTGTGACAACTGTCAAAAGGCCATTTTGAAGCTTCAACTTTTATCTTAAAAGCAGGATATTGTAATGTACACAATAAAGAGAAGATCACTTTTTCTTTAGGTCTTGTTCGTATACAAAGAACTGCAATAAAATCCAGTTATCAATGATTCATATCAAAGCAGACAGAATACAAGTGAGATTTAAATCTTAAATCCCCAAAAGACTCCACTTTGCTTAACTTATTTCTACATTGTAAATTAAAATAGATTTTTATTCTTAAGTTATACTTTTTGGATTATACAATTTGGCAAAATTACACAAAAAAACATATTTTTCTTGTTCTACAAGCTTGGGGTTGTTTTTTTTTAACTATATGTAGGATATTTGCAATAATATTTAAACTTTGATTTGACCTTAAAACAATATATTTTTGCAATATTGTTCATTATTGGCTCGTTAAGATGATTTTCTTGAAATTTCCTGTTTCATTAAATCTTAAAGTCGGTCTTTTGAATGCAGAGCAACTGATTAGAAACTATTGAAATTTCAGTGTTAACTCACAGAGCTAAACATTGTAGATGAGCAGAATGAGCTGAATCAATGAAAACACACAGAGAAGTAACAAAGGTTTATTATGTGATAATGAAGAAATTAAATCAGTGCTATGGGGAAATGGAGAGTCCTGAATTGTTCATGAACCACTTGAACTTCAGCTTGTGTGAATTTAACATTATGAAGGAAAAAGCAAATGGAGCCCAGTGGACCCCCAAATAACAATAAATTCCCCTTTTCTTCTCTTCTTCCTCCAGAGCCTGCCTGGCCTCTCGTGACCCTTACTGCATCTGGCTTCGCACCGGGACATGCGCCAACATGGCACCAGGCTTCAAGTATGTTCCAGTTCCTTGTAATCTTTCTCTTACTGTCATGCTGCCTCGCTTGTCTCCACGTACTTCCTGTTATCATCAGTCTGACGGCCAATAAGGCTCTGGAGGTCCTGCTCATCCGTCAGCCCTGGCAGCAGAAGGGTCGTACATCTGAAAGTTGTAAATCTGTGATGCCAGAGTGAAAGGATGTAGAAGTGCAATGAGGACAAATGTTTCTGAGAGTGATGTTGGTCTAAATCAGCTGTAGTCAAAAATCTGTTGAGTCACAAACAAACTCAGCCTCTGACTTTCTGTTAAGGAATTTGTCCTGCTGAAGGTGACAATTCTTGAATTATCTCTTATCTTGCTTTGGTTTTTCATATTAATGAGCATCCTGTACTTTCAGTGACCTCATAATGAGAGCCATCATTATAAAGCATATGCAAAAGGGATTTGTTTTTTTATATATTGATGTGAACTTTTTGATCGCAGTTTATCATTCAGTGACTCCACCAAATGCCAAACGTTTTGTTTGGAAAGAGTTTTTGTGACTTTAGAAATCCCATCTTCCATTTGTTTCATTCATGCTTAACCTTTACGTTAAGTTTTGATATCTTTTGATATCTAAAATGCATTTTTTTCTAGATTCATCACAGTCGTCAATACTGGCAATAATTTCATTTCTAAACACCAAGTTAATGTATTGTTTTGCATCAAACTATATTTGAATGAATCCAAATATTAGATCAGAGTGGATTATAGTAAATAGTAGTCAGAGCTTCTGTATCATTAACGTGGACATTATTATAATAAAAATTAAAACAAATATCTGGTTTATTTCAGTCTAAACCCATTTTCAGAACTGCAAATGGAATTACATTTGCAATGCATGCTATAGACGTTACCCACTTTCCCAAACCTCACAGTATCATTTTTCATAAAGCTCACATGCTATGCAGCTCTCTGATTTTACCCAGGGCAACTTTTTGAACTCCCCTGACTCTGAGTTTTCACAGAATTTCCCAGAGTTGGAACTTTGATCATCCGAGGACACAGCCTCGCTCAGTCGACGCGGCACCAGGTGCTGAAAAATTGCTTCCTCAGCTTCCCGTCCCTGGCAGATGGCTGGCATTCCAGCCATTTATGTGCGGCTGGTTTTTGATCACTGATCTGTGCTGCTGATCTAGAGATAAGAACCTTTTGTCGTTGCTGCGCTGCCTTAGCAAGAAGCATCTTGATTTCAGAACAGGTGGGAGTTGCTAGTGCAGCTGAACATGGATGCCGAGAGAAAATCTCTGAACTCTGATGGGTACAGGGTTCAACTCAGACCTAAAGACTAAAGCAGAATAGTTTCTGCTCCCACAAAGCAATGCGATTATGTTTACGCCTTCCTTAGTGTCACTAATTTTATGCTTTATTCATAAGTTGCTCATATTTATATATTTTTTTAGAATCTTGGGACTCTTCCTTTATTCTTCCTCCTAACCTCAGTTTGCTTTTATTTATTATAGCCAAAGATGGTTTTGAGTCCATTAATTTAATCGCAGAACCAGTCTTGATGTTCTGCGTCTGTCCCTGATCACTTCACTGCGTTTGTGACTGATTATATTTACATACCAGAATGTTGCAGGTGCTTAGTTGCTCCCTGAGGTTTAGGACAAGGCTTTCCTCTGGAGACATACGTGAAAATAATATAAGTTCGATTTGCGGAGGGTTGGAGGAATGGCAAAAAAAAATCCAATAGCCACAGATCGATGTTATGACGTGCTGCATCGTGAGCCCGAGTTACCCGACACTTAAAAGGTATTGATTGAGAGGTTCCACAAACACTGGGTTTCACAAGTTAGAAGCTGCCTTGCTGAGTTTGTTTGTTTGTGCATATCTGCGTGTATTTCTAATCCTTGTACTGCTTAAGAATATTGATAAAATGTGAAAACAGTGGGCTTTTATCTTAAGGCTAGACTTTCCTGGTATAAATGTGGTGTTATGAATTGAGCTGATTCATTTGCGAGTCTGCAGAATCTCCTAAAGGAGAGCCTCTGCAGGTTTTCAAATTGTTGATGCTGAATGTGGACATCTACAAAGCAAGGAATGAGGCAAAATGCACAAAATATTCCATCATAAAATATGTAATATGTCACCAGTTTGTCACCTTGAATCAGGCACGTTATTACAAAACAGCTGAGTATCAAAAACAGTTTGCAAGAAATTTGACTTCATATCCGTAATGATGCCTTGAAAGGGCTCCTGTCTCTTTAAGAAGGTTCTAGCCTTTCTGCGACTCCCCCTTCAGCATGTCGTCACAGCAGTGCTTCTCTTTGCCCTCCATGGACGGTGTTTACAACCGTTCTTAGGAGTTTTGTAGTGAATTTTATAAACTCAGCACACAGGTGATGGATAATGGCTGCTGTTGCTCGTCTTGAGGGGCAAGCGTTTAGGGAGAATCAAGGATTTCTCAAACATGCATGGCTGAGTTGAAGCAACGGCTTGTGTGTTCGATGAGGGACTGATATTAAAATGTGGTATAAAACATTAATTTTTTAAAAAGTTACCTTTAAAAAGCTGAATGCGTTCACGTTTAAAACCTTTGAATTTTAAAGAGGAAAATGTGGATTAATCGATATCAAAGTAGACGTCACAAGATGCAACAATAATTTTGGAATGTTTTCCTAAAACTGTGAAGTTCTTTTTGAAAATTGTTTGAAATATTAGTTTAGGAACAGTTCTTGGGTTAAAATACTGGATTTACTATAACGCTGATTCATGCTGTGCTGTATAGTTGGAACTTCTCTGTTTGTGACGGGACAGCCAGTTTACTGTCCTTCAAATTATATATAAATAAACCCAATATCAACATGGGTAGACTGCGTTTTTTTATTATAACCCTCGATTTAAAAGATATAAAGATGTATAAATGATCCACAGCGAAACCTTTCATTCTGTTCGGTTCATTCGCAGCACATATTCTCACCATCTCTTCGTCTAGACAGTGTTTACTCTTGCTACTGAAGCCCCTGTCTCCGAGACCGGAGTTGTCAGGGACCCAGTATAATTTGACAAGGTCAGCTTGTTCCCTCGTATGAAGATCTGCATTACAGTCACCTTACTTTTTTATTCTTTTTTTATTCTGTATTATGTCTAAACAGAACAGCAGCAATCTTTTAGAAATTTCTGTTGATGGATTTCAGGCTGCTCATAGTGAAATGACCGTGCCTTAAATATTTATGTCACATTTTCATGCAATTTAAGGGAAAAGCTGTCCGCTGGAACGAAGCATGGAAATCGAGTTTCATTGAACATCTCTGAGGCACTTTGTGCCCCATAAGATCTACAGCAGTACTCGACTTGAGATTTTCTGCTCTTTTTTTTTTTTGTATATACATCAAGCCAGTCTGATCACACCAATATTTTTATCAAAACTGAACATTATCAGTGTCGAACACAAATATTCCAGCAGGCATACATAATCCCAGTATTGATCTGGCTCCTCTGCTGGCAGCTCTTTGTGTTTGCCTGCATCTTTTTGATCTGTCTCCTGACATGGATCGATGCGAGGAGAGAGGGGGCAGTCGCCTGTCTTTTAACTCATTGACTTTTTATGGGCACTTGTTCAAAGGAAGAGGTAAGCTTTCCGCACAAGTCACTCAGTTGGTTAAAATTCGTTTTGATTAATTAAAAGCTCTTTTATTTATTTATTTTTTCTGTTTTCAAAAAACTCTTTAGCATAATGATTCTGATAACATACTTTAAATGATAATATATTTGCAGTTGCAGATGCCGTGTTTTTCTCCTTGTTTGAGGAGTTTATTACTTTAGTATAATGCTGAAAATATGACACATGATTGGCGTTTCTAATAAGATCATGTCATTATGACAGGGAATGAGTTTTGAGGCAGGCTTTTACGTAAAGGTTTCCCTGTCTTTAGGGAGCTATTATAACAACTTGGTGCTTCACAGCTTATCTGTGGTCAGCAGAGAAATAAAGGTCAATCCATAAATCTATACTCGTAGTTGGTGAGCATGCTTGCACATTTATTAGTCATGTTCACAGTATTCAGTCGATGGACACAAATGAGAAATTCATTAATTCCAATTCAAAATGGATGCTGGAGTTAAAAAAATAATAAAAAATAGAAGTCTGAGCATTTCTATAGCTCATGTTCAAATCTACAGGAGGTGTTCCTGTGACCAGTAATGACTTGACTCAGTTAAGCTAACACTGTTAGCATTATAGAGTGCTTGCTACTTCATCCAATCTATAATTAAAAAGTAAAAAATCAGAACCATGCCTGACTTAGTCCTATGGGAAACCACTATTGGTGACATCAGTGCTTCACAGAAAGTGTTTGGGATAAAAAGGATGAAACAAAAAAAAACTTGATACTGATTCCAAATATGCAACAAAACCAGTTATGGAATAAATTATGTGGTTTCTGATGCAAAGCAACATTTCATCTACATGGCATTACCTATAAATTAGCAGGAAAGACAGAATTCAAAACCTTAGCATTTTAAAATGAAACATTCCTCTTCTATGCGTCTTTCCAATGTGTCTGGCTTCTTTCAGTTGTAAATATTTTGAACATGCAGAAACATGAAATAAAACTGCACTAAAGTGAACTATTTAAGTTCTGTACAGCCTTATGGAAAAATGTCCATTGTCATATTTGCAAGCAAATATTTTACACATATTTCTCATCTCTAAGGCTAAGAAAAACATGGTGGATCATCTTAAGCTAAAGAAAATGAAAAAGAAATGACTAATATTTCACAACAAAGTTGTTTAAAACATATACTGAACTCCCAGAGTTTTGCTTTGTTGTTTATAGCCTGGCAATAATATTGGAAGCTAAATCAGATCTTCTTCCTCTGTTGTAATAAATAGAGGATTTTCTGTTGTAGTTAATGTTGGATTCCTTTTAAAGTTGTAAAAATATGCAATAAATATTTGTGAAACAGTTGAGAAACAAAGGCTGTGAGAGAATAATGTCCACAGTGTTTCTAAGAGCCTCATCAATCCTTTCCTTCGGGCTTGATAAACCCGAAGGAAAGGGTTCCTTTCTCCTGAAATGATGGCGCTGATAGAAAAGCTGGCAGGCAGTTTTGTTTTGGTCTGCTTCATTTACTTTCGAAATGAGACATTACAATTCATCTGGAAAAAGAATGCCAGATGAAGTCAAAACACTGTTTTCTGCTAACTTCAGAGAGTCATCCATTTGCCCACAGACACAGGAAACAATATCTTCCGCGGCAGCACAAAAGACACTCGGCTCATAGATTTTAATACAGACAGGAGCGGGGATGGAGCAGAGAGGAGACGCTGCAGGAAGATTAAAATGGACAGGATGAGCAGGTTGAGATGAAAAAGAGGCGAGGAAGGAAACTGAGGGGGAAGCGAAGCTGTGATGCAAGATGCGGAAAGGAAGAAGAAAGGGGGCAAAACATACGAGACGGAAAATTACAAAACAAGAGCAATATCTGTGTCAGACACTTGAGGGATGAAGAAATAAAAGCAAGACAGATATAGACAGACAATTCAAGATAGCTGTTTTATTTTCATTCTGAGCTTTTCTTTTTTTATTTTGTCTCGGCAATTATAAATCAGGGCTTAGTTTTCAATCAGTTGGGCATCTCACTGTTTTATTAAGCAAACCACATCGAGTGTTTTCAAATCTATTCAGGCTCTAATTTTCTTTGAAGGAAAAGTGGCCACTTTGACCACAAAAAGTCACTACCTTAATTTACCAAAGCAAATTCACCAATGCAACTAATCAGGTGATTGTTTTTTTTAAAAGCATGAAAGTATTTTCTCACTAACTAAATTATTTCTGAATCTGCCGCTTGTGGTTTAGGCAGATTCAATCGAAAGTTTCCATCGAGCCAACACAACAACACAGCATATTTCTGTAACCCTAAAATTAAATTTCCCATGGCTGTGAAGAAATCCAGCAAAAGATTAATCCCTGTTATGTCTATGAATCAGAAGATTGTTTATGATGAACCCTAATATCTACTGGTGTCCACTGGGGCCAAAATTGACAGTGTATTGCTATGTAATGACATATCAATCATTACCTCATAATCTCAATCGTCAATACAGTTTATGATGCAAGCATTCAACTTTCCCATTGACTAGATCTTCATTGATGTAGACAAAGCATCTGCATGGTGTATAAAATTAATTTGTTCAACATTTCGTAACCATTTATGAAAACTCATGTTTTCATATGTCAACTCTCTGAGTTGACATGCGAATGCCACAGACTTTTCTGCATGTCCAATAAATCTGTGGGCACCAGTGTCAGCTGGAGATCACATTCTGCATACTACAGTATCAGATGTGCAGGAAATCAATGCTGAAGCTTGACTTAAATCTCCCCACACCATCGAAACGCTAAGTAATGGTTGGATGACTGTATCAGCCACAAAGGGTCCACAAAAACAGTTTATGAATATCTCACTTTATGAAACATAGACATTTTTTTTTCAGTTTGCATGTGGAAGAGAGGTGTGAATACTGCAACAAATGTTTGATTTCTGAAATCTCTCATTTCAGTGAGGACAGTTTATTTTTTTTAAGTCCGAATGTGTTAGATATATTTTGTGTTGGATATATTTTCTAAAAGTGCAATTTTTTTTTTTTTTTTAATTAGACATCAAATTAATTTCACCAATAATTTGTGTGGAAGTGTTTACTACTTGGGTTTATAAAAAAAAAAAAAACACTCTATATGCAATCAACTTTTTTCTGAGATGACAAATGGTAAACTCTGAATCGCTGTGACACTAGAACAAGGATGGAGCTAATCACTGAGCTGCATGTTGTGAGATAAGATGAAAGCTTTATTTGACAAGACTGATACAAACAGAGTGAACAGCAGAAAGAGGACAAAGCAACAGCAAACTGCAACAAAAATGAGTTCCCAGGTGAGACTGCAGTCTTACTAAAACCACCTGATGCATGCTTCATAAGTCTAAGATTTGTACATAATTTGAAGGCGATTGTTATTCCCTGCAATAAACCTCATAATGAGTTAAAGCTTTCTGACAAACTGAAGAAGTTGAGCGCTACAGGCTCTGTTCTGGTTTCAGTTTTGTCTTCCACACTCTGCAAGGAAGTGGAAGAAAGTTTGTCCAAGTTCAGTCATTATCCTCTATTAGCATCACATCACAGCAATATAAGTCACAACAGCCCACTCGTCCTGCGTTTGGTCTGCCTCACTTAACATCAAGCTCCCCACCTCCAGAGATAGACTCCCAAGCCTCCAGTCCAGGCGCAGGTCCATGTCCTCCGTCTCCAGCATCCCCATCTGGGTAGAGGGAAGATGAGCAAAACAAAATATCATGCTCATAACTAAAGTTTAATGGAGCAAGTGAGAATGACTAAATCTCCGACTTCAAAGGACGTGTAAATGCGCTAGTGTCATGTGACGTTAACTAAAGTTTAAAATATTATTATAAGATGCACACAATAGTGATACTTTTTTAGAGTTTGATTAAAAAAATAAATAAAATTTAGCACCAATATTATATAATGTCAGTAACCTTCATTTGCTTGCATGAAAACATGACGTATTTTAGCCATTATGACTTTTTTTTGTAAGTTTCAATGTCAATATATTGCTGATAAGATTAACATGTCATGAGATTTCTAGTAATGTCAAAACACACAATACATTTTTGGCCTTATGAACTGATGACTTGAGGTCTTATCAAATCAAACCAAGTACAGAAACGTTGCTCAGGCTGACCTCAGTGAGGCTGATTGAAGGATAAATATAGAACAGCCTCCACGGGCAGAGCTACGGCTCAGAGTTTTGCTCGACTGTCTGTAAGCTGAAGTGAGTTTAGCTTCGCAAAATTCTGCTGATGAGTAAAACATTTCCTCCAGGGAGAAGAAAGACGTGGAGGGAAGGATGATGAAGTAAGAATAGAAAGAGCTGAAGAGGAAGAGTGTAACATCTTACATAAGATCAGCCCGAAACAGAAACTGCTTTCAAAAAACTGAACCGTCTTAGAAGAGAGGAGAGGAAAGGATTGAAGGAGAGGTGAAATGGAAAGAGTCATCTTTCCTGCCAGCATAAAGAGTAAGCATTTGTTAAAATTGGAGCCAATTATGGTTTGATTTTATGAGTTCAAAGTCGTATTATAGAACAGACATATTAGTCAACGTTGCACTAGTGTCTTTATTTACCAAATAAGGCAAAGTTGGCACTTTTAATTGACATTTAATGCAACTTTTAAAGCAACTTTGCATTCAAAATGCTATTTACCAAATTTTGGGACACTTCATGACCCAAAAGACATAAAGACTCCTTCATGTTTATGACGGTGTGATGTCAGTCTTATGCAAACCCCTTCAAAGAAAATGTTACCAACATTTCTACTTCCAAATAATACAACCAACACTGAATAGAGGCTCACATTATCTCTCAAAACCAATTCAAGTTATAGAACGGTGCTGCCATTTTTATAAAAATGTTTGTGCTTTCACTCCATTAATGATATTTTTCTAACTTCATCATAAACGGCTAATATTTTGCATTGTATGAAACGGAACCCAAAGGGAAAAAAAAAACATTATTCAGTCACATGCAGTGACTTTGAATATTCTTTTACTTGCAATATTTCTCCATCACCTTTGCACCGCCCAAATCTCCTACCTCTGAGTCTAATAACCTCTTCTAACCTCATATTGAGGAGCTTCCTTCTTTTTAATATTCTACCTTTAATGTTTGCTTCAGATTTTTGAAGTGAAGTCTTGTCTTAGGTCACGACCAGACATTGTCTTCACAGCTGTCTTAAAGCTCTTTCGGTATCCTCACTCTGATGACAAGGGGATTAGTTTTTATCTAAAGCAAACCTTTGGTCTAGTCTCACAATATATAATGCAAGTTCTATTTTATAAACCTTTATAGTTTGCATTAGATGTTTACATGCGTAGAAATCAAGTTGGTCCACATCCTGTAACAATGATGTTCCAATTTGAATCATGTTTTGCAAAATGTAATATATTCCTATTCTGAAATATATTCCTCCATTCATTTGATTCAAAGCTTTATTAAAGACTTCAGCTGTTCTGTGTCAAATGAAGTTGTTTGCCAGTAAACCTCAAGCTGTTCAGTAAAGTCTCAATAACTTTTACTTCTTTGAAGTACACACAACCTGTGAATGTTCATTTAACAGTAAACTCCCGCAGCCGTGCATCCATCGCAATTACATTTCACAGTCTTTCAAATGCGTTAACACCTCCACTGCTGAGCCTCAACGCCGCGGACGTGAAATCACAATGTAAGCGACGCCGGCGTCTGATAACTTGGCTGTCTTTTCCAACAGAGTCTATTTTCATCCCCTCCTCCGAGTCGCTCCGCTAGATGAACGAGGCGTTCAGGTGCCTGAGAGCGGTTGGGATATATAGCCGCTCACCGTTGCATCGACCTCCTCCTGTTCTCTCCTTTTTTTTCTCCTCACTTACAGCTCAGCCCACGCTGGTGGAAATGAAGCTCAAGCTGAAAAGCAGCAATGGAAGGAAGGAGAGAAAACGAGCAATGAGGGGAGATAAATATTGAGTGGCTGAGGGGGTGGACGAGTTAGCAAATATGAGGTAAGAGATATGAAGTGGAGTGCATGAGAGGAGGAAATTAAAATTATGCTTTTACATTTCATTAAATAGGCTCTAAATGTTCCACTTCTCATCTGTTACATACTTTACTTAGTGCATGTGTAACGCAGGTTTATTATACAGTCATGTAAATACAGTATCAACGGACAATGTAAAGAACACAATAAAAGGAAATGTGAGGAGGACAGTCGCACTGTTGAAGAAAACTTGATTTCTATTTACTGCCACAGTTTCTGAGTGTGGAATAAACACTGAGATGAACTTTAAATCATGTTTGTCTCCATTCTGAAGTTTGTTGAACACATTTTACTGCAGACAAATCTTCTGGTTCAAATGCTGAGTAATCAAATGAGATGTTCAGTTAATCAACGAAGAAATGCTGAGGACTTAATATGTAAATGTATAGCCCATCCAGGTTTAAAGTTCACTGCTGGTGCATATGTTTAATAAATTAAGATTTAATGAAGTTAAAGGAAGTGTACATATGCTGTATCTTAGAAAATGTATTTCATGCTTTCTGGGTAACTCGGTGGTCTGCTTGGCTGCCAAATGGCTCTAAGGGTCCTGCAGGTCTCTCCACAGAGGAATGTGTGCAACTCCTTTCTTTTTTTTTTTTTTTAGAAAGGTAGACTGTGTGTGCATTTCAGATTTTGAGAAAAATGCTTTGTGACAAAGAATCTGACCCATAAGATGACAGAGTGAATAATTGAGGCAGGACAAGCCCAAAGTCAATGTTCAGGATGTTGGGTTCATGTCAAACTTAAAATATATTTTTTTTATTAGATTTCTAATCGGATTTCATTTTACTCTCAGCTCATGTCAAGACTTTGGAACCAAACCCAACTTAAATGTTCTTCAGTAAAAAAGAATAACTCATTAGCACCAGAGATTTCCAGAAAAACCCTCAGCCATTTTGCTCTGCTCTTTTCACTTTTTTGCATGCATGCATCTTACAGAGGTGCATTTTGTGCCGAGTTCAGCTTGATTCTATGCTGAAATCATGCTCTCAGTATGCCCAGGGTATAGTATCTTTGCTGCAAGTGTTGTTGCATCCATTTACATATATTTTCAATGTGTAGAGTTGCCCAGAGACCTCGACATAACATAGACAGATGTTCATGACTGCCACAAGAAGCATCGAAATGGCAAGGAAGGAAATATCTGACGGGTTGTATCATTACAGAATGACATTTTAACCCAAAGAGCATCGTTTGGTTTGAAATTATCCCAGACAAAGGAACACCTTGCTATTTGTATTACTTCTCAAACACAGAACCTGTGTATTAATGCTTATATTCCAATTAGACAGATCCATATGTGAAGAAATGCATTAAATTCCTCCAACTCGAAATGGATAGCCATTAAAAAATCTTGCAGATTGTGTCACATTTGCTTTAAGGTAAATTTTTTCTGGGGGAGCGGGAAGCACTGCGTTCTGGCTGGTCCATGCAGCTTGCTGAATGACAACTCCAAGTCATGCACTGAGTTCTCTTTAACACATTTGGTGAGCGGTTGGGCATTTGTGATCACCTTGTTCTGGCAGTGCTGCCTGCTGAGCCGCAGACTTTCGCTTGCAGCATCACACCAGGAAATCTGCTGGGGTGTAAAATGAAAACAAGGCGAGAGGAGTTAAATACGGCTCAGAGATATTAGTGAAGACGGATGTAGAGGAGGGATAGTTTTATAAAACAAGGGAGGAGAAGAAAGGCGGGTTAATTAAATTATGGAATTGAAAACATTCTGCAGATAGTGTTGCAGCTCATTAAAGAGTTTTTAACAACTTTTTTTTTTATACAGATGTAAAATTATGTTTTCCCATTCAGGAAGACTGCAACTTTATTGAATAATGACGCTGGCACAGATCATGACAGTTTGACAAACAGGACATTTTACTGGATGCGCTTTTTTTTTTTTACAAACCAATCCGCCACCGATAAAAACCTCAAACTCCGTGGTTTAGTCCCTCGGAAGAGATGAGGAGAAACAAAAAAATCGGCTTAAACTACCGTATTTTCCGGACTATAAGTCGCATCAGCCATAAAATGCATAACAAAGCAGGAAAATACATAAGTCGCATTTTTGGGGGAAATTTATTTGATAAAATCCAACACCAAGTACAGACACGTCATTTTGAAAGGCAATAAAAATAGAATAGAGGCAACAACAGGCTGAATAATTGTACGGTATGCTAACGTTACATAAACAACGAACTGAGAACGTGCCTGGTATGTTAGCATAACATATTAAGAGTTATTCAGATAACTATAGCATAAATAACATGCTAACAAGTTTACCAAACTATCCGTGTCGCTCCAAATCACTAAATCTTCATCTTCGGTGTCGCTTGTAAACAACTCGGCTAACTCCGGACGTAGCTTCTACCACACACATTGTCAACACAGGCCTAGAGCGCCCTCTGGCGGTTTGGTGTGAAAATAACATGTGATAGGATATATTAATGTGTTAAAATTTCACACATAAGTCGCTCCGGAGTATAAGTCGCACCCCCGGCCAAACTATGAAAAAATAACTGCGAGTCCGGAAAATTCGGTACTCATTTCTGTTTAAGACTCAGTTGAGGACATTGATGTTTACACATACCTTAAACAAAAGTAAATCTCTTTCATCAACAATAGCTAAAGCTTTCTGTACATTACATCAGAACATTTTAGTGGTTTTTGAAAAGTTCCTTCAGCATCTTGCGGTCTCCACTCAAGGTGAATTTGGTGGCTAAGTAGACCTGAGCATTTTCTTGTTTGAATGTCTTCCACCTGTAGACTAATTTCTATATGCTATAATGGTTGGTATCAAAATGTTCTTAGACCTTTTTAACCTTTATCACACTCATAAGATGCTACAATGTTTTTCTAAAGGCCTCAAACAGCACATTCAATTCAACAGTCTTCTTCAGTCTCACTTCCATAGTCAGGAGCACAAGAAATTAAATGTATGTGGTTTTAACAGGCCAAACCTCTTTCAAAATGTTAAGTAACACTGCTCTCATCACGTGCTCCTCAAATGATTCATCTGTGTCATAATCTAGCTATTTTAATTTGGAATAAATGTTGTAATATGCTATCTTACTCCAGACCACATTTACCTGCATTTTTATTTGTGTAGATGTCTATAATTTCTCAATTTTGCTAAACTTAGTCGTAAACATCCAAATGTCCAGATATATTATAAAACATTTACCGGTACTCTGTTTTTCACATGACTGTAGAGTTGGAGGGGAGATCATCGTACTGATTAAGAGAAATGTGGGTTAACTATAATTGATGTTAACCCAATTCTTCTTATTGATGAAACTCTATTTTTGACGTGGGCTGAAACTATTCAGTAAGACGGTCATGATCCCATTTCAAGTTTCCCAAGGCTTTTATTTTTATTTGTAAAACATCAAGATAAAATAAAATGCCAGCGACAAAACATGAGGGATGGTTGCAGTTTCAACAGCAGGAACCGTTGTTCTTTCACATCGGCCTAATCGATACAACTTCATTGGTGGGATGTCAAGTGTGTGCTGGAGGAAAATAAAGCAGAATAAGGTTTCACCTCTATCTGTCCTTATTTTGCTTTATTATATCTTTTAGTTTTTAACAGTTAAATTACTTTTATTTCCCCACGCGGACAAACAGTAAAATAAAGCAAAGCTTCCAATCTTAGACACCTTTGTTTTACGGAAGTAATTTTGTGCTCCGTGGCTGTGAAATCCTGATTTGTAGTCCCTTTAAAAATTGATTTGGAGGTCAGATGGAAGTGTCGGCATAGAGAAAGGCGGGCTCGGTAAACAACAGGGACTCAGACCCAGAGACAGACACTCAGACGAGGGTAAATGGCTTCATTTACTGCCGCTGCACTCAGATATAGGCCGCTTCACTTTACTGCCACTGACAGTGAGCGCGAGTGTTTTTCATGCTCAGCTCTTGTCACAGCCTGTCTCCTGTCTGGATGAGTTTCACCTTTTTCACTTTAATTGGAGGACAAAGAGGAGGTGAAGAAGTTTGCTGCTTCACCTCTTTCGACCTCTGAAATTCTTTGGCCTTCAAACTAAATAAAAACTTGGACGTGGAGTATGGGTGATAAGCTAATTAAACATCTTATCTCGTCTTCATAGATGCAAAGTCACTGATAGGTTTCCTGATAAGCTTTAGCCGACAGCAACTAACAAAATGAAAAGCCACGTCTGATGTGTGCGTGTGTGAAGCTTTTCGTTTATAAATGCTCTTTTCTGTTGTTTTTTTTTCTCTGCAGAGCCGGGTTCGAACAGGATATAGAGGGCGACCACTCTATTTACCCCGACAACTGTCACAGTAAGATAAATCTGTTCTTTTAAAGACTCAGTAATGATTTTTGGAGATATGATATGAGCTGTAGAGGTGTAAAGGTTATGGATTGTTAAAACACAGCCTGGGGTTTGTTTCCATGGATTTTACAATCCATGTTATGGAGTTCATCCTAGTTTGACACCTAATTGGGAAATCTGGGTCACACAAAAAAATGACCTGTCTGGTTTACTATTCAGTCTTTTCTTTTTGGAAAAATTCTGAGCCATTAGTGGAGCCAAAGAAACACATTTCAGTTTTCAGTGTGGAATTCGTCATATTTTGTCTGCCCTACCCTTTACCCACTGGAGCACAGCACTTCTCTAAGTGTAATGGTCATCATCTCCCACTTACTCGCTACACTTTCCAGCTATTTCTCCAGAGCATGGACCCCATGATATTCGCCATCTGGGGGCATTACCTCTGTCTCTACTACAGATGGACCAAGTTCTGTCAGTTAATTATTTAAACAACAAATTATTCAGTATCCTCTAAAAGTAAAATGTTTTTGCAAGACCCCACTGTTTGTGTTTTTATTTTTGTGTAATCCCATCCTACCTCTCCTTTGTTTGAAAGATTGACCATATATTATCTTAAAGCTAAGTTTTTGGGCTGTTAGTTTTATTTTATCTGTTCTGTTTAACAGCTGGGATTGTTCTTTGTTTTTAGTCTCCAGAGCAAATCCTACTGGTTTGTAACAGTTACATTCATATCCTGAATGTTTTACTAAGGCAGATGTCTGAGAGAATACAGCAATTTGTTCATTTCTATTAAAGTTAGAATTTATTTTGCTAAAAATATTGTTGCATGTTAAACATTTTGTTTATAATTGCAAAATAATTAAAGATGGCCATTGGTAGTTTTTTCTATCAGTTTTGAACCATGTCAATATGCAGAAAAATTGTGAAGATAATTGCAAAGTGCTGCTTTTACAGCATTTAAATGATTGCTTTCCTCTGTATTTTAAAAAAATAATTAAAACACATACAAGTGGGTTCAAATAGTGATTTGACCTTTATAGTACTATGAAATCTGACTGGTGGTTTTGTCTTTTGTACAGCTGATGTGTTGGCCACAACACGAAACCAGGAATCAGCAGCTGACTCTGCCTACGGTAAAGCCAAACATGTCTTCTTCCATTTTTCTTCTTTTTTAATGCATCAAATAATTTTTTTAATTTTATTCTATGGTATTACTCAGAACTTTCCATATTTTGTGTCCAGTTAATATATCAAAGTAGGACATGGTAATAGGAGGCAGTAAGTTTATAAGTGTTTTTGCTGAAATAGGGTTTATTAGTCTCAGACTCCAGATGTTTATTTAATGTTAGCGGGAATTAAAGATCTAACGCAACTTGTTTGTGGTGTAGCCCTAAAGTTACTGTTCCCATAAAATACAACTTGTAGGTTTGTCAAAACTTGTTGGTGCATTGTTCTTTATTGGATAAAGAAGGCTACATCTGGCCATTTATTAAAAAACAGCATTTATACCATTCTTTCACGTCTATGAAATTCTGAAGATAGAAGAAACTCAGTCAGAATCCCCTAAAACCAAACCCAGAAGGAAGAGGCCAAGGAACTTCCTTGTCTCAGTTTGACGTCTTTACAAACGAGCTTCGACTCAACCAGAAGAAATCCCGTTTTGTTGCCTGGTTGGCTCAAGTTAATGTACAGCAAGTCATTGCTCAGTTTGACATCATTACCTTCCACCACTTTACAGTCCAGCAGATCAAAGCCCGGCCTCGCTCAGCAACCTGCTCTGTATTCATTGCTGCAGCTCAGCTGCTACCTGACTGTCAAGAGTCCTTCTCGTAAACCAGCAGAAGCATTGTCATTCACCGAGCAGCAGCCGAACCCACACAGTGAATCCCATTATGGCTCTATGTGGTGCATTCCAGTGATTAAAGCCGGAGAGGGGACGGCTAGAAAGACATTTTTGGTTTGTGGTCCACTTGACTCAAGCTGAGTTTGTTTTTCAGGAACACTTGAGCCCAAGAGGCTGCGTTGTGTCAGCAGCACTGATGAAGAGAATGAAGGTGAGGGAGAGCAAGGTCGTCAGACTGTGAGCCCAATAAATCAGGGAAATGAAAGCGATAAATGATTAGTCTTTTTTTTTTTTTTTTTAACCACATACTGAAAACATTTACAGACCTAACTCAACTCTGAATGATGTTCTCTATCAGTCTCTTCAAATTCAATCACCACCTCAATTTGACATTGCCACGTCCACGTATTGAAGTCTTTTTCTCTTTTCTTTTTTTTTTTTAAGTGAGCAGCCCTGAGTCAGAGGCAGCATCTCCTGAGGTAATTTCACTGTAGGCCATGAGAGCGAAGGTTGGAACCATAGCCGTCAGAGCACAGAGAGCGCCTCGCTTTGTATTCTACCACTTAGCTTAATTGCATCCACCTGGAATTGAAATGAGGCAGTGTTAGTTGACAAGAATTAAAATCATACTTTTAGAAAAGGAAAACTGAAGTGGAGCACAGAGAGCCAGAGAGGCTCTAATTCAGTTGATAGTCAGCTTTATTTATTGTAACTCTTATTGGATTACATGATTTAATTCTGTTTTTTTTATTAGATTGTTGTGAAATTCATTTAGTTTAGTGTCCGCTTTGTTGAAAACAAAGGATAAGCTATTTTTTTCTTGTTATTTTTTGTCCTTATTCTACATGCAGTAACTTTTACAAAGGTTGCAAACACGGCAGCTGGCATTTGTTTCCTGGCCTTTAAAATTCTCTAAAGAATTGACTATTTTTCAAACACAGTTTAAGTCATCAAGCAGTAAATGGCACAGAAAGAATTACGAACATTGAAAATATCTATGTTTCGGTATTGAGATGATATCTGATACAGCATTTCTTTTTATTTTCAGTAAGGATAAAACATTTCTTGGGGCACTCTGAGCTTGAAGCTAATGTTTTCTTTTATAACATTAGTGATTTTCCTGCATTAAGGCTTTTAGGTAATGTTATTAGCTTTAACAGAGTTCATGACACAAAGCACTGTAACCCAGAACAGGAAAAACACACAATGAGCCTCCAGAGATGGACGTAAAATTATATTCAATGTCTCCAGTGGGACATTGAATATTTTATACGTTTTTGTATTTTGTGCTTTTAGCAGTGGTTTCAACAGATTTATCCACCAATATTATTTAGTTATTTGATAGTCACCAAAACGTTTTCCTTCAATTGAAATTTTCTGCATAATTTACAAGCTTCCCATTAGATGCTGTTTTTTTTTCTTTTGCAGTCCTATAACACTAATAGTATTTAAAAACTGGAATGAAAGTTTTAAGTTCAATTTAAACTCATTAGCAGCATAAAAACATGCAAGCTAATAAAAAAGATGTATAAAGTCTCTGATTTATATCCTTTTAGAGTGCATTTATCTGTGTTGCTTTTAAAAATGGACGTAATATTTCAACCCACAAGTTGCTCGGGTGTTTTATATTCTGAAATCAACCTTTTTTCTATATCTTCTCAAACATACATCAAGTGAGATTAGAGTCTGCCATCTACATCCTAAATTATGAAACAGAAACTTTGTCTTAATTTCTTTTTGCATAATTAAGACTTTGCAGACAAATCTCCACCTTCCAGTTAAAAGATTAGCCCAACTTTGATTACAGTCGTATATCTGATCTAATATAATACTTTTAATGAAACCACAGCCTTATAATAAATTGTGCATTGTTGGGATTAATTGCTTGACTTGTTCTAATTGTGTTGAAATAAACTGTCATCTTAAGTTTTAGACCTTGCATCGCCTGCAGGCTTTCCTGGGGAGCTAATTGAACGATAGCACAATAAGAACTGCCAGTCACTTTATCACATCTTTTTTTTTACATTACCAATGTTCCCTTTTATTCTCTTTTTTTAGTGGTTCCATTGTGAAGATGATGAGTAATCAAAGCTAAATTGTGATTTTTGGGGGGAGTTTTTATGGTAAAACTGTCAGTAGGTGCTTTTTGCATAATGATCTCTGAAGCATTAACTCTGTAGTGTCGGACAGTCGGGTGTGAAGGGCTCCCAACACAATGACTGATGTTTTAGCCTGTGTGCACCTTTATTCATCTGTAGTACGCTAGACTGGTTATCGTTACTGTAATGACATAATTACAGTATGCCCAGTTTGCTGGGTAACTATTCCATTAATGAGGTTTTTGCAGTAGATTGCTTATTTAATGCACTGATAAGGAGAACCCTGTAGATCCAGCTCAGGGCCTGAATGGACATAAATTGGCCCTGTGCTTTTACAGGACAGACTTTTTTATGTTATTATGTGATGAGAGCTGACATTGTGCATAATGAGTGGTACAAATGCAAATTATAATGGTTTTGGGAGGACATAAATGCAGTCTGTGACCTTTAAATTACTTGTTGTGCAGACGATCCAGTAAATTAAGTTTATTCTGCTGGTGAGCTTGAGTGCCTGGCTTCGTAATTCCCAATTAAAAAGTCGTTTAAGTTGACTTCCCAGAAAGTTGAGGATGTTAGGCTGTGTGTGCCAGCGACCTGGCATTCCACAGATCTGTCTCCGGTGCTCTTTTATTCAATTAAATTAAAGTTCCAGGTAAAATACTTGGCTAAAAATATCTGCGCTTCTCAGCAACAAGCCCCCAGTTCCTTTTTCCTTCATGTTTCCTGCCAAGTTTTAAAACAGCTGCAGGGATTTTAGCCGATAGTTGATGAGGTCTGACTCAAAGCCATGTTGGGCAGGTAGAGGTCACATATCTGGACACTTAACTCTTTGGCAGCAAGAAGGAAAATCTGAATTAAAAAGATGCTCATTTGGAACTGATCCCCAAATTTCACTCCAGTGGTTTAAAAACAAAGACAAGTGGCTGTGTGTTCACATTTAACAATATTCATTTAGTACTGCTGAAATAGTCACTGGTATTAAAACTAATAACAAATTTAATGAGGAAATCCATCCATTTTTTTCTTTGTGATTAAAAAAGAAAAATCACAAAGATTTTTCTTTCTTTTAATTATATTACCAGTAACACCAATATGGGCCCAAGTAGAAGAAAATAGAAATAACAAAATCATCAATATCATAGGAAATTACTACAATTAGATAAAAGGATGTAAAGAATTTTGTGAAATAAAAAACAAAAATGGATTTTTAGGTCCTACAACACTGAAGAAAGAAGCTTGACTTTCTGTTCCTGGTGTCCAGAGAAGTTAATGCTGTGAATGTTGATGAAGTAGGAAAATATGACCTACTGCAATTTCCCCTTATAAATTTTTAGCTTATCAAAGAATTGGACATTTTCAAACCTTGAGTTAACATGTGAAAGATTGTTTTACATTTTTAGTGTTAATTTTGCCGATCTCTAAAGAGCAGCAGAGTTTTTCTTCAGCAGTGAGTTGTGTAATAAACATTTGTAGAAAAATGATCACAATGTTATATTAAATGTGATAATTTTGCCCACAAATAGCCTAGAAAAACCATCTTTACCCTCGTCTAACCGTCAAATGTTCTTTTTAATGTGAATTTGACTCGTGGGCATAGTTGCACTTTAAAACTTTATACACGTTGGAAGCTGTTTAACTTTAAGACAACTCCTCCGGTGCATGAAGGACAAAGTCTGTGTGTTGCAGCTCTCGGTCTTTATTTATTCCAGCAGCGTCTGGCTTTTTTCCAGCCTCTCTCTGCTGCTGTTGATCGCAGAGCGCCTCCTTCCAGAGGTTTGGGGCGATTTCTGGTGCCTCGAGGGAGTCGATGGTGTGACTTAACGGCTTCTTTTGTTTGTAATTACATGAATGTGAGAAGCTGACATTTAAAGCAGCTCAGATGCTTTTTAATTGGAGCATTAATTTATTAATCACACAACAAAAACTGTAGACATGACATTAAAATATTCACTGGGTCTAGAAATAATGTAAGAGAAAATGTCTGGAACAATAACCATAGGATATGGAATATCTTTCAATTAATATCCCATTAAATATTTATTTCCATATATTATTCCTACAGATGGTTAGACTTGATATGTTGGGTACCCAAATATATGTTACCCTTTATATATATAACTCATTAACTGATCTGCAGTATTTTTCACAATTAATTGCCTTTTTCAGCATTTGTGACTGCTTTTATGGCTTTAATAAACAACCAACAGATTTTTTAAGACATCTCTCATAATTAAAGGATTATAATCAACCAACTTGTCGTGCATGGAGTCTATTATGTGCCATCAAAACACAAACCTTAAGATTGTTAGCATGTAGAGATTTGTACAAATTGAAAAAATGAGTTAATATTCTTTATGGATGATCTGTAACAGTTAAATAAGTGGTGACTAAATACTAAGACAGGTTTGAATAATTTTCATAAATCATTAATCAATTGTGATTTTATTAATGATCTAGTTCATTTCAATTTAGTTTCAAATGCAATAGTTTAAAAGATCTGCAAAACTGCAGATTGATGCTGTTTTTGTATTCTCAGGATGTTTCAGTCCCATGACAGAGCCGAAGTGCTTCTAGGACATTCTGTGAAAGTATAGCTTTGTCCTTAAAGTCACTTTTCATCATTTAACAGAAAAATCTAAATGTTTTGCAGGCATTCTTTGGATTGTGGTCCATAATTATTTTAATACGATACATCGGTCTTTCTTTCTGCTCCCACCATGTTTCATCAGAACTGAACATGATTCTCACATACTGCTATTAGCCGGGCATCAGTGCCTTTGCTCAGAACCAAAATGGAAAGAAAATGGAAACCTGTCGAGTGTTTACAAAGTTAAACAAATAGACGCAGGGGAAAAAAAGGTATCTTCTGTGTCTGACACCTTCATAAGTGTTAACTGAGCAGAAAATATTGCCACTGAGTGTGTGTGTGTGTGTGTTTTTGTGCAATAAAAGCATGAGTTGCATTTACAAGAGCATATCTAAGTGAAAGAAAGCTGCAGCTCGGTGGAGGAGGTCGGGACGTCTCCATTAGATCCGCCTGCCTGCCACAGGAAGGGAACAACTAAAAGAAAACCTCTGTTTCAAGAAACAGAGGCGAGGCTCCTTTTCACCTCACTCAGCCTGAAAGAACTGCTGCCAAAATGCCACATATCCATTTTAAAACGTGGCCAGCCTGTGAATCATGTTTTAGTCATGAAACTGAAAGTGCATTGTGTTTTTCTTTATGCAACCATTTTATTTTATATTTAATTTCAGTTTGTGTGTTGAGACTTTTGATATATTTCCTACATTAACAATAAAATGTGTCTAATGATGGTTAGGAACATTTTACACACACACACACAATATCAAGGCTCTTTACAAAACACACTGATTCAGTTCATGTCCAGTTTCTACTCAATGTTCAAGAGATCTAAATCCAATTATTTCTACAACAATCAATTTGTACATACACATTCAGAGTCCAATTTTCACACATCTTAATTATAAAATAATCCAGTCAATCAATAATCTAATCCCATTTTATAAAGAACTGTCTAAGGAAGCCATTTGCATCAAGTTATTGCCTTTGCAGCAATTTCCCCACCAACATTGAGAATGCTGCTTATCTCTAATCTTAAGTTTTTGACAAAAGACGTTCAACCTTAAACTATGCAAAATGTTTTTGCTTACTCTTTTGCAGCCATAAATACTGTAAATAAATGGGGGACAGGAAGATCAACATTCCAGAACTAGTAAAAAGATGAATGGTAAATGGATTTATGTTGTGCTTTTCCAGTCATCCGAACCACTAAATGTGCTCAACACTTGAACCACTTTCACTCGATCACATTCTGAATTTTGCACACATTCAGACATGATGCACAAATCAGGAGGTAACTTCAGTTTAAACGCCTTGCCCAGAGCACAACATGTGGCAGGAAGAAGCTTTATTGGAACCTATAATGTAACCTATAATGTAAAAAAAACAAAACAAAAAACACTTGTGTAAATCTAAAAAGATGCATTCAGGTGCAATTACCTCATTGTGGACAACATATTAACTTCATTTGAAGCTCTTTGCATGAGTTAACCTCAAATAGCAAATTATTTTTATCCAGATCAGATTTACACTTTCAGATAAATTCTGATTTAAAACCCCATACTGCTGTAACATTTAAGAATAATCATTTCTGCAAGATTCACCTTTTTAGCTAAAGTGTTCTTGCAATTTAGGAAGGTGCCAGCTGATGTGATCTATAGCTTTGTGTTACAACCCAAAGGTGTGCTTACTGTTATCTCTCCACTCTCTGTAACAGAAAATATCCTAATTACTCTGCGGATAACAGAGACACAGAGTGCAATTACTCTGTATGGGTGTTTCTAGTGTACTTCTGCACACAATAAGGTGAAACAAAAGATGTTGTCTGTATCATGTAGAAGTCTAGAATGTGTGTGATAATGTGCTTGCCAATGGCTTGGTGAGTGATTTTTCCTTCTATGAATGCACGTGTATGAGCAGGCAAAAGAGCCATCAAAGCGTGTTAAAGTGTTTTTTAATGAGCTGGAGCTCTTACAAATGGACTGAGTACGTTATGTGGCTCATGCAGAACAGGCGGGGATGAGAGGTGTTAGAAAGCCGCCAAAAGCGGTCGTATTGACGCTAATTGTCTTCATCTTCTCCCAGCGCTGAACAAAATGAGGCGAAGGGTATAAGCAGCTTCACTGGATGAATTTCAGGCGGCTGTTTGTTGCTAATGAGCCTCCAGCTGGCTTTGAGTGATGAAGGTGATATTTCTGACTGTCTTAGTTATAAATATTACACACATGTCGAACCAGGAGTTTGAAAACTTCTATCACAATGTTCAAAAAGCACTTTCCTGCTTCATCTACATTCTTTTTTTTTTTTTGGCTCAGTTCTTCCCAGAGCTTATCTCCATTATTTGTCACCATTCACCTGCAAGGACACTTTATTTCAGATTAAAGCTGACAACTTTTATAAGTAGTGAAAGTTCTTTCAATTGAAAACAAAAGATTTAGCTTTGAAATCCCCAAAATTGAAAAACATGTAAACTTTGAAAAGGCCCCTGTCTTTCATTCACTGGAAAGACTACAGTATATTTTTTATATACATGTATTTGAAAATGACAGATGTTTAGCATGTCTAAGTGATTGCTGATGCACTTTATTGTTATTTGCTCACTGGACACTGAGTTTTGAGACATCTCACATTTCAGCAAGATATAGAGTTGCTCTACTTAGGTAGAGCAACATTCAGTAGTATTTGATCTCTTTTGTTTCTTTGCATTGTACTCCTCGACAGTGATCTATTTTTGTGCAATTTTTATGAAAGAAGCCAAAACCTAAGCTGGTTCCCTGAGAGAAGCAAACCAACACAATGTGTTGACTAAATTGGGTTCTTTTTTTCCAGTTACACTAACGAAGAAATTTGTTTATGCAAGGTGAAATGTCCTGTACTAAATTCAACAGATTAACATGCTAAGAAACTGGACTAACTAAAACTGCATGCACGGACTTATTTTTGTGACCTCGCTGATTGCAGCCTTATTGCTCTTGCACATGATTGTATAAGTGGGTGCTATTATGCGAGTCAGTGTTTTGCCGTGTGTGGATGCAAATCTGTTTATGCAACCTCACTGTGACGCTCAAATTTCTGTTCGGACACGTTGTAGTCATCCACGCAGCACATGAAGTGACCTGGCCGGGATTTTAGGGCAGAATTGTCCCACTCTGAGACAACATTGTTCAGTCCTGTAGTTTGGTGATAGGAAAAAAGATTTAGTATAAGGTCCATGTTGGGTTAATCTGAAGATTAGGATTAGTGTAATTCACCAGTGGAATAACGTCAGTGTGATGTCCTTTCATATAATGAAACATTCTCTGTGTATGAATGATATTTTTAAGGTTTTAAGCTTTAGTTTAAAGCCATCATCACTGAGGTCACTTTTCCTTTCTGAGGAGTAATACTATAACAGTTGCTTGGTGCGAACCAGAAATTTAGTCTTTCTAAATCACTCAACTGACATGGTATTAAGGAAGATGCTGTTCATTTAACCAGTTAGGAGGATGTAATTTATTTCCAGATTAAATAGTACATTTGACTAAACCTTTGTTTAATCTGTTAAAACCTGACGTGACTCAATTGAAGGACAGGAGGAGCGTGCTCTGTCTCTTTTCTTTTCACATCTTTATTAGTTAAATCTTTGCTTCACCAGGCAAGACATTGCAAACAATTTCTAAGCTGAAAGTGCTAAAACACTTAAGGGAATAACGGGGGGAGGACACACATACGAGTCATGTGTTCATTCTGCAAAACAAATGCATGACCCCATATAAAGAGCCTTCAGTCTGTGTTTAAAAGCAGGAAATGACATCAAACTGTCAATGTAGTTTGTTTTGATATGTTACAATCATTTACAGCAGCAAAACATAAAGACTTGGTTTTGCATACTTGGTATGTAGAGATGTATCCTTAACAACTTGCAGATCCAAGCTGTATTCATAAATCCAAATATGCAAGCTAGCAGTGTAGAAATGTCTCGTATATTTTATAGATGAAAAGCAGCTAAGTCATTATGAAGCTTTTGTATCTTACAGCGAACATGTTGAAGTTGGCCTTTAAACTGATTTAAATTGGCTCACTTTAAATCCAAATTCATATTATTTTCCTCACTTTTCAGTCTGAACTGCTGTTAAATTTCTTACATTTCAGAGGAAACGTTCCAGATGTTGAAAGCCTTCATCTCCCTGAACACCCAGACTGTCAGCAGAGAAACGTTGACTGAATTGCCATATCGAAGTAGATTTAACCCTTTGTTTATCTTCAATCGTGTGTTTAAATGTTAACTTATGAACCTAAAATAAAACTGCAACAAAAATATTGATGGTTAAACACAAACTCACAATATAAGTAGTGCATGCAAGAGTTTTTGTCCTAATGAAATTCATCCACTTTGAGAGGCAACTTTGTATTTATTTATTTTCATTATTATTAATATTTATTTTTTGGAATCCTGAGATTTGAGAAACTTGGGAAGTTTAATTGGTTGACAATACCAGATTATACAATAAGTTAAGCGTTTGTTTTTTTTAGTTGCAGCCAACATTGCGCCTCTTCTCTCAGTAAGATGCTGCTCTTTTTGTCCTGATATGCTTGAAACCTTCCTCTGAGATTCAGCTTCATGTCAACATGATTCATCATATCTTCAATGAACTGTCAGTCTCACATTCTGGTTGGCAATCTCTCAATCATCCCAAAGGTACATCACAGGATTCAGATCTGCTAAATGAAGATGCCACTGATGTTTACTGAAGTCTCTGTCATTTGCATGTTGGCACTAAAACAATAGCGGATGTGGAAGAGAACGTTATTGCATCAGAAGCAGAACAGGACTCAAGCTTTCTCATATTGAAGCCTTAGATCTGTTTAGTTCCCCCTTTTACGGTGTTCATCTGCCTTGCTTTTCTATGGCATCTTAAGATAAGCAGCTCTGAGTAAACAACATTATAGCATTTAGTTTCTATATGCATCTGATGTGGCATTCCCAATTTTACCTCCAGGTAAACCAGAGCAGTATCATATTTTTGTATTTATTTTTTTTAACATTTACATGCATTGAATTCACCCTGAAACATTGACATTATTGTCCATTTCTGTGCAGCTTGAGTAAAGAATGATTTGTTGTATTAAAATGTAGATCATCCACAGACACTAATAATTTATATTTCAACTTTCCTAGAAGCTCTGGTCTATGTCTGTTTCACATAATCAATCAGATCAGTTTAATGGATAACTGCATGACTAAGCAGGTCAACAAGTAATAAAGTGCCCAGTCCACGTTTATTTGAGTCGATGCATAAAAGAAATAAATTAGATTCTGTAAGCTTGCATCTAATTGTTTTACGTCTACATTTAGCACTTGACTGCCTTGTGTGAAATGCTTTGATGTACGTTTAATTTATTCAAATAAAATAAGTCAAAATATCCTAAAGATTAAAGCAAGAGGTATACATAGTGGTCCTTTACATTATTATTAGAAATAACCGTGTAAAAATATTCATGTTGCAGGTCACAAATAATCCAAAATCAGTTTATCTAAAACACAGTAAATCAAAATTCAGCATTTCCAAGTTTTCTGAGCATCATAGCATTAACGTTTCTATATTTATAAGTTGCTTAACTTCTTTTTCTGCTTCTGGATTGTCAAGCAGCCATTCCTACATATTGTTGGTAATAGGATGGAAGCTCAATATGAAGGCAAAAAATGCAATGCATATGCTGCTAACGCATCAGTATCATCACATTGAATATCTCCATTAAAAGGCTGAGTGAACAGTCCATTAATGCCACTTAGTGAACATTTAGAGAGACATCCCACCCTGCCCTCAATGCAATCATGGTTATCATTATCACCACATCGGTGCCTAATGTATCATTTCATTACACACATTAAATTCCAGATTAATGCAAAGCTCCTTCTGATTTGAACAATAACTCTCTGCAAATCTATTTGTTTCAGAAAATGTTTCTCTGTACTTTCCAATGAACAAAATATTTATCAAGTCTTTTTTCCTCTAAAGCCAACATCCATTCTGCATTTGCAAAATCGTTTAATCTTCTGTGTCAGGAAACATGAAGTTATTTTTATACCACAGTAATTTGCTTAATAATTCATGAAGATGTTGACTTTACTGGTGACCTGTTTACTCTCTGTGCACCAAGAAATGTTGGTAACACAGGCTATTTTACTTATTTTTCAGTTTTTCTTTATAAGATTCCTATTTCATTAGGAACATTTCAGCCTTTTTGGCAGCTCGATAATTTAGTTTTTTTGCAGTTTTTGTTTTTTTTAAATTTGGTATGAAATGTTCTTAAGCAGATTCCTTGATTGTTTTTGACAACTTGTGATCGCAAGTATTTTCATAAAATCTTCTGCAATGTGTTTGACAGGACAAAAAAAATCTTTCACCTCCTCGATGGCATTTTATTTTTTTGATCAGTTGTCCTAACTTTGCATATTTCCAAACATTCAAAGGGAACAACATAAGAGTAAGAACAACGATCAATGAAAATGCATGTCTTAAAAAATTAAATGCAATAAAATTGAAAAATATCTAAGATTGCAAGGTTTTATAATTACTCGCCTCCGTCATTTACCAAAAATAGCTATTTACAAATGGATATAACCAGATATGTGACGTCTATGTGGATTGGTAAGAAGTTGCTTATCAGTCGCAGAGGCAACTTGAATATTTGGTTTCTAAATGGAGATGTGTTGAACTTACCCAGAGGTGATTTGATGTTTAGTGAATTGTTGAACTACTGCTGCTTTAAATAGTTCCTCCTTTTTGCACATACCATCGTTTAAAGTGCCGGCTTCTCAGTTTATCTGGCACATCAACATGGCGATTGGTGCTTGAATCATTTCTTCAGCGTAGAAGTGTCTACCTTTCTGCTCCAGTACCCCAGGTCTGTTGAACAGAAAACAGTGACACCTTCTATTTCACCGCTTTCTGAAGATTGCACCGAAGTGCCAAAGCGCTTTGTTTACCTCCCACCCACGCGACGGCCTCCTTGAACACCCTGAAGCAGCTCATAAATGTAACACTTCATTCATTTAAATAATGAACACTGGAGACTAAATGAGAATCTAAAGAGTGCCGTAGAGCTGAGGAGCAGCAATTTTGAGGCGTCTGCAGACTAAAACGCCTCATTCTAAATCCACACACCCACAAGACACCTGACACACACCTGCAGTGTTTCAGGTGTGAATTGTGACCTTTAAAGAGGACAAGGTTGTGTGTGTGTGCATGTGTGTGCATGTGTGTAACTGACATTTTCAGAGAAGAACAAAGTCAGACTTGACAAGCTGTGTCTTCGTCACACTTATTCGGTCTTTTTTTCATTTTGTTTTGGTTTCCAGCTGTGTTTCCTTCAATCACCTTCATCCCGACGTCGGTTCTTTTTTGTGTCGGCATCCTTGTTGCTCACTGCCTCTCTGTACGGATTCTGTCACTGGTGTCTGGCTTCATGTGAATACCAATGGGAAGGCGGCGGACAGGAGAGCATGCAAATGGGACAGTCATTTGAAGGCTGACTTCAGTGTTCAGAGGATCTGTGTTTGCCTTAAAGTCACAGTTTATTATAAATGTATTTCTTTGATAAAACATTGCCAAGCCTATGTTATAATATAACAATGAGAGACAGTTCTTCTTTTAAAAGGTGGCTTGATTTCTCCTGCCATCTCCTGCAGATGTATATCAAAACTAAACATTTTCTAGCACCTGACCAGTACGTGCAGTATCTTGAAAAAATATTTATTCCCCATCAACTTTTCCACATTATATTGTGTATCATGCCTCAAAGTATTTTATTGGGAATGTATGTGATGGGTCAGCACAAAGTAGGAAAAGTCGTTCAAAAGTACTGTGATCAGTTCCCCTGACTAGACTTTTTAAAATCATTTTTTGCAGCATTTGGTGCATTTTTTAATTTTGTTTTTTTGGTATGTCTCAACCAGTTTCCTTCTTCTAAAGGCTGAAATTTGGCCCTGTTCATCTTTACAAAGTAGCTGAAACACTATCAAATGGGATGATTGGATTTGGGAAGATCATTTTTAAAACATTACTACAAATTCTTAATCAGACTTTGGTAAGGACTTTGACTAGGCCCTTATTACACCTGAATATGCAGCAATCTGAACCAAGCATTAACTGTAGCTTAATGTTTAGGATTGTTGTCTGCTGGAAGCTTGATTCTTTGCCCAAGCCTGAATTGTTTTGCAGTTTCTAAAACCGGCTACTCGGTGTATCATGAATAAATTATTGCAAAATTCTGATTGCAAAAGGCTCCTTGGACAGCAATAATTGCAATTGTTCATTCAAATGTAATATTTAGCCAGGTGGAGAGTCTCACAAATCACCTGTTGCTCACTATGGACACAAATGACTTTGCCCAAAATGTTCAAGGTCGACAAGTTTGCTGCCCCTCCGAAGAGACCATCACTTCAGGCTGATGCTGCCACCGCATATTTCACTGCAGGCATGGTGTGTTCAGGATCAGTTTCCAAACTCGTTCATTCTGCTCTCATCTGACCAGAGCTCACATGGACATCAATGGCTCCTCTTTCATAAAATCCAGATTTGTGGAAGTGTGTTGTGCAGAATTTAAAGGTTACGTTAATAATAAATGATCTCGATTTATTTTATTTTTTTTATGAATATTTGCCCACAATGTTTGATCTGTAACATTCCCTGACTATTCAGATATTGTGCGAATATATGTAAAACACTTTGCATTGCCTTTGGTAGAAACTTACTGTGCAGCATATTGAACCAGTTTTTACTGAAGCTTTCATCCTTTTTTTTGCCCCTTTTTAATAATTCTCTTCACGGCTTTTCATCGAATCTAGTTATATGGTTCATTTGTATGATTGATTTAATTAGACCTTCCCAGACAGACTGTATTGATTTCAGCTGAATCTAAAAGAAAGAGCAGACAAGAGGGTGGTAACAAGCAGTGGGCTACAGAGATGGGAGGTAGCAAAAAATGAATGGGAGGAAGAAAGATGAAAGCTGAAGGAGGTGGTGGTAGAGAAAGCAGTGAAGAGAAAGTCTTATAGAATACTGTAAATCCTAGACTGACATAGAACAGTGACGGGGGAAAGGGAAAAGTCAAGATATCACCCTGAAGTTTTACCCCAGATGCCAGAAACTTCAACATTTTGGGCTGACAGCTAAGAACGAGGAACTTTCCATCTGACAGAGGGTAGAGGGGGAAAAAAAGAGAGGGCAGAGAATGAAACATTTCCGTGTTGGGCTGCAATTAGCATAATATTTCTCTCTGTGTGTCTTCATCATCCTATTTTTAACTGTCAGACTGAGGGACGGAGATGAAAGAGTGCAAATAACGAACATGAAATTGTCTCTTTTAAACACGTGGGATGTGTTTGTGCGCGTGCATGTGAAAAAGTGTTTGTGTGTTAATTCCTGCCCTGATGTGTAATGACTGCTTGCTCCATTTCAAGAGTACTTTTGCATAAAAGAGTCATGTTTTCCATGGCTTCTTGTATCAAAGCAAAGCCTCAGAAGCTTAGAGGCCACTCCGGCTTTGAGGTTTCAGATGGTTGCCACTTTGAGTCCCACACCATCGGGGAGCGGGGAATAAAATCCCCTAATGGCAAAAAGTGAAGGGCATGGAATTAGCTTTTTTGTTTCTTGAGTATTTTTGGCGTCTTTGATCAGGATTTCAGGGGCATGAACTCAGTCTGGGCAATTTATCTCTAACAGGAATTTAGATGGAACTTTAATGCCGCGATATACGTTTCTTTTTACAGTAAGAACTTAACCACTTAGAAAAATGGCCACACTAATTTTTACCAGCTGGCCCCTAAAATGCCTGTTACTGCCATTCTTGCAAGTCAAGTTTCTACAATCACTAAGATGTTTAAAAGAAACTTGAGATGCAATAAGCCCTTGTTTAAGAGGATTATTAGCAATGTTTTACTATCAGCGAAATCTGATGTTGGAAAACCAGTACAAATATAAAATAAGTACTAATATAAGTACATTACAGATATAACTCAATGGATACGATATGATTACCAAGTTTTGTAGGGATAGCATTGATGAATTGTCCTCTTCACTCTGCAAAACTTTAATATTTTAAACGCATTAGTCCAACTCCTGAAGTACACTTTCCTCCCCATCTGGTAGCTGGAAAAATTACACAACAGAGCCGGACCAGAGGTAATCAGTCTTCATGATGGATCACTCCATTTGTTAGAGTGTAGCTTCTGGTGTATCAGGAATCTTTTTTGGACGCGTTACAGGTGTTTTAGCCAAAGGCTGTGAAACACTCTGCTCCTACTGTCGCTCATAAAATGATAATTTTACTGTATTTTTTTCTTTTCCCTTGGACAAAAAAAAATCAGAACAATATGTAATCAAAGTATTGATTGCTGCAGAACTGATGCCCCGTCACCAATCCTGGGCAGTGTGTGTTTGTTCTCGTGTGCATCACTGCTGCACAGACTGATGAGTCATTGTGTCAGAGAGGCTTTGATGGCATATCTCAACCTGATGAGGTGAACGCTGCCAAACAATAAACTCTCTTTCATCTCCACTCGTCTACACCTACTCCCTCCTTCTGTTCTCGTCCCTTCATCCTTTTGTCAGCCCGACTGCCTCCCTCTCTCCAATCATCTCATCGCTTACCTTCCCTTTCTTCTCCTCCTTTCCCTCCTTCTTGTCCTCCCAGTCTTTTTCTCTGCTCTGTCATCCAGATTTCTCACCCGTAAAGCACCTCTTTCTCATTAAGTCTAATCCTCGTCGCCGTCTTCCACTCTTCTCTTTCGTCCACTCATTCACCTTGGTTTTACCTCTCCTCCATCTGTTTTTTTCTCCTCCTCTTTAAACTCTCTTGTCAACTTAACATCAGCATAACATTTGCTCATCCATCCACAGAAGCCTTTGCCCGCTGGCAGGGAATCAAGTTTTGCATTTAATTTAACTCCAAGTACACAAATACAAACACAAACACACAAAAAAAACACCACTGAACAAAGTAAGTGTGATCAGTCATAATATTATGACCACCCATTTAAACCTAGCATCACTGGAAGGATGACCAAAATGTCTTGGGGTATTTTGGAGTTTGTGGAGCAACAGATTTAGGATTGTTGAGTTAGGTCTGAGATTTCAGGACTCATCACAAGTTTCCAGCTGTAATAAATTACTCCAGATTGTTCCTCTTTAGGTTCAAAGATAACTTCTTTTTTTTTCTGTTCAGCTGGAGACCGTTAAGGCACATCCAAGCAAAGCCACATTTAATTTAATTCAGGATTTTACATGTTGCATATGTATCAATGCCACTTAAATACAGATTTTGTATTTCATAAAATTGTACAATTTGACTTCATCTTTAAGTAGTGCCTTTATGGTAATGGCAATGGATGTCAGGTATGAAGTAGGGTTCTTATAAATGTAGAATTTGGTAAAAACAAGATCATTTCCATATTAAGCCCTTTGTATATTTTAGTTAGTTATTTGAACACTAAATGTCCTTTTTTCCATCCTTTTGTCTTTCCTCTTTAAGGTGTTCGTCGTCCTCCTGAGCTGGATCAGCGTGCTAACGCCAACGTCCACTACACCCTGCTGATCGCCTGCGTGTTCGTGGCATTCTTTCTGGGAGCCATCCTATCGGGTTTCCTGGTGTCTTGTTACTGCAGTCGCAGCGCAGCTCACCGAGCCCGCAGGCTAGGGAAGGACCCCGAAGCATCACTGCCGCACGCTCTGTCGCTACGATCGCTCGCCAAGCTGAACGGGCTTCTGGATGGGCAGCCGAAGGTTGGCTATGGACAGTTTTGTTATTACATACCTTAAAAACTTGTTTTTCTTCTTAAATTCTCATCATTTGAAAGTACAATGTAGTAGTATATTTTGTATTTTACTAAAATGGTGCTACAATAAAACCGTATGTGTTCCCAGAAATATATGTCCCTATATTTAGGAGTTTTTTTCACTAGATCACATTTTGATGTAACTCATTGTTACTTGACTGATCTCATTCCAAATGAACGTAGCAGATTTCCACAAGCTGAACTTACAGGACGTTGATGCAGAAATGCACATTAATCTAAATTAAGTTGAAGATGTTTTGAGACTGAAGTTAAATGAAAACATTAAGTTGACAGACTTGAATGCACTCGTCACTGCTGCTGAATTACATTTCAATCAGATTTTTGTAGGTTCCACGATACAGCTGAGAGGCGGCAACATAGCTGCCTGAATTTTGAGGAGCAGCATAAATATTCATCTCCTCCTTTTCCCTCCTACTCATTACCCTGAGGGAACACATAATAAGATTCACCTTGGTGTTTTATTCAGTCATTACAACTGACGGTTTCATTATTATTCCATCATTTTTCCAAATGTCCCTCAGTGAGAATCGGAGTCTCTAAGCTGCTGCTAACCTCTGACCTTTTAGCTGAAATATACATTTAAACAAGTCACTCATTAGCTGTATAGAACCATTAAAATTCACCCCTATTTTTTCTTTACCTAGGATGACAAACTGGATGTGTCGACGCCAAAAATGTACAGCTCCTTCATCCCTAACGGGCGGGCCGAGCCCCACCTCCGCACCCCTGGACATCAGGGCCTGCAGCTGGGAGACCCTGACCTCAACCTCTCACAGGTAGGAGATCATACAGTCCTGGCTTAGGATTTACAGTCATCATACTGACAAAAGTTGTTGTTTTAATTAAAGGTATATTAAATTATTTTAAATCTTACACATTTTTTGGCTGTTCTACAGTTTTGACTGCAGATCTTACCAAAATCTTTCCTGCAATGTTGACATTTTTAATACCAACATTTTTGGCTACCTTTGAGTACTTTTGTAATTAAATATTACTTGTGCATGCACTGAGGAGTTTCACTGCCCTTGTAAGCAAAGCCACCTTTAATTAAAGAGCGTTTATACACAACAACAGTTGATACACTCATTTACAAGCATTGAACGTCCCTTACAAACAAGTTGAGTTGTGATATTAATGGTAAACAATACCTTGTGTTAGAAAAATTTTTAGCAAAGTATCTGAGCATTTTTATTTATTTATTGGATCAAAAATGCAGAGAGAGTATTGTTGCTACCTTGCAAGTTGTGCAATCTAAGCATATTGTGGCATAAGGTTTGTTTAAAGTATGTAAGTTATAGTAGATCTATAACTTGAAATAGTGTTAACACTTTTAAAATGGTCCCAGACTTTGAGTAAGGGCTGCAATGTACTCTTATAACAGTAGCAGACTGCATTATCAATATTTCACTGATTAGTCATTGATTATTTTGTCACATTTCTGCATTATTTCAGTGTAATTCTGCAGTCCTATTTCACATTGATGCATCTGCATTAACATTAAAATCCCTCACAATAAACTCAAATAATATGTGACATTGAAAATTTCTTGAAATCAATTCAACAAAGATTGAGATGATCTAAAGTTTTTGCCATGGCCTTTTACCAAAGACAAAAGAGAAATCTTACAAGTGCAAAAATCTAATGCTACTCCATTTTTGTTTACATTTTGTGGAGAAGGAAGTTGGCTTTCAAAAGTTTTCATGTGGTTATTTTCAATAGCTGTAAGTGCAGCGCCACTACAGGTGAGGAGATGAGCAGGTTTTTTAAAATTTTTGTATCATTTAACAGTGCAATGTGAAGCAAACTGCATCAGCTGGAAATGTGGAGAAGGTTTTTGGTCTCCAATCAAACTAAGTCTATCAGTCACCCAAAGGCTATGGTGCCTGGGTAATTAATGTTGGACTTTGAACCAAAACAAAGTAGTCTTGTGAATTCATTTCCAATTACATTGTTATTTTTTTAATTAAAAATATTCTTTCCTCGGGTTAAAAAAAAAAAAAAAAAAATCACTGAATGCTAAATGGTCTAACCTCCACTTAGTCTCTTTCTCAGGGTGACGGAGAACTCTCTGGCTTGCCGACGCCTGACTCGACCCCAGAACTCCCTTTCAGGAACATGAAGGGTTTGCGACATCATCAGTATGAGAAGAACCAAAACTGCAACAACGCCAAGGATAACAACCCCAAGTCAGGTCCCAGCTGCTCCAAATCCAGCCAAGGCTTCATGGCTGTGGTTGGGAATTCTTTGAGCCAGCAAGTGTTTCCCTTTTCTCACCACAACGGTGGCAGTTTGAGCAACGGGGCAGCACATGGGGCAGGCGCCTCGTCGTCAACTTCACTTCACCTCCTTGAGGAGAGAAAGATTCCCAATGATGAGCGGGCTGCTGCTGCCGCCGCCGCCGCCACAGCAGCTGCAGGAGGAGGAGTGGGTGGAGCTCCACATCACCACCACTCCCAGCAGTCCCTACCCCAGACGGTGGTGGATGTGTCTGCACTGGATGAGCTGCTCAAACACATCCATGAGGTCAGTGCATCAGGAACTGGTGGAATCAAGGTCCTCACGTCTACCTCGTCGTCCTCACTGTTCCCCGGACCGTCCTCTTCAGGAGGAGGACATCACAGTGGTCACCATCACCACCACCATCATCAGAATCAACACAACCAGACTCGAACACATCACTACAACCACAGCCATCACCACAGCAACCATCACAACAACAACAACAGCAGCAGCAGCCACCATCACCAGCAGCAGATCCCAGAGACGGAACCAACTTCCTATTACAGCACCTCCACACTGCCGAGGGACGGCATCCCCAAACGCTTGGATTCAGCTCCTCAAAACTCCACCTCATCCTCTGCCACGTCTTCATCTTCATCCTCCTCTTCAAACAATCCCACCTCCTCCACCTCCATCCCTTCTTCGTCCTCTTCCTCTTCCTCCACTCCGCTCCAACAGCAGGTGATCCCGGAGCGGCCTGGAGGGAGCGGTGTCCCCGTGGTGCGTCACCAATCCCAGCGCCAATCCCTCATCAAGATGGGTGCAGCTGGTGGCGCTGTGCCCCGCCATCACAGTTTCAACCAACGGGGGACACACGCACACTTTCTGGCCAGAATGAATACAAACAACAACAGCAGTAGCAGCAGCAGCAACAACAACCGACCCCCAGGTTCAGCCGCGGCGGCCAATACAAACACCAGCAACAACAACGAGAGCCAACGGGTGTCTGTCGCCAGTGCCTGTCTGACACGGCAACACAGTTACAGCGAAGGGCCGCATGCGCAGCGGGCGGCAATAGTCCGAAGAACGGTGTCCCTAAAGCCACAGATCCCACCAAAACCGCTTTTTCTGCCAAATACAGCAACATCTGCAGTAACGGAGACAGGAAAGTACAACTATTAAGACTGCAGGTGGACAAGATGCCACCCAAACATGGCTGCAATACTCCCCACAAAGAAAATCACTGAAATGCCGGCTGGGGCCGTGCAAAAAGACAAAACGAGCACCGATGGGCCCAAAAGACAGGAGAGACCTCAGTCCTCGTGATTCCTTATCACAACCTTTCAGTTGTACTTATCGTCATGCTGTTGACGGCAGGCCATCTGTTGTCTCTCTGAGGCACAACTGAGACAAACCTGCTTCTTTGCAGGGCAGGATTCCTTGTGGAGACTCGCTCTTCACAGCAAATGTGGATCAAAACCAGTTCAGACAGGAAACGTCTGAGAAACATTCCAGAAGCAGGGCGAAAGGTGTTAATGATTCAAAAGGAGTCCCCAAGGCTCGAGGTGGCCTGGAAAAATTCCTGATTAATGCAGTTTTCTTACGAGAGCTTTGATCTAATGTCCCCAGTCGCTGCACCTTGGAATGGGGCCCGGATTTCAATTGCAAATATTTAAAAAGCAGGGAATTGGACAAATGCAGACCCGAGATGAACTGAATCTGGGACTGTTGCACCGCTTTGAGTCCAAGGACGGCAAAGCTTTCTGCAGAAGCAAGTCAAAGAAAAGTCAGGAAAAAAATACTCTGCTTAGCAGATCTGCTTTTTCTGACTCTTAATTAATGAAATTTCAAGAAATGTTCACTGTCTGAAAAAAATAGAGTCCATTTGTTCAAAGCCAAGACTTGAAACTAGTTTTTACTGACAAAAACAGAGGAAGAGGGAAGTTACGGTCTATACGAGATCACATTAAAGTGTTATAATTCAGCAGTCAGGAGATCCAGATCAGAGTATTTACCCCCATATAAACCAGATAAATACTGCTTTCATGGATATAAAAAAAAATAAATATTGAGGTCTAGTCGATGATTAAGTAAAGATTTCTGATAAACCATTTCGGCAAATTGCTAATTAATGCTTTCATTAAACTTGGCACTCATCATTTTCATCCTTCATGGGTTCAAATTACTTAATTGGCTCAAGTGAATAATTAATCTTTCAAATTATTACATTTCTGTCTTCTGCATCTTTACTCTTGAACAGTTTTACATCTGCAGCATTTGCAGAATATGTTTTCACTCAAAGGTTCTATGAAGACAAGAGGTTTAAAGTGCTGGCTGCTATTTTCAGACTTTGATATGGGAAACGAGGAATATTAGTTTATCAGAAATGTTTTCTCATCACCAGCTGATCACAGGAGGATCTTAGCAATGAGAGTTCACCCAAATAACGACTCACTTACCTCCACTGCATTGGTTTCCAAAGTGTTGAAGTCTGCTTGCCAGCATCTGCAATTTAGTTCTGAAATATGTTTGAGAATGGAAATATAATCAATTGTACACATGTTTGTTAATCTTGAGGCAAGTATACTCAAATCTAATATATGGAAAATATAAAGACCTGACTGTGATGCTGGAGATTGTTCTTTAGGTTGTTGAAGATTCTTTATTTTGGGGGAAATAAAAGTCTGCACCATATGATGTTGCCTTCCTGGAGCTCAAAATGACCTGCATGACAACTTGTATACATTTAACTCAAAACTATTTGTTCACATGTAACATCAGTGTTTTCTCAAATAAATTGATATCAGATACCTCTTTAGTTTCCTTCTTCTACCTGCACCTTTCAGAAGCCTCTCCTGACAGCGCCACCCTGTGGACTCCTCCAGCTCTGGTCGTCTTTCTCTCAGCCTGCGATTAACCTTCTTTGTGGCTGCAGACGGTAATGTTTACTTCTTGGTTCATGTCCACCAGTATGAATTAACATCAGTCAAAAAATGTCATGGCAAGGAAAATAATGCATATCTGAGTCACATCTAGCTAGAAGTCACTGGGCAAAAATGTGACTTGTAGTCTGGGAAATACGGTAATTTAACCTGCAGGACTGAAACTTGAAGCAGAGAACAGGAAGGCTGACCAGAATAAAGGAAAGTTGCATTTCAATCTCTAATATAAAGTGTCTCAAATCTAGATAAATTAAGAGAAAAAATAATCTGTTAGGTTCAACAGTGTAATAAGGCAGTATAAAAGTTATCTAGTTGAGATTGTCAGACTTTTCAGAGCCACCTTGTATCCCAGTTCCTCACTCAGGCAGACTTTCAGTCTGCAGCTCATTTTAGTCTGTAGGAGTAGTTCTCCACAGATGGTCCAAAAATACCCAACTGTGCAGGGAATCTGCTGTTTCCCATTTTAAAAAGCCCTTTTTGTCTTGTGTTCATTTCTTTTGTTTATGCTTTTGGCCTAGAAGGATTACATGAAGGTAAAAAGGAAATGGTTGACTATGCTTTAATTGTAGGAGCATACAGGTGAATTGAAACTCTACATTCTTACCCATGTAACGTCTCCATGTTAAGAAAATTTGGGAAAAAGTCTGGCAGCACCATAACTCCAACACCCCGGCTCAGATAAGTAAGTATGAATGGAACCACTGACTTTGTCATTCTTAAACTTCTTTATGACTAACTTCATGTGGTATGCTTGGACTCGTGGTCCATTTAAACAATCTCAGGTTTTGGAGATGTTCAATATTTTTTTTATAGTGTTCTGTCCTTATGATACTTTCTCAAATGGTAAACGACAGAGGCGGTCGGAGCGGGGATCGAACCGACAACCTGCCAATCGAGGGACAAATTCCTGCCACCATCGTCTTGTGAGTTCACCACTCTGAGACAAAACGCACGATAACGCTACCACCATGTACAATACAGTTTCATCAGACCACAGGAGATGTCTCCAGAAAATGTAACACTTTGCTTCTGAAGACATTTTTTATTTGACGTTTGAAGTGAATAATGTAACTCTCAGCATCTTTTAAAGGACTGTTGAATTTGCTCAGGACTTGATGTGCACGTACAACCCATTTATCTCGGGTTGCATTTAGCTATGCAATGTTTGGCATAGCTAAATGCAATGCCAAACATTGCATTTAGCAATTAAAATTAATTTTTGTAATTATAACTAACCTAAACCAGAAAACTGCTTGTCCATTTTATTGACAGAGGAAAGAGAGGTTGTCTTTTTAAGCAGTATGTTTGCATTTATGTCAGCTGTATGTTTTGTTGAAATCCATGCAACATTAAATGAGCTTATGATTTCTCAGACATTAAAACAGAAAATAAGCTTGTGCTTTGAGATATGAAAATGACTTGACAGGGTTTTTTTTTTATTCCACCTTTAACACTGAACCAAGCATGCATTCTGACACCGGTTTTCATTTTATCTGACTCACTCAGCTGGCTGGACAAGCTCCCCCAGAGCAGCTTAAGTAATAACACAGCAGCAATGATGCAGTACTGTTAATGAGGTATCCCTGTCTGCTACAGTTAGGCTGAACAGGCTCTGCACCAAATGATGCAACATAGTCCGCCAGCACAACACTGTTTAGTGTGAGGGAGCTGATTCCTGACTGTGAAGGAGCTAACTTTAAACAATTTCACTTCCTAAAAGTTGTAATTATCAAGCCGTTTCTAAACTAGAATGAGTCACTGTCCGTATTCTACAAAAGAAAGCAAAGCAGTGGCTTCTACTTAGAGGGGATTTATGTCTCAGTGTATGAGGGGGTTACATCAGCCTCCTTTATGTCTGACCTGCGCCCCTGCTCTGATGTAGTTATGAGATATCAGTGTTCTGGTGCCTGGAAGGAGGGAGTCTGCAAGAAACAAAGTTTAAATTAAGTCCTTCTCGCATGACAACAGACTCTAATCTCCTACTGTTACTGGTTGATTGATGTATTTTTACTGCCTACAAGACTGGAAACAACATAACAGACAGAAAATCATCATCAGAGGCCTAGTTTGATCACAAATAGGTATATACAGGTCAGCCTTTTTTGTGCACATTAAAGAATTATTGTAGAACATGCAGTCAGTGTATTTCTTACATTTTCCTTTCTAATAAAAAAAAAAAAAGTATTTACTCACATTTTTTAAACTTTCTATGATGACCCTCAACTCAGTGAAAGTCAAGCAGCTGATAAAAAGACTGGACCATTAAAGAATTGTCAGATTTATATGATTACGAATGACGCTTTCAAACACCAACATGCTAGATGGGAAATGTTTCTGTCATTTATATACAATAATTTTGGAGTAGGTATTTGTCCCAATAACTAGAGTTGATAGCCTTATTGTTTTTGACATTTCTGACTCAGCATAAACAGATATAATCTTTAATAAACTCCCATTCTGCTCCTGCAAACCACATCTGCGTGTGCTAAGCTAATGCTGACATGTCTTACTCACCTTTTTGATTTTATGTTGACAAAACTTGCAGGAAAAAATTATTTGCTTCATAAAGTTAAACCTTTGCTTTAATCATCATAATATTTAATAGCTTGTGTTTTGTTTGCTGTCTGTTTCTGAAAGCAGAATGTGGAAAAATAGCTCACATATTCACAGTAAGGTGAAGCAGCCAGTACAGTCTCTTTCAATCTAAATGTCACTGCAGAGGACAAAAACACGAGATTGTTGAATAAAACCGATTTATTTGATCAACAAACTAATGGGCACAGCCTATAGGAGAACTTTGGTATCTGTGCACATGAAAATATGGTTTAATCAAGTACACCAAGATCAATTGCTAGAATTTCTTAATTTAGGATTTAATGCTAAGTATAGAGCTGCAGCAGTCCTAGGAAAAGATCATAGGAAAAACTGCATTGCTGGTCACCAAGCCTCAGTTTGCCACCTTTTTAAGATATTCAGGGTTAGAAATAAAAATGTATTTGTGTAGATGCAAAGTGACTTTGAATTAATGGGTACCGATTAGGAAAAATACCAGAGTTCCTCTTTAAATTGTCTCAAAAGGAGTCTCTCTGCAGTACGGCTGCTTTAGCGTCACGACAAGCAACAAATGCAGACAGCCAGCAAGCTAAAGGAAATGAGCATAAACAGAAATGTCAAGTGAGATATTTCACTCAATTTCAGGATGATTTAATCTAAAAGTGGTGAAAAGTACAACAGCAGTTAATAAGAAAATAGGACCTTTCATCTCAAATAAAAAAACACAATCAGACTTCCAAAAATTTAGACATGACGCTCTCACATTCAACAGAAGAATGATCTTGTTTTATGTGGTGATGCACTTTTATCCCTGAATATAAATTTGTTAATTTGGAGGTTCTTAGTTCCCGTCCTCTAAATGTGCAACGATTCGCCGAGGGAGGTGGAGGAAAGTCAGAGCTTTTCCACAACTGAAGATGCACTCACAGCATCACCAAGTGGACCACAAGAGAACGACACGTTTATTATTTTTGAGAGTCGATTCTAAATGTGAGTGCTGCATTTTGTGATGCCAGTTCATTTCTGTGACATGCCAGTAGATCAGCCATAAAGATAACTAATCCACTGTTGTATGCAATAAAACATTTACAATTTTCATACACAGAGCAGAACAGAATTAGGTGCTACATTCGTTTCAGCTCACCTCAGTCTTTATGTTGTAGTTAAAACCTACTTTAAATCATATTTATAAGCAGTCATGATGGCGTTAGCTGTTCAGCTGGAGTCACCTCTCTGCTTGTCGCTTATTCTTGGTAGTTGTGGAAAACAAACAATTTTCCACGTCACAAGACATACAGTTGGTACTTGAAAATGTCCTGGTTTTGCTTTGTCTTATTTAAAGGTACATGATATGAAAACATATGGTGTGATAATATTGTTGAATGTCATTAATAACTTTAGATCCCAGTAAATAAGAACTCCATCAAGCTACGGAAAAATATCTAAAATTTCTGATTTCCATCGAAACAGTTTATTGAACTGCTGCTGTGTTGGCATTATAATGACCTAGCTGTACTTTCTTTGACTTTACTTCCTTTAAACTTTGACTTTTAAACTTGTTTTATGCTTCAGATAAAATAGTGTGACCAAATATATTGAAGAGAGCCTGAATGCATAATAGTTACGTTACAGTAGACTATATCTTTTTAAATAATTCGGGGACATTTATTGTAATCCTAGCAGTTCTTCATGAAGCATGAAATTCTACTCTTCACTGATATACTGACATTAACGTTGCAATTTATTGTACCCAATCCAATTATCCAGAAAACGTTGCAGTGTTCTGAACGCTCTGCGGTTTTACTGCAGCTCTGTAGAATACAAGACGAATCCACTGAAGAACAAACAGATTGTTGCATCAGCCATACCTGGTATTAGTGGGGTTAACAACCACCTGAGGCTCCCACACCTTCTTCAAATCAAACATAATCAGTGTCGAACATCTGTGCTGGTTTGTGTCACTATAATTTTAAGGATATTGAGAAATGTTTCCAGAGGTCATCAAAGGTCAACCAGCACCCTCCCGTCCCCAGATTTGGTGTCAATTAATTGTGCTACCAACATTTTATCTGCAAAAACAGCACTTTTTTTAAAATCTTAAAACTATAATGGCACAAACATTTTTGCTCCACAAACCAGCACAGATGTCATACAAATGATTGTGAGCGTTGATTCAATCATAAACAGCTTCACAGTTCAGTCATGATTTATGAGAAACGAAAACATATTAAACTGATTGTGGCATTTTTGTTTCATGGAGAGCAAACATATTTCAGAGATTTTAAATCTTAAATCTCACCTATATTTGGTTAAAAAATAAATAGATATTGAGAATCTTCTCATAATGTGTTTTGATTCTAGACGATTTTATGAAACCCATCGCTCAGCCACACCAAAGTGCGATGCTGCCATCTGCTGGTTTAAGACATTATTTGTATCGAAAGGTTAAGATTTAGAGCGTACCAATATATCGATATATTACACATCATATTATAATTGCTCTAATGTGTGAAAGTAATTTTCCTAAATAGAGTTGAACAGAAAATAACCATGTTTCTTGTAAATTTGACTTTTATGTCAAATATAATAAGTTACAGTGGCTAACAGTCCTCACTACTGTTTAACTGCCTCTTTTAATGAATAATATAGCTATAATAAATAATTTAAAAACTTTTTCCACTTTTGGTGTGGAACAGATAAAACTTTGTTGAAAAGAACAAACTTGAAAGCTTAAAAGTAGGACAAGCTAAGCTGTCCCATGAATTTCCTGACATTTCCTCATCCGTATCCTTTAGCTGAAGCCACAGGTTACAAAAAATCAATAAGATCTCATTGTTCAAAGCCATCATTGAGAAGCTGAGAACAAAAGTATTAGATATATACACTGCCTGGCCAAAAAAAAATTTCATTGGACCGTCTTCAGCTGTGATTACGACACCCATTCACTGTTGTTTCGATAAGCTTCTGTAATGTCACAAGATTTATTTTCATCCAGTCCTGCATTCATTTGTTCACCAAGATCTTGTATTGATGATGTAAAAGTCCAAATGCCTTCTCCAGAACATCACAAAGGTTCTTAACGGGCTTAAAGTCCAGACTCCGGTCGATTTCCGGTCTAGTCTTTCAAAGAAAATAAAATCGAATTTGCTTGTCTTCTGGTAAAATTATGCAAGGGAAAAGTTATACCAAAGGTGAAAAAAAGTTTGGAAATATTTATTTTGGTCACAAAAACACTGCATTTAAACATGTACACTTTTGAAATCCATCCGTGTGAACCTTTTATGCAATTAAAGAAGTCAAATTAAAATATTCCTTTTTTTTTTTTAATTCCCTGTGATTCACATAAACATGAGGTTTCTTTATCCCACTCTCACTGTGATTAGTGTAATCTTGCTGACATGCAGCTCCACTCATAAACACACATAAAACTTTATCCTCACAAAGATTAATTCAGAAACTGAACTATGACACCAACTTGTTATAACTCATTATCTTGTAGAAACTGAGCCATCCAGTGTAATGGTGTACTTTTATATTTCTTGCAAAAGAAAAAACAGAAAAGCAAAAAGTCTGTTTGACAAAAGAGAAGTTAATTTTCAGCTCGGTTTAATTAGTGCAAAAACAAACACCTGCGAACAGAAACTTGGACGATATTCCTTTGTAAATTTCCAAAGACAGCTTTAAGGCAGAAATGCTTATAAAAAGAAATTATAATTCAATCCCAACTAAAAATGAACAGAAATTAGATTTTTAATGAAGCGTAATGCAGTTGGTGGTGGGATTTCAGCAGGTCAGAACTTTACAAAAACTACAATTAGCTTACACAAGTATGATTGAGACCTGGCTGCTTCCCATCTCCAATAGTCATTGGACGATAGGCAGGATCCACCCTGGACATGTCACCAGCCCATCAGACACAAACACACACACACCCCCACACACACACACACACCAAAGGACAATTTGTAGAGGCTAGTCAATCAAACAGTCTTTTGCATGTGGAAGGCATAACCAGGCTGGGATTCAAACATTCTTCCTGCAAGGCAGCAATGCTACAAACTTCACCATTGTGCAGCACACCACTAAAAACAATGGAAGCTAGCGGGTACATAAGCCATTCTAATGTTCAAGAACAGCCTTGAATAAAAAAAAAAGACAGTGAGTGAAAAACTTTAGTATTTTTGTGCGTCCATTCAGTCATTTTTGTGACTGCTGCCACGCTCAGCCTGAGCTCTGCTGGGACTTCTCCTTCATGTGTCTGCGGATGTGCCTCTTGAAGTTGGAGTTGTCGCTGAAGCTGCGGCCGCACACGTGGCAGCTGTACGGCTTCTCGCCAGTATGGACCCGCAGATGTTTCTGGTAGCCGTCTGACCGCGTCAGTCTCTTCCCGCAAATATTGCACGTGAACGATTTGTCGACTTTGCCTTCAATTTTTCGGTGAATCCGCGTGTGTTTGGCCCACTGACAGCGCTGGTGAAACGCTTGGCCACAGATGGTGCACATATAGGAGTCCACTACTTTAGGAAGACTCATGTCAACACAGTCATGCTGGCTGTTTCCTAAAGCTACAGGTTGACCATCGTTGAGCTCAGAGCCGGTCTGTTGTTGGACTGAGGTTCCAGGCTGCGGATCAACGTCTGGGTCGTGCAGGTCCTGGCAGAACTTTGAGCCCAGAGACCGGTGGAATCGTTGTCCTGTTGCGTTCTTGCTGAGTTTTTCTGGAACAACAGAAAACTCACATTGTTCTCACCCGGTGGATCTGACCACACATCCTCCTCTGGTTCCTCCTTTTTGATGTGACTAAGAGGTTCCTCTTTGTTGAGCTCGACGCTGGCGCTCCGGTCCTGCTGCTCAGAGACGGCTGCAAAGCACATGTTTTGATTTTCAAACCATAAAATGCTCAGCTTCATCATCTAACACAACAAAGAGAACTATGTTTCAATCTTTTATTTCTGCTAATTTTGATAATTATGGAAATTTAGACAAATGACAATAAAAACAGAAATGTTACATCTATGCTTGTAAACGTAATAGGGGAATACTCCTGACTTGGTGTGTGGACCAAATTCCAAGACTCACACCTTCTACAGGTAGGATAAGTCACAAAAAGTCATTGGAAAAGAAGTCACCAGTGTCATAAATAAGGTTTATTAAAGGAAGGTTGAGTGGAAGGAAAATTTGCTTCTGTAAAGCAAGGAAGGATTGTACAGTAAAGCCCATTCAAGTGTAGACTGCAGCTGGAGAGCTGAAGTCACACAGATAATTCATTTGGTACTTCATGTATTGCACTTTTGTCACTTCCCACTTTTATTCTGTGGTTGTATTAGATCAAGGAGACTCCTTTTATTATGTTTTTAAGCAAATGTGCAGTTTCAGCATGATTTTCAAAGGAACTGAGGATTACTCAGTAAAAAGACTGAATTCAGATTTCTTGTCTTAAAGATAAATGGACAAAGAAGCCATAGAAAGATCAGAAGAAAATTAAATGAACTAAAATATCAGATGTTTAGAGCAAAACAACTTGCTTATATGTGCTCAATTAAAAGTTGTATTGTCATAAATAATTGTTGTCAGATGAAACTGATTCTAACTCTGCAAACATTTTCGTTTTACATAAAGATGGAGCTGGAGAACCGTGTCCATACCTGAGCTGTCGGCCTGCAGGGAGATCCGCGGCTTCCTGGAGAGCTCCAGCAGGCGGCGCTGGCGGACAATCTCCAGCTTGGAGCGGGTGATCTCCTTCTCATATTCCACTATGGCTCTCCCAAACACATCGAAAATTTCCTCTGCGGCCACGGTAAGCCGCTGGTTGATCACAAGCCGCAACATCTCGATTTTCGACATTTCAGCGATAACTTGAGAGGATTCTTAACCAGGAGAAATCTGATCAAATACCGGATAAAAACTGTGGCGATCCGGTGACTTGTGTGCCAGCTACGGCTCCAGGTTAACTTCTGTGAGGTGTCCGAAGAAATCCTATGAAAGCCCTCCAGCGCCCCCACCTGGTGAGGAAGGCTCAATACAGGTTTTAGATAAGATTCCTGTTTTACAACTTAACATTGGCGCAAATGTTTTATCATGACGTATACTTTCAACAATAACAAAAAAAAAACTTTATAAAAATTTTTTATTTCTATTTATACTGTTGACATTTAGTTTGTCTTTTCAATTTTCATATAAAATTGCTAGGCTGTTTTTAAAACATTTTTTTCCAATTGGTTTTCTACATTTTATTAAAATGTTCACATTTTACTTCCTCTATATTACTATTATTCATAGTGATTTACATTTGATAATCATCAATATTTTTATATTTCTGGTAAAATGTTCTGTCTTTGTCCCACGTGTTACCATGCTATGTTAAAACAGAGACTTCTTCACACCTAATTTTGCAAAATGTCCTATTTTATTTTACTTGGCAAATAATTTTTTACTATTTTAATTTCGTTGTAAAGAAATACAAGTTTTCTTTTGAAAATAAGACAGACATATAATTTGAGAAAAAAGTCAGTTTTAATTTTCTATTTTACAGTCTATAATTAGCAATCCAATCTATTAGTTGGAAACTGTATCAGTAGTAGGTAGGTTTCTATCAACTACTTTCCCCGTTTAGATGGAAACCAAAGCATTGCTTCGCTTTGCTCTATTTTCGGCTCATAATGTTCTACTTATATCAAATAATGTTGTTTTTATATTTTTGTTTTATTTAACAAAACATGAATTCTCTAAATTCTGACTTTTTCATTAGATCTTTATTTTTTACTTAACATTACAACAAAGAATAACTAATACAGCTGCATTAAGTAATCTCAAAGGTGTAAACTGTATTAAGATATATAAATATATAACATTGGCCACATTAATCCAAAACAATCTCAGTAAAACAGATTCTCACAAGTCTTAGTTTATTTGATGAAGCTTTGGTTTTCTTCCTACAAAATGAATTTATTGTAATCTTCCACACAACAAAAGTCTCAACTTTTATCCAGACAAATTGTGTTAGCTTTAGCGAAAGGTATAAGAAATTAGAATCGGTATAAAAATAAGAAAAATCATCATCTTAAAGAGAAAACTTTAGCGAAGAGAACTGAAAATGTCTAGACCATTATGAATCAGATCCAAACATTTTATAAGAACAAATGTGAGTGGAAACAAAAACCAAAATAACAGTAAAACAAAGATGTAATAAACTGCGAACAATAGGAAGACTGGGGATGGAGGTGTGGGAGAGTCTCATGCCGTCCCCACAAGATGCAACCCTAGGCAGTTGTCCATGTTGCCCAGATCGGAAACTGCCACTATATGCCATCAATTTTGGGAACATCTGAAAAGGGACATGGACAGAGAAGTCCTCTTGATCTGATAGTTTTTATTGTATAGGTTGAAGCAAGAGAAAAGTGATTTTTGACTTATAATAAACAGATTTTCAAAATTGCCTTTCCTTGTAAATATAATAAACCAAACAAAAAATATCTAACTACAAAGAGCAAGGCTCAGTTGCTGCTTCCACAGGTGTTCAAAAAGTTATGGATTTAAATAGCTATGCATGTTAATCCTATGAATTGAAGACAAAAAAATCCTTAAATTAAAATAAAATGACTGACATATTTGAAACAAAGAGAATAAAAGTTTCTAGTCATCAATAAACCCTGATGAAATGTTCCTTTGATAAAAGTGTCCATTACTTTGCTCTGTTTCACAGGGGAAGCCCTTCTGCAGCCGCTCAAGTGTCCCAGCTGTCAGGTGGCAGTGATGGCGGCACAGATCAGGCCTTTCTTCTGACACGGGTGTTTATAGAAGCTGGACAGCTGACTGAAGCTGCGGGCACACATGGAGCACCGGTACGGCCTCTCTCCCGTGTGCGTCCGCAGGTGGACCGTTAGGTTGCCCTTCTCCGTGAAGCTGTGACCGCAGTACATGCAGGCGAACGGCTTCTCGCCCATGTGGCTGCGCACGTGGCGCACCAGCGACGCCCGCCGGCCGAAGCTCTTGCCGCAGATGCTGCAGCTGTGTGGCCGTTCGCCCGAGTGGATCTTCATATGGATGCGGAGGTTCCCCCGCAGCGTGAAGCTTTGCCCACAGACGCTGCAGCGGAATGATGTTTCTCTGTGAGCTTTTAGGTGAAGCTTGATGTTTTCCGTTTGTTCCATCTGTTTTCCACAAACTCCACAGTTTTCCTGATGCACTGCAGCGTGGGTGATCAGGTAGCCCATCTTCTGGAAGGTGATGCCACAAATCTGGCAGTCAAACTGTAGCAGATCAGTGGAGGCCTGAGGTTCTGAACTGGAACTCTGATCTTTGTTTTCTGCCATTTCCTCCGACTTCCACAAAGTGGCATCGTCTCTCCAGCCGTCCTCGCTGTTCTCTGTGTCAGAATCCTCACAGATGACTCGGTCATCACTCCCTGCTTCTGGATCCAGCTGGTGTGTTGAGCTTGAGGGATGGCATGTTGTCGACCCTCCACAGTCTTCATCCACACCTTCTGATTTAATCGGAGCAGCTGAGGTGTCGATGACTTTCTCTATAAGATTGTCAGTATGAAACAGCGGGGCATCAAGGCTCTGTTGTTCAGGACATTTCTTCATCCAGGATGATTCCTGCAGAGGCTCTAAAAGATGAAACAACCACAGAAAGCTCACTTTCTACCACGTCCGGTTTAAGATCAATGAAAAAGTTTATTCAACAGTAATCTTTATGTAATCTTTACAAGACATTTAGCGTTATATTTATAAAAAATATTTAAACTGTTAGCATGCTAATTTGGCTGCAACAAGTTTCAGGAAACTGTTCACAGGATTCTCTTTCAAAATATTCTCTATTTGAAAAAAATACAAAAGTATTTGCTTCAACACTCTAATCAGTACAGTGCTTTGTAAAAATATTCATACTGCTTGAACTTTTTCAAATTTTTCACCCAAATTTGATCTTTTCTTTTAATATGTTTGGTGTTCATGTATCTGCAAAAGCTTTGGCCGCTGAATCAAATCTGTCTGTTCTTGAATTGTGTGGGTGCCACATAAAACTATGTAAATGATTACATGATTCCACCTTGGACAACCCTGGGTTAGACTCAAACATAATCACAGAAATATAGAAAACAAGCATTTTCCTGCTACATCACAAATATGCCCTACTTTCTGCTGGTCTATCACATTAAAAATAACTTTTACTAGATGTGTTTTTAAGTGTTTTGAAAGGAAAGAATTCAAGTGTGTTGTAAATTGGAAATGACGTCAGTGTAATTGCTATATAAATACAGCTGTCAAAAAATAATATTAAGGAACAATGTTTTCAAAATTAAACCAACATACGCATTTAAGAGTAAAAGATTATTTAATGTCATTTTAGCATTTTTATTTTAAAAAAGCAGTAACTATGTTTCCAGTTCACACAAACCAACCTGTTGCCCGGCTCCACTCGCGCTCCCCGGACCTCAGACTGTCCAGCTCCCGCTGCTGGCAGTTTATCTGCTCCTGGTACCGAGCCACTGTCTTCCCGAACACGCTCAGGATGTCCTCCACTGCTGCCGTCAGCCGCTCGTTCAGGAACACCCTGAATGTTTCCACCTCTGACTGGGGAATGACCACAGGCTCCGCGGCGAAAGGCGGCGGAGAGAACAGCGACGGGAACATTTGTCGCTCAGCGGACATGGCTACACCTCCCTAAGCGCCTGTATGTTCAAAAAGGTAAAATAAATACATATATTGGCATTAAAAGAGGTGGTAATAGATGGAAACAAAAAAACGAGAGAGATTAGACGAGAGCTGGGTGTTTGAAAAGGTTACTATTAAGAGATTTGCTGGTAGATTTGAGGCTGTAAAATAAAAAGTAAACACAGCAGAAGCCGGGTCCGTACAAGAAACACGTCCGGAGAAATCTTTGGGTGAAAGTTAGCAATGGTTCCGCTGTTCTAGTGAGGCCGTTTCCCTACAGTGCCCCTTGTGTTGGGAGTGCAAACGTGCATGTGTAGGGACCATGGGCATAACAAGTGGGTAGAAACTAGTCAAAATGTTTCAGCTACATTTAATCAACTAACTTTGGGAGAAAAGTAAACTGTCTGGTAGTTTTATCACAATGTATTTTTCATGTTTACTTGAGCTGTTCTAGTGCAAAGCATTGCTGTCTTGAGGAAAATCTCTGAATACCACTTCAAGTACCACTAAATGAAGAACAAGTTTGTTTAAATCAGAAGAACATAATGTAACCTATGTTCTGCTAAATGAAACAGCGGTGTCTCTATTACTCAAAAAAGCAGCAGAGAAATTATATGCTGTCTTCTAATAATGCACATACTTTGTTCAGTTGTGTTAAGCTGAAACAATGAATATGAATCATGATAAACAACTGTGCCCTGTTTAGGGAGAACCTCAAGCAATATAGTATGAAAACAATTAATATCTATGAACGTATTTCAGCCAAGCAGAGACAAAATCAACTCATTTATAAGAGCATGTTTAACCAGATTCAGTGCCAAAAGACCTGCAATATTGACAGAACAAGCATATTTCATAGATAGGAGACATCAGATATTACTGTACACATAAGTTTTTTCTTACTGTTGTTTCATTTTGCTTCGCAGTACACCACAAGAGGACACCATTAGTCCAAAATGAGTGTTGCACATTAAACGTGTTCTATTGCATATTTCCGTGCCCCGAAAACAGAAATAGTCATCCTCTGCACAGAACGAGCACGACGCAAAGATCTTCCTGTACCCTGTAGGGGTTGGTGTAACCGAAATTGAAATAAAAAGGTTAATAGATTATTAACTTCTTTCTTCTGAAGGCTTCTGATAAAATACTTAAAGGTTGTTACCTAGATTTGCAGGAAAGATCCAGTTTCCTCACTTCTGGATCAAATGAATTGTTTGTGAGCAGGCCTCTGCAGAGTGAGGAAATCCACTGAAGAGTAATTCAGCCATTTGATTCGGTTGCATTGGAGAAAGAAAACATTTTAAAACTGCAGGGTTAGAGAATTAGACTTTGGCACACTTGCTCTCTTTGTGGAGCAGTATTGTGGAACAGTCAATATTAAACCAGAATAACCTGCTGATACAATAATAATATAAGTAATACTTTAGGAAAAAATAAAACATAACTAAAAACAGGAGTTCAGATAAAAAACTAAGTATCCTCTATTTTTAACTACATTTCTTGACAATAGTTTTTTTTATTACTTTCTGCTTTGCAAGATTAATTTACCCAAAATACAATTACGAAGAAAATTATCCACACAGTGAAAATATTTGCCCATTGTAACATCTCAAAGTAGCCCCATTTTTGAAAATCCGAACATGAATACCCGACTGTTATCTATCGAACTTTAAGTTTTCCCAAGCCATGTTGAACCCATCACATAAGTTGTACATGCAAATACAGACATTTTTTGCAGTTGTCTTGTCCCATTTTTGACAAAAGTTAAACCATTTTTTAAAACAAAATAATTTGCTTTGTTTTTCTCAGGATGCACAAATGCTGTGTAAATGGAAGACTGTAAAAAGCACAACTCAATAGAAGAGACTGCAAAGAGACGAAATGAACAATATTTTAAAACAGAAAAAGACTTCACGGGAAGCTGTTGGTTAATAAAATGCAGAGTTTCACTTCTCTCTTCGAACTTCTGGAACACAGAAACAGACATGCATCACTAATGAACCATGGCAGCAGACAGGTTTCGGGGCTAAAGTTAGAAGTTTCACACTTTGTGGCCCTTACAGTACACAAAGCACATTGGATCATGAACAAATTAAAAACCAAGACTTATCTCAACTTGTGCAATATACTTCATAATGTAAGGTTAAATTCTTAAAATATACTGTATTTTAATTTGGCTCTGAAGAAGAGATTGAATTGTCTTAGTGTGCACATTTATTATTAAGTCAGCAATCAAGTATATAAGTAAATTAACTTTATCTATATATCAGGGAAACACAGAGACAACCATGCACACACGCACTCACACCTAGGGAGAATTTAGAGAGGCCAATTAACCTAACAGCCATGTTTCTGGACTGTGGGAAGCCGGAGTACACGGAGAGAACCACGCATGCACAGGGACAACATGCAAACTCCATGCATGAATCGGGAATCAAACCCAGAACCTTCTTGCTGCAAGGCAACAGTGCTACCAAATGTGCCACTGTGCAGCCCTGACTGTAGACAAAGAAAATATCAGATTATTATTATAATTGGAGTTTACATTATGTCTTAATTTCACAAAAAATAATTCTTACTACTTGAAGTAATATTAACATTCTGGAGAAGCCAAGCCAGAGTCAGAACTTGAAGAATTGTGAACTTGGAGAAGTAACTAAACATGAAGATGATGGCAAGAAGGCCTTCTCACCTCCATATTTGGAGCTTGAAAGACGGATCACCAAAATACCAGTTAAAACATGCAAAGCAAAAAAAGTCATGTATTATAATAATGGTTTGTTGTCAAGGGGATAAATATTATACTTAATAATATTCAATGTATGAATAATTTTTAAGTCCGAAGCATCCTCAGAATAATCTAGGTCCCTATTAGAGGTAATTGAAGCATTTCCATAGAGCCACTTTGCATCAGCAGCTCCATGCTCCAGCGCTCTGGGAGAGTTTATAGTCCTGAGAGTTGAACACTGGATGACTGACAGCTGTCCTTCATCACAGCAGAAGACACAGAAATCCTCCTCATCAAAAACATGACTTTGATCTGCGTCCTCATCTGGACTCTCCTCTGCTTCACTCAGGGTGAGGAAAATCATTTTTCTGTCATGTGAAAATCATTTGGAGTGTAGCTGAGTTTCACCATCTCATGTCCAGAGTTTCTTCTCTCTCCTCAGGATCTGATGGACAAAATGTTGTTGTGACTCAACCAGCAGCCAAATCAGTGCAGCTTGGTCAGACGGTCACTATTGACTGTAAGGCCAGTAGAAAAGTAGATTGCAGCCCACCCTGCCTGTCCTGGTACCATCAGAAACCTGGAGAAACTCCTAAAGCTCTGATCTACAAAACATCAACCAGATTTTCAGGAATCTCCTCCAGATTCAGTGGTAGTGGAGCAGGAAATGGATTAGACTTCACTCTGACCATCAGTGGAGTTCAGGCTGAAGATGCAGGAGTTTATTACTGTATGAGTTATCATTACATCAACAGTCAGCATGTGTTCACACAGTGAAAAATCACCGTACAAAAACCTCCCTCCGTCTGACTGAACAGAAACTGAACTTTGTTCAGCAGCTGGAATCCTCTGCAGACACTGATACAGTTAATTAAACACAAACATTGAATACACAATATTTAATGTCATCGCACAGAGTTAAACTGTAAGGAAAAAACTTTAAAAGTCTATATTTCTTTATTTAACCATCTTCTAAGTACTTTAAGTACTCTATTTTAGTTTCAGGTTAAGTCATAAGCAGAAAGAGTGGTGTGTTTAAAAAAAATAAGAAAAATGTAAAATACTCATGAAAGTATTTAATGTTGATAAACAGCAGCTAGTGAGCTCAAACTTTAAAAAAGCAGACTGACACTGGAAGTTAAGTTTTTTTCTTTTTTAATGATTTCATGGTTCTAATTAACCATCAGTGTCTGTCTGAAATATGTATGTTCTGGCAGTTTCTCAGTATTTTCTAAGTCAATAGTTTTATAAATGTATTTCAAACAGAATGGATTCATGTGTTTGATTCAAAACATTATGATGAATTTAGATTAGGATAATTTATCTTAGTCTGTGGCTGAAAGATAAGTTTGAAATAAAGACATTAAAAAGAAACTGAAGGACATAACCAACAGGACGACTTTGATGAGTAAATATTTATCTGAACAGTGACCAACATGACAAATAAGTGAAAATAGAGAATAATAAGCAGAGAAAAAGTGAGAGCAGTAACAGATTAAAGCCAGTATCACAGTCAGGTCAGGACTGGGAACACTGGTTTCTCCTCAGTGACTCTGTGACTGCAGACTGGGAGCCCTGGGAGGCCTCACAGGTCACAAAACCAGGAATATAGTTTTTTTTTCTGGTCTTTTAATTTTACTTTCTTATTTTATTTTATATGATACAATTTTTAAATACAGATCGTCCCTTTCAGATCCTGTAACTCATTAATAAGATTGATTGGGTTTGAAATTACAGAATTTACAAACACAGCAACATTACAATTAATTAAACTCAAATAAATCTGTTAATAACCAAAGTATGTCTGAATTTAAACAATGTACTTGTGTGACCAGGATTAACACAAATGGTAGCAGAGACGCATGTGAAAAAAAGCATAAAAAACGTCAACTATGAAGAACACATTCTGAAGGATTTTATTCAAATCTCATATAAAGTGATTTGCATCAGCAGCTCCATGCTCCAGCGCTCTGGGAGAGTTTATAGTCCTGAGAGTTGAACACTGGATGACTGACAGCTGTCCTTCATCACAGCAGAAGACACAGAAATCCTCCTCATCAAAAACATGACTTTGATCTGCGTCCTCATCTGGACTCTCCTCTGCTTCACTCAGGGTGAGAAAAATCATTTTCTGTCATGTGAAAATCATTTGGAGTGTAGCTGAGTTTCACCATCTCATGTCCAGAGTTTCTTCTCTCTCCTCAGGATCTGATGGACAAAATGTTGTTGTGACTCAACAAGCAGCCAAATCAGTGCAGCTTGGTCAGACTGTCACTATTGACTGTAAGGCCAGTAGACAAGTAGGTTGCAGCACACCCTGCCTGTCCTGGTACCATCAGAAACCTGGAGAAACTCCTAAAGCTCTGATCTACCAAACGTCAACCAGATTTTCAGGAATCTCCTCCAGATTCAGTGGAAGTGGAGCAGGAAATGGATTAGACTTCACTCTGACCATCAGTGGAGTTCAGGCTGAAGATGCAGGAGTTTATTACTGTCAGAGTTATCACAGTGGCCCCGTGTTCACACAGTGAAAAATCATCGTACAAAAACCTCCCTCAGTCTGACTGAATAACATCAACTGAACTATAGATGTGGAAGTTGCTGCAGAAGCTGAACTGGTTCACTAAACACAGATGAGGTCCACAAAATATAACTCTATTAAACACAAGAACACAATCAGTGACAGGATAAATTCCTACTACTATCCTCTGAAACATTAAAATATTTTAAATAACAATTTTCAATCAGACTTTTATCAACCTTTAAAAGGTTCCTAAAGGAGACTAAGCAGAAAATTATTCAGATTATTTTTCTTTTTTATCAAATCATCCAAAAGGAATCATATCAAGCATTAAAATCAGATAATTTATGAGTTTTCTGGTTACAAAGATGACAAAATACTGAAATAAAAAATAAATAAGTTGATCAGTGGCTAAATTACAACACAGGAAATTTCCTTTAAAATCAATAGTTACTGTTCTCAAATGACACTACGAATAGCAATGTGAACAAACTGATGTATCATGTTAAAGACACACAAAGTGGAAAAACATAATGTGGTTATATTGACACCAGAAAGAGAGATACTTTTAGATCTTCATTGATATTATGAGCAATGCTCCAGCAGTGAGGAGGAAACCTGCTGCCAGTTGATCTCCAGCTGACTGACTCTGTGTGTTTGCATATGTGTCCTGCCTCTCTGCTCCAGCTGTTAAGAGGTCAGAGTTGATCAGTGGCTGTCCAGGCCTTTCAGAGCCACTGACACACCAGCAGCAGCACAATGATGATGTCACTGACTCTACTGCTGACCATCCTGGGGCTCCTGGTTCAGGGTGAGACTCTGATAGAAACTTGGTTTGAAGAAGATATATTTAAATTCTGCTATCATGGAGAAATATTGAAACAAGATGTTAATGGTTTCTTTTATCTATTCACATATTATCAATATATGTGATCAAACATAATTTTTCTGAAGTGATGTTTTTCATGTTTTCCAGGTTCATCAGGAGACATTATCCTGACTCAGAGTCCTGGATCTCAGTCTGTTGCTCCAGGACAAACTGTCTCCATCAGATGTAAAACCAGTTCAGGTGTTTATAACAATCTCCACTGGTACCTTCAGAAACCTGCAGAAGCTCCTAAACTCCTGATTCGATCTGCTGCAACTCGTCAGTCTGGAGTTCCAGCTCGGTTCAGTGGAAGTGGATCTGGTTCTGACTACACTCTGACCATCAGTGGAGTTCAGGCTGAAGATTCAGGAGTTTATTACGTGCAGGGAGCAGCTTCCCGTTCACACAGTGATAGAACGTCGTACAAAAACCTCCCTCAGCTGGAGAGGAACTGATCTGACTAAACAGCTGCACTGAAACTAAAACACTGAAAGTTTCCAGAAATGTATTTATTTACTTGATTATTGATACATTTATTTATTCATTTAGTCATATGTTTTTGCAAGTATGTAGCCATTTTATTCCTAGTATTTGGTGTAGTCTGAAAAAAAAAAAAAATAATCACAGCTATGTGGTAAAAAAACAGAATTTAAAAACTATTTCTTTATAATATTTTTCAGATCATATTATTTTTCTAGTTTTTTATTATCTAATTTTATAGACCTCTGATTTAGGTTCATGGTAATATCTTGGTATTGTCTTTTCTTTAAAGCTCTAAAGCTTATTTTTCAAAAATATAATTTTGAATTAAGAATAGTTTTATTTGCAGGGTGTTTCAAGACTGTGGATGCAGATGTCTAAAAACAAAAAAGTCAAAGAAAAAAACTGAGACCAAATAAACAGATTTAAAGCTGAATAAAAAGCAGGTGGAAACCAGAAGTTGATGAGTAAATATTTATTATCTGAACAGTGATCAACATGACAAAGCAAACATGACTCAGTGACAATAGAGAATAATGAGCAGAGAAAGAGTGAGAGCAGTGACAGATTAAAGCCAGTATCAGAGTCTGAGAGAGTCAAGTCAGGACTGGGAACACTGGTCTCTCCTCAGTGTCTCTGTGACTGCAGACTGGGAGCTCTGGGAGGCCTCACAGGTCACAGAGCCCACCCTCCTCCACTGGTCTGCAGGGATCCTCAGGGTGCTGCTCCAGCTGTAGAGGCCGTCATTCTGCAGCACCCCGGGGCTCCTGCTCTGCTCCCAGCTGCTGCTGCTGCTGCCGTCCAGCTTCCAGGACAGAGTCCAGTCTGAGGGGAAGCCCTTGTTGGCCAGACACAGGAGGGTAACCTGCTGCTGCTGCAGCTCCACACTGGAGGGGGGCAGCACTGTCAGGGTGGGGCGGGTATCACCTAGGAGACACCAATCAGGTTAGAGAACAGGAAGCGCACACCTGTTAACCAGACAGCAGAAACTGGAACATCTTTACTGTGGGAGAAATGACTTTCTTTAAGATTCTTCAGTTGAACAGTTTTTCTGCTCCACCAGTCTCTCCCTCACACACTGTTTCACTTCCCTCCACTGTGAACTCATGCATATCAGCACAGAGTCCTCATATAACCTGGAATATATTAAACTAGAAAATAAGATTAAATATGAACTGAGCTGCATTTTACCAGCCTGTGATTATAAATGAAATAAAATTTTAAAAATAGTAAATGAAAAAATTAAAATCAAACAATCAGATGCTCATCTTACTAGTGCTTCAGTTTTTTAAGTATTAAACAGAATAAAACATATTAATTCATAAAGCAGATGGGCTAATGGGCATAAATGACAATGAATTTGAAAAACAATATATTGTCTTACAGCAATTTTAAAACTGCAATGTAAAGGTCATCACCAAATATTTTGAGATTTATAATACATTTTTCTAATTTAGGCGATTTTTATCTTAATTACTTAGTTTAGACAATTTAAAAACATTAAAAACTAGTTTGAAAAATAACATGGTCAAAATGTTATTACATTAGATTAGTAACTCGGAAATGTGAAGTTCACATTTCCTTCAAAATGAGTTAAAAATGATTACTTAAGAACATCTTCCATGATCCTCTTATGATCATTCTCATAATTTATCTCAAAATAAATGTTAAATATTCAGAAACTTACTTCCAACATCCAGCCTGGTTCCTCCACCAAAAGTCCACCTCAGTGATACAAACTAATTGAGTCGTCGTACAAAAACCTCTGACTGTAGAGACACGGCTCTCTGACTCTGAACACAACAAACTGATTCTGACTGAAAACATCAAATAAAACTTAAGTCTTATTTCCCTTTCATAAAATAAATAAAATCCTTTTTACCAGAAATAAATGAACAGTAAATTATTTCTCCATGATTCTAATTATTGACCCAACCTGCAGTTTTCATTAATGACTGAAGCAAATGAATAAAAACCTAAATTATGGATGTTTCCAATTATATGTGTTTGTTGATAAAACTAACAACAATGTACCGCTCATATTATAATGAAATATGTGAAATATGCAACTTACTTCCAACATCCAGCCTGGTTCCTCCACCGAACGTGTACCACAGTGATACAAACTGGTTGAATCGTCGTACAAAAACCTCTGACTGTAGAGACACGGCTCTCTGACTCTGAACACAACAAACTCTAAATGAACAGTTTCAACCTGCAAAACACAGCAGGAAAAAATCTTTAATTATATTGTTTCTGACATCAACAGTCACTAACTTTTTGTTTCTTCTTCATAAATGTTTTTGATTAAATAAAAGGGAATATTTCACCAAAAAAACATACATATTTTGACACTTTTTCAGCTACAGACATGAGCAAAAAAATAAAATAATAATCTGGTGGAGACATAATACTTATCAAAATATATTTTTAATGCAGATATTTTGAAACATTTTCCCAGAAACATTTCTGCACAAGACTATTTCCTTTTGACTCTATTTATCCTGAGAGTAGGGGGGCGGTAGCATCTGTGTATAAACTGAGGAAACATCATTATTGAACTTTGAACTTTGACATCCAGGTTTCATTCTAATATATATCTGAAAAAAATCTTCATGACAATACCATCATACTTTGTCACGTAAACATGATGAAATAATTTATAGATATTTTCTGATCTCTTACTTGATGAATTAATTTAGATTTGGAGAAAATAAAAACTTCAATTTATGTTTTTGGGATTAGGCTAATATTAATTTAAATTCAGAGTGTTCACTGGAATGTAGCACATATAATATATATAAATTAATTTATTCAACATTCAACTGAGCACATTTGGGCCAAACTGAGAATGAGTGAGAACACAAGATCTTCCATTATGATATTTTCTATGTGTGGAATATAAATCAGCTGGTATCAGTGGGAAACGTCCGTCACCTTGGCTGCAATAAGGCGACAAATGGTGTCAAGGAATTTCACAATAAAATGCTTAAATAGTCAACCCTTTAAATTAAAATCATTCAACAGAAATGGTTAACAGCTCTATTTAAGAGATTTATTTTGTTTGTATTTATTGTACTTTTTGTGCCAATCATATTTAAAAGCTTAAAGTTAGGATCTTATTTCTAAAGTTCACCAAATGATTTAAATTTAGTTTTACAGTGGAACCTGTGAAACTCAGTAGTACATTGAATTTTTTTTACCATTTTACTAAAGATTCAAAAGCTAATAAAAAATTACTTTAAAATAAATCAAACCAAAAATACATGTAATATTTTCTGCTCTCTAAATGTACATTTATAGATACAAAACATTTTTTCTTTTACAGATTATTCTTTTTTAAATGTCAGATCTCATTTACAATGTGGACCAGGTTCGAAATCACTAAACAGAAAACAAAATTGATAAGCGCATCCTAAATATTAAAAGATTTGACTCAGTTAAATCAGCAAGAAAAAACATGTCTGGATTTAAAAGTGTATTTTTGAGATCAGAATGAACCAAAATCTGATAGCAGAGAAATATTCATGAATCAATAACTTTATTATAAATTATCAAGAATAAAGAAATCAATATAAAGGATCCATTCAAATCTCATATAAAGTGATTTGCATCAGCAGCTCCATGCTCCAGCGCTCTGGGAGAGTTTATAGTCCTGAGAGTTGAACACTGGATGACTGACAGCTGTCCTTCATCACAGCAGAAGACACAGAAATCCTCCTCATCAAAAACATGACTTTGATCTGCATCCTCATCTGGACTCTCCTCTGCTTCACTCAGGGTGAGGAAAATCATTTTCTGTCATGTGAAAATCATTTGGAGTGTAGCTGAGTTTCACCATCTCATGTCCAGAGTTTCTTCTCTCTCCTCAGGATCTGATGGACAAAATGTTGTTGTGACTCAACCAGCAGCCAAATCAGTGCAGCTTGGTCAGACTGTCACTATTGACTGTAAGGCCAGTAGACAAGTGTATAAATATTCTGGTTCACAGTACTACCTCGCTTGGTACCATCAGAAACATGGAGAAACTCCTAAAGCTCTGATCTATGTAACGTCAACCAGATTTTCAGGAATCTCCTCCAGATTCAGTGGAAGTGGAGCAGGAAATGGATTAGACTTCACTCTGACCATCAGTGGAGTTCAGGCTGATGATGCAGGAGTTTATTACTGTCAGAGTTATCACAGTGGTGGTGTGTTCACACAGTGAAAAATCACCGTACAAAAACCTCCCTCAGTCTGACTGAATAACATCACAACTGAACTATAGATGTGGAAGTTGCTGCAGAAGCTGAACTGGTTCACTAAACACACATGAGGTCCACAAAATATAACTCTATTAAACACAAGAACACGATAAATTCCTGCTACTATCCTCTGAAACAATAAATATTTTAAGTAACAATTATCAATCAGACTTTTATCAACATTGTAAAAGGTTCCTAAAGGACACTAAGCAGAAAATTATTCTGATTATTTTTCTTTTTTTATCAAATCATCCAAAAGGAATCATATCAAGCAATAATATCATATAAATTATGAGTTTTCTGGTTACAAAGATGACAAAATACTGAAATACAAAATAAATAAGTTGATCAGTGGCTAAAATACAACACAGGAAATTTCCTTTAAAATCAATAGTTACTGTTTTCAAATGACACTACGAATAGCAATGTGAACAAACTGATGTATGATTTTAAAGACACACAAAGTGGAAAAACATAATGTGGTTATATTGACACCATAAAGAGAGATACTTTTAGATCTTCATTGATATTATGAGCAATGCTCCAGCAGTGAGGAGGAAACCTGCTGCCAGTTGATCTCCAGCTGACTGACTCTGTGTGTTTGCATATGTGTCCTGCCTCTCTGCTCCAGCTGTTAAGAGGTCAGAGTTGATCAGTGGCTGTCCAGGCCTTTCAGAGCCACTGACACACCAGCAGCAGCACAATGATGATGTCACTGACTCTACTGCTGACCATCCTGGGGCTCCTGGTTCAGGGTGAGACTCTGATAGAAACTTGGTTTGAAGAAGATATAATCATTTAAATTCTACTATCATGGAGAAATATTGAAACAAGATGTTAATGGTTTTTTTATCTATTCACAGATTATCAATGTATGTGATCAAACATAATTTTTCTGAAGTGATGTTTTTCATGTTTTCCAGGTTCATCAGGAGACATCATCCTGACTCAGAGTCCTGGATCTCAGTCTGTTGCTCCTGGACAAACTGTCTCCATCAGATGTAAAACCAGTTCAGGTGTTTATAACAATCTCCACTGGTACCTTCAGAAACCTGCAGAAGCTCCTAAACTCCTGATTCGATCTGCTGCAACTCGTCAGTCTGGAGTTCCAGCTCGGTTCAGTGGAAGTGGATATGGTTCTGACTTCACTCTGACCATCAGTGGAGTTCAGGCTGAAGATTCAGGAGTTTATTACTGTCAGCAGGGTAGCAGCTACCCGTTCACACAGTGATAGAACGTCGTACAAAAACCTCCCTCAGCTGGAGAGGAACTGATCTGACTAAACAGCTGCACTGAAACTAAAACACTGAAAGTTTCCAGAAATGTATTTATTTACTTGATTATTGATACATTTATTTATTCATTTAGTCATATGTTTTTGCAAGTATGTAGCCGTTTTATTCCTAGTATTTGGTGTAGTCTGAGACAAAGATTAAAAAATAATCACAGCTATGTGGTAAAAAAAAACAGAATTTAAAAACTATTTCTTTATAATATTTTTCAGATCATATTATTTTTCTAGTTTTTTATTATCTAATTTTATAGACCTCTGATTTAGGTTCATGGTAATATCTTGGCATTGTCTTTTCTTTAAAGCTCTAAAGCTATTTTTCAAAAATATAATTTTGAATTAAGAATAGTTTATTTGCAGGGTGTTTCATCCTAGATGTGGATGCAGATGTCTAAAAACAACAAAAGTCAAAGAAAAACAGTGAGACCAAATAAACAGATTTAAAGCTGAATAAAAAAGCAGGTGGAAACCAGAAGTTGATGAGTAAATTTTATTATTGAACAGTGATCAACATGACAAAGCAAACATGACTCAGTGACAATAGAGAATAATGAGCAGAGAAAGAGTGAGAGCAGTGACAGATTAAAGCCAGTATCAGAGTCTGAGAGAGTCAAGTCAGGACTGGGAACACTGGTCTCTCCTCAGTGTCTCTGTGACTGCAGACTGGGAGCCCTGGGAGGCCTCACAGGTCACAGAGCCCACCTTCCCCCACTGGTCTGCAGGGATCCTCAGGGTGCTGCTCCAGCTGTAGAGGCCGTCATTCTGCAGCACCCCGGGGCTCCTGCTCTGCTCCCAGCTGCTGCTGCTGCTGCCGTCCAGCTTCCAGGACAGAGTCCAGTCTGAGGGGAAGCCCTTGTTGGCCAGACACAGGAGGGTAACCTGCTGCTGCTGCAGCTCCACACTGGAGGGGGGCAGCACTGTCAGGGTGGGGCGGGTATCACCTAGGAAACACCAATCAGGTTAGAGAACAGGAAGCGCACACCTGTTAACCAGACAGCAAAATGGAACATCTTACTGGGGAGAAATGACTTTCTTTAAGATTCTTCAGTTGAACATTTTTTCTGCTCCACCAGTCTCTCCCTCACACACTGTTTCACTTCCCTCCACTGTGAACTCATGCATATCAGCACAGAGTCCTCATATAACCTGGAATATATTAAACTAGAAAATAAGATTAAATATGAACTGAGCTGCATTTTACCACCCTGTGATTATAAATGAAATAAAATTTTAAAAATAATAAATGAAAAAATTAAAATCAAACAATCAGATGCGCATCTTACTAGTGCTTCAGTTTTTTAAGTATTAAACAGAATAAAACATATTAATTCATAAAGCAGATGGGCTAATGCGCATAAATGACAATGAATTTGAAAAACAATATATTGTCTTACAGCAATTTTAAAACTGCAATGTAAAGGTCATCACCAAATATTTTGAGATTTATAATACATTTTTCTAATTTATGCGATTTTTATCTTAATTATTTAGTTTAGACAATTTAAAAACATTAAAAACTAGTTTGAAAAATAACGTGGTCAAAATGTTATTACATTAGATTAGTAACTCGGAAATGTGAAGTTCACATTTCCTTCAAAATGAGTTAAAAATGATTACTTAAGAACATCTTCCAATGCTCTTATGATCATTCTCATAATTTATCTCAAAAAAATGTTAAATATTCAGAAACTTACTTCCCCATCCAGCCTGGTTCCTCCACCAAAAGTCCACCACAGTGATACAAACTAATTGAGTCGTGTACAAAAACCTCGACGTAGAGACGGCTCTTGACTTGAACACAACAAACGATTCTGACTGAAAACTTAAAAAAACTTAAGTCTTATTTCCCTTTCATAAAATAAATAAAACCTTTTTACGAGAAATAAATGAACAATTAATTATTTCTCCATGATTCTAATTATTGACCCAACCTGCAGTTTTCATTAATGACTGAAGCAAATGAATAAAAACCAAAATTATGGATGTTTCCAATTATATTTGTTTGTTGATAAAACTAACAACAAGTACCGCTCATATTATAATGAAAATGTGAAATATGCAACTTATTCCAACATCCAGCCTGGTTCCTCCACCGAACGTCAACCACAGTGATACAAATGGTTGAATCGTCGTACAAAAACCTTGACGTGAGAACGGCTCTCTGACCTAACACAACAAACTCTAAATGAACAGTTTCAACCTGCAAAACACAGCAGGAAAAAATCTTTAATTATATTGTTTCTGAGATCAACAGTCACTAACTTTTTGTTTCTTCTTCATAAATGTTTTTGATTATATAAAAGGGAATATTTCACCAAAGAAAACATACATATTTTGACACTTTTTCAGGGAGAGACGTGAGTAAAGAAATAAAATAATAATCTGGTGGAGACATAATACTTATCAAAATATATTTTTAATGCAGATATTTTGAAACATTTTCCCAGAAACGTTTCTACACAAGACTATTTCCTTTTGACTCTATTTATCCTGAGAGTAGGGGGGCGGTAGTATCTGTGTATAAACTGAGGAAACATCATTATTGAACTTTGAACTTTGACATCCAGGTTTCATTCTAATATATATCTGAAAAAAATCTTCATACTTTGTCACGTAAACATGATCAATTGATTTATAGATATTTTCTGATCTCTTACTTGATGAATTAATTTAGATTTGGAGAAAATAAAAACTTCAATTTATGTTTTTGGGATTAGGCTAATATTAATTTAAATTCAGAGTGTTCACTGGAATGTAGCACATATAATATATATAAATTAATTTATTCAACATTCAACTGAGCACATTTGGGCCTAACTGAGAATGACTGAGAACACAAGATCTTCCATTATGATATTTCTATGGTGGAATAAAATCACTGGTATCAGTGGGAAACGTCCTCACCTTGGCTCAATAAGGCGACAAATGGTGTCAAGGAATTTCACAATAAAATGCTTAAATAGTCAACCCTTTAAATTAAAATCATTGAACAGAAATGGTTAACAGCTCTATTTAAGAGATTTATTTTGTTTGTATTTATTGTACTTTTTGTGCCAATCATATTTAAAAGCTTAAAGTTAGGATCTTATTTCTAAAGTTCACCAAATGATTTAAATTTAGTTTTAAAGTGGAACCTGTGAAATCAGTAGTACAGAATTTTTTTACCATTTTACTAAAGATTCAAAAGCTAATAAAAAATTTACTTTAAAATAAATCAAACCAAAAATACATGTAAAATTTTCTCCTCTCTAAATGTACATTTATAGATACAAAACATTTTTCATTTACAGATTATCCTTTTTTAAATGTCAGATCTCATTTACAATGTGGACCAGGTTTGAAATCACTAAACAGAAAACAAAATTAATAAGCGCATACTAAATATTAAAACATTTGACTCAGTTAAATCAGCAAGAAAAAACATGTCTGGATTTAAAAGTGTATTTTTGAGACCAGAATGAACCAAAATCTGATAGCAGAGAAATATTCATGAATCAATAATTTATAATAAATTATCAAGAATAAAGAAATCAATATAAAGGATCCATTCAAATCTCATATAAAGTGATTTGCATCAGCAGCTCCATGCTCCAGCGCTCTGGGAGAGTTTATAGTCCTGAGAGTTGAACACTGGATGACTGACAGCTGTCCTTCATCACAGCAGAAGACATAGAAATCCTCCTCATCAAAAACATGACTTTGATTTGCGTCCTCATCTGGACTCTCCTCTGCTGCACTCAGGGTGAGGAAAATCATTTTCTGTCATGTGAAAATCATTTGGAGTGTAGCTGAGTTTCACCATCTCATGTCCAGAGTTTCTTCTCTCTCCTCAGGATCTGATGGACAAAATGTTGTTGTGACTCAACAAGCAGCCAAATCAGTGCAGCTTGGTCAGACGGTCACTATTGACTGTAAGGCCAGTAGACAAGTAAATCTCTGTCGTTCCCCGTCTGATTACTGTCTGTCCTGGTACCATCAGAAACCTGGAGAAACTCCTAAAGCTCTGATCTACTACACATCAACCAGATTTTCAGGAATCTCCTCCAGATTCAGTGGAAGTGGAGCAGGAAATGGATTAGACTTCACTCTGACCATCAGTGGAGTTCAGGCTGAAGATGCAGGAGTTTATTACTGTCAGAGTTATCATTACATCAACAGTCAGTATGTGTTCACACAGTGAAAAATCACCGTACAAAAACCTCCCTCAGTCTGACTGAATAACACCAACTGAACTATAGATGTGGAAGTTGCTGCAGAAGCTGAACTGGTTCACTAAACACACATGAGGTCCAGAAAATATAATTCTATTAAACACAAGAACACAATCAGTGACAGGATAAATTCCTACTACTATCCTCTGAAACATTAAAATATTTTAAGTAACAATTTTCAATCAGAATTTTATCAACATTGTAAAAGGTTCCTAAAGGAGACTAAGCAGAAAATTATTCAGATTATTTTTCTTTTTTATCAAATCATCCAAAAGGAATTATATGAAAAAATAAAATCAGATAAATTATGAGTTTTCTGGTTACAAAGATGACAAAATACTGAAATACAAAATAAATAAGTTGATCAGTGGCTAAATTACAACACAGGAAATTTCCTTTAAAATCAATAGTTAATGTTCTCAAATGACACTACGAATAGCAATGTGAACAAACTGATGTATCATGTTAAAGACACATAAAGTGGAAAAACATAATGTGATTATATTGACACCATAAAGAGAGATACTTTTAGATCTTCATTGATATTATCAGCAATGCTCCAGCAGTGAGGAGGAAACCTGCTGCCAGTTGATCTCCAGCTGACTGACTCTGTGTGTTTGCATATGTGTCCTGCCTCTCTGCTCCAGCTGTTAAGAGGTCAGAGTTGATCAGTGGCTGTCCAGGCCTTTCAGAGCCACTGACACACCAGCAGCAGCACAATGATGATGTCACTGACTCTACTGCTGACCATCCTGGGGCTCCTGGTTCAGGGTGAGACTGATAGAAACTTGGTTTGAAGAAGATATATTTAAATTCTGCTATCATGGAGAAATATTGAAACAAGATGTTAATGGTTTCTTTTATCTATTCACAGATTATCAATATATGTGATCAAACATAGATTCTTTCAAATGTTATTTTTCATGTTTTCCAGGTTCATCAGGAGACATCATCCTGACTCAGAGTCCTGGATCTCAGTCTGTTGCTCCAGGACAAACTGTCTCCATCAGATGTAAAACCAGTTCAAGTGTTTATAACAATCTCCACTGGTACCTTCAGAAACCTGCAGAAGCTCCTAAACTCCTGATTTATTTAGCTACAACTCGTCACTCTGGAGTTCCAGCTCGGTTCAGTGGAAGTGGATCTGGTTCTGACTACACTCTGACCATCAGTGGAGTTCAGGCTGAAGATTCAGGAGTTTATTACTGTCAGCAGGGTAGGAGCTCGTTCACACAGTGATAGAACGTCGTACAAAAACCTCCCTCAGTTCGAGAGGAACTGATCTGACTCAACAGCTGCACTGAAACTAAAACACTGAAAGTTTCCAGAAATGTATTTATTTACTTGATTATTGATACATTTATTTATTCATTTAGTCATATGTTTTTGCAAGTATGCAGCCATTTTATTCCTAGTATTTGGTGTAATCTGAGACAAAAAGAAAAAAAATCACAGCTATGTGGTAAAAAAACAGAATTTAAAAACTATTTCTTTATAATGTATTGCGGATCATATTATTGTTCAAGCTTGTTAGGATTTAATTTTATAGACCTCTGATTTAGGTTCATGGTAATATCTTGGCATTGTCTTTTCTTTAAAGCTCTAAAGCTATTTTTCAAAAATATAATTTTGAATTAAGAATAGTTTTATTTGCAGGGTGTTTCATCCTAGACTGTGGATGCAGATGTCTAAAAACAACAAAAGTCAAAGAAAACACAGTGAGACCAAATAAACAGATTTAAAGCTGAATAAAAAAGCAGGTGGAAACCAGAAGTTGATGAGTAAATATTTATTATCTGAACAGTGATCAACATGACAAAGCAAACATGACTCAGTGACAATAGAGAATAATGAGCAGAGAAAGAGTGAGAGCAGTGACAGATTAAAGCCAGTATCAGAGTCTGAGAGAGTCAGGTCAAGACTGGGAACACTGGTCTCTCCTCAGTGTCTCTGTGACTGCAGACTGGGAGCTCTGGGAGGCCTCACAGGTCACAGAGCCCACCCTCCTCCACTGGTCTGCAGGGATCCTCAGGGTGCTGCTCCAGCTGTAGAGGCCGTCATTCTGCAGCACCCCGGGGCTCCTGCTCTGCTCCCAGCTGCTGCTGCTGCTGCCGTCCAGCTTCCAGGACAGAGTCCAGTCTGAGGGGAAGCCCTTGTTGGCCAGACACAGGAGGGTAACCTGCTGCTGCTGCAGCTCCACACTGGAGGGGGGCAGCACTGTCAGGGTGGGGCGGGTATCACCTAGGAGACACCAATCAGGTTAGAGAACAGGAAGCGCACACCTGTTAACCAGACAGCAGAAACTGGAACATCTTTACTGTGGGAGAAATGACTTTCTTTGAGATTCTTCAGTTGAACATTTTTTCTGCTCCACCAGTCTCTCCCTCACACACTGTTTCACTTCCCTCCACTGTGAACTCATGCATATCAGCACAGAGTCCTCATATAACCTGGAATATATTAAACTAGAAAATAAGATAAAATATGAACTGAGCAGCATTTTACCACCCTGTGATTATACGTTAAATTAAATCTTAAAAATAAATATTTTGAAACATCTGAATCAAAACTATGTGATGGTCATCTTGGTAGATCATTTTTTACTCTTTTAAGTAATACATAAAATAAAGCAGAAAACTGTCTATATTAATTCTTAAAGCAGATCAGCTGTTGAGCATAAATGACAATGAATACAATTTTAAAAATAATACACTGTCGCACAGAAATTTTAAACTGTAATATAAAGGTCATTACAAAACATTTTGAGATAGTTTAATAAAACTTTTAGTTAATGTGATTTTAATCCTAATTTTTTAGTTGAAACAATATAGAAACATTAAAAACTTGTTTGAAGAATGATGTGTCCACCATCATTTACATGTTTTGTTACATTTAACTGGTAACATAAAAATGTGAAGTCCACAATTCCTTAGAATATGTTTAAAAAATAAATTTCTCCAAACATCCTCCATGATCCTCTTATGATCATTCTCATAATTTATCTCACAATAAATGTTAAATATTCAGAGACTTACTTCCAACATCCAGCCTGGTTCCTCCACCAAAAGTCCACCACAGTGATACAAATTAATTGAGTTGTCGCACAAAAACCTCTGACTGTAGAGACACGGCTCTCTGACTCTGAACACAACAAACTGATTCTGGCTTTAAGAAACTACACGAGTCTTAAGATATATTTTCACTTCACATAATGAACAAAAATCTTTCTACCAGAAATAAAATAAAAAATGATTCTAATTACTGACCCAATCTGGAGTTTTCAACCCTGACTGAAGCAAATTAATAAAAACTTAAATTATGGACGTCTCCAATTGTATTAGGTTGTTGGTGAACCTAACAACAATGTACATGTCAGGTAACAGTGAAATATGTGAAATATTCAACTTACTTCCAAACTCCAGCCTGGTTCCTCCACCAAACGTCCACCACAGTGATACAAACTGGTTGAGTCGTCGTACAAAAACCTCTGACTGTAGAGACACGGCTCTCTGACTCTGAACACAACAAACTCTAAATGAACAGTTTCAACCTGCAAAACACAGCAGGAAAGGTTATTCATTAATTATGTTTTTTCTGATATGAACAGTCAATAATTTTAATTCATTTTTCAAAACTTTTATGAAGATTTCTATTGTCAAAACCAGTCTACTCAACACAAAAAAAGACATTTATTGATCTCCTGGGACTATATCGTAAACAGATATAGTCCTTATCAATACAAAGTATGTTTAAAAAATTTGAAACATATTATCAGAAAAATTACCAAACAAAAGATTACTTCCTTTTGTATCCTGTTTCTTCTAGATCCATGAAGAAGAAGAAGAAGATCATTATTGAACTTTGAACTTTGATGACACACAAACAGATTTCACTCTGATAAATATACAAATAAACAACATTTTTAAGATGTTACCTTCATACTTGAAGTGAAAAAGTAATGATCCAAGGATTAAAAGACATTATTGTATCATCTCTTACTGTTTGAATTTATTTAACTTTAGGCTAAATAAACAGTCACTTTTGTTTCTGGCATGAGGATAACATTACTTTAAGTACCAATTGTTGAAAGGAATGCAGCAAATACAATAGCTATAAGTTCAGCCATTCAATCTGCAAACTAGCAGAATTGGGCCTAACTGGGCCTGAATCAGCTGGTGTCAGTGGGAGACGTCTGCCACACTGGAGGCAATAAGATGACAAGTGGAGTGAAGAAATTTCAAAGTAATTGCCTACAAATGTTTAAACAATCAGCCTTTTAAATAATTAAAATGTTAAAATAATTTCAACAGAAATAGTCTATGTTCAATTTTACTATAAATGTTGTCATTTTACCATAAAGCCTGAGAAACTCAAGAATATATTCCATTGAATTTAACTGTTTTATATTATATTGAAAACCTAAATAAAATGATTTTTGAATATAATAAACCAAGAACTTGTTTAAACTCTTCTCATATCTAATTTTTATTTATTTTTTATTTTATACAGGTTTATTTATACAGATTGAACCATTGAAGTCTAAGATTTCACTGCTCTGATAGACCCACTTTGTTAAAACAAACAAACAAACAAGCAAACAAAAAAAAGCAAAATATAGAAACAATATGAGGACATTCTATGAATGAATGACTCCAATAAATAAACCTTTTAAAAAGCATGCCTGAATTCAGACTGGAGAATATGATTGCATACAGTTTATGCAAAAGCTTGGTCGTGTCAAGGTTCATATTATGTTTCCATACTTTCATGGAAAGCTCAGAAACTTTTTTATATTGACACAAAGAAGATTCAAACAATTATATTTATTGAATCATAAATCTGTATCAAAGTTATAAATGTTGAATTCGTGAAGTGCTTTGAGCTGACATTTATTGTTAATTAATTAAGTTGAATTAAATGTGAACATTAAAATGTTCCAGCAGTGAGGAGGAAACCTGCTGCCAGTTGATCTCCAGCTGACTGACTCTGTGTGTTTGCATATGTGTCCTGCCTCTCTGCTCCAGCTGTTAAGAGGTCAGAGTTGATCAGTGGCTGTCCAGGCCTTTCAGAGCCACTGACACACCAGCAGCAGCACAATGATGATGTCACTGACTCTACTGCTGACCATCCTGGGGCTCCTGGTTCAGGGTGAGACTCTGATAGAAACTTGGTTTGAAGAAGATATATTTAAATTCTGCTATCATGGAGAAATATTGAAACAAGATGTTAATGGTTTCTTTTATCTATTCACAGATTATCAATATATGTGATCAAACATAGATTCTTTCAAATGTTATTTTTCATGTTTTCCAGGTTCATCAGGAGACATCATCCTGACTCAGAGTCCTGGATCTCAGTCTGTTGCTCCTGGACAAACTGTCTCCATCAGATGTAAAACCAGTTCAGGTGTTAGTAGCTATCTCCACTGGTACCTTCAGAAACCTGCAGAAGCTCCTAAACTCCTGATCTATTATGCTACAAATCGTCAGACTGGAGTTCCAGCTCGGTTCAGTGGAAGTGGATATGGTTCTGACTTCACTCTGACCATCAGTGGAGTTCAGGCTGAAGATTCAGGAGTTTATTACTGTCAGCAGGGTAGCAGCTCGTTCACACAGTGATAGAACGTCGTACAAAAACCTCCCTCAGCTGGAGAGGAACTGATCTGACTCAATAGCTGCACTGAAACTAAAACACTGAAAGTATCCAGTAATAATACAATGTGAAGACCCTGTTTAAATATTTATTTACCTATTTTCTTTTCTCACTGAGTATATTTTTGTTTTCTCTGTCTTTTGAATAAATTAGTTAGAGTGATCTTTTATGACTGCAAAAACAAATAATTGTAAAACAACAATTTTGAGATTACTTAAATTTGTTCAAGTGACCAAGGGTTGAAGATTGAATCAGTAAATTACTTCAATTCTGCTTGACTTTTAAGCTTCATATAAATAAAAAAGTCAAACCTTTTTGAAAACAGGTCAGATCTGATCAGTGTCAGTTCAGACCGTTCACAGCCACTGACAGCTGATAAGATTGTTAACAACAAATTTCTTCTGTCAAATTACTTACTTATTAAAATTAGTCTTAAATCTGACTTGTACTGATAAAAGTATCTCAGTAATATTACTGATTTCTCCTCAGTAATATTACAGTAATATCTCCTCAGTGTCTTCTTTCACTGGTCTGCATATGATTCAAAAACCAACTCCACCCTTTAAAGAGAGATCTGCTGTCTTTATTTCTTAAAGTGAAACTGGAGGTTTTCCTTCTTTTTCTGAGCTCCACTAATGAACCGTAGCAACAGAAACATTTCAGAAGTAAAGATATTCGTTTCCTTTCCATCTGGACTTTACATTTTCTTTCAGTGCATGACTGGATTCCAGCTGCACAGTCAGAATATGTCACTTTGAATTGACCTTTGAGTTAGCATTTGACCTCTGCTAGCCTTCTGGTCTCTTTATGTACCTATCTGTGGTCCAAACTACTTTAGTTTAATTTACAAAACTAAGTTAACTCGATAAGGTCATTGCTGCTTTTAAATTTTCAATACATGCAACTAATTTCTTTAAAAATATGTAGCTTCAGATTATAAATTATTTAAGGCTAGAGTTCTTTTTGTTTTGTAACCTTAGCAATATTTCTACAAAAAATTACCGTAATGGGAGATATGATTTATTATTTGTTACATTTCAATATCAACTGAAGTAAATCACATGGAAGCTAAAATCTTTTGATGTATTTTTCACAATGTGCTATGACTAAAATGAGTTTTGCTGATATAACAGTTGATTCAAACAGATCCCCTGAATGTCTGGTTTCTTTTTTATTATCATTTTATTCTCATCAACCAACATTGTGAAACCTTTTTAGTGTATAACCCTACCACAGTTATTCTTCATAAAATGTTTCATCAAACCACAGAACGTCTGTTTAACAAAATAACAAAATTTGGATAGGCCCTGTCTTTTTTTGTTTCATAAAAATGTTTAATTTTGCCATGAAAATATGTATAAAAAAACACTTCTAGCATGCAGTCCCTCAGTGCTTTTACTGTGAAAAACTGAAAATATTGAATAACACTAAAAACTCAGAAAAACTCAGACATGTCATTTTTTGTTTTATTTTATTTTGTTTTATTTTATGTAATATGAACACATTTCAAGGCTGTTGAAGACTCTGTTGGACAGAAGAAGTTCTGATTCATAAACTTTATTATGCTGGATCAAGCAGCAATTTTAATCATTGTTGCTTGTTGGGGACATTTAATGTTATATTCACATGTCATTTTTGAGTCATTTGGGTTTAATGAAGGACGCTGTCTCCCTCTACCGATCATTCTGAGATAAGCACATTCATTTTGGGTCATATTGGGACTTATTTCTTGGAAATTGTGACTGATTCAGCATCTAATTGTTCACTGTTCGAGTCACACACCTGCCTAAGTTTTGTTTCTAAAAGCTCAGAACGAAATACATAAGACCTTTTATTATCTTTCACAATGTTCCTCCTAGTTTGGGGAATATTTCACCTTTTGTTCTCATCACCAACACTTTCCTTTTCTCCAGCCTCAGTGTGCAATGTTTATTTTACATTATATCAACAGTTGCATGTATGGATATGATGATGCAGCTCACATCCAGCTGAACTCAGACCTTGATCCTAGTTTAATTCAAACAACTTTTATAGCTGCTGCATTTCACTGCATGTTAAGCCAATAAAATACAACTTCATCACGTGAAGCATGAAACAAATTAATACCACATACTGTATTTCAACTAAAAAAAAAACAACTTTTATAACTTCTCCAATTTTTATGGTCAATGTTTGCAGTTATTTTGCAGAAAGTAAATTTTTTTCTCAGTGTTCCCAGAAATGCCACGAGATGGCAGCACTGTTCCAAAGGTGTGCTGTGAGTGAACGGTGTTGGATAAAAACACTTTATTTTACTTCCAAGAACAGCGAAAATCAGCATATAAAGATTAGATAGAGCAAAGACTTGTATCATGCAACAAATTTTCAGTTATGATGAGTTCAACCCTAAAAATTATATAACAACGCTAATTTTATTTTGTTCTGAATTATTTTAATTCTGCCTGTGTCATGAGCAAGCACTGAAAACTACGAGAGAAAAATGTGGCAAAATGAGATTAGGTGTAAACTTTGTATGTCATTGTTTGTTTCCACCTTAAATAAATTAAGACCTCCAGTATAATTTACAGAGTAGTTTAATTGTCTGTGAGGCAAAATGGAATAAGATGTAAAACTCTCCAAAGAATCAACATGTCCAATCTGATACATACACTTTTAAATGATATTTATAAACATCTTTAAACACTGTGATCATAATGGGAATTATTTAAATTCATTTTATTTTTCAGAAAAGGTCTCCAAGCTGAAAATGTCTGACTTCAAACTCACAAATATTTGCCACTTTTTCTACACAACTCTGAAGAAAATCTACTGAACTCTCACATTAAGCATGTTAGACATTAATCTGCAGGACATCTGTCAAGACAAAGTGAGAAATAATACTTTAAAGCAAAAAATATTTGCCTGCTTCGTGTAATCTGTGAATCTTAAACTTGTATTACTGTTTCTTTTGCAAAAGCAAAAGTCATTTTTAGCCTGTCTTCAAAATATGAATTTCAAAGAAAATACTACTTGTGATGTGTATTAGCATACATCAGAAAATTACTGAAAGAAAGTAAAATTTGTCCTCTGTCTTTAAGCTGTTTGTGGAAAGATTTTTATTTTAGCCTCAAACTCACCAGATAATTTACTGAATCCATATATATTACGTAGATTACACTTTAATCTGTGGAAAATTTAAAAAATAAAATAAATTACTCAGTATATAAATGTTAATGTGATTTAGTACTGAAGAATGCTCTTCACCTTAAAACAAATTAAAAATGTGATAATTTTTTCAGACGTTTCAGGGTTTTAAAATAATCAAAAGTTAAAGTTTTAGAGCTTTTCAACAGGTGTCTACATATAAATATATATAAACCTCTAACTGTGATCACGAATTATGATATTTTCTATTCAATATTTTAAAGAAGACCATACAGAGTAAAGGAAGAGAGTAATTGGTTATTGAAAATGCCCTGCAAAGTGAAACCAGTTAAAGTATAAAAATCAATCCAGTGAGTCAGGCTGGGCCATTGATCTCTAGTTTATTTTCAGAGTGACTGGTTCTGGAGCCAGTGAGCCCAGAATCGCCCTGCAGGTCACAGAAAATATCTTCTTCCAGTTCTCCTCGTCAACCGTCAAGAAGCTGCTCCAGGTGTAGTGGTCGTCATCCAGAGGCATCACAGGGCCCCGTTCCTCTTTCCAGTGGACTTGGCTGCTGCTGTTGATGTGCCACTGCAATTGCCAGTCAGAGGGGAAGCCCTTGTTTCCCTGACATGCGAATGTTAACTTCCCCTGCTGTTGCTCCTCACTGGAGGGGGCCAGCAAAGTCAGGTTGGGATGTGAAACATCTATGAGACAATAAACATCTTGAAGGTCAGGATCAACTCAACTGTCTGTCAATAGCATACACATGTTCTGCTACATAACTAGACTTCTCTTTTTCTGCAAATGATTCACTTCATTCCAGTCTTATTTATAAATGATTTAATTTATGGTCACAGCAAATGGTAAATGACCTGGACTTGTAAAGCATTTATGAAGTGCAGAGGACACCAAAAGCCGAACTGAGACAGACACAGGGGGGATCAAACCGTCAACCTCAAACTCATGTCACCACAACAGTGGTGAAGGTGATGAATCCTCTTAGAATTTAGAGGATTCTTAATGGTCATTAGAATCCTCTAATGACCATTTAATAATAATTTGAAACATAAAATATACTGAAATGATACAATCTCCTTTGGCCACACTTTTCTTCAAATTATTTAGTAAAAATATTGTTTTTGGTGTAAGAACAGATATTTATTGTTGATGTATAAAAAGTCTTAAAATAAGTTTAATTACAGTAAAGCATTCATAAAATCAAAGTTGACTTTCCAGACACTGCCCAGCAGGTTGATTTTAAAACTTTTAAAACTTTGTTTGATATAGAGAAACCTAAACTCAGACTTTAATCTGACAGCAAATGAATGTTTGTAAGGATAAGATTGAAAAGGTATTTTAAAACATGCCACCCTATTTATCCTATTGGCTTATAAATAGCCCATAATGGTTGTTATAGAAATTTTGTTCACCAAAGATGCCAGTCTTGGATTCTTAAAAAATATAGCTTTGGAAATTTTTTGACCCAGTTTTCTGCCCACTATATGTAATGACAAGCAAAACAAAGCCTTGTCCGGGTCTGAAATGAAACTGTGTCATGCCATGACTATGCCCCAGGGGTCTAAAGACATTTATGACTAATTCAAAGATCCTAGAAAGTATAAATAAAAAATGCTTCAGTTTAATTAATTTCAAAAAGATTATTAGGGATGCTACCTCCAGAATTTCCAAGATTAAAATCAATCTTATTTATCTGTCCCTAGATTTGATATGATTGAAAAGCAAAAGAGACAACACCGGACTCTATAACTCTGAAGAGACTTTGCAGAGAGACAATAATCTCTCTGTTTCTCAAAGCAAGATATTTCTTCCACCAGTAATATTTCTCTTCAAATTGCACTGGTTTCACATTAAACTTTAGTGTTAGAAAAAACCTAAATAGTAGCAGATTTTAAAACAATATTTTAAAGCTCTGTGTGCTGTGACCAGTTTAATAGTACAACTCCACAACTTAACCACTTTTAAGGTCAAAAGCTTAGCTTGCCATTTAAAAAATTGCAGAAAAAGAAAGTCCAGTATAAAAAATGACAAGATGTCAAAAACAGTAAATAAATTTCTCACCCACAACATGAAGTTTAACTATTCCAATGTCAACAGTATGGTTCCCCAATATTATGACAGTATAATTTCCGCTGTCATTCAGTTGTACGGAGGTCAGAATCAGATGGCCGTTGGCTGAATCAATCGAAGCTCTGCCTTTGTAGCGATCATTCACCGTGAGACCTTCTGGACGCAGAAGAGCAACATTTACAATTTGGTTTTCACCTTTGAAATTCCAGGTTATTATGTTACTTGGCTCATTCTCAATCAGGATTTCAAGCGTCTTGTTTTCCCCCAAATAGGCTTGCACTGGACTCTCCAATACAATCTTTTGACCAACACTGGGCCCTGTAGGCAAGCATGAAAGGGTTAGATTGTTTTGTAAACACTTACAGGTGTAAGCAACAGCAATATTTATTCAAATAGAGGCCAAACTATAATAAGGATCATCATTTAGTATTTTTATCAGTACTGAACTCAGCTTAGCAAAAGGAAACAAGATAGACTGAAGATCATCAGGTCTTACAGTCATTATAAAATATCCAGTTAATGTATAACATTTCATACATTAAATTACATAGAAATGTTAAACCTTACCTATAAAGCAGAGGGAAAGCACAAGTGATTTTAAGCTGAACAGATCCATGTTTCACTGATGGGACAGATGATATTGCACTGTTTTTTTAAAGGGTAAATAATGGAAGCTCAAAGAGCATGTTTTCTCTGTAAACTTACCGTTGTACAAACTGGAGTTTAGTCAGCAAAAGCTAATTATTCACAGATTTCAACTTGTGTAATAAAGTTACTTTTGTTGAAGATTTAAGATTGATATAATCTTTTTGTGGCCAGCAAAATATGATCTGTTTTACTGTCTTTGTTTTTGTTACAATCTGCCGTTTGTTTAATGAGATGATTTGGAGAATTTCAACCTAGTTTTTCCTCCTGCGACACTTTCTACTTTCTACTCCTACTTGTATGCCTCACATTTCTTTTATTTTTCTATTTTATGCAGTTGCCCCTTCATGCACTCTTAAAATAATATAGTCAGGATGAACTGATGGCACCATGTCAAGCCTGGCTTTATCTCTTATCCTGGATTTCTGAATCCGACTTTTTGTGAAACAGCCCTCAGTTTAGCACTTTGGTTAAATATTCTGTTTTAAGTTTAGCTTTATGAATAAAATGGGATTGGACATATTGCATTTCCTGCACCAAATAAACAGAAACTGGCATCTGTGTGTGATGACTTGCTGCCTTGATAACACCAGATTTAGTTTTGTGTAACATAAAAATAAGGCTAATGTTTTTTTTCTTCATTAATAAACCAAAAATAAAATCATGCATTAACAGTTGGAGAAGACCTGAGATAGATAGATAGATAGATAGATAGATAGATAGATAGATAGATAGATAGATAGATAGATAGATAGATAGATAGATAGATAGATAGATAGATAGATAGATAGATAGATAGATAGATAGATAGATAGATAGATAGATAGATAGATTTCTTAGAAGGCCACCAGATGGCAGCACCGTGACACAGATAAAATAAGCCACAATATTTTTCCCGTTGCTTTGCTTAATCAATAATAGTTTAGGCGTTATAATGTATTTTTCTATATGTATTATATACTGTTTGTGTGAAACAACCAGAAGATCACCATCAATCTTTTAAAAATGTTTCTAACGTATTACATTTCAGTCTGGATAATTATTACTGATATTTTATATGACGTGATGGTATCATACCTGAACAAATTAAAAAAAAAAAAGAACAGAAAAGTATAAGATAAATTTTAAAATGAGAGAAAAAAAAAAGGAAATTAAAAAATGTCTTGTGAAGCTCTATCTGCGGTTAGTTGAGACTTCATCATTCAGACTCATTTACCTGAAATATAGATGAGTAAACTCTCTTTATCGAAAAGTCGCAGGAAGTTGCTCTTTCATGAGTGACGTGTCGTGTCCACACCTCGCTGGGTGTGTCTTGGTAAAAGCTGCAGGTACATCGCAGTTCCGCTCCTGTGTCTCTGCTGGGAAGACTTGAAACCGTCCAGGATGGATCTGATCGCCTTTTCGTTTCTTTTGCTCCTCTCTAAGCTCGGTGAGCCTTAAGTTTGTTATTTAAATTCTTAATACAGTCTGTATTTAAAGGCCTTTTTTTAAGTATCCGACGATTTATGTTTTCGCTCTGTCCTTCATGTCTGCGCTGGGTGTGCTTTAACTATATAAATGAACAACGACTGTTTTATTTATTTGATATTTTGCTTTTGCTTCCACGCAGGCTGTTCTGCTGGAGACAATGTTCTACCCGACGGTCCTCTGGATGCACTTTTGGGGAAAAACATGACAATAAATGTCCTGCGTCCAACAGAAAAAAGCGACATCATAACATGGAATTACAAGGGTTCTGCATCAATTGGTACTGTGAGAGATGGCAAGGCTTCAATTAACGAGGCATATAAAGGCAGAGCTTCCATTAATGTCACCGACGGGTCCCTGACTCTGATGTCCCTAAAATCAGCGGACAGCGGAGATTATAATGTAGTTATAATCGGGGCTGAAGGTGGTATTCCCGGAGAGGTTAAAATCCGAGTTCTGGGTGAGTTATTATCACTTTATTATTGTCTGCTTAGTCTTCATAGTTTTATACACTTTTTTCTGACTTTTTAAATGCAGGAATATATTTGAAGTAAAGTAGCCAGAGTCTGCTATAGTCTCTCTTGTAGTTTAAGTGTAAAACTGCTCCGGCAAACAGTTCTTTTGTTTGTTTGTTTGTGTTTTTCACGGTTTATGTTCTGTTAATGTTATAAATTTGTTGTAATATGAGAGAAAAGTCGTAAAATTTGCTGGAAAAGTCACTACTCCTATACACCAGGAGACACCAGGGCGTGGCTCCTAGTACTGTACTCTGCAGTTTGTGCTGGTTTGCAGTTTCATAAGATCCAGCTTGAAGAGTTTTATTCTTTGTTTTCTTCCCTTTTTGGCATAACCCCCTTTTTAGTGCTGTTTTGAAGCCCAGAGCCCATTTGACTACTAGTGTCCTAATTTTACCACGTTTGTAGGATGTGGTATTTCTTCCTGTATTTCTGTTCTCGATTTATCCCTAAGGAATGAGGCTATCATGCTGATTTACATCATAGTCCTCTTGGCTCTTTTAGATGGACCAGCTCAGCAAACCAGTTTCCCACCAAAAATCATGTATAAATTCTTTTACACATGAAGTTGTCGGGCATTTTGGGAAAGAATCAGTTCTTCTGGTTAGCACTCCTTATATACAGATTTGGACAGATTTGTTGGCTCTAATATGAAGAATGATTAGAAAGTCTTGGTACAAATTCTGCCTTTACTGCAGTATCATAGTCTCGTACCAAAGATCCTAGATGACTGTTTCTTGAAATAAATGCAATTGAAGCAACTTACAGTTTTCTGTTGATCAGAATGTCTAAGGACTTACAACCAGTAATGTCTTTCTTGTTTGTAAATATAGCATGGATCAAAAACCAATTTCTTAAAGTCTCTATGAATGAAGCATAATTTAGGATTAAATTAAATTAGATGAAGTTTATTTGATTCCCTGGTGGCTTTCCTTCTTGGAGGAGTGGCTTCTCTATCCATGAGAGAGTTTACCTCTGTATTCTTTAAGCAAAGCCTTTGTTGTCTTTCAAATATTTTTAAAATTTAAGTTCAGTTTTCTTTCCAGTTGGTGTAGTTTCTTTCAGCATTAGAGCATATCTGTAAATTAGTGTAAGAGTCAGTTGAAGAGTTGTTACAGTTCAGATTCAGATGTGGTTGCCTCTCCTTTACATTCGCTCACACCCACTGTTGCCTAATCTTCTGACTGCAAGTGGTACAGTCATTGTTGGAACTCCTGGATTATCAGTAACCAGTTAAACAGGTCTAATGGTTGCAGTAGTTCATCCATTTTCATTCACTGTATTGATATGTTGATTTCAACTCAAATAAGTGTTGAAGAGACTCAGTCCTGGGTGTGTGCATTATTGATTCTTTGCTTGTCATTATAGTCAGATTTCACCTACAATAGAAGACATTTCTTAAGATCTTTGTGGAAATACCTTTCACATGACACATATCCTGTTCAACAAAGTTCAATCAAATACAGTTAAATTTCATAAAACACAGATATGACATTGAGAAATAAATTTCCCAAGACTTGAGTACATAATCTGATTGATGTTGAGATTTATGAATTTTAAATTTGACTCTGAAAACATGCTAGTGACGGCAATCTTGTGTTATGTTCTGTCCTATGACGTTTTTTTCTCTGCAGAACCTGTGTCTGATGTCATGATCACATCAAACCTCCCTGAAGGCATTGAGCACAACAGCACAGTGGAGCTTACCTGCTCTTGTAAAGGATCTATTGAGAGCTTCACCTGGACCAATGACAGCAAAATCATTGAACCTGATGGCAAACGATTTACTGTGAAATCGTCGGTGATGTCAGACACGGTGAAATTAGTTCATATGCATTTTGACATTAAGAATTTATGATTCAATTAATAGTAGATGTGCAAATGCAAAGATTTTATACACAGAGTATTAGATTTTAAACTAAACTGGCTGTTTAAATGTGTGAATTAAATGTTGCCATAACATTTTGGCTCAAACTATATTCTCTTCAGAAAAGAAAAAATAGAAATATTTATACAACAAAGTTAATCTATATTAACAGTTTATTTTAGAGCTTACGGAAAATTGTAAGGAGATGCTAATAAATTTTTATTTGGTATTTTCTCTTTAGATTGAAATTCCGGGAAAATATTCTAGTAAGCTGACTATCACAGATGTCCAGAGGTATGACCTGGTTGGCCCAATTGTCTGCACAGCAGCAAACTCACTGCAAAAACAGAGCAGCGCCAAATTCAACCTCACAGTCAACTGTAAGTTATTCACAGACACTTCACAGTAACCTCTTCTTAAGCAGCCTTAAAAGCAGAACTTGTATCCTTGTAGAAAAATAACAGAATTGGATAGGGAGAAATATTGCAGAATATGCAATATTTAATGCATATTCTGTGCATTAAACTTCACAGAATATAAAGAAGTGGCTTTTGACTAACTTTTTGCTTTACTGGATTGGCATGTTCTCTTGTTCCCATTGTGAAGACTGACTAAAAGTAATTGGCATTCTTCTCACCTTAGAGGAAATGAAAGACATTTTTTTGACTAAATTGTGGAAATATATATCTCTAATTGAAACAGTGAAATAAAAGTAATTTTAAGGCTTTATTTTTGGAGGTGAGTCAAACTTGCAGCTCATATCGGTCATGGTGGTTAGACAGATATCGGTATTCTCTATTCATTTCAGTCAGTTTTCATTGTTTGCCAGGTTACACTTGACTGAATGAGCCCCACACCTGTTTGACAACAAAAGGTCACCGAGAGCAAGTCGCCATTTGTCATAAATAGTTAATCTGCATGGTTTTCATGCCAACATATGTACATCATGTAGATTTATTCTTGTAAAAAAATTCAATCTTGTTCCAATTCCAATAAAAAGCCTTATCTTAGCAGCTTTGTCGCAATGTAAACTACTGCATTTGAAAGGCATGTTTGCAAGGCGCTCCCTTTCAGCCTATCCTCTAAGGCTAAAACCACATTGTATACACAGCAGCCTACACCTCCACTCCTTCAGCATGAATAACCTGAAAGGCAGACAAACCACACCAACCACAGCTTTAGCCTGTCATTAATTAAACCATAGCTTACCGCTACAGTTCAGGAGGGCTGAGGTAGGACAGGTCAAGTTGGATAAGAAAAACAAAGAATCTGACCATTAGTTAATAAAATCACATTGAAAATGTGATTTTTGAAACTTGTAGCTGCATAATCACCCTGAAAGAGCCTGTTTTGTGAACCTGTAGTTGTAAAGCTGTATAAGAAACAGTAAAATCAGTTTCACAACCCTCCTTTATACAAAACAAGTAAAACTAAGACTACACATAATCCATAAAACAAACATACAAGTTTCTTCCATTATCACTGCAAAAACTCAAAATCTTACCAAATAATTTTGGTCTGATTTTTTGTTCAAATATCTTACAACACATGAAATAAGATAAAAGTACTTAAAAATAACTTTTCAGCAAGATATAGACAAGGCTGATTTTAAGCATCTAATTCCTTAATATTGATGAAACATTACTTCTTCTATTGGCAGACAAATTAATTTATAACCTGCAAAAAAGACTTAAGTTAAATAATCTGCCAATGGAACTAGTATTTTTTAATCTGCACTTACTTAAAACAAGCTTCTGTATCTTGCTAAAAAGCTACTTGTGAATTAGTCTTGTCTTATTTCAAAATTGCAAAGATATCTGAGGTAGAAAATAGACAAAAAAAACCCATACTTGGTAAGATTTTGTGGTTTTGCAGTGCATATATTATTTGTAAGTCCATTTGTTTATATTTTATTATGTGTATTTGTTCCATAGATGGACCTGAGGATGTCACCATTAAGACCTCTGCACCACTGAAATTTGTCCCGTCCAATTCGAATTTCAACCTGACATGTTCGGCCTCCTCCAAACCCGCTGCCACTTTCACCTGGTATTATGACACAAAGCAGATAGAGGCCACGGGTCCAGTCCTCACCCTGAAAGTCATTGAGGAGCAGGGATATGGGCATACGATGGGCAACTACAGGTGTGTAGCTCAAAATGAGAAGACCAAACGAAAGGCTTCATCTTCTGCTGTTCAATTCTCCGTGATGGGTGAGTATAGACTAGAAAATACCCATTGCTAGTTAAATCAGGTACTGTGTTACACTATTCCAGATCACATTTCGATCTGGAATAGTATCTGGAATCCTAGTACCATTTCACTGAACTTAATAAAATGACTACTGAGTTTATAGTTATTATTATTAACAACCTTAAGAGAAAAAATAGTTTGAATTGACCAGTAAGCCAACAATGTAATTCAAATGAGACCTTATCAATATCTTTAAATTAGAGGTAGAATATGTATACTGATTTTTCTTTTAAATTGAATCAGTAAAAATTGGGAAATAGGGAAATAATAATTTGATAATATATTGCCATATAAGTTCAGGTCAGTGTTTATTCCAGAGACAAACAGGACTAAAGTCTCAGATTTGTGACATGCCTTTCAAGAGCCAGGTTGTTAAATTAACATCTACAAGGAAACCTTCTGTGCATTCAAGGAAACCCAACAAACAGACTGTAGCTTGTACTTGATATTTTGTGTCACAAGCAGTTTCTGTAATTTGTAGCCAAACATTATTTTACAGTTTGCTTTCTTTTATGGCCGTTGTTTTCTGCTGATAACAAACCACTTCTGCGTGCATGGTCTTACAGTATTCCTGAAAGTGTTATTTTTGTTTTTGTTTGTGAGATAAAGCAGAAATGTGACAGTTGGATCCAAAAGGAAACTGGCTTCACCTTTTGTTTTGGTGACTCATGTCCTCTTCCGCATGTTGAAACAGCATTAAATTATGAAATCTCTAGCATTACATCTGAAACAAAAGACTTCTGAAGTCGTCACGCTTCAAGTTAGGAAGTGAATATTTGCACCTCAAAATGAAAAAGTTCCATCTAAGCCCGAAAACTAGTTGTGCCACTTTTGGCAGAAACATTTGCAATGAATGGAAATGAGTTTTTTATTTTGCTATGGATGAATTTTTGTCAACTCTTAATTGTAGAGTAGTTTTATTTCAGTCCCGTTGGCTAGTCTTCTAGCATGACCAGTCTGTTTGAGACAATCACAAAGTATTTTAATGAATTATTTTTTTATTTCAGAAACTATGTAGCTTTGTTTTTTTTTGAGACATTCAGAGGTTAACTGGCAATTGTGCTTCGAATTATCTTCTTGCTGCACATGCAAAGTTAACTAGAGCTTAAGGACACATCCTCAATGTATGAATTTATGGTTTCATTAGTTGATGCAAGTTGTTCATTCCCAAAATCAACAAATCATGATCTGAACGACACTACCACCAGCATGCATAACAGTCAAAATGGTGGCCTTTTTCTAAAATGCAATGTTGTAATTTTATGTGAAGTATTTCCTATTCATTACTTTCTCACTTATTCAGGATTTTTGATTTCAGTAAATTATACTTCCACATTATAAAATGAGAAAAATGTCAAATGAGACAACAATAATGACATGATACCTAGAGTTATTTGAACTGACTTAAAAACAACAAGAGTGATGGCTTCCTTCTTTCTATTCATGCTCACAGAGGCCATTTCTGGCGTTAAATTAAGTGGTCCACAGGGTATCCTCATCGCTGGCAACAGCAGCGCCAAACTCAGCTGCCAGGCAACACAAGGCAACGTGACGGAAATAGTCTGGTTGAAGGATGGTCAACGCCTTACCGCCGACTCCCATGTCCAATTCTCCAATGACGGTACCTCAATAAATATCGAAGTGCTGAAGAAAGAGGACAATGGAGAATACATATGTCAGCTCAGCAACTCTGTCAGCAGAAAAGAAGCTAACTTCACAATGGTGGTCAACTGTAAGTGTTTGCTGCAGCATTTATTGCATTTTGTTGACTTGGTGATGACAGTTTCATGTTAAATCTTTACCTCACTTTATTCAGATGGTCCTGAATCACCAGTGGTGAAGGGAGACACAGAAGTGCAGTTGAATACACGTGTGGAGCTCACCTGTTCTGTCTCGTCTACCCCTCCTGCCAAAATTGCTTGGAAGCTAAATGGGACTGTGATCCCTGGTGAAACAAAAACTACGTTGATCTACAATAACATAGAGTATAAGCACTCAGGAACATACACATGTGTGGCAAGCAATAACGTCACTGGGAAGTCCACCAACTCCCCCTCTTTCTCTGTCGCTGTTAAAGGTAAGATTGTTCTGTCAGTCAATTGTTGTATTAGTGTTACATCAGGAGTGCCAGGTGCACCTCATAGCTGTAGATGAAATCAGGAGCACATATTTTTGATGTTTTAGCATTTGAAATGTTGCATCATTTAACCCCCTAAATGTTTTGTTAATAATCTGCCAGCAAAACCAGAAACCTATTGCTCTTAAAACACTAAGCTACAATATCTGTTTGTCTGACATCATAGAGAGTAAAAGCAACCTGACTCACTGGTTGTCCTGTACTTGAAGGAGTTTCATTTTCCTCACCTTGAAAAATTACATGTCCATGGCAGAATAATGTGCCTTATTTGGAGTAGTATTTCCACTAACCCATCACATTCCTGGGTATAGAAAAATTAAAGCCAAACCTAGCAAGCAGTACACACTTGGTAAATTACAAATCTATTGGAATACCTTTACTTTTAGGACTTTGGTATGGATTACATAACAAGCATTTGAGACATTTTATAGCGTAAATTGGTCCAATGCATGCAGATCTCTGTAAGCGTATGTCATTCCTCTGAATTGTTTGAATTTGTGTGCACTTTACAATTCTGTTTGAATCCTGGAAATCCTAATCCAGTGGTTGCATTGAAATCAGAATCAGCTTATCTATACATTTTTCCATGTTAAATTCCAGAATAGTACTAGTTGAAGCTGCATAAGACAACAGAACTATGCTGCCATCAAGATCTCAGTGTACAATGTTATTAACCCAAACAATGAACTGGAATGGAGTCACTGACATTCGGTGAGGTTCATATCTGGTGACTTAATCATAATCAGATATATAAATATAGACCCCCTGCATGTTATCGTTTACATAAGGAAATTTTGCGCATGCGGACAAAGCTGGAGGGCAAAAAGACAATTCTTTAACATGCCATCGGTAGCTGAGGTGCCTCCACAGAATAACTCCATTAACTCAATGAAGGACATTCAGTCTGTTCCAGTAGTTTGGTTTTAGGCTCAATGTTTATTTTGCGATTATTGATAAGTGATTTCTGTGGAACGAGGAGAAAACTATAAATATATCTCTGCACTTTAATGTATGGCTAGCTCCATGGCTAGCTCGCTGTTACTGTCTCTTACTCTGTAGTTGTGGAGTCACAATGTCAGGGATCATGAGCGCCCCCTGCCATGAGGCAATAGAACTGCCTGGTTCACCTCGAATCTGTTCTCTGCCGTTTCTGATCGCTCCTCACCACACGAAGCACGTTACACACACAGTTGGTGACAAAAAACACTGTGCATTATATACATAAACTAAATTACGGAAAATCAGTTCATATGTTAAATTTGTTTTAGCTATTTCATTGGCGACGTCTAGACAGGAATAAGCTCGCTGTTGCCTCACCTGCTTTGCTTCCCAGCATTGAATGGGAAATTGCGAAAATTCAGCAATTTTGAAGAAACAATAATCAGAATTGGTTAAGCTAAATAATAATAATAATAATACTTTACTGTACAAACCACAGGCTGAAAATATCAATATAAATGATTTTATCATTATATTTTCCCCTTATGACAGGTGAGGCTCTGCCTCACTTGCCTCCCCCGACCACAAGTCACTGAATGGAATGCATCTTAGAAACTGTTTTCCTTTTTTCATAAATTCATGCCTTGCATGCCAGTAGTATTTTCAGTCTTTTTTATGAAGTCTTCCTGCAGTTGACTCGATACATCAAACATAAGACAGTGCCCAAGGTGTCCAGAAAGGCCTCAGAGAAAAAAGGAAGCATCATAATAACCTTTACGTAAAATTGGAGGCAGGAAAATGTGCATTTACTGATATCTTCATCGCAACATTTGACAATAGCGTCAAAGTCACACAGTTTCTTAACATTTTGCAGTTCCATGACGCCTTAGGGTGGCTGTTCACTCTGACAATCATTCGATTGCCACCATAAAAATAATTTTGCAGACAAACTACCAGCTTCCCAACAGTAATGACAGGATGCCCTTTAGGTCTTCTGTTTTGCAACATTCAAAGACATTTAAACCAATGCTACAAATAAATATACATTGGACAAATAGTAAATAATTAAATTCTTCAGAATCAAAACAGAAATATGTCACTCAACTGCCTTAAATAATAATTCACAGTACTTGTTAATGGTGGTAACTGATTTGAGTCAGAAAATCTTAAAAATTGTGATTTCCTTAGAAATTAGAATTAGAAGTTAGTATTGAATTTAGTTACACATTTCTGTAAAATACATTTCAACTTATATAATATCAGTTGTTGAAATGATCACCACTAGAGACAATTTCCCATACAAAATTTAGGTGTTCCTGCAAAACTATTGCATGTGATCAGACAAATACACCTTATGTCATCTTTCTGGTTCAAGCTGTATTTCATCAATCCCAAAAGGGCACAAGTCTTATTAATGTCAAATCATTTTTTGTGATTATTGAGGTTTTAATTATTGTTGTGTGATGTTTTTCTAGAAAACATAGATGAAGGTCTCTCAGACGGAGCTATTGCCGGAATCGTCATTGCATGCCTTGTCGCAGTTGGAGCCACCATCGCCTTGTTCTTCTACTGCAGAGGGAAAGTACCGTAAGTACTCTTTATCTTTGTACAGCAATTTTTTATGCAGATTTGATAATGCACAGATCAAACAGTGAAGAAGAGAAAACCAGAGGAATTGCCTAAGAGACGAGCTGGTGTTCATGTGTGAGAATACCACAAATCCAATTCATTGTTAGTGTTGTGCTTCTTGTACTTTCTGGACTTCTTTTTGAAATTCCTCTTCAGCAGAATCCAGGCTCAATGTATTTCTGTTTTAGATCATTGCAAAAGGTGAAAGATAGGATTTAGGTCAAGTTCTTTGACAGAAAATGGATTAAAGGTTAGTTTGTTGTGTACAGGAGAACTGATTAAGAGAACCTCTTGTTTTAAATATCTGTGAGCTTATTCTTGTTAGGACCAGTAGAAACCAGAATAAATTCAGTCTCATGTATCAACATACTTAAAAGCAATGAAAGAGTGAATTGTTTCGAGTCCTGGCTGCGTTTAGCTCTGCTATTGTCTCTATAACTTACTGTCCACTGAATACAAGAGAAAGCTGTTGTTGTGTTTTTTGCTTCCGACGAATGATAAATTGTTTTTGTTCACCGCTTCTTGCAGTGTCTGTAACACCTCTCTTTGTTTCTGTTTCTCAATATTGCGACCACTTTGTGACCTTCTTGGAGATTCTGGACATTCCTCTTGCTTTGGTGCCTTGCAACATGTCAGGATGATGTACAAACACATCCAAATTATGCAGTTGCTAAACTCTTACAGCACTGAATTCCTTTTGTTGCATGAAAATATTTCACCACTGAATCCAATTCTTGCACCTACAAAAAAATCTGGGCAGACAGATCAAATCATTACTACAAATTTACAAAGAGAAGAGCAGTCCAGCTGTCAAAATATGCTTTTAATTGTTCTTTTTAATTATGGCATGATTAGCACTAGATAATTATATAGCTAATAAGTATTTGTTGACTTCAGTGGAAGTCAACAGGTGTTGTGCTCCTAGTAAAACCTGGCCAGTATGAGATTCTCATGGTGTGATAACATAAATCTTAATTGCATTACCTTATGATCCATACATCCACCGAAGATTCTGGTCACTCCCAAACTTTCACGGATATCTCACTGAAAAACCATTTGAACCATCAGAACAGTATGTGTTGTTCCGATTAATCACAAGCTTAAACAACAAATTGAGACCGTTCCTTCACACCCACGTGTCACATTCTCTATACAACTTTGTACCACATCCTTTGGTGTTTCATCATACTGGAGCACAACAGAAACTGCCATCCTGAAACAAACGAGTGAGTCAGTAAGAGACGTTCGCATTCCTCACTTCAGAAGCTAGAGGCAAAAAGTTTACACACAGCTGAGCTTTCAAAGTAAAACGTTAAAAAACTGAAATAATACTACTTGTTGCTCTTTTCTTTTCTTTGTAGTAAATCGTAATTTTATTAGTAGTTTCATTTTATTTTTTGCCAAAATTAAATTTGGAAAAAGAATTACTTAGACACTTACTTTAGGAAGGCGACAATTTGTAGTGGCCAATAAAAGTCAAATCAGAAAATTGGCTTATTAAATTCATTGCCTATAATGGCAAACCAATAATAGTTTCCTTAAAAAACTGAACTGCTGCTTGCAAAATTCAACAGGAATGATTTATGCGAGCATACGACCAATAGCCATCCAACTGGTACTTCAACTTTTATACCAAAGAAATACACTAAGAAAGAAGGAATGAAACCGTCATTTATAGCACAAGGAAAGCCACAGGTGCTGGAGAATTGTTTTAGCCGTCATCACACAAGTACTTTAAGCCTCTACCTTCAGGTTATTAAAAATCCTTTATAGCTGAAGAAACTGTTCGTCATTGAGGCTATGAGATCATGTTCTTTAGGTAGACCTTTCCTTCCTTCCTTGCCCTTTAACAAATCTCCTGTCAGGATTATCTGATGCTACGGGGTCATTGGGTCTCCGGTTTAGAGGTAGTGGGAGGTCTTCTTATTTAGAGGAACTCCCAAAGACCCTGAGGCCTTGAAGGTATTCACTTGTCAATCTTGTCATTGGGTTGTCTTCTTCAAATGTCAATGCAGTTTAAGATAAACTGCTCATTGGAGTTGTGTCTGGCAGGAAGAATCCAAGTCATACATTTGTCTTCAACCTTCTCCTTAAAGGTTCTGGATACACTGTGTGTGAAATCGCTCCACAGTCTCTAAGATTAAATACTTATATCTTTCTTCAAATGAGATGATGAGTTTGGTTGCGGTCTGAGTTTCCCACTGTTCCTCTCAGGATTTTTGTACATAGGTTTGCTTTGAGGGATTTTATTTGGTCATTGGTAGAGGTTTTCAATCTAATCTTGAAAAGTTTCTCTGCACTGGGGCAGATCTACCTTGCAACATGGTAACAAACCATGTGATGTAGGAGTGAAACTGAAACACTGCTGGCCGGCCCTTTAGTCTTACAATTCGGACTTAAAGTCCATACTGGTCAAATATGACATTTGAGAACTTTTTGTGTCGGTGGAAGGTAATGCAGCTTAAGAGTGCTGTCAAAGAGGAGAAGAGAGAAAGAAACTAAGTTAATTGTTGCATTCGGTCTTCTCAGACATGCCAAACACTGCCAAAAGTGGCAACAACCAAAGTGCAGACAGAAGATGATAGACTGTGCCATAACCTGTACTGGCAGTTCAGCACAAATATGCCAGCTCAGCAGTAAACATGTTGCTGCAGAGAAGAATGCCCTTATTTCGTATTAAAGTCTTGAAACGTAAATGATTTCAGGTAAAAAAGTTAGAAGCTGACTCCTTAGGCTTATCTCTATTTCTTGGATGACACTGTCTGTCAACTGTAGTGTTATATTCTTAATAAACTTGCACAGTCCAGGCTCTTAAAGTACCAAAAGATAGTAGTATTGTCTAATACCCTGGATAGTTACAGTGTCTCAATCAACAGACGTAGTTTTGGGATTTAGTCTAACAGGAGATTTGCAGCCAGAAAATAAGTAGAAACTCCCTATTTGCACAGTGCTCTCATGTCAGTATGAGCTCAAAATGTCTAAGGAATGGTTCCAAAACCTTGTTAAATGTATGTCACAATGAGTTAACGCAGGTCTCAAGCTAGATCCAAACTGTCACTAGCAGGATGTATTTAATAAAGTGGCTGTTGCGTGTATTTGTGTATTCAAACGTTCAACGTTTTGAGGGAAATTGCTACAAAACAACTGACTCTTAGGCTTAAGGAGTCAGTTGACCTAAGACTGAAGGTCTGAGGTCAATTTTCCTGGTACTTGAATGTTTTGTGCTCGTTTTGTGCTTGAGGGGAAAACAAACATAAAGGATGAACAACAGACTAAAACCGAGAAGGCCATATCTAAATATCTTCAAAAGTCAAAATAAAGATAAAAATCCTTGATTATCAATGGGTCTTAAAAGGATTCTGAATGACAAAAGAAAACATGTAGATTAAACTGCAGGTGCACACTGATAACATACAAAGAGACACTGCCTCAACTTGTGCAACGCAATAAAACCACTCATATGAAACATTGTGCAATGTTTTGTGCATAGACATATGTACAGTTACGCCCATATTTTTCAGACATTTAGCAGTTATATTTTAGAAAGCGCTAAATTAGCAGCTACCTTTTATGTATTTACAGTTAAGCAAACAACCTACTGACAAAACAGCGATGATAAAAAAATAGTCACTCACTACTACCCATAACTACTATAAAAACATGTAATTTTTACACTTATTCCTTCAACAAGAAGTGCATTTGTTGATGCTAACTTGTAAGTAATACAGCCGTGCACAATTTCCATGAAGAATGAATTTTTTCTTAGATAGACCTTAATCTCATGGTTTCTGTAAAGCTACTTTTTTGTGAAAACTTGCAAGGCACATTAGTGTAGATCTGTGCAGTTCAGTCAAAAGAAACAGAGACCAAATGTTTTGTTTGCTTAGGAACCAAGGTGCAACAGCAAAGATCTTGATAATGTTAGATTACGATGTGATACCGCAACTATATTCAATGGCAGAGGTCTGGAGATACATCCTGTTCATATGTCACCAGAGGCACAACAGAAACTGACATCCCAAAGAAATGCAGAAACAGACAAGCCAGTGGCAGAGTTTCATTTCTACAATGATTAGTAGAAGTGTTTGCGGCCCTTGAAAGTTGACATTTTTTGCCAGTTCTTTACCACCAAATGGAAAATCTGTTGTCAGGACAACTATTAATTATGTATTCCACAAATCTGGCCCATATCGAGTAGTGGCAAGAAGAAAACCAGAGTTGAAAGTTAAAAAGTCCTGTTTCAAGTTGTTAGCAAAACATTTGGAGGAAACAGCAAACATGTTGCAGAAAGTTCTCTGGTCAAAGACCTGAATTGGATGTTTTGTCTTCCATAACAAACACTAGGTATGATGGAAAACTTATGCAGCAGATCACCTTGAATAAACCACCTCTGCTGTAAAACATGGTGGTGGCAGCATCATGTTGTTGGGATGCTTTTTCACTGCAGGGAGATGGAAGCCTGTCAGAGTTAATGTGAGGATTGATGGAGCTAAATACAGAATAATCCTTGGAGATGTCAAAAGACATTAGTCCTGGCTGAAGGTTCACTTTTCAGCAGGAGTTAGAGAAGGTATTCGAGCACATAGGAAACAGTTGACAACCGAACCCCGATATTCAAATAAAATGCTGCATGAATAATAACTGGTAAAGATTCACATCTAAAGAACTGACTTCAGATGAGAATGTAGGACATTAGTTTGTAGTTTAGCAACATGGATCCACTGTAAAATGTTAACAAACTGAGTAGCTTTTCGCACCAGCTTCATTTAACCTCAGCCGGTTTTCACAGGCATAGAAGAAGTGAGAAACAAAACTCACAGGGGAGTCGCATGTGATGTCAGTTTTGCTCCAAGGCTAAAGTGCCCATTATCCCCACATGCTTCCTCTTGTAACTGGCCCTTCCATTAAGGATTAGCTCCGTCTGGTGTTGTGCAAACACAATCTGAGTGCATTCCCGCTTTTCCTCAAGCATTCAGCCCAGTAATGGAGAGGCGTATGGAGAAACAGCTTGGCGAGCAATGCAGATTGTAGAGGAGATGCATAAAACTCCTCACCGCCAGGCAACTGTGACACGCAAATTCAAATTTGAATTACAAAGTGAATAATCAAATATCAACATGTGACAAAAATGGCTGATTTGCCAGCAGCTTCCATATTTAAGGAAAATGTTTGATTTCTACATAATATAATTTTGGAATAATACTTATAGGTCAAGATTTACCAAGTAGTTGGATTAATTGTGTTAGTATGGTGTCTTCCTGCTGCCTCTGATGTAGTGGTATAGTTGAGTAAATATAATAAAAATAATTCCTGTACTTTGACTCTATGTCATAAAATACCTCGAGAGTGGTTAAAACAGTGACTATGGCCCTAAAGACTTCTTCAGTTTGACTATTGGAAGTATTTGTTTGCTCGTCGCTGGAGGCAAATCCTTCAGCAGCTAGCTCAGACATTGTTGTCAGATTTTTACCTATTGAGTGGCTCACATCACAAAGTGCACTTGTTATGCACACACAAGCTTTGGACTTCATTTTCAAACTTACAGACACAATTACTAAAAGTGTATGTCTAAATTTTGTGCAGTTGCTGATTATTTTTGTTTTTATTATTATAAACTGCTTTAGGGTGCAAGTATTGGTTACAATGACTAAACTTCTCAGGTTCTCATAAACCTGTTTGACAAACTCAACCTTTTCGGCAACACGGTGGCCTCCTTTTCTTTTCTGAGATTCTCCTTTCTTTAGCAGAAAGAAAAGGGTTCTGTGTTCAACCAGCTTAACCTTTCTCGTGTGCAATCATTCACAAAGTTGTTTTTTTTTCTACACCGCTTTATGATGCTGCCTTCAGATAAAAAAGCTGCCTGGTGGGAAATCCCACATACTCATCATCCATCAGTTATAATTACAAGTTGGATGTAGAGCTCCATGTTTCCCACCTAAAACTTGTACTTCTGAGAAATATTAACAAGCATCTGATTTTGTTTGTTTTAATAGAGTTAAGAACAAAAACATTACATTTTTAACATGCAAAGCATGTCGGCACTGTTTGTTGGTCTTACAATAACAATTTTAGGGGGAAGATTTTTTGCTGGGCATATTTACAAAAAGCAAGTTGCAACGTAACTGTGTCATTGGATCTGCTCTAATTTTGCTGTCACTGAATGAGTTACTTGCTGAAACATCTGTTTTAACTGTCGAAGCTGCAGTGTGATTTGATTAGTTTGACTTTATGTCTACAAATAATTTATTATACAAATCTTTGACCTCAGTTTCACTCTCAAGTCTGATTACGACAGCTTAGTTTACCTGCTTTTAGTTTTATGAGTCACATTTTGATAGGGTATCTTTTAAAACAGCTTCTTGGCTTTACTAGTATATCGAAGAGTCATTGGTGTTGTTTTTTGCTCTTAGAAGAGCCAGGCTTACATTTTGAAACTATTGCAGGAATGTTGTTGTCATGTCTGAACTCGTTCTCCAAAGCTCACCTGTGTCACTGCTCTTTAATGCATCTTCTAGTATCGTTTTGATCTTCTTTCATCTCTTGACCAAGTCATAGTGGCCACATCCTTTTCCTCATTATCACAAACGTTCTTTAGCTGTTTTTGTTACTTCCACTTTTTAAACCAATTGAATGTGCTGCCATGACGTTTAGTTGTGCTGCTTAATGTGAGTGGCTTTGTTTCTGTAGCTTCTTTAGGGACAGAAAATCAAGCAACAATTTAATATTTAAAACGATTAACAAGCCCAAAACCTCAAATAAGAAAGAAAAACAAATGGTATAGTGAGATTAGGTTGACTCTTTAGGGATATGCATAACACTTGAATGAAATACTTGTATAATATCTGTTATTTCCTCTTTTTTTCTGTATTTATCAAGATTAAGTCAGCATATTCAGAAATAGAGTATAGGCTCAATCCTTATAATCATCCAAGTATAGTCTGTAAGGAACTTTTTATTCATTTAAGTTGCAGTTCAGGACAAATTATGAGTTTAATGTTTATTCCACCTTAAGCTAGAATGGAAATATACTCTATTGTCCCTCCGTGACAAAATTCTTTAATTCAACTTACTGAATGTTTTTCTAGCGACTTCTTCCGTTGTTTCGCTTCGTTTGATCTCTGTTGTTTTGTCTGGTTCTGTTCCTATCAGCAGCAGCAGCAGGGATAATGTAGCACAGTTTCAGTGATAAGGTACAGTGACTCACCTGCAAGGTATTTTTAGGGCCGGTTCTTTACTTTCACAATGGATCTCCCTGGCTTTATGCACCTTTAAGGTCACAGTTACTTTTATAAAGAGCACATTAAAAAAATGCTGGGTGGGAGATTTGAGTTCAACAGGTAGAGATTAGACTGAAGTGCAGATTGCATTGGTAAACTTACTCGACAGTTTCTGGTTTTCTTTTATTCAATCACATTGTAGAGCTGACACTATCATCAATCTTTTAGCAGCTGTCAGTGATAACAGTAAAGTACCCTGCAGAAATGTTGAACATTTAGCATGTAACACAGTTAAAAATTTGGAGAAAGGTGTTTTGGAGTGATTGGCCCTCTGCCCCAGACATCTCTGAAATTCATATGAGTGTTGTCATACTTTTTGTCGGAAGCTGTTACTTCTGTACAACACTGCAGATAAAACTGCAACAAATAAATGCAACTAGTCACAATGATTATCAGATATTGTGAACACTGGTACAGCTGCTGCATTTTTTTTGTTTATTTGTTGTTAATTGAGCTTTAATCAGCAAAAATGTCCCTTTCTCAAGAAATGTGCAGAACGAGTTCAGCAACTATTTTTTGTTACAACCAGATCAACAGATTATTTTTTTGTTTTTGTTATTTTACATTTGCAGCATATTAAGTACATTTGAATGGAAAGGCCATTATTATTATTATTATTATTATTATTATTTATTTATTTATTTTTTACTTTCTTAAAGCGATAGTTTGAGGTCATTATCAGAGATGTTCCTTTTTGCTGCCAGTCAAACTCTGAGAACTTTGGAGAAAATGAACAATATCCTCAATGCAGGAGGAGGCTTAAAGGATGGGTTTAGGATATTTAAAACAAATAAAACTACAAAATACGTGGGAAGGACTGGCGACCTGCCCAGCATGTACTCCGCCTCTTGCCCGAAACGTTTGCTGGAGATGGGTACCAGCACTCCTCCCAACCCCAATAGGGAAAAGGGTCCTAGAAAATGGATGGATGGATGGAAAATACAAAATATTCGTACCTGCTGGATAAAACCCTAAAATAGCAGATACATAAACTATGTATGCAGCCAAACAGTGTCTCTGTCAAGAAAGTTATGTTAATCACAACTGCCGTCTGATCAGTCATTCATCAGTTCAGTGGACAAATTTCCCTTGGAAATCTAAACAGTCCCCAGCCTTTTTTGCATGGATGAGAACCATTGATACAGTTAGACAAGTGACAGCCTGTCTCAAAAGTTAGAACCGCTCCGAAAGCAGACCGAGTCTGATGCAGCTTTAGTATTTACGTGTTGTTCAGCTTAGAAAAGACCCTTGGATTTGTTTTTTTTAATTTCTAAAATGTTTAACTGGCTGTTAGCCATATACTCTGCTGGTTACTTTTAACATTTTCTATAAACTGAAAGTCACTTAAAAAAACCCAGAATTATTCTTCTATGAGTGCTTTTATGCTAAATACAAGATGAGCTGCTTTAGTAACGAGAATACCGATATTTAAGTTTGTTTAACCCAGAATTAATTTATATACAAACGTTTTAAAACTTCACAGACATGATTTATTTTTTAGTGCAAATAAATAAATTTTTACAAATAATCTCCAAGCTAAGTTTATTTTGTAGTTTCAAGTGCGCATCGTTTTTGTAAGAATTTGTATTTGATCCAAGACGATACTATTTTCAGAATGTCTCAATGAGATACCAATTATCCCAAAAGTATGTCGAGGAAATTATGGGTTTTTTTTAGTTGTTGTTTGATCTTGATTTTGAACCAAGTGAATCCTGTTGGCATTATGTTCGGTCCACCTGAAAATATTTGTATCTTTTCAGCTGAAATTAAGATTGTAGAAAGGAAGAATCTGTTGTGTTGCAGTTTTGCAAACAGTTTCTGTCAGAGGTAAACACTGTTTCCGTTGTGTTTTTCAGAGTGGCGTCACCATACTAGAGACGTCCGTCTGCTGGTAAGTCACTGATAACTATTTGTCATGAACACATGCAGTTAAAGACATTCTTAGTTTGAGGTTGAGCAACACCCATTTTGAGCTTTTGTTCAACAATTACACATTCCCAAAATGATATCAAATTTGCACATTTTGATAGAGATAATGCAACAATCTGACTTTGCAGTTGGCCTTATGATTAAACGCTAAAATTGATAATCACAAGCCTCCCCTCATGTTCATCTATTTACGAATTTTCTGTATGTTATCTGGGTTTGATGTAAGTATGAAACCAGTACAGATTTTACCAAGGCTGCCTCCACTTTTCTTATGTAGCCTTGGGTATCTCTGGTTGCAGTAGGAAGGTTGTCACTGTGCTTGAGGCTTTGAAACAAGACCACGTCTGAGCCTTGCAGCTTTCCTTTTAAAGCTTCTGTCTGCAGCGTCGGTGCTGTTTACTGAAAACTGTTTGATCTGCCAACACAAGACCACAGATAAGAATAAAGCCAAGCCAACCAGCATCTGCCAAATTATCTTAAGAAAGTCTTCTGAAGCAAACATCTGTGGTGCAAGACAGCTTAAAAAAAAAAATTTCAAAATTGTATTATATCCAGTGGGTTTGCGTTATTTATTTTTTGCAATCTACCAGCTTTCTCATCAAATAAATTAACAATATTTTAAAGACTTTTCACAATAAGCGAACGTTTAGTAGACATGAATATTTTACTAAACATGTTTTTAACTGAACACACAGCCAGTTTTTCATAGACTCTCCTCCTGCTTCTGGTGTTTTCATCCAGTGGCTTTTGCAAACGTGCTATGCTAATGCTAACATGTTTGGATACAAATTCACGGATAATTTGGCTGAAAACATATTTTAGTGAAGCTCCAGTCAATTGAATGTGGGCAAAAAACAGGAAAAAGTATTTTCACCTAGAAACATGTGGTAATTTTTGAAGAGTAGTTTTTCAGCTGTGCTCCTTATGTTTCATTTGTTGTTTGGGTGGTGAAGCATGCAGCTCAGGTCACACAACACAAGGGAGATATAGCAACAATTATAGTCTCTCTGTCGCAGTGTGACATCACAGTTGTTGTTCTTTAAAATTCAATTTGGTTAGATATTTCCATGGTCTAAAGTATAGTTTTGCAAACAGTGAAGATAAAAACAGGCTGATTTTTTAGAATGTAGCTCCTTCACTTGCCATCTCAATCTTAAGAGGAGACCAATAATCCTTAGTCACAGTTAAATTTTGTCTAGAAATCCTATTAAAACTAAAAAAAAAAAACCACACATTTGTAATGAGGGAATCCTGAGCTTGGCAATTTATCACAACATTTTTGTGATCTTTATTGCAATAACAATAAAAGTAACAAGCACATTTGACTTTATATTAGAGTTTTGTCATTGGATATGTTCAGAGCCTCACAAACTCAAATTCCTCTCAAATAAATTAAACATAATCATTATCAGACAGCCTAATTGATGGGTGCATAGGTTCAGTCTGAGAGCTGATATCCTGCAGATTTATGCGTCTCTTCTCCAACACACCTGAATCAAATGAATGGCTTGTCACCAGGCCTCTGCAGAGCCAAACAACTGAATGCTGAACTGTTTTGAATCAGGTGTGTTGGAACAGGAATGCATCTAAAACTTGCAGGCTTGTTGATGAATGGAGTCGGGCACCCCGACATAATTCACACATTACATTAACCAATCTACTGACTTACACAGTCTACTGACTGTACCTTCAATTATGTCTATGTTGTATCACAGCTTCTATTAATTCTGTCATGAACCAAGAGTGAATTTCATCACTTTTGATAAATGCAATAATTGCCCATCCCTACCTGGGATCAGAACATGAAATTCCTGGCTGTATTGCCAGACAGGCTACAGGATTGTCTTTATTGGAACAATATTGACACTAACAACAGGCTGTTCTTTATAAGACAGGTTTTCTTCAGCTAATTCTAAACTGACCTTAAGCTTCACTACATGGTAATACTAAACAAATACCAGTTTTCACATACTATTACCCACTTCATGCTTCGAGCCATTTTTAAACAAAAGTTTCTGTTTGCTCTCCTGCTGTAAACCATGCTGATCAGGAAGTAGCATATGTCCCTAGTTTGTATTTCTGTTACATGTGCAAAGCACACATGCAGAATATTTTCAGGAACTACCTGCAGTTCTACTTCTATTAATAGTTACTCTGACATCATCCTGAATAAATTTATGCTGTGATGAAATGTCTGTTATAGTTTGCTCAGCTATCAAAGATGACTAAAGCTAACAAACTGATTTCCTCTACTTTTGTAACACCGACTCCTCTCCTCTGCTTTTGTTTAGGCTTGAAATGTCTACCGTTTGGTTTCGCATGATCCACTATGCACCTGGGAGGAGCGCTTGGGTGGAACCAGCTGCTTTCCTTTGAGCAACTCGTCCAGCCAGCTTCTTCATTATGCCTCTCTTTCTGGCAGACAAGGATTATGAAAGTCTAGTTTTACTGGCATACTAGCTCATGTTAAGCTTTGGATTACAAAGCTTAACTAATTTTACTGCAACTATCTTCAATTTCATTTTTATTTTTCGTTAATAAGCTGCTCCACTTCTCTGGATCAGTTGCTTTTTTGTCTCCCTTTACTACAACATCTTACCAAACCCCGTTGCTTAGATTCTCTCTTCCTTCGTGCTTTGTTTTATTTTTTTTCCTGGGGAGGAAACGGAAATTTCTGACGTGGAGATGCTTCTTTGACTACAGCTCATGAACTGATGACTGCGATGAGTGACTGTCTTTATCCTGCTGGAAACCTGAGGAGAACACGCACACGCGCGCACATCCATACGCATATATAATGCCTGAAGAAATGTGATGCATACATGCATGGCTGATCAAAACCATGGAGGCCACAGGGGTAGAATCTGAGGTAGTCTGGTTCAAAAAGGTAGAAGAAATATACTGCAGTTTGATTTATGTCACCATTGGTTCCACGTATGTGGAGTTACACAGATAAGAAAGAGCTAAGCACAGTGGAGGGTTTTTAGGATAAACATCTTTCTCAGAGCTTTCATCTGTAATGCCTCGGTTTGTTTGGTGCTCAACAAAGCATAAGAAGTTTTCTGCCACACCTGCCGAGTCAACTTTTTTAATTATTTATCCTAAACTGAGGTTACTACAAACCTGTCAGCATCTTTTCCTCAACCTGACAGCTTCACTCGACATCACTTTTCTGTAAAAAATTAGCAAAGCTGCAACATTTACTGTATTCGTCCTGTCTCTTTTATGCTAGCAGACCACCATGAGCTTTTAAAATGATAGATGTATAATATTTATTGATTGAAATCCTAAAAATTCCACTTTGTAAAATAGAAAATACCATCAGAAAAAGCTCATATTCCACATAAATATGCTCAGCTGATACAAATAGGCCAGTGTAACAGAAGCAACACATTTAACTGCTTTCTGTGTAACTCTTTTCAAAGTTGCTAAGTCTTTAGTCTACGATGTTTAAAAAAAGCCTCAAAAGGAAGATATCTGTAATACACGTAATGCCACATTTTGTATCTAATGTATCAAAACCAATATGTTTTTTCATTTGATCGAATGAAGATGAGCATTTATGCAGCTTTAGGTAGTTAAACAAATCAACCATCTTGGGTTTTTTTTTGCCACCTCTTTTACCTTTTTTAATCTGACTCTACAAACGTGTTAGAGTTTCTTCAAACAAGTGTTACTCTGTAATCTTAGCTGGCTCCCTCGATTCCTCTCAGTGATCCGTCCTGTATATGTTGTTCTCTGAAGCTCAGGACCCGCCCTCCCAGTTTGACTCATCCTGTCATCTTAGGAAGAACAGACAGAGGAGGATTGAAGCGTTAAAGATGGCAGAGACAGGACTCAGCATGCAGAGCCACTTCAGTCAGGTTAGGAGGAAGGCAGGAAGAAAAAGCGAGCGGGAAAGCGTTTTAGCCCTCAAATTTTTAAAAAACTGGAGGGAAAGTCTGATGAGCTGTCACTATGCTGCTCTTTTTTTCTAACCACAACTGTAAAGAAGTTGCTTTAAACTAAATTATGGCTTTTAGAGACTTTGTGGAGCTAGTTTTAATTTGAAAAGGCATCTGAAAAACATCTGTGGTATTTTGAAGTTCAGCATTTAGCTGTTTCTTCCTGAGTATTTTGTCTGCATCCTTTTTTTAAAAAGAAAAAAAATCTTTGTGTGGTTCATGGTTATGTGTGACCTCAGACTTCAACCTGCACTGATCTCCAATAAAACAAGTATTTATTTTGCTGAGTTTTAGAAGAAAAAACAACATTTAGAATCATTGGAGCTGAAGATCATAGCCTGTAAGCAGATCACACATGCAGAAACTCTTTATCTGTTTGAGTTGTAGAACATAAATAACTTCAGGTCAGTTTGCCCCTTCATCAATTCGTACCCTTGTTTTGGATTCATGCTTTGTCCTTTTGTTCATATTTCTGTAATTTATTTAAATTTGTCAATAAATATTTAATCTAGGCAATAAATTAGTCATGGAAAACCTCTAATTTTGGAAAGCTAATCCCAGGACTATAATTAGGAGGATGTGGGTCCCTCGTCAGGCATGTTGCTGCAATTTACAGTAGATAAATAGTTAAATACAAATTGCCTTAAAGGTTTTTAGATCTTCGCGCTATAGTTTTTTTTATTAACAAACTGTGTGTATGTAATTGTTAGATAGTTCTTGCACCATTTCTAGAAATATCTTCTTCTGCACAAAATGACGTAACTTTGCCTGTAGCTTAAATAGAAAACAAAGTAAAACAAAAACTAAACAGTTTTCTTGCCCGAGTTCTCAAAATAGGTATAAATCCTCCAAAATCCAGGTACGAATTGATGTATGGTTGGTACCAGAACCACTCAAACTGAGTATTGACAAGTTTAAAACAAATGTGTTGAGTTTACAGTAACTATAATGCAGAGAATGTATTAATAACAACATGTAAATATGACATTTGTTGCCCTAAACGAGACCTGTTCATATGTTTTAAACTGCATGAAACTGCCCTTGTTGTACATAGAAAATGTTGTATTCACTGTACACAGATTTTGACTTTTTTTGGATTATACATATGGGGAAAAGAATTTAAATTTCTTGTTACTGTATTTTTCAGAGATGTTTTGTTATCTTTTAAGTTTATGTACAAACATAAAAAGCTATAAAGGTCTTGAAAATATTTTCCTAACTTTGATTTGTTTCACCTTTTTTATTTGTTGTTTTTTTATGGGGAAAATTATGCTTCTATTTTAAATGGTGTAAAAAAAAAGAAAAAGAAAAAAAAAACAACCAATCAGAGTAGATGTGTGTCTTCAAATCATCCAATCAAAGCGTTCGCCTGTATGAGCATGGCAATGATCTACAATCGAAGGAGTGGCCGGATCTCATCTGTCATGCCTGAAACATTTTGACACACTCGCTTACAAATGGAAACACTGACAAAAATTTGTCTCAACAAGTTATTTGCAATGACACGTTCCGCTCTGCTAATAGAAAAAATACAATCTTTTGCTTTTTTGACTTAAACTGACAAATCAAAGTTAATAAAAATGGCTATATTGACTGAGTGCATATTTGTTCAGGTGTTTTGTTTCTTTTGGCTTTTCAGTGCTCAAAAAAAAAAAATTCAAATCTTCTGAAAAACAGAATTTTGAATGTCTATAAACTATTATAAAAATGGCAAAAATCAATGTTTAAGTATATACATTTTGCTTTGCTAAACTTCTGCAATAGACTACACAAGTTTTTTTTTCTGCTAAAAATGTTACCATGATAAGCTTCTAATCTGTGTTACATCAACTTTAATTTTAACACGTAGGATAAAAAATTATGCAAATTAAAATTACAGAAAAGCTCCTGTGTGTGGTTACATATTAATGTCTTCTCTTAATGAACAACAGCAAAATCTCCAGAAGAGTTTAAAAGTGAAACTCTTCTGGACCATTTCAAAGTAGTTTTGAAGAAATGTTAGTAAAAACTCTCACTGTCCTCTTCATCAGACAGACCTTATCAGTAGCAGATTTGCATATCAAGATGAAGTTGTTATCTTGCAGTTGTTGCACATTATCTTTTGCACATCCATGATGTGCAGCTCAAGTTTCCCCACACCTCAAAGCTGCTTTACTAGATTTATGTCTTAATGACTGTGAAGGCCATTAGAGTACAGTGAATTATTTGCCCTGTGCAAGAGACCAATTTTTAAGATTTTAGCCAAGAGACATCATTCTGCACGGAAGCTACGATTGGAATATGGGCACACTGTGATCACTAAAGGGTGATTACTGTCAGCAGCAATTACTGTCAGGGAGGACTAACAGAGCTCTCCAGTTCAGCAACACCTGCAGTTGTGCTCATAACTAACATACTTATCACAACTCTGTTTATTTATTTATTTTTTTGGTCTCAGATGTGCACAAGCTGCATAACCACACATATGAAAGGTAACCATCCTCACCTGTGATCTGTCTGCTTGTAATCAGTGTGTATAAATAAACGGTCAGTTAGTTTCTGGACTCCTGACAGACCCTTGTGTTATTCATCCAGTGCTGACTGATGTCTTATGTGTTTAAGTCATGGGGAAAGCCAAGGAATTGTCTTAGGATCTGCAAGAAAAGGTAACTGAACTATTTAAAACAGGTAAGGGACATAAAAAATCTTCCCCAAGGAACTGACAATGGTCAGCAAAGTGCTTTGTAGCTCACCCTTTGGGGAGGTCTGAGCTGCAAGGCACCAGAAACGTGTTCAAAATTAATGGCGGGATGAAGGCAGCATGTTATCAGAAAATACTGCTTGTACGCTGTGACTGGTTCATATCTGGATGTTCCAATCCAAAACACAAGGCCAAGTCGACCTGTCAGACCTGCAGCAAATGGAGTGGAGTGGCCATCTTAAGTTGCTGACCTCAAAATCATTGAGAGACTGCAGCTCGTGCGAGACTGCCCAGGATTTTACAGGAACTGAAGGCTTTTTTGCCAAGACGATTGTGCAGCTCAGAGAAAATAAAAAGCCTCATTCACAACTACTACAAAAGACTCCAAGCTGTCGTGGATGTTAAAGGGGGCGATACATGGCATTGGTGGTGCAGCCGATGAGAAGAACTCCTTAGTCTCATTCAAACAATTTGGATATTAATGATCTGATGTTCAGAATAACATCAACTGCCTGGTAGAGAAAACCGTATTGATCGCTATGCCATCATCTGGATTTATACTAATTACAGAAGTAAGAAATGTCCATCATCAATTTGGGTTATGGAGGCAGCACCTTGAGCAGGGGTCCATTTGTCCACTCATTTGGGCGAACTCCTCTGAGGGAATTAGATGCATAAACCAGAACTAAGACTAACAGGGAGGACAAAAACAGATTTTGTGTTAGCATCTTTATTTCTGTTTGTGGAGATGGTGTAGCAAACTCAGAAAGTATTTTAGAGTCAGTACATCAGATCAGAGACTCCCAGTTCTAGTCTTCAGGGCCCACTGTCCTGCATGTTGCAGATGTTTGCCTGCTAAGGAGCCACTTTGCTCAGCGTTGGCTTAAATTAATGGGTCATTAACAAGCTTCTGCAGCAATTGGACGCATAGGAGGCAATGCAATCATTTGAATCAGCAGCAGGACAGTGGAACCGCTGCATCGGATGAAGCAAAGGTTGCTCTGACGCTTTCTTCCAATAACCAAATCAATTTCTGTATTTTACTTAAGCTTCAACTAGTATTGCAAGAGATAATGCCAAAGATAATCTCTTAGTATCGTCAGTAGTGGTTACACCGAGGAGTGACTTCCTCTTCTAGATCACAGAAGAGCCATTTAGTGTGTGTGTGTGCGTGGGTGTGTGTGTGTGTGTGTGCGTGGGTGTGTGTGTGTGTGTGTGTGTGTGTGTGGGGCGGGGGCTGTTTTGCTTTTAAAATTCTGCACTGACTCCACCTACTCAGCATACTGGTCAAATGGTGCACAGCAACTCCCTTCTGACTTTCCAGGTATTTGTTCTACAACAAATGTAATTGTAGCAGGAACCCCAAACTTCCAAACTAACTTTCAGGACATTGTGTAGCTGAGTCTTTTTAGTAAACTCTCAGAAGAAAGAAAGTGGCTGGAAAGGGAGTGTTTTCTGGTTGTGTTTTCCCGCCTCACACCTAATACAGTCAGTTCATGTTTTTCTCTTGGTGCGGTAAAGCCAGTATGACTGACAGGACTGGACATGCCTGGCAGACTTTACTCAGGAATGTGTGGAGCATTGATCACCGCAGGAAGCGACTGTTGACTGGAAAACGCAACAAAATAAAAAACACTGCCTTATCAGCTCCTCCTCCTCTTCATTTGAACTGGAATGCCTGACTATGACTACACATTTAGTCACACATCTTGCATGCATGTATAGGACAATCTAAACCAGTGTCTGTACAATAACTACAATCCTGAAACAGTAAATTAAAAATGAGGGAAAGCCCTGAAAGGCTTTTGTGAAACTGTCTTGTGTGAGATTTCTTTTTTGCCAGAAGTCACAACGCATCATTCTGGATCAACTATTGATAATTTATACTATGACAAACTGTTTTGGTGAACTAAATGTAATTTTTATTTATTTTTTCTGGGCATGAAAGACCTAAACCTAACCATCGTCAAACTGTTAAAAACACAGACGAGTAACAGGACGGCTTTGAAACTGGGCAAAAGAAAGAGGTTACAGAAGTCGACACAGACAAGCACACTAAATTCAGTGGCTTGCAAAAAGAATCAGATGAAGGTCATCAGATTTTGTCACAATGACCAGAAATTTCAATATATTTAATATAGATTTTTTGGGATAGAGCAAATGTACTCAAATATGCAGTCAAATTCAATGAATTAGATCAGTGGTTTAGGTTAAAAGTACCTTTTGAAAATAACCTTTAAGTGTTGAACATATTTCTCATTAAAAGCACATTTCTGTATTAAATATGTTTTTTTAGTGGTCTGATGTAATATTCATATTTTTAAATGTTATGTTTCCGTTGCCTGTAAGTGACAAGTCAGCATATTCATCAGAAATAAAAGCTTTCAAACATCCATTAGCTGATATGTTAAAATCTTTACATATCAGGGATGACGTTGTAGAGTAGCTCATTTACTGTAACTATAATTACAGACACAAGGACACTTAACATATACCATGTTCACATTTTCCTGGACTCATCATTGACAGGAACTGCAATTTCACATTTTTGCCTCTCTTTTACTTCTTATGCAAAAGTTTCCTCTCTCTTTAGTCTCTTAGTTTGTGGAGCTCACCTCACTGTTTCTGCAGCCTCACACTGTCATTAGGAATCTCATTGATTGTTTTTATTTTTTATTATCTAGTATGAGAGAGCATCTATCAGCAAAATGATGCATTGCATCTTGCAAAGATGGCTGACATCAGCATTTAGCGTTGATGTAAGAACACGGCACTAACTAATCTGTCTGAGTGTGCTACATTTACTCAGCAGAAGGAGATCACCATGCTGAGTTGAGGGGTAGTGCTGGCAGGCTGTACTGTACCTGTGTGATTACAGGGTGGAGTAATGATGGCTCTGGGGAAAAGTCAACTTAAGGGACAGAACCTCGTTTGTTTTACGCAGACAGGTTGGCTGTAGTTGCTTCATTGGCCAATAAAGCTCAACGATTAAATTGCATTTGCAGTTTACTGTCATTACAAAGTTCAATGATTTATATTTTGATCTAAACTTGTTTATGAAGGAATCAGAATCAGTTTGTAAAGTAGAGATGGCCTCTCACTGGGGGATTCTGAGCACCACCAAGAATTTAGATGCTTGTGTCTTAAAAATTAATGGAGTGATGAAAGTGATATTGATTTTTCCAGCTAACTTCCAGGAATAAAAAAAGAGAAAGAGATGTCGAGCTTCCTTCTTAAGTTGTTTTGATTGAGGAATTGATTGATTTTCCATTCCCTGGCTTTCTTGTCAACAATCTTTTTTCTACTTGTACAAAACACAAACACACAAAAAGAATCAAGCACACATCCAAAGAAATGTCCCGTACTTCCTTTTATGAAAGCACTTCAGAAGTCCTGACATATTTGGTCTACTTCACCTCTTCCTCTGTTTTTCCTGTTTCAGCCTCCATCACTTTGTTTTTGTCTTTGGCAGTCTCCTCAATCAGATCCCCACACTCACTTATCAGAGCTCAACTTACAAAACAACTGAAGTATATTTACACATTCTACACTTGTCTTCATCAGATTGGAAAGTCTGCCAAGTTAAGTTGATGTCTAATTTGTGCACCTGTTGTCACGTGGGCTCAGTTTTAAATCAAACATATTGACCCTTTAGGGCGTAAATAAAACTTAGTCACCTTGGAAATCTACCTGAAAATCCAGATCAGTGTGTAGATATGATTATATGAACTAAAAGAAAAAGGGGAACTTTCAGATAATAAAGAGGATTATTTTTGTAACATCCCTCCCCTTTTAAAAGTACTAATGCCACTGATACATCATGAGCTGGAAATCTTTGAATTTAAAACTGTGACCTTTCAGACAGTCACAACTCTGTTGAAAATGAAACCATATGATCAGGAAACGTATGTAATTTCCCATTTTGACCGAATGGTGCATCTGCTACGTAAACATGAATATCTTTAAGGAGTCAGGCTTTATGGAACATACTGGCTATAAACTGGAACTCCAAATTGTATTGCATTTTAGGTAAAATGAGTTTTCTCTTTCACTCTGCTTCCTGGGCTGGTGGACTTCACCTCTTTACTCATATCTGTAGGGCAAATGCAAATAGGTGAAGTAACATGCTTGACAGGGTTTTAGGGGGAGCACAAAGAACTGTTTGGTCTGAAAGTCCCTCCAGGAAAAAAACAAGAAAACAAAAAACTCAGCAGCTGCTAAGCAGTCATAGGAGTGAAACACTTTCTGTATAAAGTTCAAACTGGATATTTATATTATATATGTAGTAATCGGTACATGACTTTTTTTCCTCTCACTTTGACATTAGATCACACTAATGGTTTCATGTGTAGGTCAGTTAGAAATAGACATTTCTTCCCCATTTGCAGATTTTCACAGTACTTTTAACTTTCTTCAAATTCAAGAAGTTTACGTAAATCTCCTCAGCTGGAAGAAAGTTCCCCTTTTTCTTTTGGTAGAATTTCGTCTTCTACTGAATGGCCTGAGCGAAACACATTGTCGTTCCTTCTTACAATAGTTTGCTGAAATGGTGGCTGAAAGATACTGGAGCAATATGTCAAGTTTGTTTGCTGCTCATTTTTCAGCGATGAAAAATGAGCATCTCAAAGGCAGACATGTCTTTTTAAAATACATCTTTGCCTGCAATTATAGTCCATTTAACTTAATTCAACTTATCTGAATAAAATAATGTCCCCCAAGAATGTCCTCCTCAAAATTGTGACAATCAGCAGACAGAAATATTGTTGCTAAATCTAACTAACCAAAAGCAGAAAAGGTTTAGTCTAATTTGATGCAAGGTGGTAACAATTTTATTGTATCTGAAAACATTTGGTTCGACGACAGTGTCACCATGTGTGAGGCAAATTCAGAGTTAAATAAACTACAGAGTTCTCCAAATATCCACATGGGATTTTCCTCCTTTTCCATTTCAGGAATTGGTTGCCAAGTTGACATAGTGTACAGTTCATATGTAAGCACCATCACTGCAATAGAAATGTTATTAGCTCAATCAGAACCCCTAGGCATATTGTTTTAAACAGTTATGATAAGATGTTTATATTTATGGATCCAATCATGACATTAAAAAATACAAAAATTCCAAATAATACAATTTCTATGATGTACAATATGCCACTGTTGCTATGGTGCAGATAAACAGAGTTGAACAAAACATCATCAAAACAATAAGAGGCAGAATAAAAACTCCATGTTTTATTCTATTAAAGATTTTATTGAGAAAAAATGGACATTGCTGAGTATTATTTTTAGTTTGGCTGCATTTTATTAGTTATTCACAGGTTTTTGTTGTTGCCTAGCATGAAATACATAGTGTTCCCACAGCCCTCCCTCATTTTGACAATCAGTTTCATTTTCCTTTAATCGGGATTCCTGTAAGTCATGGTCTGAGGAATTCCTAAATCTTTGCATGTTCCAACAAAATCCGATTCAAACACTGTATTTAAGAGATAAAGAGAAGAATTGAGAAAATTCATGTAATCTGCAGGGTGTGCAATTACTGGAATAATCCAAGTGATTTGTCTGGACATGTCAGCTAAGAAGTCACAATCACATTAGTCAACGATCCGCAACAGAAACAAATGCTGATTGTTTGAATGTATTCTCTTTGAGTGAATAGCTGAAGGTTTCAGGACAGAGAGAAAATGACAAACTCCAACTGGTGTGCCTTTAAAGGAGCCGGGGTGTCTGATATAGGAGCTTTTTGAAGGATTAAGTGGAAAAAGACTGTGGTTGAGGTGCGATTCCCGGGCATATTTGTGGTGTGATTCACCTTTTTGATGCGAATGTCAGCTTCTGTGTCAGAGGAGAAATGCGTGCTGCAAGGAATTTGAAGAAATGTTCTTCAACACGTTCAGCAATTAGCGCAGAATAGAAACTGCAGAGTAAATATGTTCTAGCTATATAAAGACTAGGCAGCTTCCTTATTTAACCAAGTCACTTTATTATCATAGGAAATCGCCATAAAACACCATAATTATTAGTTTTAGTCAAACGTCAAGGTTGCAGGGGGGCTCTTCAAAACTGATGTTTCCTCATCCAGCAAGTTTTCTTTCCCTAGTAAGAAAACAGTCATGACAGTTGCCTAACACGGAAAAGAAGAATCACACATTTACTGGAATGTGGTAACACACTGACTTCTGAAAATAAGACCGTCATGCATTGCACATTTCAAGAACTCATTGGACAATATAAAACTCCCACAGAAATCCACAAAATGGAAAAAAATAAATAAATAGTCACATTTCTTATTATGATACTTATTTGTTTTTTAATTGTTTAGACTTGGAAATCACTATTTTGGACAAAATATGTAATTTAAAACAATATTTCTTATGTCGTCTATAGAATAGATAATCTAAAAATATGTAAATCTGTGAGAAAAATATGAATAAAGCCCATTTGAAGGTTGTGGAGCTCTTCAAGTTAGTTTATTCTTCACAGGCATGAACTCTTCATATTTGTTTGGTCATGAAAAAAAAAGAGGAAAAAGAGAATTATGTTACTCTGAATGTGGCGTTGTTGATTAGAACACTAGACACTGCTGATATGCTTGAATTGTCACATCAAACCATTTAATAATTTTACTGAGGATGGCCAGAAAAAGAGCAAATGTCTTGTTTATGTCAGAGGAGCAAACTGGGCAAACTGGTTTGAGGTGCAGGAAAGCAAGTGTAACTCAAATAACCTCTGGTTACAACTGCAGTGTGCACAACGTCATCTCTAGTTTCACAATGCATCAAGCCACAAAGTAGATGGACCTCAACAGAAGAAACCCACAATAGATGGCACTCCTGTCAGTTTAAACAGGAAACTGAGGCTGTACTTAGCACAAAAATTGGGCCAAAACGGCAGTTTTGTTATTCACAAAGTGAATAACAAAACTGCCGTTTGAGTGTGTCACAGCACATTAGTCAACCCATTTTATAGGGGAATTATAGAAACGTATAATCACATTTTCACACTCACTTAAATAAACTAAGAGACTGGGCCTTTACAGCAGCTGCACAATAACAATCATGGTTTATTTACACGCCGCAGTCAGGAAATTTTACATGAGCCACCAGATTTTTCCTACAAATACCAACAAAGTGCTAAGAAGTTCTTCCCCTTAAATTTGATTGTTTTGAAGACAACAATTTTGAATTGAATTTCTACCCAAAAAGATGGATAAAAAGCATTAAAAAAACCAACCAGATCTGCTTCTGAAACACATAATCAAAAACTTGCTTAAAATAAACACAAGGATGAAGGGAGGATCTCTCCATAAATAGCAACAATCAAGGAGCAAATATATGCAAGGCAAAGTAATTGAGTGAGTGGGTACAGGTGAGTGGTGAGTATCAGGTGGCAATGAGTTGCCATGGAGACAGGCAAGCGGTAATTGAAATGATTGGGAGACAAGGATCAAACTTTGAAAGGTTGTTGTAACTTTTCGATAAGAGCTGATTGAAGGTGACAAAAACAAGCAAATAAAATACAAAAAGTATAAAATATTAAAGTTCTACTAACTAAATGTCACTGCTTTGTCAATTTACTCAGCCAAAATTAGCTTTACATGCCAAGCAGGTTTACACACAAAAGCTACTTTATCATAAAATCTAGTTCCACCACGATTTCATCAATCTACAGTTAACAGATTGCTATAAATCAGCTTCTATGGAATTAGAAATGTGAGGCTCTTCACTTGCTGGTGTAATTTCCACTCACTAAATGGCTGACAGGTGGCTGGATGGTTAAAGAGAAACTGAAATGTAATTGTTTTCCCTAAATATCTTGCAGAAACGGTTCAGTAAAGTCAAACTATATGAATACAAATAGCCAATGGTATAAGGGAGACTTTTCTGGATCAAGAAGTGTTTCTGTAGGGCGATGAATAATACATATCTTAGGGAAGTGAGCTGAAGTGCAGAGTGAATGAAAAGCAGCCAGCTAATCTTTGAAGAATGTAAAAAAAGAGAGAGAAATCCTTCATGGTAGCCAAAATTGAATATTTAAAACACATCTTTAATGTCGGGATTATTTTCTGTTTTGTGACACCTTCAGTTTTTGTTTAGTAGTTCAGTTTTGGGTGTTTGTGGTTAAAACTGTTTAAAGCGGAAGAGTGTTGTTGTCTTTGGTTTGTAGGAAGTGCAGCGTGTCTAGAGGTAACTGGAATAAGTGGAAAGCTGACGCACTGCTGACCAAGTCCTACAGTGACGTTAACTTCAATAAAAATAAAGATAGGGAAGTGAATGATTCAGAATATTCAGCGACTCCTCCAGATGTTTCCAATGTAACAGTAAGGTTTGCGTTTCTGGAAAAAGCTTCATGCATGACGTGAAGGAGAACAGTGATTAATTTTAAGGCAGTGATTTCAGTAAAATCACAACTCCCAACAAGATTACATCGTTTTTAACAAAACTCCTTTGAAAACGTAAAGGCCACTTTAAATATATGTTTAAGTTACTTTTTTTTATTTATTTGTTCTTATTTGTTTTAGAAATTGAGAAATATATGTAATTTATTGGTAATTGACATAAAAATTTGAAAATTAAACCAGATAATTGCATCATAACTTCCCTTTTTCTTTAACTTGTCAACTGTAAAAAGGACTGAGAGTTTTACTCTCTTCTCCTGAATTAGACAAGTGATCTACACCTGTTTGCATAAATTTATCATTTTATAACCGAAAACGGGTGGAAATATAATTATAAGGGGAAAGAACTCATTTGATTTTATTTCTTTATTTTTCTTAGTTAAATGACAGAAAAAGAGTTTTTTAATTCTGTGCTATTTTGGCTAAATTATATAATTAAACCTCTGATTCATTGTTACCAAGCTGCTACTTGTGTCATTCATGCAGTGATGAATTTCCTTGAGTGGTTTCATCAACTTGTCAAAACATTTCTTATTGGGTAATTGCAACAGTGTCCAAATATTTTGTAATATTTGACATCTTAGTGTTATGTTTCATTTTGAGTTATCTCACCTAATATTTTTATTGGCTGCTGCCAGGTGCTGCCGTCTAAAAAAAATCAGATAAGGGCTGCAAAAACTGAAATTGTAACCATGTGGCTGTGCTGATCAAAGGAAGCGACAGACCAGTTAAATAAAAAAACTGTTCACTCTCTATGCACATTAGTTAATTAGTTAGTTTGTGACATCAGTTATTTTGTACTGATTTGATTACAAGAAACATGGGGAAAATAGTCAAAAAGAAACATTTTAGTCCTACTATTTAAAAGGCAAGCCTCTACTGCAACCCTATATATGCAAATGATTAGAGAACAAATCAGAAGGCTTCTTCTAATCTGAAGAAAGCTGTTTTCCTGAGTTGAACACTTTTAAATGTTATGTGGTTTGCCATATAATCAAAGGGAGATCCTGATGTCATTCAGGTATCAGTTTTCCTTTAGCAAGAATCAATAATATCCTCTATTATCCTCTTTGTCAAATATGGGGCCTTTCACATGTCGTTTCATTTGCCCTATCTATTCGGAATCTTAATGGATCCAATTTCGCTCCTACTGGTCGATTTTCTGTTGACCTGCACTGCCCTCTGCTGGCGGCGTTTTGCTATTAATGCTACGTATGAGCAATTGATTTTGTTTTGTAAATAAATAATGTTTTCTTCTTTTGTCAGTGATCGCTAGACTCATGAACAAACATTGTGAATTGTTTTAATTATAAATTTAAAATCAATTTAGATGGAAGATTATCTTTTTTATGGCTGGTGTTGAATTTAAATTAATTTCTTTTTGCAGATTTTTTCTTTTCTTTTCTACCTACAGGCTTTCTAGTAAAGGCAGGTTCTGATTCTAACAAAGAAAGTGCCTTGAGATGACATGTGTTGTGAATTGGCGCTAAATAAGTTGTACTGAACTCTTCTTAAAATTCCAAAAGACAATTTTGGATGATTTGTAGATGCTTTTGATCCCGTTTAAACCCTGGGGCGTTTCAGATGTTTCATGTTTTTGATTTTTAACTCCCATTTACAGAATACAGAGTGCAGATTTCCCTTTCTGATCTTCAGAATTTGTAACATCACAGCCAGTTTGGACCAGCCCTGCTTGACAGATTTAAAGGTTTTTAACTCCATGAGTTGGTGTTTTTTTGTTTTTTTTTTTTTTTCCTGTACTGTTCCTATACTTTGCCTTTTGTTGTCAACCCTTTTCTCTTTCTGTATATACTTCCCAAAGGCTGGTGGTTTGCTTCTATATTGTGGATATTAGCCCGGTTTGTGTTTGTTGACACCCAAAATCCATCTGAGAGGAAAATCAAGTTTGAATAACTGCCAGAAAATTCTTAGAACGTTCTGATTTTAAACTAAGTGGTTAAATATAAAACAAAAAAATAAATAAATAAAATCCAGTTTGCATTAAATCCTGCATGTTTGATAATAAACCCAGAATTCACTGTGGACCTGAAAGGTAATTGTTTTATATTTCCTGTTTTTTTTTTTTTTTTACATTCTGCCACTAGGTTTTCATGTTTACCGAAAAAAAAATGATGCAGCTGCACAGAATATGCATAATATAAACTAGGAGCAAGTTGGACAACAATCCAGACACAGAGGTCAAACAAACCCACAATCTGTGAAATTATAGTTTGTGTGAAATAACAATTTGTGGATCTTTTCTATTTTAACTGATTTACATCGACTGCTGTGAAAAAGTTTTCATAGCATTCGGTGCAGAAGATGAACAAACTGAGGACACGTTTTCTGCATCCATAGATTTTCAGGAAAGTAGCAGCCAGGTGCTGCCAGCTTGTATATGCGTCTCAGTAAATTAGAATATTATTGGCAAGTTTATTTGTTTTAGTAACTCAATTCACTAAGTGAAACACATTATATAGATTAATTACCCACAGAGTGGTGTTTTAAGCCTTTCTTTATGATGCATTTCCTCTTTAAGCAAATAAAAGCATTTAATTTATTGAAAACTATTTTTAACCAGGCTAATAAATGATCAAATTCTTTAAAGGTTGTTAATCCTAAAAGGTACTTTCAACCTGCAAAATAAGTCTTATTGAAAGAGCATGGTCAATTTTACTGTCATGTTCATGTAAACCTTACAGTCTTTTAGGGTTTGGGTTGTGAAAAACATCTTTAAATGCTTTTCATTTCTGTTTGATACAAAGTGTTGTCATACCAGATAATTTATTTAGGTTTTCTTTCTCATTTCTTTGTGTTCTTTTTGTTTCTGTGTTTATTCTCTTAAGTTCCCTAATTTGTAACTTGATTTTATCTTTTTCTCCCCCCAGGAAATTAACTATTGTAATTTCCTGTGTCCCTGTTTTTGTTTTCAAATGCCACTGGTTAGCTCACCTGTATCCAAATTACATTCTGTCAGTCTTCTGTTAGCATCCTCCTTCACTGTGTTCTCTGAGCTCATGTCTGCATTTTTGTTCTTCTAAAACCCTAAAAATGTCGCAGCAAAATGAAAATGCACAGAAATAACTGATTAGCAGCAGGTCTGACCACTTTTATGAAGGCAAAAATAATTCACAGTTTACATACGAGTTCAAGACAGCTGAAAAATAAACATCCAGCTTTTTTTTTGCTCTCTTGAAACATAGAAAATGAATCATGAAACTTCTGGAACAAGGCTGAGATGTTTGTCTAGTTCTGGACAGCAAATCAAAACATCCAAGCCAGCTGCCAAGCTAGCAAGGTCTTCCAATCAGAATCAACTTCAGTTGTATAACAATCTAAAATCAGATGTGAAGATATTTGACTGACAGCTAATCCCTTGGTGAAAATGGTTAATTAACGAGACAAGAGTCCCAAACAGCTAATCCTGAGCAGAATGGTTGAAAAAGAAAAGAACCAAGGTTTTGCAGTGGTCTAGTCAAAGTTAAAAAAAAAAAAAAAAACATGTAGCAGAACCTTGAAAGAACTGAGTAGTAACAAAAGCTCACAAACCTTTAAAGAAGAGCTGGTTAAATTATTCCACAGTGATGTAAGAGATCAATAAAGTGAAACAACTACCAACTAAAAAAATAAAAACATCATAGTCAAACGCATTTTCAATACAATGACTTTTTAAAAGTTTTTTTTTTATTCCAAATATGTTTCTATATATTGAACATCAGCGGGAGGAACCCCTCCTAGAGTCACCCGACACATCAATATTGATAATAATCATGATAACATCAGAATCATCAGAATAGTGTCCTTCTGTCATCCCTGTTCTGGTGTGAACAGCTGAAATCTGCTGGTACAAATCTGAGGGAGGGAAAACAAAAACCCGAACATAGTCAAATGCACAACAGAACAATGTTCACACTTGCATAGCTGAGTTTGTGAGGACATGCATTATCCCAATGACTTAAGCCCCATTCAGGCACTGATCTGAAACTTTCAACGCCTGAACTCACCTTAGTTCTCACAAAGATAGCTAAGCACACAGTCCTACACACACATACACACGCAAGCATGAACATACCTTAATTAGTCAGTGACATTTAGGTTTTCATCAACATTCTCCACATTTGCTGCTGCCTCGATATTACAGTTTATATGAAAAAATAAACTAAAACCACAAAATGAATAAAAACGTACAGGCACTGCTCTTCAAAACAATGTTTCATTTTTCTCTAATCACAGTTACACAACCGTAAACCTTTTACATGTGGAACTGCTATTCATAACCAACATGTTGATGATGATCCAGGGTTGGGGAATTTGATTATAAATGAATCTTCAAGAAAAATTTCCATTATATAAAAAAATATAATAATATTGCAAGAAACACTCCAATTGGACACAATGAAAATACAATCACAAATTTAGTGTGTTTTGCTTCAGTTTGCCCACCAAGTTTACAGTCAAATGTGTTTCTGCATGTGTGTTTGTATGTATGCGTGTTCTTAGGTGTGTGTACAGTATAAAGTTTCCAAGCTCCTTTGAGCCACAAAAACATAAAAACAGCATAAACGGAATAAACTGACCTAAAACAGAAGGAACTGCACTGAGGTAGTTCTTCACTATCTGTACGTTCAGTAAATTTGTTTTTCAAGCATTTTTATCAGAGGTAAAAGGGTCCATATAGTCTTAATTAACACAACTTTGGATTTTTTATGAGGATTGCAAAATTTTCTGCAACATTAAGAAATAAAAATCCCCAAACATTACAGTGCATCCTCGGTATTTGCTGGGGTTTGGCACCATGCCTGCTTGGCAAAAGCTGAAATTTGCAAGTATTTGAGATCCCCGCTAAATGTTTATAAATGCCTAGTTTAATAGTTTAAACAACAAATGCCTTACTACTATCATAATACTGGACAACTTAACATCCATGGTCTTCCTTATCTTTACTCTTGGAGGAAGAGCAGCAAAGAAAATCAACGCCAAAAGAAGATGACAGCCCTAGATTGTTGCTTTGCAAACACCAGCCAATGTCATGTCAAGTATCATTGCAGCCGGGCTTTTCTTCTTCCCGAGCTGCTATTTCTTTTGAATATCTTAGATATGCTCTACAAAAACTAAAAAAATTCAGTGAATACTGAGGCCACATATCCTGCACTGTGAATTCAGTGTTCCAAGTAGTGAAAGCACACAACAATGCAGTTTTTTTTAAATAATTGAACATCATTTGAAAGATCACAGTTTCCAGTGTTTTAATTTTCTTCATTCATAAAAAAAAACAAACAAAATATGGCATTAGAAATTTAAATCGTAACAAAGCCGCATTAGCTTGGTCACATCTACACCTTAAAACATTGACTAAGCTGACCAATTCGAATTGGTAAGTTTAATAACACAAACACTTTATGTGCAATCAAACAAAAAACACTCGATAAGACTGGAGGATCAAATTGCGGTCCTCGAGGGTATCCAATTCGAGGCATTTCATTACTGTAAGTTTTGTGGTTTTATGTTGATTGACATGTGCAAAAACACATGACAAACCTGTACAGGCATGCATTGCAAAACTGTATTGCATGCCAAGTACATAATTGAACTATTTCTATCTTCCCTAGACAGTGATACTCGTCGTGAAAGATAAACTACAAGCAGTTCCCATTTCTGTCATGTGACCCGCTCCGCACTTTGTGTTCAGATGCATCTCCATTTAGCTAGTAGATCTGACAACGTTCAAAGAACAAGTCCAAGTTTAAGAAGCAGAAGAACTTTCTCTGTAAGATTTGTCAGCACAAGAATTACTGAAATTATACAAAAATGTTTTATGAGCTGAGTTACCAAGTCATAACCAGAGACAGGAAACATGCAAGTGTTATCCTACAGTAAAAGAAAGACAAATAGGACATATTATAGCATCTAAAATCTCATTGGTGATACACAGTTACACCATGAACCCAATACATTTCATTGGACTTTTAAGCTGCAGGGTGATATGCCAATACATATCGGTTTTTGCAGATATACTGATCTTAAATAATTTGGATCAGTATTAGGAGATACAAATCTCAATTGGTCCAACTCTCATTATTGTATCGTCTGATTATTACCTGAAATAATCAGAAGATATTTCTGATTATTATTATTCAAGTGCATTCCAGTTTTAATGCACTTGAATAATATATTTTGTATTCCAATTGTGGCCACTTAATCATCCTTATTAAAAAATTGATAAGTCTGGTTGAAAGTTTTGTATTTAGAGGAACAGGCTAGTTAGCTTTAAGCTATGGCTAACGTTGTGGAAATAACTCTGCTATTTACCTAATTACGCAGCTTGATTTCACATAAAATTATATAAAATTGATATTTTTTGGCTGGGTGAAAGATAATTTTCTAAAATAAGAGATGTTTCCCCATTTGACTGCTTTCTGGAACATCTTGAAATTAGTTTTCCATTCCTGTTAGCCTCACTTAGCCTAGCATGCTAAGAAAGAGTTTCAAACTGCTAACTTGACTCAGTATAAATTTTATACATCTGAATTTTACATTAACCTAATGTGTATAAAAATATATGTTAAAGTGACATCTTGAGGTGTATTTTAAATTCACCTGCTCATCCATTTTGTGACATCAGTGTCGATAATAGAAATAGCCTTGTATGCTAAATTAAAAACTACAAACCAAAAGGCCTTTGCACAAGTCTACACATATTATATCATCTTAATCCATCATCTAACAAATTTGAAAGTGCCAAAAGCTAGCAAATGTTGTCCCAAGGGTTTAATTAATCAAACCTTTGTGGAAATTTTACAATACAAGTCAGAATAGAAATGCTATACTGTCAAGGCGGTTTTGCTGTCGTTTGCAGTAGAAAAATAAGTAAAAAGCTGGTCCATCCAACCAACCATGAAGAAGCTGATGCTGATGATGATACTGGATCAGCACATCTAAAAGAAGACTGCACACTTCTATAAACAGTTACATGTTCTTTATAACTGAATGGTTGATGCACATCAGAGTTTTTCTGATTTAATTTTAGACAATAACATTCATGTGCATGATTACTCTGCTGACATAAACTGAAGAACTGAGACATGGTGTGCAAAGGCCTTTAGTGATGTTCTTCTCTCCAAACAATGCTAAAAATAATACATTTTTTAACATTTTTTATTTTTACCGAAAAACATTGCTATGCAACTGGTTGTCACATCTTGAAGTTGTGTAACATGACATCTCAAAGATTTCAAACTTTTTTTCTTTGTTTTGTTGTTTTCTTTATAAAAATAATGAACTCTTGTTGCTTCACAGCCCTTTACCTTCAGATGCCTCACAGTGCATTTTTCTGACTTGATACATTTTCTATGTAACAGAAGAACTACCTCAGCACAGTTTTGAACACTTTAGGCAAGTAATTACTTTTTTGTTTATCTGCTCTGTGGATCACAGCACCAGCCAGCAGGAATCTTTACAAACAGCAAAACAGTATGGGGAAAAAAAAAGCTACATCCTCCTTCCACAAACGTCCAAAAGAGTGACAGAAGACCATGATTACTGTACAACTGATCTGCTACCACTTGTCTGCGGGAAGGTCTCTTACACAAACACCTACTTCAGTATCCAAATGGGAAAAAAAAAACAAAAAATAAAGAAAACAAAAGCAACCGTGACCTCTACGTGTTTCTCAAAGTCGTCTATTCTTGCAGTGGGAGGATTTGCCGAGGTAAGAGATGGTGGACTGAATCAGAAATTGTTCACTAATTCTCTGTTTGACTATTTGTGCAACTGCTTCAAGTTGCAAATTCCAGAGTTCAATTTATTTAATCCTCTCCGCTACCTGGTTAGAGGGCTTAGAATCAATCATCATAAAGGTCTGTAGTATGAACTGAGCCAAAGGCTCCACTTTGAGGGATCCACCCTACAAATAGTTTCTTCTCTTCTCTTCCTTAGGAGTTTGGACAGGTACAGCTGTGCTGCTAGGGCCAAAGGAAAAGTTTGAATGTTTTAAAATGTATCTTTTGAGTCTTTACTCAATGTTTTTAAGCACAGTTGTGTCCCCCAAGTAAGTCCGTTGGTGAGTATGTTGGTGCTTTGGCAGGCGGCGGCCTGGGTGGAGGTGCGGGTCTGTTTTTTGCCCGTAGTGGGCTTGCTGTTCCCCCATCACTGTCAGCTCTGTCTGTTGAGATTGGGGGAGGAGGTGGAGGGAGGCGGGGTAATGACATGGATCCGTGGTGGTAGTGGAGGTGGTGGTGGGGATTATGGCGATGGTGATGTCCCGACATCGCCAGCGAAGGAGGGATACGGGAGCAGGACGAGGCAGAGGAGGAGGAAGAAGGCGGAGGAGGTGGGGGAGGGGTGAGTGTGGCTGGCCGCAGACTTTGGATCCGCCGGCACTCCTGGCAGATGCGGACATGGCTGCAGCTCTGCAGGAAGCTGCGTGGCGGGGCGGGCGGAGCCTCGAAGGCTGGCATAGGGGGAGGCGGAGGAGGGTTACTAGAGGCAGAGTTGACGCCTAATGGATCGTCCAAGAGCCTCTGTGGCCCTGGGCCCAAATCAGGTCCTGTCGCCATACCTGCCCCCAGCCCTGCCAAACCCCCAGTCAGGGGCCCAGTGCCACTGTAGAGTTTCCCATTGCTGAGTCGCATCTCTCGGACTAGCCGAATTGGCCTAGGGCCTGCTAGAGCTAGTCGGGGGGGGTGACGCAGTACTCCACCCCCAGCACTGCTCAGGGGGCGTCGCCGACGAGCCCGGGAACTTTTCTTACAAGAAACTGCATTTCGAAACTCTGTCAACATCTCCTGACAAACAGAGACCTGAGAGACAAAAGAAAAGAAAAGATGAAAAGAAACCCTGAGAGGGAACGCTAAGAAACTGCAGTACAAACATCTTTTTTTCTGATTGCCACAGAACAATAAATACGTCTTACAATACTCTAGCTCCATCTGGACAGTATCTTCTTTTTTACTTGAATTGACTATGGCCTAAAATTGTACTTATACATTTAACACATCATGGAGACAGAACTCATATTAGTGACCCTGATACAATAATAATAAAAAAAAAAATATTTCTAAAATGTTATTTTAAGAACAAAACATGAAAATTAAATTAGAAACTAATTTGTGATGTATCGACATCTACAGTCTGTGTTCTGAAAATATACAAAGTCAGGAGATTTTTTAAAAAAAGAGCATGCTTAAACGTAGAAAAAACAGTATTTTTATCAGTGTATGTCTGTGTGCAGCTTCCTCTGAATCCACAGCCAACCAGTGCTATCTCTGCACACTAAAAACATCCAAAAGAGAGAGTCGAATCAATAGCAGATATATTCAAGAGAATAGAAGCCAAAATAACAAACCCTGACTGCAGAGGACAAACAAGTGAAAGACAGCAGAATATAAATATGACTGTTTCAATTCATGTTTTGGATTTTTCTTGTCATATTTTTGAGTCACTTTCTTTTATTCAAAACCTTAAAATATAATTGTACTGTTTCTATGATGACTAAAGTACGCTAATGTTATCCTCCAAGTTGTGCAATTGTGAGCTGCATGGAGACGTAAAAAAATACTGAATATCTTCAAGTGATCAGCTTTCCAAAATGAATTACAGGCATATTTTGTCATTAAGTTGCTTTAATTAAAATTATTGCTAGGAAACTGAAGAGTTAAACATGTTAAACAATATAACTAATCATCCCTCTCTTCTGGTCAGGCAGAGCTGACTGTGGCAGCGAACAAAAACATGGTTGTCCTTCGTGTCGCAGCTCAGGTACATGCTCTGCCTTCTCAGTTAATGTTATTCTAAGGATTTGTTTGAGCATATGCAAATGGTAAAGGCACAACTTGAATTAAAAGGCAGCCTGTTGCGCTGCCATTTACATAGACTCTTACATTACCTTCATAATAAAATTCAGGTAATATTCAGCCCTAGGAACAGAACATTCATGAAATTATTTTCACATTTTGTTTCAAGAAAAGCAGAAGACAAATCTACAGGACATATTTAATTCGGTTGGACAAGCAGAGCTGCATGATATTAGAAAACCTGTGGCTGTAATAATATTAATAAAGATTGCACTGACAATATCAGCTGTGATATATATGCCTATTTATTTCCTTCTCATCTGTGCCTCCATCACTCTTGTTACATGGGAAATTCATATCTGTTACACTTGGAATATATTAGCCAGCAATTATTGCACTCCAAACAGTCCTTTGTAATATTGGTACTGCAGATATTGCAATGAGGATATATTGGCTTTGTATTGTGAAGCCTTGCTGTTGAACATACAACATTCATGAATGTCTGAGTCTTCTTTTTTTAAGACAGCATCATGGTGAGATTTATGGTTGATTTGTGTTATGGAACACCTCATTGTGATGTGATTTGATCCCAATAATGTTGACCAAGCAATTAAGCTACATTTGTGTCTGCCATTGCTCACCTGACCCCAGATCTAACCGATCTAACGGACTCTGTATTGGCAGGAGCATAATCTCAACAGAGTAGGATAAGAATTGGTGACAAAAGGTCCTAATCCCGACAGTTACTCTTCATTCTTTAATGGAAACAATTACTTTATTTTCTCATATCTTCCTTGCTGCAAGAGTGTAGCTTGTATCTTTTCTACCCATGTGCTTCTGTTTGTGACTTTGTAAATGGTCATAGAATATATTTATAGAAGTGGAGTTTGAGTATGTAGTAAAAGCATGGCTGTTTGTGAACAAAGGCTGCCATTTCCAGTTTGATGTTTTTGTTTTTTAAATAGAATGCGGCCTGACTGAGAATGAGGACAGACATGTTTATGCTTTTCTTTCAATGCAAGGGAACAGAAGTTTATCAGTGCTCCCCAGCTTTGCTCTATGTTTACCAGACTTGAATCTTCCTGTTCACTTCCAAAGCTGCAAACTTACGACTTCTTGACTGTTTTCATTTGAATTAGCGTCCTTGTTTGCACAAAACAGCCCTAAACATTTACTAAAGCTGAAATTAACTGAAAAGACAACAAATGAAATAAAGACTTCAGACTGCTTTGATGTTTTTATAACCCTTTTATTACAAGCCAGATGACAAATTCACATCACAAATTTATAGATAGTTTTTCTTTGCAAAGTTATGAAGTCTTTATGTGGCTATGTTGCAGAAACTGTGCTCAAAGCTCAGGAATGGTGCAGTAGGAGGAAAATGCAAGAGGAAGATGAGGATGCAGTTTTACCTCGCCTGTCTCAGCGGTGCGGCGAGTTGACCACACAAACTCCATGATGGCCACAAACACAGCTACGATGAGGCCACAAATCAGAACTACAAAGATCCCGCCAATATTCTCCATGCCGAGACCTAAAAAACACAAATCATTATGAATATATTTTTTTATTTTGTTTTTGATCAGATGAAGGTTACCCAAATTATTCAAATTAAAACAGAAAAGTTGGAAAGGTCAATTTCATGAGCCACACTTAGGTCTAATATTTTGATTTGTACAATCAAAAAATCATATGAAATAAGTCAAAAAAAAAAAAAAAATCTTAAAACACAACTTTTGATCCACGCCTTGCTCCAAAGGAATCCAAGAACAGCTGAGAAACAAGGTAGTTGATTATTCGATGTTGTGTGACTTCATCAAACCACAGCAAGATGCAAAAATAAGAAAAATGGTAATAGTCCACAATAGGTACAGTGGTACATTGAGGACTCATTCATTAGGTCAGTGTGATGGAAAGATTACAATAAGAAAGAATCAAAAGCAATTACAGAACTTCAGGTGACTCAAAACTTTCTGATGGAAAAAGTTATGACATTTCTTTCAATACCTTAAACTCAAGCACACTTGGTCGATGGAGCAGGATAATGAGCGCACCAGTCCCACATCAGAATGTCAAAAAAATTACAATGACAGCTTTGGAGAGGCCTAGTTCAAGCCTAGACTTCTGCTTGATTGAGATACTGTTCATGACCTGTAAACCACCATATTTGATGAAAAACGCTCCTGAATATGAACAATTCTGTTATACTGCTCTAACCATGTCAGTCACCCACTGGTGGTAGTTCTTGGCACCAAGAATTAAACAAACAGCTCTAAGTTTAGTGGTCAGTCGCTGTTCACGTAGGGCCCAGTGGTTCTGGGTCGCTTTTCTCTTCAGAATATGAACATCCTATGGGATGTGTGACTCTCTTGTATGGATAACAAGTCAGTGTTTAAATGCTGTGAGGTCCTGTTTCTGAATGTAGTTCATGTCAAGAACTGAGTGGAAAACTCAGGAGAGAAGCTGCCAGAGGAGATTTTACAGTATGAAGGCTGCTTTATGTTCCCTTTTTTTCTCCGCTTTCTCCTCAGTGATTCAAGTTTGGTGTCTTTAATCCCTCTACAGAAAGAAGGGATTGTACAGCTCTTCTTTGCTGGAAGCAGTCTTTTTGGTATTCTGGTTAGTCCTGCTAGAAATGTATTGTGATATTTTCCCCTTTATGCCTTCGTTGTCCATATTTTTCCCTTTGCACAGTTCTAGTTTGCCAAAAGCGTGTTAAAAAAGAAAATAACTGAATATTTCTCATTAGACTTTATCTTCACTACCACCAACATCCCTAAATATTCAGCGAATAACTAATCAGATTTTGAAGTCCTGCAGTATTTTATCTTGTGTGCTCAGATTTAATTAAGGTTTTCTTTTTTATGTGCAGTAAGATGAGCTTTTGTGGAACTGTCAGCAGCATTTTTGGCTGCTCAACTTGACTATGGGGATGGATTCTGTCCTTAGATGCCCTCCTTTGCCTACTGCAGGTGATGGATGTTAGAATCAGTACCTTTCAACCTATGAATGAATCTGTGACAGCAGTAAAAAGGTTTTCAAAGACAGACTATGGCATCCAAAATGGGTCAAGAAGTGAAATTGCAGTTCTTTCTTCCCAGCGACTAGAAGACTCCATAAACTAGCTACCAAGAAAACAAAGTCCTGCAATTGCCCGGTATGATGACAGCAACTGCGGGCAATTCTTTACTGAAATTGTTCAGCTGACTTCAAAACCACAAACGAAAAGTGCAAAAAAAACAAAACAAAACAAAACAAAAAAACCTTCAAAGAAACCACTTCTTAAAAACTCATTCTACTATTTTCACAAGTTCACATCCTTGAGCTTCTCACTGAAGCTCTCCACAGATTGTCAGAAAGTGCATTCTTTTTTTGTTGCAGGATTTACCTGCCAGCTATTTTCTTTCTTTGTGAGCACAAAGGAGGGGAAACACACACATTCAGCTCCCTGTGTGATCATCATCAAAGCGACATCTGATCATTCATAATGGACCTTTAATAGATTAATTTTGTCAGACTTCACACACAAACACAAAAACAAGCTGCCATCTTTTCCAAGGTCAATGCTTGATTTAAACAGATCTCAGTTTAACCAATATCACTATAACATCAATTTCTCAATTAATTCTGAATGAATTAATTCTGAATTGACTGATTAATGCCATTGTGACTTGCCCTTTTTTCATAAAAGGCAAAATTTGTGAGTCTACTTACAGTACAAGCCAAAACTATTGTGTCCACACTGCACAGCAAATCTAGGTGAAAATACACATTTGGATTATTATCAAGATCTCATTCTTTTCCTGTTTTGGAAATAAAGAAAGCTACACAAACAGATGACAGAGAGCTACTGATCGATTCAGCGGCTGGTCTCATGATTCCATTAAGATTGGCTGCTGAAGCCTTAATCAGAGGCAAAAAGTCAATGAAGACGAACAATGTTGTCTTGTTGCAGCGAGATGTGCCAGAAGTAAATATTAGTTTATTGAGATGCTGGGGGAAAATTTGAGTCTGTACAATCGATGAACGACAAACAACAAGCAAGATGTGAATGAATAAAATAGCAGGCGGTAATTCTTTCTAATGCTGTGTTTCATCTCAGGAAAAATACAGCAAAGACAGGGTGAAAAATGAAAGAAACAGATCCTATCACACTTTTTGTTCCAAAAACATGACTGTTAGGTTAATTGGTCTCTCTAAATTCTCCCTAGGTGTGTGTGTGTGTGCGCGGGGTTGTTTGTCCTCTCTGTCTCTGTGTTGCCCTGGGACAGACTGGCGACCTGTCCAGGGTGACCCCGCCTCTCGGCAGGAACGTTAGCTGGAGATCGGCATCAGCACCCCTCCTGACCCCACTAAGGACAAGGGTGTCAGAAAATAGATGGATGGATGGAAAAGACCTTAAAAAATCTTACAAAACCATTTTTCTTTTTAGCTACTAAAACAATCCCTTCTTAATTTGAGTTCACTTATGTAACTCATAAATAGACCAAAAGGGAACAAATTGTTTTTTTTTTTGGTTTTCTTTAACAAATTTTTCACTGAAAATGTATTTGACACATCTGACAATTATAAAATAAATATGTTAATTTCCTATGAATGGTCATCCAGATGTAAGAAAAGAGTGTTTTCAGATAATTAAAAAAAATATAAATACATGTCAGCTGAGGAGCATATAAACCACAACGTGAGGGGGAAACACTTCTGGGACAAATTAAAGGCTTTTAACCCAGTCAGCATGACTTTTTAAAAATTTTAAACAACATCTAAATCAAACAGACTTGCTCTCAAACCTTTTTGTTTAATCTCCCTCTTTCATCTCCACATCGTCTCCATCTGTTTGTGATGCATTTAACTGTCAAACATATCTGGAACTCCAAGAGTTCCCCCAGAAAACCTCTGCACGAACACACAGACACTTTGCTCCGCAGAACATCTGGCGATATCCATCTTCCTGCAAAGTGTTGACTCCGGTGTTACTGGGATACATTCTGACCACTTAAAACGCTAATTGTTCCACATTTTTAATGACTGCACCATCTGTCACGGCAGAGTGTCTCTGCTTTATTCGAGTTTGGGACTGCACCTTGAATCATGTTGCCTGGCTGGTTTCATCTTGTGTTTAAAAGACTAATCCATTGATCTGTCAGTCAATGACAGCTTTGATAACACAGCAAAGTACAAGTGTGACTGCAGTGGAATTAATCAATCAGTCAACAGACGACAAACGAACAGGAATTTTTGATGATCAGTGCCATTTAAAAAAATTGGAGTGGCATTTCAAGTAATTTAGAATGGCATCTTTGAAATGATTTCTTACTTGGATACAAAATGTATTGGCTCTTTATTAAAATTAAGGTGACAGTGAATGAATTGCATTTCTATTCATATAGTCACATAAAGCTGACACTGAACTGCATATCCATCCAAACTACAGCTGTTGTAATTTAGCACATAGTTCAAATGGACAGTGGGTAATAAGACTAGCATTGTGGATACAAAGGTAACGGTCTGCTGACCCAACCTTTGGCTCGGTGGTCCTCCTCTTTAGGACACTGGCCTCCCTCCCACCAGCGTCTCTTCAGAATCTCCAGCCTGTTGCTCTCCTGCAACTGCAGGATCCCCAGCGTGATTTCATCTCGGTATGGAGAGCCTGCAGGAGAAGGAAAGCACAGTAAAACATGATTACTCTGAAATTACTCTAAAACAAATTCTGGGATATTTTAAGATAATTGAGGAGCTGTCCAGTGGCTGCTATAGGGAAACAAACTATTTCTATTTAGGAGTACTGCAGACCAAAAACTACCACCAAGTATTTATTCCTTTTTCGTCACAGAATGCAGCCTTTTTCCAGAATTCTTAGTTCTTTTGATATGATAAAGATATTTTGCTAAATGCAAACTCAAAACTGGTAAAAACACAAATGAAACATTTTCGCTGCTGTTTTAAAGTTTGTGTTTACATACTTCATGTTCCAGATGACTGAACTAAATATTGATGTCTAAAAAAAACATTTGTTTTGAGCACGAGTTATTATGGAGGCACACTTCACATCAGCAGCAGCAGTCTCCACTCTGGCACAGTAAAAGGAAATGTTCCCTCTGCATTAAAATTGAAACCCAGTTCGGCTACAAACAGCAAAATTTATATTGTTCCGACATACCATTCCTACTCTCTGGGTTCCTTATAATGAGATGTCAGTGAATATCACCATTTTCTTCAGCTGTATTGGGGCAGAGTAGCACAGCAAGACCCCACTCTTGAGTACTGCTGTGGACTGCTGGTCAGCTAGCTGAAAGTAGACTACAACACTTAAGTTGCTTGATAGACAGAATGGCAAAAAAAATGCAATGAAAAAGAAATGAAAACTGCTATATTCAGAGGATTATGATGTATTTTCACTAAAGTCTATGTGTCAAAAATGACACTGATAATATTTTAAATGGAATAACAACGGTTTTATTTTAACAGGTGCAAGGTTCAATGAAGCTCTTCTTTTGTAAACAAAAGAAGTTCTTTTGTTAGTTCTTTTGTTAGTTCTTGTTAGTGCACAACATTTGTTGTGCACTAACAAGAACATGCTTTAATTTATTGTAATTTTAGCCAAAATTATCATCCTGGAAAATGCATAGAAAATAATAATAATAATAATTTTAAATAACTTGTTCAATTAGTAATATCTCAATTTGGCATCAGAACTCTTCCAGTTTTCGAAACATTAATTTGTGTCTCTAAGTTTTCGGGGGTTTTTTCCACTTGCCCAAGGGAAATATTGCTAATGAGGACCAAATGGCACCTATTCACTAAACAGAAAAATAAAACTAACATTTATAATCAATCACAGAGATAGGTCTTGAATGATGAAGAAAAAAACTGGTACTAAACTGACAGGAGGAAGTGTAAATTAAGCTCTTTTTATATTTTTATTTTAGAGTCACCTGTTGTCAGTACTTTTTCGCATCGCCCCGTCAGCACAGACCATCACAAACTAACAAACAGAATGTGTGATTTGAAAGAAGATATTAATAAAATCCACCTTTTTAAATTTTTTAGATAAACTTGTGTTTTTACTTTCTCTAAAATATAATTTTCTGTTACGACCCAATATCGAGTTAGGCAAACTTTTTAGAAGAATGACTGAATAAAATCTGTTCATCACCGAAACTGATAACTATTCAAATGATCTACCACATGAAGTACAAATGCGATACAGATTTAGTACTTCTAAAGGTGCCAGGATTATTTTTTCTCTGATTAAAGAAGGAGAACAAGAAACAAAGGGATTACTCTGCAGAAGGACAAAATAATCCTATCCGGAGAAAACCTTTCCAGGTTTTTATAAAACTAGTGTAACATTTTTAAATAATACATTTTTGAAGAATTTTTTGCAAAAATTATTTCCCCATGAAAGGTTCTGGTTTTCCACCCTCACGTAACATTACAAATTATCTAACTTATGCAGGTGGGATACCGATAAATAAAGAATTTACTTAAATCCAGACTCGAAGGCAGTTATTCAGGATGTTGTGCAAAGTTGAACAGTTGAAATGTATCTATTGTCTTTCAGACCTGAACAAATGAGTCTTCTTGAGATTTTTGAATCTGAAATCTTCTTAATACATTTTGCTGCACTGTGACTCATGTGCATGCAAATATCTAGTCACTTTATTCTACTTCTCCAGCTGCCTCTTATTACCAACTTCATGATAAAGTGTCTAGAAAATCTTCATCACCATAGTTACACTGATGCTGATAATAATGAGAAACATTTAAAGATGAAATATGGGAACCCAAATGACTTTTCCTTTTAATTCTTAAGCCGATGGTAATTGCTTGCTGTCAGTTAGAGCGGTGAGCACGAGAGACAACATCCATTGGGGGCACACCAGAGATCATGCTGCTTATTTTTTCATTGCTTAAAACGTAGGTTGACTGACAAACCAGTCTCCTGAAAATATGTTTCTTTTTCCCCCTTCCTTTGTTTTTTTCCCTGCTGTTCTCTCTTCTCTGGCTGCATCTGTTCCTACAGCAGGTATTCCATAACTTATGCATGTCTATAGAGCAACACTTATCATCAGGAACAAGTGTAAGACAGATGATGAGGTCAGGCCAGACTCTGGGAGGACTGACCAAAGTCTAATTGGAATCAGTATGGATTTAATTTGCCAAGAAGAACAGATGCACAAATAATCTGGCCTGATTAACGGCCAAAGCAGAGTTGGCACTCTATGCCTCTGTAACAAGGTCTCCTTGCAATAAAAAACATAGTGCAGTTATAAACATACTGTAATGTTGCAGAAAAATCATAGTTACCATATTCAGCTGAAAATAACTATACTCCAAAAAGAAATAGATCAATACTGATCTAGTGAGAGAGGTGGCAGAAGCTTTGCATAAATCGTAAGCCTTCATTTGCTCACAGTAGTTGTTGGTGTAACCTGCTTCTTCAGCATCTAATCAAGTTGCCAGCCAGCCCGAGGAGCCATTTTTTTCTGTCAGTTAACTATCAACATGACAGGGAAGGACCCAGTCTGCATGTTCTTATACTGCATAAAAAACCCTGATGTCTTACCAATCACAGTCCACTCACCCAGCGGCATGCCGATGCCGTATCCCTTTGTGTCCAGCAGTCCTCCGATCTGCGTGAGGTTGCAGTTTAGGCTGCGGTAATACTCGTTCATGGTGCTCTCCATCAGGAAGGCGTACTTGGAATTGAGGACACGGGCGATACCTTCTTCTGTGCTCTTCACAAACACACTGGGCTGCTTGGACTTCATGTAGTTCCACATTCGCTGGTACGTCTGGTACCGCGAGTTCTGAAGGAGAAATTGCAAAGTGTTTTGATGGATTATTGGATTAGTCGCACAAGTCTGAATACTTTTTTCTATGAAAAAAGAAAAAAGTTCTCTCTGTCTCACCATAAAGAAGGTCATGGTGGACCCTCCATGTATGGTGCCATATTGAATGTTGGTTTGGTCTGCCAGGTCGTCGGGAGACTCGATCGGCACCTCCATTCTCTGTACGGTGAGAAACGCCGCCAGGTTGGCCGTGTAGGAAGAGATTATGATGAGAGTAAACGCCCACCTGAAGAATGGGAAAGTGAAAGTTTTAACCTTTATTTACCCTGGTGCCTGTACCACCCTCACAGTAACATCTCCCTCATTTTAGTTCCTCTCCCTGATTTTATTAAGAGCAGAAAGAGGAAGGCAGTATGGGGAGACAGATGGAAGGCACTGCAGGAAATGTCAGGAGTTTTAGGTAAAAATCATCAACCTAAACATGAACTCGCACTGCAGCAGAGATGAGCAGGATGCCTCTGCTGCACAGAAAATGAAAGCAAAGTTATGAAGAAATATATTAAAGATGGAGCCAAATTTCTGAAAGAAAAATGGAGGGAGTCGGGGGAAGTAGAAGCAAGGCAAGTGCCACATGCAAATATTCCCAGAAATTTATGTAGAAAAATGCTACACACCAACATAATTACAATTATTATGCGCATAGCAACTCCCCAGAATAATGTTAGGAAGATTTAATTACTTTTTGTTGAACATACATTTATTATTAAATTAATTGAACATAATGCTGAGTTTAAAACGGGGCTAATTTGCAACTATGAATTTGCCATTTGTGAGAATAAACATTTAAATAGAAGCTAAAACAGTGTGGATTTCTGAATTATTGGTAGCTGCAGCTCAGATGAACAGCTGCATGACAATTCTCAGCACATATTTCCTTTATATATTATTGTTTGTGGCAGCAATATAAATGGCAAGATATAAAATATTAATCGGTAACCTTTTGAGCTGTTTTTCTGTGTTTTCCAGCTGGGACTATTAGCCTGACAGGCAGACGTGAGCGCGATCTAAATGGTTTTATCTCTCTGTCAGAAAGGAAAAGCTAATAAGTCTTGAATTATTTGTGCTGCCAATATACTGTGGAGAGATTTCTGAGAAAAGATTGCACTGATCTGTTGATATGATGAATTAGAGCTGCCGGTTATTCAACTCATCATTATTCCTTAAGTTTGGGTTGTCATCACCGGTAAGCTTTAGTTTGGCCTTGAGGTTTTTCACAGAGAACAATGTTTTTCTCTTTCTATGCCTCCTAAAAATGATTTAAAAAGTTATTTCTTTCCACATGACATATACATGTTTGCTATAAACACAACAGACAAATCTTTGCCGACTGACGTTATATATTTGTACAATTGAATCAATTTATTCAATTTAATCAATTTATCCAAATGGGACTCATAACAGTCATGAGCCTCAAATCTCAGGACAATAGCCACTGAATAAAGCTCTCCTGAGATATTTGACAATACACAATTGAGTTGACAATTCAGGTCCATGCAGACCAGGTGAATTGTTCATAATTTCAGTGCAATTGCTTCATTGTTCTTTGCAGTTACTGGGAGCAGTCAGTGGTTTTTGTCACTGTGGAGAACAGGTTACATGTATTCATCTGGTTTATGTATGATGGCACATTGTGGTTTCTCTTTTCAGATGTTTGGGCTGAATATTAGCTAAAGTAAATGAGAATGGAATACTATTGAATCTGTCTTTATTATCATTTTCTTGCACAACCTCAGCTACAGACTCCACTGCAGGTCAACTCCCAATAAAATATAAACAGTGTTTTTTATTGATTTTTTTTATTTATTCTAAACCCAGAACAAACCAGTTCTATACCATCTTCAGGTAAATGGACAAACATTTTAGGCTGTGAGAAAAGCAGCTTAATTAGAGTCAGACAGAAGGACGAGTTCAACCAAAGTCAATGTGTGCAGAATTTAACCTTTTGATGCACAAGGTGAAACTAAATGAATGAAAGAGACAATACACTGAACAGGTGGGGAGAAACTCACACAGCAGGTCCAAAAGTTATTTACTGGGACTCTTAAAGTGAGCCTTTCCTGGAAATGTCAAAACCAGCTTATGGCCCTTTTGAAGTCAGAACTAAACTGGAAGACTCATCTGCCAAATGGCCCTCTTCTAATTTACTGCGTTTATAAGACAGTTTTGAAGGGTTAGGAAATTTACAAGCATCAGTTTTGTTTTTATTTCCCTTTATACTATGGATATGACTGAATTTGTCCATTGTTCCATCTCTTTTAATTGTTATGCAACGTGGACACGCCAGCCAACAAGCCACTCAGACATACAGAGACAGACCTCGGGATGTTGCAACTTGTGCCACGGCTATCATTAGCTTTTATGAGACTAAGTGCCAGACTAGGCAGAGCGCTGTCAGGGAAAATCCGTCGATGGACCCTCCAGCCCCTCCAGTATCGCTCTACCATCTGTCTAGCTGCCGCTACTGGGACTGAGGGAGGAGAGATATGAAAGTCAACGATACTCAGTCCAAAATGCTAATTACAAACAGAAACCAATTTTTTTAACTGACTGAAAACTCTGAAAAACAATTCTGCAAGGTCCCTTAAAAATAACACAAACCCCAAAAGGCTTCTATTAACATAAAATCAGAAAACCCATATTTAACATTTTTTTCCCAGCAATTTTGAGAAAATGAAACAATTCTACAGAAATTGCAATTTTTTTTTTCAGATTAAAAGTTATAAAAGTGGAAACCAAAAAGTTTTCAAACAAAGTAAAACTAGCATCTGCATTATATCATCTACTAAGAGATCATTAATAATCTGTCAGAATTTTTTTTTTTTGCTAAAAGTTTGGAATAGAAACTAGCTTGAATTAGAGAGAGGACAGAGAGTCAGAGGAGTGGAAATAAAAACCTGAGGAAAAACTGACATCATCATTTTCACATTAGAGTCGATACCATCTGTTCACCTTCAGCGAATGTTGCTGAAGAAGAAGGAATGGGCAGATGGGAGGAGGGAGAAGGAAGAGCAATATGGAAGTCTGCTCTGGCGTTTCTTCTTATCAGTTATCCTTCTTTCCTTGCTTTCTGAGGCAACTGTGTCTTTAATTCCTCCTTGACTCATGCTATAACGGTAATGACCACTAGGAGATGCTATTTATTATCACCACTTTGTTCCAGCACATCGACAAGTATATGTTAGACATTACTTAATATTTTTCTGGATTTTTACTCCCCGAAACAGTTATTTTTGATTAATTACGAGCAATGACATTTTAGTGATCTTACATGATGGCATAATTTTGCCAGTTCACTTGTTTTAAGGTGTGAGGCAGTCAAAGTGGTTTTCAGCTCCAGAGGACACGCAACAAACATGACAAATGCTCTCTGTGTAATAATTGCAAGCTGTTGCGACATGTTTGTGTATCAACCTTTCGTGCCTGGAGAAAACACACATCTCTCAATATAATTTCCAAGACACAAAGAATACTTAATTTCTGCTTCGTTTTCCATGTGTTGTGAGCATTTTACAAGAAAGGGAGAGCGGTACGTTTCTCAGGTTGTGATTATTTCATGTTCAGAAGCTGGTGAGTAAAATTTACATTTTTCTGTGCCAAATGGAAGCTTGGACTCTTCAAATACTGATCCAATGACACTTATTAGCCTCTACACCTCTAAAAAAGATGTGCAAACACCTTAAAAGACAATCTTTTATTAAGATTCAGTTTTTATTGTGGTGGCATAATCTCAGAATTATAAGTATGGACATTCAAGTGTTGGATAAACTATATATCTTACAAAATTAACATTTCCAAGAGTGGGTTCATGGAATCACAGAGTTTCCATAACAACTGTTTCTGCTTCAGAGGCAAAGTGGAAAAATATTCTTTTGCTCCTATTAACACAAATGTAAAGATATTGTGTTTGCTACACATTACAGGAACTTTAACATGAAACTATGCACTTATTTAGTTAAATAACATAAAAGATTTTGCAATACTCCAGGATAGTCCATAAAAAAAACAAAACAATGAAGAATACATTTAGTGAGGTTCTGGAAAGAGGATTGGGCAAAGACTCCTCTCTGTTTGCTCCAGATAAAAGAAGTTTGCTTTTTTCCTTAAAGTTAAAGCAGAAATTTTGGACAATTTATTGATACTGTAATCACACATTAACATATTAGACTAGATGTCAAAAATGCCTGCAGTGCAAACATGTAGGTGTGACTAATTAAAGTTTCATTGTTGAAAAGCATAATTGTAAATGTGACAGTAAAGTTGCTGAAAATGTTAAAAAGTGACATCTACCCCTCTTTTTTTATGTCACTAAAATAAACTTCTTATTTTCCTTTTTGTTTTCAGATAAGATAGTGTTTGGGACTATTAAATGGTTGCATCAATAACACGGAGATGTTTTGACAGATCAAATAAGTCTAAATGCCAATGTAGGTTTACTTATGCATTACATCAGCCAAAAATATTCTTAAATTCAAGTAGAGCGGACCATCTGAGGTTTGAGCCCCGACAGACTTTTGCTGCAAGTCTTCTCCAATTCGCTCTCTGGCCATTTCCTGTCTAGTGCCTGTCAAGAAAAGCTAATAGTGCTACAGAAATATAACTTGCACCTTTAGGTCAATAAGTTGCTGTAATGAATGTCAACTATGAAAAACGTTACTGGCTTGGTACTAACCAGACTCCGCTGACGCAGCGGGTGGACAGGGCCCGCGGCATAATCTCTGAGCCTTGCTGCATGAAGCCTCCAACTGGGAACCACAGACTGTTTCCCAGTGTGTACTGGTTCTCCAGGATGTCCCGTCGCTCCCGTAAACATGGGTGAGGGTTGTACCACTCATAAGGACTGAGTCTTAAAGAAAAAAGAGCAAATATGCAAAACTATGTTTAAAGGTATGCAATACCTTTTAGTTTAGGCTTTTTTTCCATAAAAGTTTATAGTCAAATAATAGGGTGACTTAAAAACATTAAAACCATAGAAAACAGAAACAAGATGTTGATCTATTGTCTTATTTAAATGTTTATCAAACACAATTTGACATTAGATAGAGATAACATAAAAAAAGACTATCATGTAGTCACATAAGATTGTTTGGTTAAAAAGAAAAAAAAAAAGAAAAATCCACCAAAAAACAAAGTATATATCAGAAAAGAAGTTTTCATAAAATAGAAAAGGCTTAACACAAATATACTAGCAATTAAGCTCACAAGCTGATGGTCACTTCTGACCCAAAACCTTTAGCGTTTTGATCAGGATTAATTCTTCAACCCGTTGTAGTAATATTTTGAGGCACTAAAGCAGCGCCTATAAGTATACTAAACCTCACATTTGAATGTTAGTCTGATGTACTTTTTCTCTTTGCAGTCTACAGAAATTTTTTCCTGAAGTCTGAGATCATTTATGTTGTTTTGCCGTTCAGCTCTCAAATGGATTCTATTTTTCCCATTTCAGCTTTTATTGTTTAATTATGAGCTTTCAACTGAAGGAAGTGAGGCCTTCATTGCTTTAGATGTTGCTCTGGGTCCTGTGGTGACCTCTTAGATAAGTCATTCACATGCGCTCCAGTACGTTTTGTGGTGCTGCCACTGGGAAAGTTCACCTCTGTTCCTTTCTAGTGGCTTCACTGTAGTTCACTGAATTCCCAAAGCCTGAGAAAATGCTTTCCAACCCCTTGCAGAGGAATAGATATTTATCTTTAACTTTGTATGTATTATTTATTTCTATGCCTGATTGGGGCATTTTAGATTACTTTATATTGTGGTAATTTCTTCATTCTATAGGTCTGGTGATAATCAGGTGTGGCTGGTGGCACTGAAGCAAAAAAAAATTTGGATTTGCACAGTTATTTCACAATTTAACATGGGAACAATCAATTACTCAGAGCAAGATGTTTTAGATATCCATTTCCCAAATAAAAGAAATCATTATTCCACTTATTATATAAAAGGTCCATTAAAATTTGTTTGATGATTTTAAACATCTCAGTACGTCAACAAAGCAGAAGCAGAAGGACTAATGCTGATTCACAGAAAAGTACAAAAAATGAAAAACTTGAAGCATCATTAAGCAGCTACCAAACTCTCATTATATTCTTTGGCTTAATGGGTGCAATTGTAACATTTTTAGGCACAAAAACATGAAAGCAAAATCTAATACCACTTCCCTAATCATTTCTTTTTCTGAGTGGAATGTGGTTCAGTTTCTGATATTCAAGATATTTGATATTTCTCGTTTTAGACTTCTTTTTAGCAACGAACCCTCGAGAAACCAGTAAGACAAGCCCATTGAAAAGTTCTTCAGAAACTAAGAAATAAGCGAAACTCAAAATGTGCAAAGTATCATGTTTTATGAAGTGAAATCATTAGAAAGATGTCATACCTGGCAGCGAGGAAGAGAACACAGCTGACAGCAAGGTAGGCCAGCAGCATGAAAAGCCAAACGGCAGGAGAAAACGGGTCGAGAAACGAAAAGTAACCTGGTTTTCGAGCCTGAAAGAGAAACACAAAGAAACGCTCTGAGGATTGACAGCATTTTTTCCCTCTTACTTTACCTTCATGTGCTTAGCCTCAAAGAAAGCAGTGCTGGGGCTAAGTCTCATAAAGTCGTTTTCTCTGACTGAAGTCCGTTTTGATTACAATTATTTAGAATAAAAACAAGCACAATTCCACTGGATGGAAGGGAAACATGTAAGGGTAGGTTAAAGACAGAACCTTTAATGAGATCTTTACAATTTGTTTCTACCTTAGTAATTTCTAATCTTTATCTTCCTTATCTAATGACATCAAAATAACTTGGAGACAGCGTAAGACAATGTCGTCCCTGGGATTCTTTGAATAGGAGAGCAGCAACACAATGAGTGCTGATGAATTGGAAGCAGCAGTAAAAATTAAGTCAGGCTGTTCAGCACCAGGGGGCAAGGGGTGCTGATAAACATGGAGATGTCTTCACTAATGTGTGTGCCAGTCAAGAGCTTAGCCAATTAAAAAGATTACAATCTTTAATGTGCTCATAAGCTTTGTAGACACATGCAGCATGTCTCTGTATGTGTTTCTAATGTGTTTAAATCAGATTATCTGCTGCTAGACACAAATGTATTGTATTGATTACTTTGCAAATCAAGAAGCTAATCTAACATTAAATTACTTGCTTTTGTTTGTTTTAGCTCAGAAACTTGCTCAATAAATTACAGTGAGTTAATTGAAATGTTACACATCGAGAAAAAGAGCTTTTTTTTTTTTGCTTTGTAAACAGTACACACAAAAAAACTACATATCCAAAAAAGGTATAATTTATTGTGAAGATGGAAAAGTGGAACTTAAAATAGAGAGATGGCATTTAATTTTATTAAAACATGACTTACAACTTTTAATTTTAAAAGGTCATGGAATTTACAGCAAATTTATTGCTGTAAATTTCTTTACAGCAATAAATAACAATAAATTACAATAAATAGCAATAAATTACAATAATTACAGCAATAAATAAAATTTATTGCTGTAAGTTTAATTCAAATTCCAGCTTAAATTAAATTGCAGGGTTTGAAATCAATCAAAACAAATCACATTTTAATCATATAAAACCATGTACTGACAAAATAAACATTTTCAATTGAAAAGCCACTTTTGATGCTTAATTGTTTAATGAATACGCATACAAGCTCAATAAAATAGATATTCATTGTTTTAATGTTATTTAGGCTATTCAACCAGGAAGCTGGTTCTGCTGTATCTCTCCAGCTTCTCAGCATTTCAGGAACAACTGATCATTCATACATCTTAGAAAAGATACTGATTCAGAAATGTGAACTGTGGATGCTGACATTAGGACTGGAAACGTCTGTGTTTCTTTCTCAAGGTAGGAAACCAGACCTTACTGATTCTTTTCCCTGCAAATAAATAAATAAAATAAAACAGAAATCTGATCAGTCAGAGCCCACATATATGCGGCATTCTTCAGTAGCAGCCCCAACAAGCAGGACAGCTGTGGGCCCTCCACTTCAAGAGCTTAAAGAGTCCCAGCTGCTCGGCAGCCATATGAAATATCAGAAATCTGTTTGCAGCTGACAGACGTTGGCGTTGCCATCAATGGAAAAATAAAATTCTGAAATCAGCCCAACAGTAAACTGCTGTTATTCTCCACCTCAGGGTGTGCTTTTCAGGAGAAGATTACTTCAGCTTATCTGTGAGATGTGATATAAAGCCTTTAATGTCTCTGTCGAGCTTTAAACTGTGTGAAGTCTGCTAAATGCTACCAACGAGTGTCAGTGAAGTCAGCACCAGTCCTAAAAAGCTCCAGGCTAAACGGTCTACAAAAAGATTCAAGGCCCCAATTTCTCCCATTGCGTTTTGGGTGAGTGATATAGGGCTTAGATATTGTCAAGAGACGCAAGGCTATGAAGTAAAAAATAAATAAATTCATTTAAAAAACTGTTGTTCAGTAGACCCGATTCTAGTCCAGTAAAATTCTTCACTGCAAGTGTTACACTGCTGGAACAAACAGTGTGCAAAAAAGGAATAGAGTAGGGTACGGTTTGTTCTTGAGTCCATACAAGACAGATGTGGGTATTTCTAAGCTTTAGTACTTCTATTCATAACTTTCTAGAAGAGAAATATTTAATGTGAAGCATTGAATCCACAAGCAGCTTCAGACTGCAGCTTTATAGGCTATTCTGTTGCTTAATCTTTTAATTTAAACTCATAAAACAAAAACGCATGCCGGATGACTTTGTGATGTTATGATTACATAAATAAATCATCGGTTTTACAACATGCTGCATGCTGTAGTCCTCAAGTTCAGACCAAGAAAAAACCCTTTAAGCCATTTCAACAGAAATCTTTTGTTGTGAAAAAAATAGGAGAAAGTCTCTGTTTGCGGGGGTAAATCAGTGGTCTATGGTTATTCAGAGTGACAGACGCACCGATTGGCAATTTAGCACTCTTCAGAACAAAGTTGAGCGATGAAAAAATATTAAGCAGAGACAAATATCAAGCGGTGTCAGACATTTTGTGTGGAAATCATGCAGTGTGACTGATGTTTTTGCCCGGCTATGAGATTTTCTGCACCGTCTCTTGTTCCTCATCCTTCTCTCTCTCTCTCCCCTTGTAGTGTCTGGTTTTAAAAATAGGCAAATTAATGTGTAACTAGCTGCGTATGTATTGTTGGACTGATACCATGACCAGGTTTATCTGAGATGATACTGCTGTAGCAATAGATTCTGCAGTCTGGCATCCTCTCATACACAATACAGTTGTAATTGCTTACAGTTAAGATGATCATTTTGAGCTCACAATGTGTAACATGTTCCAGTGTTGTAGAAATTTGGAAATCACACACTGTGTGCAAGTATTAAGGCAAATAAGCAACAGGACAAAAAAAGATGTATGAAAACTGGAAGAAAAGTAGCATTTGTTCTCACAACAAAATTATATTTATTCTGCAAATATTTATTTCAACAACTTCAATATAAATTTGGATGAAGTTTGATACACAGTATTGGATTTGTGTTTTTGTGTTTATTATGTAAAGCACTTTGAAATGCCTTGCTGCTGAAATGTGCTATACAAATAAAATTTGATTGATTGATTTGTGGTGGCAAAACACGATTTAAACAACATTTTTGAAAATAACCGAATGGGCTCTGTTTTGTTGTTCTTGTTAACAGGTTAAATATGTAAAACAAAATAACTGTATTAAAAAAACTCTAAATAATATAAATCAATCCAGTTCAAGTCTGCTAGTTTCTGTATTCTAATTTCTTTAACTTGAATCTAAAGGGTTAATGCTAATACCAAACAAATAAACAAACCTAAGGAAAACAAGTTTGCATAAAAATCTAATTTGTATTTTAAGCAATCTCTGCTTCATTCAAGTTTGAAAAAATTAAACTAAGTTGTATTTTGAATGAAAAAGAATCAAATCCATTTCAAATGACTTAAAAACAAACTGTTCATTGGCCTCGACACAAATCCAAAGCTCTTAAACTCATGCTAACTTTAGTAGCAATAGATACTCACAGGGCTGACAAACGTTTTGAGTCTGTCACTCAAAATGTTTTGTCCCTGTGCAACAAACCTAATGCACACCAAATATATATGACAGCTTGGACATGGCTTGCTAAGCAACAGAGGTGCTTGTCATTTTTCACACCTTTTATAATGCCTTATCACAGAGGAAAGCTGGGTATTGATTACACAGCGTGTATAAAAAGCTCTGTGCCAATGATTCAAAATGAAGTATGATTAAGCCCTTTTAATAGCGAGGCTCATTTAGCCTTTAGTTTATCATCAGTCTAAACAGCTGGGAAAGGAAATTCAACGTCTCAACTTTAGTAGACGCTGTAAAAGCGAAAACGCAAAACATCTTAACATAATAGAGAAGGTTCAATAGAAATCTTGAGGTTACTATTGCCTTGGGGTCCATTAGCAGACGACCCTGCCAATTTGTGCACCAAGATCAACATGGCCTGTCACCTCATCTACTCAGGTTGTGCAGTCAGAAGGTGTCTAACAAAGTGAATTTATGGTTCAAATCCTCCATCCTGGAGGCAGGAGTTCCCGCCACAGATTGAGACAATGGATCTCTCACAGCACATCAGTGTGAGAGCATAAATTGCCACTGCAGACCATAACTGTGAGTAAAAACGTGCTCTCGGTCAACTTAATCTCTAAATAAACACTTAAGAAAATGCAGCTGGGACACTACTGTGTGAGCTGGGCTTTGCTGTACACACATTAAGCAGCTGACTGATCACTGAGTCAATAAACTGATGCTGTCACTGTGGACTGGATCAAACATGGAGGACAGATGGTGGAGGTGCATACTAATGAGCTGCAGATGTACATTATCTGCAGACAGGGACCATGCAGCCATTATAATTCTCCCCGCAAGGAGACAGAAGTGAATCTTTTAATGATAATAGCAACTAGAAGAATGACTATCATCATTAATTGTTCCTAGACAAGAGCTTTGTTTTTCCATTTAGTTTCCTTTTCCCAGGTCCGAAAGATGCAGAATTTTGAAAGGTACACAATGTGATTTTCCACAGTTCCAACTGATTAAGGTTCCCTTTTAGACTTTACACTAAGAAGGTGAAAAAAAAAGAGTTATCTTTTCCTTGAATATGATAAAAACTATTCAACATAGTAATCAGTGATGATAATCTGGATTTCCTGTTTTCATTTGAAACATTTTTTGAATAATTGTTTTTAAAGTTGCACGATTTTCCCTGTCGTTGGGTTTTCTCCTGGTACTCCAAAAACTGTTCAGTTAATTGTCCTAATGTCTAAGTGTGCATGGTTGCTTGTCCCGTGTGTCCATGTGTTTGCATGTAATTAGCATGTATGGGCATAAGGTAGTGCACATTACATTTTTTTTATCTAAGAAATCTGGGTTCTCTAAACATTTTTCACCTTTTTTGTGCAGAACTTCCATTTTAAGGAAGTTCTGAACAAAAAGACTTTACTTGCTACGACTCTGTGGTTTTGCTCACATATCTCCATTATCACTGTGTAAAAGGGAGCGACGCAGTTATTGCATTCTACGATGTTCAAATCAAATTAAGTTCACGAAGCAGCAAAGTAATTTTTTCCGGCAAGATTTTTCTTTACACATTTAAGAGTAACCTTATGGAGATATGCTATGAGAACTATTAACAACTTATATTAAGATAGATGTCTTTATTATCTCTCGGGGATAACCTTTTTCACATGCCATTACAAACCGTGGATACAAATAACTTAAGCATCTCAGAAAAAGTGGAACATTACATACATACACATCAACATTTCCCAACATGTCCCACATAGACTCTGTCGCAGACATCTGAAATATAAGATTCATCCCTCTTTCTGTTTTTCTACCTCCTCATCTGCATAATATCACAAGAAAGACAGGGAAATGAATGATTGCCACAGGATGATAGCTGATAAAGTGAATGTGATGATAGCTGAGGGGACAAAACATTTCTTAAAATGATCCTTTTTTCCAGCTCAGAGTTCTGTACTGTTTGCAATGTATGGTGAACATATGGTGACTGTGTGATTTGTGTGAGTCAGACTTGGAGTGGGAAGGTGTACAATCCTGGATGCAATGTGTGAGATTTTATTTATTTATTTATTTTTCTTGGTGGTGACGGTATCCTGAAGGAACAGGGAGAGCAGTAGAGTAGAATGAGCCGAACAGGGTACCAGAGTGATTTCAGTTTATGTGCAACTGCAATTTATATTGTGCATGTTTTTGTATGAAGGTAAGTAGACAAAGTATTTTTTTGGAGCTTCGCAAACAGCTGACCTGTGGAAACCCTGGTTGTGATCGGCAAAAAAAAAAAAAAAAAAAAAAGCATTAAGAAAGCCCAACAAAAGAAACTGAATAAAGACTGAGGTGTAATTCTGATAAAATGTAGGGCGTTATGTTACTGTGCTTTAAGGACATCGAGTTTTAAAACATATATAACATTTATTTTATGATGTTTAATGATCAGATTGGGACTGATAAATCAGGAATGACTTGAAGTAATATTTAGAACAATAATCATGACATCACAACTCAGTTCTGAAGGCAAATAAAAAACATAAGTGTGTCTTTGTATACCAGCTCTGTTTAAATTAATATCACTTTAAGATGCTTACCAATATGCAGGAGGCTGTTTAAACAAAAATAGTAAATGCTTTTTTTTTTTTTCTTATTTTACTTTTCAAACAGATTCAATTTTTCATTGTTCTAAACTCAACCATATGGTTGACTTTAATTAAGGAAATAATTAAGTTTATGTGATAAATAATCAAAGAAAGATGATGAACAAAGTTAACATATGTTACAGATATAAATAAGGTATTGCAGGATAGTTGTAGAAACTCTATATCCAGTACACTTTTAATGTGATTAGGCATAAACCCTTTTTCTGCATCTGCTTTTTAGTCCAATCCTTCTTTTCAAGGAACTCGGCATCTTGACCAGGGAGTGATTAGAGGAATCTTACATGACTTTTGATTATGGTCTTCTCAGAAAATCCCCCTTTCAGCCTTTTATGTTAAAAGCTCTAAGAAAAAAGAAGACAGGAGCCCATCTACAAAGCAGCTTGCGGCTTTATTGTTTTGTATTGCATCAGCCTCTTCGGTAGAAACGCTTCAAAAAGAACCTTTTTCATTTTTGCACCTGATTTTTGCTTGCTTTAGGCCTAAATTGAGCCAACTGGCTTTTATTTATTTTTGCTTTTTGCTGTTTCTTGCAAAAAAAAAAAAAAAAAAGAAAGAAAATATGCTATGGATATATTTTTCAGAATGTGGAGTGTAGAAAATCTGAGCTGATTGAATTCACTTTAGCTTAAAAAGGCATGCGCTTGAAAATGTAACAATTTGTAGCACTCATGAAGTTCAAAAGCTTTCTGTAAAACTCGACTGTAGCTAGAATCAGACGAAGAGCACAAAACCCATCACTAATGATTTGAGTGTTCCTTGGGGCACTGTGACCTCAGTAAATGTTAGACGTTTGTGTGTTTCTTTGTAGAGTTTGTTGCCTAGATTTAAATCCGTCTAGCCATTCGTTGTCTATAGCTTCTCCTTTAAAGGTCACAGGAGACCTGGGGCCTATTTCTACCATTTTCTACCAGTACATAAATTTAAATGAGAAAAATACAGAAGAGAACCATATTGTTAATTACAAATAAATCAGATTTTAATAACCTAATTTAAAAAGCTACTTTTAATGTGGCAGCTATAGTAACTACAGTCTATGTTTTTACTGTTTTGGATCTAAAACACTAAAATACAGTCTCCCTTTGTTTAAGTGTGAGCCATGGCATTTTAAACAACAATTGATTCTCTGATTTAAGGATTCTAGGGCACAATAAGAGGCTTAGAGCTGGAAGTTACTGGAGGCAAAATAAAGAAGGGGGATGAGCTTGTAGTGATTTAAAAGTAATCAATAAAATGTTTAATCAAAGAGAGAGTAGGCATAATTTAAGCAGGACTGGTGTGATATATCCTCGGTGGAGTTGTTGGAGAGCTGATGCTGCATTTTGCTTCACCTGTAAATGAAGAACTGTTGCATTGTTTAGGTAAACACACACAGAGCCGCATTATTCCAGTTCATGAAAAGTAAGATATGCAAAATGCACAGACTGGCATAAATTTCGGACAGAATCATCAACTTTAATTAAAATAGTATCTTAAATGTACAATACAAAATGTATAATGTTATAGTTTTTATGCAAAAATCAATTGATCGTAATGTAGCTGATAGTAATTACTAAGGAATATAAATGTCAACACATTTTTTGGTCATACACATTGTCTATTATTGTTGCTTGTTGTTTGCCAGATGTAGTTTTAAGACATTAGTATTAAAATTGTTTTTCTTTTTAGTTTTGACAATAATAGATTTTTATTACAGAAAGACATTTTTGAGAACTTTGTGCTCCTTCCAAAGTGTTTTCTTTTAATGCAGAATAGTTAAACATTAATTAATTGGGGCCTGCCCATAGCAATGCATAGTAGACAGTGACAAAGTCACTGTCATGCATTGCATGGCAGGCACATATTGTTCTTCACCCAATAGAATATCTCTTTATTATAGTTTCTTCTTCCGTGACCGTTAATGCGGCTCGTACCGCTGCGTGCCCACCCACAAAAGTGGTATCGAAACGTGCGGCTCGGCGCCGGCATTGGAGCTATTACTTTTATGGGGATTCGGACTTACGATGGCGAAGTAAAAAGCGAAAAACGATTAAAAATTTTTGTAAATTTGAAACGGCGGGAACTAGAGTGTAACCGACGTCTCGTTAGAGTGTGGAAGCAGAGAGATTTGACCCCAAATAAATTTTGAAATTGCCGTCACGCCCACAAATACGCCCTATCTGTATCAAACTCGGTCAAAACATCGATACGAGTGTTGCTCCGGTAAAATGTTTTCGAAATTTTTCCTAGGGCTTACGGATTCTGTCAAGGTGCTTTAGAGCGAAGTCATGCGACAGGATTTTCACACCCTCGGCCTCATTGACTTCCATGTATTTCTGAAAAATGTCAAACCTCAGCGCAAACCATTTCTATCTCGTCGCTGTTATTACTGTGAGTGATGTACAGATATGATTCGCGGTACTATCGGAGACAAAGATAGCCCTCTCATACGCTTCAAACCGTTTTCCGATACGTGCCACGGTTCCCGAAGGGAGGAGTTGTTCGGAATGGTTTTTCCATTCAAACTGCCGGGGTGTCTCACAAAGATAGAATTCTTTCTCCACCTTTCTGTTTCCACACATGGCAGTTGGCAGAGGAGCCATTCCCATAGCAACGGAACACAGCAGGGCCGAGCAGCTGATTAGGACTACAGATTAGGACTAAAATACTCCATATTTGTAGTTTTAAACAAAAATCAGCTAAAACAGAGGGCAGAACTGACATATAGAACTACTTGCTGTTTTGACCATAGATAACTGATTTATGAACACAGCAGGGCCAAGCAGCTGATTAGGACTACAGATTAGGACTACAAATTCTCCATATTTGTAGTTTTAAATAAAAATCAGTTAAAACAGAGGGCAGAACTGACATGTAGAACTACTTGCTGTTTTAACCAATAGATAACTGATTTATGAAACAGCAGGGCCGAGCAGCTGATTAGGACTACAAATTCTCCATTTTGTAGTTTTAAATAAAAATCAGTTAAAATAGAGGGCAGAACTGACATGTAGAACTACTTGGTTTTCACCAATAGATAACTGATTTATGAAACAGCAGGGCCGAGCTGCCTTTAGAACTACAATGACTGAATTAAAGAACTACAACATGGCGGAACTGTCACTTTCTCTGAGGAGGACTAAGCCGTCCTTTACAACTACTTGTGTTTTGGGAGTTTTACAACTGATTTTAACCAACCGTTGTTACACATGGGATTACTGAAGCAATTTAAAATAAAGCTTAATGAAAATTTCAAAATAAAAGCCAATACATTTTTACATCACAAATTCTTATTTTTGCAATTACTAAACTGATTTAACCCAATCACTGTTAACATGGGATTAGTTGGGCCCCTTGAAATGATGATTACTGAAAATTTCAAAATAAAAGCCTTTACATTTTACATCAGATAATTGTTATTTTCGCAATTGCAAAACTGATTTCACCGAATCAGTGTTACACATGGGATTAGTTGGGCCCTTAGAAACGATGATTACTGAAAATTTCAAAATAAAAGCCCTGAAACTTTTACATCAGTTTTTTTGTTTTGGGCATTTTATAACTCATTTGACCCAATGAATGTTAATCATGGGATTAGTTTGGACATTTAAAATAAAGCTTACTGAAAATTTCAAAATAAAGCCTTAAAATTGTCCGTGTTAGGGCAGCGCCACAGGCGCTGCAATGATATTATTTTTCATTATCTTTTTCTCTCAGGTTAGGGCTCTGTCTTGCGCAGCTAATTAGCATTAGCATTTTACCTTAAATAAGGTATTAGCTATGTCTAAAGCTTATTAGCCATGTTTCGTGTACTAAATGGAGTAAGTCAATTACAGACAACATGCTAGTGATGCCCCACATGCTACTGACATTAGCATTTGCTAATGCTAACATTAGCATTGTGGAGTGTAGAAAATCTGAGCTGATTGAATTCACTTTAGCTTAAAAAGGCATGCGCTTGAAAATGTAACAATTTGTAGCACTCATGAAGTTCAAAAGCTTTCTGTAAAACTCGACTGTAGCTAGAATCAGACGAAGAGCACAAAACCCATCACTAATGATTTGAGTGTTCCTTGGGGCACTGTGACCTCAGTAAATGTTAGACGTTTGTGTGTTTCTTTGTAGAGTTTGTTGCCTAGATTTAAATCCGTCTAGCCATTCGTTGTCTATAGCTTCTCCTTTAAAGGTCACAGGAGACCTGGGGCCTATTTCTACCATTTTCTACCAGTACAGAAATTTAAATGAGAAAAATACAGAAGAGAACCATATTGTTAATTACAAATAAATCAGATTTTAATAACCTAATTTAAAAAGCTACTTTTAATGTGGCAGCTATAGTAACTACAGTCTATGTTTTTACTGTTTTGGATCTAAAACACTAAAATCACAGTCTCCCTTTGTTTAAGTGTGAGCCATGGCATTTTAAACAACAATTGATTCTCTGATTTAAGGATTCTAGGGCACAATAAGAGGCTTAGAGCTGGAAGTTACTGGAGGCAAAATAAAGAAGGGGGGATGAGCTTGTAGTGATTTAAAAGTAATCAATAAAATGTTTAATCAAAGAGAGAGTAGGCATAATTTAAGCAGGACTGGTGTGATATATCCCCTCGGTGGAGTTGTTGGAGAGCTGATGCTGCATTTTGCTTCACCTGTAAATGAAGAACTGTTGCATTGTTTAGGTAAACACACACAGAGCCGCATTATTCCAGTTCATGAAAAGTAAGATATGCAAAATGCACAGACTGGCATAAATTTCGGACAGAATCATCAACTTTAATTAAAATAGTATCTTAAATGTACAATACAAAATGTATAATGTTATAGTTTTTATGCAAAAATCAATTGATCGTAATGTAGCTGATAGTAATTACTAAGGAATATAAATGTCAACACATTTTTTGGTCATACACATTGTCTATTATTGTTGCTTGTTGTTTGCCAGATGTAGTTTTAAGACATTAGTATTAAAATTGTTTTTCTTTTTAGTTTTGACAATAATAGATTTTTATTACAGAAAGACATTTTTGAGAACTTTGTGCTCCTTCCAAAGTGTTTTCTTTTAATGCAGAATAGTTAAACATTAATTAATTTAATGAATGTTCTTCTGCTAATTATTTTAATTAAGAAAGCAAACAAAGAACGCATTTCTGTAAAGATTATTTTAGTCAGAGTTTGCTCTCTTTTTTCTCATTATTTACTCAAGCACCAAATGTTTCTGGAATATTTTAATGGAACTGCTGCTAATAAATGTATGACATAAATGTCAAGTGTTTTGGCTCTTTTTTTTTTTTTTAGAACTAGTAAAAAAAAATGACATCCAACAGGAAATACTAATGTTGCTACTTCCTTTAAGGGGGCAGTTTTCAGAGTGTAAAACACAAGTTTATTATATTCTTTATAACACTGGAGCCAAACCCATGAAATCAACAACATGAATAAAGATAAAAGATCCAGCATTCACTGCAATTGTTTTATATCTGTCTTCAGTAAACATGACTGAAAAACAGAATAAAAAGGAAAATCCCACAAGAAATTTCAAAAGATCTTTCTTTGTACATAAAAAGCATGCAGCATTTGAAAACTTCAGAACTGTCACAAATCCCATGTCTTGAATCTGCAGGTCTGTCAGACTCAGGAAGTGGGGAAGCAAAAAACCCAAATTTTAGATTCCAGTCAGGAAGCCCAAGTCAACTATCCCCCATCAGAGGCTAAAAACTCACAATCTAAAGCAGCAGCTCCTGCCTCTATACCTTCCCTGCATAAAAAAATAAATAAAAACATGCCCTCTATCTGTGTTTTCAGCTTTGCTTTCATCTGATCTGCCCCCCAAAAGCACCCTGCCTCTGCTTCGTCGGTGTTTGTAGTAATACTTTCTGTTGCTTTGTTGGAAACTCAGTTTGACTGTGTGACCCGAGCGGTCGAGCGACTGTCGGCGCCTCCAGCAGCACAGCTCGTGCTGAGAAGGAAGCTCCTGATGCAACTGCAGCTCTTTTTTTAACCTCTGAATTCCTCAAATCAAACACACAGAGAGGTTGCAGACATAAAATGATATCAGGTGCAGACACTCCACGCTCCAGTCTGTAGGACTTTAGTCCCAACTCTGCTGGCGGGATGAAAAAAAAAGTGGACTTATTAAATTTCAAAATTGATATGAAGGTGAAAACTCCCATAACTTCAATATTTCAATGTTTATAGTGTGCAAACTTTGTAAATGCTAAAAATGCTTGAACATTTATTTTTGATGTTGCAAGCAGATTGTTAGTATTATTCTATTTCTTTACCAATCAATATCGGAAATCATATCTATGTTTCCAAAAAGTTATTATTTTTATATAAGGGAATAAAGAATGGAGTCTGAAAACTCTTAAAATTTTTCCACTTTTTTGTTCTTTATTTAATTCCTAAATTGATTTGGAAGTTGATGAAAGACAATCCTATGATTTCCTATGATTTTCAGACCAGGCTGCATGTTCAGGCTCGTTGTCTTCTTGGAAGGAACAACATGTGACTCATTGCTAACTGTCTTGCAAACCCCAACAGGTATTTTTTAATTGTTTTCCAAGATTGTCTCTATTTACTGTCAGTTCCTCCCTCCTCTCATCAACTCTGGCCAGTTTCCCTTTCCCTGAAGAAAAAGCACATGAATGGCACAATTTGGCATGTTCTGTTCAGTATATCAACTTTGCACCTTCTTTGACATGTTGGTTGGGTTCCTTATGCAGTTAGTAGAAAAAAAAAAAAGATACTTCTTATTCCTTGCTTCCAACAAATGCTTTTTTTGTCACTCTGCCACAAAGGCCATATAGAAAGGGAAAACAAATCGTGTCATCTCCTATTTAAATTGTAATTTTTTTTTTTTATTATGACAAATCATAAAACAGTTCAAGGAGTAATAGTTCCTTTGAAAGGTAAATGTAAAAATTACCTTATTCAACATGTATTGTTGCAACAGCAGAAACGTGTAGACATTCTAGCATAGTATTTCAATAGAACATTGTTATGTTTTAGTGAAATGCATCGTGTTGTATTTCCAAACAATAAGCTGATACTTTTGTCACATACTTTGAACACTGCTATGCAGCTAATATACGGTGTTTTTCCAAGGGGTTTCCAAAGCTTGAAAAGGAACGCACAAGCCCAAGAGTGAATTTGCCTTGAGATGAAAGTGACATTGAGAGTGACAACAAAAGAGAAACTGAGAAAGTGTGAGACCTTGGTTTTACACCGAATGCGTCTCTGCTCCGCTGCACACTTCACCAGTGGAGTGAAGCCGTTCCTAACCACCATGGTTTACACTATGTGTGGCTCCGTTCCACTGTGAACCCCAGGAGTGCTTTCTTTGAGACTGAGGTATAAAGTAATATTAAATCTAAATATCTAACATTTATAAGCGACATGTTTTTACAAACAGTATGTTTTAAAACTGTCCATTTGATGTGACAGTATGACATCAGGCAGATAATCTTTAGGTAAAATCAAGCTCCGCCCTTTTCTGGAGAAACACACAACTCCGAGTCAGAAACAACCAACCAGAGCTAGGAGGAAAGTCTTAGCGCTGTCAATCATTCTCATGAAAAAAATCTGAGACTCTTTTATTTTATTTTCCTCATACTAAACTGTCACAACATAGTGATAGTTTTAGCAAACATGTAAAAAGCATTTTATTTATAAAAGTTGCCTATGGCAGCTTTAATCAAAACTGAAAATATGAAAGCAAGCTCACCAGATGCACTCGGTAGAGGATGCTGATTCCCAGAGTCATGAATGGCTTGGAGAAATCAATTACCTTCTCCCTCTCTGAGGTGATGGTGAAGCCAGCGACGGCCAGGTCAGCTTTCTAAGGCAAGAGACAAAACATATCAGATATGATTGTTTAGTATTTGTAACTTCCAGGTACTGAAATAAGAAAGAAGGTACAGGAGAATGAAAATGGAAAAGGATTCTCTTTTTTTGTGACTTGTGGTGCATCTGCGAACAAAATTGAAAAATAAAATAGATAAAGAATCTCAAACATAAGGTAGAGGAAAATAGGAGAAGGTAGAGAAAAACAGAGATAGCAGAGTGTCAGTGGAGGTCTCATAGAAAATAAGAAACAAAAGCCACACAACATAAAAGAAAGGAAGGAGAGTCAAGTGGGTCAAGTACCTTCAAGGAAAGCTAATATTTGGGTAAAACAGGATACACAATAATTGAACTGAAGAAAACAAAAAACAAGAACTGAGGCCTTCAACTAAATTTCTTTAAAGTGATATACCACCAGAAATGTTTAGTCCTTAAGCAAATAATGAGAGCAAAGAGAGCATAATCTTTATGGAAATGTTTTCTCTGTTTGTTTTTCTAATTAACATAATTAGCAGAATAACTTCCAGTAAATTGCATTCATGTTTAACTATTCTGCATTACCAGAAAACACTTTGGGAGGAACATAAAGTTGTCAGAAACAATGTTTTTGTAATGGTGTTCTAATAGCTTTTATCTTCAGATACCAACATTTTCTCCCACCGCAGAGTTGATGGTGTTAAAATAGTTTCATCTTTGCATCTTCAAAGAATAATTTTCCAACAATTAATTTAGTTAATTTCTTACGAACACAAGAGGTTGTTATAAGGATCATTTGGCCATTGACATGGAAATACTATACTAATGGTAATTAATACTTTACAGTCTTGGCTGTAGTGATAATCTGTTTTATTTCAGACAGTCTGTCAGGTCACAGAACCTGAATAACAGAGCACTAATCATGGATTCTTAACATACAATTAGATTATACAAATCTGAGAGCTATGTTTTTTTCTGAAAACTTTCTACTGCTTAAGAAAGGAAGAACACAAGATCAGATAAATCTTTAGTGAAATTCGTCAGGATTTCTGGTCATGCAGAGGTGTGTATTGGAAGTCCATGATGTATTAGGACATTAATAAGCAGAAAGACAAAATGGACTGACAGGAAACAACAGATCTGTCAATGGAGGAACTGGTGAAACAAGGGATATTTATGGTGGGGAGCTGCACAGGTGAGTTAAAGAACAGATGAGGAACAGCTTTGAGAGAGACAAGAAAAGGTATAAACAAAAATAAACTAAATTTTCAAAAGGTTGTCACCTCTTTTTCCTCATAAAATTAAAAGGTTTCACAAATTACAAACTGTGTTTTAAGCAATCTCTGATCAGCGCAATGTACTTCGATTAAAGTTTGACTCATGTTTATATTGAATTATTTTGCTGCTTCCTTTTTGTGTTTTCACAAACTCAAATAATGCGTCATAATTCTCAAACTGTGCTTTAAAGTATCTGTTCATTCTGGAGTCATCCATCTTGTCTTAATTTTAGATGTTGTGCTCCAGCTGCCTTAAAACTGTGACAAATAATTTTCAAATTTAGTATCCCCTGGTTGCTCGGGGCAACAATTTATGATCGATAACAGTCAGCTACTTGCAGTACTATCACAGTGTCTATACATCATACATAGTTTTGTCTGCCAACCTGTCACTGCTTTTCCCCCTCACAAAATGCTGCCAGTTAAATGACTTCAAGATAGCGGAGGCTTCTTCAGGGTTTATGTAACAGAGTGTCCTCAGTCAGTCTGACAGGCGATGTTGTTTATCTGACTCCGTCATGACAACTACAAAATGACTTAATGAATGCAAAATAAGAGTCTTAAATATATATATGAGGTTATTTAAGCTACATTAACCTCTAATTCATGCTTTACAAAACATATTTCACTTTGTCAAGAAATTTTGAGAGATTTTAATATTGCAAGAACCTGTCCCATTGCATCTCCTTAAACATCTGACATTAAATAGGAAATGTCAAAAGTCTTAAAATTATTGCCTAGATTTTAAATGAACTGTTAATGAGAAATATTAACAAATTCTGTATTTTTGTTTTTGTAGCATCACAACAGATTTTGCATTAATTGAAGGCTGATCAGTGACTTTTTGAGGTAAGGTAAATTAAAGGGAAATTAAATGTTGACGAAACTCCTATAATCTAATCTTCAAAGAGTCATCATGGATAATGATGCTGCAGGCAGGAAGGATATCTGGTAGCAGTCAGTCATGCAACATATCTGAAGAGGCCTCTGACTGGAGATTGTTGGTGTATCACAGTCTCATACTAGCAGCTTAATTTCTGGTCAGCAGAGAAGAAATATCACAGAAATGTGTCCTGGATCCATCAGTTGTTGGACAGCACTGCAGATTCACTTCTTTAGTTTTTATCATTTCTCCTTAAATATCTTTCTGGCTCAGCAGCCAGGAAGCCTGGCAGAGAGATGTTGAAGTCAGGGATCTGTTTTTCTCCCATTATGATTAAGACGGTTCTTCTTTTCTCTCTGCTGTTTGGTCCTGCTCTGCTCTGTTTGGGGTCATAGTTAAGGCACCATTTGAGATTTTGAGAGATGCTAATTAGCTGCTTCCAATTATAAAATATGCATTTTGTCCCCAGTTACATAGCATCATAGCAATTGTCATAAAATAAAAAAAAGAAACAGAGATAAAATCCTTCCTACACCACAGTTTGCAAAACAAAGGGGGGATAATTATCTGAACATGCAATATATACCTGAACCCCCCAAAAAATGAACTACAGTTTGCAAAAGGTTCAAATCAGTATGTATGTAATAGATCTACTCCAACATGCTGCCACCATGAGTGAAAGTGTCTTAGAAAAATATTAACAAAAGTAAACAGCAGCCTGGATGATCATCTCCTGCTCATTATGCCAGAAGCTTAGATTTATTCTGTACGGACACTGATTATTCAAACACAACTCATACATTCATCAGACATAATTGGCCATCTGAGTCTGTATGGGCAATATGTTGCCTAATTTGTGAAATCATGCTGTCAGACGCAATGATTAATAAAAATTTTGTAGTTGAAGGTATCGCTCAACCGTTGTGTCATGACTGAATGAATGCAAATGGAGGCAGCCCGTGTTTCTGAAATCACTGCTTTGCTGCCAACTGATGAAGGCAGTTTTTAAACCAGGAGTTAAGGATACTGTTGCCAGTCTTGAAGAAAAGTAAATTAATGCTTAAAAAACTAACTTCAGTTACTCGATCATACAGCTCCAACCAGTAAATTTATTTTCAGTTGCATTTCATTTCTTCAAACCTAATTTAATCAATGTAAGGTTTAAATTAACTTCTATTCTACTGATATTCAGAGATGATACACTGACGGTTGAATGTCCTGAATTCATTATGGGATTCATAAAAAGGGTTGGCACCTTACTCCCAAACATTTAAACCACCTTTGTACAGGTTCTGGGGCTTTTAATGAAATATTGATTTTCTTACTGTAGAGGAGTCGGTGTTGAAGGTGCAGCTGCCACTGAATATATTAGGAGTTAACAATAAATTGTTATTGTGCTGGTGTCATGGGACAATGAGAACCTTGGTTCCTAACAAGTGCCTTTTGTCCCGATTGCGTAAATAGTGGAACAGCAGGACAGAAGGTGACACCAGACACAAATGTAGACAAACTGATAAACTTCATCAGCATTAGAATAAAACACACATTTCTATCTGGAGGGTGGACTCCACCTGTTTGATTGACCCAAGATCAGTTCTATGACGCGCCAGACTTTATTTGTTCGTTTTAGTTTTTACCTAAAAAAGAAATCTGAACTATGTTAGAGTACCATGTGTGTGCTTGTCTAACGCCCCTTTAATCTGACTTCTAAAGTGAATTATTCACATTTTGTACGTGTGCTTCGTGCTGAATATGGATAAAGTCGTCATACAGGAGAATGAATTCATGAAAATGTTATCTGTGAAATATTACCTAGAGTTCTAATTCAGACTCTCTATTCTTCCTTGTTAAATATACAGAAACCACCTCTCTTCATCATACTCTTGATCTCATTCTAATACAAAGAGTGGACTATTATTAATAACTATTGAAACGTGTGACCACGGAGACTGTGAGAGGAAATTTGAGTCTCGTATGCGTCTCATCATGCAGATACAAAATTAAAAGCAGCAATTGTATTTTTTCCTTAGTTGCCATGAGCAACTTTATTGAAAACAGCGATCCCAACTTGCCCATTTTGGTTTATCACAGTTTTGACAACATTATAGCCTGAACAATAAATGAAAATCATCTGAAAAAAGTATCAAGAGGGGGCCGGTCATTTGGTTTGACTTACAGTTCTGTACTTTAGGGCATAAAGCAACCCACTATAAAAAGGATCTTAGCTAGATTAGAAAAATGTGATAATTTAAGAGAAATTGAAGCTAGAACAACTTGTTAAATTCAAATAGTGGAAAAAGAGAGAAAAAACAATCCCCAGGCTGTAGGCAGGCAGAGTTTTATCATTTTCCTTAAGCCTATGCAGACTTAATTTACTGCTTTAATTGACATTGGTTTATATTAGATAAAACAATATGACAATCTTTTTTTTCCATGCGCCTTGAGACAACATGTGTTGTGAATCGGTGCTATATAAATAAACTTAATTAAATTGAATTTTCACTGAGGTACTATCGGTACAAACTGAAGGCATTAAATGCTAAGAAAGAAAGTAAGCTTCCTTTATTTCACTCTGTATTAATTTTCCTAATCCACTCTACAAATTTTTCATGCTTTTGAAGTTGCTCTGCTCCATCCCTGAAACCAGCTATTTTAGAGAAACCCATTGCTGTTGAACTTTCTCTGCTCACAGGTTTCTCTGCAGTGAATTGTAAAAGCACAACAAGCGTGCCCTAAAGAAGGCAGGAATGTAAACACGCTGTTATTCTGCTGGCCTTAACATTTATCCGACCACCTTTTTGTTCCACAAGAAAGTAAAAAAAAAACAAAACATACTTTAGAGAGCAGGTTTCATCCCTGCAGAAAAAGTCAAAATCGATGCGCAATATACAACAGAAAATATTTTTGCAGGAGACATTACATCTGGTCATAGAGACATACTGTTGAGGAGGAATCAAATATTTTTGTAAAGTGAAAGAAAATATTGAGAGCAGTGTTTTTGAGTGGGAGGGGTTTAATCTGAGACTAAAAACAAAGAATCATACTCTGTATTCGCCCTTTTTTTGGAAGTAAAAATATCTATTATATGGAATCAAGAAATATAAATGCTTCAACAATAAGAGTGTAATTTCATATTGGCTTGCAATAACATGTTCAGTTTGCTTAGCAAACATTAATCTTCTAATTAATCTTCTATTTGTAAATAATTAGTTATTTTTACTCAGCTAGCAAATAGAAGGTGTATTTATGAAAAATACTTGTCAAGTTAAGGGATTACTTAATTATGCATTACATATTTTTATTCTGTTCTTAAGTCTTCGTCGAAAAATTTTTTTCATTGTTATTGTAAAAACATGTTTGCAGCACTTTATTTTACTGAACTAACAATTATATATATATTTGTTTTCATATTTGGCACAAAAAGAATTGAAAAAGTCTTTGTGTTTCCAGCTTCGGTTCCACTCACACCCCGGCTGATGAGACTGCAGTGAAATCTGTTGGAAAATTGGCTGGTCCATCTATTCAACTTTACATAATGCAAAAGCATTGGGCCTTTCTTCTTTCTGCCCTCAGTGGAGCGGGCACCAAAAATAATGAAGCTACTGCTGTCGTGAAGTGGTAGTAGAAGAGGGACCCAAATGTAGACTAACACACAAGGCCAGAACCAAGAAAAACAATGTTTTATTAAACAAATAGAAGAGCTGACACACACCCCGAACTCCAAAGAGAATCCCCAAAAAAACAAGGTCCAGCACAGAAATAAAAGTGAGCAAAAAACAAGAATGACACAAATGTAGCCGAAAACACTGATGATCTGCGATTTAAACCAAGAAAACCAATGTGCATATATAAACTCAGAAATATATTCAGAGGGTTCAGAGATAAAAGGTGGCTGAATGAAGATGAGGCAGAGAACAGGTGGTGGAACAGACACAATGGAAGAATATCAATAGAGACTGGCAGAGAGAAGCTAATAGTAATAATAATAATAATATTAATATAGCTTCTGCAGAGCAAACAAGGAATAAACCAAATCCCTTAAATACTGAGCTGCACATAGAAAATTGTCGGTTGATAACACAGAATGCAACTGTGTTTTTAAAAAAGTATGTCTGATTTTTCTTTCAATTCATAATTATGCACAACTTTGAGTTGGTCTGTGACAGAAAATCCCAATGAGGTTGTAACATAATAAAATGAAAAATGTCTGAAGGAAGATGAATGCTTTTGCAAAGCACTGTAAAACTAGCTAACAAAACTCATCTACAAGTCTATTATATATATAAAGCAGACAGAGAGCAAGAGCTGCATAAGGGGAAAAGAAGAAGAATCTTCAATATTGCAATATTTAACCTGTGATAGCTGGATATTTCATAAGGTGCCTTCTGAAGGGAAAAAAGCCTAATAGATCTTAAAAATCAGCATTGAATTGGAAAATGCACATTTTCCACATCTTGGCAACACATTCCTTTAAATTTCACTTTCTTTCCTATTGCAGGACACAAAGAAATTCAATTTACTGCATTCCAGTTGTATCAATTGGTAATATTGACTGGACAGTGAAAGGGAGCTGAAATCCTTCCATAACACAGTCAGGGCATGAAGCTTTCTTCTGGTGATATAAGCACGGTTTAACGTGGGTTCCTGAAAAACCCTCTTTTAAAATGCCCTTTTCAGTTCTGTTTTTCCACACCAAAACCGCCGCAATACACCCAAGTTTGGATTTAACCTTGATGGATGAAGACAGAAAGGTGAAATTAAAATTGAAAGATAATCTCATTAAGGTTCAAGTCAACTGAGGCCCAGAGTGGAGCCATAGTGGAGTGTTTATCTGGACCCCAGACACCTCTCTGCTCTTTAATTAACACCTAATTGATTAACAAGCACACACTTCTTAAATGAATTTCTCCCACTTTCATCAGACTCCTCGGTCTTACAAACAACAAAGTTTATAGGAGTGTGTTTCTGTGTTTAGGTTAGACAGTTGTCATGTTTTGAGCAGCGAGAGAGAGAGAGAGAGAAATAGAGTACTTTTTCGAATGCACAGTTCTGTGGGCACTAATTTTAAATAAAGGGATACCTGCTTGTCTGTCTCTGTGTGTCTGTGTGTGTGTGTGTGTGTGTGTGTGTGTGTGTGTGGGTTCATACTGAGGAATCCCACAGCGTAATTGAAACAGCTCTGTATAATTAGTAAGGAAAAAAGGCAGTTGATTAGCCTCTTAATGGCTTGCCTGTGCTCCCCAGTTTCTCTTTCTGACACACGCACACAACTATCAGCCACAATCACCATTACCATCACCATGATGTGTTTGTGTGTGGCCCTGCTTCCAAACACAAGAGAACAATTTTTGGGACTGGTAACCCAGAGACTATTTTTGATGCTTTTTACTAAACCCCACTAATTAAACAAAGGTTAAAGCATCTTTTCAGGGTTAGAGTTAAAAGTACCACAGTGTTTTAGGCTGGGTTACAAGGTTTGGGGATGTATTATGGTTTCCTCATCCCACCCCTTTCACACAGTACTACCAGGCTGGGCCTTTTTCTTTTTCTGTCTCAGTTAAGATATATTATAGGAGAAAGCCAAATTTCCTATTTCATAAAATATCTTTATCATAAACATAACAAGCCCTTCTTTAAATCACTAATCACATATGAGTTAGGAGAGGAAGAGGGTTGGTATAGAGTGGTCTTCAGTCTTCAAACAAATGGATCGGGTAAAACCTTTCCAATCTGAGCAACGACTTTTCAGTTTTGTAATAATTGTTACTGATACACTTAGCTTAGGTTCAATGATCTTTACTCTCTCAACATAATTCAGTGTAACAAATTCTGTGAATAAAACACAGCAATATGAAGGCCCTGGTGTGTTTTTGTGTAATTGGTACATCACTTGCTTGAACCACCAAGCTGGGTAACTCTATCATAGGGACTTGCGGACTATGACTAATTCCTCTGGCAGCTCGGAGGCAATAGTCTGGCCACTGCCTCCTTGTGCAATTCTGCTTGAAAAAGATTCTTGTTTGGGCTTTCTCCCCATGACTTGGATCATCTCTGGTAGATGTTCTACTGGGCCAATCAGCGAACACAAGGACAAGTTGTGAATAACGATTTGAATTTTCTGTGCTGTCTTAGAAATGTAGTCTGCTAGTAGTTTCAGCAGTGGCAGCAGAGAAAGAGAACAAAGCCATTCAGTCCTTATTGGCCACTTTTACAACATCTGAATTAACATTAACAGCCGTCAAGTTTGGATCAGCACGCGTCTCTTCACAGTTTAGGTCAGTTGGTACATCGCAGTCAATTTCCGACGAGCTTCTTAGCATCTAACTGGCTCTTTACATACGGCACGGGTAAATGTTAGCAATTGGGTTAAGGAAGTAACATAGAACCAGAAAATGTATTTTACCATCTATTGCGGCGTAACAGTGACAGATTCAATCCCAGATGTATTCTTGGCCCATTTATAAAACTCAGAGGGTCACTGAGATATTCCAGCATTAAGTATTTTGTACAGGAAGTTTACTTTGAGAGTGTGGGACCGGCTCTGTCCTGAGCAAGCAGTGAGTGGTGGCGTGACCCACCTCACTTCCTGTTCTGCCGTCGCTCGTAGTCATGGCAGAGGGGAACCACTCCGTTTTTGCATTACAAAAAAAATCATATGTTTGTAAAGCTGAGTAATGCTAAACACAATGTTCATGCGTGTGAACATCTTATACAAATTTACACAAAAAATGTGTGTAAATGTTTTGTGTAAAAAAAATGTACACTTTTGCTTTATACAAATTTAAAAACAAAAGTGTTTTATACAAATTTACAAAAAAAAAGTCAAAATTTGCAGAAACATAAAGATAGAATCCCTGAAAATCTTTGTTTTGTTTATCAGCACAAAATAGTTGATTTTAGGGATAGTTACATTTTTAATGTCAGTGAGGGAGTTTACTATTAAGTCATAAAAGAAATATAACTTTCCTTCATGGTTTTTAAATGTATATTTGTATAAATATCGTATAAAAATAAAACTCCAGGAATTTTGGCTGTTCATTTCGGCTGCTAACAGATGAATGGACTAAAAGGTTCTGGTTTATTTGTTCCTTTACGTTTTTGAACTTTTGTACATTTTGTGTTCAACTTTTTAAGGTTCTGCTAGAAGATATCAGTTTGTACCCGTCTTAAGGACATTTTGTCATTTTGGCATATTGCAGCACAGTTCTGTTTTATTCATTTGAGCTTTGAGCTTCTGTCTGTGCTGAAATATTTGGAACTGTTAGCAGTTAAATCTCAGTTAGGAAACTGAAAAAAATTCTCAGACTGCTGTTTGCAGTTGCAAAATTGTGCTAATAGATAACATGAGACACTAAAACTGTAAAATGCCAACTGTGCAACCATTTTGTCTTTGTTTCAAACAATTAACACTAATTTTCTACTGACTGTGCTCTCAAAGTGGTGTGACCCACATCTAACATAAATAATAAGTGACCATTCACATCAAGAAAATAAATTATTTACATCCTGATCATTCTTAAAATAAAATTTTAACAGGTTACAACTAGTATCTGCAAGTGAAAGAAAATCAGATACCAAAATAATTCCAGAGCTTTTCATACATTTGTTTTACAAAACCTTATTTTGCCCAAATTTATGAGAAATACTTTAAAAAGGCTGTTAGAAATATAGAATATTTAAAACCCCTTCCAATATTTACTATTCAGAAAGCAATTAAAATTTTTGCTCTTCAGCTAAGTAATTCCTACTTTTCCATAACTAAAATAAAATTCTAACAACTTAAACGGGATTTCTGAAACAAACAGAAATACAAAACACTCTCACTGTCTCTTCTCCTTATCATTTTTACCTCCTCTTGCAGTTTTCATTGCATACAATTCTCTAATCAGTGTTAATTAGACTAGACTTAAAGTGAACCACTTTCACTACGAAAACAACTAACTTGGGAAATTGAGCTTCAGCTGAGCCACTTAATACGTCCTGAGCTTCACAGTGACTGCTGATCAGAGCTGAAAGGCTTTCCAACACTCCACCTCTTGTATAATTGGCTGACGCTTGTGTTGCAGTTAAGAGTGCCATCACTGTCAGTAACTCAAAGCCCACGTCTTGCACCCTCACCCCTGCCTGTTGCCATAACAACTAATGCAGAGGCAATGTTAGAAAAATCAATTGGGGATGCTCGTGTTTTTGTGTACGTGGTGGCTTCGCCTGATTCAATTTGCTGCTTTTGAATGTGAAATGTGTTTGGTCTGGTCACACTTGAACTTGATGATGCTGTAAAGCAGTGGAGAATTTTCACTTCATCTTTTGCCAACTTCAAATCCAACATGTTGCGGATATGGGCTTTTCTTACAATATACAGCTTAATACCATGTCTACATTTTGTGCTTGCTTTTGGAAAGTATATATTATCTTGGTGTTATTTTCATTCATTATCACCGAGGTGACCCTAAAGTATCTGCCAACTGAAATCCCAGGTGACGGTTTGTACTGGAAGAAGAGGAGTGAAGCATAGAAGCATTTAATAAAGGAAGTGAAAAAAGCAGCTGTCTAGGAGAATGTAGCAAACACAGAGGGGATAGGAGTGCCAAAGAGAATGAAGAGCCGATAGGGGATCCATCCAAAAGAATGACAGAGTCTGCATTAAAGAGAAGGTGGCTGAGGACAGAGTGAGCAGCGGCATGAATCCAAAAAGAATCAGCTTGCGAGTGTAGCAGCACCACAGATGACATTGGCAGGTCAAATAAGTGATATTGAAATGGAAGAGCTGGAGGCAAGTTGCAAAGGACTCATAGTTGTAGGAAATAAGAGACCAGTTTTGTTGTGCATTTATTGGATTTTCATTTAAAAATTAGAGTTGTTTTTCTGTTTCCACCGTTTGCTTATTTTCGCTTTCAGAAATGCTTTACAGCTCAGAGTTTAGAGTTCCATCATGTCAAATTCTTTTTTGTGAACAAAATGTTTGCCAAAAATAAAAATATGCACCACTTTCAAAGAGGCCAAAGGCTCCAAATGAAGGAAATTCCTTGCAAAATCAAAAGTGATATTTTTAGCCAGTCTATTTATTTCATACTCACCCTGTTGATCAACTCCCCCACCATGCCGGTCCAGCTGCCATTAGGTTCAGGTGCTCCATATAACCCATCATCCACCAGCTTAATCTTGAAGGAGAACTTCAGGATGTCTGCCAGCTCCCTCAGCATGTCCACACAAAAACCTTCGTACTGATCATTTCCTTGGTAGTTCTGATAATTGGACTTGCGCATTACATATGGGTTTTCCTATCAGGCCAAGAACAAAAACATTGGGCTGTTGGCTGAAACATATTGAAAGGAAGAAAAACACAAACATGCGACACTGCAAGTTAGCTGATGCACATTATGTATGTTTAATAACACTTTACCAGTATAGTGGTGACAATTAAGGACTTGTTAGCGAGTGTTTCTGAGGCATTGAGGTCCAAAGAGGTTGAGTTCATTGCCAATGTGTTGTTGGAATACCAAGTGCCAATCTGTAGGGAAGAAAGAGGAATTAAGCACAACCTTAACTTAAAAAAATACATAAAAATGGAAATGCAGGAATGCTAACTTTTTTTGAATTGGAAACCTCACTTTATTTCAACGATCCAGTGTCCCTTACAGATATTTTATTACATTAAAACTCCTTCAGTCCTTGAGTTATTGCATTTTTACTGTTAATCTGCTTTGCAAGTTCTAGTTGCGTGAGGACAAAAGTGACAGATCAAATGATTGAAATAGACAATTCCTGTAAAAATATAAAATTTGCTTTGGAAAATTTCTAAAAATCATTTAGAAGAGCTATAAACGGTTCTTCACGTTACAGGCTGGCTGTGTATAGTCAGAGTGGTCTAAAGCCCATGCTTTACAACATTAGCTTCCTTGTTCTGGTCCTTGAGAGCTACCATTCTGCAACTTTTTGAAGTACCTCAGCTCTAATATACCAAAATCAAATGGCTGAATTTCCTCTCCAGCATGTCATTTAGCTCTGCAGAGGGATGGTAACAAGCCATTCATTAGATTCAGGATCGGTGAAGTAGCGATGCACCTAAACGTTGCAGGACGGTACTTAGGCACAGCTTCTTTACAAGGTTAAAAACAGACCCCATTAAACTAAGATCTAATAAAAAGAATATCAGAAAAATTAAAAGTGACAGAGTAATAAAAACTAAATACAATTGTAAGACCATATGAGTAAAATGATAAAAAAAAGAAAAAGTTTGCAAAAAAGGAATGCTATTTTATTAAATCCCAACTATTCTATATATAAAAGTCCATTAACAACATACAGTTATGTTATGCCATAATAAGTAAGATTCATTACAACAATATAATCTGAAGACCTTTTTAATAAATCAGACTTGCTTTGGTTAGGTTAAATAGTTAAACTCAATAATTTGGGCTGGAAGCTTCTGCATTGCACAATTTGTTAGGTAGAACGAGGAATCATTGTTTTGAGTTACATTTTGAAGGACAATAAGAAGTTGACCCCAAATCAAAAGCCTTCATTTTATTACTTGATTTACTTTCTGGTGGTCAAGTAGATTTGATCATAGTTGATTGCATCTGATTAGTCTAAAGATGTTGAGTATAATTTCCACTCAGGGTTAATCAGGTCAGCTTAATACATTGTAAAAATTAAGACTGCAAGAAAAGGAAGGAGCTCATTATTTCAAAGAGAAATTTAACCGAGACTCACAGCAATCAGCCACTTAGCTTTCAGATTGTTTTAATATTATATTTCCAGTAAAGAGTGTTAGGAAAACTGTTGAAAGGTCAAAACAAAATCAGTAAAAAGAAAAAAAACGTCTTTACCAGATATGTAATCTGTCTATATGTTGAAAATATTGAGAATTGTCTCCTCTAAACCTTTCAATACAACAAGTTAAAGATCATGGACCACAGATAAGACCCACATTCACCAACAGATTTTTCATCTTTAAATAATTATTTTATGATAGTAAGACCATCGCAGTCTGTTCACACACACTATATGGAGCTGAATGAATTAGTGTATGAAAGAGCTGCTTAATGAACCCCTTAGGTCTTTGGACATCTATTCTGGGATTCTTGAATGAGTGATGACCTTACAAATGTTTACATTTCAAATTTAGTTTCAATAGGGAGACTTATTATTTATTACTCCTTTAAACTGAGTAAATATGATATCAGGTTTATGTATTTAACGGCTAAGATCTCCACCTTGTTCATTTGTTATTGAATGAAAAGTAAGTGTTCTCTTACTTCTTTATGGCCTGCAGGGTGTTTCTCCAAGATCTTCAGGGTGTAGTTGGTCCTTTGTCCTTTACTGTTGAACTCAATGTGGCCTGTCAGACCGTCATATTCCACCTGATATAATGAGAGATCACACAAAAACAAAGATAAATGACTGTTCGACAGCCTAATTTGTGACTTTCTGCTTATAGAAACAGTTGATATACAGGTTGACATTAATCAATGAAAAAAGTACATGTTATGACTGGTTTGCAAATGTTTGAATCTATTTAAATCAGATCAATAGCTGTAATTTTTTCCAAATATGACCTATAAATAGATAAACCAAAACAACAAATACATTCTCCACAAAAAAGATCCTCCAATAAAAGTTGAAGCAATTTTACCTTAAACCAACAAGCCCCAGTTCACAAAATCTGTACCTGCTGTTACCATCTCTTTAAATACTTCTTTTTGAGAGTTTTTCATGTATTTATTTATTAACTTAAAAAGCAACAGTTAGGTCTGAAATGGTGAAAGTTTCAACACACTTATCATAGATTACTATGAACGATAAAGAAAAAGAAAAAATCAGAGTAACCTTCCTACTCTTCGCATGGTTTTGATATTGATTGTTAATGGACCTTTGAAATATTTATGTACAAGTAAACAGATTGAAATAGTCTGTGAACTGAATTGAACCAGTTGTTCCAGTACCACAGTAATTCAGCAGTTGTCATGATCTAACGCCATAATAGGAATTGAAATGTGAAAAAATAACAAATAATTTATGAAACTGGATCAATTGGTTTGAATTTGTGTCAGTTTCATCTGACACAAAACGTGTTGATTCTTATGTTATTGAATGAAAAAACACAGAAACGTAATCAGAAAGTCCAAAACAAACGCTTATTGGAAACGGAAACTGAGAAAACTGTCAGTACATCAGATCAGTGACAGAGCTGCTGGAATACGTGCTTGCAGTAATGTGCAAATAAGTGTGAGACTTGTGTGATACACATGCAGCCAAGCATGCATTTTGTTCCTGAGTTTATGTGAGTTATGTGTTATGGAGTACACATTCAATATGAATGGGTCTGTGTGTGTGTGCATGACTCAAGATGAATTACATCCCAAAAAAAGTGGAGCGAGAAAGACAGAGAGAGGGAGAGAGGTCCCCGGTTGCTGCCAAACACAGGGCAGAGATGATGAAGTGATGCACTGTGAGCTACAAAAACAATATGGAGGGAGAAGCATCATCAGCGGATGGAAAAAACAAGAACTGGCAGACAGATACAAACAAGGAAACAGGAAGATGAGAGCAAATCAAATGAATATTAAAAAGCAAAGATACAGATATAACAGGAAGACAATCTAAAAAGTTATCTATATTGAATCTAAACATTTATTTTGCTCTTAGTCATGTTGAAAACAAGGATGTAATGCAGACTATTTTACAACACTAAGATTTATAGACATAACTTATGAGCCTCCTGAAGAAAAAGTTGAGCTGAAATGCAACGTAATAGTTCCTGTTGGAAAAGAAGACGACTACAAAGACAGTGGAAAATGCAAACATGAGTAACAGACATCACAGCACACAGAAAATTCACAAAGCATCATTAAACTAATACAAGCAAATGTAAAATAATGAAATAATGCTGTTGCATCTATCAGACATCTTTAACATTACGCCTCTGAAGGAAGGGAAAATGACAGATAATGGGTAGCTAATCAAAGTCTAATGTAAATATACGAGTAGGATAAAATATTATGTGAATCATGCAGACTGATTTAAATACAGTTTCAAAGTGTTTATCTATAATAACTACAACTAACACCATAGTCTGGTTTTGCACAGCGGGATTCCCAACATGTAATTTCAATGTGCAAAATCATGTCCCAAAAGAATGAAGCGTCTCTACAAAGACAGGACTTTGCTACTTTGGTTTTTTTTTTGTTAGCTCTAAACAACATTAATCTATCATGCTAAAATATATTTTAAGACATTATGGCAAAATAAATTTGTTTTCTACATTCCAGCAACTATGTGAAATTTCCACATCACATTATAAAGCAATGCTACATCACTGCTGATATATTATCTCATTTAAATTTAAGTCCAATGGAAACTGGAAACAGCTCTGGATGTAAATTGAGTGTTTTGGTCCTACTTGATGTTGTACTGTCCCTTAAAACCCCAATAATGTGAGTTGAAATGTTTAGCTCTAATTGGACAAAATGTGAAAAGTTCAGGGCATGTGAATCCTTTTCAAGGCATTGGATCCACTCATAAAAGCACTGAAATTTAAAAAAAATATTACCATAGAAATGATTCTTGTTCTGTGTTCAGCTACAGGGTTTATTTACATTTCTAGATTTATTTTACAGTTTTTGTTTCCAGTATTTTATTTTAGTTTATCTTAGCTTCTGACAGACGCACATGGTTGCTGAAATTCTATGTTTCCCCGGTTCATGCATATGAAATATGAGTATGTGAAGTAAATGTGTGTGTATGTGTTTACCATGCGTAGGTAGTTCATGAGGCTGGTCCCATGTTGCCAGATGAGGGGGGAGGTGCAGCTCAGTGGCTTCACGCCAATCTCCTGACTGCGGTTCAGCTCCCGCACGGCGCTCACCACCACGTGAACAGCATCAAACATCAGGGCGGATGACAGCTAGGCATGAAATAAATGAATAAGTAAGCATTTTCCCTTCCATCGACAGACCTTCCTTGCTATCATTTTAATAACTGAATTCTGCAGAAAGCATTCCAAGATTTCCCTGCTCAAAGTTACAAAACCATAATGAATTTTACAAACAGTTAAATTTAAATCTAAAGGTTTGTTAATTTTTTGAAAAGTGTTTGAAAAGCACATTGGCTGATGATGTTCTTACTAATAAAATAAATTATTGCATCTCTGTTGACTGTGCATGACTACAGTTGAAGAGGAAAAGAAAGTTATGTTGTCTACAACATCCCAGTTATACCATCAGCAGTGCTTTGATGAGACAAATAAATGCAATATATACAAGTTATGAGTAAGAAGTTCATACAGAATGTTGTAAAGTTGCTGCAGCACACAATATACATATACACAGTTTCATAGAATCCTTCAAAAGACAATAAAATTGCTTCACATCAATAACATTTTATTTAACTGCACAACCAATAACTTCCAGTTAAGGTTTTAAAGTCTTCAAAATAAGAAGGGAAGAAATGGACCAGAGACTTTAGCCCAATATTCCATGGCATTTATTGTGATGATGATAAAAGTATTGAGAAAAATACATATTGCAAAATTCCTTGCTGTCTTATTTAGCTATAAATCTTTTCACTATATTTGGAGATAAATAAACAAACCAGTTTCCAATAAGCTACTTTACTGCACTGTGTGCATTAAGTAAGTCACCAGTGCTCCAAAAAATACAAGTAAATGTAGCGTTTCCTATGCTTTCAGGTAGGTAGTAATGGAGAGAAAGACTTTGAAGTGTAAAAATAATCCCAGCCATACTCAATAGAAGTTCAGCATTACTATCACATTATGACACTTTTCTTTTCCCCCCAAAAGATGGTAAATGATGCCACATCACTTACACGAAGAAAAACTTGTGACAATGACAACTCTTCATTGGGTGAACAAAAAAAAAAAAAAAAAAAACATATCATGAAGCAGAAAGCAATTACTTTAAAATCATGTTATGGTGCATTCATGCTTGATTACATTCTGTTTAATCATCCACTCAACCGGATAACCTGTGTAATGTACAGCCTGTCATCTATCCTGGTTCAGTGGGGTCTGCCAGGACTTCCTGTGGAATTCTGCGCAGGAAGCCCACATTTTGTGGCTGTACTGATTGTGCACACTTACAGGGCAAAGTCATCACACTGCCTGTGTGCATTTTTGTCATGCAGATGACAAAGTAGCACATCAACCTCCCTCCACTGAGGCTGGAGTAAGAGATGCATTTTTCTTAATGGAATGCTGTATTTTGTATTTTTAATTTAGGCACCGTTGGAAAAATACAGATGTGTGCAGGCAGGCGCGGCATTCATGGAAAAAGCGAAAGTATGTTGAACTCATTTGAGGGTCAGATAAGATGGAGAAACAGAAAAACCAGTCCATAAATTAAGCAAAATATAATGAAGTGGAATGACACAAGCAAAAAAGTAAATAGAAAAGGCTTGAAATGACAACAAAAAAAACAGCTGGAATCTGCCAGTATTCAGAATATCATTCCCCCTATCAGTACAAATTCATATTGGCAGGCCTAGTACTAACTTAAACCTATAATAATGTTTAATATTACCAAAGTAAAGCACTACATGATAGAAAGTCTCGCAAGACCTTTGCAACGTTGTTGTTGCAAAACCTTCTGATGACAATGGACACATATATTTCTGAACTCAAAACACATAATTTCCAGGAAAACAGTAAACAGTGTACTCAACTATAATGACCTTAATGTGTAATAACTGAAGACTCATCTATTGAAAAAACAGAACGTTGAAGCACATCTAAAATTGGTTGAAAAGCATTTGGCCAAGCCAAATAAACACATTAATATATTATTATGTCTGATGAAGCTAAAATCAATGACATTTTACACTCCGTGTTTTGAGGAGGGATGAAACTGAAAAAAAGCCACATATGGAGGTGAAAACATCATAGGGTGAGGCTGTTTTTCAACATATGCTACCGACACACTTCATATAACTGAGACATTCTTTGGATTTAGTTTGTTGGATTTTTCAGCATGACCTTGATCCTAAACTAGCTTTGGAGAAAGAAAAGATGTTTGAATGACTCAGTCAATCACCCAAGGTAACACCAATTAATAACCAATATAAAGAGCTGAAGATCAAAGTTCATAGACGCGGCTCCCAAAACCTTTGAGGTTCTGAGGCAGTCTGAGTAGATCAAAATTACTTCTGGGTGATGCAAGCAACTAGTCGGGATATTGTTGAGGAAGAAAAATATCGACTTGATCAATATTTAGTTTCTCTTCTTTTGCAGCAAACAGCAAAGATGGGCAGGCACTAGAAGCTTGAAGTGTGAAAAAAATCAGACCGTCAGTCAGACAGCAATACTGAAGTCAACAAGTGTTTTACCATAGAACAACATAAAAAAGTGGCAACAAAGAGAAGAGCATTCACAAAACAGCTCAGAAGTTGTTCGAGGTGGGCTTCAAAACAAAACAAAGAAAATCTATGTATTGGCAGCTACAAAAATCAGACAAAATAGCAAAGATACTTTAGGAAGAAAAACTTCAAACACAAAAGGGAAACAGACAAGTGAGGCAGAGAAGAAGGTAAAAAGAGTGAAAAAAAATGGATGCAACTTTGTTGTCTTTTCTTGTATTTGGTTCAAGGTATAGCAATAACATACATATTGATTGATTATAGTTGTAAAGCTGTTTACTCAGTCATTTTAGAGCACAAATAACTACTTCAGTTTAAAACAAGAAGAAACTGCTGGCTGTAGTGCTCTAGATCTCTGTTTCTCATTTATTGAATTTTATCTATGGAGCCAAATGATTAGTGGCAATGTCACAGTTGTGAAGCTTTGGCTGAATTTGTGCAGAGAATAAGGAAAAGTTAAGCACACCTGCTTTAAGTTGCATTCAACTCATGGGACTGAATGATTCTATCAGAGTCTGTTTGGTCAGTTGTCTTTCAGACTGACACTCTTAGAGAATCAGATAAATTGCAGAGAGGCAGAGCTGTACAATCTGTGAAAGCTTGATAAAAAAGAAAGATGCTTGCAGATAGGGGTTTTTGGCAAGGTAATAGATTCAGACCTTAATGACATCAGCTAGGAATGGTTTGAAATGAGAGACAGATAGATAAGGGAAAAAGAGAACGTGAGAAAAAATAATTGGCAGCTCTCACCGGTTTCTGTCTGGAACCACAGCTGTTTCTACAAGCTCACATGTGCCACTTTGCAGTGAGTTTACTCATCATATATCAGTCTCAAACTTTGAGAACATGCCCTTTCTGCTCGTCAACATGGTATAAACATTCCTAATTAGCATTCAAGCAGACTTGGTGCATTGCTTATTTTAACATAAACATTGTGTGAGATGTGTAGGACCAGATAGACAGGACGATGAAACAGAAGACCCAATTTATGAAATCAAATCGGTATATGAGACAAACTTTCCTCTTAATTACTTTGACTTTTTTATAAAATGGACCAAGGTCATAATACAGTATGTGCTTTGTCTCATTGTTTCCATATTTTTTAACAGTCAACATAAACAACGTCAAATGTCTGTGTCAAGAAGTTAAAATCGACTGACGTGCATAAACATAAGAATAAAACATCCAGAAGTACAGCACAGTTATAATGATGATAAGAGTTTTATATTAAGATGAGACATATTTTAATTTAAAGCCTTATAACTTTCTACCTTATGTTGTCGTTTCTTTAAGGTTATTTATGTTAAAGAAAAGGGAAAGGGAAATGGAGCACAAACATGGTTTGTTGTGAACATTTAGATCAGAATCAGGTTGCTGCAAAAAGAAAAATAAAAAAAGTTTGTGTTTAGAATTGATCTATGTCGAGTAACTCAAATATATAATTGTACTTGCATTGAAATAAAGACTAATATAATAACTTGTATTAATTTCAGAAGGACAGATATAACAGCAGACCATTGGGGACTATTTAAATAGTTTCAACTTGATCAGTCTTTGATCATATTAAGTGCTACCATGTTCATCTTTGGTCTGCATACAGCAGGAGGGTGAAGAATGTTCTGTGAATCTCTCACCGCAGGTCCTGGGTATGGGTTGATGTTGCACCCTTCTTTCCACGACAAGTTCAGGCTCCTGATGAAATCCAGGTAGAAAGGATGGGAAATGTTCAACATGGAGAAACCAACGATGTTGGACTGGTCACCCACCACATCATCTAGCTGGAGCAGAGGGAAATCCTTAAGGCCAGATGAAAAAGAAAGGGAGAAAGAAAAGCAGTTTGTCAGCAATTTCTTAAAAAATATGCAGAAGGACACGTCAAAGCATTGAGCAATCTAGATAGCAGAACAGATTAAACTTAACATACTTTTCAGGTCAGACATGAGAAAATAAAAATATGAAAATCAATGAAAGACCAGGATTGGATTTTCTTCAGGCTACACTACTTTGGATTCTGTTTTAAAACTCTGAGTTGGCTCATAATGTAAAAGTAAAAGAGAGATGGACATCAAAAGCTGGGGAAATTTCAAAGAAATCCAAATAGTCCTTGAAGGCAAGTTGATGTCACGCTGAGGTTTGCTGCAGAAACAAACCAGAATCAAAATGTTTGTTTTGCCCTCTAAGGGTTTGTGTTACACAACACATGCTGACACTGAAATATTTAGCCAGAGTTGTAGGGAGCAAAGAATGTAGGCGAGTGAACCAAACACTTCTCCTGCTGATTTGTCACCTGATGACAACATCAGGTGACACAAGCTGTCAACACAATTGTATTACACTGAACTAAACTAACTCTGCTGTTTGATTTTTTTTTTTTAAGTTAGACCAAATAGGGGAAAAATAACTCAAATAATTCTTTTCATTTCTTGCCCAGAAAACAATAACCAACAGTGGTTCTCTTACATCTAACTTAACAGAAACATAATTACAACATAGGCATTTCTAAACTACTCTAATTAAATTACTTTGGCATTGCTAAGTCTCAAATCGTGCCAAATCTAAAAGCAGCAGATGGCATGTCAGCATATGCCACTTCTGGTTTGGTGGCATATGCTGATTCTACAGCAATGTGTGCCTGCCATTAGATGGTATGCTGCTGATTTGGATCACTTTAAATCAGCGGGTGATGCTGCATCTTGCTGTTGGTTCGCACATTTATTAATAATTCTGCCATGTTTTTTTTCTTCTTTCTAAATAATTATACAACTAGATGTACACAAATAGATTATCTAAAACTCAATGTGATTCTATAAGGGTAGGGAACTTTTTCCAAATGTTTGTTTATATGAAGACTTTAATCATACTTTTGTATTTGTATTTTTTTATAAAGCAAGTATAAATCTGCATACAAATGCTTAAGATATCAGATCAAGCCCTCAGCAACAGTTTCATTCTCGATAAGCAACTATAGTGATGAATACTGAGAGATCTGTGCAACTTTAACTTTGAAAATGATTACTTTACTGTGAGTAGAATTAACAACAGACACAATCTCAAAAGATAGCCAACTAATTGTGTCATTTATGTGAAAAAAAGATTTGAAATTTGCCACCACTGTTCAGGCATTTGATTTTTGGGTTTGTACAAATCACCCTTATTAAACTCACAGCTCATCTTTTGGCTAAATTTGGCTAATGTACAAACATCTGGTCAGCAGTTGTTAGTATGAGCTAATGTTCAGTAGCTAGACTGCCACTATCAGCTTTTGGCTGTGTCTGCTCTCTGCATTGCTTTGGCATAAAATGTCTAATTAGAAAAAAAAAACATTAGTCCATAAAAGATATAAACTACTTTAATTCATGAATTAATGTATTATGAAGATGCAGAGATTTTGAAGATTTCTTTGCTGATCAGTACAAATATATATATATATTTTTTACATTTATTCACTAAAATATCTGTCTTTTTCTTATCTGTTGTATTTCCATTGTTTCTTGCAGCTAAGAAACTGTTGCTGTCATTGTTGCCGTTGCTCTTGCCGGATGCCAATTCAATTTCAGCAGCAGCCAGGCCGGCTGTCAGACTGTCGCCCTGCCAGCTCTGACAAAGAGCAGTTGGCTGGCCGGGTTGCAGGGACCAGGCCAACACTGCTGAGGGAGAAAGCACTGCGACAGCATTCCAGAAGGACACCAGTGATGCATTGACTGCAGCATGCTTCACGCTAGATGTTCATTTAGGAAGAAGCTGGTCTTTAGGCTAGTCCATGCTGGTAACTAATGAGTTCAACTGTTTAAACATGTGAGCTCTTAAAAGCAGAGGGTAATGCTCCCTAATGACCTTCACGAGTCCTATGAAATTTGATGGGTAAATTAATAATGTTAATAACTTTCTGATTATTTTGCTTTGATATGCACACTTCTATGTTTTGAGTTCACTTCTATGCATTTATGTCATAGAATGCTGCTCAATAACAGCTTTTGAGCTTGATAGTACTTATGTGAATTTTAAGAACTATTTCTTGGAATAATATTAAGACAATCTTAAAACCAAGCCTCGCCCATGTTCTATGAGATCATAAGGCACACACAATTTGGTTTTTGTGTTAGTTTTTTTGATAGTTTGTAACATGTAGCTGAGGAGTTTCCCAAATACCTGCTGACCTCTCAACCCATAAACACTAACTGCAGAATCAACAGGTGGCACTTGGACAAACAGGGTAATATTATCTTAAAGACTATCGGTAAAATGAGTATTGAACATGTAACTGTTTTTTTTTTGTTTTTTTTTAGATATTGTCAGTGTTGCCATTGACAACAATCCACCTCATCCAGACATAGAAAGTAAAGTTGAACAGACTTGCAGAAACTTATTACTATGTGTGAAAGCTTTTTTTTTTTTAAGTAATGACAACTTGAAAAAAATCCACTGTAAGAAACTGATCACAGATGTGATTTTGACAAATGTCTTAAAACAGATTAACCTTACAGTCTTAAATCTTTTAAAGATCAAATTTTTGGGTTATTAGTTTGTCTTAAGTTATTGTTTCGTCTCTGTGAGAAATTACACAAACTTATGGCTCAATGAGGAGAGGTCTCTGAAAGTTGACTTCAATCCAGTCCTACGTCTAGAAAAAAAAAAAAAAAACTGTAACCATCACTATTAGTGCTTTGCAACAGGAAGACTTTGTAAATGTCTCATTGTTTTGTTAATGATATTATCAAACCAGCTAATATTGATTTACACATTGTTGCAGATTTTGCCTGGGTTCTCTGCTTTCTGTGGCTTTTATAGATAGTTTTTTTTTTATTTTAGTTTATGCATACCTTCATGTGGGGAGTAATTTGCTTTTTATGTGTAGAGTATTGGGGTTGTTGTCGACAGCTGGTGTAAATTTTATGTCTAAATCCTTAAATTGAGTTAACCCCTAGCAGGTTGTTAGTCCTCCACAGGGTAAACCACACACCCATGCATGCACACATGAACACCTAGGGACAATTTAAATGGTGAATTAATCTTTTTTTGGACAGTGAGAAGTAAGCAGGCCCATGTTCTTGCAATGGGCGTACACGGGAAGAACATGCAAGATTCACACTGAAAGGATCTGCAGTTCTAACAACTGCATTCACCCGCAAACAGACAAATAACAAAAAACATAATCTCGAACCAAATTATTAACTGTAATGAGTCTGTTAACGTTAAGCAGTTTAAAATGAACCAGTATGTAGTTGACAATAAAAAAGACAGATTAAGCATTAATGATTCCTACACACTAGAAAGCTGAGCAGAATCATCATGCCTAATGATTGACTCCCTTTTGTGTTTCGTATGCTCCAAGAACATTAGGGTTAATATTGAAATCGTGCTTTTCTTCACCAGTATTTTTACAGTCTGCAGAGCATGTTCAGTTCAAAGTTAAAGGTAGGTCACTGACACCGCTGCAGGTGAATGAAAATGCAAGAAAGAGGAGGCAGCGCTGAGATTGGGGGGGGGAATTACAAATTTGCCCTTGGTTTGTTAGTGCTGTGTGAACGGCCCCGTTAAAGTCTCATGTCATGCAGTGTTTAGAGTCAAGGCAGAGATCGAGAAACGTTATTATCCACGCAGGTTCTTTGTACAAGGGCACGACACCAAACAGGGGAATTATAATGATGACAAACAGTGGAAGGAGCAGCATGCATCTCCGATGAGAAGGGAGAGATGGAGAGAGGGAGGTTAGGGGGGAAGGGAGGGAACAGAAAAGCTTCGCTTAAGGATGTAACATAAAAAAATATCCTGGAGGTGTGAAAAGGCTGCTTACACAGGAAAACACCAGATATTTTGCTAACGGTAGTATCTGGAAAAAATTGCTGTAGGGATATTGAGATAAAAAGAAATTTACTGAAATAAATTAACAGGAAAGTTTGAAGCCAAGGGGGAAAAGTACAGAGCAACTGATAAAAAAAAGTAAGGAGTCCAATCAAATGTAGGGTGATTCATAAGAGGACAAAAACTAAAAAAAAAGAATAGAACACAATTTTTCTAGGTTAGAAGACACATAGAAAATGAGTGAGAAGAAGTGAAGGTGTGACAAGGTGGGCACTTTTCATACCCAGCAGGTCAAATATAAGAAAAAAGTTCTTCACAAAGGTTAAAACAGAAATACAGATGTTGAACGTCTAAAAACTTCAGGGCAATCAAGGGTGGCAGTGGTTCAGGAGGTCGGAGTTCACAGATTTCTCTATTCATAATGTGCAGTATATAAAATAGATAATGTTTAGCTTTTAAATGTTGCTCCCTCCTATGTGAACCACAAGGAAATTTGAAGCTGATTATTAAATAGCTGACTGGGTGAGTATATGAGCTGATAGATAATGAATCAATTTATTAAATAAAACATATGCAACTCTGCCTCTGTGAAGTTTCTGTCCTGAGGCCAGGTTAATTCAAACAGCCAATCGACTGATGGATGTATATTCACGTCAGTGATTACCTAAACATATCATTTCCAAATTCCAAGTTTTGTCCATTAATCAAAAAAATTGATTAAAAAAGACAATAAACGAACACTGAGATGAAGGTTTCTAAATATTGGCCAAGCAGAAAAATGGAAAAAATCAAGAAGGTAATGACGAGGCAAAAGGAACAGGCATAAGGAAAAAAATACGACTGATATATGGCTAGAATGTGTAAGGAGTAGCAGGATGTAGATATGTTAGATGAAGATAAATAACCAATTGGAAATTCCTCTTGAATGATCAATAACTACAAGGCAAAAGGCTCTTACCATGGTGGTGAGAATGTACTTGTAGAAGGCTGACATCATCCCCAGCTCGTTAGCCTGCAACGCACAAAGATGAAAGAAGAAAGGTGAAGATACTCAATACTAAACGAAGAAAAAACACAGCTCAAACCACAACATTTAAACAGTTTTTTCATCAGTAACTCTCATTTATCCATTATTTAAAGTCTCTACCAACTTGTGTACAGATTTTTTTTTTAAATGTACAACGACCAGCAGGATGCTACACTAGAAGCAGAGAAAAAGTTTAAAAGAAAGAAGCTAAACGAGCTCATGAGAATTCTGATTGAATAAAATGACACCAAGAAGACACTTTGATTTAAGCTGTTCCAAATCTGTCAGTAGACTGAGGACACAATTGATAATGTGGTCCAATCTTCTGTTTATTTTGCTACTGTTTTACACCTGTTATTTAATTGATTTCAGGACTGACTTCAAAATGCAGATTTCACTGCTTATTTCCAGACAAATCCACCAGGACCAGCAGATGGGAGCACTCAACACCTATTTTTGATTAAAGATAAATGTTATCCTTTCTTTAAACAAAAACACAAAAAAAGATGGAGAAATTTTTTGTATTTTTTTTTTCATTTTAATTAACAGAGAACTCCAGGTCATGACCTTATGTATTCATTAAAAAGGCTTCCCTTTAAATGATTCATGAGGTGAAAAGCAATAACTCAAGTTCATTTTTCTAATTTTACTTAAAAAGAAAAAAAAAGAGGTAATTGATTTCCAAAGTTTCTCTGCATCTGTGCAGTTCCTCTGCTCACCTTCACCTCAGCGCTCCAGCCATGAGAGCAAAGATTTCTCAGGGCGGCTTACGAAGGTAAAAATACAGACATTTGTTAATTTATTTGATTTAAATTTATGAACATTTGCATGCAAATTATCTGTGGAAATGTTACACATTAAATGGTTTGGTTTCCATATTTGTATTTATTTGATTAGAAAAAAGAAATAATTATCCTGCCTTGGATACTTTTAAGGTACAAAGAACAAGATTGATGCAGTTTTAGACTCCATGAACTGGTTTTGCAGAAAATAAACTAAGAGTTTAATCTTCCCAGTAAACGGAAATGCTTAAATTGAACAAGAAGAGGAGATGTTTCACATAATTCCAAATGGGCTTTAAGGTCTCAGTAGAGGAGTTTGTAATCACAGCAGCAAACCAAGTGATCCAAATCAGATTTGGATTTCTTCATTGTTGTCTTCTGCCTTGTAATCAAATTTTAAAAATATATAGATTATAGTGAGTCATAAAGTAAGAATTTCAGTCTGAGAACATTTGAGCACACTGAAGCCGACAGCTTTTTGAGTGCAGCGTTTCACATTATAAAGCTACCAACAGTGACAGGGTGGGCATTATTTTCTAACTGTCAAGATATGTGTGTGGGATTCTGGTATAACATCTATTTTCACTCCGTATGTTTACGCAGAAAGACTGGAAAAGAAAAACTGGATTTATCATGTTTTCTGTGTTGTCTTGGATTTTAACTTGTATCTAGCCATGAGTTTCATGAATGTTCACACTATTCAACTTGCCAATGCTTCTTTAAATGTAGCTTTTCTCTAAATGTGGCCTCCAGTTGTTTAGTTGGAAGAATTATCAAGATCAACAACCAAAGTAGTTCAAATATTGAGTCCGTAGATATGGGTGAGTCCAGCTCTGCTGCTTTGTAAAACTAAAACAGAGCCACAACTTAGATTTTAAAGCTACTGAAAAAAATGGCCCTAATCAATTTTACTTTAATCCGACTTTAAGTAATTCTCTTTCTGGTAAGTCTAAATGTGAGCTAAAAGTTTTCTAATTTTCTAACAATATTAGAAGAATAACTCTTCTTTGTTTTCTAATAGAGTTGCCATAAGACTGGTTTGATACGAGCCACAACTCATTTGCTTTGCTCAGATATTTTGATTATTAATTACGTTTGACATTTAAAGTGAAAAAAAGTGTGTTTTAGTACATACTTGAGGAAATATTTTTAATGATGTAGAAGTTGTCACAATAAACTCAAAGTATGCGCAGATGCTGTCAGAATTCAGTACTTTAAAAATAAATATTTACATATTTTGCTGATGTACAAGACATGCAGAGCACAGCCTCACCTTCCTGAGAATATGATAAGATATAGAGGCATTAGCATCGATGATGATGGTAGCCACTTTGTCATCACGGATCTCCTTCAGCAAAGGGGTGGGATCCAGACTTTCATCCAGCATTCGCACCGACAGCGTCTCTCTGGAGATAAGGAAGTGGCGAACAAGCTCCTCTAATCGGAGCAGGCCTGCAGAACAAGAAAGAAAAGAGAGAAGCAAAAGTCTCTAAGAATAAAGTACAAATATAATAACTGCTCCTATACATGGCTTTTAAAAAAATCTCTGTTTTTTTGGTAAAGTAACTCAGCAATAAGTTGATTCAACAAACAAGGCTATAAGTGTCAGATATTGTGAAGCTGAAAACGTACGGGCCAGAAGAAACATTACATACATAAACAGTGTTCGATTGAGTAATAAGCTTGTTTGCTTGTTAAATTATTACTTTGATTTGAAGAACAGAAAAAAAAAAAAAAACTGAAATTGATGGGATTCAGAATCATTAGAGTGACAAATAACTGTTGCTGCTTCATTGCCCTAAAAGAGGCAATAAACAGACTGGGATAAAGGTGATTATGTAGAGAGGCCATTAATTTCTTTCCTCGGAGAATGCATGTTGTCCCAGGTGTCCTAACAGATGTAAAAGCTTTTACTTTTTAGCATTTCAAACAATGTAAAAAATAAAGAATATCTTTACAACTGGATTAAATGTACTTTTCTAATCTCCATAATATGTTTATTATTAATTAAAACTTATTCTCAAATGAAGCTTTATCAAGGAATACAGAAAAACACAAACAATTTTCACACACATCTCAGGTGATTAAAGAGCAATGGAAATTAAGTATACTTTTTTGTCCTGTTAATTTTCACACTTAAATGGTCTGATTAGCTCAGCTGAAGATATAACTTTTTTGTTTTCTGGGTTCTTCAAAACATTTAAACCGTTGGAAGTATTGACTGCTAACTACAAACATATTGAAATATAAAGAAATTCTCCTGAAGTTCTTCAGAAAAATTTCTCTTTTTAACTTCAAATAACTTTCACCAAGCTAGTGAACTTAAAAACGCCACCCCAGCAATCCAGAGAGAGGCGTAAATAAAATATTAACACTCAATTATCAGCAGGAATACACAGGGAATTCTCTAACAAGCAGGTCAGTTCCCTCCTTACCATATTTGGACACCAATTTTGTACCAACACATTTCTAGCTTCACTTCAACATTTCTTTATTTTACATTTTATTACCACTAACTGTGATTCTAACCAAAAATAATTATAATACTATAGTATCTCCTGCAGGTGTTATTTATCTGAGACACATAAGAAAATGTTCTTACTGTATACTGCAGGAAATGATTTAATATTAATGTTTTTTAAATCTAGCACAAAGTGTCCCCAAGGCAGCGGTGAATTGATGCATGGTAGGTAAGAATCGTCCCATGACAGATGTTGCAGATGGTAACTGAAGAGGCTCTATAAGCACATGGTGCGAAATGACAAACAGGCGTGATGACCATCACAGATTTTAGCAAAATGGATGAGTTTGTGCCCTAGAAATAAAAAGGGCAAAATGTTGCAAATACGGGAACTAATAGTGACTGAATTCCAAGAGCGCAGAAAGAACGACAAATTACAAAATTAAAAGCTTATTACACTGAGATACCAAATAATAACATGAGACATAAAGCAAACAATATGGCTGAAAAGTTGGAAAAGTTGTTCTAAATGGTTCGCAAGCCTGATTTAACAGTTTTTTGTTTTTTTTTGTTCGGCCTAACAGGGATAAAAAGCATATATATATATATATATATATATATATATATATATATATATATATATATATTATATTATTATTTATTTCACATAAAAAAAGTGAGTTCTGAACTCAAAGAATTGGATGATAACTCTGATTGCCAAAACAATAACAAATCCAGGAATCTGATGGATTTTGACTCTGGGACTCAGTTTGGCTATTTAGTGACAGATGTTTGCATCAGTTCTTTGACATGCTTTTTTCCTTTACACGACTCTGAAGCATTAAAACAGCTGGCCCTCTAAATTGGCAGTCAATTATGAAAACAATAGGAAGCTTCCTGTTATTATAGCATATGGCAACCATTGTCATTAGACTCCCAAATCAGACATGAAATAGCTTTCAAAACAATAAAAAAATTGTTTTCCTTCATCATGTCTGAGTATTTTCTGTTTTACTAGTAAATAATTAACATGATTGTTTTTTTTTGTTATTTTAAAGTTGTTTAAAGATATTTGAAGAAACATTGGTTGGAACACATTTACAGGGAAAAGTAGACATACAGAATTAATAGAGAGCATAATAGAGAGCAGGAAAGAAGTATAAAAAGTATACCAATGTATGCCACATATTGGTAAATAATTTTTATTTTTATTCCAGAACCTTACATTATGCTGACAAATTAACAAAAAGCCCTTAAGGTTTGTGGGTTGCGCTGAGTCAGAAGACAACATTGGCCAAATCATGAAGTGGCCACATTATGTTGAAGGATGTGCTGCAACAAATCAAGTTCACATCAGCTCTGACTTTAAGGATTTGAAGAACCTTCTGGACACATTCCAGACAGGACAGGAAATCTCCAAAGGTCTTTCAGATTCATCGCCTCAGCAGGATTTGGCAAACCCTAAGCTCACAATAAACTTATCGTCTGGACACATCAGTGAACGCTACAGAGTTTGAAATAGCTACTGCTTTGAAAACCAAAAACCTTGATGGATGCAATGCATTTGCTCAGCACAAGCACCTAAATCCAGCACAGTGGCAATAAACAGACAGAAAGAAAAGCAGATAGGAATAAGAGTAAATAACCAGAAACTCAAATTCAACTTATACTGTTACCAGCAAATCCACAGCTGCATTAAATGAGTTGTTTTTGGTAATAAATTAAATGAGATTGAATTATAAGAAACAATTGACAGGGTATTGATAATGAACTCACACTCTGCTTTAGCACAAATCAGGCTAGCTGTTGGGTAGCCAAAGGACTGCAGGATGGATCCGATGGCCAGGCTGAGGTCTTCGTTACTCGGGTAGAGAGTCACCGAGGCGAAGCGCAGGTATGGCAGTTTTGGGGTTTCTTCAGGGCCGATTTTCACATGAGGAATCTGAATCCAGACAGATGAAGGCAAAGAAAGAGAGTAGTACAGAGAAGCTGTGCAACTATTAACCAAGCTGAAGACCTAAACACTGTGCATGAAGAAGAAAATACATAGAAGGGAGGAAAGCAAAAGCGGGAAGAACTAAAATGAAGGTCACAGCAGCTAAAATAATCTGTCATCAGTTACAAGGCAATTCTGTCTTTATCCACTGTCAGAAAGGAAATCTGAATGTCAAAACCTAGGCTTTTAAAAAAAAAAAAAAAACATTTGAAAAGTACTGCAGAACACCTTTATTTTTTCTGCTATTTTGGTTTTGAAAAGAAGAAAATAAAGACAGAAATTTCTTCTTACTTCTTTTCAAAGAAGCAGCTAAAATGACTTTGAACATTATGTTGCAAAACATAATTTTTGTTTTCTTCTCTGTGTTTATCTGTAGGTTTTTGTATGTAATCTTGTTTTTTTATTACTTCATAAACATTTGTTCCAAATAAAGAAGATCCATCTCAGTAAGTAGTTTGACTGTCCTTATGAAGCGAGAACCAAGAAAAAGAAAACTCAAACTCTTCTCTTATAGTATAAACACCAGAACATGGCTCCTGTGACTTGAAGGTTTGTATAAAGCTGAGAAATTAATGAGAGATTTAAAAATGATTCACTTCAGGAATGAATGACAAATGTAGTGACAGGAGAAATGTCTGAGCTTTAGCCTTGACTAACACCCATAGCAATTTAAAAGCTAAGCTGTAATTAACTCAACTGGGCTTTGCTCTGATCGGCAAAACATAATGTACAGAAGAAACTTAGAATCCAGTATTATGAGACATGTCAGGTACAGAGTTCAGGATAAGATGATGGCTACAGGCTGAAAATAAAGAGCGAGATTGTGGCGATGTGGATTCACTGAAAGTGCGAATATGAGTTCATTCTTGTGCTGTAGCTGATCTGGCAACATTTGCATTGAGACGGATAATATTTGTTTCTCATAAGTCATTAAGCATTTAATCATGTTTTATTTTTTTACTGAACATTATTGGCAGTGGCTTAAAACATACATACTATTTCAAATTTAAGAGTTGGCTATCTTGTTTTGAAATCAAATGTAAACTGTTATATTCAAGAATGAGTGCAAAGTTTATCATCGTTATTAGTAACACAGTAGATGAGAATAATCATAAAGTTTGCTTAAAATCTAATCTTGGTTTTTATAAGGAACCAAATGGGCTGTTAGAAATTAGGACAAAATGTACACTTATCCACTTACCGTGTGACCAAAGTAATTAAAACTCCTGAGAATATTATTTTTATTTGGCAATAAACCAAAAATTTTTGATCTGATTGAGATGGCAGTGATCAAGCTTTTCCAGCTCTGGCATGTTTCCTTGCCAGAGCTGGCATAGTTTATAGTTTATCTTTGGTGATTGAAAGGCCTCCTTGCCATTAACCTAATATTTGAGCTTTCCTCACACTTCCTCTGTCAGATACTAGTTGGAACTTATAGTCAGAAGAAACATGCAAGCAGAAAACGTCTAGCTTTGAACTCTTCTTCAACAATCACGCAATAAATTAATCAAAAGAAACACAGAGATGTATTTCACTTATGTGACTGAAGATTTCATCAGCTAGTTTGTTTGAAAAGGATCAATATTCTATTGCGGAAGAATGCCGTAGTTGGTTAACTCCTATACAACCAAATATAGACCACAAAACAAAACCAATACCAAACCTATCAGCGCTGACTTAATGAGGGTCAAAGGTGACCACAGAAACGTTGTTAGCCCAGTAAAGCGTGGAGCGCTTTTCAGTCACAATTTAATTGCTTTTGATGAAACTATTAAAATATGTGAATGATAGCAGCCGTTTTATCATAAAACACATTTTATGTGAGCAAAGACAACAGGAGATAATCAAATGGATGGAAAACAGCAGCATAAACCTTGTGCTGATTTAGAAATGATGTCAGGACCGATATATTGCTGTGTTAATTTTTAAACAAAACATGATAAATGAACAGGAACTTGTTCATGTTGGAGTTCAGGCGGTGAACTATGTACACAAATTAATAAATTTTAACCTGTCTTAAGTGAGTTTGAAACTACCAAACACATAACTTTCTATGTAATGGATGAAACTGGTCAGAAGACATGCAGGTCTCTTTGTTATGGATGGTTTTCCAAACACTGTCAGAAGAAATTAGAACCGACTGACTGACATTGAGAAACAATCTGTTTGGATTGATTGAGTTTTGAGTTGAGTTGATAGGCCTGTGAAGTTTCAGATGGCTTGAGGCTAGAGATGGCTCACCTCTTTCTCCCCACAGATGTGACTGATGGTCGACCCTGAGGCGGGACTGGAGGCAGGGCCGATCACTGAGACCACGCCCTTAGGCAAGATCTGGCACACTAATGAGAACAAAGGATGCAGAAATAGAGGTCAATGTTAAATTAAACTTAACTTGAATATTATTGCTATGGTCATTCTAATTATAATATTATAGGGAATGCAGACAAAAATATAAACTGTGGGTAAAATTTTACCATCTCTATTCTTATTATTGACACAATAAACCTACAAAAATAAAGTAGGTAAATTATCCTACTGTAATAGACCGACATTAATGCAATGTAGGTTTACAATACATTAATGTAGACCAAGAAATGATTGACTTTGAATGCAAATTATTCAAAGTCTATCATTTGAATTTCTCTCTAAAACCGCAACCCACTTCCTCCATCATTATTATTATTATTATTATTATTATAGTCACAGTTCTGATTTAACTCTCAGTGAGAAATGTTATTTGGTGAATGGTGTGCTTTCTTAGAATAAAAATGGCGTATTAAATGTAAAGCTGTACCTAAGCCAGACAAATAAATAATGTTGACATTTAATCTAAAAAGGGCTTAGTCATTTGCCGCATGAGGTGTCATAGGTATGTGATTTTCATCTTACTCTACAGAGAACAAGCTTTAGTTCTATATTTTTTAAACCAATATACAAACTTTACTGTAGGTATGAAGTAAAGTTCCTAGGTAACATGGACAGCTGGGGAATTTTCAATATTCTGGTTTAATTAGCCAGGTTTCCCCTGCACATGTTGTGTCGTTTTGGACTTGTCAGTGTGTGTCTATGTGCTTCACTCAGAAAGAAAACCTAACCGCCTGTCCTCTGGGAAGTCTCCTCTTACATGGCTGGCAGTTCATAATCAATAAACATCATCAGCAGCTGCTCATTCAGAATGCTGCAAGCTTTGAGGTCGCCATGACCTCGCTTCACACCAACGCTCTACACCTTGAAACGGTGAAACATCGCCACGAGCCATCCGTCCTTGTGTTCCTATGACTTGTTCTTTAATGTCCTGATTACCACCTGGAAAGGAAATTACTGCTCATCTGACGCAGTCAACATGCACAGTAAATTTGATTTAAACTAAAAATGTACTTTGTAAATCTAATTTAGCTCTGAGGAATTCTGTTAATTTCTCCAAGACAGATTTTTTTTAATAGTAATTTTATATAGCATTCATACTTAGGGTCAGTTCATTAATTTAAATGCAAGCCTTAACAAAAATACAATTTCCACATAAAGCTGAAAAAGAATTGCATACATTCTACAAAAATACAGTAGCATTTTTTTAGCCATTCCTATAAATAAATCAGACTAAGCTTCTCCTGTTTACTAAGAAAGGATTATACATTTTTGCGAAATGGTAAGCTACGGAGAGAAATATTTGGATGGTCTAACTTTTTCAAATTCAGAAATTTGTCCATTCAATGATTTTTATATATATTTATATTTCACAACATTTTTTAATATGACTTTTTTATGTGTATGTTCAAAACATTAAAGTTAAATGAAGGACTTCTATAGACAGGATAAAAGGCAACATTTTAAACATCGGTGTTATATTAAGGGAAAATCAAAAATCAACGAAGAACTATGTACCTAAGCAATACTTGCAAACAATTACCAAACGTGCCAAGTTAACCTGGTTAAAGCAATATTCTGTTAGTATAAATGGCTTAGGAATGTCCTGCTATCAAACTGTTCTGTGCCTCATATGATGATGCAAAATGTGGTGGAAAATCATTTAAGTTTTTGTCTAAACAAACATTGTTACAGTAAAAAAAAGGGGGAAGCTTGTAAGCCTCAGAGCAAAGTCTAAAGAAAACCTGTTTCGTATAATATCTGTGTCAGGGCCCAGAATATCTATTTTGCCTTATATAACATTTCCCAACTTCACTGGAGGCTTTCTTTGCCTTTCCCTCCACCTCCAGCCAAACTACTCTGTCAGTGTCTAATATTACAACAGCAAGTTAATTAAATTCACTTCAGTTTATTTATATAGTACCAGTTCACAATAAATAGCTTCAACCCGACATAACAGCTGCTCTGAGTAGAGTATGTTTTGTATTATGTTTGCTATTTCTAAACAAAAACAAAAGGATGATTACTTTCATTTAACTAATCTTTCTCAATGAAATCAGTTTCATTAAACTTAGTCACATTTAACGATCTTTGGTAAAACTTAAACACATTTAACATTAGCATTCAGCTGCACTGAAACAAAGCTATAAAGAGATGTTGGGAATTACTGGACTCTGTATTCTGAGATTTACAGCACTGGATCGAGAATTTTCTCCACCAAACTAACTTTGATTTGTTAGATAAAAAACAAACAGTTTTACATATTCGCACTCAATAGCCTGATGTATCCAATATGATATATTTATCTACAGTAACAAAATAACTCTGGCCTCTTTATTACTTCTGAAAGGAACCCAATTTTTTCATGACTCTCCAGGAACGGCTTTACATGTACAAATATGTCACCTGCAGTCAGAGGGAATGACAGGGCTTACTGGTGTCGGTGGTGTCGTACTGGGAATCTTTCTGTAGTTCGTAGACATCCACCTCTACCCTGGCCTGGGCGGAACCCTCCATCTGATTGTTAATGTTCTCTCTGGCCAGAGCCAGAGCCAGACGCTCACCACGACCACACACAGACTGGTCATCCAAAATGGCCGCTGAAGGAAGAAGGAAGACCAGAAGAAGCAGTGTGTATTCATTAGCTGGGTGTCTGAGTTTTGGCACACAATTAAAAAGGGCGGACTCAAAAGTGTGGCTTGAAAAGAGCTGGTGGGTGTGACAGAACCAATCTATTCAAAATAAATTTTTCAATATAGCTTCATATTCTGATTATTATTAATTGGACTTAACACCTTCAAGAAGATGTGGGGGATTTATCCGGTTTAAAATATCTCATGACCTTTGATAAGTATTTTTGTAAAGACATTTGATGTGATTAAAGTGTGTAATTACACAATTTTGTGCCACCTTGTGAATCCTGGGCTTTAATAAAATCTCACAAAATAGTATTTCTTTCAAACAGAACCTACTTGAACTAAGCTATGCTGAAATGCTCAACCACTCATCAGACCTTAAATATTATATTTAAAATATAATAAATCCCTCGTCTCTCAAACTTGTGCATCTGAGGATTAAAGTGAAAGAATTGCTAATTTTTTCTTGCCTGAAGCAGCAGAACTCTATCCTCGAAACCAACAGGGATTTCAGTGATTAACTGGAGCTGGTGGTAGAGCCAGGTCTTAAGTCACATCCCATTTGTTTTTTCACAGCGCCATGTCAACCCGTCAAGAATGTTTGAGGAGGATCATAGAGCATGGCAACATTTTAACTTCACACAGGATATTATTAAGATGATTTTCCTGAAAACAGGTGTCCTATAAACACCATTTTTATTTGTAACCAACATTTTTTTAAACATTAAGGAGTGGTTGTAAATCTCTTAAAATCCCAGTCAGCTGATTTGATCACCACCAGGAGTGTCAAAAAAAGTTGAACACATTTCTAGTAATACATTAAAAGAACACCAGTATTTAGTGGGAAAATATTGCTTGTCACCACAACTCTTTAGGGTGAACTGACTTGAACTCTGCCCCATACCATTGTTACGCTAACTTTGTATTAATATTTGATCTTTGTGTTTTTACAAGTTTTATCTTAAACCAAACTCAAACAGCTACATCTTAAACATGGAAATCTAAAGATTTAAATTGATTGCATCTATAAGCCCACTAGTAGTTCCTAATGAGAATGCGTCTTTCCTCTGGTCTAAGACAGAGTTAATGCCCAAAAAAACAAACAGCTTTTTATGATCAAAGTGAAAACTTTGAGGATAGAAATACAAAGAGTTGGTGTATAGCAACCACGGGCACAAGTTTATCACTAAGAAAAACCGAAGATCACTGAGATCTTCTCCTTTCTCTTAGGTTGAGCAAACATCCCCAATAGGCATAGCTAATTCCAAGTGAAAGCTGGAATTCAGATGGACAGGTTAATCGAGAGCTTTTCATGTCAACCCAGCTATTAGTGAAATGACAACTATATATAGAAGTGATAATATCCCTGACATCACTAACATAATATTTTTGTCCACCTAAGTACTCTTATTTCTTCTTAAGCAGTGCATATCTTATACTGTACAGGTCTTATAGATAAAATTATAGATACAATTATTTAGAGTCCTCCAAAAGCCAATATTCTCAATGAAGTGCTAACTTGGCTGTTACTATAGGAAACTGGCCAGTAGTGAATGAAATCAAAATTTCATTTAAAATGTATAATCAGGGTATAAATATTTATAATATTAAAACACTCCTGCATCCTATGAGAAAAGACAGCATCAGATGAAGCATGATGCCAAACCAAAAGTAGAATTAATACTGCTCTGTGCTTCTGAACAAATAGAGTAGAGTAAGAAACTATGTAAAGCTGCAGCGTGTAAAACCCACTCATCATCGTCAAGCTTCCTACTACTAGAAACAGTAAAGTAAGAAGTACCCGCTGGCTGTGAACAGTAACACCTGCCATGTTTATTTTGGTTACACCCTCCCCACTGACTTGTCTGCTTTGCATGTTGAACCTGTGAGTGTGTGTTTCAGGAGTGGGCAGATGCAAAGGATGAGAGCACTCACAGATAGCAGATGGAAATGGTAAAAATGTGACCCGTTTTTTTCACTATATAAACATACCCAAAATGCAAAGAAATATTTGAATTTATTTAAGCATGTAAAGTTGTGCAAATGACTTGGTTCTATCAAGACACTGTAAAAACAGAAAAACACATTTCAAACAAAACACTTTTAGAAATGATTTTTTTATTTTATTTATTTTCTGCTATGCAACTTCAAAGATCCAGTGGACATTAAGCTGTAACACTGTGGAAGAAAGACCCACCAGAAAAACAGCTAAAAGTCAAGCGACTATGTTGCTGTATCTCAATAACAAGCAGGAAGTATGCAGCTCAGGCATTTGTTCTGGATTTGATTTGCGTTTCTTGAATAATTAACGACTGTTGGAGTAAAGAGGCAGGCAATTTATCTTGTCCTTCCTCTGAAGGACTGTTGTGGGTTTTTACCTGTTCAGGGGAATTCAAAGAAAGCCAGATGGTTCATGCTGAGTTTTCTCATGTGCCTGGGAAAATTCCTTGAGTACAGAAAATAGACTTGGTACGAACTCCTGACTAACGCTTTGTTTTTTGAGAACCTAATGAAACCCACACCCATGAGGAACAAAAGGACCCACAACTGTCAGGTCTACAGAAAGATGAGCTTTCAAAGAGATCTGCAGCCAAAGTCAGCTTTAATTTTCAAATAATATAAATATCAGCAGAAGACACAACCAGTGAGTGCTTGAATGACAAAAATATACTGCCTTAGAAAACAAACTCTGACAGAATATGAGTCATCATTGAAAAACCTTTATCCTGGTCAGGAGAAATCATGAGCCAGAACCTTGGCAACGCCAGTTCTGAAAACCATTTGACAAGACTCGGTGCCATAATTAGCTGCCTACTTGACTACCATGTGTAAAACTGTAATAAGTGACTCAAGACTTTCCTCTTTACCATCTACACTGCAAACTTCCCCATCGACTCCCCAGGCTGTCATCTTCAGAAGTTATTTGATAAGTCAGTAATAAGTGGTAAGTAAATTTTAGTTATACAGCAACTTTCACAGATGAAAATTATGAAGTGCTTCACAGGTAAAACAGCCTAAATAACAGACAAAACACAGTGACACAAAATAAAGCATCAAGTTCATTAATTAAAAGTGTTTCTGTACAACAATGTCTTCAGTTGCTGTTTAAACGAGACAATGGAGTGAGTAAAACGAAAGGACAGCGGGAGTGACCTTCACCATCTTGGTGCAGCTGCCTGAGACATACAATCTCCATGAGTTTTAAATCGACTGAATGGGAATACTAATAAATTCTGACAAGTGGATATCAGTACTGGGGAAAAAGAATAGGGTTCTAGCAGGTCAGGAATATACAGGGAATAGGCCCTAAAAGTGAAGATTAAAATTTTAAAATGAATTCTAAAATCCAGAATGAGAAGCTAAGCCTGGAGTGATGTTTGATCATCTGCCATGGTGGAAAGGGAAGCTGGCTCAGAGTACAGGCAATGGACTTTTCAGACGAGTGGCAGCAGAATTCCCTCTTGATCATAATGAGGGAAAAAAAAGGACCTGATCCACAGATCCAGACCCACCACACTGACACCAGTGAACATTCAGGGTACTGACACTGAGATAGTGGACTTTTATTGCTACCTTGGTATTCAGCTGAACTATCAATGGGACTGAAGCAACATCACTGAGAACAGATCAGAGCAGACTACCTGTTAGGAGGCTGAGCTCTCTTTCAACCACAGTATACCATTTTGGCCTCCACAGTCACTAAGAGACTAAGACAGCATATCTGCAATGGAGTGGAAAGAACAATTCACATTTTTGTGCAGCTTATAAATCTGCCATATCACTATGGGCATAAATCTATGAGAAATTAAAGACCAAAAAGGTCTTTTTCAATAGAAAAGTTCAGTATTTTTCTCAGAAAGTAGCAGACTTAGCAAAGGAAGAGGGAGTTAAAAAAAGAAGAGGCTGAAGATGAATCGAGAGATAAAAAAATTCTCTTTAAGAAGCACAACAGTGTCTAGACGCTGTCTCCGTTTACAAGTACCCAAATTTTTCTTCGGTCACCGAGACCACATCCAGATCAGCACTCAAACACCTCAAGAGATAATCTCAAAGTCTTTAAAATTCAATGAGTTATTAAAAGGTCTTTTTTTTTTAAAACTTTTCCGACAAGTCCTACAACAAAAATACATACACTGCAGCCAGTTAGCACTACTGGAAAGACAGACAAAGCAGAAAACAAGCAATCAGAGAAAGGTCAAGCACTTGAACTCTATCCTTAAGGTTTTGGAGTGCAGTCAGTCTCCTGCCTCATTGTTTTTCAGTAATGTGAGAAGCACAGCCAGACCATCTTTATTTCGAGCTCACTGGTGCTCGTTAACAGGCTACCAGCGGGAGACAGAAAAAGCATGAATAAAAAGTGTGGGAGAAGAGCAGTGCTGGACCATTATCATCCATTATAATGAAAGGTGTGCAGGGACTTCTCAATTCTTATGAATATGCTTTTCAGAAGATACATTTTTTTCTGCCTAAGGTATTGTACTTGTGCAAGTGTGGGAAGAAAGTCAAACAAAATAAGGTACAAAGTTTAGTTTGCCTGTAGAATTCGGGAGATTTGGTACAAAAAAAAAGTGTTATTTTATTTATATATATAAGGGAAAACAACAAAGCTAGACCTTGTCTTTTCAGTGCATATATCTATTGAAAAGTGTGCAAGAAATTAAAACCTTCTGATAATCAGAACTTCTGTAGTTTAAGAAACTACAGTTTCTGTAGTTTGTAACTTAAACAGTAGTTTAAGAGGCAGGCAACTACTGTTTATGTAACTTAAACAGTAGTTTAAGTTACATAGTTTAGTCATTCTAAATTCACTGTCTGAACAAAATACTTTGACCTTCGTTCGGTTGTTCAACAGTTGAAGATTTGCTTTAGGTTCTAGTGCTGTATATATTGTGATAAGTCCACACTTATGTGACCGAGCTGCACAAAATGCAGCAGATCAAGAAAAAGAAGATGTCATACAAGCCAACTCTATGTTTTGGGCATTTCTGTTTATTTCAGTTCAATTTAAAATGTCCAGTTTCACACCAGTTGGGAAAGTAGTGCCAAAAGATTTCACATCATTACTTGGTTTAACTCAATTTTACACCACACTTTTGAAAGTGAACCAAACCGCCTAGACAGCAACATGCAGTTCTAACAACTGCAGATGCACTTTGAGGCTCTATCACAAAATGCTGCCCAGAATGAAAAGTAGGCGAGACAGAAAGCTATTGGGCATTTTGCAGAGCGGGTTATTGCAATATGGTGCTTCCTCCCTGTAGTTTCTCTATCTTTTTGGTTTGCAGCTAGTTTGCTTCCTCACTTTTTAACTCAACTACATCAAAGTTTACTGGCAAGTGGACTGATATCTGTTTACAGAGGAACTAGATTTTGCTTATTTGGTATGTGCCAGAGTTCTGCTAAACTATCATACCTGTCCAAATGAAGCACACTGTTTGGGTAAATAATCAATAGTCCATTTAAAGGAGAGCAAATGGCTCTGGGGAAACACATAGCTGAATAGTTTGGTCTCAATTTAACAATTTTGAACTTAAAATATAAAATAATCTAACTTGGCTCCTAAGAAACAGGTCAGGTCAAGTTTTTCTGTACAACATTTCAGTAACATGGCAAATCAAAGTGCTTTGAACCATAAAAACTTAATTCTGAAATAGCAATAAACATTACATTTTGTCAAATGACATAATCAAAATAATCAAGCAAATATACATCAAATATATCAATACATTTTCAAGTTATGAATCAGGCTAGTTTTTAGCCTTGATTAAAAAGAAACTCTGTTTTGGCTGTTTTGCACTTTTCTGGAAGTTTGTTCCAGATGAGCAGTCGCTCGTTCATAGACGAGCAAGTGAATCGTGCTCGTCTACGTTTGGTTCTGTTTCTGGGAAGGAACCAGAGATCGGTCCTTTAATCCTGGAAATGTTCTTCAGATGAGAGAATGCAGACTGTACATATATATACACATATATACATATGTAAGACAGCAGAACAAAACAATAAAAATGGGGACACACAACTAAGAACTAGCATGAAAAACTAGGTAAAACATCTACCAGCAGTAAAAATGACAATGTTGCCAAGAAGAAAAACATATCTTGGTTTAACTCAGGATGATGCGTATATCATTTTGGTAACAAGATATATGAATATGTCCAAACTGTGATTGGCAGACTTATGTCCAAAAAGCTACAAAATCTGATTAAATCCCCCTTGTTCACATATGGCACATACAGTATCAGACTTGGAAAAATATCTTTTATTTGCCAAAGGATGAGCGTTATTGAAGTGGTCAGACTAAATGATAAATTCGGTATTTCCATCTCCCCACAAACACTTTACTTTGACATGGGCAATTTCCCATGTGATAAATCGCAGTCATTTTGTGGACACAGCACCAGCTCTACCATCAATGCATTTCCCCCTCCTATTCAGACCTCAAAAGATGAAAAACATAACTGAGTGTAAAAATATCAAACTTTTTTTTTTTTTATGTTCTTGGAATTGAATGTATTTTTCTTCACTGTGCCAGTATTTCTTCAGTTACTAGGATTCCCCCATTGCTTCCATATCCCCATTTGTTGCACCAGTGGTGAAAACGCTTACCCTATTTAGCAGTTCTCTTTGTATATTCCATATATTTCCTTCTGAAAGCAATGCTTACATTCATCGAGCAGCAAAACAAGATTCCTCCAAATTCAACATGAACTAATGTTGTTTGAACTTCACTTCTTATCCTGTTGACAAAACATCTTCACTCCCTTCTTCCTCCCTGGTGGTACAGAAGTCTTGTGTTGCTTTTATAAAACAAGACTGTTTAGATCAAGTCTAAGTGACAGACCCACAATTTACCCTGAGACGTGATAAAATAACTCCTTTTATCAAGGCAAAAGGAGTGCTGCAGACTGATTTTATTCAACCCCTGGAGGCAGTGTACCTTCTCTAAAAATTGACTAGCAGGTTTTATTGTCACATCCTTCTACTGAGATTCATATTGTTGACAATACCTGTTATGAGAGTAGAAGTACGGACTCTGGAGGCTACAGTTAGTCCGACAGATTCAACAAGACAGGACAAAAAGATGAATAAAAACAACAGATTGCGCCGCTGGCCTACAGTTAGGATTACAGCGCTGCTTCAATCCTCTGGTGGCCAGTGCCCTGTTGGAGGCAGACGGGATGACTTTTCACTCATGTTTCTAAGAGTATCACCACAAGTTCATGTTTCTACAGATATATTGATTTTGTTATAACTTTTGTGTCACAGAATTTTATTTACTTGGAGAAATGTGACACTGGAGTAGTTATTCTCCTTTGGGGATTAAGCAAAGAGGTTCTGTCTGTCTGTCCGCCTTTATTCAAAATAAATTCTTATTCTGAATTTTATCTAGCTATGTGTAAGCCCTGCCACGCAGTCCTGTGACTTTGAGTAAAATCATTTCTTGTTCTCAGCAATGATCAATGTCTGTGAGGGCTTTGGAAAGATTCCTCTCAGCAACCAACTTATCTTAATCTGTTCATTTTTTCACTTACTATCAAATTCCTGTAGAGCTTACCATCGTGGTCTTATTTTGATTCAGCATGAGCAGAAAAAATACCAGATCTCTACCCACCAGTGCTGCTTTGGTTGTATTTACCCATAATGCACAGCATGTTAATCCCCTTCCTGCTTTTGAGGTGGTCTTCCATCTGCTTGACATTTACATATACATTCAAATTGCACCAGAGTTCACTTTAATGACCTAGACTTTGATTACACATTCATATCTCCCTAAACAAACCGAACTTTCAGTCAGTCTGACTTAACTTAAGCTAATTTTCAAGAGCATCTGGGTTCCCAAAGCTGGTAAACACACATCCTAAAGGACTTGTAGCCGGTAAATGTGCAAAAATCTATTATTGAACATTATTAAAAACATTGTATGTCTTTACTTCAGCTTCAAAATCGATGTGCTACCTTGCGTTTCTGTGTCACATGAAATAGTGCTGAAATACATTTAAGTTTTGTAGTTGAGTTGTGTGAACTCTTTTGCAGGTCACTGCAGATATCCTGTCAATAGGTTTATCTTCATATATGGTGAATGCACTGTCTAAATCAACAGCTCAGTGACAACTGCAACTGTGATAATGGAGACTCCTGTTTCTCTGAACGCTAATTGGCACAGACACCTATTGATCTGTTAGCTGGTGCAGCAGCACGGTCGGAGACCTGCAACGTAAACACACAGTTCTACTAATTATAGGAACCGTCTCTGATTTAATCTGGGTCATTTCTCTACATGACAATGAAACTGTGCATCAGTGATTAATTAGTAAAGGGTACGTTGTTGTTCATAGTGTGTGCCAGTTAATGTCTTTTAGTGGTTTGTTGCCACAAATTAGATATAACATGGGGATTTGATGAAAACCCACAGGCTATTAAAAAACGTCAGAGTGGAGGAATTCAATCAGTATGATCTTTGTATGGCATGGATGGTATTTCAGATGTAGTGTTTTGAGATACCTAAATATTAGGAATTTGTGGACTGTCATTTGCAGTCAATTTCGGAGTTTCTCAAAAAAATCGGCTTTAACAGTCGTACTCAACTAACGTATATTCATCAAAAGTTCATGTAAAGATGAAGTTTCTAAAGATCAAATTATAGATATGTTCTGTAAATATCCATGTGTTTTTCAATATCTTGCTCAAGTCTTTGTTTATTATCCTGAATCAAGGAAAAAGACTATATATGGCCTGATTTAATGGTCAAAACCAGTGTTGGAGACGAGGACAGTTCTTCTGATACCAAGGGCGAGACCAAATTTTAGAATTTAACAAATATTTCAGTACATTGTCTTTTGTACAGCACAAAATGCAAAAAGTAATTGAAACACAACTACTGATTGCTAAGATTACTGGCAAGTATTTTTTCCGTAAAAGTAAGAAATTTACTTCATTTGAACTTATTGTGTTGAAAATCAGGCTGGTAGTTTGAAAACTATAAATGCAGAAGACTTCATGCCAGCTATAAAAAAGGAAAATAGCTTAACCCGATTTTATACTACTCAGAATAAAATATAAGAAATATTTTAAATCAAATGACTATCTATTCACCGCTGTTCTGTCAGTTTTCATATGTCGGTAAAAATCAAAATATCAATTCCTAAATGTTACAAAAAACATGACAAATTTCAGAATCATTTTTTGCCATTGTTATTTTGGACATTTTTTATAAATTCCTCTAAAAGGGAAAGTGCAATGCTAAAAGCCCAGTTTAGAAAATTGTTTCATAGTGAAGTTATGTGCTATGTGGTGACAACAGTAGTCTGTCTTTTCTGTTGCAGCTCACTGAATCCTTTTTGCTTGAGTGATTCATAGATTAGTGCTAAGAACCTTAACAAACAAACATCCTCTTCCAATAGCCAACTACCGGACTAAAAAGCACTAAGGTCTCCAAAAATACCCTCTAAAACTCTGTCAGACACCAAAGGGAACAATTGATCTAGACCACTTTAAACAATTACAGAGAGAGATAACAGAAAAGTCTGGATTCTTATCAGCAAAACAATATAAAGGCAGTCTCAGATTTATGCATGGTACTGCACGTGAAAATATAAAAGAACCTAGAAGATATATAAAACTTGAAAATAATAAACACGTGCCTACTGCTACTTGTATTAACAAAACCACTACCTAGCAACCAAGAAGGTCTTGTGAATATAAGTAGATCTCCTTGTTACTGTTTTATGTTTGGTTACCTGCCACAACATCAGCTAAATCTGGCTTCCAGCATAGACCACAACAGGAGTCCTTCAATTACTGAAACACTTTGACACAGCCTTTTTTGATTTTCCACCCACTGAGTAATTAACCTTGAAATTTTGCTCAAAGCTCAAAATATTGGAGTACAACCAAAGTAAATTTTTCTACACCTGATGAGAGAAATGCATTGGAAACAAGGGAGCAATACATAAACTCTGACACAATTATTTTTTTAGTTTTGAGAGTGAAAAACTCAAAGATCTTGTTTTATTAATGTACAGCTAAATGCAATCTGCTATGCTTGTATCTGTTCTGAGATCAGATTCCTCTAACTGCCCACTGAAATAAACACCACATCATTTCCCGCATCTGTGAGGCTCTTACTCTTATTTTAAGTCTAGTCACAGTTGTTCTTGCTTCAGAATATAAATATGGTCTTCTGAAAGTAAATTTGCAGATAAATACAAAGACAAGAATATAGAGAGACAGTGAACTGAGGTACATTAAACTCTATTAGATTACACAATTATGACAAAGTCTGCACAGATGTAATGCTGTGAAAAAAACATTTGTTCCTTTAAAGATTTATTCAACTTTATATTTTTTTGTGGCATTTAACCTTCTTCAAACTAAAAAATGTTTTAAAATTCTCATCTGTTCTTGAGATAGAAATCAATCAATTACTTGATTATACAGAGCTGCTGGTGATCATGTCTCGGTGTTGTCCAAAAAAAAAAAAAAAAAAGCGGTTATTCATATTTGGTACTTGATTAAAAAAGGCCACATTTTCACCAGGGCTACGTTGATTGACACTGAAATCCAACTTCTCTGTAATATTGTCTGTGAATGTTAGCCTTGGGTTTCCACTTCATTTTCTGAAGCTCAGCTGAAGATGCCTGAAATTCCAAGAGAGAGAGCCATACCACACACATAATGTGTTAGCTGAAGCAGAGTGAGTGTTTACCACTCAGCTTGTATTAAAGGAAGAGTGAAAGGTGAGCCGTGACAAACCACTGCGTGACCCGATTGCCATGGCAGCATGTATGTAAGTGCCCGACAGTCTTTGTAAAGCTCTTCCAGTTAAAAGTAAAAGGGATTTGAACATGAGGTTACAAGGTTGGGATTAGAACAGGTGAAAGATCTTATCAGAGAGCAGGAGTGCCGAACGTTTAAGTTCAATATTAAGCCTCTGCTTTTCTGAAAGTTAATCTTCTACCATTGGATGATGTGAGGATGAGAAATAAAAGGTCATGACCCCAGAGATCCACTCTGGTCCTGGAATGGTGAAGGGAAGTCACCATATTTGGTTCTGCTGGAGTTTATTTCCTCTTGCAAATGATCCAATAAGGACTGAAAACAAAATGTGAAGGGAGCAAGAAAAAGAAGCACTAATCTAGCGAGTGAAGAAGCCAAAGGGAGGCCACGAGGGATTTTTAAATACAGAAACAAAGCCGTGTTTGTGTGAGAGGAATCAAAATGGGAGGGATACACCAGTGGCAAAAAAGAACAAGTGTAATGAGTAGAAGAGGGTAGAATATTCAGAGGTGATCCAGAGGACATGCATATTTTTATCAGCAAAATCCATTTAAAAAGATGAGAGAAAAGCAAGACAGCAGCTATCAAACCTTTCGGTAATCAAATAATCCTAATGAATAGTCCCTCAACGAATTGAGTAATCTGACATACATATGCTCTGCCAGGCAATCTGAAATTTGTTTTCCCCCAATTTAGATCTACAATAACTGCAGAGTGTCCCTTTTCCCTGATCAGTACATGCCGTCATTTCCCACCACTCAGCCCATTCTGTGCTTTTTTTAATAGAAAGTTGCCCTGGAATTAAAACTAACGCAAATGTTTAAAAATGTTGACTTGAGACTGAGAATGAATCCGCAATTTGAATCTGGCTATGTCATCGCTTTATATCAGATTCCATCCATTTTCTAAGAATATTTCACTTTTGTCCTTGGTGATTTTACTGATGCAAACCTCTCAAATGAATTACCAGAAGAGATACCATCATGTAAAGCATTGCAGCACTGACACAAACACACAAGACCAGTATTACACAGTACCCCCAGAAGAATGCTTTTTTACAGGTATAGACATTGCCCATTGTTTATGTAGAAGCATGCATTGATGCAGATTGTCACAGTTAATGAACAAAATATGAGTTACCCATTTTAATACCACATCTTTCCTCATGTTTTGCTGGACCATAAAACAATGCTTCCTCCAGACAGTGTTTAAACATCTCCATCTGAAATCTATTAACTGCTAGTACACCTTACTATTCAATCCCACCTTGTAATTTGACATAAAACAATAAATCTTTTTCAAACTATAAGCCATCATTTCTTTCTTCAAACAAAAAGTAAGAATTTCTGAGCATAAATCTCAATAAAGAGTGATCAGTAAATTTATGACGTTCATGTAAAATTGTGATTGAATAATTAGCAGTGAGGAGACTTTTGTTCAGAAGTTCCTCTTGAAAGACATTATTGAAACCAAACATTTGTTGCTGTACTCACCCATCCGGACGGCAGATAGGGTGTTGGCCTGGCTGAAGAAGAGAGGTGCCATAGTCAGCAGCAGGGCGACAACATAAATCGACAGCAGCAGTGCTGGCAGAGCCGGCATCTTCCACTGCTCCTCATGGAGAATGGTCTGCTGGCTGCCTGTACCGCCACCTTCAAGACAAATGGAAGCGCCATTACTACTGATTACTCATATATATTATATATGCTAGCACTGTGGCATGTCACGTATTATTTAAGCAGTGATGTCACCCACTTTATTTTACAGAGTTGGTTATTAACAAGGATGGCACAAACTTTGCTGCTAGGAATCCGGTTGAAAGCTTCACACATGCTTGACTCACAAAAATAAGTTAAATGTCAGATGATGGTGATAAAATGGTAAAAAAAAAAAAAAAAAAAAAAAATGGTCAAATTGTCAAAATGGAAAACACAAAGTTGATAGTTGTTTTCACAAAACAGTACATACTTTTTCTCTCTATCTGACATTAAGCCAGATGAAGGTTTTTAGTTTTATCATTTCTCTTTGCCAAGTGCCAGGACTAAAAGTTATTTGATAATTTTCTTCAAAGATAGAAATTTAAATATATATGTTTGACTTTTGGTAATATTTGATTTAAAAATAATAATAACTTGGGTCAAATGTTTGCATATCCTTCTATGGAATCCTCCATGTGATTTTCTGAGCATTCAAAGCATAGCTGTTCTCTCTGCAGCAAAAGATAGCCACTTCATAATGCAGGCAATTCCCTTTTGGTTATTATTAATTATTATTATGATGCCACAAAAACAACTTTCAAATTCTAGGCAAAAGTACTATTATTTTGTCAGGTAGAAGCCGTTATTGATTGAATTTATCAGAGAGCAAGTCAAACATTGTTGCCTCTTTTCTGCAGCAAAATTTGACAAAACTATACAAACAGAAAATCTCTAATCTTTCCACTTAATCAAATGTAAAAATGATGAAATATGCAAAATCACAAGAGCAAACCTACAACACCAGACAACTTGATATTTATTTCAAGCGTTCAGTTTAAACCAACTGCAGCAAGACAGAGGAAATGTAGAAAATAGCTTCAATCATTTTCCATCTGAGTCCATTGAATGTCTCATCGGTGCTGAAAGGAAATCCCACTCTTTTTCTTCTGTGGGAGCCACCAGGCACTGATTTTGTTGAAGTTCCAAACAGCTTTGCTTCCAAAATAAACCTCATGTTTCCCAACATCCACTGCAAGAATTTTAATAATTTCAAAGGAGGAATAAAAGAGATGAGAAGCAGAGGAAAATACAAATTCGAAGAAGAAATCCAGAGGAACTAGTGAAGTTTAACAATCATGCAGAGACAGTTAGAAATTAAAAACAAAAATAGATGGTGGTCTAAGAAATGAAAATAGAGCAGACAGAGATGTGATGTGAGTGGTGACAGGAAATGAGAACTGACTGCAGGTAGGAAAAAAAAACACACATAATGACAACAATTAATTAGGGTATTTCCTGTAGGAAACGCTATCATGTCAGCAGGCAAACAGAGCCAGCGGGACCCTGCTGATACAAACCAGCACCACAGCTCGCTGCAGCAGCTCCGAGGCTAATCACAGGCGCAGCTCTATTAGCCGTTTTCTATCCAATCTCATTTTACATTGGAGGCATTTAGCTGACACACATTCACAGCAATTTACATAGAGCGCACCAAGGCATTAGGCTTTAAAGCGTCACTTCATCAACTTCACAAGTGAAGATGGTGTGGGTCACAGCAGCCGCAATAAGACCAAACTTATATTCTCAAAGACATAAGAGGTAATATTGTGGAAGAGAAAGTTAATGAACATAGCAAGTTTGATTTATGTTTAATATATGCAATAACACAATGAAGAAACACTTCACTGCAGCTGAGTTTTATGGAATATATCATATAGCAAACGTTCCTGCACACATTCTCTCAGGGAACCGCATATGACCTGCATGTATAGTGGTTTTAATCTCTCATACAAACTCCAAGACATACTGAATGCAACAGGAGTATTACATATTTGTTTTGCCAGAACGTACTTATCTGTAACTCAGTTACTATAGCAAAATCCTTTCTGTTTTCTAAATAAATCTCCAAAAGCTGCTATCACACTGTATTTTATCTTTTTGTGTATGTTGGTGAATCTAAAATGACACTCTTTAGGTGGTCTTTAAGAACTACTAAGTGTTAAAAAAAAAAAATGGCTGAATTGGGAAAACAGACCAAACTAAACTTGCTAATTTGTCATTCTTAGACTGCACCACATAAGGCAAAGCACTCAACAGACAAGAGTTTAATAAATATGGAAACATTCTGCACATTATCAAATGATTAGACCAAAAATGTTACTATCTATGCTGTGCAGATCCACATTAATTTAACACATGCTGAGTCTCCAGTTATCTTCTTACACACATTTCTGTCCTCTTTGTGTGTAAAAATACAAATTCTTAGCTTTTAAATTAAACCACTGAGTTATTATTGAGAAATAACAAAACTATTTCTCTGTCCATTACAGGCTTTTCATAATGGTTAATAAAAACAAGATTATTAGATGGTAGTATTGAGTCAATTAGTGGAGCTCAACATCAATTACAAAGAATACATGGGTCCTGTTTTGGCTCCCACAACTCACACACTTTTCCATCATTCAAGACAAAAAAAGCTTTGGAAATCAAATGTCGCAGAGCATAATATTTATCTATATGCTAAATAGAACATATAGCCATACATACAAGGAAAACCCCCCAAAATTGAAAACAAGTTTCTAAATATTCCAGAAACCTAAATTATCTTCACAGAAGTAGCATAAAGGTTAAATTGTAGATTAAAAGTTTCTGTTGCAGTAGTGAGCAGAAACTCACTGTTAAATTATAATCACTGTATAATCACTGTTAACAGTGAGTTAAATTATTACGGTAATTATAATGCAGGAGACTTTGCAGCTCTTTTATAGAATATAAATGTGTATTCTGGTAAGTTGTAAACCTTTATTTTCAAGAACGACCAAAAATAATGTTACTATTACTGAGATTTCAGCTGCAAACTGCATATTTATCCGGTGTTTATACAACTGGATCTGGCTAAATACGGTAAATAATCTCCCTAATCTTCATGTTTTTTTTTTTTGTTTTTTTTTTTTTTTTCAAACCCAATTTGTTGTTAGGCATTTGTGATAGTCACAGCAACATTTATGTGACAGGTAAGGTCATAATGCTTCCATGATCTGATCAGATGCAGTTAGTGTAAAAGAAGAAGAAAAAAAAGGGGAAAAAACGTTTTCACCCAACAAAAGAAGAGTTCTTCGAATTAAGCACCTCATCTGTTGGGTAATGGGCCTTAATGCTCACCTAAATATAGGATATTAGCTTTCTTTTCCTTCAGGGGATAAGAAGATTTTGTTTTGCAGCAATGGCATCATGAAGCGCAGTGTTGCTGACTCAAACCAGTATAATGACATGGTAATCCTCTCATTTAGCTGTTGACATGCAACACATTTCTTCCTCTGAAAACAGCAGAGAGGGAAGAGGGAAGTTTAATCTCTGCACGTAACATAAATCATTCTTAAAAAAATAAACATATGGAAATAAATATCTATCCATCTACCCAACTACTCACCCAGGGTTTATTGTTTTATTAAAAAAAATAAATAAAAATCAGTTTTTTGATGCTCATAATAAAAGAAAATGAATGGAAAGAGAAACCAGCATATAGTATGCGTCTTTTGAAATGTTTATATTCCAGACATACAGCTAAAGCTTTTATCTTTGTTTTTGTTTTTTCCCCCCCTTTTGCTTCTTTGAAGTATCTCGTAAATTCTTCACAATAATGGAAACAGTCACAGACAGTAGATTGATTATTTTGCTTAAATATCTGCCTTGAACATACTGACTCACTGATCTTTTCTTACAGTCAAAGAGGTCAAAGTTATGACTGCATAAATACTGCGGAGTAAAGACATCCAAAACACTAAATGGATTTAGTCAGAATATGATTAAGTAAGTAATCATGTTCTGAACATATCCTTTCTAGACTCAGTAAAATATTTCTCACTAACTGGACCTGTATGTGTGAACAGGAATTTTCCAGAAATGTGTTTTACTTATGAGATCCCAAAAGCTCCAATTAAATAAAAAAAGTACTACCCTCCCAGAAGTGCCCTTTTCTGGCTACAATCCAGTAAATACACTGGAACTTGAAAGGGTAATTTAAATAAAAGCCCAAGGAAACTTCACTGGTTCTTGGTGAAAGTTTCCGTTGTTGAGACATGCTTAAAGAAACCAACATACCAGAATTATTTTCTTCAACAATGGCAGTAATCAGTCAGAACTTGTTTGCATTGATTTGCAGTGACCCATCCCTCTAAAATGACAAGCGGGTACAAAACATGCCAGCAAAATGTCTCACACCACATAACAGCTGTCAGATTCCCTTATTAAGGGATTTGATGTTTCAGGCTTCTCCTTAATTTGTCACTCATCCAACTGTTGACATTTTGGCTTTCAAAGGAGAAAGGTTAAATTTGGACTGACAATGAAGTAAAATCCACAAAGCTGAAAGATCTGAATCATAACTGGCTTGATTTCAGACAGTTTGTTGCACCTTTGGATTAGATCAAGATCTGGAGATGATCACTTCAAGATTAAAAATATATTTTTCCTATTCCGTCACTCCTCGTACAGAACCTTATTTGCAAGTTTTAAGTTTAAATTAGTTTACTGGTTGGAACAGTTTCTTGAAAAAGGTCTTATTCATAAAGGCATTCATACTAATGAGTCAGAGGAATATGGCGTGTACAAACAGATCTGGGTTCAGACTATAAATCCTGAGAGGTAATGACTCCTCTTCCTTCAGAGCTACAGCTGCTTTGTTTCTTAACTGTTGGTTGTGATTAAACTGCAGCATTTGATGTCCAGATATAAGAATTAGTTTCAGCATCAGATGCACACCAGATAATAAAATTTGTACCCATTCTGAAGCAAACAAAAAGGTCAGTAACTCAAAATTAAATTACATTTGTGCAATCGGGTAGCTGATTAGTGATTCAGGTGCAATTTGTGTTGACATTAAGTCTGTTCATCCAAGAGATTTTCAGGTTGTTTGTGTTATTAAAAAACAATCTAGTGCCATTTTCAAAGAGCGTGGTGGATGCAGTGAAGAGGCCACCTGATATTATACTGATTAGGCACCATAATCTTTTAGAGATTTATAGATCCCGCTTTCATGTAGAGTTTTACTGTGTTTTTCAAATCCACTCCTGCTGTTGATTTTAGACTTATCGATCTTAAGCCATGACTAATTAACAGTTCGGTGTTTTTTCTTTTTCTTTTGATTCTTTTTTAGAAGAATGTATTCCTCATAAACTAATATGTCAGACATTAGTAAATTAGATCGTATTAGACCTAATTTACATTTACTATATAATAACTACTAAGCCAGAAAAGGAGAATGTAACGTATCAAGGGACTATGGGTGTTTTTACATCTAACAGTCCAGTAGACTCGGTTGAAGACCAAAATTGCAATATTTGCAACATTTTCAGCTGGAATGCTTTTGTTTTCACACTACAGTGTAAAATGGACCAAATCCTATAACAAACTTGTTTTTCCCTTTGCCTGTGGTGGTGCTGAACCAAGAATCACTAAAGAAAAGATAAAGAAAACCTCCAAACAAGACACTGACTATAACTTCCTTCCTCATGAAATATAAACGAATTATATATAAAATCAACATTCAGCAATGGGCTCAGCACAAGCTATTTCTCCCGCAAATACTAGACCCATGTGTTTGTCTGTTTTATTTACCCAGAATTCCCTATGCTTTCGTCCACTTCCTGCTGTTGGAGCAGTCTACAGTCTGCTTGGTATTGTGTATTGGGACTATGCCAGAGGTCATGTTAATCACAAGGACCAGAGTTCACTTTTTTGTTCTGATTCAGAGCTTGATTACACAATCACAGCTGTCCAAACAAACTTGGCATTCGAGGGCAATGAATTAGAGATGGGTTAAAACGGACTAAACAGGGCTTTTGTTGCTATGAAAATATTGTAAATATCAAAAATAATGGTAAAAAACATTTTAACATCACATAATAGCTATATATGGTGCCTTGAAATTGTTCTCTGTCTCTTTAAGAAGCTGAAACACTTGCCGTTTAGCAAACTATCATAACAATGTTCCTCCATGATGCTGTTTACAATCCTTCTTAGTGGCATCATACTGAGAAATCATTTGAGAGTCAGGAGCTCGGCTTGGGACTTTGGGTACATAGATGGCACATTGTATGAGCAGTCATTAAGGCACTCCTCAATGGCTGCCACAGAAAATTCAAGAATTTATAATACATGCATGAAAGACTCAAAGCAACACTTTATGTGTGTTTTAGATGAGGGAAGGGCAATGTAAAATGCTTAAAAAAGTATATTTTGCATAATATCCCCCCTTTAAACATAACTGTCAAGACTGTCAGGTGAAGTAAGAGATTTAATATACATAATACCATACAAATGTGAAAAGAACTGTCCTTTATAAGCAGAATTTCTGGATAAAAACATTTGTGTCAAGATATTTTGCTTTTTACTGTAGGAGTTGTTTGAATGAAAATGTTTTGATCTTTAAATAACAGAATTTGCAAATATCAAAATTTGCTAAATTTGTTTAGATATTTGCTATTTTTGCAAATATTAAATATATCTTGTAGACCAAAGAATAGCTTTCACTCATTTTAAATAGCTTTGCTGATGTTTTTTTTTTTTCCAAAGCACAGAAAAATCTATGGATATGATGGAGAAACAACGACAAACTGATGACTAGACAAAGACACACGTCAGCAGATGAGTGGAAGGGCCTGTGCAGCGGTGTGAAGGTGATGGCTTGACCTCTGGGTCTCCTTTGTCCCTGGGAGACTTGGACCGACCGGGTGAAATCTCCAGAGGCAAGTCAGCAGGGAAAACTACCAACTCCATCGTCAGCAAATATAGAGGAGTTGGAAAATGGAAGGATGTACGTGGGGAGAAATGGAGAGTAGAAATTAGAGAGTCAATTAGAGTGGGTGAGGTTAGGCTTATGTGAAGATGTGCAGGAACTTAGCTGAGTGAGAAAGGAGGGAGAGGCGAGGACAAAATAGGAGAGGTGAGGGGAAGAAGCAGGAACAAAATATATTTTTCCATTTGTCTGACTCCTTTTTCCCCTTTGTTATGGCATAAAGAAACTATAAAAAAATAGGGATGACCTCAACTATATTTTTTGGAGCACACAGGCATAATTTATTTTACCAGAATCTGTTTTACACAAGTAAAAAAAGAAACTGTTGGGTAATGTTTGATCAGCTTCTATCTGTCAGAAAATGAGGCGCAGGTATTTTTGTCTTCCAGCACTAATCATCCTTGATGGGAATACCACACCTAGAGGAAATGCAAATTTTCTCTCAAGGCACTCCAAATGTTTTGCATAGAATCTCTGAAACTGACAGCAACAAATCACAGGCAAAAAGAAACAACATTAATCAATTTCACCTGTACAGAAGACAGCTGGCAACTCACTCTTACTCATGATGTGTGACGTTAACATCTGGGGCCCAGTCAAAAATAATGAATTAGCCTATTCATCTTGAAAGTCCTACTTATCAGAAACTTTTTCCCCCATCAGAGCCTGTAAGATAAAGTGATATGTCATCCCTGCATGCTGTTTTGGCTTACAGCCTTTTACCTGGAAGGTAGTGGTATTAAGTGTACTTTCCCTTCTATACATTTGTTGGATAAAATACTACCAAAGAAGCCCCTTTAATTTGAATTCAGACTGCACTACAATGTCAGTAAGTAGCCAGACCTTGTGCATAATAAGATTGCAGAGTTCTTGCTTGTGAATCATAGAGTAAGAGTTAGCCAGTTGTCGAGAGCATCCATTGTCCCTGGAGAGAGTCCAGCTTCGAGCGTCGTCATCTGCCATAATTGTCTCATGGCTGATTTAAAACTACATGACAGTCAAATAGGGAAGCAGCACCCAAATTAAGTTCTTTTAACTTCTGAGGCTCTGTTTTGGCAACTACCAAAAAGATCTCCTTAAATGAACATCCTATGCTCTTCATGCTAACACATATTAAGCGTAGACCATTCAGGAAAGTAGATATGATCTGGGGTACCACGCAGTACGGATTTCAGCTAGAGAGAAACACAGTAACCCCAAATTGCCCCGGGGATTAAATGTGCTGGTTGCTGGGAGAGTAAAGTATTTTTTGCATCTTAATTTGCTGCTTAAATTCTATACTCGTTAGATTAAAACTCTAAATTGTATTTAGTCTTGTGTAGCGATATGTGCGACTTTTAAAACTCTTGAAATTCATGGCTGGTTGGATTATGAATTCCAGTTTTCTTCCAATAAAACTCATTGTGTCTATATGCTAACAAGTCTTAGAGTTTATTTTAATAGACATGTAGTTTAGTTTGTCTCTTCAGACATATCTAACATGTTTCAATTTTACTTCTGTATTTGTCATGAGTGTCAGCTGTTGTACTCTGAGGCAGTGTCATCAGTCAAGATAATGAGTTGTTATTTTACGTCTGGCTACTGCTGGCTGATCACTGGAGAATGTTGCTCTAGGTGGAGGATTTTTTAGTTTTTGTGCATGATTTCTTATTACTTAATTCTTGAAAACAATGCCACAGAGAGCTGTGCAAATCATGGTGTAAAACAGCATGCTGGATGGGGTTCAGTGCTCTGCACACAAACCCCTTCAACTAGATTCTTTTCATGCTGTGGTATCACACTGAAACCAAGTTTTCCAAATTTTCTGTGATCCAGCCACGGGGTTGTAGAGAACAGGGATTGTATGCTCAAAAGTTCATACATAATCTGAAACACTCACAGTATAATTAATCAGGTATCATAATGTCACAGTTCAAGATTACAAGGTTCATGCAAAAGAGAAGCGGCAGGATATTCAGGAAATGGTCCAAGCCTGATTTGGGCTTCAGTCTCTCAAGTCTGTGCAGAGAACAGAGGCTTACTCTGCTTTACTAAGGGATTAAATTCTTACTCAATTCTTTCTTTTGAGAGAGAAAAATGACTCAGACAACCAAATCTCAACTCTGCTGTGCTTTTGTGGAGAGCACATGCTTCAATGTCAAATACTGACCTTCACCAAACAATGTAACGAGATTGAGCGAAAAAGATATTTAGGACAAATGACAGCAGAAACAAACAAAAAAAAAGCCAAAATGAAAAGTAGATTGATAGACAAAAGATAACAAGAGAGAAAATTCATCTCAAGCTGAAACAGCTATGTAGAAGAAGCCCATGATGTGGAGAAGATAACTTTTTCTCTTCATAAAAACAACAATGTAAAAATGGAAATTTGAACAGAACCTGTATCACTGCAACCACCGCTGTGTATGTGGCATAGTTTCTGCAGACTGTACAAGAGAGAAGAAAAGTAGGTTGAAGTGCATTGAATGTGTTGTCAGAAATCCTCTTTGAGAACTCCAGATTCAGGACACAAAACAAAAAGAATAAGAAGGATTTTGGTTGTGAAAACTCATCTGCCTGCACATCTGGAGCAAGAATGTAAAGTTGTGTGTAAATCTCTGCTAATCGTGTCTGTCTCAGGAAACAAGATGCTCTCAGTGACACCACAGTTTTGTAAATGTATTTTTTATTTTATTTTAAACACTACACTTCTTCTCATCTAATATAAAATCATATCTACAACTTATCAGAATATTAAAAACATTTATGTAAAACTGGAGTTTGACTTTTTTCAAATTATTGATGACTCCTGGACTGCCCAGAAAAAAAAATTAAAGACATTAAGGATTCTACTCAGTGTTATTTGATTATGTTAAGGATCACTGGACCTTTTACTCACCAGGTTCTTTAGAAGTACAAAAAGCATATTTCAATTGTTTTACAGCACGTGTCTCCAAACTATTATCTAGCAACTTTTGAAAGAATACGCCCTCATCTAACACATCTAAAACCTCTCATCAGCATGTCACTTAGCTCTGCGGAGGCCTTGTCATGAACCACTCAGGGGATTCAGATATGTTGGAGAAGGAATTTTTCCAAAAGTTTTAAGATTGTAGTTGACAAGGGCAACCATAGACAACAGCAATATTAGCCTTGAGTTTTTGAAATTAGTAGCAGGTTGTGGTTTTGCCTCTCTAGTCCTGAAAACCTGGTCAATCAATCTGGGTGGAACAGCTGCGGACGTGCTGGCGATCTGGACACTGTCTCAAGGAGGAACAAAGTTTGGGAGGCCAATGATAAAGAGCTGATGGACTGAACAGGATAGTTAGAGTGGCATCAACCGACTTGAGGGGACAAATCTACCTCCAGCTCTTGTTGCAGACATGATTAATCACTTGAAGGTCGTGCTGAAAGCCCTTGGTATAGACAGGAATGACTAACAGGAAAGGGTGAAGATGGTTCCCTAATTTGGGTAAAGGAACAGGAAGTCGAGGAGACCAATCATTGAGTGTCTTCACATCTGAAACAGGAGCTTGTGCTCCTTAACTACCTTGTCACTACAAGTGCTAGAGGAGAAATATTTTTGACGCCCTTATTAGGAACAAGAAACTGAGACGGGTCCTTAAGGAACAAATTTGTGCTCAACAGATAACCAAGATGAGAAGCAGGACATGAGGGAGGCCTACCCTCCAGGGACCTCCATAATTTTGGCAGGAGAAGATGAGCGAAGAGCTCATATAATGAGGCTGAGGCTTTGGAGATGTGGGATGAAGCTGAAAAGATCCTTAAATGAAGCAGGGGTTATGGAGGCGGTGGCGGAGTTAAGATGTCGCTGATTGGACCCAAGAAGACAGGTGTGATGTTTCCTGTCTGACAAGAGAGATTGATCAGACCTTCCCAGACAAAGCTGAGGTCAAACCATGCGAGGCAAAGTCTAAGTTACATTCAATATCAAACAATTTGAAAAATCTCATCAAGGGCTCTCGACATGAAAAAGTGGATTTTATTTTTCTCTTTTGGTGTTACTGTTGCTATGTCTTTAAAAAAAATGACCTTGTTAAAAGAATTTAACGGACGAGATAGCCACAGAACAAAAAGAAATGAGAAATTAAATTCAGCAAAAAAACACACACAAACATAACTGAGTCAAAGAGAATAATATATTAGCCTCTAGTTACTAAAAACATTGTTGAATTATTGGAAGCTTTCCAGCACTGCAGCGGAGGAAGAAGCAAAGAACAGACATGATGGGGGGGGGGGAGAGCGAGGTGGAGAAAATTAAATAAAGATTGAGTGTGAAAAGGAAGAGCAGAGTGATGAACAGAAGGTTTGTCTCCTATGGGATCGTTCACACCTACAAGGTTCAGTATCCTCTGTGACTTCAGCTCCTCTGCAGGCTAACACCAACAGAGAGGAGAAATCAACCTCTGGAGGAGTGTCTGCGGAGATGAAACACAGCAAATGCCAACAAGTCCCACAATGTGGAGGTGGGAGTTTGCCACCAAAATGAATTCAACCATGGGTTCAAGTTTCTTTCTAGCTGTTAATTTGCCTAAAATTTGTTCATTCATGTAGTGTTTAATAGCCATTTTCTTAACTTTAATATCCATAATTCTATATCTCACAGTGCACAGATCAATTACAAATCCACAACTATTTGGTACCTTCCCTTTAGGACATTTTAACTCACTGGGTCTTAATAAGAATGGCTGACACAAGTGGTATGTAATGAGTCAACTATATGAAATAATGTACGTTTGTGATCAGTCAAGCCTGATGTTCTGCTTCTGGTCTTTATATTATTATAGTGCTTCTTGACTGGGTCTAGAGACATTGGACCAATTCCAATCCAACCCCTTCACCCTCCTTTAGCCCACTCTCAGTCCATTCACTTTGAGGGTCTGCCACATTAAGCTGCACTCTAAACCAATTAGCCCTAAGTGGGAGGAGGTTGGAAGGCCCTCCAAAGCCAAGTCTGCTTCTGTGCAGGCTCACTAACAACACTCTTCAAAAGTGCACCAATTGCTTTGTGTCTGAAAAGGACCTTACTGCACACATTTCTGAATATAAATTCCACTCTGGTCAGGTCACACACCTGACTCTTCTGCAACTTATGTACAAACGGGGATGTAAAAGGACAGACTAAAGAAGACGGTAAAAGTTTAGAATTGTGTTGTGTGTTGACCTGCAGAGATCATCAATATTCAACAATGCCGTATGAAATTATATAAAAATGCTCAACGTGATAGATGCTTTTTTTAGTTTCACACAAGTGAAAAATATATTGAAGTAGAGCAGGAAAACATTTAAACTCAATTTACTGAAAAGCCAACCCGAGTTGTATTTTTTACTGCCTACTGTGGATTTTTACGGTTTCATTTACTTGAAACTACAATAGAGTCCTGAGCTTAATGAACCAATCTTGCCACATAAGATTATTTTCCTTATGTGAAGAAAAAGACAATAACTGTTTGCATTTTTTTGTTGTTTGTACTTCTTTCGGCACACAAGCACAATGATTTCACTCAATATTGACTACTGTTCTAGTATAGACTGCAAAAACAAGAAATGTAAAGACATTGGCTAATGCTGCTTGATCTGCTAGTGTACCGTAAAAATACATTTTAAAACATCACATTATATATATGCTATGTTTGCACTAATCCCCACATGTACAGCAGGGCAAATTAGTATTTTTATTAGAAAATTTGTTTCTAATGGATCTGTTCACATAAAATTCACTATGAATGTCTGCAGTAACCCATATAATACACACATAACGAATGTAAAGAAAATTAGTCCATGAAAAAAGTTGTGTGATAAAATTATATTAGATAGGAACTAAGTGTCTAAGAAAATAAGAAATCATGAAATTAAGAAATCCTGAGGAAGAGAAGGAGTAACAAAGGCATAGGATATAAGTGCAGATTAAGTGGTTTATTCTTATTATTAACCAAAGTCTAGAAAAATATACGCCATATACATTTCTACTTATTTTTTAAGATGTTTTAGTGAATTTATTAAATACTTATTTCATGTGACACTATTTTTATTTTGGTAATATATGATCATCAGTGGTACATATTTTTCCTAGTGAACTGAATTACTTCCAGTGACATTTTAATTTATTGGATGATAAAGACAAGCAAGTAAGACGTGGGGCATCCCAGTAAAATAAACTCACTAGACAATTAAGGATGTGCTTATGATCTTTTTGTAAGTCTGTTTTTATAATTTATTTCATCATAAGATTAGATTAAGTCTGATTTTTGCAGAAGTGCAACTTGGAATACAGAACATGTCATTACATTAAATAATGTTATAGTAATATTTTCAATAAAAGAAGGCAGTGATTCTGACCTTGGACAGAGACCATATTGCAAAACTTTGGATTTCAAAACAAATGTAAAAGAAAAAGTTCTCAAAAATCCTACCAATAAACTGTGGAGAACTTCTGCAAGTCTGTGCTGATAAGTCTGATGCCCACATCCTCTTGCCAATTAAGGTAAATAAAACACAAGGGATGGTCTTTAGGCCTTGGTAGTGCCTAAAGTCTAACACTTCCTTAAGTCACTGGAGATATACGGTTTGTGGGCTCCAGTGTCCCTTATATGGATGTAGACTGACAGGAAGGGGGGCAAGACATACTGCAAATATTGTCGGGTCCGGGAATCGAGCCCGTGACGGCCACGCCGAGGACTCAGGACCTCCAACGTGGGTTGTGCTATCCCCTTCGCCACCACAGAACGCCCACAACTCTTAAGATTAAATGGAGATCTGCAGATGAGGTAATGAAAAATGGTTGGGGGGAGGGACCAAAAACAGCTGTAATAAAGGCATCCTGCAATCCATTTAAGCGTTACAAGAGGGATCACAGAAGGTTGCTACTGCAAGACAAAGCAAAGACCTAGCAAAACCAAACCTTTGTTCAACTCTTTCAACTGATTCCTTTTGCAAACATGTTTTCTTTGAGACTCACATTCCTTAGTCGACACTGAGCTTTGTCCTTTCTTGTTTAGACTGCTTGTTTAGACCACATCATATAGTAGTGTCAGGACAGATAAGCAATGCTTTGATAAGTTGTATTTACCTTTGCCGTTTCTCATTGCTTATTACATTTTTAGAACCAACCAAAAGAGATGCACATTAAATAAGATGAAGAAAACTAAAATATTTGAAGCAAAATAGTGAAAGAGTATTAGTCTCATGCTGATGTCACACAGGAATTTCTAAAGCTTCCTAATCAAGAGCAATCCATCAATCAACAACATACATATAGTATAAGTAGTGACTAGGTTCAGTACATACAGTATGGTATAGTTATTTGGTTTCTCATAGGCTTACACCAATGGCAAACTCGCAAAATCCCTTTTTAATTATGTTGGTTGTTTTTTTTTTTTTTTTTTTTTTTTTTACTGCTCTCCATTTACATTTACATGCAATTAATGCTGCTATTAACTGAATGTTTTTTCCTCTTTCAGATAAGATATACTTGGCCCAGTAATTCTCATCTATAATCATGTTGGTCATTTAATGTTTTAATTGTATTCCAAATTGTACTAACTGGATAAAAGCTGAACAAGTGAACTAAAGAGAACTTCCTTTCATTATCTGAAGAAAAAGCAAAACTGGTTATTTTAAATTTTAAAACTCAGTTCTTGATACACTTTAAAAATTCCTAGACGTTGTTTTGGAAAACAGCAGAGGGTTTGTGAAATTGACCATCCCTTGTGACTGGAGAACCTGAGAATTCTGCTAGAAAAACTCAAAGGAGAAGAGTTTTCATATTTTTGATTAATAAAATATATTTTCTCGGGTCTCAGATTTATCATTGATTCACTACACTGTTTCAGCTTTTATTCAAGGCTCATTATGGCATTAGAATGCCAATTGTGTCAGGCCGATTCACTAGCTTTCTCATAAATATTGATTTAAGGTCTTTTGAGCAATCATACATTTCATAATAAATATTAAATTAATGTGAGGTTAAACAAGAGACCCCATCAACATACATCATCTTCTCTTTATCTGTCTCAGTCTTGCCTCTGTCCCTATTGTTCGCTTTTTACACAAGAAATAAAACAATGATTGACAGCAGGCTTTGTTTTGCCCTCCAATTTGTCTGACCCATGGCAACCTGTCGCCAGCAAGAGGCTAAGAGTCATAAAAAAAGGCCAGCAACTTGGGCAAAACGTTAATCAGGCTGTTGCTAAAATTAAAACATGGCTCTCTCCGTTGTCAGTGACAGGATCATTCCTGTCTCTTGGGGAGGTGTTAAATGCTGGTGGGCACCCGAATGGCCAAAACCTTCCCTTCTCTTCTGTCACTGTCACTCTGCATCACTGTCTGAGCTTTTGTCTGTCTGCCTGTGAGGTTTTTTTTTTTTTTTTAATCTTCTGTATGCTGTTTTTATTAATGTGACCTGCTCTGTTTCACCACCTTATTTATTCCTTTCTTTTTTGCTTTATGAAATCGTGAGAGCTGCTAGTACAGGATGTACGTATTATACATACGTTGTAACGTTAGCTTGACGATGCATGAGCTTCCACTCTGCATATAGTTCACTGCTTTGTCTGCGCCTCCTTACCGCTCTCCTTTAGCACAGTTTTGTTTCCTTGGCAACACATCTCCAACACTCTGTGGAAGTGACTTGTGACCGACCCATAGGGATGCAAAAGCCTCCCAGTTTGGCAGTAAATGTTGATTTTTAGCTTAATGTCAGGGACCTTTCAAGGTGAAGGTAAAGCACTTACCATAGACATTCTTCTAAACAATACAGATGATGTGGTAGAGGGTATATTTGGATCTAAATTAACATTTTGCTTTTAAAGTTGATGTTGGAAGAATGAAAAATGCTGCAAAAATAGTGTAAGAATTTCAGTAGGTTTGTACGGGCATAACTGTAATGGCAAGAAAGTGGGTCAGAGCATCTCCAAAGCTGCTGCCCTTGTGGGATGTTTCTAGTCTGCAGTGGTCTATATCTACCAAACGTAGCCCAAGGATGGAAAGGCAGTGAACTCATGAATGTATGTATGTATCATGAATGTGGTTCATTTGGTCCACTTTAACAGACAAAGACATTACCCGGGTTCTAATAAATTGTCAGAATACAGCGGATTGCAGTTGGTTGCATTTGGGCTACCGTAGACACAAAACAAGGTACCCATGCTAGTCATAGTCTTCTCTAATTAGTGTATGTGGATCAGTGTTCTTTATATCACAAGCTCAATGCAAAAGAAATAAATGTTTTTGTTTTTTTGCTCAGTTGTTTGAGTAATGGCATGACAGATTGTTGAACAATTACCAAAAATTAAGAAGACTAGTGCTTTTTAAAATCAACCGCACTATAATAATAATTAAGAGACTATTTTAGAGGGGTGTTCATGAAGTTAAAGAGCACAATCTGCTGCTACCAGCTCTGAACAAATTTTACATGTTTTAACTATAACATCACACCCTCCACATTTTTTATAACATCTTGAGTTATTGTGGAGTTGGTTCAGGCTTTCTTGGAGCAAAAACACCAGATAAATCTGTTCTGCAAGCAAAATCTCTGACATCAGGAAGACCACAAAACAAAAAATATAAATAATCCAATCATAGCATGGTCAAGGAAGAAAAAAACAAAACAAAAAAAACAGGAAATGCACTCTAGACAACAACAGCCTGAAGTTAACTCCTTCCACTGATGCTTCTATACATTCTTTGTCCTCATCGAAGGGATTGTGCCAGTCTCCAGAAGTCAGTGGGAAAACAAAAAACCAGTCCAACTTATGACAAAGCAATTTCTATTGACAGGTAACCTAACATCCATGTTTTAAACTGATGGAGTCTATTATCCAAGCATCCAGAAATTTTAGGTATGTCTTTACACAGGCAGCTGCAGCCCATAAAAATTATGTACTCTGCGCACTCATTCCCTGTTTGCAATCTTGTAATCAGTCGGTAAGGCACTGAATGTCCCTAGCCTTAAGTCCTTTTCAGAGTTACTTGTCAAATATGAACTATATAAACCCATCAGGTCATCTGAGCCTTGTTCACTCAGTTCCCAGAACTGGAACTAAACAAAAGAAATGGCATTCAGGTTGTCCTTAACTCTGGAACAAATGCCCATAAAACCTGAGATGTGCAGAACAGGACTGAAAACCTGGTTGTTGGCTGCAACATTTCCATAACAGTAAAACATTACTTTATCAGTTCATGCTTACATCAGATTATTATGTTTTTATGTTTTTCATTTAAGGTAAAGTTGAAATTTCACCACTTTTCTTAATGTACATTTCTTTACCTCCCTTGCTTTATAAAGTATCACATAGAACGACAAGCTCCAGCCATGTTTTATGCATCTTATGTATATGCCTTTTTCCTGAGTTACATCTTTATTTTTCTTTTATTTACTCTTCTTTACAGCACCTTGGTCCTCTGGGGTTGTTTAATGTGCTTCATAATTTAAGCTGGATTTGCATAACAAAGACACAATATGAATACAAATACTGAAATTGAATATACAAAACCATGTGCTGTTTTCTGTCCGTTTTCATTTAAAAGATTTGATACTTCAAACAGTCGAGCATTAATTTACACATTTGTGTTTGGAGTTTCATACATAATATTCCATTCCTTCCCCTATACAGAAGTCAGGCAAAAACAGACTCTGGTGTGTCAAATGAAAACATGCAGAAGGTTTGCTGAGCAAACTGAGCTATATGACAATCTGACAACCTTGCATTTTCAAGTTGCTGTAGCATTAAATATTTACAGCCAGGGCTAATTAGAGGAGGTACATAGAGGAAAGCGCACACAAATATGCATTCACACATTCTCACAGCAAAAGAAAATCCTGCACTGATGCTCCGCGTAGCACTCACACAACAAGCCTTCCACTGAACCTCTGCTTTTTCTAAAAGCACACATCTTCACTCCTTTTGAGTAGATGGAGATGGGAAACCCTCTTAATTAGTGACGCACACTTCTTCACTGCCCACTCAGACTGTGACTTATTCCTGTTTAATGAGACCTGCAGACAGCTTCTGAACTTAACCTCTGTTGCTAAAATGGTTGATGAAAGGAGATAATAATGCATTATAATAAGCACACACCTAAGTATGTGAAGGATTTGGGTTAGCCTTATTGTTGCTTGGGGAAAATATAAAAGGTTTGCAGAACACACATTTATTCAGACCTGATTTGTCCTGGGGATATTTAAATCACTCAATATTTGACTTGAGTGCATTGGGATTCATTTGAAAGGCAGCTGGATCATCCCAAGATTTAAGTGGTTTGGAAGGCCACAGCCACCCGAGAATCAGTCTTACCAGGTTTCAAGTTATTTCTGTTTTAGCCACTTGAGAACTCTCTTTTGAATAAATCAGCCTTTAAACACATAGCTACAAGTGAGATAGCTTCTTTCATACTCTCTAGCACTCTTTGGAGAATAATATGTAAAAAAAAAAAAAAAAAAAAAAAAAAAAAAAGGTGATCAAAAGTGAGTATGTATATTTTCTTACTTGCACCTTACCTACCCCTATGTACATATGTGAACATGCCTGAATACATGTACATACATTACACATGCATTCATTTGAACAGCGGTATCTGCTAATGTTGCATTTATATTGATTTCTTTATACTATACACCAGAACAGCTCAAAATATGCATGAACTTTTTAATCCAATAAAATAAATTATACATTATTTTGTCATTTTGGGTTTGTGCAAATTTCTGTACATGTCATGTACCATTGGTATGAGGCATCTCCTAATTGACAAAACAAAAAACAATACTTGAAATGTATCTTTTCATCTCTCCTCAATTTATTTTTATTTTTTTTCTTAATTATCTTATCCATTTATGTCTTACTTCATGTCCCGTTTCAGTGAGTAAATGTGAGTTTCCATATTTGTTTCTTTAGGCATGTTTTTCAAACTCTCTGTCACAGGCTAACTTCTTGAGTGAAGGTAATGTCACAACATAAGGTACCATTGATTTAAATGAGATTTTGCTGGACCTGTTGCCTCTAAACATTATAGGCATTAAAAATTTAGACAAAATATTTTTAAAATACTTAAAATAAAAATGACTCTATATCAAAAATTAGCTTGTGATTCAGTGATGTAGACCGGTTGAAAAAAATGTATCTGCAGAAAATATTTGTTGCTGGCAGTAAAACATTTTATCCAGTTATTGATCTTTAGAGGTATAAGTCCTGTTGGATTTCTATTTATTTGCCATAAATTGTATTGGTAACTCAAATAGAAGTTGATTCTTATCCAAAACCTTAGAATGTATCAAATAGAACAAAAGTTATAATCCAGTAAAAAGCCAGCACATTTTCAGGAAAAAGAAAATGAGAAGTTTGAGAGAAGGTGTTAGCCCAAAGTAGTGGTGCTAACATTAATGCTGGTAGAAAGGGAAGGAGACTGAAAAAAAACAGGCATGTCAATGGCGAGACGCTCTTCATTAATCACATATGTCAGTGAGGAGAAGGGCTGCAATTTTACTTGGCTGCATGGCGGTGGGTAAATAGTCACCAGAATCTCCAGCTCTGATGGAGATGTGCTGATTACTGCTCTCTGTTGATTGTCACTTCCAACTCCCAAGTATGCTGGTAATAAAGAGTTGATGTTTTGTCAGCTAACAACTACAGGATAAATCTTTACTAACCTGTATTACATAAACTCCAACAGTCAAACTGTAGAACTTTTTAATCCATATGTAACGATTGATCAAAGGCAATATTTTATTTAGCAAGGCAACTTGGATATCACATCAATTTGGTCAGAGGTTTCCTCCATAGGCTGTATGAGTGTCATCTCGACATACAGCCTGAGATCATCCACCTTTCACTGTTGCTCCAACATGTCTTGGGACTCCTCTCAGTGAGATATGCCCAGAGCTTCTCACCAGAGGTGTTAAAGCCAGACGCCCAAACTACCTCAACTGGGTTTTCCTGATGTGGAGAAAAGGGGAATCCACTTCGAGCCCTTTTTGGATGACTGAACTTCTCACTATCTCTAAACGAGAGCCCAGCCACCCTGCAGAGAAAGATCATTTTGGCCACTTCTATCTGCAGTCTCATTCTTTAGCTCCCCTAGAAGTTCTTCATTAGTTGTCTCATTCTCTTAAGTATGCAACTCCACTCACAGTGTAGTCTCCACTCCCATAAAGAGTCAACTATCCTCTTTTTAAGGTACAGACAGACTTTTTTTTTTTTTGCATAAAAAATTTTCTTCTTACCAAAGGCGTTTAGTATGATCATCTGAATGGAAATCTTAAGTTTGGTGTGATTTCATCGAGGTGGTACTAATTCTGACCTTAGCTTTATGTACTCATTCCACATTAAGATGGCAGTACTTACCTTAATTGATAAATTATCTATATGAACTAAACACCAAGCAAAGAAAACTTGCAACCCTTGTAATTATTCACATTTTCTGATCTCAGGCACTTCAGGAAAGCAGGCAATACTCAGAACATTTATAGGACAGATGGTACTGGTAAAGGCTCTCAGCACCAACCAGCTGGTTAAATGCTTGTAGTATCTGTAAGAACAACAAACCATCCTTCACAGATATTGCTCCAGCCATGCTTTAAACCAAGACCATGAGTCTGCTCCAAAGACGTGACAACGAGTCTACGTATGCTGAAGTCGAATTACCAGGGCAAATCAACCCTCTCACAAACTGCACTGGCTGTCACTTTATGGGAACATGTTCCTCCTATCTGTACGTCGCCAACAAAATGGCTAATATTTTCTTTCGATGTGTACTGTTTAGTATTTATGATCTTTTGATGTTACAACTACTGCCTAAACCTTTCTAATCAGGAATCATTTTAATGACATTGAATTATTTCTTTTAATCGTCAATTCCATTTAAATAAAAAGTATTTTGTGCATTAGTTTTACATATCTCTTTTGAGCTACATCAGTAAACTTGAAAAGAAAAACAAGATGTTCATTTTCAACATAATCCAGGTTTATGATAAAATAAATAGTTCTGTTTGCCAGTAGAAAATGCAGGTTAAACATTTAAGGTAGAAAAACTAAGTAGTACAAAAATGTACAAAAATAGAAGATATCTGAAATAGAGGTATGTTATTTCCTGAATAGTTAGAGGACAACTCTAACTATTCAGGCAAGAGGATCTAGCTGAAGCTGTCCTCTTGCCACTGCGATCATCAGGTACTAAACAGAAAGTACCACTAGCTAGATCCTGCAAAACTCTAAATAAAACCACTAATGTGGTTAAGGATGAAGTATTAACCAGAAGAAGAAGCAAAAGTAATGCACACTGGGTAGTGCTTGTATTAAACATAGCTGGAATGGAACAATGCTTGTTTCCCTCTTTAAGCAGGAAGCTGTATGAGCTAAAACCAGTCAAGAAAAAAAAAAGTTGACGTATTGAAGGAAGACTTCCCTGTTAAAAAGAAACTTGCACTGCAGGCTCAGTGGAAACACAATGGAGGAAAAAAAAGGGCTGACTGGATATTATGGAGATTCGCTAAAGGTATGAAAGTGCACCACAGCCAACTTAAAAAAAACAAAAAAACAAAAAAAAAAACATCTTTGAATCAGTTCTTCTGCTCAGGTTGAATGTTTTCAGGCTGCGGCTCCATTTGCTCTTACCCCATGAGAACATTGTGAGCTGAGCTTCACCTGGGATTGATCATCCTCTCACAAACTGCACTGGCTGCCACTTTATGGGAACATGTTCCTCCTGTCTGTACGTCGCCAACGAAATGGCTAAAAACATTTAATATATGAACTGATTTTCCATAATTTAGCTTATGTATATAATGTACAGTGTTTTTGTCACCAACTGTGTGCGTGTAATGTGCTTCGTGTGGTGAGGAGCAATCAGAAACGGCAGAGAACAGATTCGAGGTGAGGCATGCAGTTCTCTTGCCTTATGGCAGGGGGCGCTCATGATCCCTGACATTGTGACTCCACAACTGTAGAGTAAGAGGCAGTAACAGCGAGCAAGCCATGGAGCTAGCTATACAGCTAGCTATACAGTCAAGAGCAATATATTTATACTTTTCTCCTCGTACCACAGCAATCACTTATCAATAAACGCAAAATAAACATTGAGCCTAAAACCAAACTACTGGAACAGGCGGAATGTTCTGCTCTTTGTGTGGAAAATATTTGAGTGCTTTTATTTGTTTCGTTGATGTCAGTTGCTATGGCAACGAGCCTGCTAGTCGCTCTGCTGATACAGAGAGCGAGAAAGAAGTGGTTTTGAGTTGTACTTTCCCTTTGCTGTGGAGCGCTGCACGAAATTAATATCTACATGTCCAAGTTTCATTGTGTTAACGGAATTATTCTAAGTGGGCAGCGCGGCTGTGCATGACATGTAGAAGTATAGTATTTTTGCCCTCCAGTATTGTCCGCATGCGCGAAATTTCTTTACGTAAACAACATGCAGGGGGGTTATTTTTGTAAATGTTTTTATGATCAAGTCAGTGCCTCACCAGCTATGAACCTCACCGCACGTCACTGATATGCACTTATTATGGAAAATTACTGCTTATTGAAATATTGAAAGTGAAACTGAAAAAAACTTTGACAATCTATTTTTAGAACATTTTCTGTTATATTTAATTTTGTTATATCTTTTATTCACCAACGTTCTTTCCCGTGTTTTTTCAAGCTCCTCTCTCGTGAATCATCTTGTGATAATAAACCTGTATTACTCAGTGTCTCCTATCTTTACATTCATCTTCCTTTGCTGAAGCTCCAGCATTAATAACTTTGGGATAAAATATTACTGCAGGTGAACTGGCAAATGTTAATGTAGACGCTGGGGGTGGCGGGATTAAAAAGCCCCAAATGCACACCCTCCTTCTTACGCTTCTGAGATCCTTAGCTTATGTTTTCTCCTGGTGTAATTATCCAAACCAGTCAGACATCATGCCATTAACTGCCAGCCTCTGTATCTACTACACGTGCACATTCATCACTGAGATGTCACACACCCACACAGACACATTTTTCACATCACAATCAAAACAGATTCAGGAGCCCAGTTTGGTTACAGTATAAAAGTAAATTTTACGCTCATCTACTATTTATAAACTTTATTTTGCTCCTTCTGCTCCACATATACCCCTCATCTAAATGCCACTGCACTGTGGTTTGTTGTTAAAAAAACAAAAAATGAAGAGCCTCATACAAAAACGTTAGGTTAAACTATTCCCCTACGCACACACGGAGCGAAAGAGAGAAAGAGAGCGAGAAGATGGTTGTGTGCCTACTCATGATCCATTCAAACATGGATCATAAAGAAATACCCAGAAGGATCATCATTAATGGAATTATGGGTACAACATGAGGCCAAAAGGTAATTTTGAAAAGACATATTGACAAAGCATTTCTATCCTGAGGTACTTATTACTTCAATGCCATGCCTAATGATGCAATGTGACGAAGGATTTTTAGAACATGAAACCATAATGCGGGTATATGTCTGCCACATTCACATACAGTAATCATTCATTGGAAATAGATGTATAGTTTTGTGGAAAACCTTGAAGAACCTAATCTTGAAGTGCACTATAAAACCATTGCTCTTCAAAATATAAATATGTGCTTGTAATAAAACTATAGAATGCAGAATATCATGCAACAAGCAAATGTGCCAAGCATTACAAAAAAAGAAGGCTGAGACTCACCCACTGAATCCATTTATGCAAATGATTTCTTTTACAGAGTGAAATGATGCTACTGCAATAAAGGATGTATTTTTATTTACATCTTTTATTTTTGGTTTGATTTGTGGAAATAATTTAAGTGTTATCTACCTGTTGAACTGAGCTCTTAATAGCTTTTTATTTACTACAACTAAAAGTAAGAATGAGGTGGAGATGTCTGCATGAGTTCGTTCCAATGAACGAACAAAAATGTGAGAATGACTGCAAAATCTAAAAGATTTCACTTGATCTTATTTAATCACTATCAATTCGACTTTTTTTTTAGAGAAACAACTATCCCTGCTGAAGGAGGTTTAATAACTTAAGAACTAGTAAAATATTTACTCTCCAAATTTTGCTTTTCTTGCATTTGCTGATCTCGCTGTCATTTCTGCTGTGCTACATAAAATATAGGTTTGTTAAAACATCCTCCCTCCTTTCTCTTTCTTCTTTCGTTAACCTAACAAAAAGACAGGAACTCCTTGAAAGAGCTATGCATAAATTATGTGCTTGCTTCCATGCCGTCTTCCTCTTGCAACCTGCTTTAGCTTACATTGTATGTAATCCTTTTTTGGTTAGCTCTACATGCTAGAGAATAACGAGCCGGGTCCTTCATAAGCTACAGAAGTGATAGAGATCACGGCAGGTGATGAAAGATTGATTCATCAAAAATAAAAGGGTTGCTAGTTCAAGAAAGAGAAAAACAGATGAAGACAGATATCCTCTGGGAGACAATGAAGGATGTGAAGGAGAAAACTTCTATTGCACTAAGCGATTGAAAAAAATAAGAGATGATATAGGGGCAAGTGAGAAAGAGACTTCAAAATGTACATACTAGGTGTGACTGAATTTAATGTTCCTAAAAGTTTGCTTTCCTCTGGTGACATGTTTAACCTTTCTAGAGGGCAGAAGGATATTCTAAATTAAGCAAAACAAAGTTATATTTTCAAGTGCAAGTGATTTTTTTTAACATTAAACTATTAAATGTGAAAATCTTTGTGATATGTACTGCACACATTTAAACCTAAGCTCAATACTTAGCATTTCCACTGAAAAAGCCTGCATGGCTTGAGTCTGTGGCACCCTACTCGTAAATTCTGACAATATACATTTGTTTGTCTATGTGAGACTTTTGGAACCAATTTATGGTGACATACACTGTCGAATAACTTCCTTTAAATCTATTATATTCCTACAGTAGCCAGTAATAATCAAAGTGAACACACTGAATGTCTGAAGTGCATTGCAAGCATCAGGTTAGGGTTCTGACAACTGCATTTGTAGGTTTACTGTATTATTACGACAGCTCAAAAACAAGCATGTGTTTTGGACAGACTTTTATTTTTAAGAAACCTACTTTTGTATGCATGTCTACCTTGTTACTGAATTTAAGTATGTTAAATCTGAGACTCTTACATTTCAGTGACATTCACTATGAAGAGAGACGGTGCATCTCATACTCAGTGTGTGTCATGTGAGATGCTCTGCCCGCTGTGCCCACATGCAGACATCCATCTATACTGGAAAGAGCCATGCAGGGTTCAGCAAAAAGAGCCGTAATTGAATTTCACAATGTTTAAGAATAGTATTACGCTTATAAAGTAAGACGCTTGTAGGGCAAGAAAACTACTTTTTCTTTCTGGTTTGTCCAGACATTATTAACTGGAACAGCTCTGAAGTATGCTACAAACCAAATGATCAAAAAGTCAGATAAAACAGAGATTTCTTCTACCATTATGTTAGAAGAAATAGAAATTGTTCCACAGAGGGGAAATTCAGGTATATCAGCAGTAAGGTTCAGGGCAGATGGAAGCGTATCTATTTACACAGAGGTGACAGAGATCTGTATAGCTGACAAAAAATTCTGAAAGGGGAATCCCAGACAAACCCGATCTCTAGAGTATGACTTTTTTTTTTTTTACAGCAACCAAAATGTTGCAGTAGCTATTTATTTACTTCTGGTGAAAGTCCATAGTTACAAATGAGTTTAGGAAATTAGTCAGACTTTAAACATCCATTCATTTCCAAATCAAAATAGCAGATCAATATCTGTATATTATTACTCATATAGAACATGTTTATTTTAAATTAGTTCCTTTTTGGCTTATGGCAAAATAAAGTTGCATAATTTATAACACATGGAGAATGACAGATGTATGTTTGTTGTGAAACACAAAGCAGTGCCAAAAAGCTGCCACTTCTTAATCTGTTTTTAAAATGATTGCAATATAGTTAAAAAATTTTATGAGAGTTATGTTATGTTTTACAAAAACAATACATTTTTGTATTGTATTGCTGTAAAGTTGTTTTGTCAACCTGCCTCAATCTAGGTTCAAAGGCACCTTTAACATTTTTCGGGAGCCCTGTTAGAAGTATGACATACAGAAAAACACTTATGACAAATGGGTTTAAATGATTTTACCTCACGGACCAAAATATTAAGAATAAAGAAACCAATATGTGACAGAAGGAAAACTGTAAAGGAAACTGGCAGAAAAATAAATGGACAGAATATAATTGAGTTTCCCATCAGAATATGCATTGGAAGAAACATAAAAAGAGAGAAGGGAGGAAAAACGAGGAAGACACTGGCATTGAGTTTTGAGTAAAGCCAGTATTGCAGTGGTAAAATGTCCTTCAGTGTGAAACTGAAGATAAGCATAGTTCAAACGAGATTACAGGAGCACAGGAAGCAGATTACAGGTGCAGGGGCAGTGAGGCAGACACAAAGCTGGATTACAGGAAGGTCTGAAACCTGAACATAGACACAGATGCATGCACAGCAGGGAGAGCACAGAAAACAACTCCTTTTACTCCTGTACCATTTCACTTTCTGCTTTCTTTCGCCTCATCTGATACTTTTGCCATCTCATTTATGTTTTTGTATGCTTTTTCTCTCCAAATTGCACTTTTTTTTCTATGTTTTCTAGACTATCCTGATAAACAAAACATATCTTTTACTGCATTTTTGTATGTTATCTCTGACCATGGAAGCACAGCTGCAAATTTAAAATGCCCTTTTAAAATTCACTATTTCACAAAGTTCAAAGCAATAAGACAGGATTAGGCAGGTCAGACTGGCCTTATAATAAATTCTGGCTGGCCTTATAAAAGATCTTTTATTTGTGCTTGGTACAGTTGTGCTTTGAAAACCAGCTGGGTTTGTGGATTCAACATGACCAGAAGTTGTCTTCTGATAATACTTTTACAGGTTAGGCAGGTAGCATGTTGCTGCAGGACTGCATTGTTACTTGTCAAATGATTTCAGTCTAACTTCACATATATAATTTGAGTTAAAAGTGACCCGAATTGCTCACTTTCTGAAATAACTGTCCTTTTGATTTGTACTGGTGAATGCATTTTCATTAGTACAGACAGAGAGTTTGCACTGTACAGGATGGGATTAATTCATGTTAGTCAGGCAGTTTTTTGGGGTTTTTTTTCACTTGTCACACATGTTTGTGGCTGTCTGGCTGATCTTGCCATCAAATTATGTATGTTACAGTGACAGATGCACAGACTGGAATGTTGTTTACTTAAAGCTTTTCATCTTCCTAAGCTACAGTGTAAAAGGGTTCACAAGCTAATGATGATAAAACGTACCTGCAACATGAAGTGGTCACATAGAAGGAATATAACAGATTATTTTTTTCTTGTGTAATACTTTCTCTGTGATTTGTTTTTCTTCAAATATAAACATTCTAAATCCGTATATTAGCTGATTTTTTTTATTCGATATCCTAAAATGCAACTACAGCATCATAGAGCTACACAATCTGACATTAGAAATCTAGTGAGTTTTCTTTAAGCAGCACAGGTGGAGATGAAGGAAACTGTTTTCCCCTGAAGATTAGACAGAAAACATATGTGCTCAGTGCAAAGAACACTTAATGAGGCAAACTGCTATGCTTGACACCTCTTGTACAGGCTTGTTGCCCTCCATGTTTCTAAAGGGTGCAGCATTTGACAAGTACTTGAGCTCTTGTTAAGATAAATTATATTAAAAACCTTCAAAACATATATCACTACTTGCATAATATCACCTAAATACAAAAAAAAAAAAAATCAAATTAAAGCATTTAAAAGATTTAAAATCTAACTCAAACACTGCAATTCACAAGAAGAAGTCATTTCAGGACTTGCCACATGAAAGGAACCCAACCCAGTGTCCCTTGAGCAAGCCCTTGGAAATGAACAAAAATCACGGACTGGGCTTCAATCTACATACAATCCATCTAATTTCAGTCTACTGATGGAGGCATAGTATTGAATTCCCTTAAATCTACCATTTGTGCAGTTCTACAAATTTGTCACTGGTTCTGTTGAGATGCAACCTTCACCTCACCTTTAGCCAAAGCAGCAGATGTTAGCATTTGAGACACATTGGTATGTGGATATGATGGTAATATATGACTTCCTGGGGGAAAGCTGTGTTTGTGTTAGAGGCCAGCAAGACTTTTCTGTGGCGGGAAGGATCAGTGGATAGATGAGGGCTCAGCTGGTCTGACCGCTGGCACAGATCGGAGGGAGAATGGAAACACAAAGAGCAGATGGAAGGATCACAGAGGATGGGAAGGAGAGAGGAAGAAAAAGTTAGGGGAAGAAAATGGGCAGAAAAATGGTGATACGGTTAGCAATGAGAAGATTAAAAGAGGACTGAATTGGAGACCAAAAAACATGAAATGCACCAAGAAAGAAAGAGAGATGGGTAGATTTCACCTTGCATCATTTCTTTAACGATGTTGGCTGGCCCATGCTATTCCAGAAAAGCAGCAAGCATTATAAATACAGCACCAGGTCAAAGGTTTTATCCACCATATCGTCTGGTGGAGTAGCGAGCAATGCTGTGGCGACTAGCGAGCATTGATGAATAGCATTACTCAGTTTTAAAAACATGTGATTTATTTGGAACGTGGACACGGAGTGGAATGTGTATCCTCTGCTCTGATTACTGGTGAAGGTATGGTGTTGAATGGATGACTGTGTGAGACTGGCTGCAGTGCTGAAGAAGCAGCAGAAGCTAATGCCGGCTAATGGCTGCTCTCACACAGGACAGGCAGGCTACCTACAGCCGAGATGCAGAGTGATGTTGCCATAAAAGTTTCCAACAACACAGTAAAACAGAAAAAAATAAAATAAAATTACTGGGTTTATCACTAGTTTTGAAAAAAAAAAAAAAAGCCACAAGAAGAACCTGAAAAATTTATAAATATACTGAAAGTGGAAAAGTTGACAGCAGTGCTTCTTTCGTCCTGGTCACAGCCTTCCACTCATCCCCACACTCAACTGTGTCTCTTGGCTCTGCCCACCTTTCTGTAATTTTTCAAAATTCACCAGAGGCAGATTTAGCTTCAAGAAAGTAAGTTGCACTGTAAATTAATTTTATTTTATAATCATGATAAAATGACCCACAGTTCCCAGAGCCAGCCTGATGTTGAACGACGACATAAGCTGAAGTTAACCTTGGGGCCCTCCTCAACTGGAGGTTTGAGGAGCCCTAGGTTTAACATCACCAATTACCTCATTACCATGTTGCCTAAATTTTGCCTTCGAACTATAACACATTTCGAGCATAGAGAAGTAATAATAAATTAGATTTAACTCCACACCTTCTTTCTCCAAACCATAAATGCTAACGACAGTGTCCTGTAAAGTACTCTCCCCTGTTTTAAGACACTTAAATACATTCACATGCAGAAAGGTGGAATTTCATCTGTGGTAATGTTAGGCAGTTTTTAACACAGAAACAAATAATGACATGTCTCAGAGCAGATGGCTTTTTTCTTTGCTGCAACATTTTTTGAGCTACGTAGGTTTTCAGCTGCCTAAAAGTGTCTGTGTGGGTGTTTGTTTTAAGACTTTAAAGGACTTTAACCTTTCAGCAAGTTGGCTTGTCTTTGAAGTGAACCCGCTTGGTGGAAATGTGTTTTATATCAAAGTGCGAAGGCGAAAGGTTTTGTCTTTCACTAGGAAGAGTGTTCTGAAAACATTAATGTCACCATTTCCGTCAATCTCCTTGTATTCCCTGCCTAGCTTTCTCCTCATCACTGAGCTCTCCTCAGTTTATTATTATCATTTTGTCTAGTTTTTCACATTACTTGTCTTTCCTTGGTCCCTCCACATTTTTCTTATTTCTGTCTTTTTGTCACCCCTCTTCTACCGCTTTCTCCTTGCCCTCTTCATTCACTCTCTCTCCTCCCTGTGTGGTCAATTGACCCTGAGTAACAGAGAAGATGACAAAGTGTGAAAGGTTTCCTCAGGGCTTCAAGTGACAGCAGCAAGCAGAACAGTCATCCAGATGGTGACTGCTCTTTGCTTCGCCTGAAGGTGGCAAACTGCTCAGACTGGACCGAGTAGAAAAAGATAAACAGAATAGAAGTGCTACATGTTTTGCAGTCAATATTTGGAGAATTTCCTAAAACTACAAAAACTTGAAACAAAGACAGGATTTAAATAGCCATCAAGCCTTTTTCATTCAATTAAGAGTAAGCATGTCTGTTTCCATTAGACACCATTGGTTAAGTCAATGTACTTTCCGTAAAACTGTTAAGCAGGAAATATCCAATGCCATGTTTTTTACTCTATGGCTTCTTTCATTTGCTTTCTCAGATCCCATGTGCTTGCTGTTTTAAGTTAAACACTGAAAGCAATTCAACTATTGTGAGCTAAAGGGAAACAATTTAATTTACAGTACATGCAAAAAGTTCATGCTTATTAGTCTATCTGCTTCATTTCTTTGTTCATAACTTTCCTCTGCACATAAATTGTCACAGTTTTGGTTGATCACGTCTTGTGATAGATTTTGACCACAATGATTTTGCAGCAACAATTTCTTGTAAAAATCTCTACTTAGCTGGGGAAAAAGGTGAGCTGATGCAAAACATCCTCATTTTAATAATGTAGTAGAATAATGAGTTGCATAGTTAGAAGCACAGTTGCCTTGCAGAAAGAAGGTCATTGTTCGATTTCTGTCCTTTCATGGAGTTTGCATGTCTTCCTTGTGTGTGAGTGGATTTTCCCTGGATACTCCAGTTTCCTCTCACAGTTCAAAACCATGACTTTTAATTGGTTTATCTATATTGCCCACAGGTGTGATTGAGTGTGTGTGGTTGTCTTCCCTGTGTCTCTGTGTAACTCGTTTCACTCAATGACCGCTGATAGGCACCAGACCCTCTGTCACCCTTAATGAAAAAAACAGGTCTAGACAATGGATAGATTGTTGTAATGGCATCTGAGTTAGGTTCAGTATTAGACATTGTTTTATTGGAAATTAAAACATTGTAGCTTTCCCTCGCAACACTAATTCTTCAAAAGTAAAAAGGTAAAAACTAAAACTACAAAACACTAGAGAAGAATTTTAAATGCCTTCTTCAAGTCAGAAGTGCAGAGTAGCTTAATTCTTCTAATGTAGCAATTAACATGTTTGATAAAATTTATCAATCAAGACTCACTTGAAGAGGCTAAAGACCTACACAACACACTGGAAATCTTTATTTACTTCTGAACAGCTTGATCTTGTAAACTGCAAATCTGTATTTAGCATCAGCTTTTCTCATTACAGTGGAACCGTGGACCTTAGGTGTTTTTAATCTTTGTTTTTGTGCGTCTGATCTTTTTAAAGCTGCTGCTAAAAATGAGAAATCCATCATCTGAAACATGCAGCTCTGCCTCTCAGAAAACAGCCACTGACAGAGACGTGATTCATGGAAGAGCGTTATTCAAGCCGTTAGCCTGAGCGCTCTCTCTCCTATTCTCTCTCTCAGACATGCCGATACAGACTGAAATATAAATATACACACGCAGCACTGATTAACATACACATGTTCAGAGGCATAAAAGAAGGTCATTGTTTAATACAAAAGAGAGGGATTCCTTGCTTAGCAAAATTATAAAGCAAAATTTGTAAAACTTGAATAATTTAATTCAAAATTCAAACAATCAGGGCAAAATATGTGTACTTTGTTTATTTAAGTCACTGTAGATTAAATAAATAAACAAAAAAGTTAATGGTTAACATAACATTCTGTGTACTATTGCTGACCAGTTAATATCACATCAATGTTTTGTTTTTTTTGGTGAAAATGCTTTTGGGCTACCAAAAAACAGGGTTTAGAGTTGTAGGCACATTGAGTACTCAAATAAGCAATACCATTAAATAAAAGTTTCGTTTTCTTCTAAGTATTAAGAAGTAAAAGCATCTGATTATGTAGAGGATATCTAGAAGTTCAGTGAAGTGAAGATAAACCAAATGAACCAGATAGAACTGCCTTAAATCTTTTCCAATGAAGTCTTCAGGCATAAACCAATGATGAAATTAATAATTTGAGGAATCACAGTCAGGCTTTCCGCTTCACTGATCTTTTTGAAATGATTCCCAAGCCAATGATGATATAGTCAAGAAATGCCTCTATGCGTAATTAACCAGTGATAAGCAATCCAGTTCTGAAAAGGTCATCAAAAAAAAAAAAATCACTATTAACTCATATTTTATGAAAATTTATTACACTCCCAGAATGTATGGAATGCAAAGACGTTGTCTTTTTTAATATTTAATCCACGTACTTTTTGTTTGCCTTTTGCCAAATACAAATTTTCCAGTCATGTTATTTTCAAAGCACACAGCAATGTCGCTTTCGGTATTTTAGCCCATCTAGGTGCAAACAGGAATCATCACAGCAGGAGACCCACAAATAGGAAAAATTCAGTTTCCAGGACACCAGCAGATCACATTTTCAAGTAAGTCTCACAGAAGCTCATATGATTATAAACACATCCATAGTTCTCTCTTGTTTTTCCTATTTTTCTTTCTCTATCCTGAACAATAAGGATAGAGAAATTTTAACATGAATCTCTGTTTGGTTTTAGAAATCAGATCAAGCCAACAGAACACCAACTGCCTGGATCCTTATATTTATCATTAATTTATCATCATGGCTACTCATCTTCAGTTCAGGCAGATTGAGTCTGATTGTCCTTTAGGGTCTATTGGATTCAATCTTCTGCCAACCTGGGTATTGTTATAATTTACTCGTGACTCCCAGATTAAATGTCAGCAACAGTACAAAGTCCTGATTCCACATCACCCTCATTGTTTTGCCATTCCTTAGTCATTGATCCTGAAGACCCCTGAGTGCATCTTCCACCAACCTCCAGACTCTGATAAGTTGCGACAACCTTTTTTACTCCACCCACACAAGAAATGCGAAACCAGAGGAGCAGAAAAGAGGCAGGAGATGCTCAACGTCAGTTCCTTCAAAGAACCCTGCTGCCTTATCTTCCTCAGTTTAGTTATTGTCAAGTCCTCTTTTTCTTTGCACTTTTCCCTTTGTAAATATGCATTCTAGCTCAATACAAAAAGTTTAGGGAGACAGCAATTTAACAATTACAAAAGAGTACTACCACAAAGTATTTGTTTTTTATGCCACAGAGCCCAAAAAACTTCTGCTCTGCATTGTCATATCCAAATGCAATCCAGCCATCAGTTAATTTGCAGTGAAATGCAACAGAAAAACAAATCAGCTATATAGAGAATGGATCAATCAAAAACTAATGCTGAAAAAAAACTCAGCAAGACAACACCCTAAGAACTCTAAGCAAATAAGCAACACATTTTCCTTTCAGTCACTCGCCTTCATTTGTAAACCTTCATGAAAGAAATGAGATTTCCCTCCCAATGAGATTAAGTAAAGTCCATACAGAGACCTCAGCTGCCAAGCTGTTTATTTCATGCCTGAATAATATTTTTAATGACCTGAGAAATGTGAAATTGTTATGTTGCAAAGTTTGGAGTCAAGGAAAGGACGAGGCATAAATAAATAATTTTTCAAAAAGTGTGACAGGTCATATGTGGTGCAGTGGGTGTAGGAGAAATTGGTCAGCAGACATGCAACTAATCTAAATGTACACTAGTGGAGTATAAACCTGTTGGAACACCTGTTTTGGTCTGTGGGGATTCAAAAGAGTATTGACTGTCATGAAAAGGTCACTATAACTAAAAATGAACTGGTTTCACACATACAGCAGAGTTTTCATCACTGTGGAGAGTCAAACACTATCTGTGGTAATCATAAGATCTTGCTTAGACCTTATGAAATAAGTCCAAGTAAACCTGAACTACACTTTCTAATTAAACTAATAGTGTCAACAAGAACAAAGCAATAAAGCAACAAACATACAAACATCCAACTATAAACAGTCTCACACACACACAGAGGAGATAACTAGCCACAGACTAGAAGTAATGACTGCAGACAAAGGCAATGTTTGCTGACAAAAAAATAAATAAACATAAAAAAAAGACACCATAAAATAAAAGAAAAATGTGTAGGGGCATCACAGAACCAACGTTAAGCAGGAACAAGACTAAAACCAAGATTAAGTCAACAAAAATATTAATTCAAGAAGCAAATGAACAAAATCAGATATGCATATGTGATTTAGATGTTCACTGACTTCATTGTACCCAGTTTAATTGATCTGCCAGCAGGAGGTTTACATACAAACAGATACACACACATGCACCACACATACACAGACAGACACATATGTGTAGGCATATTATATATATGAACATACTCAAACTATTTCTATGTGTGTGATGGGTAGCTGAAATATTTTTGGTTTTGATCTGCTCTCTTTTCTTTAACATGACCTTCATGCTAATTAGCTTTGGCGACAACATTTCCCAGAAGACAACGCAGAATGTGACTAAGCTCTCCGTGAATAGAGCGTGTAGAGGAGATCTGCAGCATAGCTCCTCCAAAGTGGGGGCTCAAATGAGGGAAACAGCCTGGAACATCTTGGGAATCCACTTATGTATGATTCAAACCATGTGACCTCAGCACTCTTATCTCAAGATTCCTCTCTGTTCTGTACAGATCTGCCTTCTTTTTTTCCATTTTGCATTTAACCGCCTGTTTCTTTCTGGTGCCTGTAAAGCAAAGTTATGAGTTAAGTAAATGACAAAAATAAAATCAATAAGATCTACTGATTGTGACGCAACCTGGACTAAGAATTGTACTGTGACACATGATTGTTTGCAATCACAAGCCAGTATGATGAAAAATGCTTTTAGAAACCTGCTGCTTCATGAATGTGAAGAGAAATTCCTTTATTCGCTAAGGTAGTAGAACAGAGAAAACAAGTCAATATACTGAGGTAAAAGATTGGTGGCCCTGAAAAGCACAACAATGCATCATTCACTTTAATGGATTGCCTGCACATGTTCAAAATAAAGGTTTCAATCAATCAAATTCTACCAAAGGATTCTGTTCTTATTCCCACCGGGGCCCACAGTGCTGTGCCCTTATATTTAAAGGGTTATTTTTACTTTTTCAATTTCAGCTCTTGCTTGGCTAACTTTACACAGCCCAAAGAGCTGAAGTTTGGTTCACACCAAAACCATATTTTTATGGGATTCATAAACAGTGGATGTCAAGTTTTTAAATTAAAGTGGTGGTACTGCCGGGCTTTGGCTCCTGACCCAGGAAACCAAATTTTAGTGCAATAATTGGCTGTGTTGTGTTTTAATATAAATGTGTGCTATTACTTTCAAAAAACACCACAATAAGCAGCATAAAGTTTAAAAATAATAAAAGGGAAGATTACAAATAGAAAATTATATAAAGAGTAGCATTATGTCAAACAGTTCATCTCTATTTTGAACAAATAAAATTACTTCCACAAGGAAGAAAATCGCAAGCAGTTCAATTATTTAGCCATCAATTATTTAAAAATCATACAGTATGTTGAATCTTGTAATGTGTCCCTAAAAACTATTTCCTTTGAGAAGTGCAATCCACCGTTGTCCCATAAACGGTGTTCCCTACCCTGTTCGTCACGGTACTGTTGAGGTTATTGTGTTGTGTGTGCAGCTTTGGAGCAGACAAACATATAAAACATTCACAACATTGTGCTGTGAGCGCCACTTTAGCTGTGCAAACTCTACAATTAGTCTCAGTTAGCTCACAATATGTCATCTCTAAATATCAGACACACGTTGTACTTGCTAAAACAAAATTCTTTTTAATAATGCACTTTGTGCACAGGTTTTGGCCATTAACATTTCTTTTAACAACAACACCGTAAGTCAGTATTATACATTTTTAGTAAACACAAAGTTGCACATAACATTTTGCAAACACCATTTTAAAGCACAAGCAAAGTCAGCTCCCAATTGTTTATGTCTATACAAGTAAGTGAAATAAGATGTAGGATTTGTTTGGAGTAATGAATCACAAGTGGAAATTTTCAGGCTTCTGGATCAGGTGTATGTCTGAAGCATAATTCTGAAAATAACACCCTACCAACACCAAAGCATGCAGTGGCTCCGTGATGCTCTTTTATAGCTTTGCTTTCCGTAGCAGTGAACACAGGCATGTACTGGATGGCACAATTGTTCATAAAATCTAAAGAAATTCTTGGAGAAAATCTTTAACAAAACGTCATTTGACTGGAACTTTTTCAAACACCACTAGTGAGATTTGAAACAGGCAGTAGCAGATAAACTTTTGCCTATGAGACTATCAGAAGCTGCCTGCAGCCGGTTTATGGATGGGAAGAACATTTACACAAGGAAATCAAAGCAAAAGAGTCCTTCACAAAGTTATTGAAGATGGAAAAGTGGAATACTTATGGGATTGCAGCCATTAAAAGTATCATTTTGCGTTTATTTGAAGAAACCGCTTTAAATAAGAGTTGTGTTGGACTTTTAAATTGGTTTTGTGAGATTTATTGCCAACAGTTGCCATAAATCTAACTTGCAGTGGCGTTCATTAACTTTGGTAACTGATTACATCCTGCATGCACGCGCATAACAAAAACAAAATGAAGTATCTAGGATGAAGAAAACAAATTGACCCAGAACAGAAAATGGGTACAGATTATTGCTTACAGCCCAATTTTAGTGTAAGTGTGCTGTATGAGTGTTTCGCTGTGTTTGGGTTGAAAAGAAGAGTTTATTGAAAGTTTGGTGGTTAAGCAATGACATTACAAAAGAAAATATACATGTTAACTAAAGGTCAATCAGGTTTTAGCTTCATTCAGTGACTTGAGTGGAATTATGCAACTGAGCACCAAGACAAACAAACACAGACTCAGACCCACAGCAGTCAATCTGCAGCCTGTTCTGCGTTTCTCACTGCCTCTGGTCCCAAACTCAGATTTCATCTTCACCAATCTTCACTTTCTCTATTTCTGTCTCTTTCCCTCTCCTCTCTCTGTCACTGTCTCTTTCCTTTTTTCCCCTCCTCACTCACTCCCTTCTGCTCCCGTGCTCCCCATTCTCTGTTGCCACGGCAGCAGTGCGAAGAAGAGGGAGGAGGGGGCAGTGCAGGAGCATTAGGTGGTGGTGGAGGGCAGAAAATGTCATTTCAGTCATGTTGATGAGAAAGAGAGAATAAAAATGCGACAACCAGTTTGTTTGGATTCTCATGTAGCTAATACACAGTCTTGATTTGAAACTAAAAAAGAAAATCTAAGCAGAAGCATCCAGATACCATGTGATTGGGATAAACCTGAAGATCAATACACTGACATAACCTGTTGTATGCCCACAAACGTGCTTTTTAGTATACAGGCTTTACCTAATCTAAACTTGTCAAGGTTTTCTTACAGATTTTTGACCTTTATTCTGTTACTGATCCTAAAAATGTTCTGTCTTTCCTGATATTTTAATTAGGGTGTTTGCCATTTTCTGGGTGTGAGTTCTAATAACTTCAATGGTCATTAATGGTGTAAGAAACTACATCTAGACATACAGACTGCTGTTACAAACATTTGTGAGAGAATTCATTGATCTTCTCTGAGAAGCTGCACTGGGTTAAGATGCCAGCTGTGAAACCAATCCAGTTTGAAAATTTTCTCACTATTGAATATTCCATAGTCAATTGCTACTGGTTTTATAAGCGCTTCAGCGTTTGTAAAACTTAAAATAATGGTGCAGAGGGTACCAACTTTCTGCAGCTAGAGGCTTCCAAACTTCAGGTTAGCTCAGCATCACAGAGATCTTTGTGAAATTATTTTCCCTCGCTGAGCAGCAACAGTCAAACCTTAAATCACCAGATGCAAAGTGTCAACTGTGAAAGACGTTACCACATTATGAATAAAAATGTCATTCATAGACATTTATGAATGTCATTATTCATAAATAATGTCATTCATAAATGACATTTATGAGTAATGTCATTTAAATTGTTGTGTCAGCTTTTATATTAAACAATAAAAAAAACAATTTTGTAATCTGCCATTTCTCAATTTATTGTGCGAAACTCAGCCATCTTTCAAATCAGACTGCTACAGATATTGTGTCTGGCAGTGTTATAGTACTCGAGACCAGTCTTGGTCTTGTCTCGGTCTCGGGCACTGAGGACTCGGGATTTTATTTCAAGACCAGTCAACTGTGGAAATGTCACTAAACTTACAGCATACTGTCCAGTTTATTTGTCAACATGTTTGTTTTCAAGGTCAACCAGCCCCTTGCCCTGTTTTCACTGGATGCAAAAAGCACCGATTCAAATCCAAGCAATAACGTGACTTACCAATTATGTGTTATTGTTTTTGCTCCCCCACCAACTCCCCAACTTTCAGCCGCACACACCTGAGTGAAGTTGGCCCCCCCACCTTTTTCAAATCAGACAAAATAGATGCCAATTAACTCGACTCCATTTGTGCTGGTTTGCGCAGCAAATTGTTTTCTTTGTGCTGCTTTGGCTTTGAAGATATTAATCCAAGTTTAAAGGTCAAAAGGTCAACCAGCCCCTCACCCTTTCATAAAATCAAACAAAATAGGTGTCAATCAACTGGGCTACGTTTGTGCAGCAAAAGTTTTCGTTTGTGCCGCTATCATTCTAAAGATATTAAGAAAAATGTTTCTTGACACATAAGCATTTGTGATGAACAAAAGTCACTCACTGCTCTGAATTATTGTGCAGAGGTGTTGACTAACGTGTCGCATATATGGGACAACACTGTGTCAAAAAGTCTGCAATATAGTGATACGACATTCACGAACAATCCGAGTCTTCTGAACTTCTCTTTACTAAGAAGATAGGACGAAAGCCTCACTGAGAGCCGCTCTTTGTTCTTGTAATGCTCTGCATATTCTGCAGTAGCTATCATTTTTATTTAATTATATACATTGATATTTATTTAATTAGTGAATAAAGAAAACACAAGAATGAAAGAGCATGCAGAGCATGTGCATTGCTCATTGATTGTTTTTGTTCAAAGTTGCAGCTGTAACATCTGCTATGATGGCAGATATTACAGCATTGTGCTGCCTGGCTTCATGCAGTGGGAGAGAGGGTGAGAACAGTCATGGTGAGCGTGCTTGGTTACTTCTTCCCTGTTGCTCTTTGGTCAGTGTTCATAGATTAGCGTTGTTTACCGTCAAGGCATTGCCTCAATTGCTATGTTTAATGGTGCAGACAGTGGTGATTTCTGACATGAAGGATATGGGCAAATGCCCAGGGAATTTTCTTTTTAGATAAGCAGAACAAGGAGTTTGAATGGTTACAATTGGTTAAATATATTGCACTTCTAAGTATTTAATTTCTAGGTGTTTTTATGGGAATGTGAATCTTTCAGATCAATTTGATTAGAAATTTTAATCATATTTCATATTATTGTGTCATGTAGTGCAGGGCGCTGGTCTTGGGCTTGACTTGGTCTTGACTTCCCTCGATCTTGGTCTTGACTTGGTCTCGTACCCTAAAAGTCTTGGTCTCGATACACTCTGGTCTTGGTTTTGTCTTGGTCTCGGGTTAGGTGGTCTTGACTACAACACTGGTGTCTGGTTTCTTTCAGCTTTTACATTAACTATATGACATGTCCTTGAGCGCAATTAATCCTTTTACTGGCATACATGTTTGGCCTGGTAAACCTTTAATGTCCCCATCAACTCCAGGAATATAATAACCAAATAATAATGAGCTGTGAAATATGCCAAACCATTGATTTCTTGTATCATTACACTAATGTGAATTTAACATCAAACAAGAGCTGCAGCTGACATGTTCAGAGGACAAAGACGGTAATGGATGGTTGAAATTTACTAGGAATTCTAGAGAAAAATGATGAATCCTCCAAAAATAAGATTTGTAGATTTACTCATTAAAGACTGTCAGTATGACAGCATATCTAGGATTCTCCAGAAACATCTACAGGCTACAAAGTGATAAGTTCAAACGTAGGGCAAAAAGAGCCGGAGGAACTCAACACAAGATCAGTGGTGTCAGTCAAATGGCTGCTTCATACTTTACAGACCTCTCATTTGAACCTATAATGTGCCTTCATCTCAGCACTCAGGCAATATTGCTGTCATTTTGCATTTATGCTGATCGTCCCGCATGTGCTGAATATAATATTTTCAACTTTACAATGAGTGTTTCCAAAAGTACTATTCTTTGAGAGTCGGGTATTGGAGAACCACTACAAGAACTACACACATAAAGAGCAGACACAGAAGAATATCAAAAGGACAGACAGAAAGTCCTTAAGATACATGGTGAGAGATTCACATAAAGTAGATTTAAGGAAGATTAAACTACAATTAACAGAGCTTGTAAAATCCCCTGGAATATAGCTGTGAGGTAGGAGATAATTTCTCATATGCAGAATGTTCTTTCAATGTGACCAACTGAAGATGACATTTAATAGATTAGAAATGAAAAATGTTTGGATTCTTAGATCACGTTCTTTCATAGTGCTGTTAACCAGACTACACAGAGTACTGCTGAGGCTGATTAAAATTACCCTTTAGAGGTTTGATAAAAGAAGCAAATAAATATAAGCAGCTTAAAAGGTAGCTGTAATCCATCTCGTCTGGACTATAAACGTACCAACAAGATTGATGGTGATCCAAAAAAAAGCATCCGGCCCAGTGGCTGTACATTCTGCTAAAGAAAACCCCAACTTTTTCCTAATGATGGTACATGAACACTTTAAATAAAAGTTTGAATACCAGACGTCTCAGGCTAAAGCAGTTATTTAGATTCCTTATGTCACATTTAGTGTTCCACTCAAGGAGTCCTTTACATGCTATTCATACCTCTTAAACTTTTTCTTTTCAATAAAAAAAACTTTTCATACAAACTGTGTGATGTGACATAACAGAGTAGCACTTATTTTGTGTAGATTTGTATTTTATGTATTTATGTGTTTACTTTTAAATATTTGTCAAATGACATTTTAAAAATGTAAACAAAAACAAATAATTAGGTTTTAAACAGACTCTCCTCTTATGTCGAGTTATCTTTTGCAATGTTCTTGTGTCACTTCAGAAACAAACTTCTGGTTTGAATAAAATATTTAAATCTAAATCTGCCAGAGGTATGATTAATATTTAAGACTTAACTTTATAATATAAGAGCACGTCTTTCCTTATAGGACTCAGTCATTTGATATGGTCTGTACCGTTGATGTTGTGATTTAAGGTACCCTGGGTATTTGAAGATGGCAATTCTGTGTGTTTGTCTTTTACTTAGTGAAGTTTTGATGTGGGAGGATTATTTGTTGTGCAAATACCACCATATTTTGAAAAAGACATCTTTCTTATGAAAGACTTCTGTGCCTTGCCATTGATTTTGGTATTCTGCTGTTTCACAAAGTGAAAGTGAGAAAAATGAACTGAAGAGTGAAACTTCTCAACTCAGAACTGCAAAGCTCCATAACTCCCTTGGTCCCATGAGGGAGCTCACACAGCTGCTTCTTTTGATTTGTTATATAAAACTCACAGCACCTTTCTTAACTGGCCCTTTGCTTTGTTTGCTAAAAAGACGTTTTTATTACTAAACATTTTTTCTGCACATTTTTCTACAAAACATTCATAGCTGAATACTTGTTTTATGAGTCTGTCTTCCTGCTTAAAGGGCTTCTATTTGAAACTTTGTATTCCTTTTCATATCTCAAATTATCAGTCCCTTTATTTATTTTTATTTTTTCTCACATATTACTCATGTCTTGTGGTGTAATTTCCATGAAAGCCAAAGTGAGTTCAATATTTTTATACCTTGAAGCTTTTCTGTTTGGCTAGAAAATCAGGGAAGTTTTTGAAGTCTCAAAACTTTTCCCTTCACTGTTTTACCAGAGCATTACTCGATAAAAGCTTTTTCCACTGGTATATTCAAAAGAAACAATGACACTAAAAGGCCACTAATACATTGTTATCCTTCCCTCTGGGTCAGAGTTCCCTAGGTTGCTTAAATCTGACCTTGTTGCAGTTCTTGATGCCTTTGTAAGACGTTTAGGAAGATTGTTTCCAAATTGTTGGCTGTGGAGTAAATTTCTTTTAAGACCCCATGAGATTTTCTCATTTTTCATTCATTTTTTTTAACCAGCAGTGGTCTATTGAGACAAATTAGGCAGAGTCCACTTGCGGCACAATTTAACGGTAATGCTTCTTTTCACACTGTGACTGGTATTCAACCAGTTAGATCCTGCTTAGTGTAATGTTCTGTTCATGAAAATACTAGCTCCTTAAGGGTTGATGAAAAATATAAACGTGGTTTCCATGAGCATTCCAAGTTATTGAATAAATACTGAAAATATTTATTTTTCAGTATAAATATTGTGTTGAGCAGACAACAGATATGCGTCTTTTCAACATTTATCTGTTGATCAGTTAAGTGTGGCAGCAGCTCAAATTTCAGTCTTGAAACACAGTTAGCATGTTTGCCTGATCAAAACAAATCTACACTCTTAAATCTATAATACATGTAATAATGTTTGTATCATCGGAAACGTTTGATTTTACAAGTTTAAATAACTTTTCAATATCATTTTAAACTCCATGGCTATTTCCAGCATCTAGTTATTCATCTCAGCTCTGCTCATTTTAGTGGATATTCAGATGTGCGTGTTCTTGGCTTTGTGTTACAGCTCTAAACAGAGGTGCATGACATTTAAAAAGTTGTTTCAAACCCATGGATTCTGTAATATCCAAGGTCTTTTCTGTCTTTTTGTGCGTCTTTGTTATGACTGATTTCACTTCAAATTCAGCTTTTTAATGCTTTTTCAAGAACCGTGTTCCATACTGTATCTGTACCTTGAGAACAAGTGCGGTGTGAAGTGTTGCTGTGCTCAGCTTATCTAGTTTTGGAACTGGTTCAATAATGTCTAAAATAATAATACTTGTCTACTCCCCCTCCCAAAACAACCCCCCAAAATGACCTGGGACTGGCTGTCCTCCAGGTTTTCCTTTCCTCTGTCGTTTATAGCTGGCTGGACTCTGGCTGAACACCGCACACTGTCGTTCCAAGAACCACTTCATTCCAAGACTAACCTTGGTCCAAGGCTCACATTTAATTATGGCTCAGATTCATGGCCTCTTTGTTATTACTGTCAGGTTCACTTTCCACCCTCAGCCCAAACAAATGTTCATTTCCTCTACAGAGTACTTCTTTCTTCTTAACCCCATCATCTTATCCCTTCAACATTGTCATTCTCTGTTATTTCCATGATGTCTCACCTAAGCATTCAAAGCTAATTTTAGACTTTGAATGCCATGGTGTCTTTCAGAAGTATTCAAAGATTATTTATACCTTACTGTCTCAACAGTAATGGAGTCATCGGACACGCTGCAGCCTAAACTGATGCTAAAAACAGCCTCACCTGAGAAATTAGCTAGATAAATTTTCTTAAACTACAAGATCCACAAACAAAAATGCAACACAAAAATTTAACCAAAAGAGTTTGAAACTTTCTACATGAGTGAGAAGTTGCAGATGTGACAGAAATACTACAAATAAGCGAATGATAACACTCAAAGAAATACCAATTATATTTTAATGAAATTATTCTCAAATAGTTGCAACATTTTGCAGTTAATTCAAACTGTAAGTCATTCATTTTAATTCACAGTACTGATATTGTAATTTCAATACTATGCCATCTATATTTACATACATGTTCTTTACATACATGTACCAAAGTACAACCAGTTTCTTTTTTATTCAAATTAAGCATAGTTTTCGTTGCGAGATCCTTCAGAGGAGTAGCTCATAGGGCATTCACATTAAGATAAGTTTGTGCTACAAAATTCATCAAGCCACTTTTAATGCAATTTCTTTCTGTTTTTTTTTTTTTTTTTTTGGCTCATTTAACTTGATTATCTCAAGACGATGGCAAGTGTGCAAAACCTTCATGTGGGCATTGGAGAGAAAAACTTCATCTCATTGATTCTTTCCTTGATTAGTTTTTTATTTTTATTACGTGTCCTAGCCAAATTTTTTATCACAGTTTTTAGTTTTCCCAGGATTATCTAAACCAGATATTTATGATGTTCTGTGCTCTCTTGAAAGTAGCTACTTATTTTTTTCTGCTGACATTTATTCTTCTATAAGAAACAACACTGTGGATATCAACATTATTTATTTATGGTGCTATAGGTCATGTGTAAACATTGCGATGGAGTGGTGTACTACTGCACAATGTTATGCCTCTGCAGCTTGTTCTTTTCAGGAAAACCTATTCATAAAACCTACATTTTAAACACTTCTCTTAATCTCACGAGTTGCTGTTTGTCAATGTTTAAATCCTAAATATTAGTGATGTCAAGGTTTAAAACATTTTTTTTGAACTAACAGAAACATTTTGCACTTTACAAAAAGTAAAAGAAAGAAAGTATAATTCAATCCTAACTTATTTTTAAGGAAGCTGAACATCAAAGAAAGCCTTACGACAGAGAAAAAAAAAAAACTCGAAAGTTTACACAGCTCAGTAAAGGCATGTATGGTGTGTGTATTCCTGCCTTTCATCAGATGAAAGCTTGTCTTAGAATTGTTAACATGCATACCATCGTACTTATGGATACTGAGGTTTCTCCCAGGCTCTCTCCTTGCCCAGCGTTTCACAATGTTTACTGGTAACAAACCACATGCCAATGTTTTTCTATTGTCTGTTACAACAGCCTGTCAACACATGAAAGCTTTTGACAGAACAATTAATCCTTTGAGCTGCTATGTATTCAGTAAATGCTTTTAACATTATTCTTAGCTATTTTATTTTTATCAGTGCATCTTGACTTTCAACATCTATCCATTGTCAAGAGTTGCAAGGTTACACGCGACAGGTGCCTATCCCAGGTAGTCACCGAGACACTACTGGGGATAGGTAGTAGTGTGTTCATGGCAAACTGCTATGGACAGTTTGCTAGTTCATCACTGGTCCTTTAAGGAGAATTAATCATTTTGTCTTTGGACTGCGGTAGGAAACTGGACCACCAGGAGAAAACCCAATACATACTTGGGAAGAACATGCAGTCTATATTCAGAAAGACCCAAAACCAGAATTTGATCCCAAAACCTCATTACTACTTAACAGTGCCACTCTGCAACCGTCCAAAATATATGTCTCAACAATAATTACATAAGTCAGGTGTAGAATATATTTTAGCTAAGATCTGTGTAACTTAATTAAAATGAAACTCAGAAAGCAAGCGACTTCTAGCTAACATGCTGCAGAGCCATTTTTCAAAGCAACCAAAGTGTCAGCACTTTTATTGGTTATTTTTCACTCACTCCTGAAATGCTAGCATACACTCTATAATGTATCTCACTGCTGTATCTAATATGAGGGCCACTAAATCATTTTACTTTCTGCTGCAAGTTGATTTTATTGTAAAATATGTGCAAAGCCAATGTTTTGAAGCAGTCGGTGTTGTTCTTTTCTTTCCTGTCATTTGTAGTGGATTGTTGAATGACTTCACTCATTAAAGCATCAAACATCATAGAAATATTATGAAAACATTAGTGGAGATGTCTGTTGCATGATGAATAAGACCTAGAAGATGACAATATTATTTAACCAGCCCCAGTGCATGTTCATCGAAACATTTGCTCTAGAAAGCAATTAGTTGTTAGAAATCCTGCAAGGTATTAAAAATAATTAATTTGTATTCTATTAAAGCCATGTATATCTAATTAAAAGACAGAAAGAGTTAGATAAAAAGCACGTCAAAGGATCAAGCATGTAATTAATACCTGAAATACACTGTATACTGTCAGATCTAGTTTAATCATTGAAAAAAATAACCTAATTTTAGGAGTATATTTGCATGGTTTTGACTTCAATTATGTAAATGATGCCTCGACACTTGTTTTAAAGCCATCAAATCACACAGACATGGTAGATGTCAACTGAGATTAATTTTTACTCCATGTTCTCATACATTTAACTTAAGGACCATTTGAATGTTCTGATTGATGTTATCCCCACTGGTGGTCTCAGAACTCTTTGAAAACTCAACCTGTCTGGTTATGTACAATAAAATAACTCAAAGTTTAAACACACGATGACTTAAATGTAGATATCATTTTACATAAAATAGGAACCATTTGAGAGCCCAGTTCTTCCTTTATTCTATCATCATCTCTAGCTACGTATTTTAACTTGTCTAGCGAAATATGAATGTTTTTATGTTAATAAATCCTTCTTGCATTTAGTCTTTTATAAGAAGCCTTATACTTGTCCGATTTCATTTCTTTGTTCTTTTATGAAACCACATATTTTTACACTTGTGTAATATTTTAATAAAATATTTTATTTTTATTAACACAAATATTATCAAAACACTGCTAACAAATCTACTAAACAGATCCATAAGGCAAACTCAGGAACCATGAGCAGGTAGAGCCACCGAGACTGAGAGATGAATTGTGAAAGGAAAAAAGTGGCACTAGATGGAAGTCGGCTCTTCTGATTCACTACAAAGTGATGTGCAAGACACACTGCTATCCTAAACTACTACTTTTTCTTTGAACAAATTCAAAATATTTATATTTATTAAACTGCTTCTTGAAGGACTTGTTGGCAATGCCCGGATGTACCTCTCAGAGGAAAAGAACACTCTGCCTCCAGCGATAAATACCATAGATGTGTTTGGGAAGGCAGACAAAAATAAGACAAGGCCACAGAGACGCTATAAATTCCAAGATAATGCAGCACCTCTAACAACTAGCAAAGCACTCAGAAATTGTCTGGTGTCCAGAATCTGGCAATTTTTAGGTTGACTGAGTTTGATCTGTGAACAGTCGACTAGAAGCTAAAAATTCTGACGCTTTCCCAAGAAGTGAAGTCACCATCAGTACTTGACACAAGATTGATCTAACCACATCACTTTTCAGTGTGGAAGCTGGTAATGAAAGAAAGCTAGAGATTTACAATATCAGTGAAGTGTGTTAAAAAAAAAAAAAAAAAAAAAAACCTAGTGGAAGCATGGAGAGTATAAGAAACTGTTTAAAAAGTATCTATTTTATAAAATATATATGTATATTCAGGCTGCTCAAACGGTAGACTGGCTCTGGGATCCCAACCAAAACAAGAACTTTTCCAGGTCCAGGTCAATTGTGATCAACTAAAATGGCTGTATCTGACCTCTATTTAAGTTAGTTTACAAGCACATAGTATTTAGTGCTGAACCCCAATAAAGGATTTTATTTGTGTTTGAAAAATCTACACATTTTCTTGGTAGCAGGTGCATAACTTCCTTGATGATAGTTTACAGAACTTCTCAATTGATTCTAATTAAGTACATTATGGGGAAATGTAAGAGGCGGAAAATGAAATTGCTTAACATTAACAATATTATTCACGGGCTACTCCATCATCCCCATATTTTTTTTTCAAGCTCTAATGCTTTTGTCTAATTCCAGTAAGTCTCTCGCCTGACAACTAGTAAAACTGGGTTCAATTGTTTATATTATGAAAAAAAAAGAAGCATTATCAGTGTAAACAGCTCCACTCAAGTACACTTCAGCTTTAACACAGATGGCAAAATCACTCAAGTTGACTGTTCTCTTGTGTGCAAGTTTTTCTGAAGACATCAGCCCTCAACAAGCAACTTAAAATATTTAGTTTAATCCTCAATAATGTGGAGATATGGGAAAACCAGCAGGAAAAACAAAATCCTTTTGGTAAAGTTCCGTCCTGTGTCGTACAAGAATCATATTCCACTTTGTCCTCAGATTACAAACCATTGACATAATTTTTATGAAGGCATTTAGGCATTTCAGTGTTCAGCTTCCAGGATTTTCAGGTCATAAAACATACATGCTTCTTTTTATTTGAATTTAGGAGCACAGAGCACATATTACATAAACATTAAGATTTTATCAGTTGTTAAATGATCCTGTTGGAATATTTGAAACCTGTCTGCAGATGATTAATACCTGCATTATTCAAAAAACAAGTTTGTAGAGTAAAAGCTGCAATTCAGGGGATTTATTTACACACACACACACCTTTTTTTTCTTTTTTTTTTTTAGAAATTATAAATTGCTGCAGTGTAATATAAAGATAAAAACTAAAAATTGCAGAAAAACATACACCCCAGATACTTGGTGGACAGCAAATTTAGCTCATGAGACATGGCTTTTCAAAAGGATGCAGTTACATGGCAGCTTTTCAAGCAAGAAAAACACAGTATGATGCACAGTTCACCATCAAGTGGTAAACAAAAAACAATCTTGTTGCACTGGCCCTAATGGACATTGTGGCTGTCTGGCAGGAAATGTAACATCCATCAATTAAAGGGGCAGCATCACACTGGTAAGGAGAATTGGTTATATAATCAAATGACTTATTATTTTGCATTGAAAGCAGTTTCATTAATGGATTTTAAATAAGTGAAGTTACCTACAAGAAAACACTATGAACCTGATTCTGTTATTTTTACGGTCAATATGGCCACCGTACAAAAACAAGTGGCTTAATAATTAAATTGCATATATATTTTTTTAGGATTTAAGAAACTTTTACATTTTGTAACAGAATCCCACTAAGTCACTGATACTGTGATTCTTTTACATAGCACAGAATTGACTTTACAAGCTGTTGATTTAATAAGTAAATAGTCAAAACCACTGTGATCAAGTCTCATACTAAATATTGAAATACGGAAGAGCCAAAAAAATTACTCCTTAATTTTGAAAGCAACAATGATTCTTCAACAAACTTTGTAGCTGCCAAATATTATGGCAATAGCAATTTATTTTCCTTTAGCTATCTTCAACATAAAATATAGGTCTGCAAAATCTATTGAATTTCAGTGCTCAGGGTTTGATTTTTTTTTTCTAAGAAGACTGAGACAGGTGTAAAAAGATAACATGGAAACAACTTCAATGGTCCTACAGGAAAAGCAATACCTATACATAAGAGGGTGCTGCAAACACAACAGCAAATCTCTGTTTTGCAACATATTTCGGTTAGTTTTGATGGGGCCTCAGACTGTGTCAGAAAGCAGCAAAGAGATTGAAAATAAACTCACATATTTCTGATGCATAGTAAGGGTGTGCAGCAAGGCCCACTTCTGCCACCATGCTTCATTCATGACCCCAGTACATTGCCACACCACAGCAATGTACTGGGCAAACATTTTATGGAAATTTTCTGCATGCTTTAAACCTTCAGCAAATTTCAACATTCTGTAAGATAATGAGACCTACTGTGTTTTTAATTTGCTCCAGTGTCAAGCCACCGTATTTACTGGGATACTTTTTGAACTTTGAATATGTTAATATTTAAAGAATGAATTCTTTCACTTTCTCATAATATTTTCATCCATTAAGCTCAATATCTGTACTCCCCCTCCTCAAGCTCCTATATTTCCTTATTTTGTCTTCCTTTTCACCACTTGTAATCAAGCAGGGCATTTTAATGCTTCTTCACTTGATTAAAACTGTTGCTAAGGCAGCCTTATAAATGCCAGTGCTTGCTGTCCCAGAGCTGCCAAATAACACACATGCTCTTAAAGATGGTAATTATAATGTAAAACTCAGACCAACTTATGAGCACAAGTAAAGATAGATTTGAATACAGAGCCACGTTTACATACTTTCTTGCTGACTAAATCATTCCATCATTTTGTTGACTGTACACTTGTCGTTTTTAGTTATTGTATTTAAGACAAAGGAGTAACCTTTTGTCAGTTCATCACGTCAGTCCTATTTGTATTCTTATATTTTAGTCTATTTGTATATTTCAAAGGGAAAAGGCTAAGCTGAAGTAATAGAAGGGATAAAAGCTTTTTTCCTTTTCACTATTCCCTCTGTTTCTCTGCATGAACTTTTTTTTCAGTCACCTTTTCCTCTTTGCTTTTGATTTTTTTCTCCTCTTGCTGTCTATTTGAAGTAACACTTGTCTTCCATTAGCCTCTCCTCACCACAGCAATGGAAATCAAAAGAGTACAGCATCAGTTAGTCCCAGTGTCCAGTTTCATCAAACCATGTAGACTGTTGCTAGGCGATATAAAACCCTTTGGACAAGTCTTGTTGCAGCAGTGCATTAACAACCAAACAGCTCAAAAAAAGACACCAACTGTCTTAAAGTTTCACTTTTTGTTCAAGAACTCTTACTAACTGAATTTAGAAAAAAGATCACTCCAAAAAACCTTGTTATAAAAACAATAATAAAGAATCAAAGCAACACTTAAGGTATGTTTTTGATGAGGGAATCACATAATAACATAATGTAAAGCTCCACAAAGTCGATTTATCGTAATACCTCCCCTTTAAAGATGCTGACAGTGCTAATTAGAATCCAAACTACTTCTAGTTCAATGTTATAAAAATCAGAATACTTTATTTTCTGGAGCTGCTCTTTACCTGCAGTAGAAACTCGCAGATAAGACTGCCTTTCAGTACAAGATAATTTTGAAATCTCACTATTGCATATCTGCTTTTCAGTCAAAGTAAGATATGCAATAAGGTATTAAGTGACTAACACAGGAGACAACAAGATGCCAAATGCACAGCTCACATATTTGCCACTGAGATCTTCAGTTCGTCTATAAAAAAAAACATTTAAACACTGTGCTTCACAGAAAACCGGAAATAGATGCTTAAGTTTTGATGGTTTAATCAATATGCAGTATAAATGTGTAGTTCTTAAAGACCTCCCAATAACACTTCAGAAATTAAGTGCTGCATGCCAATGTTCAGAAAAATTAGATGAAGCATAACATAAAATGGTTATTTTTGGATAATGAGCATGAAAACCATTTTAACAAAGATATTGTCCAGGAAATAGTCCAATGTATTTATAGGAAAAACAAACAAAAAAAATGAGCTTGTTTATGGAAAAACATTAAATTTTCAGGTCAAATCCATTTACCTGTCTAGAACTATTCATCTGCAGGCTAACATACACATCACATCTGAATAGACCTACATAGCATATAGAAATGTAAATCATTCTATGGAGAAATGCATGTATGATAGAGATCTGGCCTAGAGGGCCAGTGTCAGCAACATTTACATGCCTCTGCTTCAGGTCATTAGATGTCTATGACAGATCTAAAACTTGCATGACACCAGGCCTTGAGGTCAGGATTTCAAGACCTATGGTCTACACAAAGGTTAAGAGAGAGAAAAAAGGCAAAAGCTTCTCCTTGGCTACAAAAACCATGCTACGCTTGCCCTGAACACAATGGTGAGGGGAACTGAGAAAGCTTTCCTTGCCCTCTTGTCCATTTTATATTTGTTTAACAGATACAACTCTCTAATTAAGGAAACTAGAAATTGTAAAGACAAAGCAAACTTAAGAGTCTGAAATAATTATTTTTGTTAATATCTTGGCAATTGCCTGTTGATACCACGCAAATATTTGAAGGGTTTCCTCATTTAGCTCCAGTGTTACAATTACAGGACATTAAAATATTAAATTATATTTCTGAACTAAAACATCAAATCTATAAGCTCAATGTGAATAAGCTTGAGTGTACCTTTTCTGCAATTTAAAGATAGCAAACGTACTGTATGTTGGGTTATGTGAAGGTTTGTAAACATTCCCATTTTCCACTTTATCTCTTGATGTTACACCGAAGGATCTTTCTGATAATATAAGTCAGGAAATACCTTCTGATTTCATTTAGCTGTTAGAAAATATAGATTTATATTATAATAATACCTTTACCTGTTTGCAGCCGTTGAATGTTATGTAAAAATTTATATATGACATTGTAATACAAAGCCGACCTGCTGTGGTGGAACAAAGAATTTAGTTAAGTTTGATTATACATTTTGAATAGCTATGAAATTATTCTTCAATTCTCCAAAACTCTTTCCTGTTTTTTTTTTTTCTCTTTACCACCCGAGGCAGTAAGAGAGAACACGTAAAGTATGTGGGTCAGTGAAGACAAGCCTTTGAATAAAAGCACACTGTATGTGACATTTGAAGATGTACTGCTTCAGAGTATATTTATAATCCTGTATCACTCTGTTAGATTTTATTGCGTGAAACTGAGGTCATTTCACAATGTTAGTTACCTGAGGGAACCTGACATTTAAATAGGGCTCCTCGTTATCGCTTGCTCGCGTCCTTGCCCGCCTTGCGGTCTCTGTCTTGCTCTCTTGTCCTTGTCTGTGCACACTTGATATTCAATCACTTTTCCTCTTCATGTCCTCCATTCATTTTCTGTCCGCTCTGCTTTTTGCTCTCCAGACTGGACTGTTATTAACTACTCTTGCATTTTTAGGCTTTCCCCCCCCCCCCCCCCCCACCCTTTCCTCTGTTCTACAGCCCATTTAATGTCTTTCATTCTGCTCCTCATTTCTCAAAGCTAAGCTTGATGACAATCAGATTGTATCAATCCAGTAGAACAAACATCAATCACCTACCATAAGTAAATTAGAAAATGCTACAAAAAAATAAGAAAATTGCTAGACATGACCTACTGGTGTTTCAGACATTAATGGCTCTTTTTTTAATCAAAAATAATGAAGTGCTTCAATCAGTTCCACACTAGATATGAAATCATATTTAATTGGATTCAGCAGCAGGCAATGAAATACAAAATAAGCTTTTGGAAGAAACAACAGCTTCATGATTAATTGTAATCCATAAAATCGATAGCAAATATTGCACTGTTGACGTTTTGGATCTAAACCTGGTTTCTTACTTCTGGGTGTTTCATCAGCATTTCTTAATGTATTCTGGCTGTAAAGTGCTGAGTGAGCTCAGAGGGGTAGAATTTGTTGACACGGATCTTATTTTTTTTACAACATTCTCAACAAACAGATCACAAGCAGATTGTCACCATAATAACACACTGCCCTACATACAATCGACGGGCAAAAATACAACGAACCCCTAGAGATGATCAGTAGGAATGTAAGTCACATTTTTTTGTTCTATATATGCCTCACGCTGGAATGAAAGCAATCTCCTGGCTGCCCTTAAATAACCTGCAATCTTTAACAACACTTCTGCATCCTCCTTCAAAATTTCCCATTTCCATTACTACACTCTTGTGGATACTAAACAGGCAATACATTACCACACTTTACAAAATATGAGCAAAAATTCAACCAAAATGTTTGAATAAACAGAGCACACGTTTGTTGACACTGATGTGTTCTTCATATTTAAATTTTTTTGGAATAATGAGACTTTTGTTAAAGATTGGTCATAAAAATAAGCAAGGAACCATCTTGATTCTTTCTTTTCAGATGGGACTTTTAAAAGTACAGTCCTAAAAGCAACAGGGAAGATATTTCTGTTGAATTTACACCATCAGAAACATGATATTAAAAACGGTGGAATACATTTTTAAAAACAGATGTTGACATGTGGTCTCCTGTTTAGATTAAGCTGTGAATTAATCTGAATAACAGCACCAGCTGGGAACAAAACTCAGATGTTTTCTCATGAATAAACAACATAATCTTAAAGCATAATATCTATTAAAATGTAGAGTTGTTTCATAGGACGTAGAGTTGTAGAGATGTTAACTACTTGTGGCATCAGTATAATATCAGTTTGTAGCTACTTGTGATGAATAAGGGTACTAAGATTAAGGTTGTGTTTTAGGAAGGATTTCTGTGTGAGATAATGCGGTTGCGCAAAAATGTTAGCTCCAATATTTTACATATTGTTTCCATAGGAGCAATAAATGTGGATGGCACAGTAACACGGCTATCAACTGCAGCCTTGTACTTGCAGGAAACCACTGACCTTTTAGTCACTACAGCAATGAATCTATCCTGAAGTCACTACTTCTTCAATGTCATGAGAAGCAGCACCTACGCCAGAGAATATATAGAGCTAATGTCTCGATAAAAGACATAAAATGTTGAACTTTTGTTAACTAGTGTTAAATTTGGGTGCAGATCACCTCACTGCTGTGGAGACTGAGCTTTTCAGGATATAAGTTGAGATGTGGCTTCATCCTATTTTTATCATTTTTATGAGGATAAAGTCAAACATGCATTTACACTAAAACTAGAGAGTAAAGGCTCCAAGTCTTTAGTAATTTAGTCATTTTTTAAATTTTCTTCCTGTTTTATATACATTTTCTGATAACATTTTTTACATGCTTTTAAATCTTGAAAAAGAAAATTCATGCAAAGTTACTTTTATTTACAACATAGGACTATCACGAATAAACTGGTAAATATGACCTCACAATCAACACCACACAAACAAGGTAAAAGAATAATAATGGAAAGGTAGACCAGCTGATTGCAGGATTGTGGTCAGAACAAAAGTTCTTACAAATTTTGATTTTTTTAATGTAATTTAGACAGAATATCTGGGATAAAAGCCCTAAAAGCTGATTTTGGCTGCTTGTCCAAGAAAAAGCAAAATACAAGTAGAGTAAAGCATCATTTTAATCTGTTATATTTTGACTCAAATGGATGTAGTTTCTCTAAGCTTTGGATGTGAGTGAAGAGTTTTTCCACAGTGACAAATGTGATTTGACAGAGAATCACATGTGGGAGAGGAATTAACCGTCTCACATCACCTGGCTGTCAATCCAGAAGATGGAAATTAAATTTTAATATGGCAATTTGGGCCATTATAACGAACAAATCAAGGACTTTTAAAAGCCCTTTTGGCACAAAGAGAAAAGAATGACAGTTTTTTTTTTTTTTTTTTTCCCAAAGTGAATAAAGCGATTCTGCCTGTAACCTGCAGTGTCTAAAGAAGGATGTCAAAAAAGGATTGTTCTTCAGTGAACACCAGGATCTGATGGTGTAGCTGCTTGCTGGGGTCTCAAATATATCAAACATTACTGTGGGTTATCAAAGTCGCTTCACTGTTAGTTTTTCGTAAGAGAAGTGATCAAAGACTAGCTTTCTTTTTAAGACCAACTTATCTAACAATCCAACCCGTTTGAATAAAAAAGGAACTATGCACTTCTAATTAAAAAGGCCCCCAGGCTTAGTAGACCACAATGTATTCTGTGAAAAAGCAGGAATAGCTTAAAGAACTGGTTAGGCAACGCAGCAGAATTACAAATATGGTATCAAAAATTTTCTAAAATCCTCAAGTTTACTTGAGGATTAATACTGAATTGTAAAAGTGGGATTTATTTTTTAAATTTTGATGTTATGTCAAGTAAAATTTGATTTGTAGTATTTAAATTTAAGATCATTAAATTATTCAATTTTCAAGGGAATTTGGAGACACTGTATGGCTCGAGACTCTTCAGTTAGGAAGCATGGATTAAAGACAAAAGTAAGACAAAAACTGAACTCTGTCAGCTGTGGTGACAATAAGCATGTTTATCCACTGATATTAATGTAATAACACTTATTTTGTGCTTTTTACAATTCAAATCCAATTTTCTTTTTAGGGCAGAATGAATATACAACACACATCAGAACAACAATTCGGTCTGTCAGCAAGATATATATAAACCACAAGCTAACTGTAACCTTTAGCAAGCTTCTGACATGATTCTAATAGAACATAATCTGACCAAGCACAGGCTTAAGGCTTTCATAAAGCTTAATATGAACTTGTTTCATCCATTATAAAACCAGTTCTGATCTTGGTTGGGGGTCACTGTCTCGCTGGAACATCCAATCTATCTGCTGATCAGAGATAAAGCTGAAGAATTAAGAATCAGGCACCCTCTACTTATATTTCATTTACTTTTTCATTCAAATGCCCAACTGAGAGCAAAAGGCTATATGATGCAGCCATCACCATGTTTGACAGCTGATACACTATTTTTATGTTTGAAAACTTCAGTTAATTTCCCCAAGCATACTTAGTCTCATATTCTTTCTTTTTTTTTTTTTTTTTTGGAAATGGCAGTTTTGGGTCAGACTCTCAGACCAAGACATTGTGGAAATAAATGGCTCAAGTAGTAAAGTAAGATCCCCAAATCAAAATGAAACCTCTTCAGGCTCTGTTTACGCAATAAACATCTAACCACAACCTGAGCCAGGATCATTGGATGATACAGATCATGTTGTCATTCACAAGTTTCAAGTTGATCCAGAGAGATCATGGGCTATATGTGCTTTCAGACAATAACACTAAGAATTGAGCAACCAAAGGTATGTGGTTTACAATTCTCAGGACTCACTTGAACAATAAGCATAGGATATGTGTGTGTGATTTCTCCTATGACTAACTAGGCTCTGTGTCAAAGTCTTCATTACAACTGTCTGATATAATTTACTACAATTGATACAACAAAAACCGGTCATGTGCCATGTTCAACATGTCATTATCTTTAGGTTTAATTACAGAGGCGGAGAGTAATATTGGTGGGTTGATTTTAATCCGACAACGCACTCGTTTCTTGTGCTCACAAGGCACAAGAAACAACTGTATTCAAGTAACAGAATAATCTTAAAAGGCGCTTAGCTGTCATGACGATGACATGAGTGTTCACAAAGATAAGACTACTGTTAGTGACGGTGTCAGTTTAGTTAGTTTCTGTCATTTGGATAAATACCTGTCTGGACATACCAGCTCAGTTTCTCCTCTCTACCCACAGTAGAGACAGCCCATTTCCGCTTTTCACTTCTCACCAGATTAGTTTAAAGTTTGTAATAACTCCAAAAGTATTGTTCAGTGTATTATCCTTCCTGCCACTTAGATTCTAAGCATCGGTCCTTCCCAATTTGTGTTCTAGGTCCTTGGTCTCCCAATGTCTTGTCACATGTCAGCCAAGCTCAGCTGCACTTCGCAAACCACTTTCCAATAATGCTGGGCCTGGTCCCACAATACCTCATAACAACTCGCTGTCTTCTCTCTCTCTTGTCCTGGATTTGTTTTTTTTCTCCCTAGACATCCTTGGCAACTCCTTACATGTCTAATCAATGTTGTTCAGCAAAAATGTTCAGGCTAGTGTCACAGTTCGCTCCACAAAATGACCCAAAAAAAGGCTTAGCCCAGAATGACTGACACACACTGCGTAATTAATAATGCCTTCACAATTTGATATTAAAAACTTAAAATTAAGGAAAGCATTTTTTATAATGCTGTGAGTGCCCACACTGACATTTTTAGTACTATTGCTTAACATTTTTTTAGTGTTTCTTGTACATGTTATGTGCTTTATTATGCCTAACCAATAATTATTTAAAGGTACCTAGTTTTATATGCTACACATGACTGAGCATCAACAAAATATTTAATAGCTGAATGATGATGTAATTCTCAAGATGTACCAACTTAAACGCAGTCATCTTCTAGTCTACTTTCAGTCCCACAATTTTTAAAACAGCTCCTTCTCGCAGTCATCCTCAATAATAACCATTTTCAGGTTAGCAGCCAGAAGCCACTTTGACAATCACATCTTTTGTAAAGGCTGGAGAAAGGTACAAATTAAACTGTCAAGAGCAAGGGCACATAAAGCTGATAAATCCTCCAAATCCCCAGTTACTGACCAAGGCGAAGACCTTGAACACAACTCAGAGTCCCTGGTGATAGATATGACTTCAGTTTTCATGCTCATAACGCACTCCTTATGTGCCACCATTAGACTGTGCCATTTAAATGACATTATTTGACTTAATAGTGCGTAAAGAACATCAAATTCCTTCCATGTTCCTTCAATACAAAATTGAAATTAAATTACATTGCGTTAACTAAAGTAAAAGATAATCAATGTAAGATGACAAACAATATACCGTTGAGGTGAAAAAATTACGTCAATATTACAAAAAACAGGTCATGAACCTCACAGAAGTTTGAGGGATTTCTGCCTGACACTTTGTAGTGATGAAATGGCCTAGATCTCAACCTGATTGAAAAAATGTCTGTAACATAATGCAAACAATATTATCCTAGAAAAAAAAAACAAAAATTTATTTAGAGTAGAAATTAAGTAAATGTTAAGAAACACCACGCTGCATGTCTGAAGTATGCACGTATATGGACTGAGAGGTTATCACCCAGGTTGAGTGCTGTTATGAGTTTAAATTATTCACAATAATCATACTCATTAATTTACATCAACAATGACAAGTCAGGAGAAAATAAGAGTTTAGGAAAAGCTTAGGAAAAAGCTATTCATTGGACTGTGAGTGGAGATTATTTCCCATAGCTCATGCATGCAAATTAAAATAAAGTGAAAATAAAAGAAAAAAATTACAGTGTTTCAAATCCATTGCCTTTTCAGGAGAAAATCTGACATTAATGAAATGGCAAATGGCCTACACTTGTACAGCGCTTCGTCAAGTGCAGAGTACCCCAAAGCGCTTCACTCTACATTTAGTCATTCGCCCTCACATTCACACGCTGATGCTGGCAAGCAACTGGTGGGGGATAAGGCGGGTAAGGGATCTTGCCCCAGGACGCAACGACAAAAAGAGTGGGGGATTGAACCTGTAACCAACCGATTACGGGACAAACTCCTACCACCGTCGCCCAAAAAGATCAAACTCCAGTGGTACTCTTGTTCAATGGCTGTTCCTGATGTAAACTGTATTTATCTCCATAGCAACTCCAGCTATTTGTAAAGAGGACACTAGCGAGTGTGTCAAAACTGCCAAGTTTAAATACATTTTGACAAGTCCATTTCCTTATTCACGGAAAGAAGAAAACATTTACAATTGGGATCCGTGATACAATCCGTCATACAAAGACATGACTTCTGATTTTACTGTTCCACTGAAACTGAAATAAACTCTTGGAGCAGCCTTTGGACACGTGTCCTACCATTCAGACTTAAATCTTGTTGTATTTTAGTTTGTATCTAGAAGGGAAGTTATAATGTTCTGCTGTGATTAACTGGTTTTAAATCCCTTAAAATGCTCAGCATTATTCTCAAGAACACCTCAACAGATGCTGAAAGAAGAAATTAGTATTACCCTCAAGATTAGCTCATTGTATTGGAGCGTAACCATTGTCACTGTCAGAACAATTGACAGGGGTTAGGGTTGTCTGGAAAAGCAGTTATGCACTTTTGGTGGAATTCTCCTTTAAAGTTTCCCTAAGGTATGCCGGTATACGTGTGTGTCTCTGTAGCCTTGTGGTTGAATGGCAACCTGTCCAGAGTGGTCCCCAACCCTCAACCAATCAGCTGGAGTCAGACAGCAGCCTCCCCCCGTGACCCTGCATGGATTGAGTGCCAATAGAAAATGGATGGATCAGTGCTGCAAACAAAAATACCAATTACTGCAGTTGTGTACAAACTTTAGAGGAGTTCAGAGTGGAAGATTATTGAAGCAGAAGATTGATAATTATTCAACCACTTGGTAATTTCATAATCCTGAACCATGTTTTCCTGCATTGAAAACACATTTTATCCCTTTTACCCAATGGTATCTACCATGACAATCATTTTGTTTGAACACCATTAAGTTTTATTCAATAATTTCTTACAACTTGTAGATTCAACGCAAAGTAAAAAATTAATTATCTGGCTGTATTATTTATTAATTTATTGCTGTGGAAATCATTTCTTTACTTTCTAGACAGTGTTTTTAGCTAAAGAAAAATGTTATGAGGAAATTATGTACTGAAACTGTTGATCTTCATATTCAATGTCTTAATGCAGGTTTACACTTTTACTGAAAAAGAGAATACAAAACAATCCCTCACAGTTCTGCTGTACAGTTTCAGTACAAATGCTAAGAGAAAAAACAAACCACTAAGCATCATTAAATCCTTTTCATCCCCCCTCTTCTTTCCTCTTGGAGTGCTTTGACCTTGAGTTCCACTGAAGAACAAAATGACACCAGCTCAGAGGTCTTTTGTCATGCTGTTACCGCAGCAGTAAACCCATCAGCACGCTGCAGGGAGCCTACGATTCCAATGGCCTGAATGATTTCATCTTGAAACTGATCTGTAACACATATCGACAGTGGGATTATAGCAAGTGAAGTGGAAGCCCAATATTACCTGCATCACTGCTAGTAGGACAAAAAGCTTTTTTAAAACCACTTATTCCATTTCATTAGGATGTTTACAGGAAAAAATAAAAAAACAGCACTAATGCAGCATAGGTGAAGTGTCTCAACCTCTATTTGGAAGGCTCACATAATTTGTAATCATGTAATTAGTCAAACAACCTCTATCACCTGCATCTGATAAAACATGCTCAATAACATCACAAAGCTTCTGGCTTATTACAGTGCTGAAGAAAAGTTAAGTCTAATTTTGTACAAATACAACTTTGTTTTTCTTAACTAAAGGACACAAAGTCATTCTATTTACAGCTGAGATTACTTTGTTCCACTCGCATGAGATCAGGGCTGTCAAGAGAGCACCGTCTTTCACAAATAAAAACCCTTCATCAGAATTACCATGCACAGCTCGCTTTATTGTAATCTCTGTGGAAAATTACACCCACATGCTCAGTAAATCTGTTGTGCAAACATTGTGACATTGAAAAGCCCTTAAAAATGAGAGATTGCAGGATTTGGCTAAAACATTTAACTGGTCTCATTGCCTGGGTGAACTTGACTTTGGCAGAAAAAGCCTGGCCAAATGCTGTTTGGTGATTACATTAACAACTACTGCAAACATTAAGGGAATAACATTTCTGAAACCTTTACTGTATGGAATAGTTTATTGTGGTGTTATATCCATCTCATTAGCTGATCTGCAAATGTGTTGAGCTTATTGCATTACAAATATTTTAATGGAATTGTGGATGTTTAAATCCAAAAATAAAGTAACTCAAATGTTATATATTTATTTCTTTTCTTTATTATTATTTCTACCTGCTTTACATCACGAGTCTCAAAATGAAGGTAGTTATAGTAAAAATATTTACAATATTAATTTTATATATATATATATATATATATATATATATATATATATATATATATATATATATATATATAGACGAACCGTTTCATATACTATATGCTTCAAGCCATAGATTGCAAGGGCTTCACCCTCTCGGCCCACAATGTTTCACTCATGGGCCCCAGACACCAATTATTTTGCAACGCATGCATTTATCAATGTACTGTGGAAACGGTGAGTGGATAAACTAATGAATTATTGTAATCCCGAGTTTTATTTTTCCTTTTTCAGCCTTTCTGGACTTTAGAGAGAGGAACCGAAACTGTTTTTCATGCTGAGCTTTGAGGAAATGCAATGTTTACACACTGTGAAATCTTCAAACATAGAATGTGGTTTTTTTTCGTGGAGTTGGATCCCTCTGCCAAACAGAATAGTTTTTGATATCTGTGTGATGCCTTTCCCTAAAGTCCGGCTTGGCAGTATCCTGACATGACATCTTCGGATTTCCACTGGAATTTCAAAATATATTCAAATTATTTCAGAGAAACTTGTTAAACAGCCTGTGGTGGTTAAAAAATCTTTTTGTCAGCCATGTAGAAGAACAAAAAAAAAAAAAAAACAGAATCTTATTCATAGAAATTCCTCTCTGTACTGCTAAGAATGAGTTTAAATAGTTTTCTTTGAAGTGTTTAAGTCAGCTGCTGTTATTTAATTTTTTTGAGATTCAGTGAAGGACCTACATTTTTCTAACTGAAAAAATTAAAGGACAAATTTCTCATTCTTGTTTTTTTTTATTCACACATCTACCTTGCTATGTGTTGGTAGGTTTTAAACAGCAAATGGCTTGATTGCCATAAGAGCCAGATTTAAGATGCAATGACAACAAATAGCAAAGTCTACCCAGTTAACGACAACCCATTGGCCTAAGATCTTATTTTATGCAGATTGTTAACATCTGCATAAAATTTTATGCAGATGTTAACGCCACCAGGAGGGCTGGCATCAATATGTAGTATAAATCTGGCCTTATCAGTATATTCTACAAGTTAGTCTCCTTTTCAAGTGAGGGAGATCAAGGCTAAAAGCCATAGTGTTTTTGTAGTACAGTGATTGGAGGTGAGGTAGTATGTGATCACAACTAGGCTCCGATTTTTGAGAGTGATCGCCACAACATGACATGCCTACTAAACAGGGATCACAAGAATTTCTTAGGCAACTAATACAGAGTTACCTGAGCTGAAATGCATAATTTGTTAGCTGAGATTTTAAATGTACCCCCACTGAGTTCCCCTCATCACATGGCTAAAAATAGAACGCAATTGTTCGTACATAGGTTGTTTCTGTGTTATATTTAGTAACGATATTATCGTTTTTGTTCTACAATGCTTATAATACAGAAAGCTTTTGTTTCAGTTCATTAAAGATATGATTGCCTTTGTGTGCCATTCTTCTTGAAGTCACAAGCTATTCTTGCTGTTCATTAGTCATACTTTCCCACGCTGTTACACTCATTTTATTCTCAATCCGACTGTCACAAGTGTCCAGTAATCTTCTTGCACACATTTGTGCAAGCAGCCAGTGCTATAAATATATTGGTGCTGCTAATTTCAACTCCTCATTTGGGACACTGCTTTCCTATGACACCCAATCAGATTCTAATCACCAGACTTATTTGTCCTCACTAAATGTTCATAAAGAATTTTACTTCTTTTAAATTGTGTCTTTTTATTGAGATATTTGTCACCATTGCAATTCTAGACATTTGTCACACATTGACGATGCAATAATACATCGTCAATGCACCAATAAGTATTCTACATAAAGTGTACTGCACTTTGCTTTTACTGGGCTACTAACATAATGTTGACTTGAAGTCTTTGTTTTATCTCATAAGTTTTGCATTAAACATTCTTATATTTCAGTTCTGTTTTTGTACATGCTACAGAACTGGACAAAGGAAGCTTATTCCAGATGTTTCTACTGAATATTATTTTGTTTAGTGTTCAATTGTCTGTCATGAACTGAATTATGCTTTTTGTAATCTGCAGATGAACGAAGTTTGAATACATTAGTCATACATTATGTTTCATACTCGTTGGGTGTTCTACGTTTATCATTTATGAGCCTTTTTATTGTTTAGGGCTTTTCATGTTGGTTTATTTGTGTTCATTAATTAAATTACTTTTTGTCTTGTAATTTCTGCATATTGTGGTTTATCGCCCTCTAATTACTCTTCATCTCCTTTCCTCTCTCCCTCTGCTCAGTACTGTTTTCTTGTTCAGCCTGATTAACCTCACCTGTTTGCAATGCGATTGTTCAATCTTTTCTCTGTATAGAAGCCTAATGGTTTCCATTGTTCTTTGCTGGTTTCCTTTCGTTGTAGAAGGAAATGGTGTTTTTTCACCATTAACCATCTATCATGCCTATCAAATGACCAAGTTGTTTGCAATTCGGTTCAGATTTGAACTTACAAAACATGACAGTCTGTTGCTAGATTATATATACATAAAAACTTACATTTGAACTAAAAAATATGCTGCAACTGCATTTCGTGTGTTCTCCTGACTTTGTTCACTGGTCTTTCTCATCAGTATGCAGGAAACATGAATGCATTTCAAGTCATTATAGGAGTCATTACAGCCTCTATTTGTATGACTATGAGCAGTATGCCGGATCCTGAAATAAGTGTAGTTCTGACGCTTAGATTACTTTCAAGGTTTGCTGGTGCTTAATTTTTGAGTATTTGCTTTGATGCAGTATATTTTCATGTAGAAGTGAGCTCTGATTTTGATAATAATTAACTGTTTGTAATGTATGAGGACCTGCATGACTAACTTCCATGGAGGCAGCCGACTGACCAAGCTGGCTGAATATCCACTGAATACATTGTGCTTGGTGATGGAGGCTGCACCCAGGAACAGCTTGAAGCTAATCTTCAGGAAAACAAGTATGGCACTGCTTTTTACTGTTACTCCCGAGGACAACAGGATGAATTATTTTAAGCTGCAAATACACACACATAATGTGCACCTGCAAATAAACAATGTATTTTTTTTGGGGGGGGGGGCGTTGTTTGTTTTGGGGGGTGAAGGGGGTTATCCGCTACCCCATAGCAACATCCCTAGATCCAAGTGGACATACCAGATAGCTGACATCTTTTGGTGGAGATGACAAAGTTGTGGCTCTCCTGTGAAACCTCCATCCTCCGTCAATACTGCATCCTAATGCAGTATTGACTACGAGTTGAAACCAAAAGCAGTATCGGAAGTATTGAATACTACCACCACCTGGTGGCCTTTGCAGCAATTTGTTACCATGGAGACTTAACACAAGCTGGTGGAAAGACATTTCTCACGGTGACGTTATGATGATTTCTGTGGAAACTCCCATCTGCTGCTGCGTGGTTTAACGTAGTGTACAGATCTAGAAGACACGATTTCATGGAAATTGTCCATGAAATTGTGAAAGAGAAACAGTCTTATTTCATTTTATGCTTGACAATGTATGAAAAGTCAAATCACTGGCTACCATGGAAAAACCTTTTTCAAATGAGCCCTTTTCTTTATCAAAAGTTCCCTGATTTTCCAGTGACTTTGTCAAATTAAATGCTAGCTAGCCAGCATCCATATCAATTCATCTAACTTTAAATCTTTCTCAACAAATGCAGAATGCAGTCCCTAAAACCTTTAACATAAAAAAGACTTTCTGATTTTAAGGGCTTTCTCAACTCATTCCTTGTCCTTAACTCAGGTTGGCATGGAGGTTGATGAAGCTGACTGAAGTCATAACAGGGCAAAGAAAGAGTGCAAGGGGTCAAAACTGATTCCGATTATTTTGGACATCAATGGAGAGCACACTCTTGTGCAGAGTATAAAGCATGTCAACCTGTATGAGGCACATGGCAAGTCATGGAGAACTTTAATTTAAATATTGTCAGTTATTGCTGCTTCCCTGCCAAGCCTAATTCGGTTCTTCTTTTGTCAACTCCTCTGTGTCATTTCTTTGGTTACCTTCTCACTTTTTGCTTCAATTGTAGTTGTCTTTGCCAGAGAAGCAATATACAATTAGTTCTGGGATAAAGAGATGCCCTGAGCTTACCATGACACTCAACTATATCTAATCAATTTGGTGCTGTTTTTAATTTAATTAAATGAATTGAGATCAAAGAGCTGAGATGGTACACGCTCTTTTTAAATGAAGATGAAACATTCCCTGTCACACATACTGTTTGATATACATACTTATAAACTCATCATATTCCCTAGCATGCTCTCACTCACGCATACACATACACAGAGAAGTCTTTCTGCTCTTTAAACATGCAGCCTTATGTTTATTTATGATATGCCAATATGGAGCACTTCAAAGAATTGACCAACCCTGAAAAAAAATAAAATAAAAAAATTATAACTCATCCCCGAGGTCGTCTGTAAAGTGTAGCCACGGTTCTTCCGAAGAAACAAGCACTCGAGTTAAAGTTGCTCAAACCAAACTGGACACAGAAATTCAATGACAAGACCATCTTTTTATTACTAATGCAGCAACTGATGCAACTGTGACAGAGGCTGCGTGTAAAGCTTTGATTCTGAAGGCACCCAGAAGGAAAGAAAATATAGAGACATTCAGAACCACATAAAAGAAAAATAGAAAGAAATTCTGCATGTTTTTTTAATCAGCTCTTGCAACCTGTTTGGAAATTCTCAGTTCTAATAATGAAGCAGAAACAAAGTAGCTGTTTTAGTTTTAAGATTTTTCCACATGAGATGCATAAACAGAATTACATTAAGATGTCTTTGATAAGATGTCTTTTATTTTAAATGATGAGCTTGGCATTTGAGAATAGAAATAGAAAAAAAATTAATGTTAGCAATTTTAAGTGACTATGTTGCACTTATATTCTTAGCGTGTAATATTAATCATAGGCTGAAAATTTGTGAATTTTTCAAAAAAAAAAAAAATCAAGTTTATGTTAGGGGTGTACCGATACAATAATCTCGCAATACGATATTCTGATCACAATACGATATGTAGCACGATATTTGGCAAACGGTACCATTCAATACACTTTTACAATTTTCTGAAAGATTTTATTTAGAAGGACAGGGTGATTTTAGTGACATTTTATGTTCCATAAACTTTGGTTTAATTAACTGAAAACTGATAAAAAGCACCAACGACAATACCTGACTCTGTTTGGACAGAGCCTAAGAATCTACAGCTGGACAAATGAATCAAAGATGCAGTGAGAAAATTAGTTAATTCATGTGGATTTGACATAAAACTCAAAGTTTCAACAGTGATCCAGGAGCTGAGTGGGGACATCATCAGCCTCTGTAGACTCTCAGTATGCAAATGATTGCACTTATGCTTTTCTTTTGGACATAGTGTGGCTGCATTATTCCCCTGCTTGGATCTCTGAGTAGCAGACATGTTAAAGACGGTATAAGCCTATGGACCCTATGGTTTAACGTAACGATACTTGCGGATTAAAAGTCGATACCTTCCGAGGGTAGAAAAAAAATAAATATTGTAGAATCGATATAATTATACAGCCTCAATTTATATAGCACATTTCAGCAAAAAGGCAGTACATCATGGAAAATATGTAAATACTGTCCAGATGAAAAGCAGTGCCAATCAAGGTTTACATATATACCAATAACTAAATCTTAAGTCAGTGTTTTCTATTTTGATTTCCTATTCAATTAGCTAAATGTCCCCTAAAAGTTAGCTTTGCAAGATACTTTTTGGCCTAAAATCTACAAAATTAGTTTAGAGCTGTAGCTAGCTACTGACGACACGCAGTTCTTCTATAATACTTCTTTATAAATAGACAAAAGCAGGAAATATGGCACAAATGAGGGTACTGCATTTCCATCTTTGTCAGGGTTTGTTGCTGCACATCTCAACAGTGTGCAGAAACAACAGCAGGTTTGTGCTGTGTACTAAAGTCTTTCACCCAGAGCAGGAGAGACATTTAGAGCTTGCTCTATCCTACATGACTCCAGAAGTCACATTAGCTCCTTATCAGCATGTACACCTTCCATATGAGCACAACATACAGTATCATCACTGCGGCGGTGCTTCCGCTTCAAATGATAAACTAACACTCTTTGAGTCTGCTTCACTGGTTTCTGGGAAAGAGGGAAGGGGAAGAGTTGGACTTCTGTGTTTTTCTGAACAAACAATACTGGATGCTTTGCCCGGCAGACACCTGCATTTGCATTTATTTGCATTTGCTCAGCACACGATGCTATCAGCATGAATCAAATCCTCCCCAACTGAGGGAAGCTGGTGAAAATAAGCTGAGGTATAAAGTTTAATCCGGAGCAGTGGAACACAGATTCTTGATGTGATTCACACTGGCACACTGAAATAATTTACATGTACCTATTTTTGCCGCAGCGTAGGTGACTACCCTTCATATGTAGTGTTGTAGCTTTAATGATTACACTAAAAATAAGCGATACGATCTCATTATTTGAATTGTCAAAGAAAAAAAAGAATGGACTTGGTGCCTGGTGGCACTGTGGTTGAAAATATCCAGAATTTCATTAAAGATTATAGACCAGAAAAAGATCTATTGCTAAGACCTTTTTCTAAGTAATAGTAAACCTATAGTATTATATAGGTTTACTATATAATAAAGTATATATAAAATAATGATATAATCCTATAGCCACACATGGTAAAATTGTCACAGTATCCTGATGTAGTTAACATCACATGGCGCCCTTTGTTAAAATACCAGAAGTATGAACACCATAATTTATGCCACTGAATTTAAGTACACAACTGAACTTCTACCTTGCTTCCGGACACAAAGAAAAACCTCAAGTCCTTGTCTGTGGGTACATTGAGAACAGAAACTCTGGTGAAACACTAGAGACCAGTGATGTCTTGGTCAAATTGACGTATCTGGAGCTTTTGGACTGCATTTTAAAGTGTGCATTTCTTTATTAAAAAATGCACAATTTTAAGGGCCTGTCGAGTAGGCCCTTAAAAACCTGCTCCACAGTCACAAAATGTCCTCACTGTGAGGTGTCCTAATTCAAACAGTTAAGATTTGTTCTCAAAAATACAAGTGAGGGTATAAATTCACATAAATAAAAAGGATCTCCTTCTTTAGGCCAATTTTCTCACTTGTGAGCATCCTTCATAAGTCTGGTCATCATGACAACAAGCCTGCTCCGCCAGCTGCCAATGGGTCACCAGCCAATCACACAACATTGATTATATGTCAACATCTTGCCTCCATAGCCCACGCTCACACACGCACACGATTCATTCCAGTTACTTCTGTATGTGTGTGGATATGTGTGGCAGAGTTAAAGGTTCAGTCATATGATTAAGGTCAGTCCTTTACTCAGACACTTATTATTGGAAGCTAGATATAAAGTGTTCGGTTTGCAATGGCCAAATTCTGATAAATTCAAAAGGAATCATATTTGAGATTGTCAGAAGGAGTACTGGAACACAATATGTATTAAAATGACTCCTTTACACATATGTTTGTTTTGTCATAGTCTGGTGAATTAATAATATAGGTTTACCTTCAATAGTCACCATGAGTATAAAATATTTTTGAACAGATCAACCTGGACATAGTTTTTATAGTGCATATTTTTATAAAACAAAAACTCAAAACAGTACTTAAAGAAGTCAACTCAGGATGGTTTTACAGTAAAATATTTTTGTTTCTGTTATTGAAAAACCCCAATTTAAGGATTCAAACATATTTTTTAACAACTCTTTTTGTGCCCACTGTTGAGAAGAGGTCAATTTTAACACACTTGTTCATGATAAAGACATTCTTCAATTCAATTATTCTATAAAATACATATAAAATCTTTAAAATCATTTAAAATGTTCAATGATGGCACAATGTGGTGGAAAGCCCTTGAAGAAAGGGTTTTCTGCTGTAAACAGCCTTTATTTTAAATCATGAAATGTACAAGTCAAGAGGAAGCACAAAACTAGTCTGCATTAACACATGTTCTGTCCCAACCATTCAATTTGTAATGCCTGGTCTGCCCCTTTACCAAACATTTACTGGGTTTTTTGAAACCCAGTAAGCTGCTCTGTAGTTCCATATTGCCTGTTATCCTTTAACCACAGAAAGTGACTCACCAGCTGTGCAAATCGGAACTGTTGCCTGAAGCATTATATGACAGTGCTTACTTTTAAACACAAAACATTCAGTGTGTCAAAAGTTGAAAGGAGTGGAAAGAAGGGTGTGAGTACAATGTTTGAGCTAAGAGTGGAAATACTGCTGGTATTGATTCACTTACTTTTTTTCTTCAATTTATATTACTCCCAGACTTCCTCCATTTTATTACAACTTTCTACTTCTTTCCTACTGCAATGTATTTCATCATTTTCAAGTACAAAATTTATACATTACAGAGCATTCAAAGCTTAGTCTGACAGCAATTTTGGATTGATTTTTATTTAGGGAAATCGGGTTAAATGGGACTAAATGCCTAACTTAGATGTTTCTTTTTTCTTGTAGAAAATATTACAACATCTTAAATCTTAAAGTGACACAATTGTGGTTTTATTGAAAGGAACTTTACAGACTGTTGATGATCTGCCTCAGGAAGATCATCAACCCTCAGGAAGTTCTGAAAGCTGGAACATTAAAGTAATTTAGTTAACTAGTCACCGGATGCATTATATATATATATATATATATATATATATATAATGTTTGGCTGCTCTGCATTTACAGGATGTTTTCAGCCTGTTTTAAAATGTTACCAGTATAAACTTTTGGCTTTTACATAAAACTTTGATTTCCATCTACTTTTTATAAAATATGTGCTTTCACATGGAGTTTTTTCAGTAATTTCTACTCTATATAATAATTTTAAGTTTGTTGCTGCTTAAATCTTCCCACACATTTGATCAAAATGTGAGCAAATATTGGCAGTGTTAGCAAATCAACAATGAAATATGCATTTGATTTAAAACATAATATAGTTTCTCTGAGACTTGAACATTTGGGTGTAAATTGAGATGTGAATGAAAAAAAATGCCAAAGACCCACAAATCTCCTCCAAAAATGTAATCATGTTTGAAAGCAAATACAAAATCAATCTGCATCAACAGAAACTCTTGGCACCGAATTGGCACAAAACTTCGATATCCAATATTAATCATAAGGCCTGGATTTAAAAGTTAAGCATATGTACTGTGTTTTCTCCGTAAGGTTTTGTACCCCTTCAACTTTCCAGCAGATACATTTAAGCGATTTGACTAGTGCTAGCTCTCTTTTTTGCCCTGTATGTGAATGATCTCATTCTTAGGCAGCTAATCAGCTTTGATTCTTATTTAACTTTAAAACGTTTTGGGGACTGACATTTTGGCTAATGTTAAGACAATTTAACACAAACAAGAAGATTTTTGAAACTCAAAAAGCCATTAAAAAGCTCCTGCAGCTTTGTCTTTAGCCAACACTGCAGCTCTTTGGGGATCCTGTGAGTTGGACAAGCTGATTAAGTTGCGTTTTTCTTGGCCAATGGAGTGCAGCGGCAGACAATTAGGACGAGGATGTGCCGCTTGCTGTGGTTGTTATTTCCCAGGCCCAGAATGACCTCCGGGAAAGGCTTGTAGACGAAGGAGGGGATGTTTGAAGATATAGCTTTCCCAGCATTGCTGCTCATCACAGCGCGTTTGATCTATTGCCCGCCACCGCTCTTTTTCCCCCCACCTCTGCTCCGTCATACCTCGGCTGGTTGAGTGCCACCAGCCACCCATATATTAACCAGTAACAACCAATATGTGATTCACAGAGGTAAAAATAACCATGCCCCTCCACTTCCTTCAACCCTTCTCCATCCTTCCATCTGTGTCGCCACACGTCCCCCTTTCCTCTCAGTCACCCCGCCACCTGCTTCTGGGCAAATCACTCGTATCCGTACACCTGCACTTTGAGGCTTCCTGCAGCTAAATGAACGCCAAAAGGCACATGGTGTTTCCTGGTACACAGCTGTGGGGAAATGTAATGCTCATTAATGTAAAAAGAAAAAAATACATATATAATTTTACCAGAATTTGAAGGTTTTCCCCACTTGAAGTTGAGCATCCAGCTGCTAAATCTCATTACAAATTATGAAATGCCAGGGCTTATTCTCAAATATGTCACAGAGCGGCAGAATATGCCAATCCTAATTAGCAATTTCTTCATTCCTTCACAAAATGCCTTCGACTAACATGAAATGATTAATCCATCTATTAAATATTGTTAAAATGCTAATTATTTTTTATTACGTCACTGGCTAGCTTAAATATGGGGCCTTACTCATTTGATACAATTTGCAAAAAGACTATAACAAGAAGGCTTGTTTATATAAACTGACTTTCATTTGTAAAATATCATTTAGTTAATATAGCAGAAAATACTTAGGTTTTGATGTTTGTGGTGCTTCCCTTATCATATGGTTTTATAAATTTGTATGTTGGCTCTTCAAAAACTTTCTTCTGTAAATTACGGACAAACATTTTAGTGAAGAGAATAAAAATGTGATTGTCGTGTCTGGACGAGACTCTGGTTTGTGGCACATCTTTGTAGATGTTTTTGCAGGAAAAACTCATTTTCTAGCCATGTTCCTAAGGCAAAAATAGTAGTATAAACAATAAATAAGTAAACAGAAAAATGGTCCAACCCCACTCAGAACTCTAAGTTGTCAGTCAAGACATCATTTTTGACCTTATTGTGCCTGATGAATCAAAAGGTATGTCTCTGCAGCCGGAGACTGTAATATCAAAAAGAGATAGCTACTGGAAAAAAAAGTGACAGTTAGCTACACATTTTGTATCTTTTGCTGCTCCTAAACTGCCTGAAAAGCCTCATTTATAGTGCAGGCATTTCTTCCAGGACTCAACAACAGGACTATGAAATATATTTGCATAATGCCTGCCTGGTGGCTAGTTTGGCACACCTTCCAAAGAACAAGAAGCGACTGCAGCAAACTCTGACCAATCAGAGAGGATAGGTCAAGGTGAGCTTCTTAACCAACAAAGGCTGAATGTTTGAAATTTTAATAGGCAAAAATGGGCAGACAAAGTAGACTGTTGTTTAAAACCGTTGTCCATTTTTAATTTCCTTGGTGTGAAGAGTTTTAGAAAGCGTTATCATATACAGTCACGTTCAGTAATTAAGATCATGAGGTGCATCTGTTAGATTAAAATGACCTTCAGGCATCTGAAAACTCCACCTTCTGTAAAAAAAAAAAAAAAAAAGCTGATGTCATTAAATGTAGCATTTAAGATTTTTCTGTCAGATTTCTAACTGAAAAATTCTGACAATTACAAGAAATAAAGGATTTAAGACACTAGTCTTTGTGTAATAATCAATACATAGTCTGCTTTATTCATTAAATCAAGTACTGAAATAAATAAATTTTTCAAGTTTATTCCACTTTACTGAATAGGTCCATACTTTCCCGAACACGGCTTATAACAAGTAAAGACAGCATGTGTGTATCTTCTATTATGAAAGGCAATCAAACGTTTCAGATTTGAAAAAAAAAAAAAAAAAAGTTTTTTTGTTTGTTGACATACAATTTTTTTTCCCCCTCCACTTCCAGACATGCAGTACAGACACCAAATTAGAAATTAAAAGGTTAAAAAATTATGACCTCAAGAAACATATGTTAAAAGCAAAACTACCAGTGAAACAGATTCAATGATTATTTAAGAATTAACATTTATCACGGCACCTGCTGTTAATAAAAAATGTATCGAATGTCATGTCAACAGCCTCTCTGACAAAAGACAAGTCCATAGGAGTTGTCCGATTTTAAATTACATTTTTGAAACAGACAATCTGTATTTTTCTCCAACCTAAAAAGGTTCCAGGAAAATTCAGTTAGCCAGAAATGATGTGTCTGTTCACTACTGGCAGCAAACAGAATGAACACAGCTCTGAGGTGTCTGAAAAGCAGCAGCCTGCCTGTTCAGGCTCGTAGCCATTTCCACTGACAGGCTACCTGAAATTCTGCGAGGGAATTTACTAAAATAAATAAACTCCTGCCCCTATTCGACCTCACAGCCATGTCCTGGGGTGAGGAAGAGGAGTCATGGTAAACATTCAGCCCAGTGGGGACAGAGCCATTGATTTCTGAGTGTCTCCGCAGCCTCTTCCCTCTTTGAGATGAATGCCTCCACCAAGGCCACCAGTGATAACGAGGGAAGGAGGAGGAGAGAGGACAGTATGGCCAGAGCTCTGGGAAATCAGGCCATAATTAAAAGGGCAGAGAAGCCCTGAGCAGATGGCAACAAGGAGATGAGAAAGGAGGAAGGAAGGGGAAGAAGAACGCAGAAAAGTAAACCATAAAAATGATGGAGATAAAGACGAATGATTTAAAGGTGGAGTGAAATTGAAGCCTAACAGAGTAGAAGGAAAAGGAGGTAAGATGAAAGTAAAAACTATAAAGAACAAATTTTTACAGGAAAAATAGGGGTGGAGGTGGTCAAAAAGTGGAAAGGATATGTGAAAGAAAGAAGAGAAGTGAAAAGAGAGAAAAAAAAGAGAAAATCAAAAAACACGGAAGATTGAGAGAACAAATGGATAATGGGTAAAAATTGTGGTGGGTAGATAAGAAAGGAGCAGAAATAACAGAACAAAACAACGGAGGAGAGAGAAGACAGACAGAGAGAAATTAGAGGGAAATGGAGACCAAGAATAGAGATGAGATAAGGAAAGGCAATAGAACAGGAGAGAGAAAATGAGGAGTCGGTGGAAAGCACAGAGAAGTTGGCATTTTAGTTTTTGACATGTAGAACTCAACATGAATCAACTCTGATGACTCTTAATTTGATCTAACAATAAAGAAATGGAAATGTGCCTTGGCTTTTTTTTTCTACTAAATAAGAAAAAAAAAAAAAAAGAAGAAAAAAATAACTGAATTTAGAAGCAGAGTCTCCATGGAGATTCTGGGCTTTGTATGTTCACATCCAACCAGTAGTAATATCTGCAGAAAATCTTGTGATTTTGTTGACTGTTCTTGTTCGAAAACATAAAAAGCATAATTTAAAAAAAATTTAAGATAATTTTAGTAAACTACAGTGGTATTTTTTATTTAACTGATTTGGACTTTTAGGTTCATTGTAATTGCAAAGTACTAACACATTGGTAGACATTTGAGAAAAAGTCCATCAAAATGAGACTTTCTTTGCTATAAAAAGAAAGAAATCTCAAATGTTTTTAAATAAAGTCAACATTTTCCTTAAATTGTACATTTTTAGGTTTCTAATTCCAATATGCCTACCTTGAATCTAAAACCTACCTGCAAAATGAAAAAAAGCAAACTATTCACCTACAAACTCCAGCCTGTGCATGGTAAATGCACTTGCTGAGTTAAGCTTTGTCCAGCTAACGCAAATTAGCTAAGCTTACATTAAGCTTTAAGTGCATTATTATTATTGAAACAGACAAAAAGAAGAAAGATATCAGAGTACCATCAGCGGTACTTTTACCAATTTCAGAACTATGGTTTAATTTTAAGATTCTTTCAAAGGTATTATTATGACTTAATGAAATTAAGTTACAATTTTAAAATCATACATTCAGTGAATTAACTGATTATGGCATTTACCTCCTTTCTGCAATAAAAATGTATTTGATAACAGGTCAAGAGTGTTATCATCCTTCCATGATGGCATTTTAAAATGACAAGCCTGCACTGTCAGGGCTTATCTAATAGCCAGTCCAAGATGTCACTCCATTCTGACAAGAGGAACAGATGCTGACACTAAAGAAAATCCTGAAAATCTTATTCTTTTACATTCTACAATATGCTCAAGTCCACCTCTCCTGGTAAATCTGTGACCCACCCACTGACGTGACTCTGATCTTTTCCATATGCCTGACACCTCCACATTAAGTCACCTCTAATTGGCCATTACAGCAACTGGTTCCCAAGGTCCAAATGCAGTTTAGGTTGAACTTTTAGCCTTACTGATTAGTTAACATTAACCTTGTCACAGGAGTTGGGACATGGACCGTTTTCTTTTTCTGCAGGGTTTCTGTATAATATTGGCTTAACATGGGAAGCATGTGTTATAGCGTAAACCTTTCTATTTGAGCGCTGCCACAAAACCTCTGCAGAATTAGAAGAGGTGAGACAAATGTGGTGAATCCAAATTAGATTTATGGAGGGCTTTACGTTCACAAGTACTGCAGAGCAGATCATTATTATTTTGACTTCTAGTTACAATAATAGCTTTATTTAAATTTCACTCCCACAGTAGAGTAGGAATACTTTCCAATATAAATCACAGTGATCCAATCAAAGGTCAGCAGCTTCATGTAAATGTGTAAATGTATGAGCACATGCATTTAGATGCAGTTGCTCATCATTGTCATCTTCGTAATAAGATCTTTGGCAAAGTTCTGCTAGATTTCAGAGTCTGATGGTTAACATCTATTTATTTTGCATTATACTGTCAGTTGTGTTCCTCTAAATAAAGCATCAGTAAGTGGACTTGCAGACTCACATTTATTTAAATAAAGGTTATGACTTGCGTAGGATGAGAGTCAAAAGATTAAATTACTCAAGAGGTACGCCAATGTTAGGTTCAAACAAAGCAAGAGCTTCCATCCATACATCGGCTCTGGAATATGGAATTAGGCATCAATCTTTTAAAAGAAAGTTTTGAAAAGTAAGAATACATACATTCGAAATAAAAATGATAAATTACAAATGCATACACATTTTTTACACTATAAAAGAATTATGCAAGAAAAAATTTGAGGGTTCAAAATAAATGTCTCCAAATAATTGCTTTTGTTAAAGGCAGTTCATTGGGTTTATGTTAAAATAAATAGATTATTTTCAGTTTTTTTTTTTTTTTTTTTTAAACTGTTCAAATGAACGTGTTCAAACAGATGTGAAGAGGCTACAGCTTTAATTAAATTGCTTCTCGTGTTTGCTCGGTACCCAAACTGCTGTTTGCTGCCTGTTTATTTTCATGTCAATAACACTGAGGGGACTGAACACAAACAGCAACAACCTGTCTCTGAATACACTCTATTAACTTGGAGCAGAGCTGTGACTCAGACCGGCTGATTTGCAATTTACCAGTTGCTGGGGGCCAACGGTGGCTACATTCATTAACGCCAACACTAACACATGCTGCAGCAAACACACAAAATAGGCTTCTCTGGCAGCCTAGCAACAATGCACCTGATTGGGATAATTACACGCCATTATATTTTTGTGTTAAGACTACAAGTTCCGAATTAATGAACTGAAGTGTTTTCTTTGCCTTTGAAAATCATCCTGAAAAACTTTGGAGAAACAGACAAAACGTCTTAGCAACCTCTTCTGGCAGGATCTTAGACATGCCAGGGGATTTTGCAAAAGACACCTTCGACCAGCAGGGAAAGAAAGGATAAGTTAAATTATGGAATAAAGGTGCAAACCATGTTCTTGATTTCCTTGAAGTCCTCTTAAAACTTTGTTTCCTTCCACTTCCCACTCTGACATCAAACTGTAAGCCACTGTCTCTTGTTTTGCAGCAAGAATATTCATCAAACATCCAGTTTGAACAACAAGATAGAAAAGAAGCAAAGTAATTTTACTAAACTTTAATTCAGTATGTGTTAGTTACTTGAATTGACTGCTCAGCGAGCTACTCAACTCCTGAAAAGGTTATTTGAAAAGGCCTGCTGATGTACAACTTGATGTGAGATTTGAAAATAGTTTTTTAAATATTCCGTATCTGAGAGTTAATTTATTGGAACCTTTTTAAATCAAGTGTCATCACAGCACCTGCACCCTCTCAACCAAAATAAAAAAAAGCCTCCTTGTGAGTTTAGGTGAATTTAAAGCCTGCCAGAGCTTAATGAGGCATATTGGAAACTTGGCTAAAAAACAAATCCAGCTGTGCTGAAACTACAGATATCAAAAGCAAAGCAGCTTAGATGTGTTGATTAAAAAAAAGGAACAGAAAATTAACTTGTCTTTTACAGTACAGGGTATTCTGGTCCTATTAGATTTCTGAAGTTCACCACATAATCATAAAATATTTAACTATAATCTTGTTAGCCTTTGCCTGATAGCTTGGTATTAACCAGACTTTGACAGCAAGTTTTCTTACCAGACCAAGCTCTCTGGAACAAAGTAGATTTCATGTGATTTAAATGTTTGCAACTTAAAATATTTAAAACAATTAGTGGACTCAAGATAAAACATTTAAAATTAATTCTGTATTATGCAGGATCTCAGTATTTGAATTTGATGTGTAAATGTAGATTTCCAAAGGAAGTTGTAATGATTTCAGTTTTCCTACAATACTGAAATGACTTTCATGATAATTCTCACATAGTCTATATTGCTGTTAAAAATTACTGGAACCCCTGCATTGCAGTATCATAACCTAAACATTTTAGTTTGAATACATTTATGCAGCAGTGCAAAATCCCAAATATGTACTTTATACTTTAAATAACCATTGGTACATCACTCTTTTCTATTTTTGTTGCATTTATTGAATGTTAAGGTAAATTTAAATTTTTAAAAGATTCCATAAAGTAAAAATGTGATTTGATGCCGATGCGTCTCTTAGCCATCCATTCAGTTGGCAAAACATTAATATTTGGCTAATTTAGCATTAATATTTGGCTAAAAATGTATACCGTTTTCCTTTTTATTTGGTTCTCTTCTCCTCCTCTGTTGGTCAGAGTATAAAACAGAGCATTTGTTCCCCCTGAAAGTCTGTGGTCAGAACTGTATATCTCTGAGTGGAGAGGGGTTGTTCTCCTGAGCTGAAAATAGTACAAATATGAGTGTGTACTTATCCGCAAGGTCCAAGAGGCTCACATACATGGACTAGAGAAGTATGTAAGCCCTTAAAGTAGACACATACTGATTTTCACAAGTCAGGAAAAGACTAGGAGAAAGGTGCAAGCCTAAATCTGCCCATATCTTGACTCAGAGCTTTCTAAACTTAAAAGTTTAGATAAACAAGGCTGTGGGAGAATTCAAGTTTATCTGACCATGATAAGGAAAAAGGTAAAAGAAACAGCCATAGATTACTGTGGTAGAACAAAACAATGTCCTACTGCAGTAAACGTATATTAAAAGTTTTGGGTTTTTTTGTACAGCTAATATGTCAAAGCTGCGCTGTATCTTTTACTACAGTAAAAGAAAATAACATAACATTAAAAGCCATCTGCTGGATAAAGAAATATCTTCTTGTTTTCTCGTCTGTTCATTGCGATGCTTTTGGAGGTGAGGATAATGTGATAGAGGAAACAGTCTGCAAGAGCTGCACACAAAGCCATCGGCTTTTTAGAAAGTGTTAAACAAGTTTGCCAGATCATTTAAAAATAATAATGTAATCAATAGTTGTTTTTTTTCCTCCCCATTTCAGCTGAAGATTGAAATCAAATAATATGCAAGACAATAACGCTTTAAATACAATCAAGACAGTCAAGATTTTGAAGTGAACATTTGCAACTAAGTGAGTACATGTTGCCAGTAAGCTGTAAACATGCTCAAAAAAAATGCAGGATCTATAAAAACTAGAAATTCTTTACTTTTAGTAAAGGGCCTCATTTTTATTTATTTTTCACATACTTTGTTTCATCTCATGCAGAAGCAACAGTAGAAATCATGAACATGTCAAACGAAACCACCCACCTACATGCTCCTGCTGAGCAACCACAGGGACGTCCTTGCTACACAATTGACAAATTACAAAAAGACTGAGATCTTTAATAATGTCTTTCGGTGAGGAGCAGCAGTTTTCAGCTCCAACTGCCCTCATATAGGTTAACATTAAGAAAAACAGAAAGAAGTGTGCTGGGCACTGAATGTCTGTTTCTTGTCGTTCTCCTGGAAACCACTGATAGTACTAATGTAGTAATGGAGGCTAATGTCATAAGTAATCAATATGTATTAAAATGTCTCTATGAATGTGAGGGAAATGTAATACATGTCTAATGTGCTGAAACAAATTGGCACATCATTTTCATTTCCTAATGATGTTATTACATTAAGAAGCAATTCATTAGTCTAAATAAGCTTTTTATGTTTTTTTTTTAAACCCATCTGTGAGGACAGGTTTTTTTTATTATATTATTCATGACAAGACCAAGTGTAAGACAGGTTAACATTATGTTTGTGCAATGTAATATTATATTACAAAAATACTTATTTAAAAAAAAAAAAAAAAGAAATGGCATTATGAAGAAATTGTCCTGACTAGATACAGAAAAGGTAAAAATGGGCTATGAACAAATAGCACATTAAAATATTCTTTTCATCATTTCAAGTAACCAATCAACTGAGTGTGAGCTGTGACCTCCTCAAAAGAGCCATTTAGTATCCTGGAGTATTGCAAAAAGTGTCAAAATAATCTTAGTGACAAAATACTTCAGCTTTAAACTTTGAGGGGCAAAGTGTTAATTTTCCCTTCACACTGCATTACGGCAGCCTGGTGGTTTCCAGAACCTCCATGGCCATTTACACATCCCTAATTAGCAGCAAATATCGAAAACCTCCATTATTGTAAAATAAATTGTAATCCTACTCCTTCCTTAGTCTGATCAGTTTTTTCTGCCCTTTCACTGGCTATCCTGCTATCATGCTACAACCACAGACCACTCCACCAGAATGTATTGTAGCATATCTGTAAAGCTAACAGTATACTATACTCTAAATAAATATAAATAGTTTGAGACCAATAAGGTCAATGGGCTAGTTTTCTAGTTCTTTCAGAAGATGGATATGACTCACGAAGGAGGAGACAGACTAGAACATTGCAGTTGCGAGTGCCTTGTATTAATAGTGAGAAAAATTATATACACTGCTCAAAAAAATAAAGGGAACACTTAACACAATATAACTCCAAGTAAATCAAACTTCTGTGAAATCAAACTGTCCACTTAGGAAGCAACACTGATTGACAATCAATTTCACCTGCTGTTGTGCAAATGGAATAGACAACAGGTGGAAATTATTGGCAATTAGCAAGACACACTTCTCAGTACCTATGCTGTCTGGCTGATGTTTTGGTCAGTTTTGAATGTTGGTGGTGCTTTCACACAGACGGACGCTACAACCCACACAAGTGGCTCAGGTAGTGCAGCTCATCCAGGATGGCACATCAATGCGAGCTGTGTCTGTCAGCGTAGTGTCCAGAGGCTGGAGGCGCTACCAGGAGACGTGGAGGAGGCCGTAGGAGGGCAACGACCCAGCAGCAGGACCGCTACCTTCGCCTTTGTGCAAGAAGGAACAGGAGGAGCACTGCCAGAGCCCTGCAAAATGACCTCCAGCAGGCCACAAATGTGCATGTGTCTCCACAAACGGTTAGGAACCGACTCCATGAGGATGGTATGAGGGCCCGACGTCCACAGATGGGGGTTGTGCTCACAGCCCAACACCGTGCAGGACGCTTGGCATTTTCCAGAGAACACCAGGATTGGCAAATTCGCCACTGGCGCCTTGTGCTCTTCACAGATGAAAGCAGGTTCACACTGAGCACATGTGACAGACGTGACGGAGTCTGGAGACGCCGTGGAGAGCGGTCTGCTGCCTGCAACATCCTTCAGCATGACCGGTTTGGCAGTGGATCAGTAATGGTGTGGGGTGGCATTTCTTTGGAGGGCCGCACAGCCCTCCATGTGCTCACCAGAGGTAGCCTGACTGCCATTAGGTACTGAGATGAGATCCTCAGACCCCTTGTGAGACCATATGCTGGTGCGGTTGGCCCTGGGTTCCTCCTAATGCAGGACAATGCTAGACCTCATGTGGCTGGAGTGTGTCAGCAGTTCCTGCAAGATGAAGGCATTGAAGTTATGGACTGGCCAGCCCGTTCCCCAGACCTGAATCCGATTGAGCACATCTGGGACATCATGTCTCGCTCCATCCACCAACGTCACGTTGCACCACAGACTGTCCAGGAGTTGGCGGATGCTTTAGTCCAGGTCTGGGAGGAGATCCCTCAGGAGACCATCCGCCACCTCATCAGGAGCATGCCCAGGCGTTGTAGGGAGGTCATACAGACACATGGAGGCCACACACAATACTGAGCCTCATTTTGACTTGTTTTAAGGACATTACATTAAAGTTGGATCAGCATGTAGTGTTATTTCACTTTAATTTTGTGTGTGGCTCCAAATCCAGGCCTCCATTGGTTAATGAATTTGATTTCCATTGATGATTTTTGTGTGATTTTGTTGTCAGCACATTCAACTTTATACAGAACAAAGTATTCAATGAGAATATTTCATTCATTCAGATCTAGGATGTGTTATTTGAGTGTACCCTTTATTTTTTTGGAGCAGTGTACATATTTACAACATCAGTGGAAACATCTGAATGGCCATATGAAATGCGCAAAGGAAAAAAAAACAAAACCAATCAATCCCATGGTTCTGGAATTGATGAACCCACACCCTTCAGTTCATCTACCCCAAGTTTGGGTTAGTTAGAGGTCCCAAGCAAGGGAATTATAAAGTGCTTGGTGCAATCAGTGGCTGACAAAAGTCAGGTCAGAGTGGGGATAATTGTTCATTGGCTGCAAGGAGCCTCCTACCAGGAGATCAGAAGTCTTCACACACCAAAGTGCAGTCTCTTTCTTTGGGCTCTAGGCCTGGACTTTCAGCTCGCCATCAAAACCTGGCCTGAACAATAAAACGGGACCAGTTTCTCAATATATATGTATGATCAAACATTATGGTGTACACACAAATTCAATAAATGGCACTCTTTGCACTATAAATAATTCAAAATTCATTTTCAGTCAATATGCATATTCAATAAATATAAAGTTCATATATAAATTACATCCATGAAAAATCCAATAAATATCCACCATATAAATTAGTTGACATGAAATGTAAAAAAACCTAATCTAAACAAGTGCTCAATAAATATTTAAGGCACCTTTTGTTCACCACTTAATTATTCAAGGCTACTATGGCGGCCTGGGTTTACATAATCAGCAATTTAGCAGCGACACAAACAGTGATATGAATGAGCTAACGCTAAGTTAACCAGAAACACTCACCAATTCCTCAGTTTATATCTCACACAACCGGTTTTTCATCTCATCTCGGCTCACAGTAGGTGGCTCCTATTGTTCAACATATTTATGTGAGCATCGGACAGAATTAAAGAAAAAGAATGACAGAATGCTTAACTGACCTGCAGCTCTGCTCTTCCCAACGCGTCCTATCTTTCATACTTCCCCGCTCCCTCTAATGTACCCAGCAGATAAGCCGCGGTGGTACATGTGACAATGATACTCAACAGCGATTGGCTGTGTCGTAATCTCGCGAGAATCACTGTCATTATATTAAAACTATCGCGAGATTTGATAAAAAAAGCCGGAAGAGTGGAAAAAATGGGAAGATGAGGGAGAGGGAGTGAAAATTTACACCTGGGTTACAGTATCTTTCTAAACTTAGACCATTAGGTTGAGTCTTACAACCAATATGTTTATCAACATATCTGCAGGATTCGAGGATGTTTAATCATGCTTCAGTGGATGACTGAATCCCAAATTCTATATGACAAAAACCCACACAAAGGAATAAAAACCCATGTCCAATCACTAATACCAAAGAAAATGTTTAGCTGCTTAGGCCTTACACACCTCTACCATTCATTTTTCTATGTGCCTGGAGGACAACTTGTGGCATTATGATTGTTTGTAGTTGTACAATTGGCAGACAATCCTTCCATGTTCTGTGGTGAAAACAACCTGGAATGCCCCACTGAACATCAAAAAGGAGATTACTAAATTTAAATGTCTGTTTTCCATGTTTAATTTTTGAAGCAGTGTTAATACCAAGATTTATTTGGTTGTTTGTATTATCTTATTGACAAAATCAATGCCAAGTATTTTTAGTTCATTTTTTAAGTTCAACAGATTTTCATTTTAAATGTCCAGGGTATTTCAATGACTTTTTGATGCCATAAACCTTAGCAAAGCTTCCAGGAGCTTTGGAAGAGGAGAGCACCCACACATTATTAGCTCTTACGATGTATTTGATATTTGTCATGAGGTACTTTTTAAAAACTATTGAGCCATTTTTTGATACTAAACATTAACTGGAGTGTTTGCTCCTCAGTTCAAATCTATTCGCGGGTGACCAAATCACATGGTTCAAGTTGAATTTATCAAATGTGGTATTTTTATATCTTTGTGACGGTAAGGCACAGTTGACTTCTTTTTGGCATCAGCCTAAAACAACTAGTTAGCTGACATGTAGATCATGTTTAGTTATTCTGCTTTAGACTCAGTAACCCCAATTGTTAAAAACAAATACTCCTTAACATAGCATTTCTTTACCCAATCTTTCTACTTATTGAGAGAAGCAGAAGCTGAATTATTTTAACACAAATCATTAAAAACAATGGTACAGAAATGAAAGATAAATAGTTTGTTTCAATGCTTTTCAGATAATCCCGCATTCTGCACATGTTCTTTAGAAATTATCCCAACATACTAACCCATGTGTGACATTTTTGTGGTTTTTCTACTGTGAATAGCCGACTTATTACTCTGGGGTTTTGCAGTAGTCCTTAACACTTGGTGTGTCACTAAAATTCATAGCTAGAAAGTATACTGTGTTGGTGCTATACATTTAAGACCAAAGAACAAAATATATGACTCTTCATGTCACGCCAATAATCTCCACTTCCAGAAAAATTCTAAAGAGGCCCTGAGGAGCGAAATAAAGAATGTAGCTGTGTACATGTGCTCTACTAAAGCTCTGTGCCCTGCTCATTAGCAAACTGTGCCCCAGAAAACACCCCAAATCCCAGAGGAAAATGAAAACACCACCTGGTGTTACTTTTTGTGATGCAACGCTGGAGAGATAGCTGACCCTGTCCAAGTGATTCCTCTGTGTTTCGCTGCTGTTTTGCTAAAACTGTGGGTTGCATATTTTAACCCCAAGCAGAGCTGAGTAATTGTCATACAGTTGGGAGCGGAGACATAATGGTTCCCAACATAGCCTAGAATACACATAGAATAACATCTATGGATATTCAGCTATGTTCAAATCATCTCAGCCCATTTTTTTAGTTAGAACCGACTGTTCCACAAGAAACTGTAGCATTACAAAAAATAGCTTTGATATTCCTCACACTGAAATAAGCTGTCATAGGTTTATATTGTAGTGTTCTAAATTAAATAACTGTGAGAAGGAAGAAGAAAAAAAAGATTTTTATTTATTTATTTTTTAAAATTTAACAGATAAGAATCTGAAAAGTGTATTTGGCCTTCGTACCCTTAAAAGAAAATCAAGAACAACCAACAGTCTTCAGAATTTGCCTAATTTATGAACAGATTCAAACTGTGTGCAAAGTCATAAACACAGCTGTTATCTGAAGGACTCAGATGGGTTTTGGAGTACACTAATGAGCAACGAGCTTCATGAAGAACATGACGCAGAGGTCAGGAATAAAGTTAGGGGTTTGTGTGAAGCAGATTTTGGTGATAAAATTATAAATTACACAGATATGTAATAGATATAATCAATTTTGATCAGGTTGCATTTCATCCTCCTTGATATTTCAAACAAATTTTAATTTATTGGCATAAAAGTTTATTAGTTGTTGTCATTCCAAATTGGGTTTTATTTAAATGCACTTACAAAGAATTTGTAAGATCATTTTAGTCAACAATATTAATACTGATGAGCTGTGCACTCCACGAACCTCTAAGTATAATGGCGTAAATAAAGCAATTGTTGACAGAAAGCCAAAAGTTCTATTTGCAGTTTGCTAAAAGCCATTTGGGGGACACATAAAACATGGCTGAACCAATCTGGCCTTTTTGTCTTAAATCAAAATGCTGTGCATGGTTTAAAACTAACACTAAACATTATTCTTGGTGGTGGCAGCACAACAGTTTTCTTTCGTAGTCACAGAGAAGGTGGTGGCAGTGTGGGAGCGCAACACTGGGCAATCCTGGTAAGAAACCTGTAGAGGCTGGAAAACAGTTGAGACATAATAAAACTACTTTGCAAAGGGCAAAAAATAAAATAGTCTTGGTGCAAAGCTAAAAGGTTGTGCAGTTTGTTTTTTTGATGTGACAGCATAATTTTCTGTTTGTCTGTAAAATGAAACCATCATAAAATATCCTTATATTTGGGTTTGTAATATGAAAGAAAAAAAAAAAAAGAAGTTGTTTTAGCAACACACTGAAACTTACTGTCCAAACATACAGAAGACGGTAGATGTGTTGTATATCAAACTTAGATTGCCTGAAATGTTAACAAAAACATTGCTGGATTAGTTTTACTTTTGCACCACATTACAAACATATACAGTAAGAAGATGAAAATATTGATGTTTTACTGCAAGCATGATGACTGACTTTCCGAACACATTTTTGGTGGTCCTCCAAGCGTAACTCGTACCACTTTTCAATCGTTTGAAGTCAGAAACTGGCTCATTAAATTCTGTAATGTTCATACTTGAGTTGAGTAAGGTCAGATAAAGATTTCTTTCTACCTGATCAACACTGTAATCTGGGCAACTTTCCATATATTGAGCTGTCGTTCTTTCAGCTTACATTTTGAAATCTCTTCTCCATCTTCCTTCACACTTGAGGCAAACTTAAGACGCAGGATCAATAAGATCAGGGCCTCTGGGAGATACCAGCGATTTCACGGTAAGGTTATGGCAAGCATATTTTGTGAAGGAATGCCTCTCCAATACACATAGCATGCACAGGCTGTTGCATCCATCTATAGGTTGATAATGCTGAAGCACTAATGTTCATAGCAGGCACTGGCAGAGTTTGATAGATACTGCTATCATAGAGTGGTGATGGTGTATCTGTAGAAATAGATATGACATACAGAGAAAATGCCCCAGAACAGATAAATCAGACAGATAAGGCAAACATCTTCCACCAGTCAGAGAGTTGTTCATTAATATTTCTGCCAGTCGAAGTGAAAAATGTATTGAGTCGAGTTATTATTCATTTCAGAAAGATCACTTCATTGTTTTGAGTAACTGCTTCATTGCCCATCCTGCACCATTGTACCTCAATGAGCCAATCCAACACAAAATTGTAGTGTCCAGGAGCTGATGCCATTTTACTGGAATAAATGTGCAGATGATGGAAAATACAAAAGTGGGATTAAAAGAACTACGGTCCTGTGGGACTTTCACAGCTACGCTCACAAAGAGGTGAGCGCTAACAAGCAGAACAACATGAAACTCAACAAACTACAGTAAAAGCCAATAAGGATAAAGGGGAAAGCTGACAGAAAACTGATAAAGCTGGAAGTCAAGAAAAAGTGAAGCATGAAACATTTTCTGAAATGTTCTTTATGCGAGTTATTTGATGAGAGCCATCATGTTACTGCTAGCATCTTCACACAGACGGAGAATAGATGTTTTTTATAGCTGGAAACAGAGTGGAGAAAAAGTCAAAGACAGAAATCTTCAATCACAAATGTCATAGGTGTTCACTAAAAACTATTTTTTTTAAAGTTTTGCATTACATGTTTATACAGTATATTCTTTGTATTGATGTCTCACATTAAATCCAAGTTAAAACTAAAAACTAATTTTAACAAAGCTGCATGAGACTCATAACAGAAGGCAGCTTCTGCAGATTACAGAAACAACTTTGCAGATCTCAAACCAAAGTAGCGAACCACTATTCACACCATCTATGATTATTTCTTTTACCTTTATTCCAGACAATAATACCATTTTACCACAGTTTTATTTGATCCTTGTTAAAAAAAAAAAAAAAAAACTAAGGCATTTATAAGCCAACATCTTAACTTTTTTTATTTTTACTGCATTCTATATTTAGAAAATCCGGTTCTTTTCTGACACAAAACCTTCAGACAGACGCATGGCTCGTAAAATGCCCCCCATTCATCAACAAGCACAGAGGGATTTACAGCACCTTCCTGCAGTTCTACTTCTTCAGCCTGACTGAACCGATCACTCAACATACATCTTCCTCCAACACTTGTCAACAAATGGTGTGATTAAGATTGCACAGTCCATTGGATGTATAAACTTCAGCTCTCTACAGGACATCTGCCGTAGGCGCATGAAATAAAAAATAAACTGTACACACTCCAAGATGGCCTATTTACGCTTCAATCATCTGGCAGAGATGAGGAGAGACAAGACCAAAAGAACTACATTTTAAAAATCCATCCAATTTGTGAATCTTCATTAAACCTATTTACTGATTTGAATATTTATCTGCAAGATAAGGAATACCTATTGTTTGCATGTGAAAGAAAACAAAAGGTTAGAGAGTGGAGATTGATATATCTACAATAATAGTATGTTTATTGTTTGGCCTGAGAATATTATGTTTTTGGATATTCATAGCGATATGGATGGCATTTGGTGACAGATGATGGTGAATGGCTTGCTTTGTAGGAAAGACTTGAGTGGTGGATGTGTTGTTGACTTTTTAGGCAATTCGTATTATTGTTTGGGAGGCAAGGTTCTGTTTTTGACATATTAGGAATTACAATAAATAATTTGTTACCTGCGATATTACGTCTCTCACAGTAATCCACAACCATATGCTCACATTCTCTGTATTTAGCATCTGTATTGTAGAAACGGTTCTCTTCAACGTTTATGTTTAATGCAATATATTACACATTTATTTCATTGAAAATAACGTGTCTGTGGAGCAAGTAGGAATGTTTCAATGCATTTATGACAACAAAAGACTCTGAGCTCTTGATTACAGTCAAATCAGATTTTCAGGAGTCTTAATGAATAATTCAACCATGCTTCTACTACAGACACAATTCCTTTTAAGTAAAAAATGACCTTTTTCAAGGTTGACTATAAATCAACATCTGCTCTGAATTGGAACTTTTTTTTCTGTGTTTTGGCACAGAAGCTGACCTTTTTTAAGTATCAATGCAGGAGCAATAAATGTAAGGTAATAACTTAGTAATAATGTAATAGTGTAAGGTTTGTCTGAAAGTGCGACAAACACAGCTGAAAATAGTTCAACATGTTAGAGTTTCAGGTGTCTTTCCAGGTTGACCTCCATTATTATTATTTACATCAGGGGTGCTCATACTTTTTGAGACCAAGATCTACTTTTTCTCTCACCAGGCGGCTGAAATCTACCTCATGAGACGAAGACATAAAAATTGTAAATTAAACTCTATTGACTTATTTTATATGCGAATATACATCAGTTATAGCAGAAATAATAAACTGATAGAAAACCTGATGCAGTTGCTTCCTCAGTGAGATTCTAACACTGGGAGCAGGTTACTAGTTTCTCAGTCAGAAGCTGGTTGCAAATCTGAGGCCAGCAGTTCTGGTAGATCTGAAATTTGGTTTGATGACGTCAATATGAGAAACTACAGAGTGATAGGAGGAAGCAAAGAGCTCTGCAAAGGTAAAGGTAAATCTTTTGAAGTTGGGATATAATTAATTTCGTTCCACATAATTATCTTGGTAGAAGCCATTTGTTTGTTAAAACTTAATGAAATATATTTGTCCTATTTGATGTTTGTTGTGAGTGACGTATACTCAAAACAAACGAGGTAATTAGTCCAAGTTTGTCGTTCATTGGTCGTTCAGAAACTACAGCGGCTGTAAAGCGCCACAGCAAAGATAAAACGACCCGAACAGGTGATCAACTCAAAACCACTCTTACTTTTTACTCTCCGTCTCTCTTTGTCCGTTAAGAACACCCGTTGCCATGGCAACAGCCTGCGTCCAGCAAGCCCAGCAGAGATTACGTTAAAAACATTCAGTCCGTTACGTTATCAGGTTTCCAGGCTTGTTATTTATTTCTCGATTATTAATAAGCCTCATGAACACAGCGGTTGTTGATTAGCTAATTTAAACTCCTGATCTGCTAGTCAGTCGGTCTTTAAGTCGCTTTTTTTTTTTGTTAATGGAACCGAAACGCACTCAATTGCGCAACACCTTGTTGAAACAAAATTACTAAGATTATTCATTTTAACACATTTTGTTCATTTTATTATTATTTAATGAAGCTGCAAACGTTTAGGACCTCAGTGAATATTTCTGATAAGCCTGTCAGAAGAGGGAGTTCTGGTCTCAGCGTCCTGGTGGCCTTCAGTTTGTCACCTGCTGCCGAGATCGACTCCAAACCTTCCCGTGATCGACCGGTCGATCGCGATCGACGTTATGAGCACCCCTGATTTACGTAGTCAAGAACCAATCAAAAGCTTTCTGAAGGCCAATAATGTAACCTCTGGATTCACACCCAGACACAATTACACTGAAACTGAATAAATGTGGAGGAGGAGAACATTAAGACAGGTGTTAGGACACAGGAGCAGCACTGCCATCCATGGATGAGCCACAAATGTAACCCTGAAATGGATAATGGAAATCAATATGTTGGATATTATTTGATGCAATTTTAATGAATTAGTGTAAAATGGGATGAGTATATGCAATATACACAGATACTGGTGGGCAGGAGAATATAGACAAGGAATTAATGAGGAAGATGTGGATGGACAACTGTGCATGAGCTATTGTTGAGGCCTTCTCGTTATCACGTTAATCTTTAGTCTGCAGATTCTCCATCAGATCAGAAGTCAGGACTCCGGCCACTTATAACAAGAACTATTACTTCCAGTCAGAAAAAGCATGTTGGTGAAATTAAGATTATTTTCAGTCTGCGTGTTTTAGCCAATACCACCAAGAGCTTCAGGCAATATTTGTTTTACTTATGATGAACTTATGCACCCAATGACTGACTGCACACCTCTCTGTGATTCTCACTTAGGCGCAGCTAACCTAATTAGTAGAATGATGCGACAGAAAATAGTTTATAGTATTCAAAGTCACCTTTCCTTGGGTCAGATGTAGCTCCAAAGACAGAATTAAAAGACAAACATTTTCAGTCAAGCACGTTCACAAGTATTCTTTGGCAAGAAAATGATTTTCCAACTACAAAGATTAATGCAATTCAAGTATTTTCAAACAGAATATAAAGTAATTTTACTACTTAGGTTACCATGGCAACAGAACGTCTTTGAGGAATAGTAACCTAGATAAACAGTAGTAATGATGTAATGAGAGCTTCCTAATGATTAACACCCTCTAAGTAGCAGTCTGATCCTTCTTGTCTTGTTTATCTAAGCTGTTGTTACAGCAGCTCAGCTTCTGCAATAAATATTATTAGGAAAACATGAGGGCAATTCCTTAACAACACCACTGGTTGACTTTTTCAGAGTTTGTAATCCAACACAGCAGAAGTTAATCCTTCCTTACGTCCTTTGATTTAAATTTGTTGTTTCTTCTCTAATTTCACAGCGAGAACTCTCATCAAAACTACAATTCTGTCTGCTAAAGCCATCCACTTCCATTCTCAGGCATTAACAGTAAATTGGGGTGATTTTCCTTCATTGCAGCAGGGCAGGATATCAATATGGCTCCCTCAATTATCAATGCAATGCAGCACACAGCCCAGACAGAGTCAGTGGGGTGGGGCTTGACTCCCTTCAGACCTCCATCCACCAAGTTCTCTCCACCGGCGGTATGAGCAGGAAGACGAAAGAAGAAAATATGATGGAGGATCCATAATCGTTATCTTTCTCCACCATTCCTTACTGCAGGTAATAACGTCCCCCGAGACAGAGGCTCTTTAGGAGCCGCAACTGATTGCAGAGTCTAATCGAGTCAAGATGGATGTGGCCAACTTTGAAAGCAGAGACATTCCAAGTCAAAGTGTCTCCGTGATTGCGAGTTTAATAGCTTAATGGTAACATTCAGCCGCAACAACACGAATGTCCGCATTTCAAGCAGATTGGGTTTAAATATTTTACTTGTGGAGTTTTGACTGTTTAAAAGACAAAGTGCAAAGGTGTCAGCAGCGGTTAGCGAAACAAGGTGAAATACCTTCAGGAGAACATTTGACAATATCAGAATTCAAGAAAACACTAAATCAATAAGTTTTAATTTATACTGAGTAATACAAAGTAATTTATACTGAAATAAGTTAAGTGTAACAATGTTTTCATCAAAAAGTTATGCCACTAGAAATACTATTGCCTTTCAAATTGTGACCAATTAGTATGGAAAATGCATTTGAGGGTGGAGGAGCACAGTTACAAATGAGGATTGTAATCATTGATAACCTTGCAATCAACCGTTTCCGCAAAATGAAGTCATCATAAGTTAGGCATGTGGTCAAAGGACGTCCACTTTTATGCTTTTGTGGCTGTTTCAGCTTCGCTTTATCTCAGACACTTGCTGATGACACTGAGGAAGCAAGGCTGCAGAAGTTTTAGATTTTCATTAAAAAGCAGAATATTTGTAAAATAATAATTAATACGGTCTTCACTCATCTACACGTCAGCTTTTACTGGAACTCATATTATCATTTAGCTCCTTACAATTACTTTAAATCAGAATTCTCAAACAAAAGTAAATACTCACACTCCCTAATGCACTGCAGATACACTCAGAAATATTTGCTCATGGTGCATGCACAGAAAAATAGGCACATGCAGACTTCCAATGGCTGAAGAAAACCTTATTGATTCCATCTACCCACGCAGGAACATTACTCCCGATGCCTTTAGTGTTATCACACAAAGAAATGAAAGACTGAATGCAGTGAGTACAGCGCCTGACCAAACACCCACAATAATGCACCTCAACACACACTTACCGAAGACAGCAAAGGCAGATTTAGGAGGAGAAGATCCATTTGGATATAAGAGGCATAATGTAGGACATATTAAAGTTGGACAAAAGGAGAAACAGAGAAGGCAAATCAAATATTGTGCTAATGGAGGACAAATGGATGAATTATCTACTTTTTTTACTCAGAGTCAAATAGTTAAAGATTATATCTCCACATTTGACAAGTCTCCTCACTTTTAATTAAAACTGAATTTCTCTTAAACTGAGAATTGTGCCTGCAATTTAAATTAAATATAAAGCCACATTGTTGGGTTAAAAAGTAAAGTTTAGGTTTTTGTCTGAAAGTGTGGAAAACTGAAAACGTTTTGGCCACTCTAATGGCATTTAAATGAGCACCAAGTACAAATTAATTGGACAAGTTGAAGTCATGACAACACCGTATTAGTAAAGTAACTTTCACAAGAACAGCTGGTAAAAATCACAGATATTTTTATACCATTAAATAATAAAGAATATCTGTAAAAAGAACACACATTGAATAAAGAGTAGACCAAAGAAAAAAGCTTAATTTTCAGCATGGTAAAAAGTGCACACATTAGAGATATAATGTGCATATGTTAGGATAATCTGTGCCTATCCTACTTCTATTATAAAAGCTTACATGTAAAACTATTGTGGGACATTTTTCAAATGAGTTTCCAGAAGACATTGGTTCTATTTTAGACATCTACTTTTAAAAATGTAACTTTAGTTTCCTGAATAAACCATTAACTTGTTTTTTTAAGCATTAGTATGCTGACAAAAACAAAGTTTTACACTGAGTACAACTCTATGGCTGCAGTTTGGGTGCGTTATAATTTGAGCTCAAAAAACTGTTTTTGATTGAAGCGATTTTAGCTCATTACTGTTTTCATCTAGCATAAGATAATTGTTCTTTGATATCCAACAGCAAAGAAGAAACAAGACTTGATATTTTATTTATCTGCTCTATTAATTCATTTGAAGGAATGTAACTGCTTCATTTAACCCTGTGCCCATTCATGCACTGGTGTGCTACCAAAGAACTTTAAGACACTTATCTTTCTTTAACAGCTAGATGCATTTATGACGATTGTCAGACAAGGTGATGGTCTTCTCAGTTTACCTTGGTTTAAAACAAACATCGTAACAGTGCTCCGATTTGAGAAATTCCTAATGTAAATCACCCTTACAATCACCAGTTGCCACATTCTGAAAAATGTTCAACTAATGTTGAACAGAAAAATGTTTGAATATAAACGTTTCAAATCAATCGTATGTTTCATTTGTTATATGGTTAACTGAGTGAAGGCAGAGCTGCAGCCATGAATCTTTGTGGTATTTGAAAAACACTTTCAGTGGCAGTTCAAATGATACATCTATGAATAAAGAATACAAAAAAATATTCAAAGGCTTCCATGAAATTTTAACACAGAAAGGAAACAACTGATTGTGATGGCAAAGACAAATCGTTCAGAAAATATTAATTGAAACAGAAGATATAAAGTCTCAAATGTCCTGTCAAATTTCTGATTTCAAGTCACAACCAAATCAAAGTTACTGAAGCAACTCTACATAAGAATCACACACACCTGCTAAAGACAAACGTTTACTCAATTTAGAAAAGCAAGAAAGTAAAAAAAGGCAAAAAAAAAATATTGTTTTTAAAAAAAAATAAATTAAAAATTAAAATAGAATGGAATGTATAAATGTCGAGCTAAAATCCATGAACTGCCAACCATGTTATGGAGGCAACACAAATCTGTATTCACTGAGACGGACTATCACCAACAATTGAAATTTTACAGAAATGAACACAAACCAGGAGCTTCCTAGGATGCTGAAAATCAGACTGGAGCACAGGGCACTTGACTTTGATTCTGATCTCAAACATAATTCATAACACGGTCAGATTATGACGGTCAAGATGAGCAAAATCAAAGCGATGAAAGAGTGCTCTAAAGAAATGTTCTCATCAGTTGGCACCCGCCAGCAGTCTCCTCATTCACCTCAGGAAGGAACACTTTCCGACAGGTAGTGATCCTGAGCAACACCATGAGAGTGACATGTCACTCAGAAAAAACACCACCCATCTTTGTCGTGTCTGGTGATGCTAATGGTTAATACTGCTGCTCCTGGCACCATGTTATTTTCTCCCCCACTATGCCTCTCAGCACAAATGAAAGAGATGGACTGGATTTTGTCAGCATGGCCTGAACAATGTTTGGTATTTTAAGCTTTTACACACCAACTTTAGCAAAATAAAAATAAAGCTACTACCCAGTTCTTTAAGAGGCATGCCAAAAAAATCCTCCTCACATCAGTACGATCAGCTAAACGTAGAGTTTCCTAATTCCACTAAGTATTTAATGGGATACTGAAAACCTTCCGCTTTTGAGGAAGATTTTGGATAAGACTGTTCTCTCCATATCAATTTTGTTGCATCTTTCTTCTGAGTGGCACATTTCATGTTTTGTACACACTTCAGAACTTATTTTGTTGATGCTATCGTTTGCTATATCATCATTAAAGATTGAAATGTCCTGTCCAGAAAGAAAAAGTAATGTAAACCCAATCCTTGTGCAGGTTACTCTTGCTTATAAGTGATTTATCTCTTCTGTACTTTCTATGCTTTCATCCATATCCTTTAATACTGCTTTCCAGAAATTACTGCTGTTACTAATAATTGTTTCAGGTTGGCACCCACCATCTCTCAAATTATCTTAAAACATTTTCATCTTTAACTGCTGAGGTTTAACTTGGCTTTTGTGTCTGTAACTTAATACCGCATTGGTAACTCAGTAACCCAGTACATTTTAAATTACTTTACTGGCCAATATTTGTTCACTGAGTCTCATTGATGTTTTACTGTTCACTTCACTTAGTTGTACAATTGCATATTTTTTAGCCATAGAAAAACCAGCATGTTAGTCACACCTTTGACTAAAAATCTGTATGGAAAACAGTACGATGTTCAGTATAATAACACACCTGTGCAACGAACATCTTCCAGTCATATGTTCCAATTTGTTTTGCTCCTGTAAACATGGGGTGTTCTCTTACAAATCCTAGTAATGTTTTTATTTTTTTCTTTCCTAAGTTTCTGTCAGGTCATGTGGAAATACCAAAAATTAAAAGCTGGAATGTCAATCTTGTCACACTTTCCTCCAACGATGTCAAACTGAAACATATACAGAGTATCAAGAAAACATAATGTGGACTTGCTGCTTTAATACTTTAGTATTAAACTCTTATCCTCTTACCTGAGGATAATAGTGTGGCCAAATCTACACAGAAATGAGATGACTCACTAAGCATAAAATCAACCTGCTACCACAAACATTTCAGTCCATAGACCTAAATGCAATAGAAAACTAGTGGGGTAAGCTGAAGACATGAATACACTTGAGAACCCATGACCCTGGAGGATTGAGAAACAGCGAGTAAAAGGAGAATGAGCAAAGATCCCTGTATCTCTGTGAAATTGCACAAGTAAGAGAGCAATTTAATTTATTTCAAGCTGTTTTTACACTATGTTAACTATATTTCAGTAAGTAATGAGTTCACTGTAATCAAATTTCTACTCCTGTGACATGCAATTTCTTAAACCATCTGTTTGTAGTGTGTAAAACACTAATCAGCTGCTTCTGTGATGTCAGCTGACTATAAAGGGGAATTTTCTGTGTGTCCCCTCAACTCATGAAATTATACCCCTTCTTCTGATTATCTTCTTATAATCCCTTTAAAATAAAGGGATGTCATTTTTTTCTTCCTCAAATCTATTTAATCTGTTACAGGTGTTTAAGGAATAAGAATAAAAACAGAAAGATCAGAGAAATTGAGATTCTGCTATTCTCATGCTAAGCAAATGTTTTATTAATATTAAACGTCAGTGCTTTAAATGTTCTTCATTTTAAATAAAATTATAAACTGAATAAAGAGTTTTAGACATTCCAATAATAACATTTTGATTGGTTGTTGGTCATGAGTCTGTCCCTAGGTCCTGACAAAAGACATTCTTCCATTAGGCTAGGTAAGAAATGTTGCTTGGGAAGAACCAGTTGATCAGTACCAAAACTGGAGCTTGTGGTGATGAAGACACAAAAAACTGCTGCTAAACAAGAACCAGTTTAGCACTGGGGTTGGTTTGGTGAAAAAGCCCCTACTATGTTAGGCAAGCTCTCACTATGGAGCTAAGGCAAAAATAGACTTCTGCTCTTGCAGTGATAACTAATTACAAGGAAAAACAAGCATAGAAACAAACTGAAAAAACAGAGTATTTATGTCCTGTTTGATTGCAATTGCCTTTCCAAAGTCTATTCATATTGAAACTAGTAAACTCTCAATCTGCTTGCTTTTTTCTCCCAACATTGTAAAACTAAGCAATCAAAATACCTTTTCCGTTGCTTGTGTGTTTGTAAGATTTCCAACTGGTCAAATTTGTATATGCAGACTTCCAAACACAAAATGGGACCGCATTTTTGTAACCTTATTTGTTTTTATGGATGATGCTAAACAAGATGAATAGCTGTCTAAAGCTCTGCATTTGTCATTTACCACGGCTAACTGTTTGTTCTTCTGTTGAAACGATACAATCACGTTGCCTACAGTTTATGGACTGAGAGGTTTTTATATAAAGGGAAATTAAATTTGGTATGTAGTTTGAGATAGACAGGCCAAAAACCACTATGTTAGGAAAATGGTTAAAGGAAAACTTGAAATCAAAGATGAACAATATCTACAGTATCAAACAACATTAAGACTCAGTAGGAAAACTGCAGTCCTGTATGACAGTGTAAAGTCTTCAGATTTCTACAAACGGTGTCAGAGAAAAAAAAAAAAAAAGACAACCAATGGTATGGTGAAGAAGAAGTCATCGAATGAAGCAGGAGAAAAATAATAGAATGACCGTCTTTAGTACTCACAGAATTATGATGACAACACCGGGAGCCGATATCAAAGGATTTCCTCGGATAACTGGGGCCACTTTAATCTTGGTGAGGTCCAGGATGGAGCGTATGATCCACAAGGAGGGGAGCAGGGAAACGGGCTCCAAGGGAGACGAGGAAATTTAAAAAAGAGGAAGTGCAGCTTTGGGGACACTTGGCAGGAGCCTCAGGGTGTCTGAGATTGAGGAAGGAAATAAAGTCTGCTCTGTCCTCCACGGATTCAGTACCTTGCTGCTTCTTTTTCCTTTCTATGCCTATCAGTTCCTCTCTTGCTTTTATCTCAGGCTCAATATGGAGATAGAGGAAGCTGCAGGGAAACTTCCAGAAAGGACAAGTCCAAGCTGGGATGATAAATCTTGAGGGAGGGATGGAAAATAGGTTTAAAGAGATAAAGGAGATAGAAAACAGTCATTGTATGTCTCCGAAGAAAAACACAAAGTGTTTTTTCTCCCTCTTTTCCTGTTTTCTCTTGAGGAACCTCCACCACTTAAAACTCTTGTTTGGAGATGAGACACTCACAGGGGCAGAAACAAACTCAATTAGAGATGGACAGAGATAATGGTGTGTATCGGTGGCACCTGCTCAGCCTCCTCTTTCTCTGTCTGACTGCTTTTCCACCTGACTGCCAAGATTAAGGCATATAATCAAATTCTCCTAATTGGCCCTGATTGTGGCAGCCAGCCAGGAGTTTCTCCTCTCTCCCTGTGATGCTATGCTTCACACAGCACAAAAAATGGCAATGAGTCCTTTGCCTGTCAGTCAAGACTCTGGGCTCCTGCAGTCAATCTTCCCCACTGACTCACAACTAGTTATTATCTTAGCGTGTTGGCACCTTAATCTGGCCATATCCTCCACTGCCCTCTGATCCTCCCTTTTATCAAATACCAGGTTGACCGGCGGGATCTCTTTCACCCTACCCTCTCCGTTCTTTTGGTCACTTTTACTCTCTTTGTATTTACATCTAATCACTTCACCTCTTTATGTGTCTCATGCACAACTAGATCAGTTGTAGTTAATTGGTTTCAGGTGTCTCTAGCAGCGGTGAAAAAGGAAAGAGCTGAAGAAGGTGGCAAGGAGGAATTCACGCCTCTGTCGCCATTAATTAAAAAGATAATTACTCAGAAAACAAAGATTAAAGATGTAAATAGGAAGTGCACAGGCTGATAATAACCCAGTGGCACTTTATAAGTCTCTTCTCAGCTGATTGACTCAGTGTTGTGTATCAGCTTGTTAAAAATAGCTGAGTGTTTGGAAGAAAAGTTTCTGGGAGGTTTCCTCAAGTTGTTGTGACTACATGATAGGATGAGACGCATGTCACCTTCTGTGACTCAGCACTGCGGGGAGGCTCGTTCGAAGAAGTGTCCAATATTTTTGTTTTTTTCAATTACATTTCACCCACTGTGTCAAGGCTTAGGGTTGGTGTCAGTTCAGGTTTTTTCACTTCACAGAATCAGAATCCGGGAAAAAAAGGGAATTCATCAGAGGAGCAAGATTTTCAAACCCCAGCAATCTTCTTGTTTTCCCCCACTTTTCCTTTCTCTTTCTGATGTCCTCAAAGAAGCAGCTTGAGACTATTGAGTCTTTGAACAGATAGAGTCAACATGGATCTGCCAAAGATGATGTGTGGGTTGGCTGAATGGCAGCAGGCATCAACTGTGGCTGGAAGCCACGGCAGTGGAGTCCGCCCAACGATTCAGGCTTCTGGTATATTGGGTAACGATGTATACGACGCAGTGGCATCTGCAATGACAGTAACAAAGAAGCAAACCTTAAGGTTAACATTATGGTTCATTTTAAATTAAAATTCCATCTTTATTTGTTACCATTCTGCTTCAAGTAAAAAGAAAAAATATATATTCTGAAGGGAAAAATTGTGTAAGAGATGTTTTTTTGTTTTGTTTTCCCTCAATGTGTAAGAAGAAATTGTTGGCAACCAGGGTAAAAATATACTCCTTCATTCAAATGAGTTCAGTTTTGTTTTTTTTTCTGTTTTGTTTTGAATGAATCTAACTGTAACAAAGAATAACTAAACACAAAGAATAAATAGTAAATGTAATCTAACTAAGAGCAGACTGAACTTAGTAAAAACATGGCTGATCATATCAAAAATAAGAATAACACAGAAAAACACAGAAAACAGAAAAAGAAAAACCCAAAACAAAACATAAGACCCTGACAAATATTTGATGGTAGTGGAGTAAACATTGAAATGGCATAATGCTGCTAATTTTGACCTCAAGCTGTTCTTTTCCTCTGCTCCATGATGCCTTCTTGCCAATAGAGCAGACACGCTCATGACACTCTCATGGGATGCAGCACTGCATGCAAAACTTGCCATCAATGAGCAACCCAGCAAAAGGTTATCGTAACCCGAACCATTTGAATTTTTATAGCTATGTCTTAAAGAAGAGAAGCATTTAAACAGTAATGGGTCACCACAAACATAGCAGAATCCTCCATGTGGGAGTGCATAACAGCCTGACTTATGAGGTGTACACACAAGAGACACCAACATTTAACCTACAGAAGAATTAAGCATTCTCATCTAAATCTGTTTGCTGAATAATGGTCTGCCTTAAAATGTTGTCAGAGATAAAGAGTTCTCTTGTTCTGTTAATCTTATTTGTTACAACATTTTCCATTTTCTAGGTTTTAGAAGCTCCTGAGAAAAGGGATCCACAATTCTGTTAACAATGTAAAGGTTCCCAAGATGTCTCTGATGAGTAGTTTGGTCTGATTCACATCAACTAAATACTGACCTCCTGTTGTGCTCTATTTCAATTTTATTGCTTTGTCCCATCGCTTGGCTTTAATCATCTGAGACATGAACCATCTGTGACAGAAAACCTTTACTATCCTGACCGTTTAATATCCCCACAGTGTCAATTTGTTACACTTTGTGAACTACAGTCAAATTTGCTGTTCCTCTCATTCTTGTTTTTCTTCTCTCTTTTTTTTTTTTTTTACATAGCACACATGCGTAGGTGGAAATGTGACCTCTTCAATGGCAGTCTCAATACGACTGACGAGGAATAATGTTTGTAAAAATCTACAGCTGATTTGAACAGTTTTTAGAAAATTAACTATTATTATTATTATTATTATTATTATTATTATCAGTTTTTTGTCTTATTAATTCAAGCATATGCCGGCTGTGTTTTTGTAGTTTTCTCAAAAGTGCAGTTCCATTACATCCATCCAGTCACAACAAGCGGAGATAGGCTCCAATTAAAGGCTAGCCATTTTATCTCCCTCTATGCACAACCTATCATCTCTTCTACATTCGCTGTGTAAAAAGGGCTGCCCACACATGCTTTAATTACAACATAAAAGTGCAGGGCTTGACATCTTCCCCTTTGCTGGACATAAACTGTGACGGCTTGTTCTCAGCTGCAGATAGCAGCCCGCTCCTTCGTGTGAATGGCCTTTCAAATGGCGACTATAGAGTTTCTAACTGATATTGTCTGCCGTGGAAGACATGATGAATGTCCCTACCTGCACAAAATAACTGCAGCACAGATTGAGGGGTGAGGGGTGATGTATGGATGTTGGCATCAAGTAGGTTAATAATGTGCAAGAGAAACAAAGGTGCAGTGACACACCAAAATATTGTCAGCTTATAAGATGTTGGCAAATGTCTTCATTTGTTTGTTTTTATCAATTCCTTTCCTGTTCAACTACTTCCAATTGAAGATCACTTTAAACTCAGACAGACAATGAGTCATTGGTTTCTCGTTAGACTAGTACATCAGAATAGAAGTGAAAAGCTATGATTTTAAGGAAGAAATAACTATGTGCACCTATGTGATTTAAGACAAAGCTAACAAAAGATTGTTGGCTTGTTGTCTCTTTTAGGTTTGTGCTCATCCATGTATTTGATAAACTATTCTTTACAGGTACAATGATATAAAAACTCCCACAGATTTCTTCATTTTTGTTGTAATTTGAATTTCACTATATGGCAAAAATCAACTAAATGATTATTCAGGAATTGTCTAGAAAAAGTCTAGGCTTAAATCTAATTGGGCATGATGCTAAATAGGCCACTCATGCACAAAAACTCTCTAATGTGGTTTAATGAAAAAATAAATAAATCTGCAAAAATTCATCAAAAGTTCCACCAGAGCTATGTACAAGACTAATTGCCAGTTTGCATAAATACTTGATAAAGTAGTTGCTAGTGCAAAGGGTTGCAAATGGCTTTTGATTTTTCACATAGATCAAGATTAGTTTAGACAACTTCTTGTTCAGTGAATAAAAAAATTAGCAAGCAGCTTTTTGTCTTTACTCAGGTTAGCTTTGTCTGACAACAAATTGATCTGAAACAGAAAATGTCTGCTATAAGGCAAACAGTACTGAATACAGGTCCATTCATTAAATTTAAATATTACTAGAGTTAATTTATTTAAGGAATTTTATCACTAAGTACAACAAATTAGGTAGATTAATTGCACAATGGTAGCTGTGTGAAAGCCTTTATTTCTATTAAATATGATTATTTTCCACTTACAGATAATTAAAAAAATGTCATTTAAAACTATATTACATTAGGCCATGAAAAAAACATATTTAAAGCATAAATGTGAGCTCAAGTATGTTTAATACCTGCTTAAAGTTTGTTATTTTCAAAAAGTGCTTTTATCTGACAAACAGCCATCATATGAATGAATATTCTAATATACTGAATAGGACTGTATAACTCAGCTGCAGCTGAAGATTCTGTCATGCATCACTGGCTGGGAATCATCAGTAGTTCTATATGAGCAGGAACAACATTTACAGCTGTAATCAGTTAGCATGCTTTTTTGCCTTTTCTCTTATTTCTTACATTCTGCCAATGCAGAGTAGCAAAGTTAGCATGCTGGTTTCCCCCAGCATGTGTTGCTTGACAAAACTCATAAAAACCTGAGTTGCCAAAACACATTAAACTCATGATTATACCTGAAAAAAAAAATATATATTTTGCCACATTCAAATTTGTGTGTATAAACCTCATGTCAATGTTTCAGATGGTGAAACTTTGCAACACTACAGGGGTGGTGCCACTGCTAAGGATGAGCCAGCTGCTGCAACACATCAACTCTGCTGGGAATATGATTGGCTGCAATCTGCACTCCCTGCAGGACCTGCGTGTCTCCTGGACACTGAGGTGGGCAGTAAAGATCGTAGATGATTCTGTTTGCACTGGACATGGTCTCTTTAGACCCCCTCTGGCAGGAGGCTGTGGTTCATCAAATTTCTTACTATCTACAGCTGGCCTCATCAACAATGTGCACTGTACTTATTTTATCCACAGTATTGTGACGCCTGGACCATAAGGCAAAATAAATGAATGTATGTAGAAACATATATAATTGTAAATCCCCCTTTATTTCCCTTTCTTTTCTAGATACACAAAGGAGTATTATTAAAGTTCCTTCCTCCCAGAAGCTATTGCACAGTAAAATAGACATAGATAGCCACAAATTTGATAAGTTGTTAACATCCTTTCTGTTATTTGCAGTTTTTTTTTTTTTAAAGTCCTTATAGCAGTGGAGATAAGCTCCAGTGCTGATGCAATCCTACAAGTACAAGGGGGTGTGAATCAGTGCTGTCACAAAAATCTGGGCTGCATATTGATACCTGTGGTGAGTAATGGCAAATCCAAGTCTGCAGGTAAATATTGTCTGAATCCCCATTCTTTACTTGACCACTAAACCATATTCTTATATTTTGGGTGTTCACACTGGTTATCATACATCTATTTATGTAATGTTGAAAAGGTGGGGCTGGATATATTTGAACTTTTACACAATATGAGTATAAATCAAGGTCCTATAGATTAAAGGGCAAAATAAAATTCATCCTTAATCTTTAGTATAACAAATGTTTCTTAGTTTTGGCATGTTGAGTATTTTTAAGTGGAGAGAAGTAGAAGCAGCAGGTGATTTTTAATATTCCATAAAAAATTCTGAGAAAAATAAACTTACAAAAATATGGGAAGCCAGAATCGAACAAAAAAAACAAAAAAAACAGAGAGACACAAGGAGAAACCAGGGAAGTAACAGAAGAAACCAGCAAGGAATGACTGAGAAAGAGGTGCTAAAGTACTGTTAGGTTGAATGCTGAAACAATAGACCTGGGATGATTAGCGAACTGATTGCAGGTGTGAGGGAAGAGAGTAAAAGACAGACTGAGGAGAGAGAAAGAGAGAGAGAAAGTAGCACAGGAGTAAGGGAATGTACACAGGGGATTAGAAAATTAATCTAACAGAAAAGAAAACTAGACATAATTAAACCAGAGTAACTAAAAATAACAAGACACAAGAAATAAACATATATAACAAGAATCACTAATAACAGACTGAACTAAAGAAAAACAGAATCAACGTGATATAGCTAAAATAAGAAACTAACACAATGTAATAAAGAAACTAGAATCAAATCAAACTACAAAACAACCTAAAACCCTAACACTTTTAGGTGCTATACCAAATGTTCCCATTTCACTCTCAGTTTTTGCACAAAAATAATAACTGATCAATTCAATTTAGTTTTATATTAAGAAAATCCAGATTAAACTTCATTTACAGCTCTTCAGTCCAACATCATAGCTAGGAAAACAACATATAAGGAGAAAACCTGTAAATGTAATGGAACAACATAGAAAAGCAAATCATATAAAACATATAGAAAACATTTTACAAGTTGTGTATGAACAAAATAAAATGTGACCTTGAACCAAAAATGATGAAATAAAAAGGTTAAAAGTAATAAACTATCACCTCTAAACAGCCTGTGTAACATTTTATCATGGTGGTGACTGAATCCAGGCCAGGGAAGAGACTTTGCTGAAGAAGAGTCGCCATGACACCTTAGCAATGTCTCCTTAGGGGTGATGTGATGCAAAATGGCTAGCTCATTTCCAAACAGCTCTTTATCGTGATTACATTTGAACAAAGGCTTCACTAAGTTGATATCATCTAGACAAACAATTACAGAATAAAAAAGAAAAATGGATGATAATTTCCAAAAAATCGACATCTCCGAACCATGGTGAAATGAATAGTGAATCATTTCACTATTCTGAACTAATTTAAAACTAGCAGGTTCCTGAAATGTCATATATTGAATCTGAATATTCAAGTACTAGTCCATAGAAGCCAATATATGATCCATCTTAGTATATGCAAGCCAATTGAATAAAGACTTTCTTATGGATCTAGAGGAATTACAATTTGTCAGTGACCTATTCTCAGATCATATATTTACAAAGTCAATTATTTGTGTGAATGTCTTATTGTTTGAAAGCACTATTTAATATAGGTCTAAAATTAACTCATGGTTCCAACTGTACGCAATCGGTCGGAAAAAGAATAAACTAAAAAGAACAAGTTCCTAAGTCAATGTAAGTTAGAACTGACAGCTGATTGACCGCTTTAATCATTATAGTTTCTGTCTAAAAGGGTACGGTGATTCAAAGCAGAATCAATCCTTCAAAATCGCTCGTCTTGATCCAAGTATTGGTAACAGCAAAAGATCGATTGCTTAAAGTCACGCCTTGATTGTAATACTGAGAAAGCACAGTTGCTGCTTCTGTGTTACAAATTCCACGTTCGTTGAGCCACAGGGCGTTTGGCTGTGAAAAAAAGGTGCAGCGGATGTGTGTGTCTGTGTAGGTTGTGGCAAATTCCCACAGGAGCAGTATGAAATGGACTGAATATTTTCCTCTTTGCATTGCCTGAAGTCTGGCACTAAATATATATGCATAAATGCATAAAATAAATACATACAGCTCATGGCGTGTATCTATACACACATAAAAAAAAATCCCCCACACAGTTTCAAGACTGGAACTGAACACACACCTGCTGCCTCTTGTCACCACTGATGCTCATACAGAACAAAAGTCGACTCCATCAACTGTCACCCGCAGTGACAACAGCTCGGTAACTCACTCTGGAATAAAGCATGCATGTATTAAACCTCAGAAACTAACCCGTGCCACAATATGATTGTCTTGCACACCGCTTGTTATAACTCAAATACAAATACAAATCAAAGACACAGAACAGAAATTATTATAATTTTGATCCTGGCTGAAATATATTATTTTATTATAAAGGACTTCAAGACACTGATCCATTACCCAACCAAGTAGCAGGTTGGTTGGGTAACCTGCTGCTATTTGAGAATAGTTAATGAGTTTATTTTCTAAAGCAGGCTATTTAAGTATGTTCAAGTGGATTTATTGGTTTTACTCCAAGAAACGTCCCGTAAATGCCTACGTCTGGAGAAATTGAAGAGTGAATTATTCTACGATATACAATGTGGTTTGGTTGTGAAACATCTTTGGCAAGGCCTTTTTCTTAAAGGGTACCCTTGGCAGCAGTTATCAATACAAAATAGACATAATCAAAGCAAAGAACGTCCTACGAGGGAGGCCTGTGCCAATTTCATACTTCTCTCACAGACACCAGTGTAGTACTATGTACAAATCTAAACTGTCAGTTATTTATACACAGAAGGAAGAAAAGGACAACATCCATGGTGACAAACAGATGTAGTTTACTCTGGAAGATAACGCTAAAAGTCTCAACCACTTTAAAGCTGTTAGGAAAATAACATTTCCTAACAGTTTGTTATTATGTATCTTTCCACCTTTCTGGGATGTTGGCTGTTCTTAAATAAACAATCTTTGAGTAAAAGAAAATAAAACCGCTACCTAGGTTCATAAATAAAAGCAAATCTGCTGAAATTACAAACTATGCAAATTTGTGAGACATGGGACTTAAGTGGCTGTCACACTGTATCTAAAAACCTATTTTAGATACATTCATTGTGTGGTTTAAATGGAAGGAAATAAATAAATTTTATGAAACATTAAGTCCTACCAGATTGTTAAAGCTGCAGTTGATAAAAAAATATAATGTTTTTTTTTACATAATTGTTAAAACTGTCACTATGTTGTGAAAATGACATATGTGGCAGGTAAAAAAAAAAAAAATCAAGCTTCTCCTCCTCCTCCCAGTGCTTCTTTTGCAATCTGCAGAATGCACTGCTTATGGTCAAAAACAATCAAGTCAGAACCAGAAATGCTCAAAGTGCTAATGGTAGAGAAACAACTTACTGTTGCAGGAAAACTGTTTATCCATCATCGGTGGCCATGCTAACTAGCTTGAGCATGTGTAGCAGGCTGTACTATCGGGGAGAAGCTGTAGCATAGCAGAGAGCAGGGGGGGAGAGTGTGAGCAGCGTACACAAGAATGATTCATAGCACTAAGACCGTCCTTCTGGGTCTGATTGGTTGTTTCTGACCAAGCAGTTTATTCTGCATTCAGCACTGGGAAAAGCTTGATTTTCTTTTTCAGATTATTGGTCTCATACCACTTATGTAATTGCTCATGCTTCAATCAATGGCAGTGACAGGTTTATTTATATATATATATATATATATATATATATATATATATATATATATATACATATACTATTACTATTATTAAAACTGCTGTGGCATTATTTTGTAAAGTAGTGTCCACTGAGAATTTTTGTCATTACCATGCTGTCCATCTCATTTTTTCATTGCTGTTTTTTATGCTTACATACCACATGACCACCTTGGGCTAAAAGTGAGGAGTTCAAGGACAGTTTATAAGTGTGACCCATATTAAAATAATTTTTAGATGAAAAGTGATTAGCTACCATCAGTTGAATGCACTTCATGCATTTAGCATGCTGACATGGGTATATGCTTGGTAGCAGATGCTGTGTATGCACAATGTAACACTGAATTCAATAACAACACAGGCAATTTCTGCAACATTTAGGTAGCAGTTGTATAATTGTGTAGTAGTGACACACAAGAAATTAATTTAATTACTCTACAACGTATTTGTATCCTTCATTATGTTTTTATTTTGTATAATAAAGTTCTGTTTTGGAAGGAAATTAATAACAACCTAGTGAAGTTTTCGGACATTCCAGTCTTCTAACATTAGTTGCAATGAATTATAATGAAAGTAGAAGGCACACAAAATACTCAGTTCAATACAAGCTGTAGTTCTCAATGTTTATATCAAGGAGTTTACAGCTCCTAGAAAACATTTTACGTTAATTTGATCATATGTAGAGACTTAGTTGGTATTGTGAATATATATTTAAAACTATGATGTATGTTCACTGAATTATTTAAAATACCTCCTGGTGCAAACATTCCTTTCCACAGTGACACTCTTACACTCATTTTGGGGAGTACTAAAACATTTACTAACCAGAAGGTTCATTGTCCCTCCAGTCAGTTGTGGATCAATTTCGGACTCCCAGTCAGTCAGACATGTCCATAAAACCCCCAAAGGGAGGTATCCAGATTAGTTGTCCAAATCCCCTCTGTTGACATCCTTTGATGTGAAGTGGCTCTATTCCAAACTCCCTCAGGATGGCGGAGATCCTCACCTTATCATTAAGGCTGAATCAGGGACCTTTTTCTTCTCGTCTTGAGTCACATGTTCCAATCATCGCTGAGGCTTGAAACGTAGACACCACATATAGGTAGTTACTTGTAGTTTAAGGGTGAGCTATTTTTTCCCTTCTATTTTAATAGCAAACAGAAAGGAAATCTAGCTCAAAACCACTACATTATATAAATTTGAATATTAAATTAAAAACAGATCTATGTGGAACTATTCCCTCTTTCTTGCAGACTTATTTAAACTATGGAGATGAGTTTGAGTAGAGCCAAGGCAGAGACTTTGCTTAGCCATAAAAAGAAAGCACTTGATAACAGTACCAAATAGTATAAAATGAATTTGAGAGCAGTAATTACTAGTCACGTAAATAAAAGGGCAATATAAAAACATCTATGCACTGCTTTGCCTTTGTTTCACGACGTTTTAAGTGAGAAAGACTAGAATGCATTCAGCTGTGTAGCAGTTTCAGATTGTTTGATGTTCCTATATTTTCTTTATTTTGAAATCTTTTTGTAAAAATAATAATAGTGGTTCATTATAAGATGGAACAACATCCAGTTTTTATACAGATTTTCAGGGGTTTTTCTTTTTCTGCAGCTACCACCAGTTCTGCACAAGAACTGTTTTATGTCACTGCATTTTACTATCAAAGATTAAAATGATATTTTAAAAAAGCCTATTTGGCTATTTTCAGACTCATCTACAGAAGGTGTCATATATCGGTAATTCACTTTAACTCAACAGTTGACCGCTCAGAAATGATGGAAACTATTTTGGCTCACAACAGAATCACTAGCAGTCACTGCATCTGTTTCCTGCGCATCCAAACAATAAACAGTTTGGCAGCAAATTGGACCACATGGGATGTTTTTAAGGATATTAGCTTTGTTCATGCGTTGAATAATTTATCACGTGAATGAGTCAACTTCCACCCTTGTTTCTGCATCTGAGCAGGGGGCAATAAGATTGACAGTTAATTTTCAGCTCTCTTCATGAGGCTAACTTGTTGCTGTGTGAATAGTGTTTCTTTCATAACACACTTAAGTATTTCAACCTTAACATTTAAAATGCCTTTATTGTCATATCAGGAAATGAAGTCTGAACTTTGAGAGCAATGACATTAGCTTTTTGTCTCGAATATTACAAGATTTTTCAGTTTGTAAGTGGGAACCCTGTGGATACAGCAAACTGCAAGCAGTGATCAGGCTGATATATGCAGTCTTTTGATATGAAATTATTGCTTTTTCTTTCTTCTATTTTTTACATTGTGACTTTGCCAGAAAGTACAGTTTTATTGGGCATGAAGCAGTGCTAGGTTGGCTGGCTGATGATAAAGAAATATTTTTTGAATAGCAGGACAAAAAAATACTTCAATAGAAACATGGATTATTTAAAAAAATGTTGTCTACCTTGTCTGTCCGGAGTTTTATGTTTTTTCTGATTACACACACATTAATATCCATGCTTATCAAAGTATTGAAGGGGATAAGGATGGGTCAGAAGCCTCTGTCCAAAGTTGTGGAGGTGTTGGCATGTTTCTTCGAGAGTGTGTGTCTTCGAGAAGGTAAGGAGGCTGGACAATGATGGATGAAGAGATGGATGCAAGGATTATCTGGGATAAACCTCTGACTGTTGATTTTATTTCGAGCCCTTTGCCTCTTAGCTACAGGCATCAGAGTATGGAGGACTTTCTGGTTGTGGTGCACAAAAAGGAAGAAAATCTGTATGTGTACCTTTAACCTGATGGTGCAGCTCACTGACAGTTGTGGGGAAGGAAAGAGATGAAGATGAGAAATTTGCAAAGCGGTGAAAGAAACAAAGTGAAAAAGGTGACAGATTGGTAATGAGGGGCACAACATGCCTAATGGATAGTTTATCTGGAAATGAAGGTTAGATATTGTTTGAGGTGGAAGCAATGTGGTGGACTGATAAATAAGAATGGGCAAATTACAAGCTCAGCCACAGAGAGAAAGGTAATGAAAATGTGATTTAAAGAGAAAAAAATGAGTAAAATCAGAAGAACACAGCAGGAGAAGAGCAAATCCCTGTACTATCTCTCCCAACACACACCCCCACCACCCATCCAATTAACACACACGTTAACACACTCACCCATATGGTTTTTCTGTCTGTGGGGGAGCCACCAAACCAGACCGCCAATTGTAGTCCCAGAACAGTTACTAAAAAGCCGGTAGAGGGCTGAAGAGAAGCGAGGTAGGAAAGGGGGAAGCAGAGCGCAGCAGCAGTTCCTGATCAAACAGGCAAAGCTTCTCGTACAGACGAATGCACCAAAGGAAAAAAGGGAAGAGGAGGGAAAAGGAGGAATGTTCAACTGACACCTGAACGAAACTCTTCCAGCTCACAAATCCCAGATTTACTCCACATCCACCTGATAGATGAACTCTCAGCTGTTGATATTTAAACAGACACACCAGTGCGCTCACACAGCTCCCTCACTGAGCGCTGTCGCAGTGACACCATCAGCAGCAAAGCTCCTCAGGCGGACGGTGCGAGAGGAGAAATAAGCATGGACGGACCTCTGGCACCTCCTCCCCCTCCTCCTTGTTATTCCTGTTGTACCTCCTTGTCAGCTTTATCCAACTATTCAGTCAAACAGATGAGAGGGTGATGCTTTTCTCCTGCTTCTTTGCCATTTTAATTCAGTTAATTATTCCTGTGCTGCACTGCTGCACAATCTCTCCTCTTTCTGTGTCCTTCACTGTCGGACTGACTGGTGCTCCACAGCGCAGAGAAGCTGGACTGCACTTAGATCCCTCCCTCTCCTCTCTCTGCTGCTGAATGTCTTTCCATGCTTCCTCAGCCCCCTCCTACAGTTCAGTCTCACATCTCCCGTGACTTCTCTTTCACAGTCAACACTGCATTAACAAGTGGAAAATGGTTTTGGACCATCAAATTTCCTTCAGCGAGTATAAAATGTAAAATCAGATCAGTATAAATAACCATCAAAATAAGAATATGCAATTCCTGTTGCTCCACACATTCAAATGCTTGATGTTGTAGAGTGTAAATTGTACAAATAGCAACTTACTGCATGCTGCAACTCAAAACATTTTGAAAGTGAAAAAAGTGCTGACGTACTAAAGGAAGTACACTAATAATAGAAGAATTGGTTAAGTTAGCTTTGAACCAGAGCAATACAGTGAAACATGAAAAACCACAAACCACAGTTTAGATTCACCTGAATGCCACAGCTTCAGATTGTACTGATTTAACATTTGGGGTACCCTGAGGCTTTGTTTTGGTATTCAATAAACTAGACCGCTATTGAAAATTGTATTTATTTGAGTAACTCAGTTCACTACACACTTCACTACTTTGACAGTTATCACAGATTTTGAAAAGATTAGTTGTTCACACCTGTGGCAACTGCTGGTTCGCACACTACAGGATATTTCAGACAACCTAAAGCCAAATGAGGTGACAATATGAAGGAACAAACAGACCACTGGGTGGTAGTAATGCAAGACACTGTATTTTCAGAATGCAAACAGTCAGATTTATTTTACTTTACAGGTCCCCATAAAATGAAAGAGATGCAGTTTAACCTATGTGAATCTTAAAGGACAAGTGAATATAAAATAGAAAGTGTCAAAGGTAACTTTATTATATTTAGGCTAAGAGTGTGGAACATGTTACGGACCTTGTGTGGTGGGTAATGTGTTTTGGGGTCTGCCTGCTCTTTTTGCATGTTTTCTGTGGAGGGTGTGGTGCTGTGGAACCAGAGCAGAGTATAACGTTGTCTCTTGCCTCCTGACTCTAACGGTGTGCTGCCTGACTGCTGGGCCACATCTCATCTTCATCAGGCACATTTGAGTTTGTCTTTATTTTTGAAAGTCAAGTTCATTTGCATAGCACATTTCATCAGCAAAGCAGTGCTTCACATGATAAAAATGTTATACTATACATTATGAAACAAGCTATAAACGTAAAGCATTTTGTCAAATGCTTTATTCTAAATCATCATCAAACGTACATCAAAAATGTTAATCATTGTTGCAACTTTAAACACGTGGAGTTTTAGCTTAGATAAAAAAAAACTCAATGTTTTCACTGTTTTGCAGTTTTCTGGAAGTTTGTTGGTGTATAAAAACTGAATGATACTTCCCCATGCTGGTTCTGATTCAAGGAATGCTGAACAGTCTTGAACCAGACCTGCTGTAATGACAACAGGTCTTTACTGTATTTTGGTCCTAAGTCATTTGGGGATTTGTAAACTATCAGAATTATTTCAAAGTCTATTCTCTGAGCAACTGGGAGTGTAAGAAGCTTAGAAGTGGGGGGATGAGCTCTAGCTTCCTGGTTTCAATCAGAATCCAAGCAGCAGCAATCTGGATCAGCTCCTGGTGTGATTAAAGTGGAATAATGAAGTTGATGTGATTTGATGTGTCCAGATTTACCCTATTCCAGATGGATGGGAATATTAAGCTAATAAAATAGGCAGAGCTCCTGTTGAAGGCTGAGGAGGCAGTGCTGTAATATGGACTTAAGGTTCAGCAAAATTCGGTGCCCAAAGAATGAGTCAGCTGACATTGGAATATACTGAATGACAAAGTTATTCCATAAATTATTATTTTTTTCTTTCCTGTTGCCAGGGGCATTTTCAAAGATGACAATGCCGGGAGTCATCAGGTTCAGATTGTGACAGAATAGTTCCTCGAGCCTCAGACATTTTCACACTTGTACTGGACCTTAACCCCTCTGAGGATTTTTGGGTTATCCTGGAGAAGGTTGGATGCTCCCATCATCAATACCAAATCTTGGTGAAAAATGAATTCAACACTGGATGGAAATGACTATTTTGACATTGCAGAAGCTTATAGAAACAGTGCCCCAGTGAATGCATGCTGTAAAGGTGATCCACCAAATATTACTGTGTGTTACCTGTTACCTTTATTTTTGTTGGGGACATTTTTTGGCCAGCAGAACATTAGATATAAAAAGGAGCCATTTTACAACAGACATATCCATATTTGTCTGTGTTGCTTAGAGATAATCTAAAATAAATCATTTAAAACTTCATTTTAGACACCTTCAAGGATCTTTTCCTGCTCTATCTTGATGATAAGGATGAGGAGTGTAAACTTGGAGTGAGCCCATAAACTCAACAGACAAATTTGAGGAAAACACGCCAAGTGAAAATAAAGAGGCTCTTTATTTTGTATAACAGATGTGTGGATGTCTGTTAGCTGTGTATTGTTCCAGCCAGAGTCCCTTCCAACTGCTTTTTCTCTCATTGTTTTCTTCTTGCCTTACCCCTCCTTCTGTGCTTACACTGCATCTGTCTCACTGCATTATCTCGCTCTGTCCTCATCTATCTCTGCTGTGTTCTGCACCTTTTTTTTTTCTAAACAAAGGGCTCCCTTGGGTCAACAGTGTACTGAACACACCATCCCTGCACAGCACTACCAACACAATCCTTTATGAGCAAAATATCTGAAGAAAATATTTCGGTTTGACATTCCCATGTTTGCTGATTCATTGTTGTTCAGTATTGAATATATGTGTAAACTAATTTTCAATGAGGAGTTCAAGCATATCAAAAGAGAGTTTTTACAAGCAAAAGCAAACAAATAAATACCTGTACTTCTTTGTCAACTTCTCTGTCAATGTTTAGTTTGAACAGAGACAGGTGGAAACTTTTCTTCCAGAGATCTGCCAAGTTTAATATGGATTATTAAACAAAATTATGACCTACTGTTTATTTAAAGAACATGCCTGCCTGCTGAGGTGTGGTATTATACAAGAACAGATGAAGAGCAGAATCCACTTGAGTGTTATCAAGCAGCAAGCACTAATAAACACTGAATAAACACAAACAACTTCTCTCCTTAATAATTTATTCACAAAATGCTTTACAAGAAACTTTTTATCTGAGTTAACATTTGACTAAACTATCAAGCAAATATGAAAAGAAGAAGGAAAACTAACCACAGGGAAAACTGCAAAATAAACAAATAAGAATAAACTGAAGCCAAACCAAATCAGTGATACCACATTTCACTATGAATATGAATGTTTAAGAAGTAAGGTTTGGTTTGAAGAATTGGTTATGGATATTGACTCTCAATTTGGCCGACAGATGATGCCACATAACTCAGTATAACAAGGAAAGTGGTGCAAATTAATTAGCATTTATTAGTTAATGCTAATTGGCTAATTAGCATTAACTAATTAATGCTAATTAATTAGCATTAACTAATTAATTAGCATTACTTAGTTAATGCCAAAAATGAAAATTTGTCAGAGGCCTAAGAATTTTGTACTGTTTAATGAAAAATAATTTGGTGTTTCTTTAAGCTGTCTTCTCAAATCCCAGTCATGGCAGATAGATCTTCTCACTAAATTGTTTCCTCCTGGGGGTTAAAAGAGAATTGTTTCCTTCCACTGTTACTCCATGCTTGTTCAGGTGGAGGTATTGATGCAATGTCTGAGACTAATTTGATAGAAACATTTTTTTGATCCAGCTGGATACCCAAGCATTATAATTAGGATAAGTTATGATGTATCTAGTTGAATTTTTATTTGTTTAAATAAATGGATTGATTTATGTATGCCTGCTCATAAATGCGTCTTGTTAAGTGCCCTGAAATTAAATCTGTTCTGAATCAGTGCCATACAAACAAACTGAAGCATTTAATTAGTACAATTATGAATTTAGAACATAGCTATTTTTGTTCCAACAAACCTATCCAAAAGAACATGCCACTTTTGGACTTTCCTATAACCACAACATACAAATCTAACATTTCAGCAGAGATGTCAGTAAACATCTCTGCTGAGAAATCACAGCCTGGACAAACTGGTGAAGAGCATTGAGCCAACATATTTTACTGGCTTGGTCCCTGGCACTGCAGCTATGATGAGTCTAGAAGGCTAACTTAAAAATATATATATATATCTAACAGGTTCCAAAGGGGAAGGCTTGGATCGCAGAAAAGCATAATGATTTATTTTAGATGCCAAAAGATTTAATCTGTGAAAAAGCAGCCATGAACCAAAGTGTAATTTGTAAATTCTGGCTACCCACACCACCCCCTGGAGTCAACACTGCAGGTCAAAGCCACGGAGGCATCTGCTCTCTTCAATCCTTCGGATGTGTGCTATAACATTCTATTTCCAAATTTCTTTGACACAGTGGTTCTCAAAGCTCCACGCAAAACTCAGGTTATTATACCAGAGTTTTTATGTTGGAAAAAAACTGATCATAGTAACTTTTTTAAAAATTTCATGTGCCATTTAGCCTGCACAGTTTAACTGAAGAACAAAAAGTGCAATAATATGGTTTGAAAAATGTGCATACGCTCATTATGATTCAGTTTCTGCACAGTGCACTGGGACTTGTGTGTAGACAGGTAGACAGGAATCCTACATGATAGTAATGATTTAAAAAATTCTAAACTTAGAAAACAAACGAACAGGCAAAAGAGGAACACAAAATAATCTGAAAGAACCAGGGAAGAATCTTAAGTGGAGACAATGAAACACATTGGACTTTAGCTGCTGGAAAGGTAATTGAGTGACATTAGAACCAGGGGAGGAAATGCAGAGCAGCTGGGTGATAAATTAAACTCAGGAACTGATGAAAAGTTACTAATTACAACAGAAATGAACACAGAGGAATATAAGGGGATGCAGAATGATCTAATGAAACCAAATACTGAAATTAAATAGTAAATTAAAAATAAAATGGGTAGACAAGAAAAGAAATAAAATACAGAGTAAACAAATTTTTAAAAGATTGGTAGTGACAAAAATAACAGCCCAATAAAACCACATATTACAACCAAAGCAGAAAGCATTATGTCTTATTTCCATTGGCTGTATTGGAATCCTACATTAGCTATATTTGCCCACTTTACTTTCCAAAGATTCTCAAAAGTGATCACACTGTGTTGAAATACCTTGAGAATAACATCTCAGGTCTCTTAAAATCTGTCACGTTTGAACTCTAATATTCACACTTTTGCAACCAGATTATTGTGTCTTTCTGTCTTCTAGACTTCTCATAGCAGATTTGGTCATATATCAGTCGGCTTGAACGGCAGGTGTTTCAAAAATAACAATAGAATATTGTTGAAATTATTAATGTGGTCTCATTTTGAACAATATGAAAACATATTTTTCGACATGGGAACTTACACACACAAAATCTCAGTAAAAGCCATGCTCCTCAGGACCTTAAAAGATTTATTAAAGACACACCCTGCTTTAATTCTTATAGGTATTATGAGTTTTACCTTTTATTTACACTATTAATGTTAGACAATAAGGAGAGAGTATCTCCTTTGTTTCGTTTTTGTGTTTGTAAGTAAGTATAATACATTTGTAAGGCGTACATCTCTTGTAAATAGAGGACTGAATTAGAGCTGTAGGTTGAACAGATCATGTAAGATGGATGGTTCTTCATTAATGGACGCACTCCTTGAGGCATTAATCAAGGTTCTTTAATGCAATCATGCACTGTGCTAGGCTACAACACAGAAAAATCATGCTTTATATCAAGGTTGCAAAACATATTAGTGTTGATTAATAATAAACAATAGCAGTATGGATTGAAAAGCTATTTGTTTATTAAAATGTATTCACCTTCAGTTTATCTTTGATCCTGTAGACAGTGGACTGCTATTCAGTTGTTTTGTTACTAAAAGAGAGTAAATCTTTGCTTTTGTTGTACAACAGTTCCTGTGTGATGCAGACAATGGTGCTAACACAGAAGAAATGCATTCAACAACAAAAATATAGAAAATGCATTATTTTTTATTTTATTTTACTATATTCCAAAATGTAAACACAAGTAATTGCATAAATAAGAAGAAAATCAGTAAACAAAATTATTAAAATGATATTCTTCAAGTGGTAAAGAATCTCCTTTAATCTATGTACATTGACTTTACATGTTCTTTCATAATGAGTGTTGCTGAATATAGAAAAGGACACTATATCCACCCCTTCATTTTCCAAACCAGTTTTGTCCTGTTAAGTGTCACAAGTGAGGCTGGAGCCCTTCCCAGTTGCCAGAGGGAGAGATGCAGGGCAAAACCTTGATGGGTCACCAATCCATTACAGAGCCAAGACAGAGACACACAAGACAAACAACAATATGCGCTACCGTTCAGTTTTGTTACAATTTATACTTGAAAAACGAAAATGAAAACTTCTGAACAGCTTTATGGTTCCCGTTCAATTAGGGTGACAAAACCAATTGTTGAAATTGTTGACATTTGCTTAAAAACTCATCAAGATACAGTGTTGTAGATCACATACATGATGCAGGATGTTATGTTTCTAAATCTGACCTCATCTACCATAATACTGTAGTTCAAGACCGTCATACTGTGACGGGTTATCAGTGAAATTTGACATGATCCAATTACGTAGATGCATTTACCACCAGAAGCTTTTACTTCAACTTTTAAGATTTTATGGATCAACATTAAATCAATGAAGCAAAGCTATTAACAACTCATTATAAGTTATCAAAATTGTAATAGCGTGACTGCACACATTGCAAATAATGAAGACTTTGAAAATTTTAATTGACTAACTCATTTGAATCATCTTCGATTTTACATGAGATAATCTACATTTAAGAGAAAGACCAAGAATCCAATAACACTTTAAACCAGAGGAGACTGAGCTGAAATACCACTCAGGTATTTCTCTGTGCTGCGCAGAACAAAAATGACCCTTCAACGATTACTAAACTCGACTCCAAACCGGTGCACGTCACACTTACTGACGCTGCATTATCTGTGCCATTTTGTTATCTCAGTGGCACTCTAGTGTAGTTTTCATCATCCCTTGCTGTCATCCTGTTGCCACATGATCCTGCTGCTCACACAGGAGAGAGAAGGAGAGAGAGAGATGGAGGTGAATTGACACTCCACCCTGACTCCAGCTGCTCGCTGGCAGAATAATGATCAGCCGCTCGGCATGCTGGTCACATCGCCTACACTATCAATGAGTGAGTGTGCCAACCAGCAAAGGAACGGGGGGGGGGGAAGCAGAAGAGAGGAAAGAGGAGGAAGAGAGAGAAAGGCAACAAGGTGAAAAAAAAGACAGGAAAGAGTGGAGGATGGGAAAAAGGGAGGGAAAAGTGGGAAATGAGGAATAAGAAGGGGAAAAGAGGACAAGAGGCGGAGAATAAATGAAGGATGAAAGATGAGTGAGAGAAACAGAGGGCGTGAAAAGGATAGAAGCAACAAGGTGAATAATGGACAAACGATGGAGAAGGATATGAGGGAAGAGTGGAAAATGAATAGGAGGTGGCAAAAGATGGAGGGGGGTAGGGAAAACAAGATGAGGGTCTGCAGAAATGAAGATTAATGTGATTCTACATATACATGTAATAAGTACACAAAATAACCTACTATTGGATCAAACTTTTATTTACATTTGTCTTACTGTTTTTATTCTTTCCCCACAAGATGAAAAATCAAACACAAAAAATGGATGTTAAGAATATATATCTATTTCTCACAATATGTATCTTGAAATTGAGCCGTAAGACCGGACCACACAATTTTAACGCGTGTGAAATAGAAAGTCCGACTTTGCCCTCGGCCGAAAGCAAGGCAGCTCTTGCTAATTCAAGCTCATCAATAGACAGGCTAATCAGATTTACTTAAAACTGATGCCTCCCAAATCATTAAATATATAGACTGTTGCTGCATGGTACTCGTTCATAACAAATTATAATCAATCACTCCAGTAAAAGTCATCTCTGTAGCAGCCCAGAAAAATCAAAGAGAAGCTTCTTGTACAAGGAGAAACTATTTCAACCCTATATGTTGTTTTTCTTCCAAAAACATGTCTGGTTTATTGTGCAAACAAACAAATAAATAAAACACAAATAAAAAAATGTGGCTGAATTACAATAATGTCAGTCATGCTGAAAATGTTTAAGAAAGTAAAAAGGCTTTTGTTTTTAAAATCCTATTGTGAGAAAATGAACTGCAAACACTGGCTGAAGCCTTGGTGCCCTTGCCTTAATGTGCTGGGCTGTGGCTCATTTACTGGTGACTGTTATAATTAGCTTCTTTCACATTTTGACATGTCACAGCAGGAAGACGACGCCTGCAAAATATGAACTTAATTACCTGGACCCTTGAAAAGAACAGGGCTCAGGTTGTCATGAAAAAATATTGAATTTCAATAAACAGTTTTAATAAATAACGTGTTTGTACTTTTTTCAGTGAGTTAAACTGACTCTTCATTCAGTCAGAAAAAAATAGAGCTAAAAATAGGAGTGTCTCTCCTGACAGGGTTGGGAACATCTTTTGGAGGTCAATACAGTCAGTTTGTGTGAATCTGTGGCAATGCCTGAAAGTGAATGCTCCAATCTATGTTTTAGTCACTTCACAAGCAAAAATGTATAAAATATTCTTTAAATCTGCAGAACTGGCAGGCACATACTCAAAGAATTGTAGTAGTATTTGCAAAAGAGGCAAATGTTTTTGATTGTAACATGGCGAAACTGTTGCAACCTGGTTTTGAAACATGCAAGCTGCTGTTCTCATATTTTCTAGTGTTGTGTTTAATAATAACAGACTTCATGTTACAGTTTTGTTGCTGCAATCGTCCAAACAATTGTTAGTCATTTGAATACTATTAAGGGTACGATTACTGCTATTATTAAGATAGTAACATCATCTGTATCTCCTATGCTACTGTCATATTATAATGGAGAGTAGGAGCCAAATGCAGGCAGGAGGTAGGCAGGTAAAAAATAAACAGTTTCACTTATTAAAGGAAATTCAAAAACTAAAAGTTTTTTGGTTTTTTTTTCAAAATTTATACATCACAAGAGGAATGCAAGAAAACATCCTGGTGCAAGTAAGCTGGAGAAGTAATTCTTGAATAAAGACTGGGGGGTTCGTTAGAAACTGGGTGAACTACAGTAATTGGATAACTGACTGGTAGGATAGACAGGGAACATCTCATTGGCTAAAGGTTTATTTCGGCAGGATTTCTTCTCTGGTTTTAAATAACTCACCTTGAGCTCCTCAAAAAGATTTTACCTGACTCATCACACTTCTTTCTTCTGTACTGTGGAGAGAAAAGGTCATTAATGACAAAGACATACATCACAGTGGGTTGTCATTGCAGCTAAAACCACCTACCAGTGGTCCTTTGGCTTTTGGTCCAGGGATCAATAATCTTCAGCAATGAGCACATTTTATGAGAAATCTTTTGCTTATCTTGAAGTTTTTAAACAAAATACAAAACAGATTGTGCTACTGCAGAAATCAACACATGTATGGAACAGGTAATGAAGGTATTGTCTGCCGTCAATGTATGCAAACTGGATAGGTTTGTCTAAACAGCAGGCTTTGGGGTGATAAAGCTTTGGGATGCATGCTCAGGTGTCTGTTCAGGGGTCACTTTGTGCAGAGCAGAATCAGCTACTTGCTGTGCTGAGCAGTGCTCCAACTGACAGATAAATGAAAATGTATGTGCACCTGAATATCCAGGATACTTTCCTTAAAAATAGCTTAATGGAGCAGGCAAAACAGAGATACGAGTCTGGTGACATATGCTGATGAAGCCAAATATATTTTTTCTGTAAAATGTGCACCAGGTTGCCACAAGGTGCAGCTATCACCTTGTGACAAGGGCATTATAGTCAAGCACAAGCAAGAATTCAGTGGTGACAAATACTGTAATTAAGCTTTTTATGTCATTATGCTATGTTTGAGGCTAATAGATTTGGATCGATAAAGTGTATCATGTCCATTGGCCAAACAGATGATTAAGGTTTACCGGAAGACGGCAGATATTTCATCTTATTTTAAGAACACAAACTCTTTTTAAGCTAGCAATAAAGCCAATCCCCCCAAAAATATATAATGACATGTTTTACATTTACATTTCCCTCAGATTTTGTGCAACTCCAAGGTATAGCAGTAACCACAACACAACTATGGTTTAAAAGCTGTGCTTCTCATGAGAGGGGAGTGCTTCTGACCCAATAGCTCTCTCTACTCGTTTATGAAAGGCTTTGAGAAAGCATGAAATATTTATTTGATATGTCCCTGCAGTTTTATTTTACGGTTGAAAACATAAATCACAAATTATTAGAGTGTTTGAGATAACACAGTATCCCTTGATAATAGCATCAGTTTACCTGCGACAGTGGAATGCAGATGTGATGAAATGAGTGAACAGTTACATTTTGGCCTCAAAATTCAATTTAGATAAAAGAGTGTGGAGAGCCTCTAATGTCAGTCATTTGGCAGCGCTTACCATCATGGCCATTATTTGCAGCTTTTGGCTCACACTGAGCTGATAACTGCATGTTACGAATGAGCAGGGACAAGAAACATCTAGACGCACCAGGTTCTTTATTATAAAGTCGTTCAATGACAAATGAATGAAAAGTATGAAGTGCAATTTTTTTGCGTGAACTTGGAGAAATTTAGAAACAGAAATGGGTAAATATGGTACTGCTTATTCTCTTTCACAAACAATGAAATGTTGACAGAGTGAGCAAGGAGCAAATTCTATTCAACAGATGCCTCAGAACAGCAGGTTAAAGGTCACACCTTATACAGAGCTTACAGTCCTTGATGCGTCCTTCCTGGGTTCAGTTCCCAGTCTTCGTGTCTTTGCTGCATGTCTTTCTCTCTTCTCTGTCTGCCCATTTCCTGTCTGATAACTGTGAGTAAAGGCCACTGGTGCCAAAAAAAGAATAGAAGGTTAAAATTCTGCATCAAGAGGCAAGTTCTGCAAGATCAAGGTCCTGTCTAGACCAACATTCTGCTAACAAAAGACACTTTTTTCAAGAAGCATTTTTCCACCTTTCTTTCACATGCAAGCAGAATTTTTTTAGAAACACTTTAAACCATTATAATGTTTTTCTCAATTATTCTTTTTTGTTTTTGGTGTTTTCAGTTGGTTGCCTATTTAAAAACAGTAGGCTCCTGTAGTATTTGAAGAAATGTGCAATGAAATTGTATTAAAGCCTGGACATTTGGAACAAACTGATTAAAGAGGGGATCGAGGTAGTTTTAAGCCACATTGCAGCTTCCTCCAGATCCACACCGTCACTCTGAAAACTCCTGTAGCAAAACCAGGAACACGTTTTAAAATTTCCATGCTGTTAGAACAGGTACTCAAACAGACAAAGTGGAAATTTAAATAATACCTCATAAAAATGACTAAAACTGTTAACTTCTTATTCTTATATCTTGTTATTGTTATTTTTCAGTTACATAGTTTTACCTTGAACGTTTAATTTAATGTTTAATTTACATTTAACTTGCTACTGCTACATGTGGGGATGGGTAGCCTTGGACGGGCCGAGGGTGCCCAAAAACTGACAAAGAGCGAGCAACTAAATTAAATAATGACAAACACTTACCAGTTCTGTGTTAACATTCAGGTTCACCAATAATTTTGCATTATTGTTTCTTGTTGCAATGTCTAGTCACAGTAATTGTCCAAATAAATTACTTTTTTCTGCAGATTTTGGATAAAAAAACAAAACAAAATTCCCCTATGTTCAGTACACACAGACTAAACACATGCCTAGTCAGACTAAACACATTAACTCCTCCTATCTTTTTGCTTTGAATACTTACATTCATCATTCTTCTTCCCTCACTGTATTTCCGGCATGATAGTTTTATGTGTTTCACTGACTCTTTTTCATGGCACCAATTACAACAGCCAGTCGACTGTTTCCTCATGCTATAGCATATCTAATTTTAATTTGCGTGTCCTATTCTCAATCTGCAAATAATGACTTGTTCTCGCCGTTTTACTGGAGCCGCTGCTTCTCTCCTCTTTTGTATTGTATGGAAATGTATACTGTTTCCTTCATCATCCTGCACCTTTTGCTATGGCTTCACTTTCTTTCAAAATCTCATTTGAATATCCATGTTTTATCCATTGACAGGTGTCAAACTATCTGCTTTCTCATTGCCTGGAATCCAGACACCATATAAGCAGGTTTTATTTACTTATTTTGAGGAAGACTGGCTGTTTTCCAGGATAGCGCAAAGTTGCCCCATGCTACTTGGCCTGCCTTACGGCAAGTAGTCCAGAAGGAATAATCAACTTTTGGATAGATTTGTTCAGAAGAAATAATCTAAAGTATTAATTTTAAAGTCTATGCTACTATGCAGTAGTCCAAATGAATAGTAAAATATATATTGATTGTGCTGTTTTATACCTCGAACTGTTTTCCACTTCTTTAGACTGCTTAGATCCACATCACATGAGAGAAAATTGTTCTCGGTCTGTTGGTTTACTGAGTTCCACACAGAATTTCATGCATGCTTTGTTTTGAAGTTTGAGGTTTGTTGAGGAATTACACATCCGCACCTGGAAGAGGAAAATAAAAAACAAAGATATTAAATGGAATAAAATAAATCTCAGTTCTCAACAAACTTGTTTTTAATTTTGTTTTGTAAAAATGAATAATTCATATATGACTCAAAATCATTTTAATTCACAGCAGCGAAGCTTCATTAAACAGCCTACAGTGAGTCAACACTTCAGTTCTTAAACAAGTAGGTTACTTTCAATATACAAGCATTTTAATTGATATGCCACACACAATATGTACAGAAACAAATGTATATATTGTGTATGTGACTTAATAGCCAATTAAGTCACATAAGGTCACATACACCTTCTATAAATCTGCAGATTAGTAAAACTGGAAAAGCAAGATATTTGTCGTTATGGACAGCTTCACCATGGAAACAAAAAGCCATCTCATAATTGAACTCCTTCTTTCAATACCCAGCAAACTTCCTTCTGTGAATTCAAGCCCTTGTGTAACACTACTGGTAATATTACAAAAAGTGATTAACCTTTCCTTCACTTATAAATATTTTAAACTACCTTGCATTATTATTTTTTAATTTGGAGATATGGTAATAGTCCTTGTTGTTTAATGGCCTAGAAGCAACATACTCTATGACTTTTGTTATGCAATTTTAGCAAAACATAATCAGGCACAGAATGATCAGTAATGAAAACTTGAATAGCTAAAAGTTTTTGTTGATTGTTTTTTTTAATTTATTTTAATCTTAATTAACCTCGAAAAAAAGTTGCCAGAAATAAATTCTTCAGTCAAATGTTACCCACCCATGACCTAATTTTTCGGTGTCGTGTAATACAAGCATGTTGGGAAATCTGAGACATTTTCTTAATGGGAATGTGTCTGTCGTAATCAGATGGTCATTTATTCATTCAGTTGTTTGACTCAACATTTTTTTTTTCTCCAACCTTTGTTGTTAATGCCAAGCTGTTCTGCCTGTAATGCATGACTCAGACTGCGATAAATTTATATGCAGAGGTGTTTAGTTTTCTGTGGGTGTCTGCCTTTCTCTTTTTCATACTGGACTCTGATTCTGGTACCAGGAACAGTCTGATACACAGGAGGATTCTTTTTTTCTTTTTATTGATTCAAGCATAAGAGTGAAAGAAAGAGTTAGAGACTGATGCCACCAAAGACAAAAAACAATGCGTGGATAGACAGTAAAAGCAGACACACACACACACATACATATACTCTCAGCATGTTTATGTGAGCTACATTTTTATGAAAGGTTTTAGGATTCAGTCAGGACTACTTAGTGTGTGAGTATTGAACCATTTATGTTGTAGAGATAAAACCATGCTTTACATGCAGCACTACCGCAGAGAATTATCTATTATCTGTTGGCAAACTGTTACAGTTGTCAGAATCAATGCATTTTATAGAACTGACTTCATGCCCACAATAAGTTACATGGATCTTATGTACATTACACTGTAAAACCACTTGATTTACGTTTGCCACCAAAGGAGGTGGAGGTCAAATGTTGTTGTTTTTTTTCTGTTACTGCCTGATTTTGAGTAAAAGCAAGAACATTTCCTCTGAAGTCTTCTAAACGTTCTGAAGTTTGTGCGTACAAAACCGGGGTGAGACAAACCAAATCTGTGTTCCAACAGTTTCCTGAACAATGACCCAGAACGAAGGGCTAAACGGTTTGGGGTGGTTTAAAGTGAAAACTGGTTGGTCAAGCTGTTGCTCCTGTATTTCTTTTCTTTTAAACTTGCCCGTACTGTGTTTGCAAATGTAAGGGTTTGCTAAAGTGAAACAACACGGGCTTGTTCAGACTCTTTTCAACAATTCAGCTCTTCTGGCTTTGCTCTGTTGGAAGAGCATGTAGGCTCATCCAGCTCCTAAGTAGCTCTTAATCTCACTCCTCAGAGGATTCTATTTTAGCCTAATTCAGCTCATGAATAGTCTGGTCAAATCTTTAAACAACCAACTGAATGGAAACCAACAGTAAATAAATGAAAACAGGCTAAAGTCCTGATAGTAAGCACGCAAATGTCTTTATTGAGGGTTATTAGCTTAAGTTATTTCTTCTTTTTTTGCACTACACTTGCTGTCCTTCAGGCCCTCTGTCATCCTTCACATAATGGATTCATCTGAGTCTCTGTAAGACTGCATGTGATTGGTTGCATGGTGGGCTCATCAAAGTAATATCTTGTCCCCACCTGCAGATATTCTTAGCAGGAACTGAGCAGAAGTGTCTGAAGATTTGACTTTCTTCAGTGGGAGTCCACCCTTCCCATTTACAACAAAGAGCTGGCTCTTAGACCCAGCTTGTTCCCTATTCACTATTTCACATGAAAATCAAGACCAGCTTTCTGTAGATCCGGTCTTTGGTTGAAGCTTAGATGTTATCTTTTTTGTTTAATCATATTCACATTAAGGATTTCACATTAGCCTTGTCACATTAACCTTTCAAACATGTTTTCTATCAACAACCACCAGAGACAGGAAATGATTTTAAAGCCAGTCATTATGCAAAACCTTAATCCTTAACCTATGCAGAGCTGGAGAAAGAGCAGAATATTTTACACATTTGGTGGATTCAAAAATACATTCCCACAGAACCCCACAGTTGAGGCTTAAAATCTGTTTTTGTATGTTTAGGTCACTGACTTCATTCTGAAATGTCTGTGTTCACTGGCGACCTAGATACACAGTCAAGCTGAAAATGTGAATAGTGCACTAATTTCAAACTTTACAGAAAATGTTTGCATTTCTTGTGGACAATTAAAGACTCACAAACGACTGACTATTACATATTAGAGTTGAGAAAACTACTTAAATATACGTATGTCTTAAAAATCTCATCAACATTTATATGGGAATAAAAATGAGATATTCTCTGCCATGCGTGTTTGATAGACATAAACATGAACCACCACTCAAGTCCTTTTAAAAAATGCTTTGCTACTATGATTACATTCAGTTCATTCACATTTTGCAGTGTCTTACACAAGTGGGATTCAATGACAGAGTTTAAAATTAAAAAGCTTAAATTTTATTTGGTTTTTTTTTGCAGTCATAATCTATCAGGTTTTTCTTCAGAGACAGATAAACTAGTTTGCTGCATGACTGAAGCAAGTAAAATTTTTGCTTGTTGAAAATACTTTGACCTTGTCTCAGGTCCTAATAATATTAGATATATCCACTTGGAGGCATTTTCAAACATCTGCACTTAAACTAGTCGTCCACCAGCAGAAAAAAGTAAACTAAGACTTTCTTTTCCTAGGATAATAATTTTCTTCATTATGTAATCACTGTTCATGATAATGATAGTTTCTACTGAACCTAATAACTGATTTATTCAATGGCACAGTTATTATCAAGTGTGATTTATATATTAAAACCACAGAGCAAGTTGCATGGAGTGTTATATTATGGGGATAGTAGAAAGTAATTAAATGTGGAAAGTCTGCTGTGCGTTGGCTTTGCATTGCACGAAGGATTAAAAACACTAGCAAAATTAGATATTTTATTGTTACACTAACATTAAGACTGAACAAGGATTTTTATTGCTTTTGAATTTTCAGTAACTTGATATAAATAAAAGCAGTAATGGACAAATGTATGTTACCCATGTATTACATGGGCATTTAAGGAACACCACCAATAAGGAGTTTCAGAACACATTATGCTAACGTTTGATTTAGTGGTTGGTTCCACAAAACATGAGGATTTTATACGCACAATTAACTCAAAAACAATTTGAAATGTGAAAATCACAACAAAAGCTCAACTGAGTAAAATTTGCATTTTAGTATTTGTTGGACAAAGGTGTGCAGTACTTTCTAAGTGTTTTGAGAAGGCACCATAAGAACTCTAAAGTGTCTGTAAAATCGACCTGCAGATTAAGATTTGACACTGAAAATTTACAATGATTTACGGTTTGTGCAAAGGATGCCATGTAACAGAAAGAAACACCGAATCTTAAAAATAAAATCACCTCAGAACAAAAAAGAGAACTTAACACAGAAATAAAAAAGGAAAGAAAAGAATGAAGGAAGGAAGAAAGAAATTAAAACAAATCATTTCAGAAAGGATTTCATGAATAACATTTGGAAAACCCAATATTAAAAAAAACATGACAAAACACCTTTCGTCTGTAAAGGAGAATTTCTCCTGATACAATTTCTCCCTATTTATTCAATAATCACCTTCTTGCTAAGACTATTGCTCATGTTTAACTCACCGTTTCAAAAAGCTGTGTGAAAAGCATGTGTATTCTTTTGTCTGATATAAATATCATAGAAATCCTCTGTTTGACTTGAGCTGTCAGGTGGAGTGTCATATCTGCAGATATGGAGGTTTATGAGTTTCTCTGAAATGGGTGATAATCCACCAATGTGTGCCTCAAATTCTCCAGATAAAAATGACAAAGTGATTCAACAAAGGTGCTTTTCACATTTCCTGAAATTTTGACATCTGTCAGATAAAATCTGAAATGTGACATTTTGTTAAGCTCTTCACAGGCTTTGTGTACAATTCAAAACTACAAAGTAACATATCCCCAAAAAACCTGACAAACGAACCATTGCAGTAGAGCTACAATTGAAGAGGAAAAAGTGTGTTATGTGGAAGAAAACATATTTTGTTTTTATGTATTACTGTGAAATTTTGAAAAGAATATCAGACTTGTAGGAAAACAGAGATGACTTGAAGTGGGAAGGTCCAAAGCTACACAGATTTTCTGCACATAGGTAGAAAATGATAAGCTGACAAAACAAATTGTAAACAAAATATTCCCTATGCAAGGTTAAATAGTGTCAGGAAGTAAAGTTGAGGATAAATAGTGTGATTCTTGGCCCATTTTGAGACAATATTTAGGATTAAGCCAAGTTTTGGTTTAATTAGTGCGTTTTCTCATTCCAGGGTTTTCTGCTTCTTTGCAGTTCCAGATTCAAGAGTGAAACATGTCTCATATGCAGTCATGTTGCATCCAAGCGTCATGTCTTTCAGTGTGAGGACATGAATCATGAGCTGTTAATTCTTGAACCCTTCAACATTATCATACAGTTGAAGCTGGAGGAGAATACAACAAATCAAAATATAGTGCAGTACATGCCCAGCTCAACTTCAACACAGAAATAAGTCAGCACACTGACTAATAATATGTTCATACCTTTTTTGACAGATTGCTTGTATTTCACCATGTGTGTTTGATAAAATTACATTTTCAGATTTAATCAATTCAATTACCTTTTTCTCTGTGAAAAGCTACAAAACATCTGGCAGTGTGTTAATCTGTACCAGTTTGAAACCTGATACATGTGGAGTTGCCTGACTGTGTCTCACTGGGTGAGAGAAGGGTCACCACTCTTCTAACTGCTGTTAATTAAAGGAACATTTCATTATGCTAAAAATATATTTTACATTTAGATGTAGCAGTCATCCTCTTTCACCGGGATAATCTGAACTGTATTTCTACTTTTGTGAAATTCTGCTTCTCATGGACAAACTTGCAAAGTGGCAGCTGTTTGTCAACCATGTTTTCATAAAACATCGTTATTTTTTCACATGGATGCACTAAGTGCATGACTCATGCCTTGAATCATCACAAAATAATAAAAAAAACAGCTTTTAGAAACAATAGAAAATATAACAAAGGTACAAAAATACCCAGGCTAGTTTCTAGTTTACTCATCAGTCAGCATCCTAGATGTAATATCATTTGGATCCTTGGCCCTTTTACCTTAATTAAATCAAATGCTGAGTTTTGTATTCACACAGGTTATCACTGATGTGAAATTCATTTAAGATGACATGTTTAAATATTCACTGTTTTTATCATTCTTCTGTTTTTTTTTTTAATTTCAGTGCTATATTAACAAATTTATTGTGTCAAATAACAACCAGACATTTTTTCTTTGACTTCAGTATTTGATATGAACCAGTAACTTTGAAGTTGTTACTTACTCAAACAAAAGAGAGCAATTTGCTTTTCTGAACTAGACAGTCAGCAGGACAAAAATTGCAAGGCCAATTTCCTATAAAAGCTTGTTTTTATTTTACAAATCATCCAAATTGCAGTCAAAGCGTGAGGGTCGTAGGGTATTTATTCCATACTTTGACTCCACTTGTCAGAAAAGCCTTGTAAAACTTGATCGACTTTCATGCAAAAACTTTGTAGAGGTTTTCACAATTCTGTCAAAAATGAACATATGTGGGCTCTAATGAGTAGCTGTCAAGAAGGATTGTATATTTTTATAACAGAGCTACTCATGGGAATTTAAGACTCCCTATGATGAATCAGATCTATCTTGATGTTCAAAGCAGCAGAAAATGACACTAAGAGTCATTGTTGTGTCCTGAACAACTACTAGAGAAACTATGGTTATATATAAACATGTAAACAAGCTGAAATTAGTTTCCTATGTTGGAGATATACTGATTCATCTAAGTCTCAGTCAAAGTTGTATGAAAGTCTTTCTTCATTCTCAGCTGCCTTGGTGCTTCAAAACACTTAATATTCAACAAACCAGCCCATATAAAGATGAAGCAGCTGTTGATTTATTGTGTATTTCTCCTTCATATTTATCCTCCAACGTCTTTTGTATATTAAAAACTGTTTTTCCTCAAAGACAAATGAACTTCTTATCATCACTTTGCTTAGTATGAACACTCACTCTTAAAAATAGCACAACTGACTTTTCAAATGGGGTTTAAATGAAAACAAATAGAAAGTAACCACAAGATTAGCCAGGGATGTACAAATTGTTTGAACTTTGAACAATGACTATGTGCTAACAATGACAAGTCAGGCAAGTCAGGCGAACTTATAAAAAGTGTCAGAATTCAGTTAGCATGTTTTATTTATGTAATAATCTCACTTAAAATATCAGACTCATTCCCTTTCAGTGACTATATAAAGATGATAATTTTTTTTAAAGGAAGTGTTACTTTTTAAAAATCCTAAGAAAGAACATGCTGCACTTTTCAGTTATTACAGGGACTGTTTATTGTGTCAGAAATTCCCATCTGGATTGTTTCTGCCTGGCAGTCTCTTGAAAAGAACTAAGAATGTTAATGACATCTTTATTGCACTGTTTTTTTTTTTGTTTTTTTTAGAATTGGATAGATTTTCTTTTTGCAGTAAATAAGTCAATATTAACTAGCGAGGATTCCAATGACCTTTATGCAGAATGTCACTGTCAATTTAATTTAATGGAGTGTAATTTAACTTTTACAATATCAGCAACTACCTGTAAAAAACGCCAGCCGTTCCAAGTATGCAAATTTGATGATCTTTCTTTCCAGAATTTAATATTACACACTGCTTTTCAGAAGTAATACTGTGTGTAGCTCTGTTGATTCTTTTTTTTTAAGCCAGTGTTACTGTAGCATCTGTGGCTCAGTGAGGATGAGCACTGACAGGAATCTGCTGGGGGTTAAATAGTTTCTTTTCCAAGTGTCGCCTCCTCTCAGCCTCAGCTTTTTGCAGCAGAGCGACCAGCGACGGCCTTGTCTGCCTTCCTGCCTCCGCTGTCACAGGAACGGCTGCGTGCTCAGTGCATGTTTTAACCACCGGCCTCATCTCCTCAACCGCCCATTCTGCCATGATTCACTCGCTTCAATTGACACAGGAATTATAAAAGTAGTTTCATTACTGATATATGTCTGGTGCTGATGTTCCCCTATTGCAAAGATTTGCATTGTTATGAAGAGACAGGCAGGATTTAGGCAAGACATGAACAGAATTAGTAATATTTGGGTAATTTGAACATCATAAAATCAAACAATAGGTCATTGCTGGGTGAGGAGCCGGATGTCTGACCTCCTGTTTGACTCAGGACTCTCTGATTAATCTAATTATTCACTATGAAAAAGGTTGATTGGGTTTGCTGTATTCTGGTTCAGGGCCCTCCGAGGTTTCACATAGTTCATGTTTAAAAGGGAAATTTTCAGTCACTTTGATTGAATTCACTTTAATTGTCTCATATTCAGAGTATTTAATGACCTTTTTAATCACAGGAGCCAGTCAGACTGAGGAACTCTGAAAGCAATTCTCAGATTTGCTTCACTTGCAGTTGCATCCTATTTGTAGTACGTGGTCGGTTGCATGCTTACTGAGACTGGTTTCATGGGCCATTTTTAATTTCTAGTTTAAAAAAAATGTGGCACTGTGATACATTTATAAAGGAAAAACTGCTTATCTTTTGCCCTCCAATCTGTTATGTACAAATGAATTATATTCTTTTAAAGCAGATTAAAGAACATCTGAGCAATTTTATTAAATTAGATTCAGTTTTTTTTTTCTTCAATGCACTCAGCAAATAACTGCTAATAAGAAATAAAAGGCGTAATGCTGCTTTTAGTAGCTCCAAATCGCTTGCCCGTGGGTTGTTATGTGGTTTGCATTGTTAGTGATCAAACTTCATTTGTGAATTAACTGTGTGACTGTTAAATGTTGGCTAAATTAAATAAAGGGTTGTATATTGTGTTTTTGTTTGGTTTAAAGACATGGAAGTTTAGCTGGAAAGATGCAAAATAACTTCTTCTCTTTGCAAGCTTGGTAAAAAATATATATTTTCCTTTGCCTTGTGTATAAATTTCTCTGAATCAGATTTAATATTTATTCACTGTCTTTTTTTTTATTCTTTTATTATGTCTAAAATAATTCGTCTGCTTTCTCTGTTCTTTCAAGATGACTTTGTCACTCAGATTTACAGACAATATTCCCTCTGGGTTGTCTAAGAGCACCTCAACCATATCATCCATCCCATGATTCTGCTCCACCCCCAGCAATGTAAACACTCTGTGGGAGATTCTCCCTCTCTCTCCTTTCATCTGGAACTGAATTATTCTTACAACATGATGTCAGTTTGCATCCAACTTGCCAAAGTTGTGATATTTTAAAAAAAAAAAAACGTTTCATGTCACATATTTGTTTTGCATTTCAAAGGCATAAAGTAAGATTCAATGCACTGGCATTGCCTTTTTAGAATCTGAAACTGCATTGTACATAATTTGATACATAAGCCTGCATTGTACATGTCTAGCACAACGCAGGCTAGCACAATATTATGAACGCTTACATGGCTTGAACATTACAACCTGTATGTTTATTGCAGCAATAAACATACTGCTGCAACAACATTCATGTAAGTGATAGTCAGACCAACACTCACATGGTAACATAACTCAATCTGAAACTGCACTATCCACTCATGCTGCACAGATGAAAATGGACTCACCTCAGCTTCCTAAATATTTGAAACGGCTTTAAAAAACAATTTATTTCTAATTAATTTAACACATATTTATTTACTGACTTGAGGGACTTCATTGGCTGTGTTTAGAACATAGATTTTCAGGCAGTCATTAAATGTGGAGAAGAAAAGTAGTGATGTAACAACAAAACAATTTTACAGTTGTTATGCAGTGGCAAACAGCATATTTTATCTCCTCCATCCAGTACACACGCTATACGAAACTTGTGGTTAATCATGGGGAACACATACATGACAGGATTTGAATGTACTAAATGCTTTCTATTTTTTTCTTCCTTAAAATAATATAAAACCAACATGCAGGGGAAGATAAGCAACACTGTAGCAGCAGCTTAGTAATCTTCTCCTGTCAGACTAAATTTGTTTTTGTGCCTGTTTCATCAATGTGACCCCAATGTTTATGCTTCTTATTTCTTTTGTTTTGCCATAAATAAATTACAGACACCAGCAAAAAAAATGTATAAAAAACTTAAGGTTTGGTGGAAGACACATTTTAATCACAAAAGTCCTTGTCTTTTACATGTCCTGAGCCTTCAGTATTGTTTATGATGGAGAAAACAAGCAGACTCCAAGTTGTCAGTGCTTCTTCAAATGTCTTTGATAACGATGCCTCTGAAAGCCTGGGAGGCTTTTATTTCTCTTGACAGACTTGAAATTGCATTTATCATTTTGGAATAGTGTTTCCCGTGTTGCCTGAAAAACTTTGGATGCTGACATAATTTATGTACAAGGTCCAGCATCCCTCCATCTTTTGTGTTGGCTTAATCGTATGTAGGTTTCTTTGGTGAGAATGGAGGCTATCCCAGTTATAACACCAAGTAGAACAACTGTGCACACACACCTAAAGACAATTGGGATTTAATTAATTGAACATTCATTGTTTTGAATTACGAAAATAAGTTTGAATACCAAAGGAAAGCCAACATTTTCATGGGGAGATTAAATAGAAATGCCCAAGATTTGAATCTGAAGTGTCCTTGTGCTCCTGGGATGGTACAAAGCCTAACAACAAGATATATTTGATAATTGTTCCCACATGTATACAACAATGATAAAGTCAAGAGCAGAAGCCTTGGTTAAACTTTAATTGTAGCAAACAGTGATGCTTAACATTTTTTTAAACTGACTTTGTATACTACACTGATGTGTGTGGAGGCAAAGGTTCCAGCTGAGGAAATAAGGTAGGAGGGCTGCAGTCTTTCTTAAAGCAGATCTGTAAACAGGCTTCATGTTGATCTACCAAACAGTAACCATTAATGAGGTCTGGCTCAACCCTATATACCCCAAGTGGCAATCAGGTGGAATAGAAGCCACCTGGGGACAATAAGATCCCAGACTTTCCCTCAGGAATCCTCACTGATGCAGCGTCTTGAGTCAGGGAATGTCCGCCTGTTGGAGTAGAGATAGAGAAAAGTCCTATGGAAAGCAAAAAGAAAGATTAAAAAACTACATTTGCAAAATACTTTTTTTTTTTTTTTCTCAATGTGTTCTCATAATACTGCCAAACACATAACCAGTGTAGCACTTTTACTTTCAAGGACGTACAAAACCAAGGCTGTGATGAACTTGCTGTGATGAAATCTGATTCAGAGTGATCAAAGGAGGATCTGATGTGCTCCGACTGACAAAACATAGAGAGGTAATGTTATTCTCCACTTCAACACATACATATTAATGGATATGAGACAAAGCAATCTTTCTGAATCCCAGTTCTACAATCATGCTGACATCAGACCAGATCTAATCAAACAAAATAATTATAATTTAAACTAACATTATATGAAATGTTATTAATATCATGTTCTGTGATTTAAATTTATATTTAGTATGTCAATAATTTATTTAAATGCAATCCCTGATAGCAAAACAGATGTATTAAATGAACAAAATATATGATATATATTGATATTCAAAACAAAGAAAAAATGGTATTGGTGTTAGGAAGTTATTCTGTTGATGTGCATGAACCCAAGTTTGAACTGTGGGGGTTTCTTTTGGTGGGAACGACTGGTTTAAAAAAAATACATACTTAAAACAGTGCAACAGAAAGACCACAAGAGCTGATATATGTGCTTTTATATTAAAATTCCTCTAAAGGTGAATGTGAGGCTAGGCTCATCGCTTTTACATATTAATTGACTGTCTGAAAATTGACCTTAAAAAAGTGTCAAAAACATATCCGGCTGTACTGTGGAGTACTTTTACTTATTATCATCCTTATTGCAGCACAAATATAAGTGCAGAAAGCTCAAGAGGCCCTCTGTCACTGCCTTTCAGGTGTTTTACAATAGTCGTCTGGCACAATGGGATCAGTGCAACACCATTTGGCCTTGGCAGCATGTCTCCCACAATAAAACCCAATGCCTACACACATTAAAAGAAGACACTGAGTCAACACTTTAGATGACAGTGTTATATTACAAATCTTCCTGGGTGTTGGACAGAAATCAAATGTACTTGTCACTGATTTCAGTTGATAAACTGTCCATAGTATAGATTGCACCAAGAATAGTTTTCGCATAATGTTTTCCTTCACTTCTCTCTTTTAAGGATATTTAACATATTTTTTCTAATTCTCTTAAGTCAATCACTTTTTCACAAAGGACCATTTTTTGACCCCAGGATTTTTTTTTCTCTCTCTCAATAATAAACACCTTTTAAAAACTGCATTTTGTGATTACTCATGTTGTCTTTGACTCACATTTAAATTGGTTTCATGTTCTGAAATTCTCAAGTGTGACAAGCATGAAAAAAATAAATAGGAACTCCAGAAGCAAGCAAATGCTTTTTTACATGACTCTGGGAGCTACGGAGAAAAATCTTTGGATTTATATTTTGAAAATGTTACCTATGACTGAAGCCTCGGCCCAACTATGGATTCCTGCTTTCCTGATTCATATTATTTTGTAGATCATTGCCTGGGGAGAACAGGATGATAGAGTAGCTCATTATAGGTGGTTAATGTGCAGCATAAAATAGATGGGTTTAATGACTTCACAAACAACTGGCTTGGAGTTTTCTTGTATAATAAACAAAGGTCAGTTGTTTGTGATCAAATTGCCAGAAAGATGAGTCAACTGGTTTCTCTATTTGGTTTAAAAGAGCTAAAAATAAAATAACCTCTACACTTTAAGCTTTACTTTAGCATAAAACTACTTTTTTAAGATAAAAACTCATTTGAATTGCCCAGTTTTCAGATCTAGGATTTTGTAACGGTTTTCATTTCCAGTGATTTCCAGGCTTTTCACATAAGTATCATGAACAGAGTAAACTCCACTTATCAGCTGAACATGGCTGTTTTTCACCAACCTCTACTTGAAAACAAGACATTTGTACTTGTTCAGCTTTAAAGTATATTCTAGAGGATTTAAAGCAAAGCGGTTTCATTGTTTAAACAGAGACGGTACTGGAGCTGGTTTTTTACGTTCCCACTACTACGACCCACAATACTTTGCATGAATTTTCTGCATAACTTCATGCCATTGGAACAGAAATTGCTGTCTCACATGTAACCAAAAGCTCATTAACAGATTAAAACTTTAATTTATACCTTGAATGGAATTAACAACGTTTGATAACAACATGCAGTGTCCAAAAAGACCATCTATTAAGAAGTTTCTAATTAATTTAGAGGCATAACTAAGACAGAAACCAGCTAGTTGACATTTCATTGCACTTATAGACATACAGAGACAAACATATGCACTCACAATGTTTTCAACAGGGTGAATGGAAGAAGAATGTTATCATCTCAGCTGTATGTAGCCATAAAATTGGATGAATCTTTACGGCTGTGTTATCCCATCAAATAGTCCTCTTGTTCTATTTTCATCCTCTAATCAGCACTGCAGCTATTACAGTTTTGGCAGTTCGGTCATTCAATGCCCCTCTTCAAGTTGTTTCACGGATGGAAGCCAGCGAGGAAACACCTCTGAACTCTTATGTGAACCCTTTATAGGTTTCTTTTTATGTTGCAGTTGAGACCAAGGGATGCATGTGACAGTAACCTTTAAAAGTAGATCGTGAAAATTTTTTCTCAGTAACTTGAATAATTTCACAGGATTTCGCAAGGCTCAGACCTAATGTTGTTTTTGTCCTCAGACCTAATGTTGTTTTATTAGACAATGTGGAGGAACCACACATTTGTTAAAAGATGCACAATAGAGCATGCTCTCTCATGTAAAAAGGTCCCCACGTTGTTTATTGTGAATGCAAAAATAAGCAACACAAAGCAATGTGTGCATGGATGCAATATCCTAAGCAGAGGGCTTTGATGGGTATCCAGAACAGCTTTTTAGCAAATGCTATTCCTGCTGAGTCTGCTAACTCAGCATTTTTGCAGCATTTTATGTATTCACAGGAAGGTTTTATCATTGTTCATCAGCGTACAATTATGCTCCTTAATTTTTGAGGTTGAAATTAGGCTCTTTTTAAAATTTAAAATGTTTTGGTTTTGGATTAAATATGCTAACCCAATACTCTATAAGTATTTCTATTAAGATCGAGTAGTCTACTATTTTCCATGACAGCAGGTTAAATTTCAGGGAAAAAGTCTGACTTTAGATTGAAAAACCAAATAATAATGTTGACACTGTGGGATGTAAATTTTAGGAGGTATTCTAATAGTGCAGTATTTAGCTGTGCAAAAAAAAAAAATTACCAAGTAGTTTACTGTCACTTTTGATCATACGATTGGATACAATCATGTGACATACCAACAAATGAGGTTCCTCAATCCAAGCATGTAGTCAGTGATATTATGACATAAAGAGTTTGTGTTCTGCATGTCACAGTACACCATGCAGGCTGTTGTTTGACTGATTCAGCTGCGCTGATGACCAGCTGCCTGCTGAGAGCTTCTCTAAGAAGATGCTGCAAGCTGGTCTCTGGCTTGACTGCCCTCTGCCTACTCCAATCATTTTGTTTTTTTAATTCTCCATCTTCTGGCACTGGGTGCATCTGTGATTTAATCTGAGCCATTTTGTCTGGGTGGTTGTTCAAATTAAATGACCTGGCTTGCCATTTGCTGCTTAATAGTGTTAAGATGCAGCAGAGTCCATTTTCCTGTAATGCTTTGAGGTAACTAAATGCCAGTCATGTCTTGTAAAAGTGATGGCAATGCTTATTTTGTAACTAAGTATGGACTCTGACTCTGACTATATTTGAATGAATGAATCAGAACCCCTGGTCTTACTGCTTGAAAACAAGAATGTCAAGTCAAAAGACTTGACATTCTTGTCAAGTTTAAATATAAACTTAGACAATGTCACCCCAATAAACTTTATTATGTATATTTTCCACAACTCAGTGTTAAAGTAACAAGAAGAGGTCTGATGTATTTTAATAAATATGTTTCACTAAAATGAACTAGCCACCATTTCACTTCAACATAGACCTGTATGTATGCACCAGGAAGGAGGATTGGCTGGTACTCTATTCTGTAATGTATTCAGGAGAGCATTTCCACTGCAAGTTGAACTTTCAGTGTGCAGGCAAAGTTAACACAAACAATACCACAGCTGGATACATCCCCAGCTGTTGGAGATGTGTCTGATCTATTGTGTCCTCACGTCCCTTGAGTTTCTCACCGAATGGGACAGCATGGTGCCCTTCCTTCCTCTTTTGGTCCTGAGGTTGCTGTGGGGAGCCGATGCCTTTAGGGTGTTTCTCCTACACAAAGCAGGGATATTTTGCTGCTGTGGACTTGCCTGTCTGCCCAAGGCTGCTGCAACTTTCAGAGTGTTGCAAGGTTTCTACCCTTCTTACCGTCCTAAAAACACCTCTAGGTGACAAATTCACACACATAATAAATACACATACACACACTATATCGTTCTATCTTCACAGTGTCTTTGCATTGACTTCAATTAATTTTGTATTTATTTCTATTGCTTAACCCTAACCCTTTACACTAAATCTAACCACTAGGTGTACATGCCAAACAGTGAATTGAGACCAGTTCAATTCAGATAAATACAATTTTCAAATAAATTTTCCCCTTTTGCTTCAAATTTTGAATGAGGATTTCACGCAATCGTAAAATCAGTTACTCTCTTCTCTTAGTGAGACATCATATTGAGAGCAATCTGCCAGGCTTTCTGGTCTCAAGTCAGCTGCCCTCCATTGCCGCAGGAAGACAGTCAGTCCTGGCTCATTTAGAAAACCTCTACCTAACAAGGCAGAGTAATGATCCACTGTTACAAGGGTGTGGGGGGATTTCATTTTCAGATACTTTGAATTTCTGCGCAGCATTGAGCATTGACAAAGGACCAACATTAACAGAGATTAATAGAATGATAATTTGCCATTAACAGCTTGAACCCGTGCACCAGCTGGCCTGGAGGAGCACCAAATAGCCGCCTCCGGCTGGGCAATGCACAACAAACTGTTGTGGACTGAAAAGAAAGCAGCCAAGCGATGCTTGATCATTTGGCATGGGGCTTAATTTATTCCACCACAAACACAAACACTTAGTATGTTGTCATTCAGAACAGCTTTCATTTTCAGCCCACCTCCCACCTCGTCTGAATTACAGGCAGAATTACAGCTCATTATTAACGTGCTGCCAACTTTGCATGTTAATGTTAAGTGAACTGCCAGTGTTCAACAGTTTGAAATGCTTATGCTTTTACCTCACCCTATGTTTTGCTTCAACTTCTTAAAAATTGGTCAAAGATTACAGCTTTATGTCTACTGCCTAATTACATCTACATCTATTTCACCTCTGTTAAAAATAAAGACAATTACGTAAACTCAGCTGACTGAAATCCGATTTGCAGATATAGTTGTGATAATCTGAATTATTCACAATAGCAAAACCAATATTTCTTCTTGAAATGGAGAAAATATCATTGACAGATAAGTGTTAAATCCAGTGCAGCTTCATCCATAGCATTGTATAATTCAATCTGACACAGTGACTGTTATTCAGTGGTTATTCCGACAATAATACTGCATGCCTGGAATGTGGATTTTGACCAAAAAAATTGAACAACTTGAGCCTTTTCAAAATAAATATTTTGTTATTTGTTCATTTTGAGATTATGGGGCTCACTGCATACTAAAGGGATTATTTCTTGTTCTCATGTATGGCAGTATGCAGGATGCATGGATTACTGGGAGACATCCAGTTATGTGCTGGTTGAACGCAAACATGATAGAGAGCTAGTGGTGGGTAGAAGCACACAGTTTGCAATAGTAATACCTATTGGAGTGAAAAATGTGGACTTGGAAAGGAATCAGTGTTTCTGAGGGACTGGAGAAGTAGGAGGGCAAAGAGAAAAGAAAGGCAGCAATTATTAGCACTTGACGAGGGGGAAGTTTGGCAAAATCAGAGGTCTTTACATGGACTGAACAGAATACCTGAGCAGAGAAGAGGTGGCTTTTAAATCCAAACCTGTTATAACCTGACCACTACCTGACAATATGTTGCATTAAGGGAGACCCAGGAGCAATTATTCTATGTATGAATCATTGTGTTAGAATTGTGGCCTGAAATTAGCCACTTTTCTATTTAGTGGATTGGCACATTATTATATCAGCACCTAATAAGGCCTGTGAAGCTTGATTAGCTTGTTGCAGCTCAATAAACAGATATTATAAAGCAGTATTAGTGGTTGATGGGGTTATTTGTTGGCTACGTTTAGGATTTTTAATATTGTGATGCAGGTTAAGTTTGGGATTTGCAGCAATAAGAGCAGGTTCAGGTCTTAACCAGGACAGTATATGGCAATTTATGTTAAAACACTAACATCCCCTGAGTAGATGAGATTTTACCACTGAGCCAAAACCCAAACAGAAGGGGTGAGGACTGTCACAACCCTTTGAACTACACAGAAGTTGGTTAAAATGGAGACTCTGGAAGCAGGCTGGTGGAGAAACACTGCTTCAGACAAAGAGTTGCGCTCATTTGATTTTTAGTCCTCGTACTGATTGCATATCAAAAAAGCTGATCACCTGACATCAGAAGGGAGGTACTTCTTTACAGCAAAATTATAGGTATGAGAAATGCAATTTTGCATTTTTTTTAATTCAATTTGATATAATTTGGAAAACAATTTGCTTGTTACTTTAATTATTTGATTACTCTGTTTTATAAAAACTTAATTAAACTAAATTAACTGCAGAATAGCAAATTTCAACTCCACTGGGCATATGACATCTAAATCATATCACACTGAGGCTTGCATACTTGAGATTTTTGTGCAACACATACATAAGACGGTTTTAAGGAGCTTTCTCCACTATCCCACTCACACAGTTCCTTTACTTGTATTACTTACATTTATCCATCCGTCCACTCCATAAGTTTTCTCTTAAAATAACATTTTTATGCCTTCTACTTTGCAGATAAAGGAAATACAAAAATCAATGGACTGAAAAGGAGACAGCCAGGTGGATCTGAGAGAAGCCTGAGTGAGCCTCTCAGCTGCTTTGTGCAACAACAAAAGCCACAACGAGCCCTCTTTACTGGTCCTTGGCCAGCTGTGATCAAATAACTGGAAGTCGGGGGCTCCCATCAATCCACAGCTAATGGTCTGTGGAATGGCCTACAACGACTCTTATCACACGGGAGATGGAACTTGAGGATCTTTGGGCTCATGCCCAGGCAGGAAAAGGTTATTTGGCTCCTATTTGCATCGCAGTGCTCCCACAGTCATATGATGGTTATTGAGGGCATAATTTTTCTCCACAACAGGCTCAGAGAGGGAAAAGGAAGCTGAGATTGACAGTGAGTCATTCTCCCAAAGGACTGAATTTATCTTGACTCTGTCTATTTTATGAAACTTTCAACTTTTTCAAACTTTGAAAGAGCCGGGCTGTTGGCCCAGAGGTAACATTTGCTCTAATGCATTTTAGGTCTGAATTCAACCACAGAAAGTCACCTTAGTACTGAGACAAATTACATTTTATAAATGAACCTGGAGCTAAATGATACTGAGTGATAAAGCTTAAATAAAAGCAAAAAGAGATCTGACAAGCTGAAAAACAGAAAGAAGGAATTATTTAGATATTTATTTACATATTTAATAATAATGTAAATAAATGGAAATTATGAAAAAACTTAAACTATAGTTTATTATTTATTGTCATTTAAATCTTTTCACATTGCAAAAACACAAAATGCTACCAGGTAATTGTGGTGTAGTTTCTAGTGCAAATATCTTATTATACTTAAATTAATTGACAGGCAATTTAACTTATAATGTGGGAAAAATGTGTTGTTATAAGTTAAATAATCTGCCAATGGAACTAGAATTGTTTCATCAATATTAAGGAACTATTTACTTTAAACATGTTTACATATCTTGCTAAAGTTTACTTGTAAGTTAGTTTGTCTTATTTCAAATTTGCTAAGATATTTGCACTAGAAGCAAAAATTAATCTATTTGCATTAGAAAAAGAATAGTTGCCAATAGTGAGATTTTGTGCTTTTAATTTTCAAAACTTCCAGTGATGCCAATTTTATAAGGGTCTGGATCGTGTTAAAGGCTTTTGAAAAATCCAGGAAGAAACTCTTGAGAGTTCTAAATTAATCTTCTTTCTATATGAAAATCTATTTGATTTATGGTAATAAACAAAGGGCAAAATAAAAAGCCTATTATTAATTTCTTATCAATCTAAAAAGAAAGTTATATCGATTGAAATACAAACTTTGTAGGATTCATCCTCTCAAAGCTGTTTATATTTGGAGTTTCTGATGTGTTTTTATTTGTGTAAAGACAAACATCTGTGCAAGTATACAAAGCGAGGATCACACTGAGAGACAAAGAATAAGCAGTGTGTGGCTAACATGTTTTAAATTGTTTTTAAAAATAAAAAGTGGAGAGCTTTTCTCAACATTTTCAGAATTAGTCTTCCAGAATATTACATTATATATTTAAAGTGAATAAGAAGCTTCAGACATATAAAAGTTTCTTTATACTAGCAAAAGTGTTTGTATCACACATTTTATGTTTAGATTAGAGATGTGCATAAAATTCATGTCCAGATAAGTAATATGAGGGGTGGTAGTAGCAATATATATCACGCTATATTTTTGGTGTAAAACTTACAGTAGAAATGAAAAAATAAAATACTAATTTACTGCAACAGTTTGGACTGTGGGAGGAAGCCTGAGTACCCGGAGAGAACCCACACATAAAGCTATTAGTCTTCTTTTGTAATGTTTGTAAATGTTTTGTTGCTACCTATCATTGCCATTGTTAAAATGAGATTCTTAATCTCTGTTGTGACTACCTGGTCAAATCAAGGTTAAATCAATAAAAAACATATCTCCGTATGGAAACAGGATAACTTTAATGTAAAGGATTTCTGTGTCAAATCCTGCTTTTTCTTCCCTGTGTTTAGACTGGAACTTGTAGTTGGCAACAATGATTGCCATTTCTGCTATTCAAGCATATGCTTAATTTTAAGGTGGTAAAACAAATTGCTTGTATATATCCCTCTGCACAAGACCTGTTACCCCACACACTTTGCCGATTACATTTTCTGCTCCTGGTCTGACTGTTTAACCCTCCAATGGTCTTAGGAGATGGGGTCCATTGGACCCTGAAAGCTTTAACCCCCATGTGCTTCCCAGCGGGGTCTCACTGACTTTTACAAGGTTTTTTCTGTGTGGTTTCTGGAACTGACAGGCTGGTGGGACATCCCTCTGGCTCTCCGCCACTCCTCTGCTGTCTGACTCACATCTGCTCCTCCTGCGTGTCGCGCTAAGACTGCAGCAGGGTACTTTATACCCGAACCAGGTCCAGATAATTGCCGTTTTTGCACATGCCTTTTTAACAAGCCTTTCCCTTGCGCTCTCTGTTGCTTCCTGCTTGCTTTATATTTTGATGCCAACTGATTATGTCATCAACAAGCATTTTGCCGATAGAATACAGATCTCTATCACAGACCAAATGTCTACCGCTTCTAACTACCTATTTGGGATGTGCTTTTTGTGTAAACTAACATTAAATCAGAAAAAAAAATCCCTTCAAAGTCACAGTTAATATGCACTGCGGTACCTGCAACAGTCACAGCAGTAAAGGTCAACAGGACCATAAGGCTTTCATTGATAAAACATGAATTCTGCTCTTTAGTCTGGGTCCTTACTGATTTCTCTGCCTTTTATCTACTAATAAAGGCTTGGAAGAGGTTTGCAAATTGAAAAGTTTATTTACACAATTATGCTTAGTTAAGCAGCACCCTGCAGGGTGTAGATGTGGTTGGGAAGAGGCTGAGCAGGAGACATTAGTAGGCACTGTGCAACAACATTATTTTTCATTCTGCATGTGTGTCGAAACATATGCAGAGACAAAAGCTTTCTGCCAGCAATCATAATAAGGATATGAACATAAAACAGAAGATCCAAGACACTGTCAGTTTAGGAAGGCAAACATTTAAACCCATTGGATACATGTTGTGCACTATGCACAGCATCTCTCTTTGATATTCAAGAAGATCAAAGAGAGATGCATACCAGAATGACAAGTGGTTAACTGATTAGAAACGGAAAAAGTTCAAATTTTTATACGTAGTGGTACCGGATTGCACATTGTTGAAAACGATTTAACACTACCTATTTTCATATTTATTAGGGGCTTCTGCCTTACAGAGAAGCCCTCCCCCATGACTTCTTCACTCAGCTCCTTCAGACTAGCCAGCAACAATTGGCAAACACTCAGAGGAAGTGTGCAACTGCTGAACTCATACAAGCTACTTCTTAGTGCTATGCTGATTGAAATGCAGTTAAAGGGTTAATAGAGGAAAATGTTGATGACTTCCTGAAGGCAAAGTTTCAGAATAAGCAAGAGTTTTTAAAGAAACAGAGGCCCAATTTCAAGCTGTTAAATTACTTAGTTAAATTTATTTAAGTCATATTTGACTTAAAATATATAGCATTTTTATAACAACTTTAGATAACATAGCTACTTGACTGAGCTACAAAAGGATACCATATGGTTGGAAAACACTTAATACTGCCCTTTCAAAAATCAAATACCAAGCAAATTGTTGGGATCGGCTGTTCCTGCAACACTGCTAGTCTGCCACCAGATGGCGTCTACAGCGTTGTCGGTGTAGGATACTCTGCAAGTGTGTTTTTTGCGCACCTGCAGGTCACCAGCTTCAACCGGGGAGCATAAGAGGAGTCGGCTGACAGCACTTTGACGCCACAGTACCTGGTACTTCTAGCCTTCTGAGATCACTGTTTGCTCGTGTTCTTGTCCCAAGTGTTTACCTGTTCTATGCTCTCTTGCTTAAGGTACCTACATCAGAGTTAGAACCCGGTTCCAGGTCTCTCACTTGAACAGTTTTTTATACCTTCAAGACTTCTCTGGATAATCTCACCCAGTTGACTGAACGGGATTAACTCCTCATCCATAAGACGTTCGAACCATCCTCTACTGCGCTCTGTGCAAATATTGAAATGCTGCTGCACATTTATTTATTTATTTATTTATTTTAAAGAAAGGTATGGTTGCCTTTGCCAAAACCAAATAAAAAACATATATCTGCTTCATTCATGCCATCTAATCAAGCTAATGTCTTGCTAATATTGTTGCAATATCAGAAACATTATATTTCTTCATATAATCTGACAATCGCCATCAGTTAATTATTGCAGGCTGCTTTTTCCTTCAATATGTCAGGAAAGTAAAGGTAACAATCCCATTTTCCTAGTGAAAATTAAAACTTTAAGCTATTCATGAGATGAAATAAAATCTAAATTTGAACTAATGGACTAGGTTAAAAGACAGAAATAATTTATCTATTTATTGCTGCTGTAAGTCACCCATTTGACCTCCCTTTGTCTCTACAAAGTGAGGTTTTAATAGAAATTAGAGGGATGCTGTGGATTTATAAAGCACAGTGTGAATGGCATTTACACTACAGCTGTTGGTTGGGGCATGCAATAAATAACTGCTGCTGCAAAGCAGAGGAGAAGTACATGGCCATATAAAAAAAACATACACAGCAGTAGCACTTTTAATCTGCCATTGACATGACAAATAACAAAAATTCACTGAATCTATAAAACTGTAAATTTGTAAGCCTGAAGGAAAAACAAGAACTCATATAAAGATACTAAGCATCCAAGCACTTAGTTTTTGGACAATAAAGAAATAAAGAAAAGAAATTTGCAGAAATTAGAGAAAAACTAAAGCACAAATTTAAATTTTATCAAAGTAAAATATAAAAGTGTAACTGAACTGAAAATCAAGGATTTTTGTATTTTTTTATGACTATTTTTTCAACTCTCTTCTTTTGCTCCTACTGACAGTCTCTCAATTCTGCTCTCAGCTCCTCAAAGAGCCACTCCAACTAGAAGAGCATTTTATGATCATTTCAAGCATGCCAGATGAAATCAGTAAGTCTGTGCCTGTTCTTGGAGTGGGTGACCATATGCTTTAAGTGGCCATAAATTTTAGGACACAATGAGTGTCTGAGTCTGGGGGAAGCATCTGGGTAAAAATCAAATTTTCCTTTCTGCACAGACAAGAAGACAGATGTTAAAACATTTTCTCTATAAACAAGCACAGAATATTTTTTTATGTGTTGTTACACTGTAATGTGTGACCATCTGTTAATTTATGTGTTGAAGAAGAGGTCTTTCTTTTAATTAGGAGGTCTTGTTTTTAGACAAGGTTGGGTTGTATCAAGTTTGAGGTCATCATAATGTGTTAAAACTGACATGTCCGTTCAAGAGATAAACAGTAAACTGAGATAAATGAATAAACAAAAACATCTAAATACCATGGACATGTTTGCATATTGAATAATGCTTCCCTGAATACAGTTTACAAAAGCAAATGTAATGTTTGATTTAAAGAAACAAGACACATACCTGCAGTTTGTAGACTGCAGATATATTTAAAAAACAGTTAATAAACTTCTCTAAAGACAAACAGATGGGCGCCCACTGCAGGTTGTATCATACTTTTTAACTGATGTAATTGCTCGTTTTCAGTCGTTCAGATTATGCTAATGCTTGATGCTTGAACATAAATGAGTCTTCTTTTTTTTACTTTTATCTGATGTAGCTTATCTCAGTTCTAACTGACAGCAGACAGCACACCCTAACACCTTGTATGCATAGCATTCCTTGCTAGTTTCAAGTATAATAAAGATGTTACTGCCCAGAAAAGGACTGTATTATGAACTAAAAAGCAGATAATACATAAAGCATTTGTTAAAAAAAAGGTAAAGTGAGTGAACTCCTTTGTTAAAGTGAAGCTTTTTAAACCTAACTTTTTCTTATGAAATGATCTCTTTATAGTGGTAGTATGTTATCAGTGTTCCTCCTGAGGTTTGTCTAATTTGCAGGTTTGTATTAGTGAGCGTGTTAATGTGACTGTGTGTCCCTGTCTGGGAGGAAAGGGCTAATAACAATGATTCGTCTCATTACCTTTCATTGAGGAATCTCTGATTGTATTACCCTCCGCAGAATATGCACACAGCTGTTAATAGTGCTCAGGCTGCTTGATGGACAGCCAGGCATTATCAGACTTTGAAGAGGAGTTAACCAACACCACCATGCTAATGGATGAGCCAGGAGGGAGTCCAGCACAATAATGCATGAGTAACAAAGACCAAACATGAGAGAAAAATAAAAAATAAAAAAACAAACAAAAAAAAACACACAGATATCTGATAACAGACCAGCTCTACAACTACATTCACACATATAGTATATATTTTAAGGCTTTTAAAAGAGGCTGCTTTTGACAGAAAACTGTATCCATAGCAACCTTATTTTTTTCAGTTTTCTATGAAGTCCATTTTCACTGAAGTGCAAGTAAAAATATCGAATAGAAAAGTAATGCTTCTAAAAATATTTAAGGATGCAAGGTGTCTTGCAAAAATGCACACCTTCCTTTAGACTTTTTTTAGTTTTGTCATTGTAGAATCACAACTCTTAATGTACTTTATTGAGGCAATGGACTACCAAGAAATAGTCCATATTTGGGATGTGGAAGGAAAAGGAAATCGAGTTCCCAAATTAGCTCTACTTTTATCATTACAAATTAATTAAAGAGGAAAACTACAATGAGTCAATGGATTGAAGGACAATTTTTAAAGCTGAAACACTTTAAAAAATGTGTTTTTAAAGTATACTATAGCTGTGCATCCTTGCTATACAGCTCAAATTTGTTTGGCTTGGTTGGAAATCATCTACAAACAGAAATTTACAAGTCTTGCAGCTGACCCTTGAGAGTTTTGAGGCTTAAACTTTGACTGGACCATTCCAATTTGTATTTGGCTTTAGGATTTTGCTATTAACTTGTTGGAAGATGAAACTCCGCTCCACCTCAAATCTATTGCAGTATCTAACACATTTATTTCCCCACAGAACGATTAGCTACAATCATCTTTCACTTTGAGCATGGCATATTTTGATTGTTAGCTTTACTATTACTGCTTATTAATTTATTTCAACAGTTGCTGTCTTTCTAACTTCTTCGGTGGACTCAGAAGTAACATATTTAAATTCATGATTTACAATTGTCCTGTCAACAGATTCTCTCACCAGAGCTGTAGCAGCTTTGAGTGAGGTACCAAGGGTCTCTTGGGCTTTCTTATTTAGGGGTGTCGGGATAAACACTAAGAAGTGTGGTGAATTCACATGCACCGCACTTCTTAGATTTTTGTTTGTAGAAGTGATTTCCCATTTTGTGTTGGGATACCAAATAAAATCACATTAAAATATGTTGCTTGTTGTTGCAACATTACAAAATATGAAAAAATTAAGTAGAACTGAAGCATAGATCCCACTGATATCTTTATCATCTATTTTGCAATAAATATGAAGTTGTTTTTTCTTTATTTATCAAAATTAAATCCAAATTTTACTCCAAATGCTTGTATCAGACAGGTAAAAGCTGTAGTTGAGATTTAAAGATACTCTGCTCTAATTATTTTGATGCGTATTACTCATTGCATATTTTTGCTTCAAAATCCTGGAGCTTTTTCTGTAGCTTTTTAATCCTTAAAAATATTAGTGTGTTTCTAAAAGTGGCACCTTTATTATCATGTGGAACAAATGCAGCATGATTAAACTCCTTGCACATCTTTTATCAGTGCTGTGTAATGATTGTCACCCTTGCACCTTCTTAGTGTAATGAAAGCCTGATCTTCAAAGGAAACATTGTCACGGCTGTGCAGGTTGTGAGAAATCTGCAGCTGGTCGACATGATTTGCCCCCCGTCTATTTTGCAAGTTAAAAAAAAAAAGCTGGATGAGAGCTGATTTTTTCCTAACATCAAAGAAGCTAATTTAACTGGAAGGTTAACACTGAAGACAGAGTTAAAGCCAAGCAGCTGTTCAAGGTCAACAGCTGGAGATCAGTCTGTCTTTCATGTGGAAGTTCAAGCTCATTTCAGATTGAAAAATATTGGGACATTATTGTAGGTAGTTTTTACTTTGAACGCTGCACATTTGTTGTCATGCATCCTTTTGTGTTGCCTTTGATAGACTGATTCACCTGCTTTCTCCTGATTTTTACAGATCCCTGGTGACAGCTAGTAATAGTGCCATGTTAAAATTTCATAGTATGAAGAATTTGAGGGAAAAAACAATATTTTAATGGCATCATTTGTACTAAAATGTACTTCATCTAACTGTAATTAGATAAACCAGAAAAGCAACTATTTATACAGAAAAAAAACGAATTAATGCTGCTAAAATAACATAACATTGATGTATTGTTTTCTTTTTTACATAGATCTGTCAGAAGTGCACAAACACCTTTTCTCTGTTGTTCCAGAGAAACAAGAGTACGAACTGGTCCAACCTGTTTAATAAGCTTGCCTGCTACAATAGCTAGCCTGCAGCAGTAATTTAGACATGCAAGTCTGAGCATGTCATGTGGTTCGTGAACAGCTTTAACCTTAGTACGACTGGTGGGTGGATGAATGGATGAATTTATCCTCCAAGGTTTTTTTTAATGAATGTGAACATTTCTAGATACATTTTATCATGACTCTTAATCTCTTGTCACATTTTCTATTCCAAACTGACACCAAATATTATTTAAGTAAAAATTTTGTTAAAAAATTCTAATGAGTAGGTTTGGCTGGACCCACATATGTACATAGACCCATTTGTGGCTTAAATGCCCCATTGTCTCATTAAGCTTTCAAGTGCAGACATACAACATGCAGACAATAATAAGTTAAGCAACTCTCCTCCCATTTAGAGAGCCTAATATGTAATTGCAGTGCTGTTCTTAAAATCGGTATTTTAAATAAATAAATAAATAAAACTTGAGACAAGATGAAACTTCAATTTTTATAAAGTCCTCCATTAATCGCTTGACTAACAGTGCTACAGGCCTCCATGGTGGAGCCAATAAATAAAGTTCAATCAACCCTTTAAATACTTTGCCTAAAGCTCTGAATGGAGCGGCTTTAAATAATACTGTGATGTAGAAGGTGATTGATGGCAATGTTGGGCTGGAGGAATTCTTAATGGAGTTGATGTTGTGTCTATAATGAGCCTTTTCTGCTTAAAAATAAAACTAACTTACAGAGCAGAGAAGAGGATGAGGAGACCTCAGCATGCCTTCTTCCTCTTTATCATTTGACTTTCCTCAGTCGCCTCGTGTCCACTGCTTTAATCTTTCTATTTAACCATTATTGGCTGCAGATCTGTGAAGTTTGTGTTTTATAGCATTTTAGATGGCACGTGTAAAATGACAATCTGCTCCATTCGAACCAGTGAAGTATTCTATTCACACATTTTATGTGTTCGAACAGAGAAGAGCAACTGTTTTAGAGTTTTAACAGGAGAGCCTATGCAATATGTTTTGGAAGCATAAATCATTTCTTTGCCTAGGACTGAAAACAAGATGTCAGTAGGTGGCGCTGTTGTACCAAAAATGTTCAAAAAGTCCCTTATGGAGCAAAAGAATAGTCAAGTTGCTCTGTAAAAGCCTAGGGAATTTAACTGCATGTTTGTTCATGCACTTCAGTTTAGCTTAAGTTAATAAAAACAAATATACCAAAGACAATAAACCACACTTCTCACATTGCCTTAAGAGGTCGAAAGCCCAGAACTGTTATCAGTCTAAGAATAATAAAAACTGCTGTCTAATTTTACGAAAAAAATACGAATCATAGCAATAGCATACTAAGCTACCAATGAATATATGCGCAAAAGACATTCAAAACAGCACGGCCACAACTTAGTTTACTCATTTTTGACTATCTAATTACTTTTAATGACAATCTTTCATACCATTCCTCTAACATAACCGTTTTTATTTCACAAAAAAATAACTTTTTGCATCTTTGAAAATAAAATGTAATGTACACTTCATGAAGTGTACATTCATTTATTGTTTATTCATGTATTGTTTATTATTTATATATTTAGAAATAATATAAATATTTAGTGTAAAAGTTAATGAAAAGAGAGACATATTTCTGTTTTTATTACATCTTTTAGTTAAATATAATAAAGCATTATTAAGGATTTTGTAAGTAAACCTAATATATTTTTTATAGTCAAATTATCTTCCCAAATGAAAGTAACCCGTGAATTGTCTTAATCTTGTGCATTTGACACACAAGCAAGCGGATCCCGAAAATAAAGACGAATGAAGACGGAGCAAAACAGACATCACTAACAACAGAGTAGATTCAATAGTTTCAAAAAAGAAGCTACTGAATGCAATGTTGCTTCCTGAATTTCCATAGTGGGATTGATTGATAATCCCTTATTTCTTTTCCTATCTCCATCTTAGTCCATAGTTAATGTTTTTATCCAATTTATTTTCGTTTTTGCTATTATTCCCTTCCTGAATTTTGTCTTGCCTTTAAAGGGTGTAGTTTTTAAATCAATGTGGTGAAATTGTCTTTTTTTCATACACAGCTTCTTGCTTTTATCACATCAAAGGACATTACACAGACATCCATTCATCATCTCCAGACTTCCATTAACCTTAATTCAAGTCGTCGTGATAGAAATTAATGATTTACATTAAGGAACTAGCTGCTTGCTCACACTGTGAAGCAGATAGTTTTTGCACAGTTAACTTTGTTTAGAGATTTATGTGTCCAAAGCATAAGTGCACACCACATTGAACCATATGCTGTGTCCATGCATGCACATGAATACACACTGTGTGATGGATCACTCATTTAGTTACTGAATCATTTGTATTTTCAAGTGCTTATCTACATGCTCAAAGCGTGCACGCAGGCTCTTTGGCCAACTTTTGACTCTGTCAGCGGTCATATCCTGCAGCATTCACTAACCTTCACATGACCACATTTGTCCTGCAGCTATTCTGCGGCATCCTCTGGCATCTAAGCAGGACATGGATATGGACGACATTAGCAGCAGCGTTGCAACCCAGAATGTGAAAACTATGTCAGAATCTTGCTTTTGAAGAAAGGAACATGGCACAATCAAACCGGATAGCCACTGTTGCTCTTAAATCAGAAAGAAAAGTAGCCGTTTTACACAGTGGTCAATAAATCTGCCAGTTTTGGGATGATGAAACAGACAAATTTAATTTGGAATAATATTTTATAAAAGTCTTAACTGCAAAAGTTTAACTGTGTAAGTAACAATAGACTGAACCTTTTAATTTTTACTTTAGGAAGCTTGATTTATATTGAAAGATTTACATACAAAGTATGAATTTGTCGTGTTTAGATACATAAAAGAAAAAGGTGGAGCATAATTAGCAAACATGAGTAGATTATTTTATTCTTAATCAAGTACAAGTTTTATGCTATCAAACATGTTGGTCAGTGATACTTCAGATGATAACCTAATTCCCTGGAAGTAATGTTAGTAATGTTTAGATTATAAATGCAGTCTCTCTTTTTGCAAGAATCGGAAAGTGAGAATGACAGTCTCTTCAAAAATCCAACATCTTGGTTGATTTGAATAAAATATTGCCTCTAAAATGCTACCTATCTTCTTCAGAGCCTTTCTTTAAAACAGAAGCCTGTCTACCAAAAACATCAAAGCACTGAGTTTGATGGTTCTTCCCTTTTCTCCTACCAGCGACAGAAGCAAAAGCAAAGGACCTCAAAGGAACACAGGCCCGAAGCTGTTGGCAGAGTAACCAATGGGTGAAGCAAACTGAAAGGAAAGCAGAGGCAAAGATATTATACAGAAAAAAAACTGTTTAAAAGCTGCAGGTTTAGCTGATCTTCTCATACAGAATGTAAATATAAGGGAAGAAGGAAAAAGAATTCAAGGCTTTCACAGAGATAAGCAAGGATCAATGGCGGAGTGCAAAGGTGAAAAAAAGATCAAACTTGCTGATGCCCATAAAAACATACAGTATCACTTCTAAGGCTCATTAGAAGGAAACAGCTCTGTGTTTAAAGAAATTAGAACACTAAAACAAATTGGAAAAAAAAAACCCAAAACAAAACAAACAAAAACAAACTGGTGGGTGAATAAAGATGCCAGTCAAGACCAGTACGATTTTAACCTTATAATATGAACAAAGATTGTTTATTGCTGTTTATGTAGAGAAAATGAAAGAGAACGTTCTCTGTTCTCAATAATTAGTAATGTTACATTTTTTGGGCAAGTGATGAATTTGGATCCTGAAAAATGGAATGCAAAGAAATTATTATTTACTTTTACTTACTACTTTGTCAGTGAGATTCCTGCAAAACTTAGACTGTCTGGCACAGAGTATCTAGAACTCATAGAAAATGCTACAAAAGGGTCCCAAAAGAAAAATTCTCCCTGTGGTGATTTATGAGGCTTTCTGAGGTGACATCTGAAGTAACCGGTTTGCCCAAGATTACAAGCCCTGACATATCTTACAAACTTTTTTTTGTTAGCATGATACATTTTCTGTCACGATCCCACTTGATTTATGGGCTTGTCTTACATTACCAGATCATTTAAAAACCAGTTTGTACACAATACAAAAACAGTTTCACCTGCCAACCAACAGCAGCTTTTGGCAGGTGTTTTTAGATTTATTATGAAAGATATAGTAATTCTATCTGGCAAATTATCCAAAACAAATGCCTCTTTAGCAAAGCTGACTGAAAACAAATCTAAATTCTGTCCATAATTTGTGATTTTATTTATTGCTTTATGGACAATTGTTAAGTGGAAAAAAATATCCACTTGAAATTAAGATAAAAAATGTTTTGAATGAAAATAGGCATTCAGATTATTCAATAGAAAATGGTGTACAGCACATTATGGTTCTAACCCAACAATAGAGCTTTGTTGAAACATTTTGTCATCATGTGTAGGACCTGATCCAAGTCACTCATTTCAACGCTGTTCAAAATCTGGTTTTCATTTTCAATAAATATTTTCCAGTGCAAGTAGTTTTTGTAAAACTGAGAAAATTCAAAGAGCAATGAAGGAGCAATAAAATGTTTTTTTTTTTTGTTATAAAGGAAAGCTTTTATTATTACACTTTTAATTTTTTTATTTGTCTTAAGGAGAAATATATTTATACATCAAAAAACATTTGACTTTGTGAATCTTCTAACTCTGCTTAAATTCCCTAGGATAAGCATAATGAATGTTAAAGAAAAACATATTTAAAATGTATCATTTTAATTGTTTTAGTGACTGGTGCATTGATAATAACAGCCAAGTAGCAAATAGTATGTTACTGCAGATTTAAAATATACATTTATTCTCTTGTTCTCACTGAAGACTTTTGGTTTCTTAATTAGGAACTACTGCAGACTTCTGACATCCTGGAAGCTTGCTGCCCTCTACTGACAGTACCAGGATATCTACAAATGTCATGTGTTAAAGGAAATCCCTAAAAGTTACTAATCTGTGCTGATATTACTGACTGTTGAAAATAACTTCAATCTTACAGCTTCAAATAATAACCATAAAACATCCTGTGCACATTAGATTCTATGACAGATAGCCGGTTACACATGAATGATAAGTGAAAAATCTGAAGAACGTGAACTGATGGCTTGCAAAAAAAGGTGTTACCGTCAACATACTTTTCAGGTTACAGATGGTGTCACCTTCATGAATATTATTTATTCGTCCTTTATCATTTCACAACGCAGCTACCTCATAAAAACAAAGACTAATCATGCTAACACAAAGCGATGCAGATGTTTGATGTCATAGTGCAAAAATAAAAAATAAAAACAACATTTTATCTTAAGATGTCTTAGATTAAAAGGAAAAAAAATAAAAAATTAAACCACAACTAACCAACCATCTGAAACCACTGTGTTTTAGGCTATTAAAATATATTATTTTACTTAAAAAAGGGTAAATATGAGAGTATCTTTAAACATTTTAGTGGTCAGAAGGGAGGTTCTTATGTGGTCTGGTTCCTCACCTATTTATTTTTTCAGTTTTCTCACTGATAAATAAGTTGCTGTAGCATCACTGAATAGTGACTGAATCATGATTATAAAATCAGAACATTTATTACTATAATCTAGAATTTTTCAATGTCAAGGCATATACTAAATTAGAATCATATTTTATTTAGTCATGTAAAGAAAAACATAGATCTCAAATCATTTATGTCTGTACCAACTTTGTCTTATTCTAAATCTATAAAGAGTAATTTCTCCCTTCCGTCACAGCTGTTCTACCAATATAAAATAATGCTTAGAAATAATTAGCCATCAATTCGTTTCAAGCATGAATCATTTAAATCATAAGACACATCCCCTGATGCCATGATTCAGAAGGCTTTAGAGAATAGTTCAACTGGTCCATTCTTTGAAATCTAATCTCAGGGCGTCTTCCTTCAACTGATTTTGTGTTCCTATTTGTCTACACTGAGTATCCTGCCTGTCTCTCCCATGTAAGCTTTAGCACAACACCACACTCAAAAATGTCACGCCCTGCCAAATGTGAAAAAGATAACAAAAAGCCTTAACAAGATCTGGACAACAAGGTGACAGGCACTACACCTACTCTCTACTAGAGTTTAGGATTCTCATTAAAAGTGCACACCACTGAATACAGCAGTGACTCTTATGGAGAAGAGTCATATTTTGTTGGACCCAAATTCAGGCAAACAAAAAGCAACAGATTAAAAATAGTTTCAAAATAAAAACAGATTTACTGAGTAAAAGGTGGGAAGTGGCATTGAAACCAAGTAAAATGCAATCAGAGGAATACAGAGCAGTTACGGAAAAGCATAAAGTCCACCATAAAACAGACATCTCTAATTTGTGGTAAAATACCAGCAGCTGTGGTTGTCAGAATTTGCTGTATAAATATGGTAAATTCTGGCAATCGAAGAATTCTTGCAGCCACTGAATTTTATCCCATGAATACAGATTTTGTAATATTTATACAGTAAAATCCTGGCAACCTCAGATTCTGGTACCATACTGTAAATTAGAGAGGTTATTTTTGCAGTGCAGGTAGAAAAGGGGAGACTAATTAACAACACAAAATGATCTACAAATTAAAAGAAAAAAGGCTTTTAATTTTAAGAGATGTTTTTCTCTTTTCTGTTAATATATTTAACAGAAAAGAGAAAAACATAGGCAAGTCCCAAGGAACAAATCCCCAAAAAAGTAAGAATCTAAACTTTAAAAAGCGAAATGCATATGACAAGACCTAAACAAACATAACAAAACAACGAAATAAACAAACTCGAAACAAAAATTCCATCCTAAAAATGACCAAAGTGCAAACACGAATATTTTAAAAAATTATTCCATAAACTAGTTATTTGTTTCCTGATTACCTTTTTAAAGCTTAGAAGTCACTTCATATGATAGATGAACAAAAACAATCGGTGGAGCAAATCAAAACATGGACTGGGATGCCACACCTAAGCAGGATTTAGGTGAGCATCCAGAATGCCTGTTGTTTCTTTGTGAACATATTCATGTGGAGTTTTGACATGTGTCCTGAACAAAGCAGCCAACAGTAGACGAGTGTTTTGTAAAGCTCACCAATACTGAAACCTGTGCCTTTTCTTAATCGCCAATTAGACAAGTGTTGATTCAAACTAAAGTCGTTGGACAAAGGTGTCGCAGCGACTTTTACATGTGACCATCGAACACACCTACTTCAAACAATGTGAATTGGATTTCACAGACACCTGACAATGACCAATTTATATCTTTCAGATATTGTTTTAGAGAGAAAAAAGTGAAAACTTTAGGATATCAACCTGCAAGGACAAAATTTGAGGACACCCAAGTGGTGAAAAATTATGTTTTAGTTTCTTTTTGTAGACAGTGATTAATCCGTTGCCACATGTATGGCATCTTATTGCTTTACAAGTCATGCTGTGTTCTGTAATGTACAATAAAAACCTATCTTTCTCATGATAACTTTCATCATCGGTCAATGAGCCAGTGGCAGGGTACAGAGGCATCCCGGTGCATCTCCTTCTGCACCAGTAAATTTCATCCACTAACCAATTCACACATACTTCTCCGCTCAAGAACCTCATTACCCGAGGCTCAGTCTAAACAAATTTGGAAATTTGACTTTACTTATTTTTGTGGTACTTGTGCCCATCCTTCTAATGCTGTTCTCGGAAACATAAAACTCATTAAAAAGTTGTCACTAGTGGAGTACCTAAAAAATAACCAATCTATCGCTGGTGATTGTTTCTCAAGAACAATCACCTAAGATTCAGAGGACAGTTAATTTAACATGCATGTTTTTTGTAAGTAAGAAGATGTGTAGATAAAACCAAGGAAGAGAGATAACCACTAAATGTCTCAAAGAAAGGCCAAGCTACAATATAAACTCGTGATCAGGTTATCTCTGTGGCAGAAATCCATAACAGTACACATTTAAACCATCTCAGAGCTTTGCTTCTATTACCACTGAGTGCAGGCTTTGACACTATCTATCACTCTATCCTCCTCAGGAGATTTTCTTCCATTAGTACTATTACAACATCCCCAGCCTATTTTAACTCATATCTCTCAAGGTTCAACCAACTCAAGTTGTTAGGATCACAACATTCCCTTGACATTATTTTCCATAAATTTTCATTTTGTTGTCAAAGACACCCCGGTTTACCTCTCCAGAAAACCTAACTTCACCCTCCCACCCTCATCTCTTATCAAGTGCTTATCAGAAATATAATCCTGGTTCATTTCAAACTTTCTCAAATTGAACGATGGAAAAAAAAAAAAAAAAAAAGAAATTCTCCTTATTGGTACAAAACTTGGATTTGATATCTACGATGGACCTGTTGTTGAATCGGCTGTAAAAAACGTTGGGATTGACTGTACATTTGAAAAACCAGTAAGCATATGAATGAAAGAAAGGATATACAATAAATTAAGGTAAGATAGGTCTGTTTTCCTTGGGTTAGGAGTTGAATATAGCAAACACCACAAAAGGCAGAACAGTATTTCATTTAAATTTCAGTAGAGAGAAATAAATTTATGAACTGAAATAATTGAAGTGAATATGTTTTTTTTTATTTTTTTACTTTATTTCCATTGATTGATGTTGGCAAGCAATTAAATGAACTTTACAAACCTCATGGTATGCATCCGCAATAATTTATTACTTAAATGTAACATAAAGGCTCATATTCCTCCCATAAGATATTTGACAATATTTATAAACGGAAATCAATAAATAATTTGATTATACAGCTTAAAATGTCTAGATAAATTCAGCAATATCCTCTAAATAAGTTTATGATGTGAGCAGTGAGAATCAGATTAAACGTATGTATAAGAAAAATGAATCATCAAAACCATTATGACTGACATGAGACTGACTTTGCTCAGGAAGGCAGAGGAGGCGGAACTAGATACTGTTGTACTGGTAGTTGGAGCGGCTGTGGTAGTTGGAGTGACTGTGGTAGTTGGAGTGACTGTGGTAGTTGAGGCGGCTGTGGTAGTTGAGGCGGCTGTGGTAGTTGAGGTGGCTGTGGTAGTTGGAGCGGCTGTGGTAGTTGTAGTGGCTGTGGTAGTTGGAGCGGCTGTGGTAGTTGTAGTGGCTGTGGTAGTTGGAGCGGCTGTGGTAGTTGTAGTGGCTGTGGTAGTTGGAGCGGCTGTGGTAGTTGTAGTGGCTGTGGTAGTTGGAGCGGCTGTGGTAGTTGTAGTGGCTGTGGTAGTTGGAGCGGCTGTGGTAGTTGTAGTGGCTGTGGTAGTTGGAGCGGCTGTGGTTGTTGTCGGTGCTCCGGTGGTTGAGTTCTGTGCTGCACCTAAGGCTAACCAATTTTGAAAATGTATATATATTTTCTTATTTCCCCTAATTTAAAATACTTAAATTGGGTGAAAATTAGTTTTTCTTACCAGAAAACAGAAGTAGAATCATGCAAATCCTTGGAATCATTGTGGTATTCATGATTTTCTCTGGTATCTGGGGGGGAAAAAAGTAATGAGCATCAAAATATAATTTTTATTAACAAAGTTCATCGAATTGCAAATTCATGTGTTTTAAAGGTGTTGAAGGCTATCAAAAATCAAGCTTTAGTTTTGATTAGTATTAAAACTAATCGAAAGAAAAACTTTAATATAAAGTAAAATTTTTTCTTTGTTTCCATTGGTGATCTTTTAAAAAATCTGTTAACTTTTTTGGCACCAAGTTAAGATATTAATTTGTTTTGAATGTTTTGCTTGAAATTTAATTGTAATGAAATAGAAGATATCCAAGAGACATGTTAAGTACATAAAAAACAGCGTACCACTATGAATAAAACAGGAAATTTTCAAAGATATTAGTAGGTGTAGGATACTCACAGGTGATCTTTTCTTCTGAACTTGTTCTTCGCCAATGACTGGTTTCTCATATTTTAGCTCTTCTTTTATAGTCAGAAAAAAACAAGATTAGGCCTACATCAGGATACTCCCAAGGTGTAGCTCTGATCTATTGATGGTCAAGGTGTGGTAACACGTTTTTTAGGCTTCAACACATCATCATACCCTTGTCAGAGTATGACCATATGTGGAAGAAATGCCAATCTGAAACTATAAATCTAAAACCACTAAAACCATTTATAGACATGAAAAATTAATCAGAATGTCATTGTAAGATTTTGAAGAGTATTTTTCAAGCCAGCTATTCAGATAAGAAAAGCTATTTGTGAAGATTTTTTTTGTTGATATTGGAATAATCTTTTCAATATTTACTAGGACTAGGCAGGGGTGAAAATTAGCACCCGCCACTGGCCCAGTGTGGGTAAAAGTACGAAGTGGCGTGCAAATTGAAGCAATGAATTTACAATTAAGTCTGTGAAAAACTGAGCAACGAGTTAAGACAAATGTACTGGCAATCCAGAAAATGTTGTTGGCTCTATTGTTTACTTATTTGACAATCCCGAACAAGCCTTTATATATATATATATATATATATATATATATATCGTTTTGGACACCCCTGCTCTAAACCATGAACAAGTTTCATAGTTACTGACACAGATAAGACACAGTAATTGTTCCTACATTAACACAAATAAAACTTCAAGTCAAAGTGAATGTTTTATAAGAAAGTTTCATCTATCTGTTGCCTATATTTACTGACTTGCACTAAGGTGCATATGTCACATGTGTATATCATGAGCAGTCAGATGGAAGGACAATGGCAATACCATGGAGAAGTCATCAGTGTCTGAGTTCAAAACACAAGTGCCATATATTCTTTTTCAACCACAGCAATTACAGCGTAACATTACTGTCAAGTGTAATTAGGCTCAACTTGACAGACTACAGAGACATCAAGTACAGGACTTGATGTGAAATGACCAGTGATGGCATGGTTACTTTGGAAAAGGAACTTTAATCAGATTACTGATTACTCCTTGAAAAAGTAACTTAATTAGATTATTACTTGATTTGGAAAGTAACTAAGTTACATTAAAAGTAACCTTTAGTTACTACTTTCAACAGCTGCTAACAACAATGCTCTGCCACCTGTGAAAATTACATTGATCTTTGCCAATATTTAATTGCAAGTTATGTGTTAAGTTATGCATTAATTGGTTTTATTTTGTAACCAGGTTACTGTGTATTGCAGACTTCTGCCCAGGTCCCTCTTGAAAATGAGATCCAGATCTCAATGGGGTTTATCTGGTTAAATAAAGGAAATAAAATAATAATAATAATAAAAGAAATTATAATGGTAACATCAATAATGTGTCTCCACTTATAAGGTTGGACTGAAGGGGAGACTTTTTTTAATGGTTACAACAGTATAAAAAACATTAGTAATTTGTCTGTGTTTTTGTCCACTATTGTCTACAAAACTCTAAGAAGGATTTTAAAGCCCCTGTTTCTCCCCCCGGCCTCCAGGTTGTGCGTTACGGCCATGCGTTTGGTGTCAGAGCGCAGCGCACAGATCTCTTCCTGCGGCTCCACAACTCAGATGTCTGCACAGATTTGTGACATTTATATAAATATTAATAATTATAATGGCGTCTAGATGCACAACTTTACGGACTCGTTCATTCGTGGCTGTTTTCACGTTTATTGCGTAGTTCATATTAGATGTTCGCAATTTTCTGAATAGCTCGACGTAATTCACAGGTAATATATTAACTTGACATTAACAAAGGCACAGCAGGAAATAATGGACAGGGAGAGCCTGACTAAAACTACCTTAATGACAGACAAATTCTGGAATTTCTTATGTGTTTCTGCTTATTTCCAAGCCCAAATGAGCAACTTCACGTTCAAAAAACAAGCCCAGAAACGCGCAACCGCGACTCATTAATTTTGCAAGCGATTAAAAAAAAAGCCCAAATAATCGAACTTGGCGACAGAAACTCAAAATAGTTCCTGTTTTTCCACCTACAAACTGCGCATCTCCCTTCATTGTTTAAATTTCTGTCGCTGCTGATACTGTCGCATAGAAACGTCGGTCACGCGACAAGACACGTAGAGGAAATAAAATTACATTCCAAAATTAGATAGTAACGCAAAGTGATTTCAATAAGTAACTGTAGTCTGACTAATGGATTTCAAATAACAAGGCGTGAGATTACGAGTTAAAAGTGGCCCGACGTCAGTAACACTTTACTGACATTACAGGAAATGACAGCACCCTTGTTAAGGGTGGTAATGATGTTGTAACGTGTTGTCATTAGGACTATGACTTCATGTGTTAAACAGTTGGTAAACCTGAGCTATTTTAGAATTGCAATCTCTCTGCAGTTTGAACAATGGCAGAGGAGGAAGTGAAGCAGCCATTCAGTCTTGTCGTCAGTGCTTCCAAATATTTGATTGACATTTACAGTCGCCTTGTTCAGCTAAGCACTTCTCTCTTTGAAGTGGAGGTTGTTTAAAGCGCAGGTAACTTCCATTAAGATTCTTAGCATGGAACTGGATCAATTCACCACAAACACTTGCGATTGGATACAATTTAAAACCTCAACACAGTCCAGGCCTCCAGAAAGCAACATTTCTCAAGAGCAGAGAGCCCAGACCCTCTGTATGAAGCAAAGTGTAGTACAAGAGATTGGTCTATACCATCTGTACAGATAAAATGACACAACAAGTACTCTTGAGATATAATTTTACTTATTAAAAATATGTTTTTTTTTTATTTAGTTTCATAATTGTGAGGTGCCTTTCAAAATGTCGGTCAATGTGTCTCATTTGGACATGCTTAGAATTTCTGGAACTTGGATGGATGGATGGATGGATGGATGGATGGATGGATGGATGGATGGATGGATGGATGGATGGATGGATGGATGGATGGATGGATGCCATCTACACTGCCATTTCGTCTGAGGTTTTGTGTTAAGTAACCGTGATCAACGTCAGGATTTTACCGTAGAAGATAAACATGAGACCATTTTGTCCTTGACATCAGTGTTCTTTTAATTTTAGGTTTACCTTTTTAGATAGACAAGGTGTGTTATTATCATACCTTGTCGAGAATGATGTTAACTACATGGGTGTGTCTGCTGGAACTCTGTCAACATTATGCAAGACTGTCTTTTAGTTAAATTTAGACACTGATCAGTGATATATGATTTACACTGGGAAACATTTACAAGAGAATGCCGTTATATGTGACAACATGAATTTCAAACCTTAAAAGAAATCCCTCAACAAACTTATTATATTGTTTATTTAATATTCTGAAAGTCCAAAAAGGGTAAGAAGCAAAAAATTGTAGCCAGCTACTATTCCTGACAAACATTTTAACAAAGTTAAAAGGATGTAATTACAGCCAAATTGAAGCGTGTCCACAATTTATGATATAATATTGAAGCGAATTAGAATCATTACAGAACTCGACGCCTTCTTATAACTGCTGACTAGACTTTGTTTCCTCTGGCACTTGGACAATTTATTGTTGGCGAAGAGCTCTAACTCATTGATGGAATGCTTTACTCCTAAAACTCTAATATTTACTCAAAATGAGTCTGTTGTGTTTGTTTGATGTATGTTTAGAATACAGAACTAATTCACCATTTGTTAGAAAACCATCAGGTGTATGTTCTTCACAGTACACCCTTGAAATACTTAATATACCCTCATTTCTTCTGTATCACAATTTGGTCTACGGACTACAGCAAAGTCATTTTATTATGAAATACATTTTGATGGCATGTATTTGCATTTAACTTCTGTGTCTGTGAGTTAAATAAATGGGCTGTGTTGAGCCAGGAAATGTGTGTATTTTAACATCTGAGGACAGACAGTTTTACTGGTCTTAATAAAATAATATTAACTCCTTTTACACTTTTAAATGTCTAATTTTCTGACTTCCACAGGAGCATTCATGAAGTGTTATAAAATAATCTTTTGGGGAACTGACTTGTGATAAATGTAGTAGTAAATCAATGTTGAAAATGTTTTAAAGAAAAAAATATATTCCATATGTCAGACTCAAGAGTTACTTTTACAAAATGCTGTGTCAATAGGTAGAACCTTGAGCTGTGTGCCCGGGCTGTCAAAATCGCAACTCCAAACCATGAATGGTAAACTTTGAAACTGTTGTCTACAACCACAACCATACAACCATAAATATGTGGCACTAAGCCTACGCCTGTTTTTTATTTCTAAATATACCATGTTTTTTGACATCAAATTCAACAATTTAAAACCATGATCTTGTTCTCAATTACTTCAGTAGTTTTTGGCTTGTTGCGTTTCATAATAATGGAAAACACATAATCATTGTGTTGTACGGCTGAAGGTTTTCATTTAGGTCATTGGTTCTTCCTATTTCACCTTCACTGCTGGGACATAAACTATCACGTGTCTCCAGGAGTCATAAGGACAGGTTGTTCACAATCCATCCTAAAGCAATATGAAAAGAAAACCATTCATGCATGGAGCAATCATTAATTAAATGATCAATTAAGCATTCAGTCAATCTATTTCCTGGACTTTATTTTCTTTTGATCAAATGAAAAACAAAATTCTGCAACAGACAGACCTGCAAAAAATGTCTAATTTTCTTATGCATTGATCAAATGATGCATTACATTTCCGAAGTTGAAAATTATTTCAAAGGAGTAAAACATGGATAGAAAGTGTTGTGTAACGCTTATTTGCTGTGATAATGTGCAAATAATATTGTTTTTATAAATAGTAGTTTAAAGAAACATTTATATTGTGGTACTATGCTACTGTGCATAGTATTAAAAACAAACATACTCAAATAGACTGTTAAATTTATGTTAATTCTTTATTGCTATGAAACCTTCATCTCAAACATATAAACAATCAAATTGTTTGTTTATATGGTTTGTAAATGTGAATTTACAAACCAGTCACCTCTGTACAACTCACAATTAGTGCAAAATCTCAAGTTGCAATAACATTATAAAAAATAAATACTTAACTTTTTTTTTATTACAAAAAACATAGACAAACACTGGAATCAACTGGCCTTCATTATATCACATCTCCCTAAAATACATGCTAACTTTGCCTTCTATGAGGATTAATTGGTATGATTAATTTTGATTTTTTTAGAGTTTTGAGCTAAATTATAAAACATAATTTACTCTTCTAAATGAACAAAGCAGAAGGTTAATGTCAAATATGGTGGGCAAATGAAAAATATATTCTGGAATTGTTCAATATATATTAGGACAACAATCAAACTAGGATAAAGTGCAACATAGAAAATTCAAAGATTTGTTAAATACATATAAATATGAATAAATAAAGAGCAATTATTTTGGTGCAAACTGAAGTCTCATTTCAAAAGCAAAAGTGTAATCACTGCAGTGAGCAAAAGAAAACTTGCTTCATGACTACATGCTGTGGAGGCTGTTGTTGGGGCAGGAGTGTTTACAGCAGCAGTGGTAGTTGTTGAGGCAGCAGTGTTTGCAGCACCTGTGGTAGTTGTTGAGGCAGCAGTGTTTGCAGCACCTGTGGTAGTTGTTGAGGCAGCAGTGTTTGCAGCACCTGTGGTAGTTGTTGAGGCAGCAGTGTTTGCAGCACCTGTGGTAGTTGTTGAGGCAGCAGTGTTTGCAGCACCTGTGGTAGTTGTTGAGGCAGCAGTGTTTGCAGCACCTGTGGTAGTTGTTGAGGCAGCAGTGTTTGCAGCAGCTGTCGTTGTTGAAGCAGCAGCGTTTGCAGCACCTGTGGTAGTTGTTGAGGCAGCAGTGTTTGCAGCACCTGTGGTAGTTGTTGAGGCAGCAGTGTTTGCAGCACCTGTGGTAGTTGTTGAGGCAGCAGTGTTTGCAGCACCTGTGGTAGTTGTTGAGGCAGCAGCGTTTGCAGCAGCTGTCGTTGTTGAAGCAGCAGCGTTTGCAGCAGCTGTCGTAGTTGTTGAGGCAGCAGTGTTTGCAGCACTTGTGGTAGTTGTTGAGGCAACAGCGTTTGCAGCAGCTGTCGTTGTTGAGGCAACAGTGTTTGCAGCACCTGTGGTAGCTGTTGAGGCAGCAGCGTTTGCCCAGGGGCACCTTTGGGTGGTAGTTGTTGAGGCAGCAGTGTTTGCAGCACCTGTGGTAGTTGTTGAGGCAACAGTGTTTGCAGCAGCTGTCGTTGTTGAGGCAACAGTGTTTGCAGCACCTGTGGTAGTTGTTGAGGCAGCAGCGTTTGCCCCAGCTGTGGTTGTTGCTGAGGCAGCGTGGTTTTGGAGCTGTGGTGTTGTTGGGGAAGCAGTGGTTTTGGCACTGTGGTTGTTGTTGAGCAGCTGTGGTTGTGGGGAGCAGTGGTTGAGCGGGCAGCGTTTGGCAGAAGCTGTGGTTGTTGCTAGGGCAGCTGTGGTTGTTGCAGCAGCTGTGGTTGTTGTTGGGGCAGCAGTGGTTGTTGTTGCAGCTGTGGTTGTTGTTGGAGCAGGTGTAGTTGTTGGGGCAGCAGTGGTTGATGCTGGGGCAGCAGTGGTTGTTGCAGCAGATGTCGTTGTTGTTGGGGCAGCTGTCGTTGTTGAGGCAACAGCGTTTGCAGCAGTTGTCGTTGTTGAGGCAACAGTGTTTGCAGCACCTGTGGTAGTTGTTGAGGCAGCAGCGTTTGCCCCAGCTGTGGTTGTTGTTGAGGCACCAGTGGTTGTTGTAGGGGCAGCAGTGGTTGTTGTTGGGGCAGCAGTGGTTGTTTCAGCAGCTGTGGTTGTTGTTGAGGCACCAGTGGTTGTTGTAGGGGCAGCAGTGGTTGTTGTTGGGGCAGCAGTGGTTGTTTCAGCAGCTGTGGTTGTTGTAGGGGCAGCTGTGGTTGTTGTAGGGGCAGCAGTGGTTGTTGTTGCAGCAGCAGTGGTTGTTGCAGCAGCTGTGGTTGTTGTAGGGGCAGCTGTGGTTGTTGTAGGGGCAGCTGTGGTTGTTGTAGGGGCAGCAGTGGTTGTTGTTGCAGCAGCTGTGGTTGTTGTAGGGGCAGCAGTGGTTGTTGCAGGTGAAGTTGGTTGTTGTAGGCAGCAGTGGTTGTGAGCAGGTGGTTGTTGTTGGGGCAGCAGTGGTTGTTGTTGCAGCTGTGGTTGTTGTTGGAGCAGCAGTGGTTGTTGTTGGGGCAGCAGTGGTTGTTGTTGGGGCAGCAGTGGTTGTTGCAGCAGATGTGGTTGTTGTTGGGCAGCGGTGGTTGTTGTGGGGCAGAGTGGTTGTTTGTTTGCAGCGTGTTGTTTCAGCAGCTGTGGTTGTTGTTCAGGGCAGCGTGGTTGTTGTGGGGCAGCAGTGGTTGTTGTTAGGCAGCAGTGGTTGTTGTTGCAGCAGCAGTGGTTGTTTGCAGCTGTGGTTGTTGTGGGCAGCTGTGGTTGTTGGTTGGGGCAGCAGTGGTTGTTGTAGGGGCTGCAGTGGTTGTTTGCAGCAGTGTGGTTGTTGTTGGGGCAGCTGTGGTTGTTGTAGGGGCAGCAGTGGTTGTTGTTGCAGCAAGTTGTTGTTAGGCAGCAGTGGTTGTTGTAGGGCAGCGTGGTTGTTGTTGGGGCAGCAGTGGTTGTTGTAGGGGCTGCAATGGTTGTTGTTAGCGCAGTGGTGTTAGCAGCTGTGGTTGTTGTAGGGGCAGCAGTGGTTGTTGTAGGGGCAGCAGTGGTTGTTGTTGCAGCAGCTGTGGTTGTTGAGCAGCTGTGGTTGTTGTAGGGGCAGCAGTGGTTGTTGTTGCAGCAGCAGTGGTTGTTGTAGGGGCTGCAGTGGTTGTTGTTGGGAGCAGCAGTGGTTGTTGTGGGGCGCAATGGTTGTTGTTGCAGCAGCTGTGGTTGTTGTAGGGGCAGAAATGGTTGTTGTAGGAGCAGCACTGGTAGTTGTAGGGCAGCAGTGGTTGTTGTCGGGGCAGCAGTGGTTGTTGTTATGGCAGCAGTGGTTGTTGTTGCAGCAGCAGTGGTTGTTGTTGCAGCTGTGGTTGTTGTAGTGGCAGCTGTGGTTGTGGTTGCAGCAGCAGTGGTTGTTGTAGGGGCTGCAGTGGTTGTTGTTGCAGCAGTTGTGGTTGTTGTTGCAGCAGCTGTGGTTGTTGTTGCAGCTGTGGTTGTTGTAGGAGCAGCAGTGGTTGTTGTTTCAGCACCAGTGGTTGTTGTAGGGGCTGCAGTGGTTGTTGTTATGGCAGCAGTGGTTGTTGTAGGGTCAGCAGTGGTTGTTGTTGCAGCAGCAGTGGTTGTTGTAGGGGCTGCAGTGGTTGTTGTTGCAGCAGCAGTGGTTGTTGTAGGGGCTGCAATGGTTGTTGTTGCAGCAGCAGTGGTTGTTATTGCAGCTGTGGTTGTTGTAGGGGCAGCAGTGGTTGTTGTAGGAGCAGCAGTGGTTGTTGTTGCAGCAGCTGTGGTTGTTGCAGCAGCTGTGGTTGTTGTAGGGTCAGCAGTGGTTGTTGTTGCAGCAGCAGTGGTTGTTGTAGGGGCTGCAGTGGTTGTTGTTGCAGCAGGGCAAGTGGTTGTTTTAGGGGTTGGGGCAATGGTTGTTGTTGCAGCAGCTGTGGTTGTTGTAGGGGCAGAAATGGTTGTTGAGGAGAAGTGGTGTTGTAGGGGCAGCAGTGGTTGTTGGTGGGGCAGGAGTGGTTGTTGTTAGGGGCAGCAGTGGTTGTTGTTGCAGAAGCGTGGTTGTTGTTGGGCAGCGTGGTTGTTGTGGGCAGCGTGGTTGTTGGTTGCAGCAGCGTGGTTGTTGTTGGGGCTGGGCAGGTGGTTGTTGTTTCAGCAGTTGTGGTTGGTTGTTCAGCAGCCGTGGTTGTTGTTGGGCAGCGTGGTTGTTGTTAGGGCAGCAGTGGTTGTTGTTTCAGCACCAGGTGGTTGTTGTAGGGGCTGGGGGCAGGGTGGTTGTTGTTAGGGCAGCAGTGGTTGTTGTAGGGGCGCAGTGGTTGTTGTTTGCAGCAGCAGTGGTTGTTGTAGGGTCAGCAGTGGTTGTTGTTGCAGCAGCTGTGGTTGTTGTAGGGGCAGCAGTGGTTGTTGTTGCAGCAGCAGTGGTTGTTATTGCAGCTGTGGTTGTTGTAGGGGCAGCAGTGGTTGTTGTAGGAGCAGCAGTGGTTGTTGTTGCAGCAGCTGTGGTTGTTGCAGCAGCTGTGGTTGTTGTAGGGTCAGCAGTGGTTGTTGTTGCAGCAGCAGTGGTTGTTGTAGGGGCTGCAGTGGTTGTTGCAGCAGCTGTGGTTGTTGTAGGGGCAGCTGTGGTTGTTGTAGGGGCAGAAGTGGTTGTTCTTGCAGCAGAAGTAGTTGTAGGGGCAGCAGTGGTTGTTGTTGCAGCAGCTGTGGTTGTTGTAGGGGCAGCAGTGGTTGTTGCAGTAGAAGTGGTTGTTGTAGGGGCAGCAGTGGTTGTGGTAGGGGCAGGAGTGGTTGTTGTAGGGGCAGCAGTGGTTGTTGTTGCAGAAGCTGTGGTTGTTGTTGGAGCAGCAGTGGTTGTTGTTGGGGCAGCAGTGGTTGTTGTTGCAGCAGCTGTGGTTGTTGTTGGGACAGCGGTGGTTGTTGTCGGGGCAGAAGTGGTTGTTGTTTCAGCAGCTGTGGTGGTTGTTTCAGCAGCCGTGGTTGTTGTCGGGGCAGCAGTGGTTGTTGTTATGGCAGCAGTGGTTGTTGTTGCAGCAGCTGTGGTTGTTGCAGCAGCTGTGGTTGTTGTAGTGGCAGCTGTGGTTGTGGTTGCAGCAGCAGTGGTTGTTGTAGGGTCAGCAGTGGTTGTTGTAGGGGCTGCAGTGGTTGTTGTTATGGCAGCAGTGGTTGTTGTAGGGTCAGCAGTGGTTGTTGTTGCAGCAGCTGTGGTTGTTGCAGCAGCTGTGGTTGTTGTAGGGTCAGCAGTGGTTGTTGTTGCAGCAGCAGTGGTTGTTGTAGGGGCTGCAGTGGTTGTTGTTATGGCAGCAGTGGTTGTTGTAGGGTCAGCAGTGGTTGTTATTGCAGCTGTGGTTGTTGTAGGGGCAGCAGTGGTTGTTGTAGGAGCAGCAGTGGTTGTTGTTGCAGCAGCTGTGGTTGTTGCAGCAGCTGTGGTTGTTGTAGGGTCAGCAGTGGTTGTTGTTGCAGCAGCAGTGGTTGTTGTAGGGGCTGCAGTGGTTGTTGCAGCAGCTGTGGTTGTTGTAGGGGCAGCTGTGGTTGTTGTAGGGGCAGCAGTTGTTGTTCTTGCAGCAGAAGTAGTTGTAGGGGCAGCAGTGGTTGTTGTTGCAGCAGCTGTGGTTGTTGTAGGGGCAGCAGTGGTTGTTGCAGTAGAAGTGGTTGTTGTAGGGGCAGCAGTGGTTGTGGTAGGGGCAGGAGTGGTTGTTGTAGGGGCAGCAGTGGTTGTTGTTGCAGCAGCTGTGGTTGTTGTTGGGACAGCGGTGGTTGTTGTCGGGGCAGAAGTGGTTGTTGTTTCAGCAGCTGTGGTGGTTGTTTCAGCAGCAGTGTTTGTTGTCGGGGCAGCAGTGGTTGTTGTTATGGCAGCAGTGGTTGTTGTTGCAGCAGCAGTGGTTGTTGTTGCAGCTGTGGTTGTTGTAGTGGCAGCTGTGGTTGTGGTTGCAGCAGCAGTGGTTGTTGTAGGGGCTGCAGTGGTTGTTGTTGCAGCAGCAGTGGTTGTTGTAGGGGCTGCAGTGGTTGTTGTTGCATCAGCTGTGGTTGTTGCAGCAGCTGTGGTTGTTGTAGGGTCAGCAGTGGTTGTTGTTGCAGCAGCAGTGGTTGTTGTAGGGGCTGCAGTGGTTGTTGTTGCAGCAGTGGTTGTTGTAGGGGCTGCAATGGTTGTTGTTGCAGCAGCTGTGGTTGTTGTAGGGGCAGCAATGGTTGTTGTAGGGGCAGCAGTGGTTGTTGTTGGAGTAGCTGTAGTTGTTGTTGGGGCAGCAGTGGTTGTTGTAGGGGCTGCAGTGGTTGTTGGTGAGGCAGCAGTGGTTGTTGTTGAGGCAGCAGTGGTTGTTGTTGGGGCAGAAGTGGTTGTTGTTGGGGAAGCAGTGGTTGTTATTGGGGAAGCAGTGGTTGTTGTTGGGGCAGCAGTGGTTGTTGTTGGGGCAGCTGTGGTTGTTGTAGGGGCTGCAGTGGTTGTTGTTGCAGCTGTGGTTGTTGTTGGAGTAGCTGTAGTTGTTGTTGGGGCAGCTGTGGTTGTTGTTGCAGCAATGGTTGATGCTGGGGCAGCAGCTGTGGTTGTTGTTGGGACAGCAGTGGTTGTTGTAGGGGCAGCAGTGGTTGTTGTAGGGGCTGCAGTGGTTGATGTTGCAGCAACAGTGGTTGTTGTCGGGGCAGCTGTTGTTGTTATTGTTGCACCAATTGTCCCTACTGTTCCACAAAAAAAAAAAAAGTCTGGCTTAGTTGGCTGTTCTTCTCATTTTTTTCTGTCATTCGTTAGAAGTTCATGTTCATGTCCTTACCAGTAACCAGAAGTAGAATGGATAAAATCTTCATCATTGTTGCAGAAGAAGTCCTTTCTGTTTCAAAATAAGACATTTTCAGCCGTTATTTGTAGCTATGCGTTTGTGTAATGCTTTATCTGTCATCCTGAAATACTTAGCTGTAAGCAAATGAGTTCATGAGGACACTGGTGTTGTCATGACAGTTAAGGGATAAAACTGAAAATAAATAGCATTGCTTCTACTTGTGTTTCTTAATTTATTACTACAAATGTTAAATCAAATCTAATTAAAAATTATATTTAAAATTACATTTTACATATTTTGTCATTGTTTTAGATATTTTGTTTACATTTTTTTTTATAATCTTATTCCTTATAACTTCAGTTTGGTTTGCAAAAAAATGCAGTCATTGGAGCATTACTTTCTCAGATAAGTACTTACTGAATTCAAATTAGTTTTACTTAAATACCTGATCTGAGGTTTTCCATATGTCACAACACATATGAAATAAATGTCAAATAACCAATTTTTTCTTAAGAAATATATAATAAAATCAGTCCAGTTCTGCTGATTCTAATTCAGATTTCAATCTGTTGATCAAACTGACTTATTTCAGTTTGATCTACTCTTGGCTAGTGATTAGCTAGGGTTAAACACTAGTTATTTTTGTGCTGAAACATAAATTCATTTAAGGCATCACCATAACAATTTATAGCAAAATATATTCAAATTCCCATCATATTAATAGTACTATAATAATTATAAGTCCCTAAAAAGATCCAAGTCATCAATGACTGCAAACTGTTTAAATAGTAGGCACTTACAAGTTGCGTCCAATATGCTGTCTTCACTTCAGTGACTGAAGTTGTGATGTTCTCTGTTCCTTTCAACTTGCTGGTTGATTGGTACTGTTGACTGGTTGAACACAGAAGCTATATATCCACCCAGAGCAGGTCCAATGACATCAAAGCATACGAAGATGGAAATTATTCTGCAATTACGTGAACAATGCTTTATTTTAGGTGTGGCTACCTGGCGGCAATTTCTTTTGTTCTTTTGTTTTGTTTTGTTTTTCCAAACCTTCCAAAGAAAACTGGTTGAACATAATTTTCTTTCCTGTTAGAAATTAGAAAATGGTAGGAAGTTTACAATTCTGTTATTTGGTCCTTTTCTGATCAATTAATTTCAACAATCACTCAGTGCATTACTAAAGCATATAAAACAGAACTAAACATTTTGTGTTTATGTTTTGATTTGGCACTTATAGCTATAAAGACAGCTAATTAAACTTTGTTCAGCTTTGTCTTATTTTAGTTCTATAGATATACCAACACCACAGCAATTTTTTTTCTTAAAAATAATATGACTCTTTGCTTTTGGTTTTAATAAATTTATTGTAATGATGTAAGGAATGTGTCTAGTTAGCTCAACATCTGAAGACAGACGCATTTATTGGTTTATTGCATTTTTTTAAATAGTCATTTTAAAAGGCCACACCTTAACTCTCACATTCTGATTTCCACAGCACTTTTCACACATTTTAATTATTTAAATAGCTGTTTGAACATTTAATGGTGACCAATCAGTTCAATGGACAATTTAAATCAAGCACAACAGAACAAATATCTAAGGCTCAGACTTTAACGGCCATGGTATTTGTAAGATACTGTATGACTGTATTGTAACTTATCTCAGATGAAGGAATGCTTGCAGATGTTTACACCAATTACAGATCTTGCTTTTTAAAATTTTGTTTCAGGGTCATGCTGTTTAGGGGTTATGCTGTATGAAGAATACAAATTTTAACAAAATCCTAAACCTGGAGACCTGGAGACCTGCAATGTACAGTTCATTGCAAGGTTTGGGTATAGAACTGTCTTTTTCTGGATTTCTACTATAAAACTTTTAGAGTATTACATTTGGCAAAGTTTGAAAATTATTTTTAACATTTATGTATGTATCCTCTCTATTAAGCACAACTTGAAAGCAACTAAGTACTGTTTAGACAATATGTTAAGAGAGGTCAGTCATATGCTTTCTGGCCTAAATTATGTTTTGTCCAACAGTTAAGTAGTATCTTTAAATAGTATCTGCTTTGACGACAAGGTTTTGTGCTCGAAATAATAGCAACTTATTGGGTTTTTCATATGACTCAACTGGAAGAAAAAGGTTTTCTGAGCTCACACCCTTTGAGTAAATCTTGTAGAATGCAGACAGGTTTGTTGCTGTTGCCACCCAAGTAGTGTCCTCCCTTCTTATTATGCTTCTATCACTTGACCAGTTTTCACGTCAAAGAGAATGATACTAGTCATGCATGTGGGAAATTGTTTCCTCAATTTGTACTCCAATTTTGCACACAAGTACACCTTTTAAAACACCTTGATTTTGAGTTGAGTTTTTAGTTCAAACAGATTTTTGCTACATATCGTTAAATAAATGTTAATCTTCAGAGTACGGTAACTTGTATAAACAGTTAGAAAAACATATTTACACCATGGCAATTTTACTTACATTTCATGACTACTACAATCCACCTGGAGCAAAATATTGGAATAAAACTGTTGCACATTGAAATACAGTAATAAATGTATAGTGTGAAGAAACAAAAATCGTGTTTGAACAAACAACTTTATGCACTGCTGTAAACACTTAGATTGCTGACAGAGTTTTTTGATGATAACACTGAAGTTAATATTCTATTCTGAACTGTAATTGAACTTTTGAGATTGTCCAAAATGCATTTTTAACTTTAATGTTTAAAATATTTAGTCAATTTTAAGCGAAGAATATTTCAGGGCTCTCCTGTGTTCTTAACATCTCCTTCCAGTGATGTCTTATTGTTTACTTAGGAATCCAATTTCTCTTTACAAAAGTTTACCAAAAAGTTTTGAAAAAATTTTGTATTCTATCCCTGACTAATACCTATTTTCGACACATAAATAAAAACCCTTCTCTGAGCTCTGCGTTGGAGGAGCTAAGTCAGTGGTGAAAAAAGACGGATAAAACAAGAGATAATGATGAACAAATGAGGACAAACAAGAAGCAAGAAGTTGTACCCTATTAGATTAACCAAGCCTGGATGAACTTTCTTAAAATTCTGTTGAGTGATTTCTTACTATCCCAAACATTTTTTTTAAAATCTGTCAACAAGAATTAGTTAGGATAACTAATTCTCCTACCGTAGTTCATTAACTATGTGACCCATAGTTATGGGTCACAAGTTCATTAACTATGTGACCCATAGTTAATGAACTTTCCAGCAAAGAAAACCTTTGTTTGCTTGTTAACTGACTAATTATATTAGCATGAAACCTAATTGCTTAATAGCTTACTCTTTTTGACAAATACCATATGATAATTTAGCTTACAACTTAAGTGTTATTTTTGTGATACTGAGAAACTCTAATTTCTGTCATGACATGGAAATTAATCTAATTAACAAACTGAATTTATCTTCCAAACAGAAAATGTTGAATGTCTTAAGACAAGTGAAATGAATAGGTACTGTTTAATGAGACTTGTATCTGTCATGATATGCAGTGAAGAGCTGGTGAGGAAGACGCAAAGGACCCAGGTTGGAATGAAGAAGTGATGATTTAATGATAAAAAAAATAATAATCCATGCAGCTCAGATGAACAGAAGGCTAATTCTCACAACTCACACAACAAATGAATAACTGACAGCAGACTAGACAGCTTGACAAGACAAGGACCCAAGTGGGATTAAATATTGTACATAGAGGGCAATCAGAGAAATGAGACACAGCTGGGAATAATCATGGGGTAGGCAGGACAAAGGAGACCAAATTAACTGAAAATGACACAGAAACCTAAATTAGTACAGAGAAAACCCCAAATCCTCACAGTATTAAGTTTAAGTGGTGATTGATCATAGGTATAAGTTGCTTCTGTTTCTTGGCTTGTCATAATATGAGGCTGTACACGGCGCGACATTAACTCACTGTACTGGAATGCAAAGCATCTGACGCAAAGCTCCGGACTCTGACATCAAGGCAACTACTGTTTAGGTCATAAGCACACACATTCAGCATTCAAATATTTGACACCTAAACCTAGAATGAGCAAATACAAAATGTGTTAATTAAATAGAAATCTAATTAGAAGTATGTGTTCTAAATTAACTGTAGTCATTGTATTTTATGTTCTCTTGCTCAAAGTTGTTTTTCTATTCTCTACATTCTCTGTGCACCTTAACACAGTTTCTCATGTCATGTTTTTTATTGACAATGTAATAAAAAATTTATGCAATTATTAACTAATGCAATTATAATTGAGTAACCAGAAAGATCTGATCGAAGTTCCCAGTTGAATAAATGTTTTCTTGCAAAGCAGCTGACAAAAGAAGGCGTTAAAAAGCTCTCAAAAGGTTAGGTGGATCTTTTCTTTAAAAAGGTTTCTAATTTTGTTTCATATGTCAGTAAGTGTGCTGCTAGAGAAGGTTATTGAAACACTTCCTTTTATTCAACAAGTACGGTAAACAGCCTTTTGAGTTCAAATCCTTGGCTTGACCTCATTATGACAGACAAGGATAATGAATACTCTAAAAAGATCAGCATTCTAGTTGGTTTTTAAATTTAAAATGTTGTATAATTTAAAAATAGGTAATCATCATAGGTAATTATCAAAATTACAGAAATAAATGTTTAAAAAATATCTCCCTTTGTGTATTAAGTCTATGTAACATTTAATAAATCTATGAAGCATAAAAGTGTCACTTTCTGAACTGAATTACTGTAAAGATTTTTTTATGATTTCTAAATTTTTGAAATGCAACTGCAATTTACTGGCATCCAAATCTGTGGCTCCACCCACTATTCAACATTCACATAGAAAAACTTTATTTACAAGCACGCCACACTCAGCTGTTTGCAGATACACTCCTGCAGTTGATTAATGCAGAGAATATTACAGAGAATGTAACATAAGAATACATCTAATATTAATGAGTACTGTGCTTTTCAGTGACATTGTTGTTGTTTTATACGTTGTTGCACATGTTGTTTCCCTTTCTAAAGGTGTTAAACTTTGAACTTTAACTTTAAGATAAAATATTGCACAAAAATGTCAAATTTTCAAAGAAACATAGCGATAGAACCATAAGCAACCCATATAGGATTATTTTGACACTATTATAATAATTATTTGGGTGACATTTTAATGGTGTAACTATTTGTAATTGTTGCACAAACTTGTATAACAGGTGATGTGTATCTGAGGGGGGCTGTGGCCTAAGGAGGCCAAAACTCTTTATCAAGGTGTAAATAATTATTATTTTCAAGACATCAAGTGTATAGTCTGATATAATCCAAACTAAATCAACAATTTTAAATTTTCAAATGGATCAATTTAAAGAAACAAATTAGCACACTGCTGAAAATGCAGAATATTTTGCATAACACACTTCTAATTTTTTGTGACATATTTTAAAAACAGTGTTTTGTTTACTTTTCACATCACATTATTTTATGTTGGTCTATGAAAAAACAATATATGAGAGCGTACTTTTAATTCTACTGTGAATAGAAAACGTTTTGTTAAAAATTTGTTGATTATATTTTTATAATAAAGCTAATATCATTTGGTTTGAGTTAGCAGTGTTCAACATATTTCATGTTTAGCAGTGTGTGTTTGCTGCCCTCTGCTGGTGAGAATATAGCACAAGCATTCCACACAAAAAATATCTACTGTAACACTTGCACTACATTAAATCAACTCGAAGAGTTTAAAATTAAGGAATACAAAAACAATTGAAGCACCAAGATCTCCAGTAACAGTTGAACTTATGGCAAGCACTAAGTAAAACACGAGTTTCTATTTAATGCAGAAGAAAACAATTTGAGAGTCAAAATACAAGAGTCAAAGTTCTAATGAAAATTTGTTGAGCGAGTCTAGTTGTCCAACTCCAGGACATCCTTTATATTTTTTAATAATACACATTTTATTCTTCACATGTATAATAAAGCACCATATTTTTGGAGTACGCTATCAACAGATCTTGCAGCAGAAGAATTATAGTATAGTTACATACCATCATCTCCTTGCCCTTGAAATTGTAGAGGTGATAACACTAATTAACAGCCAAAAAAATGTCACTTTTAAAAAAAAAACTGTTTTACCATTTTGATCTGCTGAATCCAAAAATCACATTGATTTTGCTCAATCAGGTCAACTTTCTGAACTATGGATGCAGCATGAGAATCAAAATGCATTACTTGTTCTAACATATGGAACGGTTTCCTGAGAAACTGGGATCAAAGAGTGATGAGCAAGGGGAGAGATTCCATCAGGACATAAAAGAGATGGAGAGTTTTGCACAATGAAGACGTAATGTTCAATTTTCATGTAGTTACCCTTATAAATGTTTGTTATTGAATTTACAGAAATCCAAGTTTGTAACATTTAATTAATGCACTCTGTTAGAAGACTTTTTTTCTCCTAAACCCTTTTTTGGATGAGAAATATTAATAGAAATGAACTGATAAGTCAAAAGATCGTATTTCTCTGACTTGAGAAACAATCAAGTGAGTTTTTCTCACTTGATTGAGAAAAATGGATGTAATTTTTGTATTCAGTTGTGCAAAATAGTCCTAATTCAATTGTAAAAACAAATTCCCAAAAATATTTTTGTACCCTAGTGTAATCAAGCCTTAACCTGCTTTTTTGAACAAGAATTATTGCATGTTAAGAGCCAAAACATGTAACCCTTAACAATACTGCCACCTATAGTTAAATGCTGGGCACTGCACATGAACTGAAGCGAGTCCTTGGAAATTTAAAGAAAATTACTCTGCCAAGAGCGCCACAATAACACTCTTAATGATAACATTATTATTATTATTATTATTATTATTATTATTATTATTATTATTATTATTATAAAGTAGGATACACACCTAAGTTGAACACTTTAGAAACACATTTCTAGTGAATCGTTTTCCCTAGACAATATCACCTTGATACCCTGTTGTGGTTTTAGGAATCAAGTCTGTATTTACAAAGATTCTCAGAGTCCTCTCAGAGTGTTCCCTGAGTCCTAGTTTAAGTGTGATCAGTTGCTGAAAATATCTCTGAGAGGGGAGATGACAGAGATGTCCATCTTCGTGAGAAGGTGCTGTGGATCCCGTTATTACATGTGACTATGGACTGTGATTGAGTCTCTGAAAAAAATCAATAAATCTAGTTTTTATTGATTTATTAAAATAAAAAAAAACTGGTTGAGACATGGTTCATGTCTCAACCATGTCTTTGGTTGAGACATGAAACAAATTAAGATGCACACAAAAAATACACCCAAAGTAATCCTTTGATAGAAATCTATTCATTCAATCTGGACCGTTGAAGATGACGATAAAACAAAAATTTCATTAATTGTCACATAGCAACAAAATGTTTGGTTGCACCTTATTTACAACCTCATCATTATTGTAACTTGTCACAACTTTTTTCATCTATTTCATTGCTAATTACTATTATGGGTGTTAAATTGTCAGAAATTCACTGTGATGTCATGCTTATATAAAAAAGATTTTATCTGGCAAAATGGCAAGTTGGCATAAAATGGAGACATTATTCTGCTTTTCTGTCTGTATGGTCTATTGAGCCATACAGTTTGGAATTGTTTTCTATACTATTTTAATGTATTTGAATATGGCTGCTTCACTTTTTATTTTAAGATATTTCTGTCTCGGAAAGTGCTGTGCCACCAAGCTGTATTAAGAATGCCTGCACAATTTACAAATGCAACACAAATTAACAGTAAGTGAATATAGTTCTTAGTCTGTTAATGGTAGACTTGAAAATGATGCAGCATGTAAAAAGATAAACCACTGTGTTGTCATATAACTATAAAAACAAACATGTAGTTAATCAGACATTGTTTTATTCAGGAATTCTATAAGTACACGGTATGATCATTTATAGAAATAACTAAGGGAAAGGAAGAAAAAAACAAGAGCATAGATGCAGCACAATCAATGACTTATATTATGCCCACATTCAGAAAAATAAATATTAAATTAAAAATTATGGCATTTTAAAAGATATAATAAAATAAGAGTATCCCACCTGGTAGTGTAATTTTAAAATGTTTCAAGAGACAAAAACATATCTATGTTATTAATTTAAGAGTATAACGTACAACCGTCATGATGGATTTAAAAATTACATTCAATATAATAATTTATAGAAATAAACATAGTGTATATAAAACATTTTGAAATATTTTCAAGACTAAAATATTTCATTTAAACATAGGATATGTACAGATTTAATTCAACATAACTATCGAAACAAGAGCTATCAGCAGGAAGACACTTGATTTGTTGTGAACTGCATTGGAGGTAGTTGTTCTAGTCGTAGGTGAAACTGTGCTTGTTGGACTTCCAGTAGATGTAGTTGTAGGAATATTAGTGGGGGTGGCGGCAATGGTGGCAGTTGTGTCAGAAACAGTGGTTGGACCACCAGCTGCAGTTGTGGCTGGAACAGTGGAAGAATTGGTTGTTGTTGGAGCAGTTGTGGTTTTTGTTGGTGCAGGTGTTGTGTTCGGTGCAGCTGTGGTTGTAGTGGGAGCCACAATGGTTGTTGTTTGAACCGGTGTGGCCCTTGTGGGAGAAGCTGTGCTTGTTGGAGCAGCTGGAGTTGTTGGTACAGATGTTGTTGTTGGAGCTGCTGTAGTTTTTGTTGGTACAGCTGTACTTGTTGGTGAAGGTGTGGTTGTAATTGGAGCAGGTGTGGTTGTGTTTGGTGCAGTCGTTGTAGTAGGAGCCACTGTGCTTGTATTTGGAGCTGCTGTTGTTCTTGGAACAGCTGTTGTTGTACTTTGAACAGCTGTTGTTGTAGTTGGTGCAGTCGTGGTTGTAGTTGGAGCTTCTGTTGTTGTTGTTGGTGCAGGTGTCATTGTTGTCTGAGCTGCTGTTGGTGTTGTTGGAACAGATGTTATTGTGGCAGCAGTGGTTGTTGGTACAGCTGTGGTTGTTGGTAAAGTTGTTGTTGTAGTTGGAGGTGCTGTAGTTGTTGCGGTTGGAGCAGTCGTGGTTGTAGTTTTAGCCACTGCAGTTGTTGTCGGAGCTGCTGCAGTGTTTGTTGATGCAGTTGGGGTTGTTGTTGGAGCCGCTGTGGTTGTTGTTGGAGCTCCTGTGGTTGTAGTTAGAGATGAAGTGGTGGTTGTTGGTGAAGCGGTGGTTGTTGCAGCTGTTGTGATTGTTGGAGCATCTGTAGTTGTAGTTGGTGCAGCTGTGGTTGTTGTTGGTGCAGTCGTGGTTGTAGTTGGAGCCGCTGTTGTGTTTGGAGCTGTTGTCATTGTTTGAACAGCTGTTGTTGTAGTTGGAGATGAAGTGGTTGTTGTTGGTGAAGCGGTGGTTGTTGTTGCAGCTGTGGTTGTTGCCGGTGCAGTCGTGGTT